>CM028130.1:149347500-150547500 GCA_016271365.2 Neoceratodus forsteri | reverse complement strand
AAATGCCAGGAGAAAAGGCATTGTAAGCCAGTAAAGCCAAATCTTGCTCATCTATGAGAGAATGTCTGCAGCTGCAGAAATCTCTGCAGTGGACACAGTTCTACAACAGGCAACAGACATGGCCATATCTCTTGTGGAATGACCATGAACCACACCGCATAGTTTCTTACTGTACTTCCTATAACAGAAGGCTATACTGTGGGATAGCAATTTGAACATGCACTGTCGAGAAACTGGAGCTCCCGCTTTCTCAGAGGCAAATGAAACAAATAGCTGAAAGGACTTTCTGCAGTCCATGGTATGGTGTGTACAGTATCAAAGAATTCTGTGCACATCTAAAATATGAAGCAATGGTACACCTGGACTGGCATAGAAACGGATAAGCTGCAGATACTAGTAAACCAACAGCCTACTTCCTCCTACCCCCCCCCACTAGAATTGCCTTATGTCTGTCCCATGCATTCTTGAATTCCCCCACTGTTTTTAACTCAACACCCCCCTCAGGAAGGTCGTTCCATGCATCTACAACCCTCTCTGTGAAGAAGTACTTCCTCCCATTACCTCTGAGCCCCCATCTTCAAATTGTGCCCCTTGTTCTTGCACATCTCTTTTCCAAAGATGCTACCCTCTTGGACTTTGTTGATTCCCTTGAGGTATCTGAAAGTTTCTTTCATGTCCCCCCTCTCCCTCCTTTCCTCGAGGCTATACCTCTTAAGCTCCTTTAGTATTTCTTCCTTTGTCTTCTGGTGCAGACCCTGCACCATTTTGGTTGCCCTCCTCTGGACAGCCTCCACCTTGTCTATGTCTTTGTGGAGATGGGGTCTCCAGAACTGTACAAAGTACTCCAGATGTGGTCTTACCAACTGTCTGTACAGAGGGCCGACAACTTCCTGTTTTCTACTGGTGATGCCTCCCATGCATCCCAGTACTCCCCAGCCCTCACACTGCCTTCTCACATTGCTGGCCCACCTTTAGGTCGTCTGATCACGACTACCCCCAGGTCCCTTTCCATTTTTGTTGTTGTCAGTATCTCACCTGCCATTGTGTACTCTTCCCTGGGTTTTGTTTCCCAGGTGCATTACTTTGACTTCTTGCGTTGAATCTAAGCTGCCATACATTTGACCATTCCTCCAACCTTGCCAAGTACCTTTTCATTCTTTCCACCACATTGCGATCAACCTGTTGCAGATCTTGTGTCATCTGCAAAGAGACATACTTTCCCTTCCAGTCCCTCTGCAATGTCACTTATAAAGACTTTAAAAAGGACAGGCCCCAGTACTGAACCCTGCGGTACCCCACTAGTAACCCCTCTTTCTTCACTGTGGACTCCATTTACTACTACCCGCTGTGTCCTGTTGTCCAGCCAGTGTTTTACCCAGGCTATCACCCTGTTAACCTCTCCCAGGCTGGATAATTTGTTTATTAATCTTTTGTGTGAGACTGTGTCAATTGCTTTGCTAAAGTAGGTAGGCCATGTCCACAGCTCCTCACTGGTCTACTATTTTGGTCACCCAGTCAAAGAAATCAATTAGATTTGTCTGACAAGACCTTCCAGCTGTGAATCCATGCTGCCTTGGGTCCTGTGCCCCACTGGCCTCCAGGTACTCAACAATTCTTTCCTCCAGAAGTGATTCCATCATTTTCCCAATCACTGAGTTCAAACTGACAGGTCTATAGTTTCCTGCCTCTGTCTTGCTCCCACTTTTGTGAAGGGAAATCACATCCGCCCTCTTCCAGTCCTCAGGTACCACACTATCCTCCCATGACTTATTAAAAAGGGTAGTCTGTGGTGTTACTCGTTCTTTCCTTAGTTCTTTTAGAATTCTGGGGTGAATCCCATCAGGCCCCATTGCTTTACCTACCTTCAGTTTTAAGAGTTCTTTTAGAACTCTTTCTTATGTGAATATCAACCCCCCTATCCAGAGTGCTTCTATTGACTGGATTAGGTATCTCCCCCTGCTTTTCCATTGTGAATACTGAGCAGAAATATTCGTTCAGTATCCCTGCTTTTTCAAAGTCGCTCTCTGCCCAACCACCTTCCTCTTCATTCAGCCTCAGTATCCCTGCCTTAGTCTTTCTTTGCTCCCTAATGTACCTATAAAGGGTTTTATCCCACTTCTTAACCAAGTTGACTATCTTTTCCTCGGTTTGGGCCTTTGCTATTCTGACTGCCTTGCCTGCTTCCTTCTGCTTTAACTGGTACAGTTCTCTGTCCTGCTCCTTCTGTGTTTCCTTATACTTACTGAATGCTATCTTTTTCTCCCTTACCTTCCCCGCCACTTCATTTGAGAACCATGGTGTTTTTTCTTTCATTTTGATTTGTTTATTTGCTTCACACAAAGACTTGCTGCCTCTGTGATGGTGGTTTTGATGTTTCCCCATTGTTGCTCCACCTCATCACCTTGCCTGTTTGCTAGTGCTTTTCTGAGGCACGCTCCCATTTTAACAAAATCAGCCCTCCTGAAGTCCAGTACCTTCACTTTTGTATGGCTTGACTCAACAACTAAGTTTATTGTGAACCACACTGTTTGGTGGTCGCTTGTTCCCAGATGGCTACCCACTTACATCGGAGATCCTCTATCTGTCCCCATCTGAGAGTACCAGGTCTAAGATTGCTCCCTCCCCGAGTGGGTTCAAAAACTAGCTGTATGAGGCATGCCCCCTGTAGGGCATCGAGAATGGCCCTGCTCTTGGATGTGGCTGCAGCAAAGGTTCTCCAGTTAACATCTGGCATATTCAGGTCCCCCATCAGCAATATCTCCCCTTTCTCTGCCATCCCAAGGATGCCTTCTATCATTTCCTTGTCCATTTCCTCCCCCTGAGACAGGGGTCTGTATAAAACCCCTGTGCGGACTGTGGTGCCATTTCCAGTCTCCAGGATGACCCACATTGCCTCCTCTCCTCCCTGTTTACCCTTTAGTTCTGTTGCTTTGATCCCTTCCCCTTACATAGAGAGCTACTCCTCCTCCTTCTTCCCTCCCTGTCCCTCCTGTAGATTGTGTACCCTGGTATAGTGACATCCTAGTCATGGTTCTCTGTGTACCATGTTTCTGTGACTGCCACAATATCCAGGCATCCCTCTTCCATCACGGCCACCATTTCAGGGAGCTTTTTACCTAGACTACGGACATTGGTACTCATTACCCTCCATTTTTTTATGGCTTAATTTCTTTTTGCCCATCCCTGTCCTTACTGCCTTTGTCTTTTTCTCCATTTACCCCTGCCCTTCTCCCTATCGACTGCTCTACCTTGGTGTTTACCTCACTAACTACCCTGATTTTCTTGGGGAAGCTAGGATTTCCCTTCTCTTTTTCAGTGCCTCCCCCCTTGGCTAGTTCAAATGCTTGCCAATCAGACCATCAGGTGAGTGATCTCTTCAGAGGTTCCGTCACCTTGATGAGAAAGGAGTGAGGGTGAGTGGATGGGGACCACTGAGTACTGAGCATCCACCAAGTGCTTCTCATGTGGAGATAAGCCAAAGGTACAGTGAACACCGACGATGCCATGAGGCCCCGCATCAGTTGCATCCAGAGAGCTTGATCCGAGCTGTGTTCGCTGATGAATCGGGGCATCAGTAGGATATTGCTCCTCCTGCCCTCTGGAAGAAAAACTTTTACGCAGTTAGTGTCCAGATGGGTTCCTATGAAGAGAAGCTTCTGGAAGCTGCAACTGTGACTTTCTGAGGTTCAGCAGGGCTCCCATGGACGTGAGAAAGTCTGAGGCCGTGGCCATGGCCCCCAGAGTCTCCTGCCTGGAGGGACTTGCTAGAAGCCAGTCGTCCAGACATGGGAATACTTGGATTCGGATTTTCCTTAGGTGTACCGTGAGAACTGCACAGCACTTTGTAAAAACTCGAGGTGCAGAGGATAGCCCAAAGTGCAGGACTCTGAATTGATAGTATTGACCCAACGCCATGAACCTTAGGTATATGTGGTGCTTTGGGTGTATGAGAATGTGCTGGAATGGCATCCTGCATGTCCAGAGAGGCTAGCCAATCGTTTTGATGAATCAAAGGTAGCAGGGTACCGAGTGAAATCATCTTGGACTTTTCCTTGTGAAGGAATTTGTTTAACTTTCTGAGATCCAGAATAGGGGGCATGCCGCCAGTTTTCTTTGGAACCAGAACGTAATGGGAGTAGAAACCTGTGTTTCGTTGATCCAGCGGAACTACTTCAACTGCTCTGTTGTTTAGAAGGCCTTGTACCTTGGAAGCAAGAAGGTCTGACTGTTCCACAGACAGCCTGGGCTGCCGCTTGGGAGGATGATCCAGAATGGTTTCCGACAGACTGAGAGAGTATCCCTCGCAGATTATCCTGAGGACCCAATTGACTGATGTCATAGATTTCCACTGGTTGTAGAACCGAGTCAGACATCCTCCCACTGTCGAGGAAGATTCCCCCTCGGGCAGCTGAGGTGGGACCTGGGCCAGAAACTCAGAAGGTGGCACTGGGTGCTTCTGGTCCCTGTGCTTTCTGCTGCATTTTCTTTTACAGCTGAGGGGTTTGGTTTCTGTTAAAACCTCATCTGCCTTTGCCACAAAAGGACTGTCGGTTGTGAAACTGACACTTGTTCCCACCTCCTCGAGAGGGGGCGGGAGGAGGTCTAGCTGTCTTAATGGCAGACCTAGTCTTCTGTGTGGCCTCTAGTGTTTTTTCCACCTGAGGCCCAAACAGGTACATACCATCGAAAGGTAAAGCCACAACTTTTTGCTGGGCATCATTTGTAAAGCCTGATGCACACAGCTAGGAATGGCAACAGGCGCAAACGCCAGCTGCTGCCGCCCTGGAAGCAGTATCAAAAGCATCCAACGCAGCTTTAATTTGTTGATTATTGGACTCAATACCTCTAGTTATGGTCTGTAGTAGCTCTGAGTTAACCTCCGACTCAGGAAGAGCTTCTACCATTGCTTTGAGTGAATGCCAAAGAACGTATTCATACTGAGAAAAGTAACCCTGGTAGCTAGCAATATGCATGCCCAGGTCTAGGCAGCAAAGACTCTCTTACCCAAGGTGTCTCTCTTGAGAGATTCTTTGTTTATAGGACAGGCTGTGGATTCCTGAGGTAGGACAGCCTTATTTTCTGCCAGGACAACAATGGCATCAGCAAAGGCTTGTGAGGCCAAGATGGGGCGATCCTTGGGAGGAGCATATTTCCTATCTATGGACTTGGCCACAGAGGGAATGAGAGCAGGATTCTTCCACACCATCTGTGAAAGGGTCTCAAAAGAGGGCTGTACCGAAGGGGTTAAATCCATAGGGATTTCCAGAACATGTAGATATTGGAGACGCAGAAGCTTCCCAGGATCGATTTCCATGGTCTGGAGAGAAAGAGTTGAATTTAAATTCTTGAGCAAAGACTTAAAGGAAAGGTCTTCAACAACAGGCTATGCAGGAGGACTGATCCCTGCCCCTAGGGCAGAATCGACATCATCATCATCAGCAAGCCGAAGAACAGAATCAGGCTCAAAATCCCCTCCAGACAGTCCGGGGGGACTGTATAGACAGGAAAGGAATGAAAACCACCAGGAAGAAACGGAGGAGACAGAATCGGGGTGAAAACCGCTTGCACGAGTACAGAGATGGATGCCATCACAGAAAACAATGCCACGCTAGACACTACCTGGAAGCGTGGTATTGTGCATGGTGCACACACTTCCCCCAGCGCAGAGGATGGCACCAACAGGGAACACAGCACCGCACATGGCCCCGACACCACTCCTAACACCGAGGACAGTGCCGACGGGGCATACACCGCTGACAGCACTAGTGGCGCTGAAAAGGACCTTGGCGCCAGAGAAATCGGCACCGCCGCAGAAGTCTGCAAACTGTGATTTGAAGGCAAAGAATGAAAAACAGCAGGAGATAAAGACATTGGTGTGGACTCCTGAGCCGCAGCCATGTGAGGGGAACAGACACCGGGGCGCGGAGTCAACAGCACTGAAGAAGGCGCTGCGTGACCAAGAAATCCTTTCCACCTTCCCTGCCTATTCGAAGAGCCCGAAGGCCCCAGCAACGAACTGGCTGGATTGGGCAGCCGGGACAACCTCCGAGCCCACTGCTCCATAAGTGCGGCCCAATGGTGAAACTGCTCATTGGAAGTCCCCCTAGAAGGTGGAGAGGGGCTCCAATGTCAAAGAAGCCAGCTGCCAGAGACAGAAACCAGCGACTCCAAAAGAGGTGGAGGCCGGCCCCTGACACCAACAACTGCCCATCTACACGCAGACCTACAAGAGGGTGACCTCGAGCGATGCCATCTCTTCTTTGGCTGGTGGACCGAAGAATTCGCAGCCGAATGGTGCTGTGAATGGGACTGTTTCTTTTTATGCTTCCGGGGGGACCGCCCATGCCCCTGAGAGCTGAACCGGCCCATTGTCAGCCCCCCCGAGGGTGGCGGACCGGACCCGCCCGACTGACTGAACAGCTTTCATGCTAAGTCTCCCTACCATCATCTCCCCCACTCATGGTCAACTCCATCAATAGAGGGCTGAAGACTTCTTTCTTGTACAAGTAAGAATAAGTAAAATATAATCGGTACTTAACGTGATAAAATACAAAATAACAAAACTGAAAACTAAGCTGCAGTTTGAAGTTTGACTCCCGGTGGTCGAGTGACGTCATCACTGACGTGCACTCAGCGGGGAAGAAAAGAACTAAGGCGGTTGGAGGATCGATGCCGAGATAGTCTATGCCGCACAAACCTGCCTCGTGGTGCCACTTCCTTGCAGCTCCATCTCGACGCCGGCCTGCCTGAAAAAGTCTGGCTCCCGCTGGGTCCTAGCGCCTCCAGCGTACTCCCATTAGTGTGAATGAGTGGTGGAGACTTTATGTCCAGGAAGATATATCCCTTCTGCTCACAAGATGTTCTCATGTGAGCAGACTGTAGGCAACCAGGACATTTCATGAGGGATTGAGGGAGCGGCAGACAGTTGATGGCAGCACACAATGGCATTTCTTTGCTAAATACTCAGCTAACTGGCATTAAACAATAGCTCTTTTAAGGCCTTAGGGCTGGAAATAGTTTTTGGAAGTAATTTTAAGGCCTGGGACCGCAAGTAGTTTAGGAAACCCATTTTAAGGACTTTAAACAGGCAAATTGTTTTATTTAAAAGCCCTTTTAAGGGCAGGGGGCTAAACACACGAATATAAGCAATTTGCCAGCAGATAAAGGCCTAGAGGTCTATCAAGTCTGCTCGAATGTGCAGCTAGCACCCCTTATTCTGCAGCTGCCCCTCCCTTCCACCCTTCTCCTTCACTGACCCTCTCCCTTGTCCTGCCCCATCCCCTTTTGAAGCAGTCCACTGTTCTACTGGATACCACTTCAGCAGGTAACGCACTTCACCCAGCCACCACCCTCTCTGCGAAAAAGTGTCTCCTTATCTCTCTCCTGAACCTTCCTCCCTCTAGTCTCATATCATGGCCCCTGGTGTCCCTCACCTCCCTTACTTTGAACAGCCCCTCTGTACCAGTCTTGTTTATTCCTTTCATGTACTTAAAGGTTTCAGTCATGTCCCCCTGTCTCTCCTCTCCTCCAGTGAGTACATGTTCAGCTCCCTCAGCCTCCTCTCGTATGATAAGTCCTCCAGCCCCTTGATCATCTTTGTTGCCCCGCGCTGCACCCCCCCACCAGTAACTTAATGTCCCTTCAGATATGGGCGCCAGTACTGCACGCATTACTCCACGCGCGTCTAATTAATGACCATACAGTGGCAGAATCACCTCCTCCCTCCTCGAAGATATACCCCTTGCAATACAACCCAGCATTTTGTTGGCCTTTTCAGCTGCCTTCCTACATTGTGCAGAGTTGTTCATCGACCCTGTAATGAGCACCCCCAGATCCTTCTCTTCATCTGCCTGGGCCAGCTGCACCCCCCAGCTGGCAACTCCTCCTTGGGTTCTTTATCCCAAAATGCAGCACCTTGCACTTTTTGGCATTAAACCCCAGTTGCCAGGTGTCTGACCAGGTTTCAAGCTTTGCCAGATCATCCTGCAACCCCTACCATCCCCCTAGGTCATCCACCACCGCTTCTACCTTGGTATCATCAGCAAACAGACTGATCTTGCTCTTGATGTCCAATGATATGTCCACAATGAATATCCCAAACAACACTGGTCCCAACACCGAGCCCTGTGGAACACCGTTCGTCACTATACTTGGGTGTAGAGCTCCCCACCACCACCACCTCTGTTGCCTTCCCTGAGCCAGTTCCTCCCTCTTACCAGCTTTGCCCCTGCCCCTGTGCCTACTAACTTACTTCCCAGCCTTCCATGCGGCATAGAGTCGAATGCCTTACTGAAATCCAGATACAGGACATCCATTGCATGGCCCCTGTCCAGTTGCCTAGTTTACCCAGTCATAGAACTCCACCAGGTTGCTTTGGCAAGATCTGCCCCATATGAAGCCATGCTGTCTGCTGTCCTGTAGTTCTTTGGCCTCTAGGAGGCCCACCAGCCCCTCCTTCAGTATAGCCTCCATTAGCTTACCCACGATGGACGTGAGGTTCACTGGTCTGTAGTTTCCCGGTTCATCCTTGGGGCCACTCTTGTGGAGGGGCACCACATGAGCCATCGTCCAGTCCTGAGGTACACACCCCGAATGTAGTGAGGCATTAAATAGGTCTGCCACAGGCCCTGCAAGTACTTCTGCTAGCTCCTTCCGTACCCTGGGAAGGATGCCATCTGGGCCTGGCGCCTTGTCCACCCTCAGTGCCTTCAAACCCTCCTGAACTCTGCCCTCCATGATTTCCCATCTGTCACCCCTGCTTTCTGCCATCCCCCTGGGTCTCACCCCTCTTCTCTTTAGTACAAACTGAGCAGAAGTACTCATTCAGTGCTTCTGCCTTATCGCACCTGCTTCCACCCAACCCCCTAATCTTTACTATGTGGTCCTTACAGCCCTTTTCTCCTGACGATGTAAAGAAGTCCTTCTCCCTTCTTAATGCCTTGTGCCAGCTTGAGTTCCAGAGATGCCTTGGCTCCCCTGTCATCTCCTCTCGATTCCGCCAGTACCCTTCCCTGTCTTCTTGTACTTCCTAAAAGCAGCTCTTTTTCTCCTTACCTTTTCCATGACCTCCTTGCTCAACCAGCTCGGTTTCTTAGCTCTAGCCTACTTGCTCTGGGCCATGCAGCAGGTTTTGGTTGCCTCCACTATCCCCAGCTTTAGGAGCTCCCACCTCTGGTTAGTGTCCATACTGATTGAATTCTGGCCAGGTACCCTTTTACCACTTACCCCATCCTCTCAAAGTTGGCCCTCCTGAAGTCCAGCACTCTTGTGCCCGATTCCACTCCTTCCTTGCCCATATCCAATGTGAGCCATACGGAGTGGTGGTCACTCCCTGACAGCGGTTCCTCCACTGTAAGTTCTCTCACAAAGTCCCCATTTGCCAGCACAAGGTCAAGGGTATTCCCTAACCTGGCTGGTTCACTGACCATTTGCAGTAGGAATCTGTTCTGGGAGGCATCCAGCAGTACCTGCTCCCTTCTGTTCCTGGTTGTTGGGGTACTCCAGTCCACTTCTGGCATGTTGAAGTCCCCCACAATCACCACACTACCCTTCTCGCAGGTTCTCCTGATCTGTCCCGCTAGTTCCCTGTCTAACTCCTCCGTCTGAGATGCTGGCCTGTACACCACTCCCATGCTAAGAATCCTAGTCTTGGAATCCTGGGTTTGCATCCAAAGTGACTCCGTACTACCCTCCTCCCCTTCCTCCCTTATACACTTCAGTCCTTCCTTCACAAATAGTGCCACACCCCCTCCTTTCCCAATCACCCTGTCCCTATGAAATAACCTGTACCCTGGTACAGACAGGTCCCAGTCATTGTATTGGGTGGCCCATGTTTCTGTGATGGCTGCAATGTCCACCTCTCCCTCAGCCATGAGAACCTGTAACTCTGCAGTTTTCCTCCCAAGGCTCCTAGCATTAAGGGTAACCACCTTCCACCCTCCCCCCATCCTGCCCTCCTTTACCAGCATCACCAACAGTACTTGCCATTTGTCCTTTGTCACTGTTATGGGGGGTAAGCTCATATGGTTTCCCAACCTGTGGTCTCTGCATGTCTCTTGCCCAACTGCCACCCCCTGCTCCTAGTTTAAATTCCCAACTTCCTCTATGCACTCCTCCATCCTCTGTTTCAACACTTTCTTTCCCTCCTCACTCCAAGTGTAGTCTGTCCTTGGCATAGAGACTACTGTCCTCCCAGGTCCTCCCCACCCCCAACAGCCCATACCCTTTAGCACAACACCAGGTTCTTAGCCATCTGTTAAATTCCTCTATTCTCAGCTTCCTTGTTGTGCTTGCCTTTGGCACAGGAAGTATCTCTGAAAAAGTTACTGATCTTCCTGCCCCCTCACATAATTGTCCTAGTTCCTCAAACCTCCTCTGAACTATATCTACTGTCTTGTCAGAAAGATAATAAAATGAAAAAACAGGGATGACACTTCATTAAGTTTATGACATGTATGTTTATAACTTACAGGCCCCCGTGGGCAGGTAACATTTTTTTTATGAATTTCTTATCCTGACCACAGACATACTGTAGGGTTCTTGTGAGTCTTGCAGACATGACTAAGCTTTTTTTTTTCAGTAAGAAGCCTCTGGCTTCCAACTGAAAGGAATCTGTTTGCCAATCTATTCCACATGTGCCAAATCAACATAAATGAAAATTACGTACCTAACGTAATTCTTGATCTTTCCTTGTATCACCATTCATTATTGCTGGGTGTAAGCCGGATGTGCGCACACGCCATGGGAGCTTTTTTTTGGGGGTGGGGGAGTCGGCGCCAATGGCACTGCCCAGGAGCGTGACGATCACGTGTGTGCGAGGGGCCACCGTTAGGCACCACAGACTCCTCCTCCATCCCAGTTCTGTAAAGCTGGAGAGGCAAAAATAGGTTGCGAAATAAGAGTGAGGCAAAAAGCCTAGAAGATGGAGAAAGGAAAGGAAATAAACTGAAAAAGGAATAAAGCCAATGAGAGGACAGGAAAGAAGAGACCTACCCCTAAAGGACCGTAAGGGCCTCACTCCTCAGGCGACTCTGAGGGAGGATAAGATAAAGGGAGAAGAAGAAGAGAAGACTAGCGGGGAGGAAGGGGGAAGTCTGCCACGACAATCAGGTGAAACTGGCTTGAAGCTTACTAGCCCAAAAGGACTGAAGACAAGGATCCCTCCAGACATGACTGCTTTTAGATGGTTCAATTGAACCCTCTGCACAGTTCATTATGAGAGAGGCAGATTTCCTTTCTCACTCTGTTATCCAGTTACCCACAACTTCGTGAACTTACAGTGTGTCCCCAAAGGGAAAAAATACATTTTCTGAAGACGAGTGAGCCCCGACTAGGTGCAGGTAAAAAATTACTACACAGTCACATAACCGAGTACTAGTCTAGGAGTCCCATAAAGAAGGGCACAACCTATTTGTGGAAAACAGACAGGAAAGGAAACTCCTTCCGACTCCTTGGAGAAGTACAAGCCATGGGGGAAAAAAAACCTAAAATATGGAGAAGCCCCAATTCTGGGGATACCACGGCAAAAGAGAATCAGAAAGAGTTCCCTAAGAAGGAAAGGGAGAAGTCCTACTCGCCCTCCACCCAGTTCGAACCCTCTGTGGCTTCAGAGAAGGAACAGAAGGTCCTGAGGTACCAGGGGGACTCAGCCCCCAAATGGCCTTGGGGAGGGGCAAACAGGGCAGGGAAGACGCCCAAGAAATGAGGTCCATGAGGGGAAGGTGGGCGGGATTCAGTAATGAATGGTGAAGATACAAGAGACGTTCAAGAATTATGGTAGGTACGTAATTTTCATATCTTCCCTTGTCAGTCTTCATCATTCATTACTGCTGGGTGAGTACCAAGCTCCTCGAAGGGGACCTAGTGCAGCCCCGAGGGAACAGGACCCTCAGCCTCCTGCTGGTAGAAAACAGGAGGAGGAGACCCTAGCTGTACTAGACTGACAAGTCTAAGGCTGAGGAGAGCTAGAAGGTGTCCCCTGAAGAAGCCTCCTAGCCCTGCTGGAAAAAAGATGAGTCCCTCGGAAGGCGGAGCGGATCATCCTCTGCCGTGGACTTCAAGTGAGTATCCAAACCTGGCTCCACTGATAATAAACTAGTCCTCAACCAGCAAATCCTACTCAATGCTGTTTGGCTCACGGCCAGACTCAAATCAAATCTAAATCCCTTACTATCTCATGCTGGACAGCTCCCCTACCCTCTGCCAAACTTTAAATATCTTGGTGTCACCCTGACCTAATCTCTTGACCTCACCTCAATATCTCCACTATCTGTAAGTCTGTAAATGCCAAGATGAAGTGCCTATCGCACCAGCCACGCCTCACCCTCAAGCCAGATTAGCTGTGGCTCAAGGCTTCCTTCTACCGGCTCTAGCATATGGCTCTGCAATCTACCTATCTGCATCTAAATCCTCCCTCCATAAATGGGATACCACTTACAACAGCATCTGCCGCTATGCCTCTGCATCACCATGTTTCAAGCACCACTGCCACCTCTATATGGACCTAAAATGTCTTAGCCCCTCCGCCTATTGTCTCCAGTCCTTTGGATCATTAATTGACTCTGTCACCAGAACAGGCCTCCCCTATCCCTTTCCCTCTGCTCTGGAATTACAACCTCTCACCTATGAGCTACGATCAACTGAAAAGCCCTTCTGCACATTCCAAGATGCAGAACAAACATGGCGCACGCGCCTTCTCTCATACAGCTCCTAAATACTGAACTCTATACCCTTCTATCCGGGCAGCTTGACCACCCATGCTACCTTTAAGAAACTTACACCGGAACACTTGCACACCATAAACCCCTGCAATTTGCTTTAACCCACCTTGAACCTTCACCCTCCCTGCTCTTCTACATCTCCAGATAATCCACCTCCTTGATACTTCTTCCCCCTCCTCTCTTAGTCCTAGCCTGCCCACTGTCTTACCCCTTCCCTCTCTCCCTACTTTTCTCTCCCTCCCTCTCCACAGTCTTGGCGCTTATTGTACTGTACCTCACTACCTATCTCCTTTTGAACTATTTTCCTGTGTTACCCATTCCAATCTGTAACTTGATTTCACAGTACTTTTACTTTCATTATTCATTTTGTCAATGCGCTTGTATCTACTATCAAAACATTGTTTTTTTACTCTGATTTGTACTGCTTTCATGTGCTGTGTCACATGTATATTGTTTGCCTGTAAACTGTCTTCTCACGGGTCGTGCCTGAAAATAGGCATTGTTTGCCTAGTGCACTTACCCAGTTACCAAAAGCAAAATAAATAAATAAATCCTACGCTGGGCCAGTGGTGACAATCTTGAGAGACAAAGCCATGCCACCCGTCTAATACAGATCGCTGTCCCCGCAAGCCTGGAAGTCACCTCACTGGCGTCATAAGATGCCCTTGCTTGGTGCCTGGCCAGTTCCGGACCTATGTCGGAGAGGACAATGACTTGTCGAGATTGCTCTGAATCAGGCAGCAATGCAAGTGCTTGAGCTAGCACTGACCACAAGTGCCTGTTGTAGGCAGCATGGTGTGCCTGATGTGGCGTGACACACATCAACGCAGAAGTGGAAAAGAAAACTCTTTGCCACCACCAGTCCTGTGGTCTGTTGTGCATCAGGCACTGAAGCCCAGATGGAGTGTCTAGGGACATCAGGCCCAAAGGAGGGTGAGGGAGAGAACCTGGAGACTCCCGGGGGCATAATACCTCCTCCTGCAGTCTGCTGGGTCAGCTGGAGACTGCCAGGTGTGGACAGACGCTTCCTGAAATGGAATAGGCCAGGATGGCACCACCAGGTGGTAGGCACTGAACCCGCTGAGGAATTCACACGTCTGCTGCTCGATATTATCTCTGAGAACATAGGAGATATGGAGATCCCGAACCATCCTTGAAAGGAAACGCTGATATTCAGTGAAATCACCATCAGAAGATAAATGGATGTTGGGTTCCTCTCCCTCCGAAGAGGGAGTCGAGAAGGATGAGGAACTTGATTGTCCAGAAGACTCCTGCAGCGGAGGGGACAGGCGAAAGACCTGCTCATCCATGGCCCTGACATATGACGGGATGGCTGCCGCAGTGGATCTGAACGTCTCCCAGGTTAAGGGCCCTGTAGGACCCACATGGCCTGGGAGGGGGTGGTTGCAGAGGGATGGGAGATGGGCACCTGCAGAATGGTGCCTGACCTCTGCCAGGGCTCTGGAATCCAGGGAACGGAGCCCGCACTGGAGGGGGCCCTGAGATCAGAATGGGTTGCAGAGAGGAAACCTGAAGATGCGAATTCCGGAAGAGCCCAGATGGGGAATCTCCCCTGTGACGTGCCTGGGGTTTCATGTGTCCAGAAGAGCAACCCTCAGCACTGCCACCCGAGGGTTCCCTGGAGCCCAAGAAGGAAAGACGAGGTTCAGCACTGCGACTCCTCCCTGCGCCCTGCAGGGTGGCAGTAGAGCACCGCCACCCCTCACCCGGCCTCTCAACCCCTCAGACTCTGAGGCTGCCCTCTTCCTCGACACTAGCGAGGGAGTCCCCTGGTTCATAGGCCCACAAGGCAGACCACAGAAACAAGGGTCTCCAACCCCCACCGGGGGGGGAGCCCAACAGCACCAACACTGGCAGCTGCCGCAGCCCCCTCAGGGGAGAAAACCCTCTCCCCAGTCCCAGAGTCACCACCCCCAAGAGACCCCAGGCCACCCTAGCCGAAGGATCCTCGGGAGCAGACTGCTCTGGAGACTCAGGCATGGGGTCACCGGGCCGCCTGACACCATGTCCCACAGAGACTTCTGATCCCGAAGAATCGGGTAGCCAGTCCGGATCCAAGTCTGAGTCGTCCCCCTCCAAAAAGGAAGCGACCAGAAGGACCTCAATACTAGCCACCCTCGGAGTTTCTCTGGAGACGGCACCGTCCCGGGACGAGGCACCACCAACGGCACCAGTCAGATCCACCAAGCCGCCCACAACACCAGAGTCCAGTGCCAACCTGCTGATGGTCCTGGCTGAGTCCCCGGAGCCGCACATGGCGGCAGAACCCAAAATGGCACTGCCAGAGGAGTCTCCCAAAGCACCGGCACTGAGACCTGGACTGGTACAGCACTTGTCACCGCCTCAATCACCGGCATCATGAACAGCACCGGGATCCGAAATGGCGCCGCAAGGCGGCGTTGAGGGTCCGCCAGTGCTGGACCCAGCAACTGTAGGCCATGACACTGGGGGAGCCTGCACCTCGGTGGAGGTGACTGCCGGGGTGGTGTCAGCAACATGACAAGGAGCTGTGCCACAGGTGTCACATCTATTCATATCGTGGCTGGGTCCCAGGCACCGGAGACAATCATCATGCCAGTCCATAACGGTAAAGTGCTGGACACAGGAGCACTGACGCATGGGGGGGCAGCCCGCATTCGACTTACATTTAGCTCCTGAACCAGACATGATGCGAAATAAACTATAACACAGCAAAAAATTCCAGTGTTGTCGGAAAAAAGACAAGAAACAGTCTTACCCGCTTAAATGGCGTCAGCATGGAGAACCGGGATGAAGGAAATGAATAAGTGGCCTTGACAACTTTGACTAGGCCTAATGGCACAGTAAAATACTCTTGCAGTGGTCATAGCAGGTGCGGCCTCGACGGCGGGAGAAACAGAACTGGGATGGAGAAGGAGTCTGCGGCGCTTAATGGCCACCCCTTGCACACCACGTAGTGAGTCATGGTCGTGGGCAGCGCCGTTTGGCGCCAAAGCTCCCGTGGTGGGTGCGTGCATCCGACTTGCACCCAGCAGTAATGAATGGTGAAGATTGACCAGGGAAGATCATACTTTTTTCTGTACCAAAAGACTCTCCTCTCCTACACTTGAAAGAGCCTCTCACTCTCATTCCTCACGGAGGTTAACACTTAGTCCCCACTAGGTCACTCTTGTAGAGCTCTGTTCCGCAGTACTCATACAAGTTTGTACCCAAAAGGCACACTGTATACTCTCATAAATCTGTCATGTGTAGTACTCAGGAAGGGGGGACACAGAGTTGCCCACCTCAGAAACCCTCACGGACCTCCCATTCCCTCTGTCCATACTCACAGAGGTTTTGACCGGTCTTGGGGTCCAGCACCTTCAGTTCCTTTACTTTCTTCTTCTGGGCTACCTTCTCTTCTCCTTCTTGATCCTTCTTGACTGTAATTATCAAAAGGAAAAAGATTACCAGTGTGACAGCACATACCGTATTCCAGCAATAATCAACAAACCAGACCTACAGACAGGATTACCAGTGTGACAGCACATAGTGTATTCCAGTAACAATCAACAAACCAGACCTACAGACAGGATTACCATGTGACAGCACATACCGTATTCCAGCAATAATCAACAAACCAGACCTACAGACAGGATTACCATGTGACAGCACATACCGTATTGCAGCAATAATCAACAAACCAGACCTACAGACAGGATTACCATGTGACAGCACATAGTGTATTCCAGCAATAATCAACAAACCAGACCTACAGACAGGATTACCATGTGACAGCACATAGTGTATTCTAGCAATAATCAACAAGCCAGACCTACAGACAGGGTTACCATATGACAGCACAAATTTCAGTACGAGGATGGAAAACAAACGTCCTGAGGCCTTGCAGTGAAAGGAGAAACAAATCTCACCCAGGGCCTTGCAGTATGAAATGACTGTGACCTGGGGACTTGCAGTGTAAGGAAAACAATCTGTGACCTCACCTTGTAATACAGGGTAAACAAACTGTCCTCATACCTTGTTGTGCTGGGGGAAAAAACTGTGTCCTGGGGCTTTACAGTGCAGGGAAAAATGTAAGTTATGTACTTAACATAACTGTTCATCTTTCAGAAAATCTTAACCACTGATTACCAGTTGTGGATCTATGCGAGAGGCGCTAAGACCCTGTGGGAGGCAGAACATTTCTGGTAGGAGATGACGTGAGCAGGCCCTGAGCTCATGTCACTGTACATGCCCACTGGGATGTAATGGCACCAGCCCACAACCGCCTAAGTACCTTTTTTTTTTTTGTTACCAAGGAGGTGAGCAGCATGACCCTAACAAGTAATATATGCACTTAATCTAAGGGCATAAGATAGCCCTGGTGGCCCGTGTCAGAAGGGCCACCAAACCCAGTAACACAGCATCTTTACAGTCCAAACCAAGTAAGAAGGGATGAAGACCAACAGAAAAATACTGGAGTGAGTCTGGGGGATGGTGGGCTGCTATGGTAATCAATGGTGAAGATATTCTGGATGAGCAACAGCTTCTGTAAGTACATAACTTTCATATCTTCCAAGAATCAATCTTCATCCTTGATTCCTACTTGTGGATCGGACTACCAAGCTCAGAGAAAGTCCCTAGACCTGGAAGGCTGTAGCTCAGGGCTCACTCAGGACAGTAATCCATTCAGAATTGTCCTGCCAAAGGTGGCAAGCTGCCTGGCTTGGACATCCAGGGCATAGTACTTGGCAAAGGTATGCACTGTGCTCCAAGTTGCAGCTCTGCAAATTTCTATAACAGACACAGAGCATATCGCCTCCAGGGAAGTGGCAACTGCTCTGGTGGAGTGGGCATGTACCTTGCCCTCCAGTTTAACCTGAGTCATGGAATTTCAGTGGCAAAAAGCAATTTACAATTCAAACAGAAATGTATTTGATTGTGAAAGGCTGTTCCTTTCGATTAGGGCTGGAAGAGACAAAGAACAGTTTAGACTGTCTAAAGTCCTTAGTCTTGTCCAAGTAAAACCCAAAGACCCTCTTAATGTTCAGTAAGTGGAGAGTCCTTTCTCCCTCATTCTGGAAGTTGGCAAAGTAGGCACGCAGGATTATAGCCTGATCAAGATGGAACTCCGACACCACCTTAGGTGGAAACTTGGTGTGTGAATGGAGAACGACCTTATCTCTACTGAAAACAGTATATGGAGGATCTTTGACTAAAGCATGGATTTCAGATACTCTGCGTGCAAAGGTGATACCTACCAGAAATGCTGCTTTCTGAGTGAAAAACTTCAAGTCTCAAGCTGCAACAGGTTCAAACAGCTTACAAGTGAGAAAATTCAGCACAAGGTTGATATCCTTGGGAGCCACCAGCTTCCTGATGGGAAGTCGTGTGTGCAGAGGAACCTCTTAAACAGTGGCAGATGTGCCAAGTAGAGGGTACCTACAGGTTCATAGTATGCTGAGATAGCACAAAGGTGGGCCTTAACTGTGGCATACTGCAGGCCAGCATCAGAAAGGTCCAGTAGGTACTCAAGAACCTTTTTAGGTGTACACCTGAAGGGGTCCCACTGGGTTTCTGGAGCACCAGACAGAAAATCTTTCCCACTTGGCTGTATATGTCTTCCTGGTGGAAGATGTATATGCAGCCGAAAGTATTTCACAGACTCTCCGAGATTCCTTTCATCTGTTCACATCTATCTCTTCAGAAGCTCGGCCTGAAGGTAAAAGGAGTGGAAGATGGGCTGGATCAGATGACCCTGGGATGACAGATGACATAAGGAGTCAGCACAGCGCAGTGGTTTAAGGCTCAGCTGCAAACCTGGAGACCTGGGTTTGAATCCCACAGCCCCCACTTGCATACTGTGTGACCTGAGCAAGTCACTTAACTTCCTTGTGCTCCCAGTTCGCACCTGTAAACAAGCTTTCAGCTTAGTACCTCCCGAAGACAGTGATGTCAAATGGCGGAAACACTGGGCTAGCCAAACACACAGCATTTGTAGCGGAGTTATTTTATTTAATTTATTGTGTTTAATGTGGTTGTGTGGCATTAGTTTTATTTTGTTCTATCTATTTACTGTAGTATAGGTAAAATTAGACTAGTGAGGGGATTTTTAGTGAGGCAGATTAGTCAGACAACGTTTTCGGTCAGTTTTAACGGACCTGAGGCGGAAAGCTCTGATTTTAGGCTTTCAAGTTCATGCTGCTAATTCGTATTACTGAACCTGCTCCGGTGGTTGAGAAAAGTCTGTTCTGGAGCTATACGGAGTTACTCCAGTGTCTATTCATTTACACTGGAGTTATTTGTTTTTTGGCTGACGCTTCATCCGACTGTGGAAGTGCAGCAGCTTGTCAGTGAAGGCAGAAGCAGTATTTGGACACTCGGAAGACAGAGGTGCTCCGAGGAAAACGGCTTTTTTGTGGTCTGGAACTGGAGGATTAGGAGCATTCTCGAGGGACCATGGTGTTTGGAATACCTGGACTTCACTGCCCTGCTTTGGATTACTGGACCATATGATGTGTGTGTGGTAAGCCCCTGTGAAGGGGTTTTGCTCAAATCTGAGTTTTTGGATTGGTGTGGAGGCTTCCCTTGTCCTGGCACGGTGATTCCCTTGGGGTGTTGGTGGCCACGCAAAGGAGCTCACCTTAGACCTGTCAAAGGACAGGCTTTAGTGGTGGTTCCCCTAGACAGTCTGGGGGTTGGCCGGAGGGCCGCTTAGTCCAGGCTGTTGAAGTGTTGGCCCCCTTGCTCCGTGGGGATTACTTTCTGGTTTGGGCTGTGGAGGAGCATTCTCAGCATCACCTGTATTTTTCTCTGCTGTTTTCATCTGGGGGTGAAGCTGACTTCATAAAGAAATGGTCTGGTTTCTGGGCTGGGAGTTGGACACATTCAGATACGAGTAGACGGTTCCTCGGAAAGTGCTATCGTTGTTGGAAACTGTTGTCTTTACTTTTCTACTGACACTATCTTTATTTCCTTACCTACATTACCTACGACCTAAACTAGTGATTATTTTAATGGATAATAGGAGCTGCAAAGCCACATGTAGCTAAAAGCGCTGGAATAATTAGGACTTACATATGAAGTAGTAAATTAAGTGATTTTTGCTGTTTTGGTTATTCTTTGTTTTTAGATTTGAATGTGTGTTATTGTTCTTTATGTATGTGTTTTCCCCCATTGTGTAAGAGACCATGTGTGGGATTTTATCTAATGACCTTCTCTCCTCTCTTTTTCCCCTTCCCCCACTCTGTGAGAGACAGTAGAAGAGTGAATTATCTGGTTAACTGAGAGGGGTTAGGGTTTGATTTACGTATTTATTTTATTTCATTTATTACTTTCCTCCTTCTACCATGTGAGAGAGAGAGACTGGAGGAGTAATTATTTGGATATCTGAGGGCAAAGATAGTTGACAATATATATTACTAGTTATTAATAAGTAACCTAACCTAGAGCTGAGGCTGTCTTGATTGGCATTTTAAGGTTCAATTTCGGGGGACTGAGATTGTTTCTGATTATTTGAGTTAATAATTTTTATTAGTCTTATCTGTTTAGGATATACGAGTGTTGTTAATAAATTAGGTTTATTTTGTTTTTGGGGCGGGGTTTTGATTTTAGTTTATTAGCTGTATAGTGTTATAATGTGTTGGGGAGATTCAGCGACGGTCGGGCACTATTCCCCCTCCAGACCCAGGGAATCGTGCCCCTTTGAATGTCCCCCATTGCCATCCGACACTTATCTTAGGTGTCGTGCTTTGGGTATACTCAGAAAGCGTTTAAGAAAGGGGAAAGCTGGGCCTGGCAGGGGACAGGAAAGGGGAGGGCGGATTGGAGTCGTGAGGTCCAGGAGACGCCCTGGGGCAAAATGGAGTCAGGATAGAGGTTCTCCCTGTCTTGTCTCCATACCCAAGGGTTCTGACGTTAGTGGGCAGGTACCAAGGTCTTCCTCAACAGCTCATCATGCCTTGGCGGTGTTATGCAATGCCAGATCTATTAAAAACAAGACAGCTATTATAGCTGATCTTGTTGGAACAACTGATTTGGCTTGCATCACCGAGACCTGGCTGGATGAAAATGAAGGCCCTGTATTGGCCTTGGCAACTCCAGCTGGGTTCTCGGTGATACACCGTCCAAGGTTTGATCATAGGGGCGGGGGAGTGACCATTATGTTTAAGACTGAGCTGGGT
The DNA here is from genome assembly GCA_016271365.2 of Neoceratodus forsteri. NCBI lineage: Eukaryota > Metazoa > Chordata > Ceratodontiformes > Ceratodontidae > Neoceratodus > Neoceratodus forsteri. The sequence goes on along the minus strand of CM028130.1, from coordinate 150,526,619 downwards.
CTTGTGGATGTGCCATTAAGAAGTACCAGATCCTTCAAATACAACTTGGGAGAGGGTGTAGGCTGCGGGATTCTCCTCATCTACTGTCCACCAGGAGATGGTGGAGAATTCCTGCAGGAGATAGCAGACATCATCGTCGAAATGGTGTTGAGGTCCCAGCAGATGGATAGTTCTGGGGGACTTCAATGCCTGGGTCAATGATGAACTCTGGCATTTTGGCCAAAATCTCCTCCAGCTGACAACGACACTGGGCCTGACACAGGTAGTTACCTCCTCGACCCATGCTGGGGGTCATTCGTTGGATCTGATCTTTCTTTTGGGTATGGAGATAACTGACTTGGGGGTGGAACCAGTCAGCTGGTCTGACTATTACACCATAAGATTCAGCTTTGGGGCCCCCTCCCCCAAATAGGTCTGCCCCTACGGAGATGGTCCAGTACCACCCTTTAAGGGGGGTTAACCCCAGTGACCTATTGGGCTTGTCGGATGAATGCATGAGTCCAGATGATCTCATACTAGCCTATAATAAGGCTGTGCGAGATGCTCTGGACAAGACTGCTCCTGTTCGTGTTCAGCCTCCCACGTTTCGCCCAAAGAGCCCTTGGTTCGATGGCTCCTTGAAGGAGCTAAGGCAAGTTGGCCGAAGGATGGAGAGAGAGCCTGGTGAAAGTCCGGCCTTGATGCTGACAGGCTTAGGTTGATGGCACATTATGAAGGCTATCAATCAGAAATCTCCCGTAAGAAGGCAGAATTCCTGTCCAGAGAGATTTCTGCTGCACAGAATCGACTGGCTCAGCTTTTCCGGACTGTTAACAGATTGGATTGCACAATCTGTCTCCAGCCCAGAGAAGCTTTTTCTCAGCTGAGATGCGAGGAGTTTGCTTGATTCTTTGCAGATAAGGTTGCCGGCATCAGGTCTGGCAATGGTCTGACCTCTCCTTTGAGGGACTGCAGTGATCGACAGGAGGTGACATACACTCGGTCTAGCTGGTCACACTTTTGCCGGCCGGAATTCATGGACATAGTGAAGATCGTCCAAATACTGCGCCCAACCAGTTGTAGTTTGGATCCGGGCCCTACACCCCTCTTGATGGGATGTGTAGATATTATCTTCCCAATCCTTGCTGAAATTGTCTGGAAGTCCTTGGAGAGTGGGGTCTTTCCTGACCCCCTGAAGGAGGCGGTCGTACGACCACTCCTTAAGAAATCCTCCTTGGATCCAGACTGTCTAGCCAACTACCAGCCTATCTCTAACCTGCCATTTGTTGTTAAAGTTATTGAAAAGGTGGTTGCGCTGCAAATGGACTATCATCTTACAACTCACAATGTCTATGATATTCTCCAGTCTGGTTTTAGGAAGAAACACAGCACAGAGACTGCTCTTGTCCTGGTATTGAATGATCTCCCTAATGGCTAGAGATCGAAAGGCATGTACCATTCTGGTCCTTCTTGATCTCTCTGCTGCATTTGACACTGTAGACCATGGGGTGCTGTTGGAGCACCTGTGGCTTTTTTGCGGGCTGTCTGGTACTGTCCTCAAATGGTTCCATTCATACCTCACAGGCAGGTGTCAGAGAGTTGTCACCGGAATTTACTCTTCTGATGCTCACTCCCTGCCCTGTGGGGTGCTGCAGGGTTCCATTCTGGCCCCCCATGTTGTTTGCAGTGTACATGCTGCCATTGGGAGATATCATCAGGCGATACAGTCTGAGTTTTCACTGCTATGCAGATGATACTCAGCTGTATAACTCCTTTCTTCAGAATGATGCATTACCCGTGCTAAATAATTGCCTTGCTGAGATCAGTGCTTGGATGAGTTCAAGCTGGCTAAGACTGAACCCAGACAAGACTGAAGTGTTGGTAGTGGACCCAGGTCATCTGGGGGCGGATTTGGGGGCTGGACAGCCATCTGGCTTGCTGCTTGATGGTATACCGCTACTTACCTCAGACTGGGTGCGTAACCTGGGTGTTATTTTTGATGATGGTTTGACCCGAAAATCTCAGGTGTCAGCTGTCATGAAATCCTCTTTCTACCATCTGAGGAATATCGCCCGGGTGAAACATCTGGTTCCCTCAGATGATCTTCCAACACTGGTCCATGCCTTTGTTACTACCCATCTTGATTACTGCAATTCACTATACTTAGGGCTACCAGGGATTGACATCTGCTGCTTGCAGCTGGTGCAGAACGCAGCGGCCAGGCTTTTGACTGGGACCGCTAGGACCAGTCATTATGTCTAAGCTCCACTGGTTGCCTGTTCAGTGGCGGATCACCTTTAAGGTTGGTTTGCTAACCTTTAAAGCCCTACACAAACAGGGACCTGGTTACCTGCAAGATCTCTTGGTACCCTACCTCCCCCTCCATCCTCTCCGATCCGCCGACGAGGGATTGCTGGAAATTCCCAGGGTATGCTTGAAGACATCTGGTTCTCGTACCTTCTCTTTTTCAGCTCTGACCCTGTGGAATTCTCTACCTCGTCGGTTGAGAGAATGCCCGACCGTTGATCGTTTTAAAGCTGAGTTAAAGACTTATTTACTTGATTTAGCCTTCCCGGAATATGGATGATCTGTTTTTAATTGCTTTAGTTTTTATTTGAAGTAACTGGTTTTATGTACAGTGCCTTGGTTTTGAAAGGCGCTATAAAAATAAAGATGATTTGATTTAGCATGTCTCTCCTCGTAAAAAAAACAAACAAAAAAACCCTGGTCAGTAAGTACATCTGGAGTGGCAGAACCCTTGGTTTGCTGACTGAAAGTTGCTTCAACAAAGGAAACCATATATTTCGAGGCCAGCAGGGGGCCACTTGACCATCCTGCTCCCCATGTGCCTCCAGTTTGAACAATGCTCTCTGTATAAAAGGGACTGGAGGGACTGCATACAGAAACAGATTTTACCATGGCAGTCTGAATACATTCTGACAGAAAGCACCATGTCCTGGATTTCTGAAGCAGAACTGAGCTAGTCTGATGTTGAGTGGGGATGTAAAAAGGTCCATATCTGGGATGCCTCACTCGTCTACAGCAATCTCATGACATCTGGTGCTAATGGCCACTCGTGAGGATCTACATCTGTATGACTTAGCTCATCTGCCAGAGTGTTCTGGACTTTCGGCAGATAAGATTACTTGGAGCAGGACTCCCTGTTCCAGGCACCATTCCTACAGTCTCATCGCCTCCCTGCAGACAGCATACGAGTGTGCTCATTTGGGCTTGTTGATACAGTACAGGACAGACTTGTCTGTCTGGAGGAGAACCATCTTTCAGCTCAGCAAGTCCACTAGGGCTTTCAAACCATACAAGCTGTTCACATCTCCAGCATGTTGATGTGGAGATGTGTTTCTGATGGATCCTAGACACCTTGTGTCTGAAGGCCCTGTCAGTGGGCTTCCCCACCCCTGCAGGGAGGCATCTGTGGTGAGGGTCACCTCTTGCTCCAGTGGGGAGAAGGAAAAGCCCTAGAGGGGGTTGCCTTCCACTGACCAGCACCTCGGGGATCTCCCCAGGAGTTTGGTCACCTGAAATGGGTTAGGTTTGAGGGTGTGATACATGGGACCACTGGGTAGACCATCCTCTGAGTTGTCCTCAAGTGTAGTCTTGCCAAAGGTACTGTGAACACTGAGAAAGCTAATTGGCTCAGCATGCATTGCATGGAACGGGTTGAACAGTCTTGCTTTCCATGATGTAGAATAACACCTGCAAGACTGCTTGTAGCCTGCTGTCTTGAAGGAAAGCCCTGCCAGGTTATGTCCAGAACAGCTCCTATGAACAGCAGTTCCTGGGAGGGCTCCAGCTGACCCTGTGGGGTTCATCTAGACTTCCATGGGTGCTAGGAATTGAGAGGCAGTGGCCATTGCCTGCTGTCTCCAGTATGGACGGGCATGAGATAAACCAGCCGTCCAGATATGGGAAGACTTGGAGTCCTAGTTTTCTGAGGTGCGCTTTAAGTACTGCAAACACTTCGTAAAGACTTGTGGCACCGAGGAAAGCCAAAGGGTAGGACTCTAAATTGATGGTGCTGCACCTCTATACAGAACCGGAGGTACTTGTGGTGGCTGTGTGCACCAGTATGTGCTGGCATGTATCTTGCATGTCCCTTGATGCTAGCCAATCCAGATGTTTCAGGTAAGGTAGCAAGGATTCCAGAGAAATCATCTTGAATTTGTCTTGTTCCATGTACTTGTTCAGATTTCTGTAGTTGAGAATGAGGTGCATGCCACTGATTTCTTTGGTACCAGGAAGTAGTGGGAGTAGAACATTTGTTCCATTCTGACTCTGGCACTATTTCCACTGCCCCTAGTTTCTTAGAAGAGCTGCAATCTTCTGTGCCAGAAGCTCTGAGATGTGAGCTGACGAGGGGACTTGCCTTCTGGGAGAATTGTCCAGAGGGAGTTCCAACTATTCCAGTACCTTTCTTGGATAATCCTGATGACCCACATATCTAGCAAGATGATTTCCCACTGATGGTAAAACTGGGTCAACAGCCCCCCATACTGGGGAGGAGAAATCCACCTCAGGCAGCAGAAGCAGATCTGGGGACAGAGCTTCAGATGGTAGCACTGAGCGCTTCTAGTGCCTGTGCCTTCGGCTAGACTTTCTTCTGGGGCTGTGGAGGCAAGGCTTTATTATTTTGGGGTCCCCTGCCCCTGCTATAAAAAGGCTGCTTGTTGTGAAAACAGCCACATTCTCTACTCCCTTTGTGTGCTAAAGGGAGATGACCCGGTAGTCTTAAGAGTCATGCTAGTTTTGTTACACTCTTTAAAAGGCTGCTTCACCTTTTGCCCAAACAGATACGTGTCATCGAAGGGCACATTCATGGTCTGCTGTTAGACATCAGGAGTGAAGCCAGCAGTCTGCAGTCAGGAGTGCTGCCTGATGCAAATATCTGCAGCCACAGAGTGAGCTGCTGCACCAAAGGCAACCTCGGAGGCTTTAAACTGGTGACTGTTAGATTCAATACCCTGTTTAACTGCAAGCAGCATGTCTTGTTTTGCCTCCGTCTGGTGAGGCCTCTGCCAGGAACTTAAGCTTGCTCCTGAGGGCATACTCATACTTAGAGAAGTGACCCTGGTAGTTAACTATTCTGATGTCAAGGGTAGCCGAGGCATAGACCCCCCTTGCCCACGGTGTCCACCTTGCATGACTCCCTTGTTAGTGGGGTTTACAGTGATCTCCTTGGGCACTATGGCTTTGTCATTCTCAGCCAGAATAACAATGGCGTCCGCTACTGGCTGAATGAAATACATGGGCTCAGATTTAGGCACCACGTGTTTCATGTCTGCCTGTTTGGGGACAGCTGCCACAGTAACAGACCTCCTCCAAGCCGCCTCAGAGTGTGTTTCTAGGGCCAACTGTATGGGAAGAACTACAGTGAGCGGCATATCCGGCACGTTTAGAAACTCCAGTTGGAGATGCCTAGCCTGAGTCTATGGCTGCAGGCTCAAAATTCAATACAGAATGCAAATTTCTGAGCAGAGCCTGGAAGGTGAGACCCTCCCCAAAAGTACAGTCACATGAACTGACTCAGAGTTCTCTGGATGGTAAAAGGAGTCATCCTCCTAACCATCAGGGTTTGACTCATCCCCCTCTACTCCCTCTTCGCTCTGAGAATAGTAGAGAGGAGGTATTGAACAGCCGATAGCGCAGTCCATGGCCTCAGCAACACCTGCGACACCGGACCCTGGAAACAGTACCAGTGGTGATGCCGAGGATGGCCCCAAGTCTGTTCCTGGAGGGAACAATCCCAACCACAAAGGCTTGTACTGCATCACTATCAGCATTGGGGCAGGTCCCGAAGAGCCTGATTCCAGCACTGCACATGGTGCTGTCGACCATGTCAATGATCCCACTGGCCCCACAGGAACTAGAGATGGCACCGTAGCTGCTCCCGTCTCTGATGGGCACAGAGGTGACACTACAACTGGGGTAGACACCAGCAGCGCCAACAACGGCAACAACCTGGAGGCCAGAGCCACAGTCAGCTGCATGTCTAAATCAAGTGGCACAGCAGACGGTGCCAGCCCCGCCTACCCCGAGGCATCAGAGTCTGGAATCAAAAACAGCACCACTTGACTTATACACTGCACCCACTGCTCCATAAGAGCTGTCCAATGGCCAAACTGCCAACTGGAGTCCCCTCTAATGGAAAGAGAAAGGTCTGGGACGAAAACATCAGTGGGGCACCCAGGCCTGTGGAAGTCAAGTGACTCACAGAAGAACGACCAGAGGATGACCGCAACCAGTGCCATTACTTCCTTTTTTTGTGGCAATAGTTCGAGGCTGAATGGTGCAAAGACCCCAATGCTGAGCATGTGCGGAATCTGGACCTCTTCTTTTTGCAATTCTGAGAGGACTGTCTGTCCTCTCAGGCACCAGATGGTCCACTGCCAGAGCAGCTGCCCAGAGAGAGGTGGTAAAGACAGACTGCCCTGTTGCCAGAGCAACTGCTCCCTACCTTGCTTGTTTGTTTGTTTTGTTGACCATGTAGGTGGCACTGGTGCCAAAAGCACCTTTTTCAGGCAGGATCTGGGGTACTTCAAGTATAAAAAATTCAATACAAACAAATTACAAAAAAAAGACATATACAGTATGTACATAAAAACATCAAGCAGAGAGCTGACAGGTATATACAACATATAATACAAGTTTAAGCAAAACATTCACAGGCACTCAATTTTCAGTAGTGATCTTTCACTACAGTAGTGAAGACAAGAGTGACACCAGACAACTTTCTCAGTGCAGTAAAGCCACTGTGAGACAATTTTAAATCATGATGGAAATGTGAAAGGAAAAGTGCGACTCCGGCTGGGACTTGAACCCAAGCCCCTGGTGTACCATCCAGTACTCTAACCACCAAGCTATGGCAGGCTCAGTGATCAGTAGGCCTCCAGGAAGACAACAGAAGAAAGGAAGGTGAAGATCTAAATAATATAGGAACTTTCTTCCATGGTCGTCGACCGTTAGCACGATGTAGGGCTGAGAGAAAACTGTAGATTTTTGTGTGTTAACTAAACTGACAGAAAAATAAACTCTAGTGTACTTAAAGGAAAGCTGTTTTTCAGCAGTACCCCACCCCCCAAAGTTTTACACTCCAGTTAGGCTTTTCTGCTATATAAAAAAAAAATTTCACATGGTAACTTACTTAATTTAACTTCAGAAAAGTCTGCGATCCCCAAACATGGCAACAGTGCACGGCTCCATTTAGTGAGAAACTGCGGAGCCACATTACTCAACTCAATACATTTGTATTGAGCCGAGCAGTACAGTGCCATAGTTTCTCACTAAATGGAGCCGCACACTGCCTGCCATGATTGGGGATTGCAGACTTTTCTGAAGTTAAATGAAGTAAGTTACCATGTGAAAAAAAATGTTATAGCAGAAAAGCCTAACTGTAGGATAAAGCTTTGGGGGTGGGGTACTAGTGAAAAGAGACGGCTTTTCTTTAAATAACAAACTCCAGTGTACTTTTAAACTAAAATCAAAGAACTGAATGCTGTCATCATGAAGACAGTGAAGTTCTGAACTTCTGTCCCTGCCAAGGAGAGCAGAGATGCTAGTAATGCACACCCCATGGCAGGAAAGGAGCTGAGGCAGTTGGGAGCTGGTGCTGCTGTATACCAGTGGGCAAGACTGATGATGCGCATGTGGGGCCTATTCACATCACCAGCTCCCATCAGAACATTTCTGGCTCCCTTGTGGTCCTAGCATTACTGGCACAGACCCGCAAATGGGAATCAATGATTAAGACTGACCTTTGAAGATCAAATTGGGTCCAGGGGCCTTGGAGTGGAGGGAAACAGAATGTGCCTTAAGCCCTTGCAGTGCAAGAAAACAAAGTCTGTCATAGGGCCTTGCAGTGCAGGGACACAAACTGTATCCAGAGTACCTTGCAGTGCAGTGAGACAAACTGTATCCTCGTACCTAGTAGTGCAGGTGAAACTCTGTCCTGGGGCCTTGCAGTATGGGAAAACAAACTGTCTTAGGGCTGTGCAGTGCAGGGAAACCAACTAGGACTAGGTTCCTTGCAGTACCGTGGAACAGACTCTGTTGTGAGGGCTTGCAGTGCAGTGGAATAAACTGTGTCCTGGGGCCTTGCAATGCAGGGGAGCAAACTGTCTTGGGCTACACAGTGCTGGCAAAACAAACTAGGTCTTTGTACCTTGCAGTGCAGGGGAACAACCTGGGCCTTACAGTGCAGGGGTAACAAACTGTGTTCTGTGGCCTTGCAGTGCAGTGGAACCAACAATCTCAGTGCAATACAGTGCAGAAAAAACAACTAGGTCTGGGTGCCTTGCAGTGCAGCTGAATAAACTGTGTCCTGGGGCACTGCAGTGTGGAAAAACAAATGTTCATAGGGCAGTGCAAGGAAACAAACTGTGTCCTGGTGCCTTGCAGTGCAAGGAAACCAACTGTCTTAGGGCAATGCAGTGCAGGGAAACCAACCAGGTCTAGGTGCCGTGCAGTGCATGTGAAACACTGTTTCTTGAGATCCTACAGGCAGACTGGATGGGCCTAACTGTCCTTCTCTGCCGACAATTTCTATGTTACTATGTTTCTATCTTGCAGTTCAGGAAAACAAACTATCTTAGGGCTGTGCAAGGGGAACAAACAGGGTTCAGGGGCTTTGCAGTGCAGAAACATAGAATTTGTTGGCAGAAAAGGACCACTTGGCCCACCTAGTCTGCCCAAGTGTTCCCTGCCTATCCCATCTCCGCAGACCCTAACTGGTCTCCAGCGACCCTCCCTCCTCCCTGACTGTATACCAGTATTCAGCTATGCTTATCCCACACATACTAGAAGCCCCCACTGTATTCGCCCCCTATACCTCAGCTGGCAATCTGTTCTAAGAGTTGATCACTCTTTCACTGAAGTAGTATTTTCTCACATCCCCCCTAAGCTTCCCCCTCCCAGCATCACTGCATGGCCTCTTGTCTTGGTGCACGTCCTCTTTGAAAAAAGACTCCCCCCCCGTACTGTACCGTTTACCCCCATAAGCTACAGTACTCATAGGTGTCTATCATGTCCCTCCTCTCCTCCAACGTGTACGTGTTGAGATCCCTCAGTCTCTCCTTGTAGGGTTTCTCGTGCAACCCCTGCACCATTTTAGTTGTCCTCCTCTGGACTGCCGCCACCCTGTCCATGTCCATTCTGAGATGTGGCCTCCAGAACTGGCTGCAGTACTCTAGGTGGGGTCTCGCTAACAACTTATACAGTGGTAACATCACCTCTCTCCTCCAGCTGGCTGCTGGTGATACCTCTCACTATGTGCCCCAGCTTCCAACTGGCCCTGCCTTGACACACTACTCTGCCACTTTGAAGTCATCAGATATTGTAACCCCAAGGTCTCTTTTCTGCTTAGTGGCTGTCAGTACCACCCCCCCCCCCCCGCCACCACCACACACATTTTATACTTGGGTTTCTATGCCCTAGGTACATGATTTTGCACTTCTTGGCACTGAACCCCAGTTGCCATAACACCGACCACTCCTCAAGTTTTGTATGGTCCCACTCCCTACTCTCTCTCCACCCCCTCCAAGTGTTCACCCTATTACATATTTTGGTGCCATCTGGAACATAGAAACAGACTGTGATGGCAGATAAAGACCGCTTGGCCCACCTAGTCTGCCCATTTTCCTACCTACAGGATAAGCTGCAAATCCTATTTAACCAACAGCCTATTTCTTCCTACCCCCCACAAAAATTGCCTTATGTCTGTCCATGCATTCTTGAATTCTCCCACAGTTTTAGACCCCACAACCTCCTCAGGAAAGCTGTTCCATGCATCCACCACCCTCTCTATGAAAAAATACTTCCTCACATTGCCCCTGAGCCATCCCCTCTATCTTCAAATTGTGTCCCCTTGTTCTTGCACATCTCTTTTTCTGAAAGATGCTACCCTCTTGGACTTTGTTGATACCACTGAGGTACTTAAAAGGTTCTATCATGTCCCCCCTCTCCCTCCTTTCCTCAACGGTATACATATTAAGCTCCTTTAGTCTCTCCTCGTATGGCTTCTCTTGCAGACCCTGCACCATTTTAGTTGCCCTCCTCTGGACAGCCTCCATCCTGTCTATGTCCTTGTGGAGATGGGGTCTCCAGAACTGGACGCAGTACTCCAGATGGGGCCTCACCAACTGTCTGTACAGGGGGATAACAACTTCCTGTTTTCTGCTGGTGATGCCTCTCCCGATACATCCCAGTATCCCCCCAGTCCTCCCTACTGCCTTCTCACACTGCTTGACAACCTTAAGGTCATCTGATAGGATAACCCCCAGGACCCTTTCCATTTTTGTTGCTGTCACTAACTCCCCCCCATTGTGTAATCTTCTACTGGGTTTTTGTTTCCCAGGTGCATTATTTTGCACTTCTTTGCACTGAATCCAAGCTGCCATACTTCTGACCATTCCTCCAGTCTTGCCAAGTCCCTTCTCGTCCTTTCCACGCCTCCTTGTGTATCAACCCTGTTGAAGATCTTTGTGTCATCTGCAAAGAGGTATACTTTTCCTTCCAGTCCCTCTGCAAGGTCACTTATAAAGACATTAAAAAGGACTGGACCCAGTACTGAACCCTGCGGTACCCCACTAGTAACCACTCTTTCTTCAGAGTGTACTCCATTTACAATTACCTCCTGTGTCCTGTTGTCCAGCCAATGTTTTACCCAGGCTATCACCCTGGGACCCACTCCCAGGCTGGTTAATCTGACTATTAATCTTTTGTGTGGGACTGTGTCAAATGCCTTGCTAAAGTCTAGGTAGGCCATGTCCACAGCCCCTCCCTGGTCTACTGCTTTGGTCACCCAGCCAAAGAAATCAATTAGATTAGTTTGACATGACCTTCCCGCTGTGAACCCATGCTGCCTTGGGTCCTATGCCCCACTGGCCTCTAGGTACTCAACAGTTCTTTTCTTCAGAAGTGATTCCATCACTTTCCCTACCACAGAGGTCAAACTAACAGGTCTGTAGTTTCCTGCCTCTGTCTTGCTCCCACTTTTGTGAGGGGGAAATCACATCCGCTTTCTTCCAGTCCTCAGGAAGCACACTATCCTCCCATGATTTGTTAAAAAGGGAAGTAAAACAGGCATACCTTCCCTTACAGCTCTTCTGCAATGTCACTTATGAAGACACTGTAGAGGACTGGTCCTAGTACTGTGCCCTGCAGCACCCCGCTGGTCACTCTCCCATCAGAGTGTGTGGCATTTACCACTATCCTCTGTCGCAGATCCATTGACCAGTTTTTTACCCAGGTTACCTCTTTGGATCCCACTTCTAGAATGTCCAGTTTCTTTATCAGTCTCCAATGTGGCACAGTGCCAAAGGACTTGCCAAAGTCTACGTAGGCCACATCCACTGCACTTCCTTGGTCATCCAGTCGAAGAAATCTATCAGATTTGTCTGGCATGACCCCCGAATCCATGCTGCCCATGGGCTTGTAACCTGTGACCCAATGAATTCAAGATATCCCACTAGCCTTTCTTTTAAGAGGGTGAGTTCTAGCCTCCTCCCTGCTGCTGCTCTTACAGAGCAGGAATAAATCCTCGCTCTTCCAGTCCTCTGGAACCACTCCTGTTTCTAGTAAGTTGTTGAATAAGGTTGTCAGCGGTGCAGCAGGCTCTCCTCTGAGTTCCCTTAGCACCCTTGGGTGTCTCCTGTCTGGTCCCATAGCCTTCTCCACTTTCAGGTTTGCAAGTTCTTTCTGGACTCTTTCGTTTGTAAATGGGCTTGTGCTGATCACCCCCCCCCCAAAACCACCATATTCCTGTTGCTCCTTGGTGGTCCATCCCCTTCTCCCTCCAATGTGAAGACAGAGTAGAAGTACCAGTTCAGGATGTCAGCTTTTTCCTAATCCTCCACTGCGCAATCACCCTCTGCTATTCTCCTTATCCTCCCTATCCCTCCCTGTTGCCTTCCTCTTCTTGCTTATGTACATGAAGAAAGTTTTGTCCCCTTTCAGCCACCCCCTTGGCTATCCTTTCCTCAGTCAGCACCTTTGTTTGCCTCACTGCCCCCCTCTGTTTTATCTAGTACACATCCCTATCTCTCCCCCGCAGGGGAACAAACTGTGTCCTGGGGCCTGGCAGTGCAGAGGTAATAAACGTTCCTAGGGAAGTGCAGGGGGAACCAACTATGTCATGGGGGCCTAGCAATGCAGGGGAACAGCTGGGGCCTTGCAGTGTTTGGGGAACCAAACTGTCTTAGGGCCATGTAGTGTAGGAGAACAAACTGTGTCATTGGACCTTGCAGTGTGGGGAAACAAACAGTCTTGGAATCGTGCATAGCAGGGGAAATAAACTGGGTTCAGGGACCTTGCAGTGGTAGGCATCAAACTGGTGGGATCTTGCAGTACAGGAGGAAACAAACCGTGCTGGAGCCTTGCAGCTATGCCCTGGGGACATGAAGTGTGGGGCAAAAAAAAGCTGTCTAGCAGCATGTCTGGAGGCCTTCCTGCAATTAAGAATGTTAGGGCAAATTAAGGCTGCAGGTCAAGTGTGCGGGGCCATTTTCTTTTTAGTACAGTTGGCTGTTTCTAGTTTGTACTGCAGTATCAGGTTCTCCAGGAAATAAAAATCAAGAATCAGAACTCAAACCTGAAATCAAAATCTAAGAGGAAAAATCTTTTGAGATGAGACTGCACTCCTGTTTCCTAATAACACAATGCTGTCTTGCAATTGCTAAATAGCTAGGTGTTGCTTCACAAGTGCACTGAGCACTTCCATTTCCTACAATGTCTAACTATGTACTGTTTGTGTTTACACTATCCTGCACATTGCATACAATGCTTAACTATGTACTGTTTGTGTTTACACTATCCTGCATGTTGCCTACAATGTCTAACTATGTACTGTTTGTGTTTACACTATCCTGCATGTTGCCTACAATGTCTAACTATGTACTGTTTGTGTTTACACTATCCTGCATGTTGCATACAATGCTTAACTATGTACTGTGTTTTTTCCACTATACTGCATTTTTTGTACGCACACTATTGTATCTACGTTACTGTATCCTCTCGGACTGTTGTACTTGGACTGAATTATCTACTGTTCTTATGGCATTACTGTTATGTGTTATGTACCTGCACCTTATCATTGTGCCATTTTTCTGGTCCAGGTCATGGCTGAAAACGGTCCATTGGATTAGTGCACCTAGCCGGTAAACAAATGCAAATAAATAGATAAATAAAGAAATAAAGCAAGCAAGGAATACAGCTGCTTTGCAGATGTGTAGATTTCAAGACCTTCCACCAACTTCTTAAAGTTAGAGGCCATGTCTCCGACTTGTGAAGAACAATTAATAGCATATACCACTCAAATGTCCCAAATTATGGAGAGATGTACCTCATTTTGTTTTTGTTATAGTGTTGCTCAGATGGATCCAGACAAATCTGGATCCACAAGTAACTGCCCTTCTGCGGCAGGATAGTGGATCTGCCGGATACTTCCACTATCTGCCTGTGGATCCGGCCGTCGGAGCCGTGGTTGGATCCCGCATTATCCGATGGCCAGATCCAGTGCCAGATCCAGGGATCCGGATCCCTGGATCTGGCACCGGATAAAGCGGGATCTGACCCGGAATACGACCTCCAAATTCGACTGGATCCCGGGACGGATCCAACTCTAATAGTGCTGCCATCCGCCGGATCACTGACTGATCCACGGCGGCACTATCCGAACAACACTAGTTTGTTACTTATTGTTTATGCCCCCTGCTCTCTCTCCTACCCCTCTGCTTTCAGGACCTCCAGGGGATGTCCCTCATAATTGCCCTGTCCCACATCTAGCGTCTCACATGAAAAAGGGGCTGCCCACACAAAGAAGGTGCTGTAGACTTAAGACTCTGAAAGCGTAAATTAATAATTACAATTAAACTCTGTATACTTGAAAGCACTAGCTTTCACAGTGTTCTGAACCTGAATCCCTGTATCTGATGATGTGCCCCAAATTATGAGGGCATGTGCCACACCATCTCACATTCCGACTGTTTGTATTGCACATTTCAGTGACAGAAGGTTGAGAGGTATGATTATGGGCTTTCTCAGAACAGGTGTGCTAATGACCTCTACAGTGGATGAGTTTGGGGGAGAAGAGGAGAGGGGGAGATTGTCCTCTGACTGTTAAAGTAATCTCCTTAGGGATTAGCACTAAGACTTTCGCTCATTACATTAATACCGACACCAGCTGCACACACTCCTCCAGCCTGCTGTTTCACAACTGTGTTATTCTCCTTCACAAAGCAAAACAGTATTCATTTCTGATACTCGCCATCAGTCTTGGGGAAGTAGTTCGGGCTCAGCTGCAAAGAAATATGCAGGGTCCCTAAAAAGCTGTCATGAAGGTCATTTTTTGATATTAGACTTGTTTTGGTTTTTAAACTACATTAAGAAGAAAACTACATTTTATGTAGAACTACGTCCCCTGCCTAATTTCACATGCTGCCTAAAGATTCCAAGTAATCATGTCTCTGGGAAGAGGAGATGTAGTCTGGCATCTAAAGAGCACAGCTGTGATTGGCTGAAGATGACATCATGGTCTGAAGTAATCATCTTTGTGAGATGAATGCAGCATAGAAATGATGAGCAATCAGCAACAGTCTAAATGAAAGACAAAAAAACTCAGTGCAGAAGCACTGAGGAGAGGGTTAACCCAAAGGGCTGTAGTCTAAATGAGCTGCCTACAACTGAAAGAGTTAATTATCTGACTATGTGTGTGTGTGTGTGGGGGGGGGCAAAGAGTACCAACAAAAAGCACTGGCAAAGGTTTTTGAGTCCGTCTTTGTTTAGCTTTGCTGTATTACATGATACACCTGACTTGCAAGGACATGCAGGGCTGTTTTAGTGATCCATCACACCCACCAATGAAGGGAGTGTAAAACTGACATCATCTATACAGACTCATTCTGACCAGCAGACAGCAGGGTAAGCCCACAGGTTAATGCAGCCGCACCCTACTTCCTAACCCTGGATGCAGCCTATGGAAGAGTTTAGCAATCATTCATGAAAGGGCATGTGTTGCTGTGGTATTTACCCACACCTTGTGTGGTGTGCCACTAGGTGCTGCCAAGTCATTTTAACCCCTGCACACATCAGAGCCACATTTGAGTTTCTTTTAGCATGTCGTCTCTTTAATGCAAGTGAGAATGCCGCATGAGAAGTGGATAAGTTCCACTACTACACACGCCCTGAAATGTATTATTGCAAATATAACCTGGACCCACATAAAAGGAAAAAATACACATGAATTACATTCACACAGAGAATAGATTTTTTTATAAGTAGATCAGCTGGACCTTTACCTGTTGTGTGTCTCAGAATTTACTACCAGGTAAAGAGCCACACCTACCAATCAGCTTCCTGGACAGCGCAAGTGCTATCTGCCTCACTATGCACCTGGGTGTACATTAACCCATTACAGCCTAGTGCTTTGCCATAATTTGGTGCTTACTTATCTAGTGTTTATTTCACTAACCCAGCCCCCCCTGTCTCTCAGCACCATTAGTCAGCCGGCACCACCTCTGAGATTGCAATACCATTTCTTGAAACCACCTTAGAAGCTAAGTATTTTGCCATTCAGTCACAAAATCTGCTATCGTGTTTCTCAAAAGCAGCGACAGTGTGTCACTGGCTAGCACAAAATGATTCAGTCCCTGGAACAGAAACACTTTATTAACAGGGAGAAAGGTATCAGCTTTCTTTCATCAGCACACTAGAGCTGGAATTCCCCGAGGCTCTTTAATGAACTCTATACACAGCACAAAACCCATCCTTTAATAGCTCTCTTAAGCCTCCATGTACAGTAGCTATGGTTCAGATTCATTTAGAAAGAATGCTTACGGGGTCTCATGTTTTCTTTAGTTGGCTCAAGATATCAGTTGCAAATATACTTGCACAACACCTGCCAATGACAAGGACGACAGAAACATAGAAACATAGAATTTGACGGCAGATAAGGACCGCTTGGCCCACCCAGTCTGCCCATTTCCCTACCTACTGGATAAGCTGCAGATCCTAGTTAACCAGCAGCCTACTTCTTTCTACCCCCACCCCCCAGAATTGCCTTATGACTATCCCATGCATGCTTGAATTCCACCACTGATTTTGACTCCACACCTCCTCCGAGCGCTTATCCATGCATCCACAACCTCTCTGTGAAAAACATTTTAAATTACCTCTGAGCCGCCCCATCTTCAAATTGTGCCCTCTTGTTCTTGCACACCTCTTTTTGAAAGATGCTACCTCTTGGACTTTGTTGATTCCCTTGAGGTACTTGAAAGTTTCTATCATCCCCCCTCTCCCTCCTTTCCTCGAGGCTATACATATTAAGCTCCTTAAGTCTCTCTTCATATGTCCTCCGGTGCAGACCCTGCACCATTTTGGTGCCTTCCTCTGGACAGCTTCCATCCTGTCTATGTCTTTGCTGAGATTGGGTCTCCAGAACTGCACAGTACTCAGATGGGGTCTCACCAGCTGTCTGTACAGAGGGATAATAACTTCCTGTTTTCTACTGGTGATGCCTCTCCTATGCATCCCAGTATCCCCCAGCCCTCCTTGCTGCCTTCTCACATTGCTTGCCCACCTTTAGGTCATCTGATATGACTACCCCCAGGTCCTTTCCATTTTTGTTGTTGTTAGTATCTCACCTCCTTGTGTACTCTTCCCCTGGGTTTTGTTTCCCAGGTGCATTACCTTGCACTTCTTAGCATTGAATCTAAGCTGCCATACATTTGACCATTCCTCTAACCTTGCCAAGTCCCTTCTCATCCTTTCCACCCCACCTGTGCATCAACTCTGTTGCAGATCTTAGTGTCATCTGCAAAGAGACATACTTTTTCCTTCCAGTCCTTCTGCAATGTAAACTATAAAGACATTGAAGAGGACTGGTCCTAATACTGAACCCTCGGTACCCGCTAGTAACCCTCCTTTCTTCTGAGTGGACTCCATTTACTATTACTCTCTGTGTCCTATTCTCCAGCCAATTCTTTACCCAGGCTGTCATCTTGGGACCCACTCCCAGGCTGGCTAACTTATATATTAATCTTTGTGTGGGACTGTGTCAAATGCCTTGCTAAAGTCTAGGTAGGCCATGTCCACAGCCCC
Organism: Neoceratodus forsteri; assembly: GCA_016271365.2. Taxonomy (NCBI): domain Eukaryota; kingdom Metazoa; phylum Chordata; order Ceratodontiformes; family Ceratodontidae; genus Neoceratodus; species Neoceratodus forsteri. The sequence goes on along the minus strand of CM028130.1, from coordinate 150,509,534 downwards.
CTGATCTACTACTTTGGTCACCCAGTCAAAGAAATCTATCAGATCTGTCTGGCATGACCTTCCACTGTGAATCCATGCTGCCTAGGGTCTTGTGCCTCTGGCCTCTAGATACTAGACAATTCTTTCCTTTAGAAGTGATTCCATCATTTTTCCCTATCACTGAGGTTAAACTAACAGGTCTATAGTTTCCTGCTTCTGCCTTGCTCCCACTTTTGTGAAGGGAATCACATCTGCCCTCCTCCAGTCCTCGGGTACCACCCCATCCTCCATGATTTGTTAAAGAGGGTAGTCAGTGGTGTCACTAGTTCTACCCTTAGTTCTTTTTAGAATTCTGGGATGAATCCCATCAGGCCCCATTGCTTTGTCCACCTTCAGTTTTAAGAGTTCTTTCAGAACCCTTTCTTCTGTAAATGGGCTGGTATCAACTTCTGTATCCAGAGTGTTACTACTGTTTGTTTTATGTACCTCCCCCTCTTCCTTTGTAAATACTGAGCAAAAATATTTGTTTAGTATCTCTGCCTTTCACATTCTCCCTGTGCCCACCCTCCCTCCCCTTTATTAAGCCTCACTATCCCTCCCTTGGTCTTCCTTTGCTCCCTGATGTACCTATAAAAGGTTTTATTCCCCTTCTTAACTGAGTTGGCTATCTTTTCCTCAGTTTTGGGCCTTTGCTGTTCTGACTGCCTTCCCAGCCTCCTTTTGCTTTAACTGATACAGTTCTCTGTCCTGCTCCTGCTGGATTCCTTGTACTTCCTGAATGCTTTATTTTTCTCTTGAACCTTCACTGCCACTTCCTTTGGAGAACCATAGTGGTTTCTTACATCGCCTTGTTTTGTTTATTTGCTTCACACAAAGGCTCGTTACCTCTGTGATGGCAGTTTTTATTATTCCCATTGTTCTTCCACCCTCCTTCCTGCCCATTTGCTAGTGCATTCCTTAGGCACTCACCCATTTAGGCAAAGTCAGCCTCCTAAAGTCCAGTACTTTTGCCTTTGTAAAGCTGACTCTATTGCTGTGTTTATTGTGAACCATACTGTTCGATGGTCGCTAGTTCCCAGATGGCTACCCACTTCTACATCTGTGATCCTCTCCATCTCCATTCGAGAGTATCAAGTCTAATATTGCTCCCTCTCGAGTGGGCTCCAGTACTAGTTGTCTAAGGCATGCCCCCTGTAGGGCATCTAGAATAACTGCACTCTTGGAAGTGGTTGCTGCAACTGCGCTCCAGTTAACATCTGGCATATTCAGATCACCCATCAGCAATATCTCCCCTTTTTCTGCCATTCTAAGTATACTTTCTATCATTTCCTTGTCCATTTCCTCCCCTTGAGAAGGGGGTCTGTATACAACCCCTGTGCGGATTGTGGTGCCACAGCATCTCTTTAATAAAGCTGCCAAAGAACAGACCACACAGGCCTAATAATTCACCTTCAGGATCATGAACGTTGCCAAGGGCTAAACAGGGTGAGTGGGGCTCTGCTGGGTTCACTGTGGCCTCTGGGCCAGAGACTTGCTCCTACCCCAGTGTTCCACGTGAACAGCAGCACAAGTCACCCTGCCTGTTAAAGGAGGAGATGTTAACCATATGATCCCACCAGGATTTTGTTTTGTTAGCCCCTGTGGCTTAAGCAATCTAAACATTTTAGCCACACTAAAGCACTTCAATAGTAGCCGCAGTCTTGATACAGAAAATGCTCATTAGAATAGGAAAGTGGCACACTATACGCTGGCAAGCCAAGATGCCAGTAGCAGAGACCGGCAGGGATGGGGAAGGGATTCTTGCCACATCACTCTGCAATAGCTCCTACTGGTGGAATGGCGGACGTGCCTTTGATGGTGTGGGTGAGCAAGGGCCACTGGGAACCCCAAGGCCAACCACAGCTTGTGCAGGATTGGGGAGGGGGGTGAAATGCTGCATCAGTATGCCAGATGATGATCTCATGGCCCCCTCCTTCCCAGCAGACCCCCGCCGCACAATCAACAGAGCCTCTCAGCCAGTGCCGGACACAGTGTAATTCCTACTCCAGGTCATGGGACAGCACACGGCAGGAACAAGCCAGCCATCAGGATGGGGAAAAGGAAATGGGAGTATCAGATGACATTCCTCCAAAATGAGTAGAGGAGGAACCTGTAAGGGACACACTAGCCCCAGGACGCAGCGACTGAGATCTGGATTAGGACTCTAAACACGGCAGAAGGGGCTGAGTCTGATGAGTAGTAGTGAGGCCTTCGGAAGTCTGAAGGAGAGGGGCGCCGGTGGGCATGGGATGGTGGATAAATACTTCAGAAAAAAAAAAGGCACATTCTCTGCCTTTAGCCACTATGGCAAACTGGTTAGGAATTCCTTTGGCCACTTGGGAAACCTGTTAGCATTTGGCTATGTGGCTAATGGGAACAGTCTCTTCTACCATTATTGATTGGCTGGTAGTCCAGGTGGAAGATAAAGAATTCATGGCACTATCAAAAGGGACTTCCAGCCTCAAGGTAGGCCAACATTCCATCTCTCTTTAAAATGTTCTCATCCCACTGTCTTTAATGGTATCTTCACCCTGTGTTTTATAACTGACTTGTGAAGTCACTGAGCTCCAGTAGTTGGAGCTCTGAAATGGAAACCAAGAGAATTGTGTTTAAAAAAAAAATATATACAGTCACTGACGAAATGTGGGATACTAAGCAAGTCATGGGACGTCTTAGAGCTTCTGGCCATTCCAGATGTACAAAGAGGTTGAAGCAGGACCCACCACTAAAAGCAAGATAGGCATCGCCTAAACTAACCGTAAAACCAAAAATAACACAACAGCCTTCTGAGATCCTTTTGTATACAACAGGAGTTGCATAAAGTACAGTTACGTAAGAACTTACCGTAACAGTAGATCTTCGAGAACAGCTCTTGCAGCAGGTTACACCATTAGGACTGAAGCCGTCAGGCGCCAGGACCCACCGGAAAAATTCTGGCTAGCTAACTACAGCGGGGACCTTGACGTCGGTCCGCCTCCGGCGTCAGGGCGTGTGGTACAAAAAAGGGGGCGGTCCCGCCAGATTCCCCTAGTTCTCGCCGAGACTTCTTGCCGAGGCTGACATCAAAATGGGAGACCTAGGATTCACCGTCAGAAGACAGAAGATAACAATTCCTGCTCAGAAAGACTGAGCCATGCCTCCTCAAGGGGAAGGTGCAGGGAAGATACCTGCTGCAAGAGCTGTTCTTAGAGATCTACTGTTACGGTAAGTTCTTACGTAACTGTACTATCTTACTTCGAGACACAGCTCTTGCAGCAGGTTACACCATTAGGACTGATTCCCAAGCAGTAACGCTGTCAGAAAATCCGGGAGGAGGAAAATAAAGGATAAATACCAGGTCCTGAACCTAGGACAGGAGACCCTGAAGCACAGCCAAGCCAAACCCAGCCCTTCGCCGAGAGGCGATGTCCAGGCTATAATGCCTGATAAAGGTATGCACAGAACTCCAAGTGGCTGCAGCGCATATAGCAGAAGTGGAAACATTTTTGAGCGCTGCAAAGGAAGTAGCCACCCCTCTAGTGGAATGACCCCGGACTGTACCCGGGAGGGGCTTTTGTCTGATACCATAACAGTGAGAAATACACTGGACAAGCCAGCGAGAAAGGGACTGTTTGGATACGGGTTGGCCCATCATTCTCTCAGAGAAGGAAATGAAAAGTTGCTCAGAACTACGAAAGGACTGAGTTCTGTTGAGGTAAAACCTCAGGCTGCGGTGAACATCCAGGGTATGGAGCAGAGCCTCTCCTCTATTTGAGTAGTTCGGGAAGTAGACCGGAAGGTCAATATCCTGGTTCAGAGTGAGTGAAGAAACCACCTTAGGCAAAAATTTAGGGTTCGTCCTCAGGGATACTCTGTCCCGGTGGAAAACTAAATAAGGCTCTTTGCACATGAGAGCGTGAAGTTCAGAAATTCTTCTTGCCGAGGTAACTGCAACTAAAAACAACGTTTTCCACGACAGAAAACGTAGCTCGCAATCCGCGGCAGGTTCAAAGGGGGAAGCGTGAGCTGTTCCAGGACAAAGAGCAAATCCCATGGAGGCACAGGGTCTCTAATAGGAGGCCTAAGGTGTAACACCTCCCCAAGAAATTTCAGAGGCGCCCACCTGAGCCACTGTACGATTTCCACCGGAGGTGGTAAGTCGAAATGGCACAGAGGTGCACTTTAATAGAGAGTAGGCTAACCCGAATGAAAGAGGAGAGCAAATATTCTAATATTATTCCCACAGGACAACCTAAGAGGGGAAAGGTCAGCGAACTCGCGACCATAAACGCAACATTTCATGGCGTACGTCACATGCGTTGCCGGCTTTCTGGCTGCAGAAAGGACTTCTGCAACCTCTTGCGAGACTCCGTGACGCAAGATGGCTATGTCTCTAGGAGCCAAGCATGCAGGTACAAGGAACGTAGGTCCGGGTGGACAAGTGAACCCTTCTCCTGAGACAGTAAGTGGGAGCTGAGCGGCAACGGAGCGGGGGTTCCCGAGATAGTTGAATCAACAAAGGGAGCCAAATCTGTCTGGGCCAAAATGGGGCCACCAGGATCATAAGTGCATGCTCCCTGCGCAGTTTGAGAAGAACTCTCTGGATCAACGGGAAAGGAGGGAAAGCGTAGAGGAATCTGTTCGCCCAGGAGAGAGGATAACGGCTCCCCGCCAGAAACACCAGGCCCTGGATCTAGCGAGCAAAATTGGGCAGTTTTGCATTGATGGGAGGCGAACAAGTCCAGATCTGGAGTTCCCCATCAAGAAACAGATCTCTGCTACCTCTTGAAGAAGTTCCCATTCGTGGACTCTGGCCTGAGACGACTCAGGCCGCCTGCATCGTGTTGTCCACTCGGGGAGCGTCACAGTGATCAGATTCGCCCGTGTCTGATTACCCAATCCCACACTCTCATGGCTTCCCTGCAAAGGGGTAAGAGTGTGCGCCCTTGTTTGTTGAGGTAATAATCACCGCCGTGTTCTCTGTCTGAAGTAGAAGAGTACACGGTGGGATAATTGACTGAAAGGCCTGCAGGCATAGAGGACCGCCTCATTTCCAGCACGTTGATGTGAAGGTGAGCTTCCATCTGGGTCCACGTACTCCTGGGACTTTACCCCGTCCAGGTGTGCCCCCCACCCAAGACCGGAAGCGTCCGTGGTGAGGGTGACCTCCGGGGACGGCGCAATGAACGGGACGCCTGATGAGAGCGACCCTGGGGCTAGCCACCACTGCCAGTCTTGAATCACTGAATTCGTGAGTCTGACCGGATGCTGCAAGTGGTCTTGCCTTTGGTCCCATTGCACTTTGAGCATCCACTGAGTAATTCGCATGTGGAGTCTTGCGAAAGGGACAGTAGGAATGGCCGCAGCCATGTGTCCGAGCAAGCAAAGGACCGACCTGGCAGGTACAACCTTGCTTAATGATAGGTCCCTTATGAGGGATCTGATGCGCTCCGCTCTGTCGGCCGGAAGAAAGGCTCTTCCCCAAACAGTGTCCAGAACTGCGCCTATGAACTGCAGTTTCAGTGACGGTACCAGGAGAGACTTCTAATTTATGAGAATGCCCAGGATCGGAACAATCCTGGGTGCTCTGGATTGCAGAAGCAACGCCTCTGGAGGCGCCATGAGAAGCCAGTCGCCCAGGTACGGAACACGAGGTGGCCCTGTCTCCTCAGAGACGCTGCACAACTGCCATGCACTTGGTAAAGACCCTTGGTGCGGAAGACAGTCCAAAAGGAAGGGCTCGGAACTGAAGGTGGTGGTCGAGAAACTCGAAGCGCAGGAACCTCATGTGCGCCTGAGCCATAGGGATGTGCAGGTAGGCATCCTGCATGTCTAGAGACGCTAAAAAGGCGTCCTGTTTGAGCATGGGAATAAGACCCGGAAGGGTCACCATGCGGAATCACTTGTAAGTGACAGTTGAGGTCGCTGAGGTCCAGGATTGGACGGAGGTCCCCTGTTTTCTTGGGAACCAGGAAGAAGTGGGAATAGTATCCTAGTCCTCTCTAGTTCTCTGGGACGTACTCTATCGCTCCCTTTCGTAGTAGCGCGAGTACTTCTTGCCAGATCAAAGCTTTGTGCTGACCCTGATACCGGGAGAGCAAAGGAGGCCTCGAGGGTGGCTTTCCTGCGAATTCTATAAAGTGGCCTAGATTGACCAACTGAAGAACCCACCTGTCGGTGGTAATGGCCTGCCATCCCGGCAGGAAGTTCGCAATGCAACCCCCGACTATAAATTCCCGTTGATCTTGAGGGGCGGGGGCCGGAAAGGAGTCAGGCTGTGGCGGCGGATGGACCCGCTGGCTGGGCCTGCCTAGGAGAACGCTGGCCTCGGCTGGCGGGGTGTTTGCCCTGGGCTCTACGAAAACCAGGGCCCCTCTGGGGTGCAGCGGAGCGGGTCTGTTGCCTCTGCGTCCGCGCACGAAAACGGCTTTGGTTCCTACGAAAGGAACCAAGCTTAGGTCGGTACATGGCCTGAACCGACCTTACCGCCTTCCCGGCCTCTTGGAGTTTGGTAAGGATCTTTTCTGTAGGATTACCGAACAATACATCTCCCTCAAAAGGAGCGTCCAAGATGTTCTTTTGGACGTCCGGGGTAAAACCGGAGACGCGCAACCAAGAGTGTCTCCGGAGGCATACGCCAGAAGCTGCTGCTCGGGCCGATGAGTCCGCGGAGTCATACGCGGCTCTTAGCACTTGGGTCCCCACGTCTGAACCCGTACGGAGGAGCTGAAGCATCTCCTCCTTCTGCTCACCTTCAAGCATTTTTTCAGCCGCTTCCAGACCCTGTTCCCACAAAGCGTTCTGGAACTGAACCATGTGGGTTAAATAGTTCAAGGATCTGATGGCGCAGGTAGCGGAAGCATACGTGCGCCTGCCCAATGCGTCCAGTTGTTTGGACTCTGGGTCCGGTGGCAGGGTGCTCAAATGTTGTGGCCTCTGTGACCGGTCATGTGAGGCTGTGATGACCAGAGAATCGGCCTGAGGATGCTGCATCAAGTACTGGTCGCCCTTAGGAGCCTTGTGCTGCCGATCAGCTTTCTTCGGTCTCGCCGAGCGAGTGTGACGCTCAACGCCTTGGTGACGCGCTCCACACAGTGTCAACCAAGGGTGGTACCACCACAGGCTTGGGGTCCTTTTGCTGAAGATATTTGGCGAGGCGACCTTCGGGGTCTAAGTCTTCAGCATCCCATCCCATGTTCTCTGTATATGTCTCATAATATCAAGGAACGAGGGATCATCCGGAGGAGATCTAGGCATCTCACGTGGGTCCGGAGAAGGGATGGAGAGTGGAGATGGGGATCTAGAGGTGGAGTAGTCTGATCCCGTGTCCTCCGTTGAAGGCGATTGTCGGCGTCTCCTGGATCTCTTGGGGCTGGGTGATCCAGAAGAGGATTTCGACGGAGGTCTCCGTTTATCAGGTCTCCCCCTGGGAGGGGTTCTAGGCTCCCGGGGAGGAGGAACACGGCCTGCCGACCCCGATGGCGAGGGGGCAGGAACCGAGTAGGAGGAGGAGGAGGGGAACCATGTCCTTTCTAATGGTATCCCACCAGGAGGTGAACAGATCTTTCACCTCCGCAGAGAGAGGCCCGACGGACCCGGTGCTGGTGGGCGTCGCCGGGTCCGCGCCGGCTCCACAGGGGCTCTGGTAATGGCGGAGGGTTCCTGGGAGTACCGACGGGACCGGGTCGCCTGTCTGGTCCTCGGGCTGCTCTAGGTCCTCCTCCGATAGAGGCTCCTGACCGACATCAGTCGGAGGCAACAGGGCCTTCTTCTTCTCAGGAGGGGCGGGCGTCGGTCCCCCTACCGGCGTCCGCTGGGATGCAATGGCCGGCATCGGTCGTCGGGCCGACGGCGGCTCCAGGGAAGCAGGGCGCACGGCTGATGGCTGTCGAGCCGGCGTCTGGGCTACAGGCCTTTTTAAGGGCATGAGCTCCAGCGTCTTGCGTGGAGGCACCGACGAAGACCTGACGTCGGGCACCGAGGAGCGGGAACCCGACTTGCGGTGGTGATGGTGTCGCTCCCCGGACTTCGCCAAGGCCCTGGAGGGGGAGGAAGGCCTGGCGGATTTTTCCTGAGAGGGAGGCTTCCTCACTGCAGCCGGGGGAGATTTCGAACCGGAGCTACGGGACTCCGAACCCCTGGATGGGGACCTGGAAGGGGCCTTCTCCCTTCTCTTCTCCGCGTGCTTGTGGACCTTGGAGGACATGGTCTTCAGTTGTTCCTCCAGAAGAAACGCCTGCAAAGCCTTCTGACGCCGGATCCGGGTACGGCTGTTGAACCCTTGGCAAGAAGGACAGGCCCGGGTATCGTGGTCTGGGCCCAGGTACCGGACGCAGGCCGTGTGGGGGTCCTTGAACGGGATCTGCTTTCCACAAGCGCATCAGAGGATGGCCAGAAGTTGGTGATGACATCAAGATCTTGCTTGAAGAGAATTTGAAAGATTTGTCGAAAAAGCACTAATCACGCGTGCCGTAGCTAGACTGGTAACGAAGGGGTCAGGTAGCTAAATCGGCACGGGCAAGAATCGGAACTGGCGGACCGCCTCTTTGTACCACACGCCTGACGCCGGAGGCGGACCGAACGTCAAGTGTCCCGGCCTAGTTAGCTAGCTAGAATTTTTCCGTGGGGTCCTGGCGCCTGACGGCTTCAGTCCTAATGGTGTAACCTGCTGCAAGAGCTGTGTCTCGAAGTAAGATCATTCTTGTTATATTTCAACCATGAAAACGTTCCAGTGATTACTAATCTGGACCTCCACAGCACGTCATAATTAACCACCAGAGGACAATCCTGCCCGACATTCTAAGCCAATGCAGCTAAACCCAGAAACACAGAACATGACAGCAGACAAAGGCCTAGCAGCCTACCCTGTCTGCCTGAGTCCGTCTAATTTTGTAACTTCTCAAAGTGCTGCCATATGGTTTACTCCACTGTAAATCCACTTTTATTTATTTATTGTGAATGTTAATTTCCATATATAGGCCAGGCATTTGAAGCCTTGTTATGGGTGAGTTACTACATCACAACGTTGTGACGTAGGACATTGCAGATAATAAGGTTGTACATGGAGAGTTCCTGCATCACTTCAGACTCACAGTAGGTAAATTTGCACCACAGTAGGCACAGGCAGATGGCAGTTAAAAAATTATAACAAATAAAATACACCCCAAAAGTGCAAATATGCCATCATGGCACCTCGGGGCTCTAGTGACAAATAACACTTTCTTCAAAGGCCATTAGAATAGTCTGTCATCAGGAAAGGCACACTGAACTGTGACAGGTCCTTTTCCAGGTGGGTCCTGAAAGGGGATCACATGAACCTCTTCCACTGACTGGAGAATGCCAAGGCACCAGGAAAATCCCCCACTGTTACAGTAAGTGCTACAGGATCTTTAACTTGAATCGAAACAGTCATCAGAAATAAGGAGAAGGGACCTGGGGTTAACGTCTCATCTGCCGGACGGCACCTCAGCAGTGTAGCGTGCTCACAGTACTACACAGCTGAGTCAATACTGGCCAGCAGCTCAAGTTCCTGATGCGAGGCTAGAATCCACAGCCTTCCAATCTTCCATACCCAGAGGCGAGCCAATCCACTGACCACATTAAAGAGGGAACAGGCAAGGCAGTTACAGGTCATCATCGCCATGTAAAAGGGAGTGGAACTACTTCAATTAAAGCACAAAGCCTCAAGAAAAAGAGGGTAAACCCAGCTGGTGCGGGGCCAGGAACTGTACAGGAGTAAATCCAATCTGTGTGTAACAAACTGGCTCCCTATTAGACAACCTGGCTGTGAATGAAACACTGTCAGTAGCTAAAGTTAACACATCTAGAAAAAAGTTTTCAGTATGTGTGACGAGATTATTTGTTGTTATTCTTTCATCAGGGATGTTATCCAGCGAACACTTAGCCAGAAGGAAGCCTGCAAAGCCTTTACAGAAACACCAATTTACCAGAATGGTACCAGTTACTGGGAGACACCCACTCTGAACATGGCCACATAACTCTGCAGCACTTTAATTTAATCAAAAGTACTGTAATTGCAGGCTCCTTCTGACATCAGCAAGATTAAACTCACTAACCAGCAGTGGCCTTTTGTATGACAAAGAAACTATACAGCCATCTGCATAAGAACTGCAAAGACTTCCTTCCCATTCTTCCTGCTGACTTATTCAGGGATCTAGCAAGCAAATCCTTCTGGTCTTAAACCTTTGTGTGAAAAGAACAAACTGTGCATTCCTTCACTTTCCCAAAATACAGAGCAGTTCTGTTCCAACCCTTTCCCAGGACATACAGGCAGTGCCTGTCTGCACTTTACTGGGACCTAGTCCATGTCTACCTGCCTGCACTTTACTGAAACACGCACCAGGCATGTCTGCATTTTACTGAGACATGAACTGCATGTCTCTGCACTTTCCTTGTACACAGAGATGTGTGTTTGCCCTTTCCCTGGTACACACAGCTGACGGTACTGGCTCTTTGCTGGGACGCAGAGATGAATGTGTCTGCATTGTTTTGTTTGTTTTTTTGCCATGCAGCTTCTTCTCCCTTGCCTGGCATCCAGCAGATGTTCTGCCCTGTCCCTGCCTCTCCCGCCAAGCACCCACCATCCTGACTCACCCTGCCCCATAGTTCCCTCCAATGGATTGCCCCTCCTCCATGGCCAGGAAGGTGAGGGCTGTCCTCCCCCACACCCGAAGACTTAAATCCAGAACTGGTGGTCAGACGGCGATGTGGGAGTGGAGGTAGGCAGGCAGTGCTTCATTAAGCTGGCACCAACCCTTTTCCATTTTCTCCCTTGTTCCTAGCTGTGGCAGCATGCAAGCATGTGCACGTGGAGGCGCACACATGCTATGGAACTGTGGCCCCTCCCTTCCACATTGCTCATACTCCAGTGCTGCCACTCAGTCTCCACCACGTGGCATCCAAGGAGCGAGATGGCGAACCTCCCCACCCTGGGAGAGCAGAGCTGTCCATTAGATGCTCAATCCCTTCCCCCCACCAAGAGCTTGTTCATGAACCTGGGTCGCTGGTGTGGGGAAAAAGAAAGGCACACCAGGTGCCTCAGTCCTCTTCACCACTGGGCCAGCTACGTGTCTGCATTTTTGTGGGAAACAGAAATGAGTGTGTCTGCTTTTCTTTGGGCACAGAGCTGTGTGCATCTGCACTTTGCTTTGACACAGAACTGTGTATGTACATTTTTGTGGGACACAGAGCTGTCTCTCTCTGCACTTTAGTGGGAAACAGCTGTGTCTGTCTGCACTTTTATGGGACACAAAGCTATGAGAGTCTGCACTTAAGACAGAGCTATGCAAGTCTGCACTTTTGTGGGACACAGAGCTGTGTGTCTGCACTTTTCATGGCATACAAAGCCGTGTGACCCTGCACTATGGTGGGGCAGAGCTGTGTGATCCTTCGCTTTCATGGGACACAGAGCCGTGTTTGTCTCACTTTTGTGAGATACAGTTTTGTGACCCTGCACTTTTGTGGGACTCAGAGCTGTGACCCTGCAATTTCATGGGACACACAGCTGCATGTCTGCATGTTTGTAAGACACACAGCTGTGGTTATCCGCACTTTAGTGGGGCACAGAGCTGTGTGTGTTTATACTTTCCGAGAAAACAATGCATGTCTGCACCTTTCAAGGGCATAGAGCTGTGTGAGTATGCACTTCACCAAGACAGAGTCATGTGTAATTCACCCTTCTGGGACAAGGAGCTGTGTGTATCTACATGTTCCCTGAAAACACAGCCTATGCATGTCTGCACCTGCACCTTTCCAGGGCACGGAGCAGTGTGTGTCTGCACTTTACTAGACACACAGCCATGTGTAACTCACCTCCTGGGACACAGAGCAGTGTGCGTCTGCACTTTCCCAGAAAACACAGCCCATGCATTCTGCACCTTTCAAGGGTACAGATAGCTGTGTGAGCCTGCACTTCACCAGGTCACAGAGCCATGTGCAACTTACCCTACTGGGACACAGAGCTGTTTGAGTCTGCACTTTACTAGGACACAGAATCATTTGTAACACCTTCCTGGGACACAGAGCTGTGTGTGTCTGCACTTTACTAGGACACAGAGCCATGTGTAACTCGTCCTCCTGGGACACAGGGCTGTATGTGTCTGCTCTTTACTAGGACACAGAGCCATGTGTAGCTCAACTTCCTGGGACACAGAGCTGTGTGAGTCTGCACTTTACTAGGTCATAGAGCCATGTGTAGCTCACCTTCCTGGGACACAGAGCTGCGTGAATCTGCACTTTACTAGGACACAACCATGTCTAACTCGCCCTCCTGGGTCACAGAGCTGTATGTGACTGCTCTTTACTAGGACAGAGCCATGTGTAACTCACCCTCCTGGGACACAGAGCTGTATGTGTCTGCTCTTTACTAGGACACAGAGCCATGTGTAGCTCACCTTCCTGGGACACACAGCTGCACGAGTCTGCACTTTACTAGGTCATAGAGCCATGTGTAGCTCACCTTCCTGGGACACAGAGCTGTGTGTGTCTGCACTTTCCCAGAAAACACAGCCCATGCATTCTGCACCTTTCAAGGGTACAGATAGCTGTGTGAGCCTGCACTTCACCAGTTCACAGAGCCATGTGCAACTTACCCTACTGGGACACAGAGCTGTTTGAGTCTGCACTTTACTAGGACACAGAATCATTTGTAATACCCTCCTGGGACACACAGCTGTGTAGTCTGCACTTTACCAGGACACAGCCATGTGTAACTCGCCCTCCTAGGACACAGAGCTGTGTGTGTCTGCTCTTTACTAGGACACAGCCATGTATAACTCGCCCTCCTGGGACACAGAGCTGTGTGTCTGCTCTTAACTAGGACACAGCCATGTGTAGCTCGCCCTCCTGGGACACTGCTGTGTGAGTCTGCACTTTACTAGGACACAGCCATGTGTAACTCGCCCTCCTGGGACACAGAGCTGTGTGAGACTGCACTTTACTAGGACACAGAGCCATGTGTAACTCGCCCTCCTGGGACACAGAGCTGTATGTGTCTGCTCTTTACTAGGACACAGAGCCATGTGTAACTCACCTTCCTGGGACACAGAGCTGTGCGAGTCTGCACTTTACTAGGACACAGAGCCATGTGTAACTCGCCTTCCTGGGACACAGAGCTGTATGTGTCTGCTCTTTACTAGGACACAGAGCCATGTGTAACTCACCTTCCTGGGACACAGAGCTGTGTGAGTCTGCACTTTACTAGGACACAGCCATGTGTAACTCGTCCTCCTGGGACACAGAGCTGTATGTGTCTGCTCTTTACTAGGACACAGAGCCATGTGTAGCTCACCTTCCTGGGACACAGAGCTGTATGTGACTGCACTTTACTAGGACACAGAGCAATGTGTAGCTCACCTTCCTGGGACACACGGCTGTATGTGTCTGCACTTTACTAGGACACAGAGCCATGTGTAACTCGTCCTCCTGGGACACAGAGCTGTATGTGTCTGCTCTTTACTAGGACACAGAGCCATGTGTAGCTCACCTTCCTGGGACACAGAGCTGCGTGAGTCTGCTCTTTACTAGGACACACAGCCATGTGTAGCTCACCTTCCTGGGACACAGGGCTGTATGTGTCTGCACTTTACTAGGACACAGAGCCATGTGTAGCTCACCTTCCTGGGACACAGGGCTGTATGTGTCTGCACTTTACTAGGACACAGAGCAATGTGTAGCTCACCTTCCTGGGACACAGGGCTGTATGTGTCTGCACTTTACTAGGACACAGAGCCATGTGTAGCTCACCTTCCTGGGACACAGAGCTGTATGTGACTGCACTTTACTAGGACACAGAGCCATGTGTAGCTCACCTTCCTGGGACATAGAGCTGTGTCCGACTGCACTTTACTAGGACACAGAGCCATGTGTAGCTCGCCTTCCTGGGACACAGGGCTGTATGTGTCTGCTCTTTACTAGGACACAGAGCCATGTGTAACTCGCCCTCCTGGGACACAGAGCTGTATGTGTCTGCTCTTTACTAGGACACAGAGCCATGTGTAGCTCACCTTCCTCGGACACAGAGCTGCATGAGTCTGCACTTTACTAGGACACAGAGCCATGTGTAGCTCACCTTCCTGGGACACAGGGCTGCATGTGTCTGCACTTTACTAGGACACAGAGCCACGTGTAGCTCACCTTCCTGGGACACAGGGCTGTATGTGTCTGCTCTTTACCAGGACACAGAGCTGTGTGAGTCGGCACTTTACTAGGACACAGCCATGTGTAACTCGCCCTTCTGGGACACAGAGCTGTGTGAGTCTGCACTTTACTAGGACACAGAGCCATGTGTAGCTCACCTTCCTGGGACACAGCTGTGTGAGTCTGCACTTTACTAGGACACAGCCATGTGTAGCTCACCCTCCTGGGACACAGAGCTCTGTGTGTCTGCTCTTTACTAGGACACAGAGCCATGTGTAACTCGCCCTCCTGGGACACAGAGCTGTATGTGTCTGCACTTTACTAGGACACAGAGCCATGTGAAGCTCACCTTCCTGGGACACAGGGCTGTATGTGTCTGCACTTTACTAGGACACAGAGCCATGTGTGGCTCACCTTCCTGGGACACAGAGCTGTATGTGACTGCACTTTACTAGGACACAGAGCCATGTGTAGCTCACCTTCCTGGGACACAGAGCTGTATGTGACTGCACTTTACTAGGACACAGAGCCACGTATAGCTCACCTTCCTGGGACACACGGCTGTATGTGTCTGCTCTTTACCAGGACACAGAGCCATGTGTAGCTCATCTTCCTGGGACACAGAGCTGTGTGAGTCTGCACTTTACTAGGACACAGCCATGTGTAACTCACCCTTCTGGGACACAGAGCTGTGTGAGTGTGCACTTTACTAGGACACAGCCATGTGTAGCTCACCTTCCTGGGACACAGAGCTGTGTGTGTCTGCTCTTTACTAGAACACAGCCATGTGTAGCTCACCCTCCTGGGACACAGAGCTCTGTGTGTCTGCTCTTTACTAGGACACAGAGCCATGTGTAACTCGCCCTCCTGGGACACAGAGCTGTATGTGTCTGCACTTTACTAGGACACAGAGCCATGTGAAGCTCACCTTCCTGGGACACAGGGCTGTATGTGTCTGCACTTTACTAGGACACAGAGCCATGTGTGGCTCACCTTCCTGGGACACAGAGCTGTATGTGACTGCACTTTACTAGGACACAGAGCCATGTGTAGCTCACCTTCCTGGGACACAGAGCTGTATGTGACTGCACTTTACTAGGACACAGAGCCACGTATAGCTCACCTTCCTGGGACACACGGCTGTATGTGTCTGCTCTTTACCAGGACACAGAGCCATGTGTAGCTCATCTTCCTGGGACACAGAGCTGTGTGAGTCTGCACTTTACTAGGACACAGCCATGTGTAACTCACCCTTCTGGGACACAGAGCTGTGTGAGTGTGCACTTTACTAGGACACAGCCATGTGTAGCTCACCTTCCTGGGACACAGAGCTGTGTGTGTCTGCTCTTTACTAGAACACAGCCATGTGTAGCTCACCTTCCAGGGACACAGAGCTGTGCGAGTCTGCACTTTACTAGGTCATAGAGCCATGTGTAACTCACCCTCCTGGGACACAGGGATGTGTGTGTCTGCACCTTCATGAGACACAGCTGTGGGCCTGCACTTTCACAAGACATATAGCTGTGTGTATCTGCACTTTCCCAGGATACACAACCCACGTATGTATGGATGAACCCTCCTGGGACACAGAGCTGCGTAAGTGTACTTTACGGGGCCAGAATTGTGCATTGCACTTTTATGGGGGCAGTGGTGAGCATGAACAGATATTTGGGTGACACAGCTGCATGTTTTTCTGCATATTCCCAGGACACACAGCTCACGCATGTCTGCACCACCTTGGGACACAGAGCCGTCTGTGTCTGCACTTTCGTGGGACAGATAGCTTTGCATCTGCACTTCCCTGTGACAGAGAGTCCTGTGTGTCTGCACTATCCCAAGAGAGAAAGCCACGCATGTCTGCACTTTCATGAAACAGAGCCACGAGTGTTTACAGTTTTCTGAACTGTAGAATAGTGTGCATGCACTTTCCTGGGACACAAAAGAAGCGTGTCATCTTCCTGGCACACAAAGTCATTCATATCTACAATTTCCCAGGATATAGAGCTGTAGGTGTTTCCACTTTCCTAGGACAAAGATGTGCGTGACTGCACCTTCCTGGAACACAAAGATGTGCGTGTCGACACTTTCCTAAGACACAGAGAGGCATGTCTACAATGTTTTGGGCACAGAACTATGTACCTGCACTTTTCCAGAACATACACACTTTCCTGGGACATGGAGCTTTGCTTGTCTGTACCCTTCTGGGACACCGAGCCATGCATGTCTGCACTTTTCACAGTACATGGATCTGTGCAAGTATGCACTTTCATGGGACAAAAAGCTGTGTGGGTCTGCACCTTCATGGAACGTAGAGCAGTCCTTGCCTACAACTCACAGAACAGAAAGTAATGCCCATCTTCCCAGGACACAGCCGTTTGTGTGTGTGTGTGTGTGTGTGTGTGTGTGCACGCGCCCAGTTTGCTGGGACACAGAGAAGCATGTGTCTGCACTTTCCTGGGACACAGGGCAGGCTGTATGCAAGTTTGTGGTACAATGAGCAGTGTGTCTGCACCTTCCTGTCATAAAAAGCACAGTATGTGTCTGCACTTTCCTGGGACACAGATCAGTGTACGTCTCTTCACTTTCCTGGGACACAAAGCAGTGTGCGTCTGCACTTTCTTTGGGCACAGGGCAACGTATGTCTGTATTTTATGGTGATAAAGAGCAGGGTGTGTCTGCACTTTTCTGGGACACACAGCAGTGTGTGTCTGCTCTTTCCTTGGACACAGAGCAGCATGTCTGCACTTTTCTGGGACACAGCAATGTGCCTCTGCACCCTCCTGGGACACACATCATCAGTGTGTATCTGCACTTTCCTAGCACACAGAGCGGTGTGTGTGTGTCTGCAGTTTCCAGAAACACAGAACAGTGTTTCTGCACTTTTCTGGGACATAGAGCAGTGTGTGTTTGCACTTTGCTGGGGACAGAGCAGCATGTGTCTGAACTTTTCTGGGACACAGACCAATGTGTCTCTGCACTTTCCTGGGACACAAAACAGTGGTCTGCACTTTCCTTGGACACAGAGCAAGCTGTCCACACTTTACTGGGACACAGAGCAAGCTGTCTGCACTTTCCCGGGACACAGAGGTGCATGTCTGCACTTTCCCAAGAAACAAAACCATGCATGCCTGCACCTACCAGGACAGAAAGCCATGCACATCTGTAATTCCACAGTGCACAGAAATGAAAATTACATACCTACCTTAATTCTTGATCTTCTCTTGTATCTTCACCATTCATTACTGGTGGGTGTAAGCCAGAAGCGCGCACCCACCACGGGAGCTTTTTTTCCCCCAGAGGAGTCGGCGCTGATGGCGCCACCCCCGAGAGTGATAAACTGCGGTGATGAGAGGGGCAGCCACAGGCGCCGCAGACTCCTCCTCCATTCCAGTTCTGTTAGCTGGAGAGGCAAAATAAGGATAAGAAAAAGAGAGCGAGGCAAGAGAGCCGAGGGATAGAAAAAAGGAAAGGATATAAACTGAAAAAGGAATAAGCCGGGAGAGAACAGAAAAAAGAAGGAAATGCCTACCCTAAGGGACCGCAAGGCCTCACTTCTGGGACGGCTCCAAGGGAGGAACAAATAAAGGAGAGAAAGAAGATGTAAAAAGAAGAAATGGAAGAGAAAGAGGGATGTTGGGAGGGGAGAATTCTGCCCTTAGAGAGATTGGTTTAAAGGCTTATAAGCTCAAAACCAAGAAAGAACAAGGGAGCAAGGGTGGACAAGTGGAACACCCTGCCAGAGGAAGTGGTGGGGGCTGAAACAATCACGGGATTTAAGAATGCATGGGATAGACATAAAGAAATTCTGGAGGTCAGGGGTAAGGGGCAACAGACTTCCTGGAAAACATAAACTGAACTTACAAACTTAAATGGGCAGACTGGATGGGCCATAGGCCCTTATCTGCCGACACTGTCTATGTATCTATGTATCCACTTGATAAAATTGAGGAGAAGGTTCAACCGAACTGCTTGCACAGCTTGGACACAAAAGGCAGATTCTCTACACCTCCCGCCATTCCCAACCCCTTAAACTCTAGCTGAGAGCTCACAGACTGCCAAGGCAGAAATTCTGTTCCAAAAGGAGAGCGCCCAACTAGGAAGGGGAAAGAAGCCCACTAGCACCTTGTTAGGTGCTAACATAGCTGTGGGGGGGGACCTACAGAGGGCACCCCTTTATGTAACGGATAGAGAGGGAACTCAATCGGACTCCCTGGACGCAAGTCAAAGAACACCAATTTAAGGAAATTGTAGTGTCAGAACAGCACCAACCAGCAGAAGCTGACAATAGGAGATTGAGACCTGTCAGGGGGGACCTGGAGAAACAGAAGGCCAAGCCATTTAAGGGACAGTCTCTTCAACTGTGAATTGAACATCATGGCTAAGAATGAGCCACAAGGTCACCCCTAAGGGAAATCAGAAAGAGTTCCCTCAGGAGAGAAAATCCGCTCATTTCTCCTTTCCCCAGAGGGAAGGGATCCGTTCAGAAGAAGGGAAGAAAAAACAAGATAGGTTGTTTGTTTTTTGGCTTAAAGGCCAAGGGAGACGTGGGAGGAACGAACAGGGAGGGGGAGATGCCAAAGAAGGAGGCCCGTGATGGGATGGTGGGCGGGAATCACTAATGAATGGTGAAGATACAAGAGAAGATCAAGAATTACAGTAGGTACGTAATCTTCATATCTTCCTATGTCAATCTTCACCATTCATTACTGCTGGGCGAATACCAAGCCCCCATAAAGAGGGCCTGAAAAGACCATGAGGGAACAGGACCCTCAGCCTCCTACTGGTGGAAAGTAGGAAGGGGAGACCCTAACCAACAGACTGGAACAGTCTAAGGTTGTTGAGGATGAGGAGGTATCCCCCGTTGGCTGGGGGAGGAAGGTTACCCCTGAAAAAGCCTCCTCGCCCTGCGGGAGAACAGGCGGTTCCCCCAGAAGGCAGAGCTAGTCACCCTACGCTGGGTAATGGGTGACAGTCTGGAGGGACAAAGCCATGCCGTCCGCCTGATGCAGATCACTGTCCCTGCTAGTCTGGACGCTACCTCGTTGGCGACGTAGGATGCCCTTGCTTGGTGCCTTGCAAGCTCTGGACTTTGAGCAGAAAGGCTTATCTAGACTGCTCTGAGTCAGACAAAGATGCTAGGACCTGTGATAGCATCGACCACAGATGTCTGTTGTAGACAGCGTGGTGTGCCTGATGAGAACTGATATACATCAACACTCGACTTGAAGAGAAAACCCTTCGTCCCCACCAGTCAAATTTAGCAGAGTCCAGATCCAGGGGTCTGTTGTGTGCCAGGAGCCGAGGCCTGGAAGGAGTGTCCAGGGACGTTAAGCCCGAAGGTGGGTGAGGCAGAGAACCTAAAGACTCATGGGGGGGCACAATACCATCTACTGCAGTCTGCCGGGGCTGGAGAAGGAGTGGCTGGAGACTGCTAGGTGCGGATAGACGCTTCCTGGAAATGGATCGGCCAGGAAGGCACCACTAGGTGGCGAGCACTAAATTCACTAAGGAATGCACACGTCTGCCACTCAGTATTGTCCGTATGAATGTAGGAGATACGAAGCTCCGAAACCAACCTCGAAAGGAACCGCTGATATTCCATGAAATCAGCATCAGAGGAAAGGACGACGGAAAATTCCTAATCCACAGATGAGGAAGTGGAGCTCGAGTGCTCAGAGGATTCCTGTGACAGAGGGGACAGGCGGAAAACCTGTTCATCCATGGCCCTGATGTAGGATGGGAAGGCTGCCGCAGTAGCTCTGAACGTCTCCCAAGTTAACGGTCCCGTGGGACCCACATGGCCTGGGAGACAGAGGGTGGTGGTTGCAGAGGGATGGGCGAAGGGCACCTAATAGCACGTGCCTGGCCTCTGCCAGGGCTCTGAGATCCAGGTAGCGATGCCGCCAAACTTGGGGACTATGAGATCATACCGGGTTACAAAGAGACAAGAGGAGGGGGCAACTCTAGAAAGAGCCCTGAAGGGGGATCTCCCCTGTGACGCACCGGGGATTGCATGAGTCCAGAAGGGCAACCCTCAGAACCATCACTAGAAGGTGCTCTACAGACCCTGAGAGAAAGATGGGGATCAGCGCTGCGACTCCTACCCGCGCCCCGCAGGGCGGTGGGAGCTCGCCGCTGCTCTTCACCCCGACCTCTCAATCCCTCAGACTCTGAAGCAGCCCTCTTCCTCGATACGAGTGTAGGAGGTCCTTGCCGAGCGAGCTCCTGAAGGGAACTCACTGTGACAGGAACCTCCACCTTCCCCTGAAGGACCCCAGCAGCACCAGTGATGACAGCTTCCCGGGACCTCCGGGAAGAGGGTGTCCTCTCCAGGCCTCTTGAAGGGTCCACCACAGAAGCTTCCAGACCACCCCGAACCATGGAATCATCCGGGCTAACCAGCTCCGGGGACTTGGGGAGAGGGATACTGGATCGCCTAGCGCTGCAGCCCACCGGAAGATTAGAGTCAGAAGACTCAGGTTGCTGGACAGAGCCCTCCACTGTCATCCTCCTCCGAAGAGGGGTCGACTAGAGCAGGCTCCGTCGGAGCAACCAGAGGAACCTCCGTCAAAACGGCACCAGGCCTGGCACCATCGAAGGCCGCAATGCCAACAGTGCTAGAGGAGTCGGTTGCACCTCCGTCAGCACTGGAAACCCGGGCCGCACCGTGAATGGCGCCGCCCAAGTCACTGGCGCCATGGATGGTGCTGAGAACCAAAACAGCGCTGCCCGAGTCCCCGGTGCCTCAAACGGCACCGGAACCGAAAGCGTCACCATGGCGTCACCAGCAAGTGGGCGGGCACAAGCGGCGCCGAGACCTGGCGCTATCACCGCGCGCCCAGAGCCCCCAGCACCGCAGACGGCACCAGACTCCACAGCAAGGCTGGCCAAAATCGAGGGTCCAACTGCGCCGTGCCCCGCAACCCAGGGCCGCGACACTGGGGAAGCCTGCACCTCCATGGAGGTGACTGCCGGGATGGCGCCAATGGTGTGACCCCTGGAGGAATCACTCCGTTCCTCCAGTGCCGAAGAAAAAGAAACCTCCTCCTCGGCAAGACTAGAAGTGAAGGAGGTTTCCTCCTCGCCAGGCCGTATTGACCCAGGAGAGGACCCAGAGGAAGGGTAAATAGATCTGGCCTGGGAGGCCCTCGGGCGATGCCGTCCCCCGGAAGTCGGAGGAGCTCTTCCGACTTTAAACACGCGGATTTCTAACAAGTGGTGATCCATGGAGAAGCAGGCGTCACAATGATCCATATCATGGAAGGGTCCCAGGCACCGGAGACAAACATAACAGTTCGAGAAAGAAAACTGCTGGCTACAGGGGCATGGCATGCCTTAGTCTTGCGTTTTGCTCCGGAACCTGACATGACGTAAAATCAATACAATGAACAACAAAGCTCCCAGCGACGTCGAAAAATCAAATAAAAGAACGATCTTACCAGTCGACAACGTTGGGAAAGAACCGGGACGAAGGAGTGGCGTCGAAAACACTATGCGGTCTATGATGCAGAATCAATTCAGCGACTCCGCGCAGCAGGTGCAGCCTCAATGGTGGGAGAAACAGAACCGGAATGGAGGAGGAGTCTGTGGCGCTTAACAGCCGCACCTCGCACATCACGCAGTGCGTCACTCTCGGGGGCGGCGTCATGGGCACAGACTCCTCTGAAAGGAAGAAGAAAAAAAAAAAGCTCCTGTGGCGGGTACGCGCCTCTGGCTTACACCCAGCAGTAATGAATGGTGAAGACTGACAAGGGAAGATCCCTGTGTACATTATCTGCACTTTTCAAGGACACAGTCATGTTTGTTTCCAATTTCTGGAACACAGCTGCATGTGTCTACACTTTCCTGGAACACAGAGGTGTGTGTGTGTCTGCATTTTCTGGATGCTCAGGATAAAGAGCTGTGCGTGCTTTCACTGTCCTGGGACACAGGGCTGTTATTGGGCTCTGTCCCTGTAAAATGCAATGTTATGAGTACAACAGAAATCTGTAAAAAGCGGGGAAATAACGCATGCAAGTCATCTCCTTGCAATGCATTCCCTATCCCAGAAGCACATGAACAATTCCCCCAACAGATCTGCTATCTCAACTGGGTATGTAAGTAGTAAGTGAACACATGAATCTTTACAGAAAACTGAAGTTTAACCAGAATTTCGAAAGGCTGGCATCTGTCACTCAACCTCCTTCCTCATAAATCAGGACAAGGCTTAAAAAAAATCAGGGACAAAGGATCAAAATCAGGGACAAATCTTCAAAATTAGACATATACACACACAACGCTGGTAGAATATGGAGCTTAGTGCAAAATGCAATTTCTAAAGAAGGTCAAGTCTGTAACTTTAATGCTTCAAATTATTTTGTGCATACAATCCCCACTGTTTAGCCATGGAAACAAAAATGTTAGCAGGGACAGAGTAAAAGTTTGTGGCAAAATCAGGGACAGTTGAGAGGTATGTGTCTGTGTAAAACAGGAAGGATGGTACTTTCCTTTGTCCCAGGTTATGAAAGCAATGAAAAAAAAGTTCACAACTGCTCTGTATTCAGCAACGATAATTATGTTGACAGTCTTCTACAGTAATTCTGTCAGGATAAGCCCCTCATTTGTTCTGTAAACCACTCTAAACTGAGAGTGGATGGCCC
This sequence comes from Neoceratodus forsteri, assembly GCA_016271365.2. Taxonomy (NCBI): domain Eukaryota; kingdom Metazoa; phylum Chordata; order Ceratodontiformes; family Ceratodontidae; genus Neoceratodus; species Neoceratodus forsteri. The sequence goes on along the minus strand of CM028130.1, from coordinate 150,486,741 downwards.
ATCATTTTTGTTAACCTGCAGACAGCTTGCAATCACCGCCCTGCCAGCATCTCCCGTTCCACCACAGGATGCAAACTGTGTGAGTCACACATTTTTTTTCCCAACTGTTTAACCAGGGAGTGGCACACTAAGCTGAAAGCTTGTTTACAGGTGTGACCTGGGAGCACAGGGAAGTTAAGTGACTTGCTCAGGGTCACACAGTATGCAAGTGGGGGCTGTGGGATTCAAACCCATTTCTCCAGATTTGCAGGTCAGAGCCTTAAACCACTGCACTATACTGCCTCCCTGGTGGGGCTGGGAGGTGTGGACCCAGACACCAATAAGAGGAAATGACTGGGATCTCTGGAAAACAGCAGCTTAACTGGAGTTCAGCTGCACTCCTGTGCTGTCCATAGGATGAAAGTAAATGCACCATGTCCGACATGGATCAAACTCACTAAGGGTTTAATATAAATATTACAGTCTTGGGATTTATAGGAGGACGTATGCTCCCTCCCCATACAAATAATTTCAGTACAACAAGGCCTATAGCAAGGCTAACAGGATGTTGGGATGTATCGGGACAGGTACCGATAGCAGTAGAAAGGAGGTAATACTTCCCCTCTACAGATCCCAGTGAGGCCTCACCTAGAGTACTGCACCCAGTTCTGGAATCCTCACCTCAGAAAGGATAAGGATAGGTTGGAGACAGTGCAGCACAGAGTAACTAAAACGATTCAGGGACAGCAGGGCAGATCCTATGAGGAGCACCTCAAGGCACTAAATATGTACTCACTGGGGACCAGAAGGGAGAGGGAAGAAATGATAAAGACCTTCAAGTGGAATTAACATAGTGAACTGCAGGGAGCAATTTAGCCTGAACACCAATTTCCGGTCACATGGACACGAATGGAAATTAACAGGAGGTAGGTTCAGGAGAGATGTGAGAAAGTACTACTTTACGGAAAGGGTGGTGGAACCGTGGAACAGTCCGTCAGCTGAAGTAGTGCGTGCAGAAACAGTCAGGGGATTCAAGCAGGGCAGAGACATGATAAAGGGAATAGTGGTTACCGGGCGCGACAGGACGGAGAGGGTTAGTACCCTGGAGGAACAGTGGGTTCCAGGGATTATATGTACATACAAAAACAGCCAGTAGAAGAAGACCACCCAGTCTTATCACGTCTGTTCGGTAAGTGATGCATGGTCTGGGCTTAAAATTTGTGCCAATGACCCTGTCCTCCCCCAAACTGTCACACTCCGCTCCCTCCCTTGGTTCAAAGAGTTCCCTTTGTGCTTGTCCCAAGTTCTCTTGAATGCTCCCACCATCCTCACCGATACCACCTCCTCTGGCAGCTCAATCCAGGTGGACACCACCCTCTCTGTATAGAAATGCTTCCTAACATCCCTTCTGAATCCCCCCCCCCAACGTGGTGCTGTTGTCACTCATTTTAAAGTGACCTTCCCTTTTCACTCTGTTAATTCCCTTCATGTACTTGAAGGTCTCCACTATATCACCCCTCTGTCTCCTCTCTTCCAGGGAGTACATCCCCAGGGCTCCCAGCCCCCCATAGGACCTATTCTGTAACCCTTGATCATCTTGGTTGCTCTCTTCTGGACCCCCAACAGCATGCTCGTGTCCTTCTTAAGGTAAGGATGTCAGTACCTCACCCCATAGTCTAAATGTGGTCTCACCAATGACCTGTACAATGTTAAAACAACCTTGCTCTGCCTACTAATGAATCTCCTTGCAATACACCCCAGCATTCTGTTAGCTATTGCCACCGCCTTTTTACACTGAGAAGTGTGTTTCGGGTAACTCGTAGTCACTACCCTTAGATCCTTTTTCTCTTTGGAAGCAGTTACCTGAGCCCCTCCTATGTAATACTCTGTCCTAGGGTTCTTGGCCCCTATGTGCATCACTTTGCACTTTTTGGCACTGAAACTAAGTTGCCAGATTCCTGACCATCTCTCTAGTCTTGCAAGGTCCTCCCTCACATCCTGTAGCCTCTTCTTGGTGTTGTAGGGAACTTGGGCAAACTGGATGGATCTCTGGTCTTTTCCTGCCGTCACTGTCTATGTTTTTATGTTTCTAAATAAGAGTGCCTTGTCAACACATAGGCAGTTAAAATTACTGTAACAGAATTACAAGGCCCTCTGTTGTTTACAGAGACCTAACAATGGGCAGAAAGAAGAAATATTCAAGGGGTAGACTGGAACCAGAGACCTGGGACAAAGCTCCAAGAAAAGAAAATGACACTTTAGTGTCTGTGGTGGGGGTGGTGTTTGCTCCTGTCTGTGACTGGGGTGGGGACAGCCATAGCTGCTCTGTGACTGAAGTAAAACAGTTTTACCTGCTTTCTGCAGTAAGGCAGAACAGCGTTAGTCCTCTTCAGTGACAAGTGTCGGTTAGAGTTACCTCCTCTCAGAGGTTGGGATGGGAAAACATTTATTTATTTATTTATTTCAGATCCGGAATTAACCATTTGAGCTCAGAGCTCTTTACGTAGGTTCCACATTAGTACATTTAGAACAAGTAGGTGATGATACAGAGGATGGAGACAAACAAGGCACTAGAATTAGATTAAGAACATTTAGGTACACTTGGTCTTTAAACAAAGGAATGCAAAAAATACAGCGAAAACTAAAACTGGAATAAGTAAACACAGTAAGATACATACAGGAACAGACTAAATAACTGTGCCCAACAGGGAGCCTGTTAGTTGTCAGCAACACGAGAGGGTTAGCGCACAGAAGTGCTGGAGAGGCGGGTTGGGGAGTTGAGCCCCCAAGTGCAGGGTGTCCAAGAGAGAGAGCGAGAGAGAGATCTGTTTGGCAGAAGGGCAGATGGTAGGAAATGCCTTTGCTAGGTGCTGATGATGGCAGACACATTGAGATTCCTGTATTAAATGGTTCTTTAGGTTCTTTTTGAAGGTCCACAGAATGGGCAGGCTAGTAATGTTCTCATGGAGGGAGCTGAACTAGAACGGTGCCCAATAGGCAAAGGACCTTTGTCCTTGAGATGTCCGATATTTTGAAGTCAGGAGGACTGCAGTTCCGAATTTCGAGTGGGCCTGGGATTAGTACTGGGAACTAGGAGTCGTTGGACCCCAGTCGGGAGCTGACCAAGGCAGATCTTTTTGGCCAGGAGGCAAGACTGATATTTTAAGCGACCAAAGAGCGTTAGCCAGTGAGCGTTTGCATAGAGATCGCAGGTGTGGGTTAGTCGGTGTGCCCCTAAGGTGAGCCTGCAGGCATTGTTAAGGGCAGTTTTTTACACGTTGGAGGACAGTATCTGTGGCAGAGCCATATATCGGCAGTCCGTAGTCCACTAGGGAACCCATTGAACTGTGGACCGCTATGCTGAGGGCTTCAGGGGCCAGGCTCTATCTATGGTGATAAAGTAGCCCTAAGCGTTTGTTGATTGCTTTAGCTGTGATGTATATGTGGAGGGCATAGGAGAGCGAGCTGTCAAGAGTGATTCTGAGATATCTGAAGTGATGAGCACGTTCAAGAAGAACACCACCCCTATCACATACTGATAGCGGGTAGTTTTTGTGCTTATTCTTAAGGCTGGTGAACAAGATGATTTTGGTTTTTTTGTAGTTCATTATCAATTTATGATTTTTGAACCATGACTCAACGCTGGTGAAGTCATGTTGTAGCTGTTGCTCAAGAGCAGTGGGGTCAGAGCCATTAGAAAAGATAACCGCATCATCCGCATAGAGGAGGATACGGCACTGACTGGCAAGGGGGAGGCAATTCAGAAATAGGCTAAAGAGGTGGGGGCCCAGTATTGACCCCTGTGGAACGCCTGAGCACACAGGCTTGGTGTCAGAGAGAAAGGTATGTATCCTGACTTGCTGTGAACGGCAGTGTAGGTAGCTGTGGAACCATGCAGCCGCCTCGGGCAAGGCCTACAGCAATGAGTTGGTCAACTAGGAGGGCATGGCTGACCCTGTCAGAGGCCTTTGTTAGGTTAATAGATAGCCGCGACGAGCTGGCCAAGATCGAGGGATTTGTGGATTAAGCCTGTGTATTCCAGGAGGGCTGTGGTGGTGCTATGCCCAGCCCTAAAGCCATGTTGCTCTGCGCACTGGAGCATGTGCTTGTCCAGATAATCGATAAGTTGGTCGGCAACAATTCGTTCAAGGGCTTTCGAGAGTGGTGGTAGTATAGAGATGGGTCTATAGCTCCTGAGAAGGCACAATCCCCACTCTTGTACACAGGGGTGACTACAGCAGCTTTCCATTTTTGGGGGAATACTGCGAGACGGAGTGAGAGGTTAAGGAAATGGGTAAGAGGGAACAGGATTTCTTTGAGTGAGAATAGTTTCAGTTCGAGGTTATCCCCACTGAATCTCCCCTTCCCAAGCACTTTGCACAGCTATTTCCTGGTTCCTCCGAAGGTAACAGTCTTGAAGCGAAAGGGCAGATGCGATGGGGATTGCGTAGGTGCAGCAGGGATGGTGGAGGAGAAGAAGTCGGCAGGGAGAACATGCTGCAAGTCGGTGAAGGCATTGTTAAAGGTGCTGCTGATAGATTTAGGGTCAAGGATGGGGGAACCAACAACGCAGAGCATGGTAGGAGCCGTTTTGGGTTCTCACCTGGTGACCTCATTTTGGTTAGCGCAGAACTGGCGCCCGTCATTCCAGTTCTTGGTTAGGGCATCTTTATAGTATACGTTTTTGGCTAATCGGATGGTCCTGGTACAGTTGTTCCTTGCATGTTTGTAGTTCAGGATATCAGACTACTTGCCAGTGGCCCTAGCTATATGCCAGAAGGGGTCTCTATTTTTCATTAGTTCAAGGGTATCAGGGCTCATCCAGGGGTTAAAGTAGCCTTTGATCTTCCGCTTTTTTATGGGAGCATGGGTGTCACAGATTGTATTGAAGAGGAGGATGAAATGGTTGAGCGCATCGTCAATGTTGGAAGCCTCAAAAACCAAGGACCAGTCAGCACTGAGGAGATCCATTTTGAAGCAATCAGCATGACCAGGTTTGAGAACCCTGCTGATGATTGTTCTAGGAGGCAGTTTGGAGAAATTATTAGCCCAACTGAACATGACAGGGGAGTGGTCACTGATGTCGTCCGGGAGGACGGAGGCATTAGAGGCATGCTCAGGTCGGTTGGTGAGTACCCAGTCAATCAAAGTACTAGTGCACGTCCTGTAGTTAGTCCTAGTGGGTGTTTCAATGAGCTGGGTAAAGTGGATAGACTGAACTGCATCCTTGAATTGGTTAGCTTCAGGGGCAAGCCAATTAATATTGAAATCACCTAAGATTATAACCTCATGGCTTATTTATTTATTTATTTATTTATTTTGAAAGTCGGATTTACAACCTTTGAGTCAGGGACTCCTTTACAAAGGCACCTCGTTGCAGGGAGGGTAGACATGGATACAGTGTGAGATACAACAGTGGTAACATACAGGTGCAATACAGATAACAAAAAGAACACAGTATAACAGTGGACTACGGGATAAAGTTACGTGCAGTAAATAGCAATCATATAAAAATTAAAAAAAAGAAGGGGGGGAAGCAGTCCAACGGACACTGTCAAGGCTATGGGCAAGAAATGGGGAGGAACCCCAATATTAGGTTAAGGGCAACTACAGCTTTGGGCACCAATGAGGTGGTTACGGAGAGCGACTTTAAAAGGACCAATTTTGGTAGACTTAGTGACAGAGAGCGGGAGGGAGTTGAACCATGTGGGGGCGCGGTAGTGGAAGGACCTTTGGGCTAGGGAGGTCTTGGTACGGGGCACCAGAAAGGTGGCCTTAACTGAGCTACGGGTGGCAACAGATGGGGATGCAAGCCGCACGGATGCAGTGACCCCGGGGGGGGGGGGGAGAGTCCTAGCAGGGATTTTTTTGGCAAGTAAGCAGGTTTGGTAGCGTAGGCAGTCCTCCAAGGTGAGCAGGTTGGCGGTGGAATAGAGCAGGCAAGTATGGGTGAGAAGGGGTGCGCAGGCCAGGAGCCTTCAGGCCTTGTTTATCGAGGTCTGGATTCTGGTGAGGGTGATATTGTCGGCCACAGCATAGATAGGTAGGCCATAGTCCACTAGGGACAGGACAGAGGAGTTGATGGCCAGTCGGAGAGCGGTTTGGGGGAGGCCATCTCTTTGGCGATAGAGAAAGCCAGTCCGAGAGTTTATGGCTGAGGACAGGGTACTGATGTGGGTGTGGAATGTAAGAGCCAAGTCGAAGGTGATGCCCAGGTACCTGTAGGACGACACCTGCTCGAGAGGGTGAGCATTACTGGGGAGAATGCAGAGGGGGGAATTTTTGGCCTTATTCTGGGGATGCGAAAAAAGCACAGATTTGGGTTTTTTGAGGTTAGTGACCAGCCGGTGGTCAAGGAACCACTTTTCGGCTTGGTTGAATGTGTGCTGCAGGGATTCTTGTACAGATGCAGGGTGAGGGTGGGAGGCAAGGGGAACCGCATCATCGGCACAGAGTACCATATTGCCCGAGCAGGAGCTGGGGAGGGTATTGAGAAATAGGCTGAACAGAACGGGGCCTAGGATGGAACCCTGGGGGACCCCTGAGCAAATGGGCAGGGTATTGGACAGGGTGCCATTTACCTTCACGCGCTGTGATCTGGCACAGAGGTAACTAATGAACCAAGCCAGTGGGCCAGGGGAGAAGCCAAGTTGGTGGAGGGAATCAAGTAGGAGGGGGTGACAGACAGTGTCAAAGGCCTCAGAGAGGTCAATGAACACTGCACCCGCAACATAACCAGAGTCGAGAGCAGAGTGGAGGTACTGGGAGAACTCCAGGAGGGCTGTAGTGGTGCTATGTCCATGGCAGAATCCATGTTGTTCTGGACACAGCAGGTCATATTTGGCCAGATACTCGGAGAGCTGAATGGCCACTATTTTTTCTAGAGCTTTGGAGAAGGGGGGGGGGGTGGAGTATGGAGATGGGCCCGAAATTGTTAGGGGAGGTTCTATCTCCACTCTTATGGATAGGGGTGATTTCTGCAATTTTCTAGGCACTGGAAAATTGACCAAGACATAGTGACCGGTTTAAAAGGTTGGTGAGAGGGGCTGTTACAGTATCTAGGACTAATTGGAGAATCCTCGAGTCCAGGGGATCATAGCTGGGGTTGTTGCTAGCCAAGGCTTTTTGCAGATGAGGCCTGGCTTCAAGGACTTAGAGTTAGGCTTCCAAGACAGTCTATGAATGATGGCATGGAGACCTTAGGCCAAGTTCTTTGGGGGGGATGGGCATTAGTTCCCCTCCATCACAAGAGAGGGACAGCAATGGCTCACTCTGTCACTAGAGTGGGACAGTGTTAGCTCTGTTCTGTTATTTTGGGTGGGGTGGGGGGAGGGTCAGTGATAATTCCATGAAATTACTCGGCTGGGACAGCATTCGTTCCCTTCTGTGACGGGATAGTGTTACCTAGTCTGTTACTGTGGTAGGACAGTGTTACTTTCTCTCTGTGACAAGGTGGGATAGTATCTCTCTTCTCTCTTCTCTTTAACAAAGGTAGGTGAGCGTTACCTCCTTTCAGTGGCTGGGGTGGGATAGCACTAGTTACCATCTATGACAGGGGTAGGACAGTGTTACCTCATCTCTGTGAGCGGGGCAGGACAGTATTACTTCGCCTCTGTTACTGCAGTGGGACAGTGTTAGTTCACTGCTCTGACATGGCTGGGATATTAACTTCTCTCTCTGTCATGAAGGTGAGACAGCATTAACTCCACATTCTGACTAAGGTGGAATAGAATTTAACTTCTCTCTGAGACTGAGGTGGGATAGCATTAATTGCTTCCTGTGACTGAGGTGTGACAGCATTAATTGCTTCCTATGACTGAGGTGGGACAGCATTAATTGCTTCCTGTGACTAAGGTGGGACAGCATTAACCCCTCCCTGTGACTGAGGTGGGACAGCATTAATCCCTCTCTGTGACTGAGGTGGGACAACATTAATCCCTCTCTGTGACTGAGGTGGGACAACATTAATCCCTCCCTGTGACTGAGGTGGGACAACATTAATCCCTCCCTGTGACTGAGGTGGGACAGCAGTAATCCCTCTCTGTGACTGAGGTGGGACAACATTAACTCCTCGCTATGACTGAGGTGGGACAGCATTAACCCCCCTCTGTGACTGAGGTGGGATAGCATTAACTCCTCTCAGTGACTGAGGTGGGACAGCATTAACTCCTCTCTGTGACTGAAGAGGAACAGCATTACCTCCTTTCTATAACTGAGGAGGGATATTTATTTTTTTATTTATTTAAACTTTTGTTTACCAGGTAAATATGAGTCAAGGCCCGTTTTCATGTATGACCCACGACCATAAATATACAGTCAAGTTGATACAAAATTATTATACCATAAACTCCTCTCTGTGACTGAGGTGGGATAGCATTAACTCCTCTCTGTGACTGTGGAGGGATTGCATTAACTCTTGTGACTGAAGCAGGACAGGTGGTAACGCCATCCTGCTTCAGTCACATATAGCATTAACTCCTCTCCGTGACTGAAGCAGGACAGTGTTACCACCCCTCTGCGAGTGGCATGGGGCAGCATTAGCCCTCCCCCACAATTCGTGACAAGGGTGGAACAGAATTGGCTCCTCTCTGTGACAGAGTGGGACAGTCATCTCCCCTCACTGTAAGTAAAGTGGGATAGTGTTACCTCTAATCTACTGCCACCTAGTGTATCGGCAGGGTTAGTGCCAGAACCTTGAGAAACCTCCCCCCCCATTCCAAGTGTACCGCACACAAGTGCATCACTGCCTAAACATTACTCCCACCATGAACGGAGCAACCCCCCCACTACTTCTCTCCATCTTGTCATTCCTTCTCTCATCCTCCCTTCCTTCCCCCAGGGCTAGCTACATATACCCAGCCTCACCCTTTTCCACCACAGCCCCCTTATTCTCTCTAACCAGCCTACATCCCCCCCCCCAATCCCTCTTTCCACCAAATATTGTCCGGTGTCGTCGCCCTCTGTGGACATCCCAAACAACCCTCTGATGGTGCTTTCGTTCCACGCCCAGATCCCCACTACTCACCAGGGGGTGCAAATTACCAGACACCTTTTCTATTTTCTTTCTCACCCTACTCCTAGCAGGGGATGTTGAACTAAACCCAGGCCCCCAACCTGGGCAAAAGCTTTCAACCCCCCAAAAAGGCCTAAACATCATGCATATGAATATAAGAAGTCTCCTACCCAAACTCGATCAACGTAGCTGCTGGGTAACACAAAACGTTCCTGACATCCTCTGCCTCATGGAAACTTGGCTCTCTGCCGAAACCCCCGACTCCTGCCTATCCATCCCTGATTATGCCCTCTTCCACCAGGACCATGGCAAAGAGGTGGAGAGTAGCAATTTATGTCAAGCAGCCGCTCCAGTGCTCAATTATCAAGCGAGAATCCTGCCCTTGCTTAAATTAATCGTTACTCTCCTAACTCAACCTCCCTTCTTCCCTGATTATCTACATTTGGGTGATCCGCGCTTCCCCGCGCCTAGCCCATGAAGCCCTTATCTCCTGCGTGTCCTCTATTCCTCCCCTCGCATCTGGTGAAGAACTCCTTCTAGGGGATTACAACTTGGATTGGCTTTCCCCTTCGCAAAAGCAGCCACATCCAAAACTGAGTCTCAACCTTACCCAATTTATTCTAATTATTTAGTTTTTGATGACTGCGTAAGTGCACTAGATGCAAAAGTGACTATATTCAGACACGACCCGGGAGGTTACATCGACAGGAAAAAACAGTGATGATACAGTACAATATAGGAGAACAACATATTAGGGACTCAATTAAAATGGGTAACAATTTGAGCAATCTGAGGTGACAGAGAAACATTCCAATGTACTTCATTTCAGAAGTGAAAGTAAGTGCATATTATACTATAGTATTTAAGGTTATAGTAAAAATGGATAACGGTTTGAGCAATTGATGTAACCAGGAGACAATGCAGACCTTTCACATATCAAAGCACAACAAAGGTAAGTGCACATATAACGGTTGATTAACACTCTAGGCATCAACTCTATTCTACAAAACTGGCTATAACATAAAGAATATGGCACCAAAGAGGGAGCAAGTAGGTAGGAAGGACTGAGGTAGTAAGACCTCACGGGGAGAAAGTAGGAAGGCGGATGGGGGAGATATGTGTAAGAGTTGGGGTAGGAAAGGGGCGGTAAGACAAGCAGAAACTATGAAGTATAAGTATTGGAGGAGGACATCAAGACAGTAATAGCGTAGGGAGTCAGGAATCTATGGTGGTTTAAAACAACTGCACTGCGAACTCTAAGTAGAGAGTGATGCCTCTTTTTAAACGAGGCATGGCTAGGTGACTGGTGTATTTCAAGGGGCAGCGAGATCCAGTAACTGGGGGCCACGTAGGAAAAACCTGTTTTCCATTTGGAAGTGTTACATCTGGGAATGTGGAGTAAACAAAGATCAGCAGAACGGAGACCACAGGAGGTGGTCTGCGGGGTGAGTACAGTGGCGAGAGACCTAGGCATACTGGAATTCAGGATTCCATCCAGAAGGGCTCCAAGAGCAAGGAGCCGGTGAACCACAGGAGAGAACCAATTAAGGTCTGCAAAGAGCATGCAGTGATGTTTTAACTTGGGGGATGCAGAGGCATAATGATGCACATTACTACAGGTTATGTCCCGTTTGTGTAGGGAGGTTACATAGAAAACACAGAATTTAATGGCAGATAAGGACCGCTTGGCCCACCTAGTCTGCCCATTTCCCTACCTGATGGATAAGCTGCAGATCCTGGTTAACCAACATCTTACTTCCTCCTACCCCCCACTAGAATTGCTTTATGTCTGTCCCATGCATTCTTGAATTCTCCCACTTTTCTTGACTCCACAACCTCCTCAGGAAGGCTGTTCCATGCACCCACAACCCTCTCTGTGAAAAAAATACTTTCTAACATTACCTCTGAGCCGTCCCCCTCTCTCTTCAAATTGTGCCCTCTTGTTCTTGCACATCTCTTGTTCTGAAAGATGCTATCCTGTTGGACTTTACTAAATCCCTTGAGGAACTTTAGATGCATTGCCGTAGACCAAAGTTCCGTATGCAAGGGATGGGAGAAGAATTCCTCTGGCAACAGCCAACCTCGCGGAAGGGGTGAGAAATACAGGTTACTCACCTGTAACAGGAGTTCTAGGAATGGTATATGTTGTTCATCCACACTTATTGGCAGGTCCCTTGCCGCTTTAAATCTTGCCGGAAGGTCTTCAAGCTGGCTCCTCCCACCCACCCAGGTGGTAAAACCTCGGCCCGCCCCATGACGCCAGATCTAGCCCGCTGAAGCCAGGTTGTGCGTCAAGCCGGGAGGTTGGAGATCGGTGGATGAACAACATATACCATTCCTAGAACTCCTGTTACAGGTGAGTAACCTGTATTTAGGGACATGGATATGGTGTTCATCCACACTTACTGGCAGACTCCTAGCAGTTCTCCGGGAGGAGGAGGCAAGACGCACACCTACTTAGGTAGAAAGACTGGAGAACCGAGGCCCCGACCAGCACCCCGGCGTGACCCAAGGTCGATGTGGAAGGGGAACGGTAAAGCCTGCTTCCGGGCAGAAGCCCTGCGGATATCCTGGACCAGAGTATCCTCGGAAGCAGCCACCGATGCAGCGGAAGGATGGGTAAAAATGAGCGCTTATCCCTCTGGGAGGTTCCATGCCCGCCCACCTATAGTGGAGACCTATGCAGGGGTGATGCGCCTGCTCGTCGTCCACTTGGCTGCAAGTCTGCCAGATGCAGCTTCAGCGAAGATGATAAACAGCTGGCGAACCTCTCCCAAACTTTAGCTTTACGCTCCCTAGGTAGGTGAGCGTTAAACAGGTTCCTATGGAACCTGTATATGGCCTCCGAGGTGTGAATGGGGATAAACCCCGGCAGAGGCAATACCCCCAAAGGGAAGACTCTGCCACCGCCTTCGGAAGGACTACGGGTGGGGCGCAGGACAACCTAGTCCCTGTGGAAGACCGGATAGGGAGATTAAAGGAGCGCCTGGAACTCTCCTCACCTTCTGGATGGCGGAGTGGCCCCAAGAAGGTGTTCTTCCACAACAGGTGGGGGTAACTCGCACCTGTGCAAAAGGTTCGGATGGCTTGCTCATGAGCTAAGCCCATACCAGCAAGGATCCCACAGAAACGGGATACTTCCCCAAAGGGGAGGCGGATCGAGGCCTAGAAGTGCCAGACCACCTTTCTGCACCACCAGCTGCCTCCGCCCGCCCCGAAGACGGGTGACCCGCAGAAGCACCTAGAGGGTCGTCGGCCGAAGCCCTGGTTTAAGGATGGACCGCAGATGGTCCGGAATGCTCGCCCAGGGACGGGGGGAGGGCAAGGTCCTATCCCATCATCAAAAAGGAGAACTTCTCCCAGAGGACGAGCATCTTGGCCGACTACTTAGCAGGATGCCTCGAAAGGTCGAGGACCTTGCCGAAAGACCCTAGGCCTGGCCCCAAGCCACACAGGGATCGGCCTACAGGTGCAGGGATTGAAGGTCCATATGGATAACCTTCCCCTGAAAAGGAAAGACAGGACCGGGCGGACTAGACGCCACCTCGGGAGCCTGGGGCTGAGACCGAGGAGAGCTGGATACCAGAGCTGGCAATCCAGTCTGGGGCTACCAGCATCACCTGCGCCAAGTCCCTCCTTGCCTTGCCCGTAGGTCAAAGGAAATGGAGGAGAGGCACGGAGGGGCCCGGGGTCCGTGGCCCCGATGGCATCCCCTGCAGCAGGCCCTGCTGAGGGGGCAGGCATAAAACAGTCTCGGCCGCGTATTCTCCGCGGAGGGAAGAGGGAGAAGATCCTGTGCTACCTCCGCAGGGAAACCACTCATGAGGCGAGCCTATGCCCGCTTAGGCAGCAGCCAGGAAATTGGGGCTTCTGCCATCAAATGGCTGGGAACCCCGACTGTGCAAAACCCAATGCGGAGAACCTCCTTGCACCGAGGCAAGGATCGATCAACCTGGCGGGTAGGTAGCATGGTCGTGGTGTTGTCTTTATTTCGACTTAGACCACTAGACCCCGCACAAACGGAGCGAGCGGTGCAAGCTAAGCGATCACTTGGTGCTCCAGCGAGCAGGAAGGACACATCGGGATCATGAGAGACCAGAGGCTAAGCACTCTGTATTCCCTAGATGGGCACCCCACCCATCCGAGAAGCATCGGTTGGAGAAGACCGCCGACTCAGGGCGAACGAACAGGATGTTCTCCTGCCGAAGTTGGAACTGTCCAACGGGAGCATTCTCTTAACTCCTGGGCTGTAGTCACGAACTGGTCCAAAGGACGCAGCGCTATGACCTCTGGCTGGCCCCTCCCACTAGGGGAAGGCCGCCCTGAGGCCCAGGACGTGCAGGAGGTCCTGGCAGGACATAATTACCCGGTCAGCCTGACTGCGTAAGGGAGGAAGAACCTCAGCCCTGTCCGCCCGGAGCCGAGCTCGGACTCAAGAGTCGAGCTTAGTCCCGAAGAAGCCTCACCGCTAAGGCACGAGTTCCCACTTGGCTCCTGTAACGGGAGACCAGTCTGCCTTCCGGTTGGGGTTACGTCCGAACCCTTCAGTGCCGCAGAGACTGCTGAGCAAAAGAAGGGCCTGGCTAGGAACTCGTAAGGAGATCCCCCGCTAAGAAGGGGAGGAGCCTCCCAAGAAACGGACGGAACGAGGAGTAGGTACATCCTGGAGGCCCAGGAAACAGCCACACGCCATGTTCTGAGGATGGAATATCTGAAGCAAAGAGACCATCCAGGCGTGCGGGAGAATAGGCGCGAGCCCCCGTCGGTTTGAGGCCAGGAATACCTGGACACGAACCCAGGGTTGGGGGTCCGCAGCCTTCCTGATCACCTCTAACTAGAGGGCCGTGCATGTCGGCACGACCGACAAAGAGGCAGTGGACTCAAGATCCCATGGGGCAACGGCCTGTGCGGGGAAACCGCCGCAACTTGCGACAGGATCTACCCTTAAATACCTCCAGAACGAGGTGCAGAGCCGTCCCCCCATGGGGAAACCCGGGCTGGGACGACGGGGCCGGGGCAGTGCCCCTTGGCCTGTCACTGAGCAGGCTTGGAGAGGGAAGGAGCCGAGGGGGCTCTCGGTTTCCTGCCTCCCTGCTTCCTTTTGGAGGAAGACGCTGGACTGGCAACAGGCCGCCCAGCGCATGCCTGCTGGCCCTTGTGCTGGGCCGGTTGAGCCGCCGGGCTCAGGGGGCAAAGGGGCTTACGCAAAGGCTGACGGCTGCCCTTGACCCTCCGGGTGAGAGTGACCGAGTCCGGAGTGGCATCGGACTTCTCGGGCCCTTGGATATGTCCCTCCACTTCAGGGCCGAAAAGGTCAGTCCCCAAGAAGGGGATGGCCGCCAACTCGTGCTGGGTTTCCAAGGAAAAGGAGGATAACCTCAGCCACGCCTTGCGGCGCATGGCCACTGCAGCCGCCACCGATCTGGCACAGGAGTCACCTGGAGCTGTTGTTTTGCCACCGCCCTACCCTGGTCCCGGACCCGCCGGACCGTGGTCCGCAGTTCGGCCGGGAGATGAGGCAGAACCTCGTCCAGGGTGCCCAGAAGGGCGGGAACAGTGTGCCATAGAGCCGCCGAGCTGGCCTGACGGAGGTTTAGGGAGGACGAGCGAAACCTTGCGCCCGATGTAGTCCATCCTTTTGGACTCTTTGTCAGGGTCTATCCACATCCCCAGCGCTTTCCAAGACATTGGAAAACGCTGCCGGTGACTACCCTTCAGCCGAGGGTGCTCCGAGAAACCGGCAGAGAACCGACAGGGACAGGGTACTCGAGCCACCCTGGCCGGCGCAGGGCAGGAAGTAGGCCACCACCATAGCTCCAAGGCTGGGCCCACGATAGCCTCAGCCACTGGGAAGGCCTCCGAGGGAGAACCCCCTCGGTCCAGAATCTCCGTAAGGGGATAAGGTGCCCATTTGGAGACGGGCTCGAGCTGCATCCCAGTGAATTCTGAAATGAGCTTAGCAGACCCATCAAAGACGATGGGCTGTCGCTCACGGAATGTTCCTGGAAGACCCCGGTCCTCCCTGCTAGGAAACATAGCAGAGCCGGCTTCAGGTTCGAGCGGGTCTGCAAAAGCTGCAGCAGGCCCAAGGCATTCTTCGTCAGCGGGCAGGAGTGAGGGGACCGAGTAACCTGAGGAACAGGTCATGGTTTGGTTTGTACTCAAGGCGGAGGGGCAGCGAGGGTCGGACGAGCAACCGCCCTGGAGAGGGCCTCGACTGATTCAACGGTTGCCGAACGAAGCGCGGCTGCCTGCTAACCGAGAATGAATCGGGTCGACTGATAGCTGGACAACAACTGCTGTCGCCACATAAGTTCCTCGTAACGATGACGCCAACGGCATCGAAACCATTCCTCATCCGAGGAGGGGGACGAGGAAGAACAGCAAAGCCACTTAACTCGGTGCCCCGACCGAGAACGCCGAGACCGGCATGAGCGGCTAGACCGAGAGGATGACCGAGACCGAGACCCAAATCCTCGGGGGGACCGAGGGCGGGCCTGGGAAGGAGCGGACGCCCGCCTCCTCCCTTGGCTCGAAGAAAGGCTCGAGGGCTGTCGACCCAAGGGACAGATAGAACTCAGCCTCCGCGGGCGAGGGATGGCGCACCAGAAGACCACCCAAAAGACGGTCGAGAGACTCGACAACGCCGACGGGGTCCTGGCCGCTGACCTGACGGGACACCGTGAGGCCAGTGGCCGGTCCGATCTCGACCGCCGAAGCGGCCGACTGAGGGAGGGGGAACTCCCGCCTCGCCGATGAAGAGACCCCGACCGCGTGCCTTTAGATTTAGGCCGAGCGCAGGGTTTCCAGGCCTCTCCTTGGAGGAGAGGGAATGACAAAGCTCCTTGAACGTGCTGCATGAGTTGAACCCAAGGAGAGCGGGATAAGGCCAGAACCGAGGAGAGGGGAGAAGCCACCCTCCCCGCAGGATCGAACTGCTGAGAAACAGTGGAAGCGGACACCCGCCGGTCCGAGGGAATCTCCGGAGCGGAAAAAACTATTGGATGTCCGAGCGGTCCTCCAGAGAGCTGACCGAAAGGGCAGAACAGAAATTGCAAGCCTGAGGATCATGATCCAAGTCCAGGCACTAAACGCACATGGAATGCGAGTCTCTCCTGGAGGAACTAACCGTGTGCCTCCCGGGGCCAGAAAAGGACTGAGCCATTGCCGTAGCGAAGAAGAAAAGATCGAAGTTTCAGAAAACACACTTCCAACGATTTCGAAGACCGAAATTTTCAGGAACCAGTCGAAAACGCAGAGCGCTAAGGAGGGAACCTGAGCTTCCAAGCGGTAAGGAAGATCTGACGTCATGGGGCGGAGCCGAGAGTTTTACCACCCGAATGGGTGGGAGGAGCCAGCTTGAAGACATTCCAGCAAGATTTAAAGCGGCAAGGGACCTGCCAATAAGTGTGGATGAACAAAATATCCATGTCCCTAGAAATGAAAATTACATACCTACCATAATTCTTGATCTTTCTGTGTATCTTCACCATTCATCACTACTGGGTACTGCGTCAGTGCTAGGACCCTGTGGGAGACTTTTTTTTCTTCTCTATGGGTGAAGTTGACGCAGGGTCGGCGCCGTGCTCGAGGCAGACGTTCCATGTGGCGCTTGCTGGTTGGCCATTATCTGCTGTCAACTCCGCCCTAGCCTCAGTTCTGACACACCAGAGAGTATAAGAAAAGGGATGAAAGGGTGGGGAAGGGAGCCCAAGGGACACGTAAAAGGAAAGGATATAAAAACCAAAAGGAGAAATAAACGGTAGAGAACAGAAATAAAAATTATGTACCTACCGTAATCATGATCTTTCTGTGTATCTTCACCATTCATCACAGATGGGTACTGGCCGGAGATTAGGACCCCGCGGGAGCCTTTTTTTTTTTTTTTTTTTAAAGGATAGGCTGAGTCGATGCAGCATCGCGCCGCGGCCCTCGATGCACATGGCCGAGGATTAGCTGTTGTGGTGTCGACTCCGCCTGCCTACCAGTTCTGAGTCACGGAGAGGTAAGAGGAAGGGATGGAGGGTGGGACAAGAGAGTCCAAGGGACAGAAAAGGAAGAGAAAACTGAACTAAAAGGAGAAATAACCACCAAGAGGACAGCATAGAGGAGGTAAGACTAAGGGATTGGGTAGGGCCCCAATCTCTGGAAAAGGAAGAAGGAGGAGGGGGGGAGAGAGAATTTAGGAGAGAGTGAGAGGTAACAAGGATCCAGGACCCTTGTCCGTCACCAGACTGTATAGAAACTGCAAGGAGTAGCAAAGCTCATTTGCCAAAATTCAAGGCACAGAATAACTGGCAATACCCCAAAAGCAGAGTCGGCTATTCTGGAGAAGGACAGGGTACAGGGACTCAGTACTCTCTCTGTAAAGATATTTGGTGAAAAAAAGGGAGTTCTCTTTTTTTTTTTTTTTTTAAATAGATGGATAACAGAAGGAGGGCAACCACCAGCTCTCACCCCGTAGGGGTGAAGATATGTAGTAGAGAAGGAGTGCCACTCGAACTGTACCCCTTAGGGAAGAAACTACCCCCCTGTGTGTCCCAACTTTACCCCGCTCAAAAAGAGGGGTAGGCACAGAGGGAGGAGGATCCAGAGACTGGAGCCCCAGGGGGATGGCGGACGGGATTGTGATGAATGGTGAAGATACACAGAAAGATCATAATTACGGTAGGTACTGTATTTTATATCTTATCTGTGTCAATCTTCACCATTCATCACAGATGGGTGAGTACCAAGCCCCCCGAAGGGGGTTGATTAATTGCACCCTAAGGGACAGTGTCCCTTAGCCCTCAGTGGGTGACACACTAAGGGGGGAACCTTCTGGGCCTGAGGAGGCCCGAGAGTGGGGAGAGCGAGACGGGTCCCCAGAGGGGAAGGAATTTGCCCGACAAACGTTGTCTCGCCCTACGGGAAAAGAGATAGGTTCCCTGGTGAGCGGAGCAAATCACCCTACGCCGGGCCAAGGGTGACAACCAGGGAAAGGCGAAGCTACGCCGATCTCCTGGTGCAGATCGTTGTCCCTACTACCCTGGTAGCTACCTACCTCACTGGCGTCGTAAGATGCCCTTGCTTGGTGCCTTGCTAGCTCCAGGCCACATGCAGAGAGTGCAATGGCTTGCCTGGTTTGCTCCGAGTCAGGCAAAGCAGCTAGAATCTGATCTAGTGCTGACCACAAGAACCTGTTGTAGGCTGCATAGTGGGCCTGATGAGCGGAGATGGAGAGAAGCAACCGTGCCGAGCAGAAAGTCCTCCTCCCCCAGAAATCAAAATCCGAAGAGTCCTGATCTGGGGGCCGGTCACAGTGGAGGGTGCGAAGCCCGTCAGGAGTGTCCAGGTGCATCAATCTGGACTGTGGATGAGGCATAGAACCTGGAGACTCCAGGGGAGCGCAATACCTCTGGCTGAGGTCCCTAGGGGCAGGAACTCCGGAGAAGGGCCTCTGCCAGAAACGCATGGACGCCTCCTGAAAGGGAGCAGGCCAGGGCGGCACCACAAAGGTGGCTGCACTGAAATCGCCTAGAAAGGCGTATGCCGCATGCTCAGGATTGCTGACCGACGGGGAGAAAGGTGAAGGTCCTTCATCATCCTCACGAGGAAGCGCTGATACTGGAGAGATCAGCTGCAGGAGAGATATGGACAGAAGGTTCTTCCCCAGAAGAGGGGATGAGGAGCCCGAGGTCACCATACGTTCCAAGGGTGGCTGCTCGGGGGGAGGTTGAAAAACCTGGCTGTCCATGGACCTAACGTAGGCAGGGAACCGAGCAGCCACCGCTCTGAACTGCTCCCAGGTGAGAGGGCCGCTAGGACCAAGAATGCCTGGGAGTGCTGGAGAATGTGGCAGAGGAATAGGGGCAGAGCCGAGAGAAGAAGTCGGCTGACCTCTGCCAGGGCTAGGGAGCGGACCATGGACACCCGAGGAGGGTGTCCCGGAAGACTCCGCAGCCGCACAGCTGTATAACCACGTTGGTACTGCCTAGGCTGCCCCAGAAGAATCCCCAGTGAGGCGACTGGGCCAGATAGATCCAGAAGGATGGTCCCCTGCCTCCAAAGAATGGGACCCCTCAAGGAACCAGAAGGGAAGGGCAGAAGTCCGCACTCACGGCTTCGTCCAGGGCCGGTGGACCCCAGAGAAAGGCTCGCGCGCCAACCTCTCAGCCCCTCAACCCCTCAGAGTCCCGAGAGGGTCCTGGTCCCCGAGAGGCCAACCTAGGTAGCTGGCAGCTCTGGGCTGCCCCCAGGGGAGACCCAGGGAGGCACCCTCCCTCCTGTAGACTTCCGATGGGCCCCAAAGTTGGACGATCGAGACACACTATGGGAGGGGGTACCACCACCGAGGGGTCAAGGAACCCTCCAAGGCCAGGTTGCATGGCAATGGTGGCTCGCACCATAGCCTGCTGGTCAGTACCACTGACCCCAACCTCAGGGGTAGAAGACTTGGTTTGCTGGCCAAGGCACCTAGCTTCACCTGAGCTCTTTCCTTCTAAGACTGCTTGAAAGGCAGAGTAGAGAAATTTACCAGAGCAAGGGAGAAGGATTAAGACTTAGTTTGGCTAAGCAGATTTACTGTGTGGTGGTGTTTTTATTTTTTACTCACAGGGATTGCTACTGTTTGTTGCTAACATTTCATTGCTTTATTTTTTCTCTGATTCAAATTGTTGTTGCTGGTATACCTTCTTCTGCATTATTACAAGGTGTGCCTACAGGTGTAAAGCTAACAGATTACTGCTGTAATCTTCTGATTCAAATTGTCTTTGCAAGGTATATCTTCTGTTACTGCTTTATTTTTCTCTGGAGCAAAGTGTTTCATAGGGTATATCTTCTGAAATTATTACAGGTGGTGCTTTACAGGTTTTACAGTTTTATCTAACATTAGGATAAGCTTTCAGGTTACTGCATTTGTTGTTGACTGATTGTTTCTGCTCTTACCTCCTTGTTCTTTCGTCTGTGGTTCTTCTTTTAGGCAGGGAAGGGCCCAGCCACCCACCCCATCCCCAACCACCCCACCACACCCTTTTATAGGGTACCACAGTTGTGACATTTCCTGTGGCAGAGCAGGAAGGGGCGTAATCAGTGGGGCCTCCACAAGGTGATCTCATTTACAGGGCACTAGTAATTTAACTTGTTATAACAAGTTAAACAAAGCACAATTAAACCATTACTTGTATTTTTTTTTTCCTTCTAATTACTCCGACTAGGTTACAAACCCAGCAACTTATTTGTAATGGATTTCATTAACTGCAGGTACTGTGGAACAATTTTCAGAAGGACAGTCTTACAGGATTTAGACACTGTCCCACATGCTGGGCCTTTGGAGATCTTAGGTCTCAGCCCGGGCAGCATGGGCAGAGATTGCACGCCTCAAATTTCATATTGAAGAGGAAATACATTATAAGAACCACCCGCCATTTCCCCAGCATCCAACAGAAAACTCTCGACCGCAGAGGGTAGTTGGTCCAGGAGGTTGGCAGGTGGTTAGGAGGAGCAAATCAGGTGCCCCATCACCTCTGCTCTCCAACACATTACCCAAAACCATATAAACACTATAAACAGGTATCTGCCTCTCATCTCTGAAATCAAATAAAGAGGCAGAAGACACTGCAGAGCAGGACACTGCGGCACAGGAGCTGGCACAACAATACTCACCCAAATCAGGAACCAAAACTAAACAAGCACAAAGGAAATCCAAAAAACTTTGATCATAGGAGACTCTATGATTCGGGAGTGATACCATCTCCAGCTAGGGTGATGGTCAGATGTCTCCCAGGTACATCAGCATGGAGAGACACTGACCGCATTGCTAAAATTGTTCACAAAGCAGGAGAAAACATTGATGTCCTAGTACACATAGGGACTACGATCTCGCCACGGTCAGTTGTGGAGACCAAGGAACACCTGACTAGGCTGGGTGACAAACTATCATCTATTTCGTCTCGGCATCTCCTTCTCTGAGATCCTGCCAGTCTGGGAGAAGGGAGCAGATGGACGGAAGGTCAGAGAAGGGGAGATAGGGGAGCTAAACACGTGGCTCAAGGACTGGTGCCAGAAAAAGGACACAGATTTGTAGGAACTGGCAACAGTTCTGGGAGCGAAAGTTCTTTAAATTTGATGGACTGCATCTGACTAAAGAGGAGTCAGTGCATTGGGGCAGAAGTTTGACGCCTTTGCAGAATATTTAAACTAGCAATGGGGAGAGGGGTGCAGCACCCATAATCGAATGGAAAGAACACCCTCCCTCAGCTAGTGGTCAAACAGGAATTCAGCGTGTTTGCCGCTCATTTGCATCACCAGGTAAGAAAAAGGTTTGTCTCCCCATACGATGCACAGGGTAATGCCAAACTTCACCCAACAACTAACACACCAAAATCTGGCCAATGGAAAATCATGTACACAAATGCTCACAGCCTGGGAAATAAGATCCCAGACCTGCAGGCAATAATGTCAGAGGCTAAACTGGCATAGTAGCAATTAGTGAGACGTGGTTTACCAGTAACCACACTTGGGAGACTTCAGTACCTGGCTATGTATTGTTCAGAAGAGACCGAGGTGCAAAAAGGGGGGAGGAGGGCCCTGTATGTTAATGAAAATATCAAAGCTACAGAAATTCAGAATACACATAAGGAGCCAGAAGAACTGTGGGTCACCCTGAAACAGGAAATGGGACAGCTATAAGAACTGGGTTGTCTACAGGCCCCAGACCAGAGGGAGGACATAGACACATTACTGTTAGAAGATATACAAAACATGACAGCTAAAGGGAGGTTCTGATAATGGGAGACTTCAACATGCCAGATACAGATTGGTCAATACCAGCAGGAACATCGGCCAGAACTAGACACATAGTGGATTCCCTGCAGGGAGGGCCTCAAACAACTGGTACAGCAACCCACAAGAGACAGGGCTATCCTAGATCTAGTACTGACTAACAAAGAAGGGATCACAGATCTCCAGGTAGAAGGTCACCTGGGGCCAGTGACCATCACATGGTATGGTTCAATTTGGCTACTACATCTAAATCATCCCATTCCAAGGCAAAAATATGGGACTTCAGAGGAGCTGACTTTGATAAGATGGCCAACAGAGTTAAGCTAGCCCTGACAAAAAGAAACACAGGTGAGGAGGTACAGGCAAAGTGGGCAAGCATTAAGGATACAATACTTGAAGCAACATCCCATTGTGTTAGACAGAAAAGGAAGTGTAAAAGAAGAAGGAAACCACTTTGGTTCTCAAATACAGTAGCAGAAAAGGTCAGAGCCAAAAGGCTGGCCTTCAGAAAATATAAGGGAACACAGCGGGATGAAGATAGGGAGGCATACCAAACTGCCCTAAGGGAAGCAGGTAAGGCAGTAGGCAGGCAAAGTCCCAAACTGAGGAAACACTAGCACTAACAATAAAAGAAGGTGACAAGACTTTCATAGATACATTAGTGAAAGGAGAAAGTCCAGAGGGGTGTTACATGCTTAATGGAGAAAAGGGAGCATGTGAGGAGGAGGACCTCAAAGGCATCTATCCAAATAGATACTTTTGCTCAGTATTTACTGAAGAGAAGGTAGGGCAGGGCCCACAGCTCAGCATCATGGACACAGGCGGGAGGGAGGTGAGCACTACTCCCTTCACAAAAGAAAGGGTCCCACAAGAGCCTCCTAAGCTCAGGTGGATAAGGCAATGGGACCTGATGGCATACATCCCAGGGTACTTAAGGAGCTAAGGAGGAACTAGCAGAGCCATTAGCAGAATTGTTTAGTGAGTCTCTGAGCACAGGAGAGGTCCCAGAAGACTGAGAAGGGCTCATGTGATCCCACCCACAAGAGTGGTAGCAGGAGGAGGCGGGGAACTACAGACCGGCCGTCTTACCTCAGTAGTGGGCAAGATTATGGAGGCACTTTAGGAAAGATAGGTGCAACACCTGGAATCCATAGGGCACAGGATCCAAGACAGCATGGGTTTACAAAAGGAAGGTCCTGTCAAACTAATCTCATAGATTTCTTTGACTGGGTAACCAGAGTGGTGGACCAAGGGGAGCAGTTGATGTCGCCACCTTGACTTCAGCAAAGCTTTTGACACTGTTCCACATAGAAGATTGATAAAATAAGCTAGGTAGGCTCGGGTGGGTCAGAAGTTGGTCAACTGGGTGGCAAACTGGTTGACTGGCAGAAAACAGAGAGTGGTGGTAAATGGTATACAGTCAGAAGAGATGCAAGTCACAAGTGGGTACTCAGGGATCAGTCCTGGGGCCAGTCCTATTCAACATCTTCATTAGTGACCTCGAGATGGACTAGAGGGTAAGTGCTTGTCTGTTTGCAGATGACACCAAGATCTGCAACAGAGTAGATGATCCAGATGGGGTGGGCAGAATGAGAAGAGATCTGGATAAACTAGCAGAATGGTCAGAAGAGTGGCAACTGGGATTTAATGCAAAGAAGTGCAAAATCATGCACATAGGGAAGAGAAACCCTGAAGCCACTTATAGGCTGGGAGGAGTTGCTAGCAGTCACAAAGGAAGAAAGAGACTTGGGCATCATCATCACTGATGACCTAAAATCATCCAAGCAGACTCCTCAGCAGTAGGAAGGCTAGGGGGTGTTAGGGTGTATTAGTAGGGTATCACAAGTCGTGAAGAGGGAGGTAATAATCCCTCTGTACAAGACATTGGTTAGGCCCCATCTGGAGTACTGCGCATGTATTGGAGGCCACACCTTTCACAAGGACATTAACCAAATTGAGGCAGTCCAGAGAAGGCAACCAAATGGTGCAGGGACTGCATCAGAAGACATATGAGGACAGATTAACGGAGCTCAATATGTATACCCTTGACAAAGGAGGAGAGAGGTGATATGATCGAGACATTTAAACACCTTAAGGGCATAAACAAGGTGAAAGAGTCTAACATGTTTAAATATAAGAAAATAGCAGGACAAGAGGACACAGCATGAGATTAGAGGGAGGCCGATAGTGGGGAATGGGAGGAAATCTTTTTCACAGAAAGGTGGTAGATGCATGGAATGGCTTACCACAAGAAGTGGTGGCTATGAATACAGTGCAGGGCTTCAAACAGGCATGGATAGGCATAAGGGGAGCAATACAAATGACTATGAATAGATAGGTCACTGACAGAGCAAAGGCCGATGGCACATTTATAAGGTAGAAAAAGAAATGGGCAGACTGGATGGGCCTTATGTCCTTATCTGACCGTCAACTTCTATGTTTCTATGTTTCTATGTTTCTAGGGAGAACCTGACGACTTCTCAGAAGGGGGCAGGCTTGACTGACCGTCGTCGAGACCACCGCCGCCTTCTGTGCAGACAACATCGAGGAGTGACTGCACGTCCGACTCCCGAGCCAGACTCCACTCAAGAGGTAGAGGCTGAGGCCCTAAGCCAAACGGTAGGAGGGCGAGGAAAGGCGACTTTACCGAGAAGCCCGGAAGCCAAAGCAGTGGCCGAGGCGTCTCGGTAGCCCAAGCAGCTTCGGCAAGCGGGGCTGGGACAGGAAGGCAGCAGGGCAGCTCGGCCAAAGATCCTGAGCCAGGGTTAGTTACCGCTACCGCCCAGTCCACCGCATCGGGGCGTACCAGGAACAGAGACGGCGCCGACGGCAGCCCCAGCAACAGCCTCGGCGTTGACGATGCCGCCAGGCCCTTCAGTGCCGCGAACGGCACCGAGGACCGAAGCGGCGCTGATGGCCCCGAAAGCAGACTCTGCGCCAAACACGGCACCGTCAGGCCCCTCGGCGCCGCAAACAGCATCGAGAGCACCAACGGCGCCGAGGATGGCGTCGACAGTCGGCTCCGAAGGCCCCATGGCGCCATGCTCAACCTCGGCGCTGAGGCGAGACATAGAAAGGCGACGCCTTATCCAGGGTCACGGGCGCCGACAGCCCAGCCACGGTGCCGAGAGACGAAGTCGGTACCCCACGCACCGCAAACGGCGCCTGGAAGCCCTAATGCCGCTGACCGACGGCCTAGGGCGGACGGCGCCAACCCGGCTTCTGGACCGCTGGGCGACACCGGGAGCTTCACCGGCGGGCGATTGCCATAGCGGCGCCTCCCGCCCGCCTCCCAGGAGGAAGCAGGACGGGCCTCCTGCGCCGGGAGGAGCCTCGCCAAGGCTAGGGCTGCAAGAAGCTGAGGCCTCCTCCTCGGTTCGTATAGAACCGGGGGACCGGAGGAAAGGCCGGAGAGCGTGGCTTCTGGCCCGACGAAAGTAACCCCTACCCTCAAAGTCGGCGGAGGCTCCCTACTTTGAACGGAGGCTGTTCTAGACACGGCGGTCCATGGAGAAGCAGGCGCTGTACTAATCCATGTCGGAAGCGGTCAAGACACACTAGAGACACCGGGTCATGCTGGGTTGGTAACGGAGTACTATGGCCGTGAGGGCACCGACGCATAGGGGCTGCCTCACTAGAAGGTTTCCTGCCTCCCTAATCACGACATGACCTGGGGGAAAAACACCAAAAATAGACTCAACGTTGCTATACTTTAAAATAAATGGAAAGATCTTACCGCGACGCCGAGTGGAGGCAGAACCCAGAACTAGCAGGAGACCGACGGACTGTCAAACGACAAATTCAAGGCTAAGGCCTAAAACTGACAAAACTTCTTCAGTGGCTTCCCACGAGGTGACCTCGACGGCGGGAGACGAAGAACTGGTAGGCAGGTGGAGTCGACACAGCCTAATGGCTAATCCTCGAGCGCCACGTAGTACGTTGGCCTCGAGGGCGGCGCCGATGCTGCATCGACTCCGCCTATCCTTTTAAAAAAAAAAAAAAAGGTTCCCGCGTGGTCCTGATCTCCGGCCAGTACCCATCTGTGATGAATGGTGAAGATTGACACAGATAAGATAGGAGAAGACTAGTTTGAAGGGATTGGCAGGAGGAGTCCCCAATCTCTGGAAAGGAAATAGGAAAGGGAGTGAGGAAGAAAGGAAAAGGAAGGGGGGGGGAGAGGACTGCGCCCCTTACAAACTGGGCCTGGACTCCTAGTATTTGAGCAAGTTAATGGCAGACAAGATCGCCTGGATCACCCAGTCTTGCCTTTTTTTAAGAAGCTGCCAAAAAGGTAAATCCTGCAGATGAACAAGAAGCAGTGGCCCCAAGAAGAGTCAAAAGCTTTAGGGAGAAGGAGTTCCAGGAGACAAGGGTCATCCTCCTCCCCCCAGTTAAGGGAAAACCCAACCAGAAAGGAAGATTAGTCCAAAGGGACGTTCAAAACAAGGAGAATAAGGGGTTTTGAGAATGGGGGGGTGCAGAAGGAGTGCACCCATCCCTCCACCCCACCCTAATTTCAAGGGAGTGGGGAGAAAGAACTGTACTCAACTGTAACAATAGTTCTAGGAGTGGTATATGCTGTTCATCCACACATCTTGGCATGTCCTTTTCCCCTTCAAATCTTGCCGGAAGTCTTCAAGCTGACTCCTCCCACCCACCCGGGTGGTAAATACCTTGGCTCCGCCCCATGATGCCAGATCTTAGCCTGCTGGAAGCAAGCTTGAGCGCCAAAGCCGGGGAAGTCAGGTGTGTGTGTGTGGATGAACATATACCACTCCTAGAACTACTGTTACAGGTGAGTAACCTGTTCTAGAAGCGTGGATATGTTCATTCACACTTCTTGGCAGACTCCAAGCAGTTCTCCAGGAGGAGGGAGGCAAGGCATACACCCCCAAAACCAGCATCCCGGTGTGACTCAAGGTTGATGTGGTGGTGGGTAATGAAGGTGTTTGTTGACTTCCAGGTAGCAGCCCAGCAGATTTCCTGGATAGGGATGTCCCTGGAAGCAGCCACCGATGCAGCAGTATGATGAGTAGAGTGAGCTCTTATCCCTCTGGGAGGCTCCTTGCCCGCCAACTCATACCACAGACCTATGCATGATGTAATCCATCTTGCTATGGTCCATTTGGCTGCAGGTCTGCCAGAAGCTGCTTCAGCGTAGGTGACAAACAGCTGGCTTAACTTCTCCGTCGTCCTCTCCTTATAACAGGAGAGAGCACGTCTCAGGTCCAAAGTATGGAGCCTGTACTCGGCGTCCGAGGTGTAATTAGGGTAGTGTACCGGCACAGTCAACACCTGGTTACGGTGAAACTCTGACACCACATTCGGAAGGAATTTCGGGTGGAGGTGCAGGACAACTTTGTCCCTGTGGAAGACCAGATAAGGGGAGTCCACCGAAAGCGCCTGGAGCTCTCCTGTCCTTCTGGCTGACGTGATAGCCACCAGGAAGGCCATCTTCCACAACACGTGTGAGAGCTCAGACTTGTGCATGGGTTCAAATGGCTTGCCCATGAGCTTCGCCAAAACCAGCAACAGATCCCACGAAGGTGGAGGTTCACGCACTGGAGGGGATATGTGATCCAGGCCTTTGAAAAAGCGCCCGACCACTGTCTCCTGCGCCAACGTCGGCTGACCGGCCCACACCTGGTAAGTAGAGATGGCTGCCAGGTGCACCCTAAAGGTCAATGACCATAGACCCCCTTTGAAGAGAGACCAAAGGTAGTCGAGAATGTTAGCCACAGGGCAGGATAAGGGGTCCAGACTCTTATCCTGGCACCAAATAGAAAACCTTTTCCATCTGAAGGCATAACATTTCCTGGTTGATTCCTTACGGGATGCTTCCACCACGGTGCAGACATCATCGGAAAGACCCAATACCTGGAACTCTAGCCGTTCACGTACCAGGCTGTGAGGTGCAGGGATTGAAGGTCTGGATGAAGGACCTTCCCCTGAGCTAGAGATATTAGGTTTGGGCGTGTACGAAGCCGCTCTGGGGGCTGCAGCCAAGGCTGAGGAGATCTGGATACCAGAACTGGAGCGGCCAGTCTGGGGCTACCAGGATCACCTTCACCTTGTCCCTCCTCACCTTGAGTAATACCCTTGTGGATCAAGAGAAATGGACAGAAGGCGTAGAAGAGGCCAGGGGTCCACAGCCTCAAGAAGGCATCACCCTGCAGCGAGCCCTGCTGAGGGGGCGGGCATGGTACAGCCTCAGCTTGGTGTTTTCCCTGGAGGCAAACAGGTCCACCAATGGTTTGCCTCGGGGGAGAACAGATTGTAAGCTACTTCTGGAAGGACAGACCACTCGTGGGATGTCTGGCCTATGCGGCTGAGAGAATCCGCCAGTTGGTTCGAGGCTCCTGCCACATGGATGGCTAGGAGATCCACCTCCAACCAGCTTACGAGGGTCCAGATGCAGAGCGCCTCCTTGCACATCAGACGGGAGTGCGTGCCGCCCTGTTTGTTGAGGTAGTACATGGTCGTGGTATTGTCCATCTGGACTTGAACCACTCGACCCCGGAGCTGAGAAGTGAAAGCTGACAGTGCCAGTCTGACTGCTCTGAGCTCCAACAGGTTGATGTTGCATCGGGACTCCTCAGGGGTCCAGACCCTGTGGGCTCTGCTGTCAACCATGTGGGCTCCACAGTCCATGAGAGGCATCGGTCGTAAGGACGACCGTTGGCTCGGGGCGGACAAATGGGATTCCTTCCTGCAACCGTTCTGGGGTGGTCCACCATTAGAGAGCGTCCCATATCTTCTGGGTTACAGTGATCAGCTGGTTGAAGTGACCGTGGCGCTGAGTCCACTGGGCAGCCAGCTCCCACTGGAGGGGACGCATGTGCCACCTGGCCCAACGGACTACTGAGGTGCACGCCGCCATGTAACCCAGAAGGCGCAGAAAGTCCCAGGCAGGGCGCAAGTGCCCAACCAGAAATGATCGGGCAAAGGAGGAGAGAACCTCCGCCCTGCTCGCCGGGAGCCGAGCTCTGGCTTGACAAGAGTCGAGCTCTGCCCCGATGAAGCCCATCACCTGAGAAGGCACAAGTTCAGACTTGGCCTTGTTGATCAGGAGGTCGAGCTGGGAGCAGGTTCGGAGGGCCGGATCCCTGGACCTCTCCACCTCCTGAAGAGAGGAACCTGCCAAGAGCCAGTTGTCAAGATAAGGGTAAATCGGAACTCCTCGATGCCGAAGGTGAGCCGCCACCACTGCAATGCATTTGGTGAAGACCAGAGGGGCTGATGACAGGCCAAACGGCATAGCTCAGAACTCGTATGGGGTCCCCTCGACCCTGAAGTGGAGAAACCGCTGGTGGGACGGATGGATAGGGATGTGAAAGAACGCGTCCTGTAGATCCAGAGAACAGAACCACATGTTGCGCTCCAGGGATGGTATGATCTGGTTCAGAGTTACCATCCGGAAGGTGCGAGACATGAGATACTGATTCAGGTCATGAAGATCTAAGATGGGGCGCACATCCCCCATCCGCTTGGGCACCAGTAAGCACCTGGAAACAAAGCCTGGGTCTTTTGGAGGATCCGGCACTGGAGCTATTGCCTCCTTGAGGAGCAGCTGAGCTACGTCGTCTCGAAGAGCCAACTGGGTACAAGCCGAGATCCTTTCCTCCCGAGGGGTACGGGCTCGGCTGGGAGGGTACTGCTCGAACTCTAGAGGCAGTCCCTGACCGACCACTTTGAGAACCCACCTGTCCGAAGTGATATCGGACTAGGCGGAAAGGAAGTGGTGGAGCCAGCCCCCCCTGGGAGGACCCAGAGCTGGCGTGACGGGAATGGAGGAGGTAACCCCCAACCCGTCACTGAGCAGGCTTGGAAGAGGAGGAGGAGGAGGAGGAGGCCCCTGCACCTCGGCCTCCCTTATGGGGCTGTTGAGGGCCCTGCTCGGGCCGCGGGCGCCAAACTTGAGCCTGCTGCTATTGCTGCTGACCTCCTTGACAGGAGGGCTGCCTGACTGCAGGGGAAAAATGCTGAAATGGCTTCTTTTTCTTCTGTTGGTTCTTGCCCGAAGAACCCTTAGCAGAAGTGGCATCCAAGGTGGCACTGGACTGCTCTATATGCTGAAGGTGACCGGCCACTCCTGGACCGAACAAGTCGGTACCCAGGAAGGGCATATCGTCCGGAAAGGAGGAAAGCCTCAGCTAAGCCCTGCGGTGAGTGGCCACTGAGGCTGTTAATGAGCGGGCACAAGAATCTCCTATGTCCAAGGCCATCTGGAGCTGCTGCTTTGCGACAGCACGGCCGTGGTCATGAACTTGCTTGACCGTGGTTTGCATGTCCACTGGGAGATGAAGGAGGACCTCGCCTAATGACCCAAGAAGGGCATGAGAGAAGTGTGCCATAATAACAGTCGAGCTGGCCTGATGAAGCCCCAAAGAAGAGGCCGCATAGACCTTACGGGCAGAATGGTCCATATACTTGGACTCCTTGTCTGCGGGTCAGTCAGTGTCAGCTGAACTCCCAGTATGCCTGAACACAGAGGCGGTCACCAGGCTCTCAGCCGAAGGGTGCTCTGTTAACCCTGCAAGGGACCCCATGGGCACCATGTACTTGTGGGCCATGCGGGCAGATGGTTCTAGGCAGGAAGCAGGGCGCTGCCAAAGTTCAACAGCTGGGCCCACAATAGCCTCAGCTACTGGAAAGGCCTCCGTCGGGTTATTCCCTATCTTGAGGATATCGGTGAGAGGGTACTCCGCTTTTTTCTGGATAGACTCCAGGGGCATTCCGGTAGAGTTGGAGATGAGGCAGAGGATGCCCTGGAAGGAGGAAGGACCTTCCTCCAACCCTGCCACGAATGACTCATTATCCCCAGGATGCGAGTGCAGTCCTGTAACGTCAGAGTCCGCAGAGTCAGGATAAAGCGGTTTACCGCCTAAGTCACCATCGATACGCCGAGGGCGATCCAGGGTGACAGTGATAGACAGGTGCCAGGGAAGCCCCGGTGTCTGGCTGGTCCTCTTTCGAGGGCGCCCCTCCCTGAGGCTGCTTAGGTGGTGGTTCCACTTTAATTGGTGGAGAAGCTGGTTTTGGCCGAACCGGGACAAGGGCCAGCCCCATGGGTGGGGGAACCAGTGTAGTCAGTTCCGAAGGGGTCAGCTTCAGCCTAGGAGGTGAAAGCCAAGTGATGGCTGGGGTAGACAGTGGAGCCAGCTTTTGCCCAGTCAAAATTATCTGTTGCCACATGAGGTCCTCATAGCGTCAAAGTTTCCGTCGAAGACTCTCCTCATCCAAGGAGGATGAGGACGATCTATAGCGTTGCCTCTTTTTACAGCGCTTATGGCTGTTCCTCTGTCGTTCAGCTGAGGGGGTCCTAGACGTCAATCAAGATCGGGGAGGCCGACTAAGTAGATCGGGAGACACCGGAATCGATAATACCCGAGGGTCCGGAACTGGATCCTTGATGGGGACGCCAGCAGGCTGGGTCTTATCATCAGGAAAAACGAGGACAGAAGTCCTTTCCAAGGAGTCATCGGGCTGAGCTGGTGACAAAGAGTCGATAGGATTAAGGACTATTTCAACCTCTTTGACCACTTCCTCGGTCCCTTGGCCAAACGGAAGGTCCGTGAAGCCGGCGGCCGAAGATGCGATCTCGACCGAAGTCAAGAGCATGGGTTCCTGGAACTCAGACCTTTCTTGGTCCCGAGAATGTCTTCGTTGGGATGAAGACAACGGGTCCTTGTCTCTCTTCCAAGAGCGGGAGGAGTGCGAGCCTGAGGGCGCCTCACCCCAGCTGGGGAGAGACTGGCACAACTCCTTGAAGGAGTCTGAAAAGGTGGAGCCAAGGTTCAGTGGGATGAAAAAACTTCGACTGGCGGAAGCTTGAGCAGCTTCCTCTTCAAATGCTTTCATTTGTTCCAATTGCTCAGTGGATCCCGCGGCCGCGGAAACCGACCACCTCGCCTCCTTCGATTTCACTGGCGGGTTCCTTTTCTCCAGTTTCCCCAGCTTCAAACGCGCCATGCGGTTGTCCAGGATGTTGGAATGGAAGGCCATGCAAAAGGTGCATGATGAGGTGTCATGTCCGGCACCTAAGCAGTAAATGCACGTTAGGTGGGGATTGATGCGTGATATCTTTTGGCCGCTGGGCAAAATCCGGGGGAAGATTTTTCCTGCATGTCCAATGCGGTAGAATCGCAATCGCTAACTCAAACGAGTTTTAAAACTGACTTCGGTAAATACTGACACTTTGAATCCAGGGCCTACAAACTGTGGCAAGAGCACGAGGGAACCTGTATCTTCCAGCAGAAAGGAAGATCTGGCATCATGGGTCGGAGCCGAGGTATTTACCACCCGGTGGGTGGGTGGGAGGAGCTAGCTTGAAGACTTCCGGCAAGATTTAAAGGAGAAAGGGACATGCCAAGAAGTGTGGATGAACAACATATCCACGCTCTTAGAATGGAAATTACATACCTACCGTAATTCTTGATTTTCTTGGACAAAGTCTATACCACTCATTCACACTAATAGGAGTACGCCAGAGGAGCTAGGACACAGCGGGAGTAAACTTTTCAGGAGGGCCGGCGCCTGAGATAGAGCCGCGAGAAGCGGCACCATGAGCCCCAGCGTGTGTGGTAATAACTATCTCGGCATGGACCCTCCAACCGCTTCAGTACCCCGAGGAGGAGCAGTGTAACTAACCTAAAAGGACTAACCTAAAAATCGGACATAAAATAGTCCGAATGACCAGTGTAAGAAGGGTCAACAATAAAGTCTTGACTTCCGGTGATGTCACGCGCCTAATGGCAGCATAACCAAACAAGCTCCTACTTCGCCCTAAAAAATCCTCCTAATACAGCCGTTTCAGCCGAACGATTTCCCTACCCACCCACTGAGGAACGCAGTAATGCCGAGGAAGGGTGATCAATCCAGCTGTAAGCCACAAGAAGAAAGAGATGAAGGAGGATTATCGGAGGGGGACTCTGGCAGTGAGGGCTCGCAGGCCTCAACCTCTTCATGCCAAGGCAAATCACAGACAAAGCATCTCCCGCTGACCACCATTCAAAGACAGATGTCTCTGGCGCTAAACGAGCTGCGGGATTTTAGAACTAGAGATGAGATCCACCGCCACGGCACTCCGTACGGACGTCTCAAAATTGGAGAAGCAGCGAGAGGTGCTTGAACTCCAAGCCACTAATGTGGATCGCTGAGTTGACGGCGCGGAACATGCCATAGCACACCTACACCAAAATATCCACAGCCTGCAGGCTAGGGCAGAAGATGATGAAAGCCACAACCAACGCAACAATATTTGCATCTCTGGTGTTCCGAAGGGGTCGGAGGGCTCTGATATGTTACAGTTTGTTAAACAGCTCCTACTGGAAATGGTTGCCACACCGGAGGCCCTCTCTATGGAAACAGAGAGGGCCCACCGCACTCTGGGCCCAAGACCATCCGCAGGAGCGCGCCCCTGAATGATCCTTGTTCGTTTCCTAAGATTTCAGGAGAAAGAGACTGTATTGCATTCTGCCTGGAAACAGGGGACAGTTTCTTATCGCACAAGCAGGCTATTTTTTGAAAATGATTACGCACACGAGATAATGCTTCGCTGCAAGCAGTTTATCCCAGTGATGAGGGCCTTAAAGTCAGCGGGACTCCGTTTTAGAACCCCCTACCCCTCAAAGCTAACAGTGCACTTTCCTGAAGGGTTCCATACTTTCGACACTGCAGAAGAGGCAATCAGCGAGCAAAAAAAGCCTAATATTGAGGCACCTCAGGAGCAGAAACCACAGAAACCAACGATTTCCTCTAAGTTGGCACAGCAGATATGGAACAGCGGCCAACAGGACGCTCGGAGAAGGCAATGGCAAGAAGCCATCCAGCAGATACCAAACGCCCTTCGGGGCAAAGATCTGCAACCCCCCACTGAACAGCACCCTTTAACGAGTACCAGTACCAGATCTCCATGCTGAACTAAACCTGCTAAATGGGTGGCCAGCCCATAGGTTCATTAAGGACACGTGCAGCACAAAATTACTGGCCGTTCTGAGAGGGAGATGACAGCGACCGCTGGGGAACCTCATTCTTCTCTATCGACTACCCCCATCGAAGACTCCTACAAAGGGACTAAACGATGCTGCTGATTCAGATAAGTCCCAGTCTAAACTAATACTCCTTTTTTTTCCTACTGCTTTTAACAACTCTGTTCCCCCTGAATGTCTGGAGTCTCACTAATCCTCAGGTCCGGAACCCCCCTCCTTATAACAACACCTCTCCTCCCCCAAAGGGAGACTGTACTAAACCTTTTAAAGGGGCACTGTCAGCTTTGCCCGTCCGTTTTTCTCGAAATGCAAGTAGTGTGCCTCTTGGCACACATGTATCAAAGACTAAGTCTAGAACGCCCCAGTACCTCACAAACGTAGTTAATTTTGCCAATTTTGCTTATTTTCGACAGATTAGGTTGTCGGTCGGACCGACAGAAACTCACCGCCACCCGGAAGCATAAGCAGGACAAGACCGCGCGACTGCCACAAGCACAGTCCCGAACTGCGGTTTGGGACATGCAGTGTAGAAAAGCAGTACCATTTGGAGCATCGTAATCTCTGGAATTGTTGTTGGGGTGTGTGAAAAAAAAAAAAACAAGCGCAAAAGGCCAGCAATTTACTTTTAAAGCAGGTCCGAGGCCGCGTATATATAAGCACAGCATGAGTGAAGATCCCGCATGCGCAAGCATTAGCATAGTGGAAGATCCCGCATCGCAAGAGAGCGCATGCGCGGGATCTCAGTGACCCGCTTTTAAAAGTAAATTGCTGGTTTTGGTGCTCGGGTTTTTCACACTAATGGGAGAATACCGAGTTAAAATAATTCCCCTAGACGGGCGGCAGGAGATAAACAGCTCACATGCTTAGGACAGAAGTCCGTTAGGAATGGTCCTGCCAAATGACAGATGTCATCTGGCATGGACATCCAAGGTGTAGTGTTTAATGAAAGTATGCATGGAACTCCAGGTAGCCGCACTGCAAATATCTGCAATGGGCATGTTACGGATTTCCGCCAGAGATGCCCAGACTGCTCTGGTAGAGTGAGCGTACACTCTGCCTTCCAGCTAGACCTGCGCCATAGAATAGCAGTGATGAAGGCATGCCACCAGCCACACTGAAATGCATCTGACAGCAACAGGCTGACCCAGCCAGGTCTCGCTGAAGGAAACAAACAGTTGTTGAGACTTGCAAATTTCTTTCGTTCTATCCAGCTAGAACCGCATCGCTCTCTTAACATCCAGCGAATGAAGGCTACGCTCCCCTTCATTCTGGAAGTTTGCAAAGAAGGTAGGAAGGACTAAAGGTTGGTTTAGATGGAATTCATAAACAACCTTCGGGAGAAACTTAGGATGAGTACTAAGAACTACCTTGTCCTTGTGAAAAACAGTGTGTGGGGGGGGGGCTGTGACCAGCGTGTGTATTTTGCAAACTCTACGGGTCGAAGTAATGGCCACCAGGAAGGCCGTTTTCCAAGTGAGGAACTTCAACTTGCAAGTGGCTAGAGGCTCGAAAGGTTTACGAGTGAGCATGTCAAGCACAAGGTTAATGTCCCAGGCTGCAACTGGATGTCTAATAGGAGGTCTAGTATGCAGAATACCCCTAAGAAACCTCTTAACCACAGGCAACTGAGCCAGCGACATGGAAAGTACCGGCTCATGATATGCTGAAATGGCACAAAGATGAACTCTGACTGTAGAGTACTGCAGACCTGAGTTTGAGAGGTCTAAGAGATACTCCAAGACTTTATTCAGTAGATAGGAAAAAGGGTTCCAAGAGGATTTTGCACACCAGAGGGAAACGCTTCCATTTAGCTATGTAGATTTTTCTAGTGGCCGGCTCACGGGCATTCAAAAGAATATCTGAAACTCTATGAGAAACATTGAACTCTGTCTCTTCAGAAGCCAAGTGTGAAGGTGAAGCGACCTCAGGTTGGGATGGACCACAGGACCCTGGATCAGAAGGTTCATCTGAAGGGGAAGCGATTCGGGGGGAGGGGGGTTCCGACAGTCTGTTGAGTAGCAGGAACCTTATCTGACAAGGCACAACTGGGGTTGTGTACAGGCCTCCAGACCAGGGGGAGGACACAGATAGGTTACTGTTAGAAGATATACAAAACATGACAGCTAAAGGGGAGGTTCTGATAATGGGAGACTTCAACATGCCAGATACAGATTGGTCATTACCAGCAGGGACATCTGCCAGAACTAGACACACGGTGGATTCCCAGCAGGGGGAGGGCCTCAAACAACTGGTACAGCAACCCACAAGAGACAGGGCTGTCCTAGATCTAGTACTAACAGGGAAAGGATCACAGATCTCCAGGTAGAAGGTCACCTGGGGGCCAGTGACCATCACATGGTACAGTTTAATTTGGCCACTAGAACAAAATCATCTCATTCCAAGGCAAAAATATGGGACTTCAGAGTAGCTGACTTTGATACGATGGCCAACAGAGTTAAGCTAGCCCTGGCAAAAGGAAACACAGGTGAGGGGGTACGGCAAAATGGGCAAGCATTAACGATGCAATACTTGAAGCAAAATCCCATTGTGTTAGTGAGAAAAGGAAGTGCAAAAGAAGAAGGAAACCACTTTGGTTCTCAAACAGTAGCAGAAAAGGTCAGAGCCAAAAGGCTGGCCTTCAGGAAATATAAGGGAACGCAGCAGGATGAAGATAGGGAGGCGTACCAAACTTTTCTAAGGGAAGCAGGGAAGGCACTAAGGCAGGCAAAGGCCCAAACAGAGGCAACACTAGCACGAACAGTAAAAGAAGGTGACAAGACTTTCTATAGATACATTAGTGAAAGGAGAAAGTCCAGAGGGGGTATTGCCAAGATCAAAGGGGATATAGGGGCGTGTGAGGAGGAGGACCATGTAAAAGCATCTATCCTAAATAGATACTTCTGCTCAGTATTTACTGAAGAGAAGGTAGGGCAGGGCCCATAACTCTGTGCCATGAACACAAGGGGGGAGGGAGGTGTGCACTAGTCCCTTCACAAAAGAAAGGGTCCTACAAGAGCTCGATCAGCTCAGGGTAGACAAGGCAATGGGACCTGATGGCATACATCCCAGGATACTAAAGGAGCTAAGGGTGGAACTAGCAGAGCCTTTATCAGAACTGTTTAGTGAGTCTCTGAGCACAGGAGAGGTCCCAGAAGACTGGAGAAGGGCTCATGTGATCCCGCTCCACAAGAGTGGTAGCAGGGAGGAGGCAGGGAACTACAGAACAGTTAGTCTTACCTCAGTAGTGGGCAAGATGCAAGATTATGGAGACACTCCTTAAGAAAAGGATAGTGCAACACCTGGAATCCATAGGAGCACAGGATCCAAGACTGCATGGGTTTACAAAATGAAGGTCCTGTCAAACTAATCTCATAGATTTCTTTGACTGGGTAACCAGAGTGGTGGACCAAGGGGGAGAAGCTGATGTTCCCTACCTTGACTTCAGCACAGCTTTCGATACTGTTCCACGTAGAAGATTGATCAATAAGCTGGGTAGGCTCGGGGTGGGTCAGACGTTGGTCAACTGTGTGGCAAACTGGTGGACGGGCAGAAAGCAGAGTGTGATGGTAAACGGTATACAGTCAGAAGAGATGCAAGTCACAAGTGGGGTACCTCAGGGATCAGTTCTGGGGCCAGTCCTCTTCAATATCTTCATCAGTGACATTGCAGATGGACTGGAGGGTAAGGTTTGTCTGTTTGCAGATGACACCAAGATCTGCAACACAGTAGATGATCCAGATGGGGTGGGCAGAATGAGAAGAGATCTGGATAAACTAGCAAAATGGTCGGAAGAGTGGCAACTGGGGTTTAACGCAAAGAAGTGCAAGATCATACACATAGGGAAGAGAAACCCTGAAGCCACCTATAGGCTGGGAAGGGGAGTTTCTGGCAGTCACAAGGGAAGAAAGAGACTTGGGCGTTATCCTCACAGATGACCTGAAATCATCCAAGCAGACCTCTAAAGCAGTAGGTAAGGCTAGAGGGATCTTGGGGTGTATTAGTAGGAGTATCACAAATCGGAAGACAGAGGTAATAATCCCTCTTTACAAGACACTGGTTAGGCACCATCGGGAGTACTGCATGCAGTACTGGAAGCCACACCTTCACAAGGACACTAACAAACTGAGGCAGTCCAGAGAAGGGCAACCAAAATGGTGCAGGGACTGCATCAGAAAACACGAGGACAGATTAACTGAACTCAATATGTATACCCTAGAGCAAATGAGGGAGAGAGAGGTGATATGATCGAAACACTCAAATACCTTAAGGGCATTAACAAGGTGAAAGAGTCTAACATGTTTCAATATAAGAAAAATCGCAAGACAGGAGGACACAGCATGAGATTAGAGGGAAGCCAATTAAGGGGGTAATGTGGATATGAACACAGTGCAGGGCTTCAAACAGGCACGGGATAGGCATAAGGGAGCAATACAGATGAGATAGATAGGCCATTGACAGAGCAAAGGCCTATGGCACATTCATAAGGTAGAAAAAGAAATGGGCAGACTGGATGGGCCTTGCGGTCCTTATCTGCTGTCAACTTCTATGTTTCTATGAGGCCAGAAGGGGGCAATGAGAATCATTCTGCCCCCATGAGACTCCAATTTGAGTAGTACCCTCTGAATTAGGGGAAGAGGAGGAAAAGTATATAGAAAGCGTTTTGTCCACCGCAGCCTGAACGCATCCTGACAAAAAATGCCAGGTCCTGGATTTCTGGAGCAGAAGACAGGAAGTTTTGCGTTGAGTAGGGACATGAAAAAGTCCAGGCCTGGAGTTCCCCACTATTTGAAGAGTGACTGAATGACGGTTAAGTTAAGCGACCACCCGTGAGGATCTGCCTCTGTTCTGCTGAGACGGTCTGCCAGCTCGTTTTGTACTCCTAACAGGTAAACCACCTGAATCAGAGCCTTGTGCTTCAGGCACCATTCCCACACTCTCATTGCTTCCCTGCATAATGTGGAAGAGTGTGCACCGCCCTGTTTGTTGATGTAGTACATCACTGCCTTGTTGTCCGTTTGAAGAATGTTCTTGTGACAGAGTATGTCCTTCAAAGCTCGGACTGCATAGAGGACGGCTCTCATTTTCAGGACGTTTATGTGAAGTTGAGGCTCGTCCCGAGTCCACGTACCCTGGGTGTGGAGATCCTGGCGGTGGGCTCCCCAAACCTTCAGGAACGTGTCCGTGGTAATGGAGATCTGATGATCCAGAGGGGCAAAGGGATATCGTTCCAGAAGGTTGTCCGCCTGCGACCACCAGGTGAGCGACCTCTTCAGAGGTTCTGTCACCTTGAGTGGTTGGGGACCACTGAGCACCCACTGAGAGGTTCTCATGTGAAGACGAGGCAAGGGTAAAGTGAACACTGAGGATGCCATGAGGTCCAGCATCCGCTGCATTGAGACAGCTCGAACAGAGATGTGTTCTCTGATGTATCCGGTCATCTGTAAGACATCGCACCTTCTGTCCTCTGGAAGAAAAGCCTTCATACAGGAGGTGTCCAAAAGAGTTCCTATGAAGAGGAGCTTCTGGGAGGGCTGCAACTGCGACTTCTTGAGGTTCAGCAGAATTCCCATGGATGTGAGGAAGTCTGAGGCTGTGGCTATGGCTATGGCCTCCAGAGTCTCTTGCCTGGAGGGACTTGCTAGGAGCCAGTTGTCCAGATATGGGAACACTTGTATTCCTATTTTCCTGAGGTGTGCCGCGAGAATTGTACAACACTTTTTAAAAACTTCAGGCACCGAGGATAGCACAAAGGGCAGGACTCTTAACTTACAGTGTTAACCCAATGCCACGAACCTTAGGTATTTGTGGTGCTTTGGGTGCATGAGGATGTGTCGGTCGGCATCCTGCATGTCCTGGGAGGCTGGCCAATCATGTCAATGAATCAAAGGTAGTAGGGTATCGAATTACATCATCTTTAACTTTTCCTTGTGTAGGAACTTGTTTAACTTTCTGAGACCCAGAATGGGGTGCATGCCGCCGCTTTCCTTTGGGACTAGAAAGTAATGGGAGTAGAAACCTGTGTTTCGCTGATACAACGGGACTACTTCTACTGCCCTGTTGTTCAGAAGACCTTGTACCTCGGAAGCAAGAAGGTCTGACTGTATCGCTGACAACCTGGGCTGTTGCTTGGGAGGATGATCCAGAGGGGTTTCCTAAAGATTCAGAGAGTACCCCTCACGGATTATTCTGAGGACCTATTTGTCTGATGTTATAGATTTCCACTGGTTGTAGAAGTGAGTCAGACGTCCTCCCACTGTTGAGGAGGAGGAGTCCCCCTCGGGCAGCTGAGGTGGGACCCAGAAGGTGGCACTGGGTGCTTTGGGGCCTTGTGCCTTCTGCTGCGCTTTCTTTTGCAGCTGAGGGTTCTGGTTTCTGTTAAAACTTCCTCTGCCTTTGCCCCGAAAGGACTGATGGTTGTGAAACTGGCGCTTGTTTCCACCTCCCCGGAAGGGGACGGGCGTAGGTCTGGCCGTCTTAATGGCAGACCTAGTCTTTCGTGTGGCCTCTAGTGCTTGCTCCACCTAAGGTCTGAACAGATACATACCGTCGAAAGGCAAGGCCATTACTTGTTGCTGGGCGTCATTTGTGAAGCCCGAAGTATGCAGCCAGGAGTGGCAATGCGTGCAGATACCAGCCGCTGCTGCGGAAGCGATATCGAAGGCGTTCATTGCAGCTTTAGCCTGTTGGTTATTGGACCCGACACACCTAGT
This sequence comes from Neoceratodus forsteri, assembly GCA_016271365.2. NCBI lineage: Eukaryota > Metazoa > Chordata > Ceratodontiformes > Ceratodontidae > Neoceratodus > Neoceratodus forsteri. Next base: position 150,446,287 of record CM028130.1, on the reverse strand, counting down.
TATGGTTTGAAGTAGCTCTGAGTTAACTTCCGATTCGGGCAGAGCTTCTACCAATGCTTTGCGTGAATGCCAAACAACACACTCATATTGAGAAAAAAAGCCCTGGTAACTGGCAATGCGCATGGCCAGGGTTGAGGCAGCAAAAACTCTCTTATCTAAGGTGTCTATCTTGCAAGATTCTTTGTTTATAGGCTGGGCTGTAGATTCCTGAGGTAGGACAGCCTTATCATTCTTTGCCAGGACCACTATGGCATCAGCAAAGGCTTGTGAGGTCAAAATGGGGCGATCCTTGGGAGGAGCATACTTCCTATCTATGGACTTGGCCACGGAAGGAATAACAGTCAGATTCTTCCACACCATCTGTGAAAGGGTCTCGAAAGAGGGCTGTACCGAAGGGGTTAAATCCAAAGGGATCTCTAGGACATGAAGATATTGGAAATGAAAAGCTTCCCAGGATCTATTTCTGTGGTCTGGAGAGAAAGAGTAGAATTCAAATTCTTGAGCAGAAACTTAAAGGAAAGGTCCTCAACAACAAACTATGCAGGAGGATTGATCCCTGCTCCCAGGACAGTGTCAGCATAACGTCATCACCCGGTGAAGATCTTGATCAGGCTCAAAAATCATCTCCTGACAGTCCAGGGGGGACCGTATAGACAGGAAGAAAAAATTACTCACCATAGTAATGTTGTTTCTTCTAATGGAGTCTTGCTGTATTCTGACTAAATGCAGTTAGCCCCAGCACATGGAACTGCCCCGGAGAGTAAGGAGTTAAACTCTATGCAGGAGCATAGAACGTTGAGCTCGAGCTCTGTTTTCAGACCTCTGTCTGTGGTACTTCCTAGTGTAACCGTCAGATTCTTACGAGCAACTAACTAGCTGAGTCTAGATAATTTATTTATATGTGAAAATTGTTTTAGTATAAGCCAAAAGGCAACAATTTGGGTCCAGAAGACTCAAGTCGAGAGCCCAAGAAGAAAAAGGTAGTAACAACACTACAGATTTATAACACAAACTGAATTAACAAATAACCCACCCAAGATGGGGGGGTACAAGGTTCACCCCTGAGGTGCAACACTGTACACGCCAGCCCACTTCCCCAAAACTAGGTTCTGAGAGGGGAGGCAGGGCAGGAGGTCAGAATACAGCAAGACTCCATTAGAAGAAACAACATTACTATGATGGGTAATTTTTTCTTCAAACAACATTACACCTTGTTGTATTCTGACTTAATGCAGACTACCAAGCAGTTCCCTGTGGAAGAGGGAATGCAGAACCTATTTTAGAAACAGGATCTGCAGTGCCAAACCTAGCATCACTCCTAGCCTGGATGGCCAGGGAGTAATGCTTGGTGAATGTATGTACTGTTTTCCAGGTGGCTGCTTTGCAGATCTCTAACAAGGCTATATCTCTGGCTGCAGGCCAGAGTAGTAGCTGTACCCCAGTCGAGTGGGCCCTCAGTCCTGAAGGAGGTGTTCTACCCAATTTGGCATAGCAGAATTGTATACAAGAAGCAATCCACCTGGCAACAGTTCTTTTTGTGGCAGGCTTACCTTTCCCCACCTCACCATAGGTGAGAAACAACTAAAGAGACATTCCTGTGAACCTTAGTGAGCTCTATGTAATAGCTAAGAGCTCTTTTAACATCCAAGCTGTGTAGCCTTCTTTCACCTGAAGAGGAGTGGTCAGTGAAAAACACAGGAAGAGACAGACTGGTTCAGATGAAAATCTGATACCACTTTGAGTAAGAACCTCCTATTGGTTCTTAGGACCACTTTATCCCTATGGAAGGATAATAAGTGAGGTTCAACTGACAAGGCATGTAATTCACTAATCCTCCTGGCCGAAGCAATGGCTACCAGGCACACAGTTTTCCAGGTCAGGTATTTCAGCTCAGCTGAAGCCATGGGTTCAAAGGAGGAGCTGCATGAGCTGTGCAATGCAGACATTAAGATCCCAATCACGAGTCGGTTCTCTAAATGGAGGGTTTGTATGAATCAGACCCTTCAAAAACTTTTTAAACACATGATGAGAGGCCAGGGAAGAGCCTTTCCCTGCTGAAAGGAAAGCAGAAACTGCTGCTAGGTGAACCTTTAGAGTTGCAGGCCTAAGACCGAGACCATTGAAGTGAACCAGATAATCTAAGGCTGTGGAGATGCCTGCAGAATCAGAGACAATGCCTTTCTGAGAACACCAAATGGTAAACCTCTTCCATTTGAAATCATAAAGTCTTTCTAGTAGATGGTTTCCTGGAAACCTTCAGGATATCCATGACTGCCTGAGAAAGATGCAGGTCTGCATATCCTAGCTCTTCAAGAGCCAGGCTTTGAGATTGAGAGACTGGGATACCAGATCCTCCCCTGGGAGAAGGACAGAAGATTGTGTCTCTTGGGAAGGGACAGGGGACGAAACACTGCCAGGGACAGGAGCAGAGGATACCAAGACTGCCTGGCCCAGTCTGGAGCCACTAGGATCACTGTGCAAGGTTATGTTCTGATCTTGATCAGGACTTTGAACAGCAGAGGGAATGGAGGGAAGGCATAGAGGAACCTGCCCTTTCAATCCAAAATCAGGGCATCCTGGGGCACAGTCCCCAAGAGTGGAGGTCTGCAAAAGAACAGAGGGAGCTGGTAATTGTCCGGGGTTGCAAAGAAGTCCATCTCTGGACTGCCCCATCTGGAGAAGATGATCTGCAGGATGAGAGTATTCAGGGACCATTCATATGTCCCTGGGATATTCTGCTCAGAGCATCTGCCAGTACATTGTTCTTCACTGGAAGGTGAACTTCTACTAGGGAAGTCTGAAGAGAACAGGCCAGAGACCACAGTTTCATGGCTTCCGTGCACAAGGCCGAGGACTGAGTACCTCCTTGTTTGTTGATATACCACATTGCGGTCGTGTTGTCTTTCTGACTTGGACCACCCTGCCCTTGACCAAATCTGAGAAGCACTAAAGGGCCAGGAACACTGCCCTGAGTTCCAGAAGGTTGATGTGAAGGAGAGACTCCTGTGGAGACAAGACCCCTTGGACAGTCAGGGCCCCCAGGTGGGCTCCCCAACCTAGGAGAGAAGCATCCATAGTCAGAACTACTGAAGGAATTTGTGCAGAAATGGGACTTCTTGTCTGACGTTGTCCTGATCCAGCCACCACTGGAGAGCTTGGACCAGAGTCTGAGTCACTAGAATCAGTTTGGTGAGAGAATCCTTTCTCTGAGACCAGAAGGACCTTAGGTGAAACTGAATGTCCCTCATCTGGAATCTTGCTCCCTGCACCACTGCAGTAGAAGCTCCCATGTGGCCCAGAAGCTGGAGGAAGTGTCTTCCTGGGCGAGACCCCGGAGGTCGAAAAGATGAAGCAAGATCCACTAGGGCCTTCACCCTTGCCAGGGGAAGGAAAGCTTTTGCTTGTACAGTGTCCAAATCTATTCCTATGAAGGTGAGAAGCTGAACTGGTTCGAGGACAGACTTTGGAAGACTGAGAAGAAAACCCAGGGAACTGAGTAGGTCCTGGGTTGTTTGCAGAGCTGACTTGACCTGTAGAGATGACTGACCCACAATGAGCCAGTCGTCCACATATGGGAAGATGGTGATACCCTATCTTCTGAGGTAAGCCACCACTACTGCAAGGCACTTTGTGAACACCCTTGGAGCTGATATTAGGCCGGATAGCATGGCTCTGAATTGGTAATGGCCTGAAGGCAACTCAAACCTGAGGTATTTCCTGTGGGAGCACCTGATAGGGATATGGAAGAAGGCATCTGTGAGGTCCAGAAATGCTAACCAATCTCCTGGCCTTAGAGAGGGAAGGATTATTCCCAGAGTAACCATTTTGAATTTGGGCTTTGAAATGTGTTTGTTCAAATACCTTAGGTCTAGGATGGGTCGCCACTCCCCTGTTTTCTTTGGGGTAAAGAAGTACCTGGAGTACAGTCCTTTTCCCTTCTCTATAACTCTGACAGCCAGAAGAGAAGAAACCTCTGCCTCTAGGGCAAGGGTTTCTGAGATTGATGCAGGGGGAAAAGACTTGGCCCTCTCTTTTTTGGAAACTTTCTGAAGCTGAGGGCCAGTCCCTGGCTTACTACTTCCAGGACCCACTTGTCTGAAGTCACAGACTTCCAGACCTGGAAGTAGTAAGCCAGCCTGCCTCCTACTGGAATTGGGGAGTCGACCCGGGCTGACACCTCAGGGTGTCTGCTTAGCAGGGGCCTTAGACTGGGAGGAGGAGGAGCAACCCTGCTCATCCCCTCCTGCCCTCCCTTGAAGAACCCTCTGTGGGAAGGGAGAGGAGGCCTGGCTTAGTAAAAGGCCTGTGAAAAGGCCTGCCCTGCCCCTAGACTGCTGCTTTTGTGGAGTGGCTTGCCTTTCCTTGACCTGTGCACTCCTGTACGTGGTCCTGTATTCATCCATTTTCTTCATGTAAGCCTCTGTTTGCTCCCCAAACAGAGAGTTACCCACTACAGGAAAATCCATAGCCTTAGTCTGGGCATCCTGTGAAAGGCTAGTACATCTGAGCCAAGCATGTCTTTTGAAAGACACAGATGTAGTCATGACTCCAGATGCCACATCACTGGAGTCCACAGCAGCATGAAATTGCATTTTTGATGCCTCAATTCTATCAGCAGCCACCTCCTCCAGCTCTTTGGCTAGCTGGGGGGAGGCCTGTTTAGCCAGTTCCAGAACCGTATCCCATCTGGATTTCTGGTACCTGGCTGTGTAGGCCATATAATTAGCCTGCCTGAGTCCCAAAGAGGACGCCAACTACTGTTTTTTGGCCATGGCATCCACTTTCCTGGAATCCTTATCCGGGGGGTGTGTGTGAAGCCAAAGGAATGTTATCCCTGTCACAGGCTGCAGCCTGCACTACACCAATATGGCTGCTAAGATTTTAAAGGAACTCCACAGCTGAGCCTGATAACATATACCTCCTGTCCATCCTCTTATCCACAGGAGGTACTGAATTAGGAGTTTGTAAAATGTTGTTTCCCCAAGAACTTATGAAGAGGAATAGACCGCCTTTTGGACTCTGGCATGTCCATCATTTCCACAAAATCAGGCTCTTCTTCTTCCTCCTCCTCCTCCTCTGCAGCTTCAACCAAGGGAAGCTGAAGGGTTTCGGCCACCTTTTTGTAAAACAAAAGGTGTGAATGGGACTCAGACAGCCAGGGAGGACAGACACCCGAGGGCCTGTCTGGGGAGATGTCCGGTTCAAGGGGCACATCCAGACCCCCCGTCATCATCATCATGATAGTCTTCGTCTACCTCCCACTCCTCATAATAAGCATCCAGATAATAATCCAAAGGAGACAGATCCGACTGCCTAACCGGCGGTACTTGTTCAGATGGAACCGATCTAAGCAACTGAACAATGCTAATCGCTATGGCTGTTTTGTCCATGGTTGGAGAATGTGGTACAGGATCTGAACCGGTGGACTTGCGTTTTCTTTTTGACGGAATTGAACCCTCAGGGTCGGCTCTCCCTTTGCCCGAGGAGGTATCGCCTAGGTCAGTAGGCACCGCCTAAGGTTCGGCCGCAACTGAACCGGGCTGGCCATCCGGATCTATGGACTTCTCAGCCTCCTTTCCTTCAAAGTTTTTAAAAATTTGGCAGTCCGACTTGAGGTAGTCAAACCCCAGACAATAAACACAGATGAGGTGGGGGCAATTGGCAAAGGCCTCCCCACACTTAGTACAGTGCTGAAACCCAGTGGGACCGGTTTTCTTTTTGGGTTTGTCAGACATGGCCAACCTACTAAATTACTCTATAGCAGCTTTCAAGCCAGGTAATAAAATAACTGATCGGTTACAAACCGTGTCACGGGTTTTGGTAAAGAACCAGAAAAGGCCCGGTTCTTTTGAAACCGATCAATACCAGAACACCACTCTAATCCCCAGAAAATGTTCTCAGAAAAACAGAAGAAATACAAGGTTGGTTCCTAACCGAACCAACTGAAAACAAACAGAGGAAAAGTAATTTCCACACACTTTTACAAAAAAAAAAAAACAGTCACTACCTATCTACAACACTAACTGTACCATAGACAGAGACTGGAAATCTGAAAAAATAATAAATAGAATGGTTTAAAACCGAACACTTTACTTTTTACCGAACTGAGCAGAGGAATTTCCGGAGTGACTTCACTGTTAGGCGGAGTAAAGAATCTGTTACACTGGGAAGTACCATAGACAGAGGTTTGAAAACCGAACTCGAGCTCAACGTTCTGTGCTCCTGCATAGAGTTTAACATCTTACTCTCCGGGGTAGTTCAAGTGCTGGGGCTAACTGCATTAAGTCAGAATACAGCAATACTTCATGTTATTTGAACCATATCTGTCGAGGCCAGAAGGGAGCAATGAGAATCATTTTGTCCCCGAGACTAGAATTTGAGAAGTACCCTCTGAATTAGGGAAAGAGGAAGAAAGGCGTATAGAAAGTGTTTTGTCCACTGCAGCCTGAATGCATCCGGACAGAAAATGCCAAGTCCTGGATTTCTGGAGCAGAATAGAGGCAGTTTTGCATTGAGTGGGGATGCAAAAAGGTCCAGGTCTGGAGTTCCCCACTCTTTGAAGAATGACTGAGCGATGGTTAAGTCGAGAGACCACTTGTGAGGATCTGTCTCCATCCTGCTGAGACTGTCTGCCAGCTTTGTACTTGTGGCAGGTACAGCATGTGGATTAGAGCCTTGTGCTCCAGGCACCATTCCCACACACTCTCAGCTTCCCTGCATAATGGGTAAGAGTGTGCACCGCCCAGTTTGTTGATGTAATATATCACTGCTTTGCTGTCCGTTTGAAGGAGAATGTTCTTGTGACAGAGTATGTCCTTCTAGGCTCGGACTACATAGAGGACGGCTCTCACTTCCAAGATGCTTGTGTGAAGCTGGGACTCGTCCCGAGTCCACGTACCTTGGGAGTGGAGATTCTGGCAGTGAGCTCCCCACCCCATCAGGGACGCATCCGTGGTAGTGGAGATCTGATGAGCCAGAGGAGCAAAAGGATACCCTTCCAGAAGGTTGTCCTGCTGCGATCGCCAGGTGAGTGTCCTCTTCAGAGGTTCTGTCACCTTGATGGGAAAGGACTGAGGGTGAGTGGTTGGGAACCACTGAGTACTGAGCATCCACTGAGAGGTTCTCATGTGGAGACGTGCTAGGGGTACAGCGAACACCGAGGATGCCATGAGACACAGCATCCCTTGCATCAAGAAAACTTGAACCGAGCTGTTTTCTCGGATGTATCAGGCCATCTGTAAGATATCGCTCCTTCTATCCTCTGGGAGAAAAGCCTTCGCACAGGTGGTGTCCAGAAGAGTTCCTATGAAGAGGGGTTTCTGGGAGGGCTGCAACTGTGATTTGTTGAAATTTAGCAGGGCTCCTATGGACGTGAGGAAGTCTGAAGCCGTGGCTACAGCGTCCAGAGTTTCTTGTCTTGAGGGACTTGCTAGGAGCCATTTGTCCAGATATGGAAACACTTGAATTCCCGATTTTCCTGAGATGCGCCGTGAGAATTGCACAACACTTTGTAAAAACTCACGACGCTGAGGATAGCCCAAAGGGCAGGACTCTGAACTGATAATGTTAATCCAACGCCACAAACCTTAGGTATTTGTGGTGCTTTGGGTGTATAGGAATGTGTTAGGCATCTTGCATGTCCAGGGAGGCTAGCCAGTTGTGTTGATGAAGCAAAGATACAAGGGTACCTAGCGATATCATCTTGAATTTTTCCTTGAGAAGGAACTTTTTTTTAACTTTCTGAGGTCCAGAATGGGGCTCATGCAACCAGTTTTCTTCGGGACCAGGAAGAAATGGGAGTAGAAACATGTGTTTCGTTGATCTAGCGGAATTACTTCTACTGCCCTGTTGTTCAGAAGGCCTTGTACCTCGGAAGCAAGAAGGTCTGACTGTACTGCTGACAGCCTGGGCTGTCGTGTGGGGGGAGATCCATAGGGGTTTCCGAAAGATTGAGTGAGTACCCCTCGCGGATTATCCGGAGGATCCATTTGTCTGATGTTATAGATTTCTACTGGTTGTAGAAGTGAGTCAGACGTCCTTCCACTGCTGAGGAAGAGTCCCCCTCGGACAGTTGAGGCGGGACCTGGGCCAAAAACTCAGAAGGTGGCACTGGGCGCTTTGGGGCCTTGTGCCTTCTGTTACGTTTTCTTTTGTGGCTGAGGGTTGTGGTTTTTGTTAAAATCTCCTCTGCCTTTGCCTCCAAAGGATGGATGGTTGTGAAGCTGACGCTTGTTGGCAGGCGGGTGCGGGTCGAGCCATCTTAATGGCAGACCTAGTATTCTGTGTGGCCACCAGAGCTTGTTCTACCTCAGGCCTGAACAGATACATACAGTCAAAGGGCAAAGCCATGAGTGGCAATGGGTGCAAATGCCTGCTGCCGCTCGGGAAGCAGTATCGAAAGCATCCACTACAGCTTTAACCTTTTGGTTGTTGGACTCGAAACCCCTGGTTATGGTTTGAAGTAGCTCTGAATTAGTTTCTGACTCGGGCAGAGCTTCTACCATTTGTTTGAGCGAATGCCAAAGGACATACTCATATTGAGAAAAACAGCCCTGGTAGCTGGCAATAGGCATACCCAGTGTAGAGGCCTAAGGTGTCTATCTTGCGAGATTCTTTATTTATAGGCTGGGTTGTAGATGCCTAAGGGAGGACGGCCCTATCATTCTCTGCTAAGACTACAATGGGATCAGCAAAGGCTTGTGAGGCCAATATGGGTCGATCCTTGGGAGGAGCATACTTCCTATCTATGGACTTAGCCATGGAAGGGAAGAGAGCAGGATTGTTCCATACCATCTGAGAGAGGGTCTCGAATGGAGGTTGTACCAGAGGAGTTAAATCCATAGGGATCTCCGGGACATGTAGGTATTGGAGTCTTAAAAGCGTCCCAGGATCAATTTCTGTAATCTGGAGAGAAAGAGTAGAATTACAATTTTTCAGCAGAGACTCAAAGGAAAGGCCTTCGACCACAGACTCGGCAGCAGGATTGATCCCTGCTCCTTCAACATCATCACTCCGCTGAAGATCTGGGTCAGGCTCCAAATCATCTCCTGACAGTCCAGGAGTATGGACTGGAAAGGAGGGAAAATCAGTAGGAAAAATAGAAGAGGAAAGAAGGAAGCAGAGTCGAGAACCCCTGGAGGCTGGATGGCGCCGCACCAAGCCTCGGTGCTGACAAAGAAGACAGCACCGAACACAAAGAAGTTGGTGCCATCAGAAACAGCCCAGCACATGGCACCGACAAGAGGCCACAGTGCCGACAGAGCCCCCAGTGCCGTGGATGGCGCCGACAGAGACCACGGGCATAGCAAATGGTGCCAACAGATGCCCCGGTACCGTGGATGGCACCGACAGACCCCCCCCGGTGACAAGGATGGTGCCGACAGACTCCCCGATGCCATGGACGGCGCCGAGTGTCACTGGCGCCACGGATGGTGCCGAGAATGTCCCAAGGTTCCAAAAACTGTGATATGAGGAAAATTGGCAGGAGATAAGAGGCATCAGTGTGGACCCCTGCTCTGCAGCCATGTAAGGGGGGAAAACACCCGAGCGCGGAGTCGACCGCACTGAAGAAGGCGCCGCGTGATGAGGAAGGTCTAGCCACCCTACCTGCTCCCTTGAACGGCCTGAAGGCCTCGGAGTGACTGGATCAGGCAGCTGAACCAACCTCTGAGCCCACTGCTCCATAAGAGCAGCCCAAAGGTGAAACTGCTCATCGGAAACCCCTCCAATAGGCGGGGACGGGCTCTGATGTCGAGGAGGTCTGCCACCGGAGACAGAAACTCGCGACTCCGACAGAGGAGGAGTCCTGCGCCTAGCCCCAATGACCGGCCGTTGACACGCAGACATACCGGAAGGTGACCTCGAGTGATGCTTTCTCTTCTTTTTCGACTTGTATGCCAAAGAAGAGCTAGAGACCGAATAGTGCTGAGAATGGGACTGTTTCCTCTTATGCTTTCAGGGGGACCACCCATTTCCCTGAACATTGGACCGTTTGTTGTCAGATCCTCCTTCCTGAGAGTGCAGTGCACTGGACCCAGCCCGGCTGACTGAACAGCTTTTAAATGAAGTCTCTCTACTATCACCTGACCCGCTCATGGTCAACTCCATCAATGGAAGGCTGAAGATTTCTTCCTTATAACAAGTAAAATTAAATCTAATCGGTACTTGTTTCGAAGATAAATTACAAAACAATAAACTGAAAACTATGCTGCTAGTTTGAAGTTTGACTGCCGGGAAAGCGAGCGACGTCGTCACTGAAACGCACTCGATGGCGGGGAAAAAAGGAACTGAGGTGGTTGGAGGGTTGATGCTGAGATAGTCTTTACCGCATGAGCCAGGGCTTGCAGTGCCGATTCCTCATGGCGCCGACCCTCTTGAAAAGTTTGCTCCCACTGGGTCCTAGCGCCTCTGACACAGATCCCATTAGTGTGAATGAATGGTGGAGACTTTATGTCCAGGAAGGTACATGTTTTGCAAGTTTTTGACAATCCACAAGGTCTCTCTGACATACAAATTTGAGAGAACCTTAAAACTATAAAAATGATTCCACAAAACAGTGCAGTACAAGACCCCAGTAATAAACAACAGCTTTTGTACTGAGGAAACTGTGTCAAAGGTCAACCTGTGGTTCCTACAACAGGAAATGATAAATTAAGGTGAAGGGGCACAGACAGAAAAGGAAACTGAAAGCACTCAGTTTTCTGTGAGTTGTAAATGTTAAAAATACTAAACCACTTGCTAAATTAGGTAACAGAAAAAAAAGGGTTTAGTAGTCAGAAAACAAAAATGGTAACCAGCTAAGATCGTCTCCGGTTCTTGGAAATCTACTGGGAATCTGAGAGACCATAATCTACTGAAAAACCACTAGCTAACACAGAGTAATTAAAAAAAAAACTAAAGTACACTTTTTTAAAATAAATTACAAATAAATAAATCGAGTGGATTGGAGAACCAGCTGTTACTAGAGTTCACTACGGGGTGACTGCTCTCTTCAGGCGGAGAAACAGAGCTGAGCAACAGTCAGAGTGGAGCTTGGGTACAGTTTGAACCTACATTCCAAATTTGAAAATGTGCCTAGGTTCTGATCTCTAGGATGGCACACTCGGCTGAGGTGACAGCATAGAAGCTATAAACATTTAAGTGAGGGATTCCTGGGGTTAGAATGAATGTTTGTACACACATTCTCAAAATGCTGCTGCCCCCCCACCATGATCATGTATCGTCAGGAACACATACTGTAAAAACAGGGACTAACCATAAAACAAATTAGGTCTGACAGTGGAAGATACTGCCCATTACTCTGAATTGATTCTGCACTGAAAGAACAAGATCCTGTTGAATCTCAGAACAGGGCTTATATGTATAATTACGCGATGTTCAAAATAAATGTACCGTATTCTAAAGTGTCCGCGCCACTACTCAGTGGTCATTGTCATGTACAGCAGACAGACACACATACTCTTCCTCACTCCACAGTACGCTGATAAGTGCCAGAAATAGGCATATGATACAGGACAGGTACAGTGCCTTCAGAAAGTATTCACCCCCCCCCCCGATTTTGTCACATTTTGTGATGTTGCAAACTCAAATTAAAGATTTTTTTGTCACGTATCTACACAAATTACTCTATAATGTCAAAGTGGAATGAAACCTCTGGAATTTTTTGTACAGGTAATTTAAAATAAAAACCTGAAATGTCTTGATTTGTTAAGTATTCACCCCCTTTGCTATGACACTCCAAATTGAGCTCAGGTGCATCCAATTTCCTCGTGACAGCACTCTAAAACTTGAATGGAGTCCACCTGTGGTCAGTTCAAATGGTAGACATGATTTCAGAGGAAATACAACTGTCTATATAAGGTCCCACTGTTGACAGTACATGTCAGAGCAGAAACTCTACCATGAAGACCAAGGAGCTGTCCATAGAACTCCGTGATAGAATTGTGAGGAGGCATAGATCTGGGGAGGGGTATAAGAACATTTCTAGGGTGTTGAAAGTTCCCAGGAGCATAGTCAAGTCCATCATTAGGAAATGGAAAGAATACGGAACCACCCAGACTCTTCCTAGAGCAGGCCGTCCTAACCCGGTTGCTCAGTTTGGGAGAAGGACCTTGGTCAGGGAAGTGACCAAGAACCCAACGACCACCCTGACAGAACTAGAGTTCCATGGCTGATATGGGAGAACCTGTCCAGAGGACAACAATCTCTGCAGCACTTCACAGATGTAGCCTCTATAGGAGAATGGCTAGATGGAAGGCCCTCCTGAGAAAAGGCCACATAACAGCACGCCTGGAGTTTGCAAGAAGGCACGTGGCAGACTCTGAGACCATGTGGCAAAAGATTCTTTGGTCTGATGAAACAAAAATTGAACTCTTTGGCCTGAATGCAAAGCACTATGCCTGGCGCAAACCGAACACAGCTCAGCACCCGTGTAACACCATCCCTACCATGAAGCATGGTGGTGGCAGCATCATGTTATGGGGATGCTTTTCAGCGGCAGTGACTGGGGCACTTGTCAGGATAGAGGGAACAATGAATGGAGCCAAATACAGGCACATCCTTGAGAAGAACCTGCATCAGTCTGCAATAGACCTTGGACTGGGGCGAAGATTTACGTTCCAACAGGACAACGACCACAAGCATACAGCCAAAGCAATGCTGGAGTGGCTACAGAACAAGAGGGTGAATGTCCTTGAGTGGCCCAGCCAAAGCCCAGACTTGAATCCCATTGAGAATCTGTGGAAAAACTTAAAGATTGCAGTTCACCGACGCTCCCCATCCAGCTTGACAGAGCTTGAGCAAATCTGCAAGGAAGAATGCGCGAAAATCCCCAAATCCAGATGTGCAAAGCTGATACAGACATACCCAAGAAGACTCAAAGCTGTAATTGCTGCCAAAGGCACTTCTACAAAGTATTGACTAGGGGCGAATACTTAAGTAAACAGATATATCAGTTTTTAATGTTTCATACATTTTTGTTACACAATAAAAATATTTTTGCCCCTTTAAATTGTTGAGTATGCTGTGTGAATCAAGGGGAAACAAATCATTTCAATGCATTAAAAATTCTGGTACTAACACAACAAAATGTGACAAAATCCAAGGGGGGGTGAATACTTTCTAAGGCACTGTACTAACAGAAAATGTACAAAAATGTGTGCAGTGAGTATGCCTGACTACACTTTGGGGGTAGCATTCGCTCCTCTCTGTGACAGGGCTGTGGCAGTGTTGGTTCCTGTCTACTGGAGGGAGCATTAGAACAGTACTAGTCCGTACAGTCATAATTAGGGTTCTGAGATCTACATGGGTTCCTGTATTTTACAGGTCAGGAGAGAAACTGTTCCTACAGATGTGTATGGATGTTATGGGATAGCAGAGTAATTCAGACTCTACAGAAAATAATGCAGTACAGGAAAACGAGGAAACTGCACTAGAGTAACAGGAGAACTGCCAGACTGATCTCGGAGCAATGCCTTACTGCTCCCACTTTCCTTTGAGCTCTTTTCTTTGCTCTCCACAGCATCAGAAAATGGGGATGAGAGCTAACAGTCTGGCGTACTGTAAAATGTCTGCCTGCAGCTGCCAAGGCTGTAAACTGGCTCAAGTGCACTCCCCTGGTGTCTGTACGGAGAAAGGGATCTAGCAAAAGGAATGGCAAAACCCATTACTGTTCTCAACTCAATGAACTGATAAAGCTGCAGTGAATGAATTCAATACTGAGATAGTCACTTACAGAAGAAGGTTTTTTTTTCTTCACTACAATCAATTCACAAACAAGAGTTTCTCAGGTGGGGGGTCTGTTGTGAAAAGGAAAGACAGCATACGTACTGTAAAATACCAGTCTCACACAGAGATGGGGTAAAGAATTCTCAGCATGAATGAAGTGCTTGGAGCAGACACTGGCTATACAGCACTGATTGTTAAAATGAAGCAGTAAGGCTGGGGATATGTCTTATCTTTTCTTTTGTTCAACTGGGATATTTAATCAGTAACATCAAATTTGAAAAGACGACTAAAAACAAAACAGATGTGTGTGTGTGTGTGGGGGTCTGCATTTAGTGCTGCGTAGCTGCCATCCAGTCACCATGGAGACACATAAGTGTTTGTCTCCTTCAACAGCTCCACTTCTGACTGAATGTACGGTACTCTTTGTATTTTACGGTAACAAACATGAACTACAATCTTGTGTGTGTGTTTGGGGGGGGGTCCTCTCCTACTTGCATTGACACAGTTTGTTTTGATGACTAATCATCAAACCCTAACTGTTATACATAGGAGTCACAGATCAGACTTGCTGCTATCCTATCAATGCTCATTCTCACAGACTGTAAAGAAATCCCTCGGAAACAGCACAACATGGACAAATGTTACTAAGTGTGCATTGTGAACAGAATGGCTGATCAGTGCATGGGAAAACGTATTAGGGGACTAAAAACAGCTTCTGTGGTGGTGAAATAAACACTTAACATATATTAAGAATTTTAACTGTAGTAACCAAATCTGCTGAGCAAGAAGAAAGAAAGGATTTGAAGCTCTACCAGCACAAAGCTGCTCCGTTCTCTTTCTCCATTTTGTTATTAAGCCATTCATTTCTCCTTTGTGCAGCAAGGGCTGGAACAAAAACATCTCCACTTCCCCTCCCTTCCCCATTTACGTCATTTCACTGCATTGCAGTCACAGCACCAGCCTGGCTCAACTGCACACACCTGGTGGATGAAAGGAGAAGCACAACTCAATAAAAAAAACACAAAACTCACTTCTGCATCAACTTTCACCTAACAAACTTATTCCAAAAATGAAACTTTTGCTCCCAAGTCCACTCCTTTTTTCTCTAATGCCATCCTGTTATCAATCAGTACTACTACACTGTCCATCCAACCTCACATTTCAAGGTGTTGTAGAGCCAGAAAATAAAACAAACCTGCAGCAGATTCAGAGGAGCTGTGGCACAACTAAATATGTTCCCAATTAGTTCTAATCCCATTTATGCACCCCCCAGGCTGATCCACTCAGGGAACATTTACCCCAAGACTCCTGAAGTTTCAGAGATTTTTGGGATCTCTTACCTGGGTGTAATTACAAGTAAATGATGCCCATTTCACAATGGCACCATAACAGAGGGTCAGAAATGTCACTGGTTCTTCAAAGAAAACTAAAACAAAGAAATAAAAAGTAACACAGACAACCAAAACAGCACTTGGAAGGGATACAAATAAACGGTTGAGTATTTCTTGGAAAAAATACACTGGCATTTCTGTCATTGTTCACAGAAGTGCAGTTGGTTTCCCGTAACTGGTTTCAACAAAGTTATCAAATTACTCCCTAGGTTACAAAAAAAACCTTACTATCCATGTATACCCCTTCGTGATAGGTGCTGAGTGCCACTGTTCTTGACTAACAGGAATTGTTTCCCTATAATAATTGCTTTAAAAACCCTTTCAGTACAGGCCTTGTGGGGTTGCTACATATTCTAAACCCCTTGTAGACAAGTCATTGTGAGTGTGTTTTTGTCTCAAAGCCCAATTTTGTGATTGTTGCTGTGTCTTACTGTCCCTGTGCCACATTTTGTGATGAAAATGGCATGTCTGTGTTGCTGCCTCTGTGTTTCCTTTTGTGACTGGCACTCAGAGTCTGTGTATCTTATTTACCTCGTGTAGGAGTGTCTAATATTTGCTCCACGTCAATGTCTTAACGTCTCTGTGCCTCTTTTTGTGATGGGCACTCAGGTTACTGTGTATGTTACTGTCCCTGTGTCAACTTCTGGGATGGGCACGCCATGTCTGTGTGTGTCACTGTCCATGTCGCTCCTTCTATAATGGCCATCCCCTGTCTAGGTGTGTTACTGTCCCAGTTTTTACTTTGTGATAGGCACTCCATACTGACGTGTGTTATTGTCCCTGAGCCCTGTTCTGTGATGAACGCTGCACGTCTGTGTGTGTTACTGTCCCTGTTCTCTGTTCTGTGATGGACACTGTGTATGTGTGTGTGTTACTCACCCTGTGCTCTATTCTGTGATGGGAACTCCATGTCTGTGTATGTTACTGCCCTATGCTCTGTTCTTTGATGGGCACAGAGTGTCTGTTACAGTCCCTGTGCCCCATTATGTGATGGGCACTGCGTGTCTGTGTATGTTGCTGTCCCTGTGCTCCGTTCTGTGATCGGCACTGCTTGTCTGTGTATGTTGTTGTTCCTGTGCCCCGTTCTGTGATGGGCACCATGTGACTGATATGTGTCTTGTCCCTGTGCCCTGTTCTCTGATGGACACTGCGTGATTCTGTGTGTGTTACTCTCCCAGTGTCCGTTCTGGACGGCACTGTGTGTTTGTGTGCGTTACCGTCCATGTGTCCTCTTTTTTGATGGACACTCCATGTCTCTGTATGATACTGCCCCGGTGCCCAGTTCTGTGATGGGCACTGTGTGCATTACTGTCCTTGTACCCTGTTCTGTGATGGGCACTGCATGTTACTGTCCCTGTGCTCCGCTCTGTGATGGACACTGCATGTCTGTGTATGTTTCTGTCCTTGTGCTCTGTTCTGTGACGGGCACTGCGTGTCTGTGTGTGTGTTACTGTCCCTGTACTCCGTTCTCTGATGGGCACTGTGTGTCTGTGTATGTTACTGTCCCTGTGCCCTATTCTATGATGGGCATTGCATGTCTGTGTATGTTGCTGTCTCTGTGCTCCGTTCTGCTTGTCTGCGTATGTTGCTGTCTATGGGCTCTGTTCTGTGATGGGCACTGCTCATCTGTGTGTGACACTGTCCTGTGCTCCATTCTGTGATGGAAAAACAGTGTCTGTTTGTGTTACTGTCCCCGTGCTCCATTCTGTGATGGGCACAGCAGGTTTGTGTGCGTCACTGTCTCTGTGCCACGTTTTATAATGGACACTCCATTTCTGTGTGTGTTACTATTCCTCTGCTCTGCTCCGTTCTGTGATGGGCACTGCGTGTTACTGTCCCGGTGCTCCTTTCTGTGATGGGCACAGTGTGTCTGTGTGTGTGTTACTGTCCTTGTAGCCTGTTCTGCGATGGGCACTGTGTGTTTATGTGTGTTACTGTCCCTGTGCCCCATTCTGTGATGGGCACTGCATGTCTGTGTATGTTGCTGTCCCTGTACTCCATTCTGTGATGGGCACTGCTTGTCTGTGTGTGTTACTGTCCCTGTGCTCCGTTCTGCGACGGGCACGCCATGTTTGTGAGTGTTACTGTTACTGTGCCATGTTCTGTGATAGGCACTGCTTCTCTGTGCATGATGCTGTCCCTGTTCCATGATGGGCACTGCGTGTCTGTGTGTGCTACTGTCTCTGTGCCCCTTTCTGTGATGGGCACTGCATGTCTGTGTGTGTTACTGTCCCGGTGCCCAGTTCTGTGATGGGCACTGTGTGCATTACTGTCCTTGTACCCTGTTCTGTGATGGGCACTGCATGTTACTGTCCCTGTGCTCCGCTCTGTGATGGACACTGCATGTCTGTGTATGTTTCTGTCCTTGTGCTCCATTCTGTGATGGGCACTGCTTGTCTGTGTGTGTCTTACTGTCCCTGTGCTCCGTTCTGTGATGGGCACTGCGTGTCTGTGTGTGTTACTGTCCCTGTGCTCCATTCTCTGATGGGCACTGTGTGTCTGTGTATGTTACTGTCCCTGTTCTGTGATGGGCACTGCGTGTCTGTGTGTGTTACTGTCCCTGTGCCCTATTCTATGGTGGGCATTGCATGTCTGCGTATGCTGCTGTCCGTGGGCTCTGTTCTGTGATAGGCACTGCTCATCTGTGTGTGACACTGTCCTGTGCTCCATTCTGTGATGGACAAACAGTGTCTGTTTGTGCTACTGTCCCCATGCTCCATTCTGTGATGGGCATTGCAGGTTTGTGTGCGTTAGTGTCTCTGTGCCACCTTTTATAATGGACACTCCATGTCTGTGTGTGTTACTATTCCTCTGCCCTGCTCCGTTCTGTGATGTGCACTGCATGTTACTGTGCTCCGTTCTGTGATGGGCACAGTGTGTCTGTGTGTGTGTTACTGTCCTTGTAGCCTGTTCCGCGATGGGCACTGTGTGTTTATGTGTATTACTGTCCCTGTGCCCCATTCTGTGATGGGCACTGCATGTCTGTGTGTGTTACTGTCCCTGTGCTCCATTCTGTCATGGGCACTGCGTGTCTGTGTATTTTGCTGTCCCTGTGCTCTGTTACATGATGGGCACTGGCTGTCTGTGTATGCTGCTGTTCCAGTGCCCCATTCTGTGTGCATTACTATCCTTGTACCTTGTTCTGTGATGGGCACTGCATGTTACTGTCCCTGTGCCCTGTTCTGTGATGGGCACTTCATGTCTGTGTGTGTTACTGTCCATGTGCTCCGTTCTCTGATGGGCACTCCGTGTCTTTGTATGTTGCTGTCCTTGTGCTCTGCTCTTTCATGGGCACTGTGTGTATTACTGTCCTTGTACCCTTTTCTGTGATGTTACTGCCTCTGTGCTCCGCTCTGTGATGGGCACTGTGTGTCTGTGTGTGTTACTGTCCCTGTGTGCCCCACTCTGATCAACACTGCATGTCTGTGTATGTTTCTGTCCCTGTGCTCCGTTCTGTGACTGGGCACTGTGTGTTTGTATGCGTTACTGCCCATGTGTCTCCTTTTTTGATGGACACTCCGTGTCTGTGTATGTAACTGTCCCTGTGCCCAGTTCTGTCATGGGTACTGTGTGTATTACTGTCCTTGTACCCTGTTCTGTGATGGGCACTGCGTGTTACTGTCCCTGTGCTCCGTTCTGTGATGGGCACTGCATTCTGTGCGTGTTACTGTCCCTCTTCCCCGTTCTGTGATGGGCACTGCGTGTCTGTGTGCGTTACTGTCCCTGTGCCCTATTCTATAATGGGCACTGCGTGTCTGCGTATGTTGCTGTCCATGGGCTCTGTTCTGGGATGGGCACTACTCATCTGTGTGTGCCACTGTCCCTGTGCTCCATTCTGTGATGGACAAACAGTGACTGTTTGCGTTACTGTCCCCGTGCTCCGTTCTGTGATGGGCACTCAGTGTCTTTGTATGTTGCTGTTCCTATGCTCTGCTCTGTGATGGGCACTCAATGTGTGTTACTGTCCTGTTCTGTAATGGGCACTGCATGTCTGTGTATGTTACTGTCCCTGTGCTCCATTCTGTGAAGGACAGCCCGTGTCTGTGTGTGTTACTGTCCCCATGCTCCGTTCTGTGATGGGCACCGCATGTCTGTGTGTGTTACTGTCCCCGTGCCCCCTTCTGTGATGGACACTCCATGTCTGTGTGTGTTACTGTCTCTGTGCTCCATTCAGTGATGGGTACTGTGTGTCTGTGTACATTATCGTCCCTGTGTCCCCTTTTCTGATGGACACTCCGTGGATGTGTATGTTACTGTCCCAGTGCCCAGTTCTGTGATGGGCACTCTGTGTTTGTGTGTATTACTGTCCTTGTACCCTGCTCTGTGTTGGGCACTGCATGTTACTCTCCCTGTTCTCTGCTTTGTTATGGGCACTGTGTGTCTGTGTTATTGTCCCTGTGCTCCCTTCTGTGATGGGCACTGCTTGTCTGTGTATGTGTTACTGTCCCTGTGCTCTGTTCTGTGATTGGCAACGTATGCCCATGAGTGTTATTGTCCCTGTGCCCCATTCTGTGATGGGCACTGCATGTGTGTGTGATACTGTCCCTGTGGTCTGTTTTGTGATTGGCACTGCATGTATGTGTGTTACTGTCCCTGTGCCCCGTACTGTGATGGGCATTGCATGCCTGTGTGTGTTACTGTCCATGTACTCCATTCTGTGATGGGCACTATGTCTTTGCATGTTGCTCTCCCTGTGCTCCGCTCTGTGATGGGCACTGCATGTCTTTGTGCTACAGTCCCTGTGCTCTGTTTTGTAATGGGCACTGCGTGTCTGTGTATGTTACTGTCCCTGTGCTTGGTTCTGTGATGGAAAATCCATGTCTGTGTGAGTTACTGTCCCCGTGCTCCATTCTGTGATGGGTACAGCGTGAATGTGTGCATTACTGTCCCTGTGCCCCTTTTGTGATGGACACTCCATGTCTGTGTGCGTTACTGTCCCTGTACTTCCTTCTGTGATGGGCACTGCCTGTCTGTGTATGTTTCTGCCCCTGTGCTCCGTTCTGTGCTGGGCACTGCTTGTCTGTGTATGTTGCTGTTCCTGTGCCCCGTTCTATGATGGACACTGCGTGTCTCTGTGTGTTACTGTCCCTGTGCCACTTTCTGTGAAGGGCACTGCGCGTCTGTGTGTATGTTACTGTCCCTGTGCTCCGTTCTGTGATGGGCACTGCATGTCTGTGTGTTACTGTCCCTGTGCTCCTTTCTGTGATGGATAATTAATGCCTGTGTGTGTTACTGTCCCCGTGCTCCGTTCTGTGATGGAAGCACTGCTTGTTTGTGTATGTTGCTGTTCCTGTGCCCCGTTCCATGATGGGCACTGCGTGTCTTTGTGTGTTACTGACCCTGTTCTCCGTTCTGTAATGGGTACTGCATGTCTGTGTACGTTACTGCCCCTGTGCTCCGTTCTGTGATGGATAATCCATGTCTGTGTGTGTTTCTGTCTCTGTGCTCCATTCTGTGATGGGCACTGAGTGTCTGTGTCTATTACTGTCCCTTGTGCGCTGTTCTGTGGTGGGCATCGAGTGCCTGTTAAAGTCCCTGCGCCTCATTATGTTATGGGCACTGCGTGTCTGTGTATGTTACTGTCCCTGTGCTCTGTTCTTTGATGGGCACCGAGCATCTGTTGCAGTCCCTGCACCTCATTATGTGATGGGCACTGCGTGTCTGTGTATGTTACTGTCCCTGTGCACCATTCTCTGATGGACACTGCGTATCAGTGTATGTCACTCTCCGTGTGCTCCGTTCTGTGATGGGCACTGTGTGTCAGTGTATTTTATTGTTCCTGTGCCAAGTTCAGTAATGGGCACTTTGTGTGCCACTGTCACTGTGCTCCATTCCGTAATGGGCACCGCATGTCTGTGTATATAACTGTCCCCATGCTCCGTTCTGTGATAGGCACTGAATGTCTGTGTTTGTTACTGTCTCTGTGCCCCCTTTTGTGATGGACACTCCATGTCTGTGTATGTTACTGTTCCTCTGCTCCGTTCTGTGATGGGCACTGTGTGTCTGTGTGCGATACCGTACATGTGTCCCCTTTTCTGATGCACACTCCATGTCTGTGAATGTTACCGTCCCTGTGCCCAGTTCTGTGATGAGCAGTGTGTGTCTGTGTGTATTACTGTCCTTGTACCCTGTTCTGTGATGGGCACTCCGAGTTACTGTCCCTGTGCTCCGTTCTGTGATGTGCACTGCTCGTCTGTGTGTGTTACTGTCCCTGTGCTCTGGTCTGTGATGGGCACTGCATGTCTGTGTGTGTCACTGTCCCTGTGTTCCATTTTGTGATGGGCACTGCTTGCTCGTGTGTGTTACTGTCCCTCTGCCCCATTCTGTGATGGGCACTGCGCGTATATGCATGCTACTGTCCATGTGCTCCTTTCTGTGATGGGCAGAGTGTCTGTGTGTTACTATTTCTATGCCCCGTTCTCTGAGGGTCATTGCGTGTCTGTCTGTTACTATTCCTGTACCCCGTTCTGTGATGGGCACTGCTTGTCAGTGCATGTTGCTGTTCCTGTGCCCTGTTCCAAGATGGGCACTGCATGTCTGTGTGTGTTACTGTCCCTCTGCCACTTTCTGTGATGGGTACTGTGTGTCTGTGTGTGTGTTACTGTCCCTGTGCTCCGTTCTGTTATGGGCACTCCGTGTCTTTGTATGTTGCTGTCCCTGTGCTCTGTTCTGTGATGGGCACTGCTTGTGTGTGTGTTACTGACCCTGTGCTCTATTCTGTAATGCGTACTGCATGTCTGTGTACGTTACTGTCCCTGTGCTCAGTTCTGTGATGGATAATCCATGTCTGTGTGTGTTACTGTCCCTGTGCTCCGTTCTGTGATGGGCACTGCATGTTTGTGTGCATTACTATCTGTGTGCCCCTTTTCTGATGAACACTCCATGTCTGTGTATGTTACTGTTCCTCTGCTCCGTTCTGTGATGGGCACTGTGAGTCTGTGTGTGTTACCATCCATGTGTCCCCTTTTCTGATGCACACTCCGTGTCTGTGAATGTTACTGTCCCTGTGCCCAGTTCTGTGATGAGCAGTGTGTGTCTGTGTGTATTACTGTCCTTGTACCCTGTTCTGTGATGGGCACTCCATATTACTGTCCCTATGCTCCGTTCTGTGATGTGCACTGCTTGGCTGTGTGTGTCACTGTCCCTGTGCTCTGTTTTGTGATGGGCACCGAGTCTCTGTAACAGTCATGCGCCCCATTATGTGATGGGCACTGCTTGTCTGTGTGTGTTACTGTCCCAGAGCTCCGTTTTGAGATGGGCACTACTTGTCTGTGTATGTTACTGCTCCTCTGCTCCGTTCTATGATGGGCACCGTGTGTCTGTGTGTGTTACTGTCTCTGTGCCCCATTCTCTGATGGACGCTGCATATCTGTGTATGTTACTCTCCGTGTGCTCCATTCTCTGATGGGCACTGTGTGTCTGTGTATTTTATTGTTCCTGTGCCAAGTTCTGTAATGGGCACTGTGTACGTTACTGTCTCTGTGCTCCGTTCTGTAATGGGCACCGCATGTCTGTGTACGTTACTGTTCCTTTGCTCCATTTTGTGATGGGCACTGTGTGTCTGTGTGCGTTACTGTCCATGTGTCCCCTTTTCTGACAGACAGTCCGTGTCTGTGTATGTTACCGTCCCTGTGCCCAGTTCTGTGATGGGAACTGCGTATGAAATAACCCTGTGCTCCGTTCTGTGATGGGCACTGCTCGTCTGTGTGTGTTACTGTCCCTGTGCTTTGTTCTGTGATGTGCACTCCATCTCCGTGCGTGTTACTGTCCCTGTGCTTTGGTCTGTGATGGGCTCTGCATGACTGTGTGTGTTACTGTCACTGTGCCCCGTTCTGTGATGGGCACTGCGTGTCTGTGTATGTTGCTGTCCCTGTGCTCCGTTCTGTGATGGGCACTGCTTGTCTGTGTATGTTGCTGTCCCTGTGCCCCATTCTGTGATGGGCACTGCTTCTCTGTGTATGTTGCTGTCCATGGGCTCTGTTCTGTGATGGGCACTGCTTGTCTGTGTATGTTGCTGTCCCTGTGCCCCATTCTGTGATGGGCACTGCTTCTCTGTGCATGCTGCTGTCCACGGGCTCTGTTCTGTGATGGGTATGCTTGTCTGAGTGTGTTACTGTCCCAGTGCTCCATTCTGCGATTGGCACTGCGTATCTGTGTATGTTACTGTCCCTGTTCCACGTTCTGTGATGGGCACTGCTCGTCTGTGTGTGTTACTGTCCCTGTGCTTTGTTCTGTGATGTGCACTCCATCTCCGTGCGTGTTACTGTCCCTGTGCTTTGGTCTGTGATGGGCTCTGCATGACTGTGTGTGTTACTGTCACTGTGCCCCGTTCTGTGATGGGCACTGCGTGTCTGTGTATGTTGCTGTCCCTGTGCTCCGTTCTGTGATGGGCACTGCTTGTCTGTGTATGTTGCTGTCCCTGTGCCCCATTCTGTGATGGGCACTGCTTCTCTGTGTATGTTGCTGTCCATGGGCTCTGTTCTGTGATGGGCACTGCTTGTCTGTGTATGTTGCTGTCCCTGTGCCCCATTCTGTGATGGGCACTGCTTCTCTGTGCATGCTGCTGTCCACGGGCTCTGTTCTGTGATGGGTATGCTTGTCTGAGTGTGTTACTGTCCCAGTGCTCCATTCTGCGATTGGCACTGCGTATCTGTGTATGTTACTGTCCCTGTTCCACGTTCTGTGATGGGCACTGCATGTATGTGTATGTTGCTGTCCCTGTGCTCTGTTCTGTGATGGGTACCGCATGTCTGTATGTGTTACTGTCCCTGTGCTCTGGTCTGTGATGGGCATTGCATGTTTGTGTGTGTTGCTGTCCCTGTGCTCCGTTCTGTGATGAGCAATGCTTGTCTGTGTATGCTGCTGTCCATGGACTCTGTTCTGTGATGGGCACTGCTCATCTGTGTGTGTTACTGTCCCAGTGCTCCGTTCTGCGATGAGCACTGCGTATCTGCGCATGTTACTATCCCTGTTCCCCATTCTGTGAAGGGCACTGCATGTCTATGTATGT
Organism: Neoceratodus forsteri; assembly: GCA_016271365.2. NCBI lineage: Eukaryota > Metazoa > Chordata > Ceratodontiformes > Ceratodontidae > Neoceratodus > Neoceratodus forsteri. The sequence continues at coordinate 150,422,161 of CM028130.1, read as the reverse complement.
TGCTGTCCCTGTGCCCCGTTCTGTGATGGGCACTGCTTGTCTGTGTATGTTGCTGTCCCTGTGCCCCATTCTGTGATGGGCACTGCTCATCTGTGTATGTTGGTGTCCCTGTGCTCTGTTCTGTGATGGGCACAGTATGTCGGTGTGTGTGTGTGTGTTACTGTCCCTGTGCTCTGTTCTGTGATGAACACTGAATATATGTGTGTTACTGTCCCTGTACTCCGTTCTGTGATGGACACTCAGTGTCTCTGCATGTTGCTCTCCTTGTGCTCTGTTCTGTGATGGGCACTGCTCGTCTATGTATGCTGCGGTCCCCGTGCTCCGTTCTGTGATGGGCACAGCTTGTCTGTGTATGTTACGGTCCCTGTCCCCCGTTCTGACATGGGCACTGCATGTATGTCTCTGTGTGTGTGTTACTGTCCCTGTGCTCCATTCTGTGACAGGCACTGCGTATCTGTGTGTGTTACTGACCCTATGCTCCGGTTTGAATAGGGACAGCGTGTCCGAGTGTTGTGTTACTGTCCCTGTGCCCAGTTCTGTGACGGGCACTGCGTGACTGTGTGTGTTACTGTCCCTGGGCCCCATTCTGTGATGGGCACTGCGTGTCTGTGTGCGTTACTGACCCTGTGCTCCGTTCTGAATAAGGACAGCGTGTCTGTGTGTGTTGTGTTACTGTCCCTGTGCCAAGTTCTGTGACAGGCACTGCGTGCCTCTGTGTGTTACTGACCCTGTGCTCCGTTCTGTGATGGGCACTGCATGTCTGTGTGTGTTACTGTCCCTGTGCCTGTTCTGTGATGGGCACTGTGTGTGTGACCGTCCCTGTGCCCTGTTCTGTGATGGACACTCCATGTTTGTGTATGTTACTATCCCTGTGCCCAGTTATGTGACGGGCACTGCTTGTCTGTTTGTTACTGTCCCTGTGTTCCGTTCTGTGATGGGCACTGCATGTCTGTGTATGTTACTCTCCGTGTGCTCCGTTCTGTGATGGGCACTGTGTGTGTCTGTGTACGTAACTATCTCTGTGCTCCGTTCTGTAATGGGCACTGCATGTCTGTGTATGTTGCTCTCCCTGTGCCCCATTCTGTGATAGGCACTGCTCATTTGCGTATGTTGGTGTCCCTGTGCTCCGTTCTGTGATGGGCACTGTATGTCGGTGTGTGTGTTACTGGCCCTGTGCTCTGTTCTATGATGGGCACTGCTTGTCCGTGTATGTTGCTGTCCCTGTACCCTGTTCCATGATGGGCACTGTGAGTCTATGTGCTACTGTCCCTGTGACCCTTTCTGTGATGGGCACTGTGTGTGTGTGTGTGTGTGTGTGTGTGTGTATGTTATTGTCCCTGTGCCCCGTTCTGTGATGGACACTGCGTGTCTGTGTGTGTTACTGTCCTTGTGCCCAGTTCTGTGACAGGCACTGTGTCTGCGTATGTTACTGTCCCTGTGCCCCTTTTGTGATGGACACCCCATGTCTGTGTGTTACTGTCTCTGTGTTCCGTTCTGTGATAGGTACTGCATGTCCATGTGTGTAACTGTCCCTGTGCACCGTTCTGTCATGGGCACTGTGTGTCAACGTGTGTTACTGCCCCTGTGCCCCTTTCTGTGCTGGGCACTGCATGTATGCGTATGCTACTGTCCCTGTGCCCCATTCTGTGATGGGCATTGTGTGTCTATGTGTGTTATTGTGCCTGTGCTCTGTTCTGTGATGGGCACTGCTCGCCTTTGTGTCTTACTGTCCCTGTACGCCATTCTGTGGTGGGCACTGCTTGTCTTTGTATGTTGCTGTCCCTGTGCTCCGTTCTGTGATGGGCACTGCGTGTCTATGTGTGTTACTGTCCCTGTGCCTGCTCTGTGATGGGCAATGTATTGCGCTGTGTTACTGTACCTGTACTTCGTTCTGTGATGTACACTCTGTGTCTTTGTTGCTCTCCCTGTGCTCTGTTCTGTGATGGGCACTGCATGTCTGTGTATGTTGCCGTTCCTGTGACCCGTTCCATGATGGGCACTACGTGTCTGTGTGTGTTACTGTCCCTGTGCCACTTTCTGTCATGGGCAGTGCATATATGTGTTGTTGTCCCTGTGCTCCATTCTGCGATGGATAATCCATGTCTGTGATGGGCACTGCGTGTCTATGTGCGTTACTGCCCCTGTGCTTTGTTCTGTGATGAGCAATGTGTGTCTGCAACTGTCCCTGTTCCCCATTCTGTGATGGGCACTGCATGTGTGTGTTTTACTGTCCCTGTGCACCGTTCTGTGATGGGCATTGCATGTCTGCATGTTACTGTCCCTGTACTCCATTCTGTGATGGACACTGTGTGTCTTTGTATGTTGCTCTCCCTGTGCTCTGTTCTGTGATGGGCACTGCTTGTCTGTTTATGTTGCTGTCCTGTGCTCTGTTCTGTGATGGGCACTGCATTTGTGTGTGCATTTGTGTTACTGTCCCTGTGCTCTGTTCTGTGATGAACACTGAATGTATGTTTGTTACTGTCCCTGTACTCCGTTCTGTGGTGGGCACTGTGTCTTTGCATGTTGCTCTCCTTGTGCTCTGTTCTGTGATGGGCACTGCTCGTCTGTGTATGCTGTGGTCCCCGTGCTCCATTCTGTGATGGGCACAGCTTGTCTGTGTATGTTACTGTCCCTGTCCCCCGTTCTGACAAGGACACTGCATATGTGTGTGTGTTACCATCCCTGTGCTCCATTCTGTGACAGGTACTGCGTATCTGTGTGTGTTACTGACCCTGTGCTCCATTCTGAACAGGGACAGCGTGGCTGTGTGTGTTGTATTACTGTCCCTGTGCCCAGTTCTGTGACGGGCACTGTGTGCCTGTGTGTGTTACTGACCCTGTGCTCCATTCTGTGATGGGCACTGCGTGTCTGTGTGTGCTACTGTCTCTGTGCCCCATTCTGTGATAAGCACTGCATGTCTGTGTGTGTTAATGTCCCTGTGCCCCGTTCTGTGATGGGCACTGTGTGTCTGTGTGTGTTACTGTCCCTGTGCCCTGTTCTGTGATGGGCACTATGTGACTGTGTGTGTTACTTTCCCTGTGCCCAGTTCTGTGATGGACACTCCATGTTTGTGTATGTTACTATCCCTGTGCCCAGTTATATGATGGGCACTGCTTGCCTGTGTGTTACTGTCCCTGTATTCCGTTCTCTGATGGGCACTGCGTGTCTGCATATGGTACTCTCCATGTGCTCCGTTCTGTGATGGGCACTGTGTGTCTGTGTGCGTTACTGTCTCTGTGCTCCGTTCTGTAAAGGGCACCGCATGTCTGTTTATGTTACTGTTCCTCTGCTCCGTTCTGTGATGGGCACTGTGTGTCTGTGTGCGCTACTGTCTCTGTGCTCCGTTCTGTAAAGGGCACCGCATGTCTGTTTATGTTACTGTTCCTCTGCTCCATTTTGTGATGGGCACTGTGTGTCTGTGTGCGTTACTGTCTCTGTGCTCCGTTCTGTAAAGGGCACCGCATGTCTGTTTATGTTACTGTTCCTCTGCTCCATTTTGTGATGGGCACTGTGTGTCTGTGTGCGTTACTGTCTCTGTGCTCCGTTCTGTAAAGGGCACCGCATGTCTGTTTATGTTACTGTTCCTCTGCTCCATTTTGTGACGGGCACTGTGTGTCTGTGTGCGTTACTGTCTATGTGTCCCCTTTTCTAAAGGACACTCCGTGTCTGTGTATGTTACCGTCCCTGTGCCCAGTTCTGTGATGGGCACTGTGTGTGTGTATTACTGTCCTTGTACCCTGTTCAGTGATGCGCACTGCGTGTTACTGACCCTGTGCTCTGTTCTGAGATATGCATTGCTCGTCTGTGTGTGTTACTGTCCCTGTGCTCCGTTCTGTGATGTGCACTCCATGGCTGTGTGTGTTACTGTCCCTGTGCTTTGGTCTGTGATGGGCTCTGCCTGTCTGTGTACGTTGATGTCCCTGTGCCCCGTTCTGTGATGGCACTGCTTCTCTGTGTATGTTGCTGTCCATGGTCTCTGTTCTGTGATGGGTACTGCTTGTCTGAGTGTGTTACTGTCCCAGTGCTCCGTTCTGCGATGGGCACTGCGTATCTGTGTATGTTACTATCCCTGTTCCCCGTTCTGTGATGGGCACTGCATGTGTTTGTTGCTGTCCCTGTGCCCCGTTCTGTGATGGGCACTGCTTGTCTGTGTGTATTACTGTCCCTGTGCTCCATTCTGTGATGGACATCCCGTGTCTGTGTGTGTTACTGTCCCTGTGCTCCGTTCTGTGATGGGCACTGCATGTCTGTTTGTGTTGCTGTCCCTGTGCTCCGTTCTGTGATGGGCACTGCTTCTCTGTGTATGTTGCTGTCCATGGGCCCTGTTCTGTGATGGGCACTGCTTGTCTGTGCATACTGCTGTCCCTGTGCTCCGTTCTGTGATGAGCACTGTGTGTCTGTTACTGTCCCTGTTCGCCATTCTGTGACGGGGCACTGCGTGTCCGTGTATGTTGTCTACGGGCTCTGTTCCATGATGGGTATGCTTGTCTGAGTGTGTTACTGTCCCAGTGCTCCATTTTGCGATGGGCACTGTGTATTTGTGTATGTTACTATCCCTGTTCCCCATTCTGTGATGGGCACTGCATGTATGTGTTTGTTGCTATCCCTGGGCTCCGTTCTGTGATGGGCACTGTGGGTCTACGTGTGTTACTGCCCCCGTGCCCTGTTCTGTGCTGGGGACTGTGTGTATGTGTATGCTACTGTCCCTGTGCCCCACTCTGTGATGGGCACTCTTTCTCTGTGTGTTACTGTCCCTGTGTCACTTTCTGTGATGGGCACTGCGTGCCTGTGTCTATGATACTGTCCCTGTGCTCCGTTCCTTGATGGGCACTGCATGCCTGTGTGTTACTGTCCCTGTGCTCCGTTCCGTGATTGGGACTCCGTATCTTTGTATGTTGCTGTCCCTGTGCTCTGTTCTGTGATGGGCACTGATTGTCTGTGTGTGTGTGTGTGTGTGTGTGTGTGTGTGTGTGTGTGTGTGTGTGTTACTGACCCTGTGCTTCACTCTGTAATGCGTACTGCATGTCTGTGTACGTTACTGTCCCTGTGCTCCGCTCTGTGATGGATAATCCATGTCTGTGTACGTTACTGTCCCTGTGTTCCGTTCTGTGCTGGGCACTGCTTGTCTGTGTATATTGCTGTTCCTGTGCCCCATTCTAAGATGGGCACTGCGTGTCTCTGTGTGTTACTGTCCCTGTGCCACTTTCTGTGAAGGGCACTGCGCGTCTGTGTGTATGTTACTGTCCCTGTGCTCCGTTCTGTGATGGGCACTGCATGTCTCTGTATGTTACTGTCCCTGTGCTCCATTCTGTGATGGACAATTAATGCCTGTGTGTGTTACTGTCCCCGTGCTCCGTTCTGTGATAGAGGCACTGCTTGTTTGTGTATGTTGCTGTTCCTGTGCCCCGTTCCTTGATGGGCACTGCGTGTCTGTGTGTGTCACTGACCCTGTGCTCCGTTCTGTGATGGGCACTGCGTGTCTGTGTGTGCTACTGTCTCTGAGCCCCATTCTGTGATGAGCACTGCATATCTGTGTGTGTTAATGTCTCAGTGCCCTGTTCTGTGATGGGCACTGTGTGTCTGTGTGTGTTACTGTCCCTGTGCCCTGTTCTGTGATGGGCACTATGTGACTGTGTGTGTTACTTTCCCTGTGCCCTGTTCAGTGATGGACACTCCATGTTTGTGTATGTTACTATCCCTGTGCCCAGTTTTATGACGGGCACTGCTTGCCTGTGTGTTACTGTCCCTGTATTCCGTTCTCTGATGGGCACTGTGTGTCTGTGTATGTTACTCTCCATGTGCCCCGTTCTGTGATGGGCACTGTGTGTCTGTGTGCGTTACTGTCCATGTGTCCCCTTTTCTCAAGGACACTCCGTGCCTGTGTATGTTACCGTCCCTGTGCTCAGTTCTGTGATGGGCACTGTGTGGATGTATTACTGTCCTTGTACCCTGTTCAGTGATGGGCACTGCGTGTTACTGACCCTGTGCTCCGTTCTGTGATATACATTGCTCATCTGTGTGTGTGTTACTGTCCCTGTGCTTTGGTCTGTGATGGGCTCTGCCTGTCTGTGTACATTGATGTCCCTGTGCCCCGTTCTGTGATGGCACTGCTTCTCTGTGTATGCTGCTGTCCATGTGCTCTGTTCTGTGATGGGTACTGCTCGTCTGAGTGTGTTACTGTTCCAGTGCTCCGTTCTGCGATGGGCACTGCGTATCTGTGTATGTTACTATCCCTGTTCCCCGTTCTGTGATGGGCACTGCATGTATGTGTTTGTTGCTGTCCCTGTGCTCCGTTCTGTGATGGACACTGTATGTCAATGGGTGTGTTACTGTCCCTGTACTCAGTTCTGTGATTGGCACTCTCTGTCTGTGTACGTTGCTGTCCCCGTGCTCTGTTCCATGATGGGCACTGCGAGTCTGTGTGTGCTACTGTCCCTGTGACCCTTTCTGTGATGGGCACTGCGTGTGTGTGCGTTATTGTCCCTGTGCCCCGTTCTGTGATGGACACTGCATGTCTGTGTATGTTGCTGTCCATGGGCCGTGTTCTGTGATGGGCACTGCTAGTCTGTATGTTGCTGTCCCAGTGCTCCGTTCTGTGATGAGCACTGTGTGTCTGTTACTGTCCCTGTTCGCCATTCTGTGATGGGCACTGTGTGTCCGAGTATGTTGCTGTCTACGGGCTCTGTTCCGTGATGGGTATGCTTGTCTGAGTGTGTTACTGTCTCAGTGCTCCATTTTGTGATGGGCACCGCGTATCTGTGTATGTTACTATCCCTGTTCCCTGTTCTGTGATGGGCACTGCATGTATGTGTTTGATGCTGTCCCTGTGCCCCGTTCTGTGATGGGCACTGCTTGTCTGTGTGTGTCACTGTCCCTGTGCTCCGTTCTGTGATGGGCACTGCTTGTCTGTGTATGTTGCTGTCCCTGTGCTCCGTTCTGTGATAAGCACTGTGTGTCTGTTATTGTCCCTGTTCGCCATTCTGTGATGGGCACTGCGTGTCCGTGTATGTTGCTGTCCATGGGCCCTGTTCTGTGATGGCCACTGCTTCTCTGAGTATGTTGCTGTCCACGGGCTCTGTTCTGTGATGGGTCTACTTGTCTGAGTGTGTTACTGTCCCAGTGCTCCATTTTGCAATGGGCACTGCGTATCTGTGTATGTTACTATTCCTGTTCCCCGTTCTGTGATGGGCACTGCATGTATGTGTTTGCTGCTGTCCCTGTGCCCCGTTCTGTAATGGGCAATACTTGTCTGTGTGAGTCACTGTCCCTGTGCTCCGTTCTGTGATGGGCACTGCATATCTGTGTGTGTTGCTGTCCCTGTGCTCTGTTCTGTGACGGGCACTGCATGTCTGCGTATGTTACTGTCCCTGTGCCCTATTCTATTATGGGCACTGCATGTCTGCGTATGTTGCTATCCATGGACTCTGTTCTGTGATGGGCGCTACTCATCTGTGTGTGCCACTGTCCCTTTGCGCCATTCTGTGATGGACAAACAGTGACTGTTTGCATTACTGTCCCTGTACTCCATTCTGTGAAGGACAGCCCGTGTCTGTGTGTGTTACTGTCCCCATGCTCCGTTCTGTGATGGGCACCGCGTGTCTGTGTGCATTACTGTCCCTGTGCCCCTTCTGTGATGGGCACTGTGTGTTTGTGTACATTATCGTCCCTGTGTCCCCTTTTCTGATGGACACTCCATGGATGTGTATGTTACCGTCCCTGTGCCCAGTTCTGTGATGGGCACTCTGTGTTTGTGTGCATTACTGTCCTTGTACCCTGCTCTGTGATGGGCACTGCATGTTACTCTCCCTGTGCTCTGCTTTGTTATGGGCACTGTGTGTCTGTGTTATTGTCCCTGTGCTCCCTTCTGTGATGGGCACTGCTTGTCTGTGTATGTGTTACTGTCCCTGTGCTCTGTTCTGTGATGGGCAACGTGTGTCCATGAGTGTGATTGTCCCTGTGCCCCATTCTTTGATGGGCACTGCATGTGTGTGTGATACTGTCCCTGTGGTCTGTTTTGCGATCGGCACTGCATGTATGTGTGTTACTGTCCCTCTGCCCCGTACTGTGATGGGCATTGCATGCCTGTGTGTGTTACTGTCCATGTACTACATTCTGTGATGGGCACTCTGTCTTTGCATGTTGCTCTCCCTGTGCTCTGCTCTGTGATGGGCACTGCGTGTCTTTGTGCTACTGTCCCTGTGCTCCGTTTTGTAATGGGCACTGCGTGTCTGTGTATGTTACTGTCCCTGTGCTTGGTTCTGTGATGGACAATCCATGTCTGTGTGTGTTAATGTCCCTGCGCTCCATTATGTGATGGGTACAGCGTGAATGTGTGCATTACTGTCCCTGTGCCCCTTTTGTGATGGACACTCCATGTCTGTGTGTGTTACTGTCCCTGTGCTTCCTTCTGTGATGGGCACTGCCTGTCTGTGTATGTTTCTCTCCCTGTGCTCCGTTCTGTGATGGGCACTGCGTGTCTGTATATGTTGCTGTCCATGGGCTCTAATCTGTGATGGGCCCTGCTTGCCTGTGTGTGTTACTGTCCCAGTGCACAGTTCTCTGCGATGGGTACTGCGTGGTCTGTGTATGTTTCTGTCCCTGTGCTCCGTCTCTGTGATGGCACTGCGTGTCTGTGTGTGTACTGTCCCTGTGTTCTGTTCTGTGATGGGCACTGCATGTCTGTGTATGTTACTCTCCGTGTGCTCCGTTCTGTGATGGGCACTGTGTGTCTGTGTGTGTTACTATCTCTGTGCTCCGTTCTGTAATGGGCACCACATGTCTGTGTATATTACTATCCCTGTTCCCCGTTCTGTGAAGCGCACTGCATGTCTGTGTATGTTGCTGTCCCTGTGCCCCGTTCTGTGACGGGCACTGCTTGTCTGTGTATGTTGCTGTCCCTGTGCCCCATTCTATGATAGGCACTGCTTATCAGTGTGTTTCTGTCCCTGTGCTCCGTTCTGTGATGGGCACTGCGTGTCTGTATATGTTGCTGTCCATGGGCTCTAATCTGTGATGGGCCTGCTTGCCTGTGTGTGTTACTGTCCCAGTGCACAGTTCTGCGATGGGTACTACATGTCTGTGTATGTTTCTGTCCTGTGCTCTGTTCTGTGATGGGCACTGCATGTCCGTGTGCATAACTGTCCCAGTGCTCTGTTCTGTGATGGGCACTGTGGGTCTACGTGTTACTGCCCCTGTGCCCCATTCTGTACTGGGGACTGAGTGTGTGTATAGCCATTGTCCCTGTGCCCCATTCTGTGATGGGCACTCTTTCTCTGTGTGTTACTATCCCTGAGTCACTTTCTGTGATGGGCACCGCGTGCCTGTGTCTATGTTACTGTCCCTGTGCTCTGTTCCTTGATGGGCACTGCATGCCTGTATGTTACTGCCCCTGTGCTCCGTTCCGTGATGGGGACTCCGTATCTTTGTATGTTGCTGTCCCTGTGCTCTGTTCTGTGATGGGCACTGCTTGTCTGTGTGTGTGTTACTGACCCTGTGCTTCACTCTGTAATGCGTACTGCATGTCTGTGTACGTTACTGTCCCTGTGCTCCATTCTGTGATGATAATCCAAGTCTGTGTACGTTACTGTCCCTGTGCTCCGTTCTGTGCTGGGCACTGCTTGTCTGTGTATGTTGCTGTTCCTGTGCCCCGTTCTATGATGGGCACTCTGTGTCTCTCTCTGTCTCTCTCTCTCTCTCTCTCTCTCTCTCTCTCTCTCTGTGTCCCTGTGCCACTTTCTGTGAAGGGCACTGCGCGTCTGTGTGTATGTTACTGTCCCTGTGCTCTGTTCTGTGATGGGCACTGCATGTCTGTGTGTTGCTGTCCCTGTACTCTGTTCTGTGATGGGCACTGCTTGTCTGTGTATATTGCTGTTCCTGTGCCGTTATATGATGGGCCATGCGTGTCTGTGTGTTACTGTCCCTGTATCACTTTCTGTGATGGGCACTGCATGTCTTGTGTATGTTACTGTCCCTGTGCTCCGCTCCGTGATGGGCACTGCATGTTTGTGTGTAACTGTCCCTGTGCTCCGTTGTGTAATGGGTACTGCATGTCTGTGTATGTTACTGTCCCTGTGCTCCATTCTGTGATGGATAATTAATGCCTGTGTGTGTTACTGTCCCCGTGCTCCGTTCCGTGATGGAGGCACTGCTTGTTTGTGTATGTTGCTGTTCCTGTGCCCCGTTCCATGATGGGCACTGCGTGTCTGTGTGTGTTACTGTCCCTGTGCTTCCTTCTGTGATGGGCACTGCCTGTCTGTGTATGTTTCTCTCCCTGTGCTCCGTTCTGTGATGGGCACTGCGTGTCTGTATATGTTGCTGTCCATGGGCTCTAATCTGTGATGGGCCCTGCTTGCCTGTGTGTGTTACTGTCCCAGTGCACAGTTCTGCGATGGGTACTGCGTGTCTGTGTATGTTTCTGTCCCTGTGCTCCGTTCTGTGATGGGCACTGCGTGTCTGTGTGTGTTACTGTCCCTGTGTTCTGTTCTGTGATGGGCACTGCATGTCTGTGTATGTTACTCTCCGTGTGCTCCGTTCTGTGATGGGCACTGTGTGTCTGTGTGCGTTACTATCTCTGTGCTCCGTTCTGTAATGGGCACCGCATGTCTGTGTATATTACTATCCCTGTTCCCCGTTCTGTGAAGCGCACTGCATGTCTGTGTATGTTGCTGTCCCTGTGCCCCGTTCTGTGACGGGCACTGCTTGTCTGTGTATGTTGCTGTCCCTGTGCCCCATTCTATGATAGGCACTGCTTATCAGTGTGTTTCTGTCCCTGTGCTCCGTTCTGTGATGGGCACTGCGTGTCTGTATATGTTGCTGTCCATGGGCTCTAATCTGTGATGGGCCCTGCTTGCCTGTGTGTGTTACTGTCCCAGTGCACAGTTCTGCGATGGGTACTACATGTCTGTGTATGTTTCTGTCCCTGTGCTCTGTTCTGTGATGGGCACTGCATGTCCGTGTGCATAACTGTCCCAGTGCTCTGTTCTGTGATGGGCACTGTGGGTCTACGTGTGTTACTGCCCCCTGTGCCCCATTCTGTACTGGGGACTGAGTGTATGTGTATGCTACTGTCCCTGTGCCCCATTCTGTGATGGGCACTCTTTCTCTGTGTGTTACTATCCCTGAGTCACTTTCTGTGATGGGCACCGCGTGCCTGTGTCTATGTTACTGTCCCTGTGCTCTGTTCCTTGATGGGCACTGCATGCCTGTATGTTACTGCCCCTGTGCTCCGTTCCGTGATGGGGACTCCGTATCTTTGTATGTTGCTGTCCCTGTGCTCTGTTCCCCAGATGGCACTGTTGTCTGTGTGTGTTACTGACCCTGTGCTTCACTCTGTAATGCGTACTGCATGTCTGTGTACGTTACTGTCCCTGTGCTCCATTCTGTGATGATAATCCAAGTCTGTGTACGTTACTGTCCCTGTGCTCCGTTCTGTGCTGGGCACTGCTTGTCTGTGTATGTTGCTGTTCCTGTGCCCCGTTCTATGATGGGCACTGCGTGTCTCTCTCTCTGTCTCTCTCTCTCTCTGTGTCCCTGTGCCACTTTCTGTGAAGGGCACTGCGCGTCTGTGTGTATGTTACTGTCCCTGTGCTCTGTTCTGTGATGGGCACTGCATGTCTGTGTGTTACTGTCCCTGTGCTCCTTTCTGTGATGGGCACTCTGTGTCTTTGTATGTTGCTGTCCCTGTACTCTGTTCTGTGATGGGCACTGCTTGTCTGTGTATATTGCTGTTCCTGTGCCGTTATATGATGGGCACAGCGTGTCTCTGTGTGTTACTGTCCCTGTATCACTTTCTGTGATGGGCACTGCATGTCTGTGTGTATGTTACTGTCCCTGTGCTCCGCTCCGTGATGGGCACTGCATGTTTGTGTGTAACTGTCCCTGTGCTCCGTTGTGTAATGGGTACTGCATGTCTGTGTATGTTACTGTCCCTGTGCTCCATTCTGTGATGGATAATTAATGCCTGTGTGTGTTACTGTCCCCGTGCTCCGTTCCGTGATGGAGGCACTGCTTGTTTGTGTATGTTGCTGTTCCTGTGCCCCGTTCCATGATGGGCACTGCGTGTCTGTGTGTGTTACTGTCCCTGTGCCACTTTCTGTGATGGGCACTGCATGTCTGTCTGTATGTTACTGTCCCTGTGCTCTGTTCTGTGATGGGCACTGCTTGTGTGTGTGTGTTACTGACCCTGTGCTTCACTCTGTAATGCGTACTGCATGTCTGTGTACGTTACTGTCCCTGTGCTCCGTTCTGTGATGGATAATCCATCACTGTGTACGTTACTGTCCCTGTGCTGGGCACTGCTTGTCTGTGAATGTTGCTGTTCCTGTGCCCCGTTCTACGATGGGCACTGCGTGTCTCTGTGTGTTACTGTCCCTGTGCCACTTTCTGTGAAGGGCACTGCGCGTCTGTGTGTATGTTACTGTCCCTGTGCTCCTTTCTGTGATGGGCACTGCTTGTCTGTGTGTGTTACTGACCCTGTTCTCCGTTCTGTAATGGGTACTGCATGTCTGTGTACCTTACTGCCCCTGTGCTCCGTTCCGTGATGGATAATCCATGTCTGTGTGTGTTACTGTCCCTGTGCCCCGTTCTGTGATGGGCACTGTGTGTATTACTGTCCCTGTGCCCTGTTCTGTGATGGGCACTGCTTGTCTGTGTATGTTGCTGTCCCTGTGCCCCATTCTGTGATGGGCACTGTATGTCAGTGGGTGTGTTACTGTCCCTGTGCTCCGTTCTGTGATGTGCACTGTGTGTCTGTGTATGTTGCTGTCCCCGTGCTCTGTTCCATGATGGGCATTGCGAGTTTGTGTGTGCTACTGTCCCTGTGACCCTTTCTGTGATGGGCACTGCGTGTGTGTGCGTTATTGTCCCTGTGCCCCGTGCTGTGATGGACACTGCGTGTCTGTGTATGTTACTGTCCCCATGCTCCGTTCTGCGATGGGCATTGCGTATCTGTGAATGTTACTATCCCTGTTCCCCGTTCTGTGAAGGGCACTGCATGTCTATGTATTTTGCTGTCCTTGTGCCCCGTTCTGTGATGTGTACTGCTCGTCTGTGTATGTTGCTGTCCCTACACCCCATTCTGTGATGGGCACTGCTCATCTGTGTAGGTTGGTGTCCCTGTGCTCCGTTCTGTGATGGGCACTGTGTGTCTGTGTATGTTGCTGTTCCTGTGCCTCCTTCTGTGATGGGCACTGCGTGTCTGTGTGTGTTACTGTTCCTGTGCCTCCTTCTGTGATGGGCACTGCGTGTCTGTGTGTGTTACTGTTCCTGTGCCTCCTTCTGTGATGGGCACTGCGTGTCTGTGTGTGTTACTGTTCCTGTGCCTCCTTCTGTGATGGGCACTGCGTGTCTGTGTGTGTTACTGTTCCTGCGCCTCCTTCTGTGATGGGCACTGCGTGTCTGTGTGTGTTACTGTCCCTGCGCCTCCTTCTGTGATGGGCACTGCGTGTCTGTGTGTGTTACTGTCCCTGCGCCTCCTTCTGTGATGGGCACTGCGTGTCTGTGTGTGTTACTGTCCCTCGCCTCCTTCTGTGATGGGCATCTGCGTGTCTGTGTGTTACTGTCCCTCGCCTCCTTCTGTGATGGGCACTGCGTGTCTGTGTGTGTTACTGTCCCTGCGCCTCCTTCTGTGATGGGCACTGCGTGTCTGTGTGTGTTACTGTTCCTGGGCACTGCGTGTCTGTGTGTGTTACTGTTCCTGTGCCTCCTTCTGTGATGGGCACTGCGTGTCTGTGTGTGTTACTGTCCCTGTACCGCCTTCTGTGATGGGCACTGCATGTCTGTGTGTGTTACTGTCCCTGTACCTCCTCCTGTGATGGGCACTGCATGTCTGTGTGTGTTACTGTCCCTGTACCTCCTTCTGTGATGGGCACTGCATGTCTGTGTGTGTTACTGTCCCTGTACCTCCTTCTGTGATGGGCACTGTATGTCTGTACATATTACTCTCCCCATTCTCCATTCTGTGATAGAGCACTCCATGTCTGTGTTACTGCTAGTGCGTTCTTATGTGATTGGCACTCCTTGTTTGTACATGTTTTATGTACCTCTGCCCTTTCCTGGATGGGCAGTGCATGTTTGATATATTACTGTTCCTGCGCCCCTTCTGTGATGGGCCCTCTGTGTCTGTGTATGTTACTGTCCCTATGAGTGCTTCTGTAATGGTCACTTGGTGTCAGTGTAAGTTACTGTTTCTGGATCTCCTTCTGTGATGAGCACTCTCTGTATCTATGTATGTTACTGTCCCTGTACCTCCTCCTGTGACGAGCACTGCGTCTGTGTGTTTCTGTCCCTGAACTCCTTCTGTGATGAACATGTGTATCTATGTATGTTACTGTCCTGTTCTCTCCTGCTCTGTGATACTGCGGTCTGTGTGTTTCAGTCCCTGAACCTCCTTATGTGATGAGCACTCTGGATCTGTGCGAGTTATTGCCCCTGTGTACTATTCTGTGATGGGCACTCTGTGTCTGTGTGCGTTACTGTCCCTGTACCTCCTTCTGTGATGGGCACTCCGTGCCTATGTTACCGTCCCAGTGACATCTGTCATGGGCACTTTGTAACTGTGTGAATTAATCCTCTTGTGTCCCATTCTGTGATGAACACTCCATGTCTGTGGGTGATACTGTCCCAATGTACCGTTTTGCGATGGGTAGTCCATGAGAGAGAGAGAGAGACAGAGTGTGTGTGTGTTTGTGTGGGAGAGAAAGACAGAGTGAGTGTGTGCGTGCGCATGAGTGTCTGCAAATCCCTTTTTTAATAAGCAGGAATGCTGTAGCACTCATGAAGGGATGCAGGTTGTTCTACTTGTGAAAGATGAGGAACAGCCTGCGTACTAGCAGGATTATGCAGAGCAAATCGAGAACAACTATGAAAGGGTGCTGGGTAATGAGAGGAGGAAAAGGGACACTAACAAGCAAACGAAACTATATTAACAATACTCATCTGTGTTAGAGCTGAACTAAAGTAGCAGATTTCTCCAATCCAATGGCAGTAGCTTCTCCGCACCTCAACCTGCCTCACAGTCCAACATTTCAAGCTATAGCATTCAGTGCAAATAACACAGCCAGTAGGAAAAGTAATTTATGGTTAGTTACCCCTTACCAGATGTTAAAAAAAATTTCCCGTGCACTGCAGCGTATAAAAAATTTGGTTTAAAAAAAGCAAGATTCAAGAACTAGGAAACAGCAACAACTTGCTTGTGTGCCTGTGTGTCCCCCTCATTGCTGCTAATGCCACAGTAAGTTAGTGCTACACTGTGTTCCAAATAGTGCATCTCTGTTAATGAATTAAGACTTTAATTCATCAAAACTAAAACAACAAAAAGAAGCGCAAGTACAACCCCATCAACCCAACCACTGAATTGTGTTGGGCAGGCAAAGATGTAGCACTAACGGGATCACCCTAGCTATCAGTGCCGGTGAGCTGCATGAAAACAGTCATCTAATAGGGGGTGGGGATGGATGATAGGGGTTTCTGGAGCACAAGGGATGGGAGGGTCTCGGCACCCAACTAAGGATCTAGGTTCGAGCAGACTTGATAGACCATAAGGCCTAATCTGCTGGCAAATAGTATGTTAATACCAACACATTACAAACTTGTCTTCGTTATTTTCCCTCAGCACTGCTAACTGCAGGATCTAATGCTAATTTTAAGCAGGTATGATTTACAGAATGAGTAGTGGTAGTATCAGTATCAGGGCTGACAGTTAAATTTGTTACTTTAAAATGTGTTATGTGTGGGAAGGAACTGTCGACATCGGCGGGGGCGGTGGCGCCAACAGCCGAATGCCCTTAAATTTTTTTTTTTTTTTTATATACTTTATTTCCGTTGTAACCTGCAAAAGTGTGTGGCAGTAAAGTCTAGTAAAATGTTGCCAGGAAACACGCTGGGCACCCAGAGATCACTGATCAGCTCTGACCACAGCACTTGAGAGCTGCTGCCACTGACGTCAGTCCTTGAATGGCGTTAGTGGCCAGCAGCTCTCAGCTGAGATCGTAAAAAAAAAAAACAGAGAAACTTTATGTGATGGAGATGTCACAAATAGGAGTCTGCTTGGATGGCTGTAGTGAAAATAACCTCAGGACGCAATATGTAATGTTATAGTCATATCATTATTTATAAAACAAACCCAAAACAAGACTGAAATCTAATGTTTTAATTTCTGTTTTTGCCACTGATCTTTAAGGATCTCATACACTGATTAAACTTGGGTAGACTTGACAGGGTATCAGGCAGTTCATTTATCCAATCTGCGGCCCTAACAGCAAAGGACTGCTTGACTGGCTGAGTATGCCATATGGGAAGTTCAAGGGCAGACCTTACTATACTTTTGGTTTTGTAGTGGTTGGAGACGGTATGGAAGCAGCTGAGGCAGGAGAATGAAGATAGAGGATCAATTTTTTTTGACTAGCAGAGAGGTCTGTAGCTTTATTCTGCTGGGTAGTGGAAGACAATTAGTTTGGGCGTAGAGGGTGCAAGTGGGGGTGTGCTTTCCTGCAGCTAGAACAAAGCAACATGCCTCATTACAGATCAGCTGTACTCTGTTTAGTATCGTGTCACAGGCAGCTGTGTAAACAGGGAAGCCATAATATAAAAGTGACAGGATGAAACCAGTCACTATAAGGCATCTAGTTTCCACAATTAAGTTGTTTCCATTCCAGTACAGAGCACCCAGTCTTCTGCTAGCTGTGATAGCAAGATTATCAACATGGAGGACAAATGACAGGGTGTCATCCAGGGTTACTATAGGGTATTCAAAGGTCTCCACCTGTTCAAAGAATTTGTCCAGAGCTATTCCAGATGACAAAGGGTGGGGCATTCCTTTTTTATATGAGGCTAAGGAATAACATTCTTTTTTTTTTTGTAGTTTAGGAGCAATTTGTTGTTTGGCAAGCAGCTTTGCCAAGGTTTGAAGTTACTCTGAAGTGTGGTCGTGAGGCAGTCACGGTCAAGGTTTTGGTATGCATCATCAGCGTAGAGCAGAACTTTGGGTGACAGGTATCAGGCAATTTGTTTATAGAGAGACAAAACAGAAGTTAGCCCAGGATGGTGCCCCACGGTACACCAACAGATACTCCCCTAATGTCAGACATGGAGCCTTCGATCTTCACTTGCTGAATGTGGTTTGTGAATTAACTGTAGAACCGGTCCACTGTGCTCTGCTACAGACTCAAGTCAGTGAGTTTGTTGAGTAGAAGCTTATGGTTGACCAGTCTGAATGCTTTTGCAAGGTTGATTTAGACAGCCATGACCAGGTCACCACTGTCAGTACCTCATGGACATTGCTGGTATATTCCAACAGCACCGTATTGGTGCTGTGTAGCTTCCGAAAATCATGTTGCTGGACACAGTATTTTTCAAGACGCGTTGACTAGCTGGTCAGAGACTATTCTTTCTAGAGCCCTAGACGGGGGGAGAGAATAGTAATTGGCTTGTATCTGACTACATTAGAGTGGTCGCCACTTTTGAAGACTGGTGTGACCAGAGCAGATTTCCATTTCTCAGGTGAAGAGATTTTATTCTATTTCTAATCTCTTAGTGAGTGAGTTTACAGGTGAATGGAGCTTTATTCTGTTTCTAACCTCTTAGTAAATTAGCTCAAAGATTAAGGCGTTTTATTCTCGGTTTCTAATCTCGTAGTAAATTAGCTCACAGGTGAAGGAGTTTTATTCTCTTGTTTCTAATCTCGTAAACAGATTTATTCTCTTGTTTCTAATCTCGTAGTATGTTAGCTCACAGGTTAAGGGGTTTTATTCTCTTGTTTCTTTTCTCACAGAAAATTAGCTCACAGTTTTATTCTCTTGCTTCTAATCTTGTAGTAAATTAGCCCACAGGGGAAGGGGTTTTATTCTCGTTTCTAATCTCGTAAACAGATTTATTCTCTTGTTTCTAATCTCGTAGTATGTTAGCTCACAAGTGAAGGGGTTTTATTCTCTTGTTTCTAATCTCACAGAAAGTGAGATCACAGGTGAAAAGATTTTCTTCCGTTACAGTCAACCACTGCCCGACTCAGCCCACCTTGACAAAAAGTGTAGGAGTGGCCCAAAACCAATAAAGGCTCCTAATAACACCAAGACAGACTGGAGTAACAGGCTCACTCATCAGTAATTTTCCAAAAAGGTTTCCAGTTGTGCCGGCCCGCCAGCACAGCGGTTGGATTTCCACTTGCGATGCCGGCGACCTGGGTTCGGGAACGGACCCCGGTTGCTGGAGGGCCGGCCGGGAGGAGGATTGAGCATCCCACGACTGCTCTCCTTCTCTGGGGGGAGGGTGCGGGACACAGCCAGTGTATGAGGGACTCCTAGCAGAGGCCAGGGGTTCCACAGTGACCGGCATCAGCAAGGATTCCAGGGGGCAGGATGGACGCAGGCATCATTGCACACTCCGGCCCCCCACCCACGGGGGGGAACCCATGCCCGCTCCTCTATCTACAAGAAGCCCACCCCTCGGTTGTACATTGGCTTCCCAGGCCGACTCCTGCCCTATCCCGGCATTCGTAGCACCTTCAGCCCACGTGCCATGACCCTGCCCCGTGGTGCAATCCAAGGGGTCCTGGGAGAACGGCTAATGTGGGGATGCCGCAGCCAAGGGGTCCATGACTGGGTGGATGGCCCGGCAGGCGCAGCAAAAAGACAAAAATAAAAATTAAAAAAGGTTTCCACTCTATTTACAGATAACATCCAGAACAGAACTCGAAATTCTTGTTTCTGGGAGTCTGATAATGTTATTCTAGAATAATAACTGGTAATCCCATTTAATAAGTGGATTTATACTGCTGTTGAAACGCTGTAAAAGCCTGCTGAATCTTAAAATAACTCTACAGTGGGTTGTTGGCATTTTCATCCTCGCAGTCACTTCATTGAACCGTTAAAAAAAAAAAAAAAAATACAGTGGCTCAAGACAGGATTTCCACTCAGTGTCCCCACAACAAAGCCCAACTGACACATTTACCTTTTTGCCATCAGTATAACCATCTCTCTTGCGATCACAGCAGCAGCCACCTAAAACACTTGTTCACTGCACTTATGTTGCATGCCTCAGTTAAAAAAAAAATGAACAGAATTCTGTCTGTGATATCAGCTTTTTAATGTCTTCAAAACTTGCACCAATTCTAAAAAATAACACCTGTGCAAGGTGTGTGCTTCAAGGATTTTTCACACACCCTCGGTGTGCGTTAATCTCAAACACCTCGGGCTTTGCTTTTCAGGTTTATGCATTATCACACACCTTGCGTGTGTGAAAAATCCTCAAAGCATACACCTACACGTGAATTATTCTCTGTTTAACAAAAGTTTTCATTTCAAAACAAGTTTGTTTCATCTTGCCAACTGAGAGGCTCTCGCCAGGCAAGACGCTAGGAGCCATGTGGGGCACGGAAGTATCCTGACTCTCAACGTTAACTAAGTGAAGGCAGTTAGCCGAGACAGTGTGAAAAATGGTTTACTGTGATGACAATTATATTTCACAGAACAATAAAGAATTATATATAAAGTATTGGGGGGATGGGACACATTAGTTAATATGTGACATTACCAGACTCACTGAAGGAGTAAAAATAGCCCAAAACGTGCGACTTTTGTGTTCTAGTGTGGCTGTTATCTGTAAATAAGCTAAAACCTTTTTTGAAAAATGACTGGTGAGTGGGGACCTGTCATTCCAATCTGTCTTGGTTTTATTCTTATTAACCTTGTAGTAAGTGAACTCACAGGTGAAGGGTTTTATTCTTGTTTCTGACCCAGTAGTAAGTGAGCTCACAAGTGAAGGGTTTTTTTCTTGTTTCAAATCTCGTAGTAAGTGGACTACCAGGTGAAGGGGTTTTAATCTCTGGTTTCTAAATTCGTAGTAAGCAAATTCACTGGCGATGAGGTTTTATTATTTTCTAACCTTGTAATAAGGAACTCACAAGTGAACAGGTTTTCTTCTGTTTTTAACCTTGCAATAAGTGAACCCACAGGGGAAGCAGTTTTAGTCTATTTTCAAACCTTGTAGTCCGTGACCTCACAAGTGAAGAGGCTTTACTCCGTTATTCCTAATCTCACAGTAAGTGAGCTCACTGGGGAAGAGGTTTTATTCTCTTGTTTCTAACCTCATAATAAGTGAACTCACATGTGAAGACATTGTATTCTGCCAGTAAAACTTAACTCATTTATTGTATGCAACACACTGTGTTTATGTGGAATGGTGTCCTTTTCATAAGACCTATGAGGGTTGTATGACCCCAGAAGTAAAAACCCATTTACAAGACCATATTTGCTCAATCAGAAACGGCGCCTATAACTCTGCCCGAGGACAGCATTTCTTTAGATGTATCACACGGATGAAAATCTAATGATAAACTTAGTATTCTAGGTCATGTACTAGCAAACAGAGAAATGGGGATAGAGTAGTACCCTCTTTACAGGTCAAGTTACGTTGGAACTATGAGCTTAATCAAAGACCAAAATAAGGGGTCACTGGGTGCTAATTCGCACCTGTATTTCCATGATTAGCACCTACTGCTTTAAAAGTCAGCAATTCAGACACTTCTGGCAGCTCCATGTTCAGCTGCTGCAGTCAGAGAGTGAAGTTGCTGTGACCCGACACATGGTAGGAGGATTCCTGGCTGACATCTGAGCCATCAAGTGGCTGAAGTACGTATGCAGGTAGGGGAGACGTTCAGGCTGCTTTCTGATTAGGTTTCTGTGACTGCTGCTAAGCTGCCATAACAGGGCGAGCAAGCAACAGGCGTGTCTGCAGAACCATGGCAGCTCAAGGCATGGAGGAAGTCAAATTTGCAGATGATGTGCACGTGCTGTAGAAAGGAAGCATCTCTCTCAGATAAGCCTCTGATGGTGTTTTGCTCTCACTAGGTTGGATGGAGAATATGGCAAGCCAATTGCAATCTGATGGCAGAATGAGCTTGAATTTTATTTTATTTTTTTTGCTTCGTGCAGCTAGATAAATGCAAACTTTACATTATATAATCTGCCCACTATGCAAAACAGCTGGTAGCAAAACCTAAACCAAAATTACATCATGCAGGGCAATGTTTCAGTTTAGCCTTCCACCGCTGACAGAATACAACAAGGGGCCAACAAAAGGATTTGGTTGCCAAGAGGAACTTTATTTGGAGGACTTGCAGATTAGTTTAAGAAGGGGAATTCTGACTACTTTAAGTGTACCCTGTCTGTTGCTATGTGACAAGATATTACTTGAACACTGTCAGATGCTTTTCTTTTTTTTTTTTGTTTTACTATTTATGCATCCTTCTCACCCCCTCAGCTCCGGTCTTCCTTGGGAGCACATGGAGTCATCCCCCTACAGCACACACCCTACCTGGCCATCCTCCGTCACCCACGTAGCCTCGGTTATACCCCGGGTGGGGACAGGGTGGGCCCCAATGCCCCGAGACAGCAGTGATGTCTGTGGCAGCCGCAAACAAGGGCAAGTCTGTGTCTCCGTCTCTGCCGGAGCAGAGAGGCATTTTCTCAGTTTTTCTCTGGGGAGTGGCTGGTGCCCTGATGTCAAGGCATATCCGATGTCTGGTACTCCCCCACTCCTTCTCTCTACTCCTCAGTGCCTGCTATATCTCCAGCTTCCACCAGAGATCAGCAGAGTACCGACCTGGGACCCCTGTCCCTCCCCGGGAGAGGAGAGCTGTCCTCCAGATGCTCAGTCCTCTCCCTCCCCTGCCGACCTCCAGCAACCTGGGCTTGTTCCCGAACCCGGGTCGCTGGTATGGCATCCAGAGCCTCAGCCCTCAGCGCTACTGGGCCTGCTGTCAGACACTTTTCATTGCCAGTTTTAGTGTAGCAGTATTAAAATATGTTTTAAGGAAAAAAAATGACTTTTTCATTTGTCAGGTATTTTTGACATTAGCTCCCTGGTTGGTCTAAGTAGCTCCCAGTTTGCTGGAAAATGCTGATACCTAGGAGCTATTCATAGGTCTTGACTGCTAGATCCTTATTTCAGCCTCTGCAGTGCTGAGGGAGCTCTGTCGGCCCCTGACACTCTCACAGTGTATATATTCTATGCTTTTGGGGGTATACAGAAGTGGTAAGGGAAAACGGTCTGTTCCTGACCTCCTCACAGTGGATTCTCTTGGTTTTACAGGGGTACACAGCAGTGGTGAGTAAGCATCATATGATCTGGCCTTTTCATGCTGGACTTTTTCTCTGTTTTAGGAGGTATGTAGCAGTTGTGAGGGAGCACTGTCTGTCTCTGACCCCCTTACGATGGCCCCCCTCACTCTCTCTGCTTTGAGAAGTTACAGAGCAGTGGCGAGGATGCACCGTCTGTCCTTGACTCTTTCACAGTGGATTCATTCTCTGTTTATGGGGGAATGCAGCAGTGATGGGACAGCACTTCTGTCTCTTACCATTTTAAAGAGGGTTCACTCTCTTTTTATGGAAGATACATAACAGAGGTGAAACACAGAATTTGATGGCAGATAAGGACCACTTGGCCAACCTAGTCTGCCCATTTCCCTACCTGATGAATAAGCTGCAAATTCTAGTTAATCAACAGCTTACTTCCTCCCATGCCCACTAGAAATGCTTTATGTCTGTCCCACGCATTCTTGAATTTTCTCACTGTTCCTGACTCCACAACCTCCTCAGGAAGGCTGTTCCATGTATCCACTACCCTTTCTGTGAAAAAATAGTTTCTAACATTAACTCTGAGCCGTCCCCACTATATCTTCAAATTGTGCCCCCTTGTTCTTGCACATCTTTTCTTCTGAAAGATGCTACCCTCTTGTACTTTGTTAATTCCCTTGAGATACTTGAAAGTTTCTATCATGTCCCCCCTCTCCCTCCTTTCCTCAGGGGTATACATATTAAGCTGCTTTAGTCTCTCCTCGTATGTCTTCTGGTGCAGACCCTGCACCATTTTGGTCTCTTATGGTGGATTCACTGTGTTTTAGTGGATATACAACAGTGCTGAGGGTACACTGTGTTTTTGTGGTATACAACAGTGGTGAGGGAAAACTGTCTGATGTTCCCAGAAACAATCTTCTCTACTGAGTCTCACTAATGGGTCTGGGACTGAGTGGGTTACACAGTAGTGGTGAGGGAGTACTGTTTGTCCCTGATCCCCCTCATGAGGGATTCTCTCACTCTCTGTTTTGGTGGTGGGGGAATGGACCCCTCTGGCTTCAAGCAGGGTGAGAACTCTCTAGGACTGTACCTCTAGAGGTTTGGCTCCTGGCAGCAGAGAGGACAGTGAAGGTGCTACCACCCACCTTGGCTTACAAGGGGTGCTCCACGAGAGTTGTGCAGAAAAAGACAGGATGGGCAGTGATGTCATACAGGCTACACAAAATCTATGCAACAACCCTAAGCTTAGGATAGGGGGACAAATCCCCTATTGGTCTAACGAAGAGGAAAGGGATCAAGCAGTTGACCCACATCAGTGCCCCACAGACTAACATCATTAAGTCATTTGGTTGCCTTTAGAAAGAATTCCAGATATCATCTTCAGACCACTGAAAATATCTGCAGATTGAGCATACGCTCAAGGCCTAGTTGGGGGTCAAATATACGAAAAAATTACTCACCTTAGTAATGTTGTTTCTTCTAATGGAGTCTTGCTATATTATGACATATGCAGTTTGTCCCAACCTTACAACTGCTCCGGAGGTGAAAGAGTTAAAGTCCATGCCCGGCATGGAACTTAGAGCTCGAGCTCGGTTGAAAATTCTTTCTGTTGTTCTTCAAACTTAAACTGTCAGATCTTTACGAGCAAAAACTCACTAAGACTCTGTGTGGAAGCTGTAAACCTACACTAGCCAACTGACTACTTAATTGAATAAACACATTTTTGGTGCCACAATGAAGACTCAAGTCAGGAGACCCAAAATGACAAACACAACAAAGATCACCCCAAAAGAGGGTGAAAACAAGGTGAGCATCTAAAAAGTGCAGCTGCCCTGCTCACCCACATCCCCAAGAGTAAGGTTCTGAGAGGGGCAGGCAGGGAGGTCATATATAGCAAGACTCCATTAGAAGAAACAACATTACTAAGGTGAGTAATTTTTCTTCAAACAACATGAAGTCTTGCTATATTATGACATATGCAGACTACACAGCAGTACCCTCCATGGAGGAGGACAGAACCTACTTGGGAAATAGGCTCTGAAGCACAGCTGTTAGAAAACGAGCATCACTCCCAGCCTGGATGTCCAGGGAGTAATAGTAAAAGTGCACTGCTTTCCAGGTAGCTGCTTGACATATCTCTAGGATAGGGATGTCCCTGGCAGCAGCCAGAGACGCAGCTGTACCTCTGGTGGAGTGAGCCCTCAGGCCCAAGGGAGGAACTTTACCCAGTTTTTCATAGCAGAACTGATACAAGAGACGATCCACCTGGCAATGGATCTTTTAGTGGCAGGTTTCCCTTTGCCAACCTCACCATAAGTGAGGAAAAGTTGGAGGGAGTTAAACCTGTGACCTTTGGTACGATCTATGTAGTAGCTAAGTGATCTTTTGACATCTAAACTGTGCAACCTCCTCTCACCAGAAGAGGAATGGTCAGTGAAGTACACAGGGAGAGATATAGATTGATTAAGGTGGAAATCTGAAACCTCCTTAGGCAAGAACTTTCGTTAGTCCTGGAGGACTACCTTATCTCTGTGAAAGGAGATAAAATCAGGCTCCACTGATAATGCTTGTAACTCACTTATGCGCCTGGCAGAAATGATGGCTACCAAAAACACAGTTTTCCAAGTCAAGTACTTGAGCTCTGCTGAAGACAAGGGCTCAAAAGGGGGCGCATAAGCTGGGCAATGCAAATATTAAGATCCCAGGCAGGGGAAGGATCCCTGAATGGGGGGTTGGTGTGAAGCAACCCCTTGAAAAACTTGGAGAATACAGGATGAGCTGAAAGAGAAGAGGGCTTACCTGCTGACAAGAAAGCAGACACGACTGCCAAGTGCACTTTTAGGGTAGCTGGTCTCAGCCCTAAAGTATTTAAATGAACCATATAATCCAGGACTGTGGGTAAGTCAGCAGATTCTGGGGAAATATGCTTCCCAGAGCACCATATGGAAAATCTCTTCCATTTGGAATTCTAAGTAGCCCTGGTGGAAGGCTTCCTGGAAGCCTTCAGAATATCCAATACACCTTGGGAAAGGTGTAGGTCAGCAAACTCTAACTCTTCAAGAGCCAGGCCTTGAGATTGAGAGATTTGAGGTTCGGGTACCAAACCCTCCCCTGAGCACAGGATAACAGATTGTGATTCCTGGGAAGACACAGGGGAAGGTGGACTGCTAAGGACATAAGGAGTGGGTACCAGGGCTGTCTGGGCCAGTCTGGAGCAATCAGAATCATCTTGCAGGATTGAGACCTGATTTTTACTAGCACTTTGAACAGGAGAGGGAAGGGTGGAAAGGCATAGAGAAACTTCCCTTCCCAACTGAGAAGGAAGGCATCCAGGGAGACTGAGCCCAACACTGGGGGCCTGCAACAAAAAAGGGGAAGTTGGTGATTGTCTGGGGCTGCAAAAAGATCTATCTGGGGTGTGCCCCATCTGGCAAATACCACCTCCAGAACTAGGGGATCCAGAGCCCATTCGTGATGGCCTTGGGAAATCCTGCTGAAAGCATCTGCCAGGACATTGTCCTTGCCTGGGAAGTGAACTGCTACAAGGGAGGTGTTCAGGGAGTAAGCCAGAGACCACAACTTCATTGCTTTGGTGCACAAGGCCGTAGACCGAGTGCCCCCTTGCTTGTTGATGTACCACATTGTGGTGGTATTGTCTGTTCTGACTTGAATAACCTTGTTCTGAACAGATTTGGAAAAAGCTTGAAGTGCTAGAAAACTGCTCTGAGTTCCAACAGATTGATGTGGAGCAGAGATTCCTGGGGACCACAATCCCTGGGTGGTGAGGTCGCCCATGTAAGGCCTCCCACCCCAGGGATGCATCTGTAGTAAGGATTAAGGAGTGAGACTGAGGGGTAAAGGGACCCCTGTCTCAAATTGCCCTGTCCTGCTACCACTGAAGGGCCTGGATCAGGTTCGAGTCACTGGAATTAATTTGGTTAGAGGGTCCTTTCTTTGAGACCAAAAGGCTCTCAGATGGAACTGGATGTCCCTCATCTGAAATCTGGCTCCTGCACTACTGCTGTCGAAGCAGCCATGTGTCCCAGGAGCTGCAGAGTGCCTGCTGGTCGAGAGACCTGCAGGGTGAAGGAGGAAGCCAGAGAAATCAGGGTATTTGCCCTTTCCAGAGGAAGGAAGGCTCTGGCTTCTTTTGTGTTCAGTTCTGCACCTATGAAGGTGAGAAGATGGACAGGCTCTAGGACTGACTTTGGAAGACTGAGAAGGAAACCTAGAGAAGTTAGCAGTTGCTGAGTTACTTGAAGGTGTAACCTGACTTGGTCTGGGTACTGGCCTACTATGAGCCAGTCGTCCAAGTAAGGAAAGATGGTAATTTTTTTGCCTTCTTAAGTGGGCAACTGCTACTGCCAGGCATTTTGTGAATACCCTTGGGGCAGATGTAAGGCCGAAGGGCATTGCTCTGAACTGGTAATGACCTGAGGGCAGTTCGAATCTGAGGTACTTTCGATGGGAGCTTCTGATGAGAACATGAAAATAGGCATCCTTGAGGTCCAGGGACACTAGCCAGTCCCTGGCCTTAAAGAGGGTAAAATAATTCCCAGAGTCACCATTTTGAATTTTGGTTTTAAAAGGTGCTTGTTTAGATACCTGAGATCCAGGATGGGCCGCCATTCTCCTGTCTTTTTTGGGGTAAGGAAGTACCTGGAGTACAACCCTTTGCCTTGGTGTAGGGGTGGAATCCTTTCCACAGTTCTGAGAGCCAGGAGGGTAGAGACTTCTGCCTCCAGGGCAAGAGCCTCTGAAGGATTTGCAGGAGGAAAGGATCTGATTCTCATCTTTGGAAATTTTTTGAAGCTGAGAACCAGTCCCTGGCTTACTACTTCCAGGACCCATTTGTCTGACGTTAGAGACTCCCAGTCCTGGACAAAGTAAGCCAGCCTGCCCCCTACAGGTAGTGGAGAATCGGCCCTGGGCGCCCCATCAGGGTGCCTGTTTGGCAGGGGCTTTAGGCTGAGTGGTGGAAGCAGGCCTGCCTGCACCCCGTCTGCCTCTCCCTCTAAAGAACCCCTTCTGAGCAAAAGCTGAAGAGGAAGCCGGGCTTTGTAAAAGGCCCATGAAAAGGCTCACCCTGCCTCTGGAGAGTCTGCCTTTGGGGAGTGACTTGCCTTTCCTTGGCCTGTGCACTCCCATAGGTGGTCCCATATTCATCCATTTTCTTCATGTAATTCTCTGTTTGCTCCCCAAACAGAGAGTTGCCCACAACAGGGAAATCCATGGCCTTAGTCTGGGTATCTCTAGACAGGCTAGTACATCTGAGCCAAGCCATTCTACTGGAGAGCCACAGATGTAGCCATGACTCTGGATGATACATCATTAGAGTCCACTGCAGCATGGAATTGCACCTTGATGCCTCAATACCATCAGCGCCACCTGCTCCAGCTCTTTTGCCAGCTGGCCAGGAACCTGTTTTGCTAGAGCTAAAACCGTATCCCATCTGGACTTTTGATATCTAGCAACATAAGCCATATAATTAGCCTGTCTGAGTCCTAAGGAAGCTGCCATGTACTGTTTCTTTGCCATGGCATCTATCTTTCTGGAGTCCTTGTCAGGGGGGTGAGAGGCTAAGGGAACATTTGCCTTGTCACAGGCTGCAGCCTGCACCACCCCCACGTGGCTGCATTGTTGTGTAAGGAACTCCGTATCAGAGCCTGATAATGCATACCTTTTGTCCATTCTTTTATCAACAGGAGGTATGGTGTGAGGAGCTTTTAAAATCTTTACTGTCTGTTTCCAAAAAGATTTATGCAGAGGAATAGACAGTCTCCTAGACTCTGGGATATCCATCATTTCTACAAAATCAGGCTCTTCCTGATCATCCACAGCTTCCTCCATAGGGAGCTGGAGGGTTTCAGCCACTTTTTTATAAAACATAAAATGAGGAGGGGACTCAGAAAGCCTAGGGGGAGACACTCCTGAAGGTCTGTCTGGAGAGATGTCCGGTTCAATGGGCACATCCAAACTTTCAAAACCACATTCACTCTCCTCATACTCCTTCCCTCCTCTGGTTCATAAAATTCCTCTAAATAATACTCTTGAACCGGAGGAACCGACCGAACCGAGCGCTTATCTGATGATGCCGGTTCGGTCGGAACCGGGGAGAGTGACTGAACAATTTTTATTGCTTTAGCTATTTCTTCAGCGGTTGGAGAGGGAAGTTTTGACTCCACACCAGCTGATTTTCTAGATTTCTTTGTTGGAACCGACTCCTCAGAGTCGGCTCTCCTTTTGCCCGAGGAAGTATCGCTCTGGTCAGAGGGTTCCTCCGTTCGCTGAAACCAACCGGCTGGCCATCCGGTCAGCGGACTTTGGCCTCCTGTTCCCTGAGTCTACCAACTCTCTTATCCAGGGTAGCTGCAGGAAAACCCTTGCAAATCTGGCAGTCTGAATTGAGGTGGTCAAACCCCAGACAATAAACACATGTGGTGTGGGGGTCAGCCTTGGCAAAGGCTTCCCCACATACAACACAGTGCTGAAACCCAGTGGGCCCGTTTTTCTTTTGGGTTTCTCAGACATAGTGCCAGCCTAACCAAAAACTTGCCCGTTTACGGCAACCTGCCAAGCAAGACTTCCTTATCGGTTCCCAACCGTGTCACGGGTCGTGGAAAAAAACGTAATTAAATCTGTTTTTTTTTAGAACCGATGAGAACCGGGAACCGCACTTCTGAAAGACTGTAATGTAACAGAAGTAACTTGATCGGTTCAAACCGAACCGATGAAAATGTTTACAAGTTCCACACAGAAATAAAATGTAAAACCTATCTAGTACTTACAATACCACAGAAAGAGCTTGAACTGACCGGTTGCGGTTTAATTTCGGTTAAAAAACCGAAAACTTTTATATTTTAACCGACAAAATGAACCGAGCAGAAGGAGGAATCTCCGGAGCGACTGTTCAGTGAGGCGGAGTAAAGAATCTGACAGTTTAAGTTTGAAGAACAACAGATAGAATTTTCAACCGAGCTCGAGCTCTAAGTTCCATGCCTGGCATGGACTTTAACTCTTTCACTTCCGGAGCAGTTCTAAGGTTCGGACAAACTGCATATGTCATAATATAGCAAGACTTCATGTTATTTGAACTATCAATCTGTAAGTATGGCCCAAACTATTGACGGCTGGACCAATTTGACAAATATTAAAACTGGCCGGGTCTACAACACCTGCAGCAATTATACTGACCCAACTGGGAACCTCAAAGACCAGTGGGAGACAGATCTGGGTCAAGAGATATCACAAGACACTTGGGAAAGATCCTGGAGGGTAACAATAAAGGCTCACCTGATACCTACTACCAGCTGATCCAGAAAAAGCTCCAAGGTAAGTGGCACAGGACCCCTGATCAACTGACTGGTCAAGATGGGTATTCAAATTAAGAATGAATGCTGGAGGTGCACCAAAATTCAGGGCACATTGGCCACATAATATGGTCATGCCCACACATTTAAAACTTCTGGGCCAGAGTCAGAAGAAAGGTTGAAGAGATAGCAAGGGCACCAATCACCAATTTACCAATTATTTGGGTGCTAGGAGACACTCATCTCCTTCAAGGGGTGCTCATCCCTTTGCGTCCTCTATTGTATACAATGGCAATGAAGGCCAAGAGGCAGCTGCTGATGAAAAGGAGACAGACAGACAGAACCTCCTACCCTCATGGAATGGGAGACAGGGGTCACCAGAATCTCCTCTTACACACAAATACAGTATAAAGTGAAGGGCAGATTGAACAAATTCACCAGAGCAAGGGCCACTTAGCTTTTAAATACAGGAGTACGAGAGATCCGGAACAAGGTAGAGGCCAGGGGCGTAGCTACAAGGGTGCAGGGGGTGCAGTGGCACCCAGGCCCACGAGGTCTGAGGGGCCCAAATCATAATTTTGATGTTTATTCAAAGCTGGGGAGGGACCCTGTAACATTGCCTTGCACCCAGGTCCTCTGGGAATTTGCTATCTATGCTACTGGTAGAGGCATCAGCTCGAGAGGGTGGGGGAAGACACTATATGGAGGGGGGAGGTGAGCCTGCCACAAGGTGAATTCCTTACTTTTACAGAAGTTCTATGCTACTCTCTTCCCACTTTCCTAATAATGTCCTCTTTCTCCCACATCTACCAGCTCTGTACAGCGATCAACCTCTGTAATTAAAACAGCAGATAGTAAGAAATTGTTTACTGACAAAAAAAAAAGATACAAAGTCCTTCATGATAGTGGTACCCGTAACACTTTGTGTCTTTTTAGTCTCTCGTGTGAAAGTGGCTTCCTACAGCATGCATCTGACAAAAATGATCAAATTAACTTTCCCCATAAAGTCAGTTGAATGGTACTCTTTCTTAATATGTTCAATTTTCTTTACTGTAAGAGTTGTTTGCATTCTTATATTTCAATATGTTTTAGTTGAGACGTCCCTCTAGGATACTGTACTGAGTTGAGTTAGTCTTGTAAGTTTAACTAGGCAACTATGCTGTTGCAAACTGACAAAATGTAGGCGTATACTGCAATACGTTTTTCGGGTGTCGTTGAATGCCTTAGTCGTGTAGCTCCATGGGGACTGCCTCCAAGCTAGGATCTGATTAGTTATAGTCTGGATAACGGCAATGTAATAGTATTACTGCATTGCATGATAAAAGAAAAAACTTGAATAAACTCTTTTTATTCACAAAAAAAAAAAAAAAAACCTTCATGGACAGAGATCACAGGGAGTGATGCAAGAAACATTGTGCCCGAGGAAAAAAAATAGCACGAGTTTGCACAAAACAAATAGTGCGAAACTGTGAGAAAATTGTGTGTCAAAATAAGGCCAGATTTCATGAGAAACGAAGTTTACAAGAAAAAAAAATTGTGAAAATAAGATGCAAGAAAACACATCTTTTACATGAGGCTGTTTGCATGAGAAACAATACAGATACAGACGTGTATGAAAAATAATGCAAGATGCATGAGACAGATATAAATTGGATGGAAGTAACACTAATTACATGATACTAACGCCCCAATTTTGAAAGAGAAGCGCAAGCACTGTGCAAATATTTGCCCTGCGCATCCGCTAGTGCCAGATCCAGCAACTGACACATTCAGTCAGATGCTATCCAACTGAATATAAGACCGAGTCACCGTGCCCCGAGACGGATCTGGGCTGTACACAGCCCACAGGGAATAGCGCTGCCTGAAATGGATAACGCCAAGACCCCTGTAGGCAATATTCAGCCACAACATACCAATGAGGGCACTGGGCATGCAAGGCACTAAGGGGCCATCTGATGCCCATTTTGGGTGCATTTGCATACAAGCAGCAGCCCATTAGCACCCATCCTGCAGTGTATCTTATGAATTCCCTGGTATCCCCACCCCAAACACCTGTTCCATATTTTGGCAAGATATCCCTGGTGTCCAGTGGCACCTTCCCTCAAAAATCTGTTTCACTGTTTGAATGGCTTTCCCTGGTGTCCAATAGGAACCCCAATCCCCTGAACACTAGTTCTGAGGATTGAAAGGATAGCTCTGGTGTCTAGTGGCATCCCGCACCCCTCCTCTGGTCACCCACAATGCTTAATTGTTCCCTGGTGTCCAGTGGTTTCACCCGACTGCTCACTGCCAAAAGTAAAAGTAATCATTGCTGGTCCAGTGTCCTGCATGTGTACGCACTGACAGTTTATACAGTGGCTGCCGAGGAGGTGAGAGTAGGACTGTGCTGATCACTGCATTGGGCATCGCTGGACATCACAGGACTCTCTGATAAAAAAGGTGGGGTGAAGGGTGGTGGTATGTAAGTGGGGGGGCACTAGACCACTAATGATTACTTCTAGTTTTGGCAACGGGTGATAGGTGGGACCACTGGACACCATGGCATGCTTAAATGATGAAAATGAAACAGGCGATGGGGGGGGTGGGAGATGCCACTGGACATCAAGGATATCCATTCAAACTACGAAATGGATGTTTGGGGGTTACCACTGGAGACCAGCGATATCCATGCAAACTACAGAATGGGTGTTGGGGGTGGGGGTGCCAACAGACACCAGGGATATCGATGCAAAATACAAAATGAGGGGTCAGGGGTGGGCAGCTGCAGTACAGCTGCCCTGCCTTCGAAGGGTTGGGACACCCCGTTAAGAGGTGGTTTTTGGCATCAGTGCCACTTTGAGGATTGTTTACCACCGCAGCAAACCTTTGAAGATACCACTTTGGTGCTACGGGATTGGACTGGCACTTCTGGGGCTTTTGAATATGGATCAGCCGGGAGCACCAGTACAATTCTGGATTAACGCACTTGCAAATCCTATTTGTGGGCCTACTGCAGGTGCGCTAATCTCAGAATATTGGGCGCCATAAGTAAATAAATAATGTAGGCTTATGTAAAAAATAGCACATGATGCATAAAAAAGACACACATTGTGTGATCTGGTGCTGAGTCACCATGTGAAACCTCCAACCGTGATTGAACATGTTCAGCGTTCACAGATTGAGAACTGGGTGCCAGTTCCCCATATGTCTGGCACCACTAAGTACAGTGACACAAACACTTGATTAACTCGGTTTTCTGGGACAGACTCTAATGTATGCCACTCAAAAAGTTTAAGAACTTCACTTCACAGTGTAGAGAGGCTCCAGCAAAAGCGTGTCCTCCAAAGGCACTCGGGACTGACAGGGGGTGCAGAGTTCTGAATTCTAGACACAACCTCAATCCCACCACTTCCAAGACTCCCTTGTCTTACATGATAGCGGACTACTAAGGTAGAAATTGGGAGAGTCTGTTGATGACAGAGATCTGCAGCTGGGTTCAACATAGAGAGTAGATGGCCCCCCTAACCTGCCATTTCTTTCCCGTGGCATTGCCCCCCACACACACAAACAGAGGACTAAACTTTTGGAGGAACTGCTCCCAATGCCTTATTGGAGGGCTTGGCCAGGTGGTGTTGCTGAAACTGCGGCTTGTGTTGCTGCTGAGTAGAGATGCAGCAAACTGCAGCTTTGCGCTACATACAGTGGGGAAGAGCTTCCCAACTTTGCATAGTGACTTCATGGAAATGAAGGGGGCCCCTCATGCATACAGGTGCAGTGGCACATTCAAATTTTTGTGACAGCAGTAAAACAGCACCCAAAGTGCTGCTATTTACTACTGTAGAAAACCATGACTTAACCAGGCGCTAAGCCCGCGCTCCCACTCCACCAGTGGTGGGACAGCTGTACCGTAGCCACCTGCCCACTATCGCTCATCACGCCAGCAGGGCTGCAGGCCCCAATGTCCAGTAGTACCCCCAGAACACGTCCCATGTATGTATAACATATCACTGATGTCTAGTGGTAACCCTCAACCCCCTGAGCTGCATCCATAAGACATATCCCTGGTGTCTACTGGCAAGTCAGTCAATGTTGCTAGTAATGCCACCTTCTGAGCCTGGGCTTTTTTATTTATTTATTTAGTTTTTGTTGACCGGGTAAGTGCACTAGACAAATCCTGCCTATTTTCAGACAAGACCCGGGGGAGGGGGATACAGATGAATGCCAACTGACCTTGAACCAGATTAAGCTGTTGGTGGTATTTTTTTATTTAATTTTTCCATGGTTGCTAGAGATTTTTCTAGAAAGAACGTCTCCATCGCCTTTCTTCTGCATTGCCTGGTTGCTTGATTGAAGCCCTGGCAAATCTGATAAGTCCTGATGTTCCGAGAAATGCCTAAACAGCAGACACACACAGTGTGTGTGTCATCCATATAAATCTTTTCTCTGCACTCGCAATACGAGAACAACGTTGTTGGTTTCAGCAGCAACCAGAGGCAGTGATACCACTAAAAATGTAGTGATTACTTAGATATAAAATAATAAACAACAATGGCTGGTTGGTTGGAGTTTCTACAACAGGTCCGATTGGGTACGACTGACGGTGAGAAAAGAACTGAGGAGAGGTGAGGCTACTCACATTTATGTATACGGGTGATGTGCGATGTCGTCGGTGGAGGCCTCTAGCTAGCAAAATTTTCTGTGTGGTCCTAGCACTAACACAGGTATAGCTCCAAAGGTGTGGCCTAAGGGAAATGATATCCTTGAAAATCAAGTATTGTCCGATGTATACTTTTGATCGTATCAATGGAATTGTATAGTGTCTGCACCCATTTGATTGTGTACTGTATTCAAGATCTGTTAACAATGTATATTTGTATTCTGATGTCTTGCTATCTATTGTAACCTCCTAGGTTGTGCCACAAAATAGGCAATTACTTTGTCTAGTACACTTACATGGCAAGAAAATTAAGTAAATAAACACCACAGAGTGAACACACTATGAGAGAGGTAGAGCCAGAAAGTATTTCCTCACACTTGTCTGCCCCCCCCATAAAAAAAAGAGAGTGACTCCATTGTGAGATGGTCAAGTAGAGATAACGCCTCCACACTACTGCTGAAAACCTCCTGAAAACAGAAATCTACCACAAGAGGGTTAGACCAAACAGTGCTCCCTAACCACAGCTGTGTACCCACCTAAAACAGAGAGAGAGTCCACCGTAGGAGAGACAGAGTGCTCCATAACCACAGCTGTGTACCCACCTAAAACAGAGTGAGAGTCCACCGTAGGAGAGACAAAGTGCTCCCTAACCACAGCTGTGTACCCACCTAAAACAGAGGGAGAGTCCACCATAGGAGAGACAGAGTGCTCCCTCAACACAGCTGTGTGCCCACCTGAAACAGAGTGAGTTCACCATAAGAGGGTCAGGGACAGACAGTAGTCCCATAACACTGCAGTGTACCTGCCTAAAACAGAGAGTCAGCCTAATATGAGAGGGCACGGGGACAGACAGTGCTCCCTCACCACTGCAGTGTACCTGCCTAAAACAGAGAGTCAGCCTAATATGAGAGGGCGTGGGACAGACAGTGCTCCCTCACCACTGCAGTGTACCTGCCTAAAACAGAGAGTCAGCCTAATATGAGAAGGTGCGGGACAGACAGTGTTCCCTCACCACTGCAGTGTACCTACCTAAAACAGAGAGTCAGCCTAATATGAGAGGGTGCGGGACAGACAGTGCTCCCTCACCACTGCAGTGTACCTGCCTAAAACAGAGAGTCAGCCTAATATGAGAGGGCGGGACAGACAGTGCTCCCACCACTGCAGTGTACCTGCCTAAAAACAGAGAGTCAGCCTAATATGAGAGGGTGTGGGACAGACAGTGTCCCTCACCACTGCAGTGTACCTACCTAAAACAGAGAGTCAGCCTAATATGAGAGTGCGGGACAGACAGTGCTCCCTCACTACTGGCCTAATATGAAAGTGTGCAGAACAGACAGTGCTCCCTCACCACTGCTGTGCATCTCTGTTTGACAGAAAGAAAATCCACCCTGTGTGAGACAGGAACACAAACTGCTAACTCCCCTAAACCAGAAAGTGAATGCAGCAAGAGGGTCAGGGACAGACTGTGCTCCCTCACACTACTGTGTACCCCAAAAAAAAAACAAAAAAAAACAGAGTGAATATACTGAGAGGGTCATAGAGAGACTGTGCTCCCTCAGCAGTGCTGTGTACACCCCCATCCAAAAAAAAAAAACCAGAGTGAATATAGTGAGAGGGTCAGGGACAGACCTGGTCCCTTACACTGCTGTGTACCACCCCCAAAAAAAACAGAGTGAATATAGTGAGAGAGTCAGGGACAGACTGTGCTCCCTTACACTGCTGTGTACCCCCACAAAAAACCCCAGAGTGAATATAGTGAGAGGGTCAGGGACAGATTGTGCTCCTTACACTGCTGTACCCAAAAAACCAGAGTGAATATAGTGAGAGGGTCAGGGACAGACTGTGCTCCCTTACACTGCGTGCACCCACAAAAAAAAAACCCAGAGTGAATATAGTGAGAGGGTCAGGGACAGACTATGCTCCCTTACACTGCTGTGTACCCAAAAAAAACCCAGAGTGAATATAGTGAGAGGGTCAGGGACAGACTGTGCTCCCTTACACTTCTGTGTAACCCCCCCTGAAAAAAAAAAAAAAAAGGGAGTGAATATAGTGAGAGGGTCAGGGACAGACTGTGCTCCCTCAGCACTGCTATTTGTTCTCCTAAAACAGACTGTGAATCCAGAAAGGTGGTTAGGGTCATACACTGCTCCCTCACCTCTGCTGTTTATCTCCTACAAAAATAAATGTAATCCACCATGAGAAGTCAAGAGTCAGACAGTGCTACCTCACCACTGCTGTGTACTGTCCTAAAACAGACAATCTGTTGTCAGAGGGTCATGGTTAGACTGTGCACACTCACCACTGCTGCTATGTATGTACCCCCTAAAAGAGAAGGCAAATTCACCGCTAGAGTCCGGGACAGATAGTGTTCACTCACCACTGCTGTGTACTGTCCTAAAACAAACAAGTGAATCCACCATTGCAGGAACACACAGTCCTTCCTCAACACTGCTGTATACCCCCTGCAACAAAAAGTGAATTCATCCTGAGAGGGATGAACAGCACCCCCTCACCACTGTTGTTTGTGCACTCCCTAAGACAGGGAGTGAGACCATCAAAAGAGGGCGGTTCTGGAGACCCAATCTCAGCAAAGACATAGACAGGATGGAAGCTGTCCAGAGGAGGGCAACTAAAATGGTGCAGAGTGTGCACCAGAAGACATATGAAGAGAGACTTAAGGAGCTTAATATGTATAGCCTCGAGGAAAGGAGGGAGAGGGGGGACATGATAGAAACTTTCAAGTACCTCAAGGGAATCAACAAAGTCCAAGAGAGTAGCATCTTTCAGAAAAAGAGATGTGCAAGAACAAGGGGGCACAATCTGAAGATAGAGGGGGGACGGCTCAGAGGTAATGTGAGGAAGCATTTTTTCATGGAGAGGGTTGTGGATGCATGGAACAGCCTTCCTGAGGAGGTTGTAGAGTCAAAAACAGTGCTAGAATTCAAGAATGCATGGGACAGTCATAAGGCAATTCAAGGGGTTGGGGGTAGGAAGAAGTAGGCTGTTTGTTAACTAGGATCTGCAGCTTATCCATTAGGTAGGGAAATGGGCAGACTGGGTGGGCCAAGCGGTCCACATCTAATGTCAAATTCTGTGTTTCTATGAGGGTTAGGGGCAGACAGTGCTCCATCACTACTGATGTGTACAATCCTAAAACAGTGTGCGGAGCACATTCCTAAATGAGGTGGGGGAGAGGGGATGTTCTGCAACTAGTTAAAGCTCTGCCTCAAAGTATAGTAATACCCCCAACTCAGGGGTGCCAGCCCTGGCCCCCCTCATAACTCACATGAATGTTTAACATGTTTTTAAGTGCAACTGGCATTATATTTGGGTAGGTCTGTAAAATGTCTATAAGACTTCTGCTCCCATCCTAGTGCACTCTTGTAAAGCAGATTATTTTACCTCAACCAGTTCTAACCCCTGATAAAATAGCTAGCACCCCTGTTTAACAACAGCAAGGTCAGGCATCCACACTGCTGGATTTAAATATCTGGTATTGCTGAAATACACACACACACCCCGGCCACCACCCAAACTGCAGTTGTTTCCCATTATTGCATCATACTGCTCTTCATTCTCTATGGAAGAACCTTGAGAACAGTGTAACACAACAAGTTCATATATCAACTCTCCTCTTCCCCCACCCAACTGGTTATGACAACCAATGAGAGACATCCACATATCTGGAAGCTTAAGGTTACTGCGTCACATCAGAAAGAAAAACACAAATTAATAATCACTGCTCCATCTGGTGGCTGAAAGCAAACTTACATCACAGGAAAATGGAAAAAACATTTTGTTTCTTATTTCAAATCCCATTCCAGGGATCATTGAATATAGAAAATCTTCAAAATGAAAGGCTCTTCCACCCCCCTCCCCCCCAAAAAAATCCCTGGCTATATAAGAAAGCTGTAGTGGGACCCTTCATCACCCCTTTGCCAAACCTTATACCTGGGACCACAGACTAGAAAAAAGTTTATTCAAACTCTTTCCATAGCACTTACTGTATCTGAAGCTTTGTATCACAACAACAAAAATCAGTGTAGCATTTAGCTTGTATCCTTAGGTATAGCAACTGTGCAGTTGCTATGGGGGAAATCAGATTTATAATTGAATGCGCTTCACTTAAACAAATTTTGTACAGCAGTCAATGAAAATAGTTTTTTTTTTTTGCTTCCTAAACATCAAATAACATTCTCCCACAAACCATAAAAAACAACTGATGAGACTCAGCTTGTTCAATCATGTTTTATTCTACCCAGGTACCAGTGCTGGAATTAAAATGCATGAGCTTTGGGAGCTATTTTTTTGGGGGGGGGCATGAAGGTCCTATCTTAAAACCGTGTCCCCTTCCCATAATTTGTCACTTCAGAGGCAGTCCAGAGGAGGGCAACTAAAATGGTATAGGGTCTGTAACAGAAGCCATACGAAGAGAGACTAAAGGAGCTTAATATGTATACCCCTGAGCAAAGAAGGCAGAGGGGGGACATGATGGAAACTTTTAAGTACCTCAAGGGAATCAAAAAAGTCCTAGAGGGTAGCATCTTTCAGAAGAAGAGATGTGAAAGAACAAGGGGGCACAATTTGAAGATAGAGGAGGGACGGCTCAGTGGCAATGTGAGGAAGCATTTTTTCACAAAGAGGGCGGTGGACGTATGGAATGGCCTTCCTGAGGAGGTTGTGGGGTCAAAAACAGTGGGGGAATTCAAGACTGCATGGGAGAGACATAAGGCAATTCTTGTTGGGTGGGGTAGGAAGAAGTAGGTTGTTGGTTAACTAGGATCTGCAGCTTATCCAGTAGGTAGGGAAATGGGCAGACTAGGTGGGCCAAGCAGTCCTTATCTACCGTCTCAGTCTATATTTCTATGACAGTGAACCCTAGCAAGCCCCACTGTAATTCCAATACTGCGTCAGGTATGTTAAATGGGAAGGAAGCGAGTTCAAAGAGACTGAGGTTTCCCTAGCTTTCAGCACAATGTCAGATTTCTTTACATGCGCTCTAAGCATCTGGAAAGCAGCTCTTGTCACACCAGTACACAAGAACCTCCAACTTCCAGCCCATCTCCATCCTATCACCATTGTCAAAGGCCCTAGAGAGGACAGTAGCAGACCAACTGAATGCGTATCTACACAAATACAATCTGCAATGCCCCCAACAACATGGGTTCTGTAAATACCATGGCACAAAACACCGCCTTAATCGAGTTCTCAAGCTTCCTACACAAAGTAGCTGACAGCAGCCACCTAGTGGGGTAAATTTTCATTGATCTCACAGAAGCTTTTGATACAGTAAACCACCATCTACTGCTAGAAAAGTTACTAGAACTCTGTCTGTCCCTTACCTCCATCGGTTGGTTTTCTAAATACCTCTCAGACAGAACACCGTGTGTGAAGATAGCCTTTGTGCTGTCCAGCCCCTGGAAGTTCTCACTAGGGGTTCCCCAAGGGTCCATCCTGGGACTCTTGATGTTCAGTACATTTCTCAATACCCTCCCTGAAGCTTGCACATCCAAAATTATCCACTACGCAGACAATGCCGTAATCATTAATCACAGCCCACAACTAGGCCCCCTCTCCCAGGACCTGCAGAACAGTTTCTACCAGCTAGAGCCCTAGTTCACCAGGCACAAATTGCTGCTCAACTATAAAAAAACTAAAGTAATGCTGTTCATCGGCCCACACTCCAAAAAGAAAAACCTCAGTCTTAACAGTCAATAAAAAACCCAACAAAGCCCTTGAACGAGCAAGGACATTCAAGTACCTCTGAGTACATACAGACAACTCCGTCTCCTTCTCACATACCGACAGCGTAAGTCAGGGTTGTCAACGTCAAACTTGGGAGTCCTGTATAAGCACAAGAGCCACCTAACCACTGCTGCCCTGCGCCTTGCCATCACCAGCTTAGTCCGGTCAGTTATTGACTATGGGCTGATTTTATATAGTGCTACCACCGACATGGCCCTAAAGTGTGTCAAAACAGCACCGAACAAAGCCTGCCGACTCGTCCTGGGTGCCGAAAGGCTCTCCCACACATGCAAGCTGTATGCCGAAACATAATGGCTAAACCTACCAGGGTGAATAAAGTACCAAGTATGCCTCATGGGAAAGAAAGCGCTTCTTGGTCTCGCCCCGCCTGCCATCCGCAACCTACTGCAATTCTCACAAACCCAGCACTGCAACAGGGGCGCGCTGCATGGTGCTCACTATCTGCACTGTTCCGGAGAACCTCTCTCGCTCAGCGTTCTTTTGCTTACAGAGCCCCACACTGGATTAATGAACTTCCTGCCAAATTAGTCAGCTCCAATATCATCAGCTCTTTTAAAAAAGAACGGAAGCACTACCTAGCTACCTCCAGCAGCTGTGACTGCTAAACGACCTTGAACTCTCTGCCCTCGAGACTGCTTTCTCCCCTATGCTTTAGTGAAGCTGACCTCACCTGTCCTTATCCCAGGGACCTCTAATTGACCTTTTAACATCCCCCTCATCTCTCCGCCACCAGCCTCCTCTTACTACTTCCCCTTCCCCACTGCCTTCCCAACCTCAACTGCACACCTTTAACCTTCTACCCTCCCCCATGGAACCCCCCAACCTGTCCCCAGCTCTCACTTTCTGGCTTCCCATCCTCACTTTACTGATGCTTGCCACCATTGTATTGTTCTCCTTGGACGTGGAACCTTCGCAAATGAACTCTGAGCTCAAAGGCTGTATCCAAAAATTAAAATAAATAAAAAGCAGTTCCCCATGTCGTACTGGGAGACAATCAACTTGTTGTTCAGTATGCCTTCCTGGGGAAACATTTCAATAAATAAATTAATTTAGTTCAGCCATTCAGACAGATTACAGCGGGAGTTTCCCTATACACACCCTTACAACTGGGGAGACCAAATAACAAGAATTTCAAGTAACGTGCTCAATGTCACACATACCAGGCACACTTCCCCAGTGTTAGCCTTTTCTTGGCATAATGTATGGCATACGAGTACAAGAAAAGAAAACTACAGCATGCAAGAAACCATGCGTCACCCTCAGCTGAAGCCTCAGTGCAGAGGCGACACGCAAGGATAATAGTCGGGTGACTAGTAGCAGACCTCCTGCAGCTGATCTAGTGCTCAGGTACATCTTTTTGGCATCTGTGTATACCTTTTTCACACTTTGCACCCTATCTCAATACTACTAGTTGTTGAAATGCACCGGTAACATGCTGACTACATGCTACATCTGCTAGCTATATGCCTAAATTGGGTTAAATACCAGTTTGTGCAGATTTTTAAAATAAAAAAATACACGTATCTTTGCTGGTAGTTCTATATGAATGGGGCTAATGTATAGTACATAATAGCCCCATACATGTAGAACTGCCAAAAAAGAAATGTAAGTACATTTAGACAGCCCCCGCCTCCAATCTTATTACTGTAATATGTACATAGAGAGCCTGCAGCCAGAGTCTGTTCCTTGCATTAATTACTGGTAGATGGCAGACTCTCTGAATTAGCTAAATGTATATGCCATAGTATTGTATAGTAATGTATACTACGCTCGAGACACACTGTTGTCTGTTGTGTGTTATATCTGTCTTATATAAAGTCAAAACAAAAACAAAAACAAAAGAGAGCCTGCAGCCAGAGTCTGTTCCTTGAATTAATTACTGGTAGATAGCAGACTCTCTGAATTAGCTAAATGTATATGCCATAGTATTGTACAGTAATGTATACTACGCTCGAGACACAGCGTTGTCTGTTGTGTGTTATATCTGTCTTATATAAAGTCAAAACAAAAACAAAAGAGAGCCTGCAGCCCCATTCCCTACTTCACGTCAACTTATGTTTTTTTAACTCTTTATCTGGCACTCGTGCCGAGAGTTACAGTATGTTATGCATGCTGCAGTACGTGAATGTACCGATATCTGCCGAGTCTCTAGCCTGCATGTGCCCAAGGTGTCAGGTGCACAGACTCCTAACCACCACAAGCAGTAGGACAGTTGCCCATCACCAAGGGCCCCCCCCCTCCCCCGTAGTAGAAGAGCAGTCCTCCAGACCTCACCCCTCCTCCCTTGGTGCATAGCGTTAAGCGCAACCACTTCATCAGTTGGCGGCCCGTCATCTTAAAGATTATTTCACGGGCAGAGTTGAGGTGCTCTTGCCGGACGCTCAGGTTGTACATGGAAGTCATCAGCTGAACATATTAAGGTGCATATTTCTTTTTCTACTGGACAAACAAAAATCAGAAACCTGGAGAAATTAGCTCCTCAAGTGGACATCTCCTTGGCAGGAGCTGAATGCCCAGAGAGTGACAGCTGCTTTTTAAGGTTTCTAGCATCTTTCTCACTATATGTTAAACTGACAGGACTGCAGCTCCCAGTTTTGTCCCTTCTTCCACTTACACAGGGGAACTACTATCTTCCAGTCGCTAGCTGCCACCCCATCTCCAGTAAAGTGTTAAAGAGCTCAGCTACTAATGCGGCTAGGTCCCGCCCCATCTCCTTTAGCACCTGGGGATGCTGCCCATCCAGGCCCATGGACTTGTCCACTTTCAGCACCCTTTCCACTGCGATGGGCATCTCACCGACAACCGCCCCCTGCCCTGACTACATAGTCTGGTAATTGTCCTTTATCCTCGGCTATAAATACTGCACAAAAAAGGATTTGGCATGTCTGCCTTCTTTTTATCCTCCTCCTCCTCCTCACATCCTTCTACTTCCTTCAGTCTGATTCTTTCCCCTCTTGTTCTGCATTTCTTGCATATGCAAGGAAGGAAGGAATGTTTTACCCCCCTTCCTCATCCCTTCTGCTATTCTCAGCTCCATATCAGACTCCGCCCTCTTCACAGCCTTGCTGGCCTCCTCCATTTTGCTTAGACACTCTGCCCTATATCCCCAGCCCTGGCTGTTTTTGTGCTCTCTGAAGGCCGCCTCCATCCCCCCTCACAGTCTCTCCTCGCTCTCTTGTGAACCACAGTGATTCACTGCCCATCGTGTTGTTTTTCCCTATTACTGAGTCAGTGATTCGTGACCTCCAATCACTTCCCATTTCTTTTCTACCTCCTCTAATACCTTCAGACCTTCTAGCTTCTCCTGTAATAACTTCCTCATCTTGCCAACGTCAACGCTCCTGAAGTCCAGGACTTCTGCCTGTAACTTCTTTCTCTCTGTTTCAAATATAACATTAAAGCACACTGACTGATGGTCATTGGCTCCCAAAGGATACTGCACTGTGATCTCTCTATAGTATCCCTGTTCATTTGGACTCAGTCGAGGATGGCCCCCTCTACTGTAGTATCCTCTAACCTCTGAGTCAGGAATGCCTCCAAGAAGAGCTCCACCGGCAGCCAATTCCTGCCACTTGCTGCTACTGGGGTCTTCCAGTCCACATCTGGCATGATGAAGTTACCCTTCAGCAGCACCTCCTCTGCTTTGCAGCCCTTCTAACTTCATCCCCTAGTTCTAGGTCTACTGCCTCTTTCTGTGATGGTGGTCTATACACCACTCCTAACCTGCTGTTACTCTCCCCATTTCTAACTACCTCTACCCACATTGTATACACACACGTGCCATCCTATCAATGACCGCCATGGCTTCTACACCATCCCCTGTGTACAGTACTACCCTTCCCCCTTTCTTGCCTCATCTCTCTTAAACAACGTGAATCCTGGGATACTCAGGTCCCAGTCATGGTATTATGTGGCCTTGTCTCTGTGATTATTACCATTTAAAGGTCCGCTGCTGGGTCCACTGCCTGCATGTCACAGGTTTTGCTCTTCAGGCTCCTGGGGTTAGCACACACAGCCCTCCAT
The DNA here is from genome assembly GCA_016271365.2 of Neoceratodus forsteri. Classification (NCBI taxonomy): domain Eukaryota; kingdom Metazoa; phylum Chordata; order Ceratodontiformes; family Ceratodontidae; genus Neoceratodus; species Neoceratodus forsteri. The sequence goes on along the minus strand of CM028130.1, from coordinate 150,378,359 downwards.
GTGTCTTGCCTTCCTCCTCCACCTGAATTTCAGTCTCCCATCACCACCGCCCCCCCAACTCTTATCTTTGGTCCCTCTTCTATTGCCCTCCCGGATGCCCCCAAGCTCATGTACCCTTAACTTGTTCTGTTATCTTACTGTCTTCATTCTGATTCCTCTTTGTTCCCCACCCTCCTATTAGCATGGGGGAGAGGTCATTCTGGCTTCTCACTTTCAATATGGGGCACCAAGTGCAGAAAAGCGGATTCATGCCTCCCAGAAGCAGTTTCCATGAACTTTGGCTTCATATGAAGTGTGAGAACCAACTAACAGGAAGGAAGGGAGTGAGGGAGGAGATGGATGCAATGGGAAAAGAGAAACCAGACACACCGTGGCTCTGCAGCTAAACAATACTTTGAAAGTCCACAGAGCAGTCAGAAACACAGAGTTTAATAGTTTATCAAGCAGCTGCAACTCTGCTAGCAAGATCCGAGTGACAGATTGTGGTTAAAAGGAAAGAGCTGTGGTGCAGTCACTGGCCCAGGCATTGCCATGCCTTCCTCGGTACAGAAGTGGACTCAAGTTGCACTGGTGCGCAGCTCTGCTGGGGAACAGTGCTGCTGATAGGAGCATGTCCAGTCCAGGGAGGAGATGGTGCCACCTCCAGCACCACAGCGACCACGGTAAAAGACCAAGAAGCTTGCTTCCCCGGGGGCCATGCTGTAAAGTCTGTGGCTCACAGTAGCCATGGCAGTGCCATCTCATGGATGGAAGGCAGGGGAGAATGCTCTAAGCCCTCTGAATAATGAGAAGATACATGTAAGCCAAGCACACTGGACCCCAGTATCCTTCAGCAGGTGGTGGGTGATGGGGCCTTGTGGTTCCCCTGGCCAGAGGAGGGTGCACAACTTCAGAGTGCAAATAAAAACCTATAGTGTAAGGGTTACAGAGTGGTGCACTTGGCCCATGTTCGGGAGACAACTCAGATCGCTAGTACCACATCAGGAAACAGTCCAGGCTGAGGCACAGTGTACCATGTCCACAGAGGACTGGCAGCAGCTTTCAGCACCAGAGAGCTCTGCAGATGAGCCAGGGAGCCTTCTTATTCCACTGTGGCATGCTGCTGTGCATTCAAGAGGCAGATAGGGGCTAAGCTTTCATCTTAGTGTCTCTCTCCTGGTTAAAAAAAAAAGGGGGGGCAGGAGGGAGAATTATGGAAAAGAGACTGGGATAAAAAAAAAAAAAAAAAAAAACACAGTGGCTGCCAGCACTCTTGGGCCCCTAGCTTGCCACCTGCTACTGGATCCTGATCAGGCCAAACCTCCCTCGGATCCTTCTGCCATGGAGGGCAAGCTGTGGGATACAAAGGTGAGCTAGCAGTAGATGGGGCAGGGGGGGATGGCATGGTCACAGCTGAGGGGGATACTGTAAGACTGAAAGGGAAAGAAAATGGGGGGATGTGAATGCCTAGCCTTGCCTGGCACAGAAGGAATAATTAAAAAACTCTGCAGCAGCGAATGAACATGTCAGAGTTGGAAATAGTGTCATCTAGTGGTTAAGAGAATCTGCTTATGAACCGGGAGATCACAGGTTTAAAACCCACTAGAGTAGCGCAAAATGGGCTGGCAGTATAGCCTGGAGGTTAGAGGAACGAGACGTGAACGAGCTTGGTACATCCAGCAACCCAGACCCGAGTTTGATTCTCACAACCTCCACTTGCATACTGTGTGACTCTGAGCAAGTCACTTGACCGCCCAGTGCTCCCAGGTCGCCCCTGAAAACAGGCACTTGTGCCTAGTGGGCCTTACCCGGTTACCAAAGACTAAAATATAAATAAATAAACATACACACTGTGTGACCTTGGGCCGCTCACTAAACCTCTCCCTGTCCCAGTCCCTCCCAGCTGCAGAAATGGGCAGAAGCAGGACGTCACTGAAATAACATGCTGCAGCTCAGCTATGCTTTCTTGAGTAAATCAGTTTAAAAAATGAATGAATGTAACAGCACATACTGCAGCACGTTAATTAACGTTGAAATGAAAATGTAAAATTGGGGAACTCAGCTGATGGGACTTATAACCTGCACTGCAGTTTAAAAAGAGAAACAAAACCAGCGCATGACAATGAGGAGAGGAAAAGAAAGACTGCTGGAGTTCTGATACCCACATATTTGGTACTGCCTTAAGGAGCTACTGACACCTTGAGAAGATCTTTGAAAATCATAATATTTGGACACAAACAGCTTCTATTTCTCATTTAGCTCTGTATTTCTTGTCCTCGTTATTTATTACTGAGCTGACATGCATGAACACAGGATAGTTGTTCCCTGAGGGTTTATCAGCTCTTGTAACATGGCAAGAAATCTAACACTCAAATGCAGAAAAGACACTGGTGGAAACAGCACACGTGAGACAAAATGAAGAGGGCATTAATTCCCTAGTAATGCCCACTTCATAATGCAGTATTGTCTGTAACCACATTAAAATTGCCACCAAACAAGCATAATAGTGGAGCGCATGTTACTTCCCACCCACCTGACAGTGGTACTTGTAGACATGCTCCAAACGTGCGACAGAGCGGACAAAAGATAAAAATCATCGTTTCCCGTAAATGCAACATTACCGACACTGAGCGGCTGAACGAAGTTGCCACTGTACTTACTGGCAGCCGTTTCAACATCAGCCATTTCCCTATTCACGGCACTGTTCATTGTAACTATTATTCAGAGACGGGAGAAAGTAGTACAGGGTAGCAACAAAAAGTTACCACTTGTTTTTTTGAATGCTGAAATTGTTTACCCTTATGTATGTGATCTTAATCCCTATGCAACGCGTAAAATGTGATCATTATGTGTAATCTGTTATGTTTGCAGGCAAAATATGGTAATAAGCAATCCCAAAATGTTCTTCACACATTTATAGAAGGTGACATGCATGATTTTCGAGTAGGGTATCAACGTTTTTTCTGCATAAACAAATGTTTTTGATATTGTAGATGAGCGTTAAATACAGTGCCTAAACAAATCTCTGTATGTCTAATATGGATTACAACTGACTGTCACACTATAAATGAATGTGAAAAGGGACAAAACCAGTAAATGTACTCCAATGTTTGCAATCTGTCTCTGGGATATTATCTACAAATAACATTACTGTCTGTGAAACTTTCTTCTTCTTGCTGTCTTACAAGCGCATAAATGCACTCCAAAGTCGGGCTCTACTAGAGAATTAATGCCTGGTTGAAGGCATATTGCCTCGTGCCCCCCAAGCAAATCAGGCATTAATTCCCTAGTAGAGCCCTCCTTTAGTCGTGCATTAATACTTACCTGTTGCTCCTTCCAACCTGATGTCATAATACTCCAATTGAGACATTACAGTTATTCCCACGGCAACTGACTATGATGTCACAACAGAGCATTATAAGTTCAAGTAGGGAATAAGCAACAGAGGCAGAGGAACTCAAAGTGACAAAGATCTTTTTTGTGTGAACATTTCCTCTGTAATAAATAATGGAGAGGAGAAATCTCTAGGAGATGCATGAAAAATATCCTGAATTGTGTCTAAATATTGTTTTCCAAAGTTTTCCCAAAGAAGTCAGTTGCTCTTTAAGTTTATCAGCCAGTTATTTATTTATTTTTGCAATACCACCACCACCACCACCCAAAAAAAGATTTTAGGAGAACAATGAAATGGCCATTTTTGAAAGGCAGTACAAGAGGGTCTTCATAGTGATTAAAGCAGGTGAATCTCAGTCCAGTACTTGTCAATGCATGGTTAACCAGCAACATTCTCTGGGAAAAGATGGTCTCCGGAAAAGATGGTCTATGGAAAAGTGTGCCATCTGGTGGCTAATTGTGTAAATACAATCAGAGTGGGAAGAAAAAGAGACAGTTGACTACTAAAAACATCTGACAGGTTTTTACCTTGACTGTTTTTACTACATATGCTGCCGTCCTCTTTATTAACTTACCTGAAGCCTGTACCTTAAGTTTCACATCCATGAAAACAGTATGGCAGCAAAACTCTGTCCTCCCCACATCACAAACCGACACTATGTCTATGACACCATGTCACAATAAAGGCAATACCCGTCTACTTCTGCTATGTATGCCATGATACCCTGTTACATGAAAAGGACATCAGACATCATTACAGTCCTAGAAAGGACGCCACTCACTAGAACAGAGATTTCAACACGGGCTAAAATATGTATTGTGCAGCTTCTAACTGCAGCTCTGTTTAGGATCATGATTAAAAAGTACAAAAATTCTGGATCCTTAGTTTTATCACTACAGTTTACTCACCCAGGATAGCTAGGCTGTGGTACAGCATCTCGTTTTCAGTGGGGTCCTACTTCTACTCAGTGTTACAGCATTGTGTACTAGAGCACTGGGAGCATAAGAGACACGCACCAGGTCACACAGGGAGTAAAGTATTTTGTTCTGGCAGGGAAGGAACCTGTCATACCCTGAGGCCTGAGTTTTGAAGGATCTGGGATGACCCAGGGACTAAGATCCTATGGGCAACTCACTGATATGGGGGAAAACCCTGCATCTGCAAAAATGGAATTTTTAGCCATGTTTGAGCATGAGTGGTATTTTCTAGTTTTTTTACGCAGATGCTATGCCTGGTAATACCAGGTGTAGTATCTGCAAAAAAAAAAAAAACTGCAATAGCTGGGATAAAATATGAAAATGGGACACAAAAAAGCAACTTTTTTTTTTTAAACTTCATGTTTATTATTTTCAATTAGACTTTTCTAAATTTAAATATTTTTTTAAACACAGACATTCTGTCTTTAAAAGGGATTCTTTTGACAACCTATCCCACCCCTCCACCACTCTTTCTGTGAACAAATATTTTCTGACATCCAACATAAATCTCTGTCCCCCGCCATTGCTGATGTTTTCACACAATGTAAACAACTCTCCACTGCCTACTTTGTTAATTCTGTGGAGGTATCAGTACATCTCTATCATGTCCCCCCTCCTCCTTGCCTCCATTTTATACATGTTGAGATTCCTTAACCACCATTTAAGTCTAATCCTTCTGGTCCTTAATCATTCTTGTTACTCTCCTCTGTACCACCCTATCACTATCTTTCTTCAAGCGCAAGCTGCAGAACTGCACACAGCTCTCCAGGTGAGGACAAAGCAGGGACTCGTAAAGTGGCAAAATGACTTCACTTCTCTGGGTGCTAACCCCCCATTCTATACATCCCAGCATCCTATTCACCCTCCCTACTGCCCTGTTGCTATCGTTTTCAAATTCTTCAGTGTTAATCAGACACAGGTCCCTTTCCTCTGTTATACTCTACACAGCAACTTACCACCATATTCTATGTTTAGTCCCTGGATTTCTTGCTCTCATGTGCATTAAATTTCTCTTTTAGCAATGAATTTCAAATCTCAAACACTTGGTCACTCCTTCAGTCTTCCTAGACCTTCTTTCATACTTCTTACCCCCTCCTCACTGTCCACTTTGTCGCAGATGTTTGCATCATCTGAGAAGAGGAAGCCCTTCCCTTGGATCCTCACTCCAACATGCAAACACATGGAAATTTGCAGCAGAAAAAGACCTTAAGGTCTATCTAGTCTGTTCGAGTTTACAGACTCCTTCCCCCGTAACTACGAGCCCCTCCCCTTTCGTAATATAACAAAAATGTTTAAAAAGACCAGTCCCAAGACCAATCCCTGTGGCACCCCACTGGTGACCTCCCCGACCAACGACTAATGTTCATTTAGGACTACGCTTTAGTTTCTGTTACTTAGCCAGTTTTCCACTCGTCTTGTATGTCTCCCACCCAACACACACACACTCAGGTCCCCTGGCTTCCTAACCAGTTGTCTATGTGGGACAGAGTTACAGGCTTTACTGAAATCATGCTACAGTTTGTCCACTGCCTGCCCGCTGTCCACCACCTCTGTCACCCAATTAAAGAAGTTGATCAGGTACATGTGACACAACTTCCTCCCCTGTAAACCCAACCTGGAAGGGAGGGAGGAAGCAAGGCAGGCAGGTAGGAAAAAAAAGGAAAGGAGACCCCTGAAATATTGTGGGTCTGTAGCCATAGAAACACATAATCTGCAGGCAGATAAGGACCATACTGCCCACCTAGTCTGCTCATTTCCTTACTTGGTTTGTCAATCCCTACTCTTATCTGGACTGCCTTTCCCCCGCTCTGCTGTACAGCAGGGTGCCTTTATGCTTATCCCATGCACTTTTGAATCCTCGTACTGTTTTCACTTCCACCACCTCCGCTGGTAGGCTGTTCCACGGATCCACCACCCTGGTGGAAAAAATACTTTCTAGCATCCCCCCAAGCCTCCCTCCCTCCAGCCTCATGGTATGTCCCCTTGTCCTTGTGCACTTTCGTCTCTGAAATATGTTCCCCTCTTGTACCCTATTTATTCCTCTAATGTATTTGAAAGTCTTCATCATATCCCCTCTCTCCCTCCTCTCTTCCAGTGAATAGATGTTTAGTTCCTAGAGTCTTTCCTCATGAGGCTTATGATGCAGTGCATGTATCAGTTTTGTTGCTCTTTTCTGGAGTGCTTCCATTCTATGTCCTTCTTGAGATGCAGTTTCCAGAATTGGACACAGTATTCCAGATGAGGCCTCACCAGTGATCTATACAATGCTATCACCACTTCTCTCCTCCTACTGGTTATGCCCCTTCCTATGCATCCCAGTATTCTGTTTGCCTTCCCTACTGCTTTTTTTTTTTTTACTGTTTGGCTGACTTCAGGTCATCGGATATGATGACCCCCAGGTCACTCTCCTGACTTGTTGTGGCTAGAACCTGCCCTCCCCCATCCTGTACTCCTCTCTTGGGTTTGTGTCCCAGGTGCATTATCTTACACTTCTTAGTGCTGAAACCCAACTGCTAAACCTTTGACTATTCCTCAGGTAGTCTTAGGTTGTTTCTCATTTTATCTAGCCCCTCCTGTGTGTTGCCCTGTTACAGATCTTGGTGTCATCGGCGAACAGGCAGACTTTCCCTTCCAGTCCATCTGCAATGTCACTTAGCTAGACAATGCTTTGGTCCATGTGCTGTTGTGCTGGCTACCTCAGTCTGGGAGTGGACAGAGGATGCGCTAGTTGGTGGGTGGGTCTGGGCAATAGTGATGCTGAATGCTGATGGCAAGGTGTCTCAGTTTGGAAAAGTGTCACCTCCAGCACCAAAGTGACCTCTGTGAAGGGTCAGGAAGCTTGCCCCGCAACCCTCAGCTCCCATATAACATCCAAGGCTAACAGTAGCTACGGAAGTGCCATCTTGCTGGTGGCGGGCGGAGAGTGGGCAGGGATAAAGCTCTGAACCATCTGAATGATGGTGGTATAGACTTGTACCCCACACCATGGACATGGACACCATTCATCTGGTGGTGGCACAGTGGGCAAATGGGCAATGGGGCCGAGTGGCTGTTCCATCCAGAGGAGGGTGGACAACTTCAGACTGGGGATAAAAACCTATGGTAAAAGGTAAAGGTTGCACTATGGTGCAGGTGACCCATGCTCAGGAGTGGACTCTTGTCACCATGTCAGGAGGCAGGCTAGGCTGAGGCACAATGCGTCCTGGCCAAAGACAGTTGTTGGTGGGTTCTGGCATCACAGCGAGCCATGCACAGATGAGCCAGCTTCTTTTCAGTATGGCATGCTGTGTGTTCATGTGGCTGACAGAGGCTAGGGTCACAGAAAGGGATGGAGAGACAACTGTGATATAGAATCTGGGATAAATAAAACTGTTGGCTGCCAACACACACAGCCACCATGTCATGCAGCAGGTCACCTGCTACCAAATCCTGACTTTGCCAAGGAAAATGGCCTTCCCTCGGTTCCCCCTGCCCAGGAAGGCAAGCTGTGGGGGACAGTGACAGCGGCGAGTTAGCGATACATGGGGCTTGGGGGGGGGATGCTTGTCACAGCCTAAGAGGATGTTGTGGGACTGCGAGGGAGAAAAAGAGAATGACAAAAAACATGAATACCTAGCATGCCTGACACAGATGGATTATAAAATAAAAAAAAAAACAGATCTCTAACAACAAATGAAATCACAGGAAGAGACTGTGTAGTCTAGTGGTTAGAGAACTGGCTTGTGAACCAGGAGCTCACAGGTTCAAACCCCACTAGAGTAGTGCAAAATACTCACTGTGTGACCTTGGGCAGCTCACTGAACCTCTCCTACATGCACTAGTCTCTCCCAGCTGAGGAAACGGGCAGGAGGAACTCACTGGAAATGAGATGCTGCATCACAGCTAAGCTTTCCTGGGTAGGTCAGTTCTAATATACAGTAAATGAGAATGTAACATTTGAGCATACCAAGTCAAAGTCACTTGATGCTAAAATGAAAATGTAACAAACCGGGGAACTCAGCTGATGGGACTTGTAACCTGCGCTGCAGTTTAAAAAGACAAACAAAACCAGCGCATGACAATGAGGAGAGGAAAAAAAATAAAGACTGCTGGAGTTCTGATGCCCACATATTTGATACTGCCTTAAGTTTACAAGTCTGATTTTTTTTTTATGTAACCCCCCCCCCCCGAAAAAAAACTCCCAAAAACGCAGAACTCTGAAGATTTTAGGAGAACATGAAATGGCCATTTTTGAAAGGCAGTACAAGAGGGTCTTCATAGTGATTAAAACTGGTGAATCTCAGTCCAATACTTGTCAATACATGGTTAACCAGCAACATTCTCTGGGAAAAGATGGTCTCTGTGTGCCATCTGGTGGCTAATTGTGTAAATACAATCAGAGTGGGAAGAAAAAGAGACTGTTGACTACTAAAAACATCTGACAGGTTTTTACCTTAACTGTTTTTACTACATATGCTGCCGTCCTCTTTATTAACTTACCCGAAGCCTGTACCTTAAGTTTCATATCCATGAAAACAGTATGGCAGCTAAACTCTGTCCTCCCCACATCACAAACCGACACTGTCTATGACACCATGTCACAATAAAGGCAATACCTGTCTACTTCTCCTACGTATGCCATGATACCCTGTTACATGACAAGGACATCAGACATCATTACAGTCCTAGAAAGGACGCCACTCACTAGAACAGAGATTTCAACATGGGCTAAAATATGTATCGTGCAGCTTCTAACTGCAGCTCTGTTTAGGATCATAACTAAAAAGTACAAAAATTCTGGATCCTTAGTTTTATCACTACAGTTTACTCACCCAGGATAGAAACACAGAATTTGACGGCAGATAAGGACTGCTTGGCCCACCCAGTCTGCACATTTCCCTACCTCATGGATAAGCTGCAGATCCTAGTTAACCAGCAGCCTACTTCTTCCTACCCCCACCCCCTAGAATTGCCTTATGACTGTCCCATACATGCTTGAATTCCACCACTGTTTTTGACTTGACTTCACAACCTCCTCCGGAAGGCCATTCCATGCATCCACAGCCCTCTCTGTGAAAAAATACTTCCTTAAATTACCTCTGAGCCGCCCCCCCATCTTCAAATTGTACCCCCTTGTTCTTGCACACCTCTTTTTTTGAAAGATGCTACCCTCTTGGACTTTGTTGATTCCCCTGAGGTACTTGAAAGTTTCTATCATGTCCCCAGTCCCTCCTTTCCTCGAGGCTATACATATTAAGCTCCTTAAGTCTCTCTTCATATGTCTTCTGGTGCAGACCCTGCACCATTTTAGTTGCCCTCCTCTGGACAGCTTCCATCCTGTCTATGTCTTTGCGGTGATTGGGTCTTCAGAACTGCACGCAGTACTCCAGATGGGGTCTCACCAGCTGTCTGTACAGAGGGATAATAACCTCCCGTTTTCTACTGGTGATGCTTCTCCCTATGCATCCCAGTATCCCCCCAGGCCTCCTTGCTGCCCTCTCACATTGCTTGCCCACCTTGAGGTCATCTGATATGACTACCCCCAGGTCCCTTTCCATTTTTGTTGTTGTTAGTATCTCACCCCCCACTGTGTACTCTTCCCTTGGGTTTTGTTTCCCAGGTGCATTACCTTGCACTTCTTAGCACTGAATCTAAGCTGCCATACATTTGACCATTCCTCTAACCTTGCCAAGTCCCTTCTCATCCTTTCCACCCCACCTTGTGCATCAACTCTGTTGCAGATCTTTGTGTCATCTGCAAAGAGACATAGCTAGGCTGAGGTGCAGCATCTCGTTTTCAGTGGGGTCCTACTTCTACTCAGTGTTACAGCACTGTGCACTAGAGCACTGGGAACATAAGAGACATACACCAGGTCACACAGGGAGTAAAGTATTTTGTTCTGGCAGGGAAGGAACCTGTCATATACCCTGAAGCCTGAGTTTTGAAGGACCTGGGATGACCCAGGGACTAAGACCCTATGGGCAACTCACTGATATGGAGGGTGGGGTGGTAGGGGGACCCTGCATCCAAAAATAGAATTTTTAGCCATTTTTGATCATGAGTGGTATTTTCTAGTTTTTTATGCAGATGCTATGTTTGGTAATACCAGATTTAGTATCTGCACACAAACAAACTGAAAAAGCTGGGATAAAATATGAAAATGGGACACAAAAAAGCAACTTAAAAAAAAAACTTCATGTTTATTATTTTCAATTGGACTTTTCAAAATTTAAATATATTTTTGAAACACAACATTTTGTCTTTAAAGGGGATTCTTTTGTCAACGTATTCCACCTTGCCACCATTCTTTCCGTGAACAAATGTTTTCTGATGTCCAACTTTAAATCCCCCCCAATCAACTTTATTGAGTTCCCCTGGTGCTGATGTTTCCACACAATGTAAACAACTCTCCACTGCCTACTTCGTTAATTCCGTGGAGGTATCTGTACATCTCTATCATGTCCCCCCTCCTTCTTGCCTCCATTTTATACATGTTGAGATTCCTTAACCACCATTTAATTCTAATCCTTCTGGTCCTTAATCATTCTTGTTACTCTCCTCTGTACCACCCTATCACTATCTTTCTTCAAGTGCGAGCTACAGAACTGCACACAGTACTCCAGGTGAGGACAAAGCAGGGACCTGTAAAGTTGCAAAATGACTTCACTTCTCTGGGTGCTAACCCCCCCATTCTATACATCCGAGCATCCTATTCTGTTTTCAAATTCTTCAATGTTATCAGACACAGGTCCCTTTCCTCTGTTATACTCTACACAGCAACTTACCACCATATTCTGTGTTTAGTCCCTGGATTTCTTGCTTCTATGTGCATTAACTTTCTCTTTTAGCAATGCATTTCAAATGCCAAACCCTTGATCACTTCTCCAGCCTTCCTAGATCCTCTTTCATACTTCTTACCCCCTCCTCATTGTCCACTTTTTCACAGTTGTTTGCATCATCTAAGAAGAGGAAGCCCTTCCCTTGGATCCCCACTCCAACATGCAAACACACGGAAATTGGCAGCAGAAAAAGGCCTTAAGGTCTATCTAGTCTGTTTGGTGTACAGATCTGATCCCCGTAAGTACTGGGGATCCTCACCCCAGCTATCCACTTCTCCCTCCTTCGTAATATTACAAAAATTATGAAAAGGATCGGTCACAAGACCAATCCCTGTGGCACCCCATTGGTGACCTCCCCAACCGCTGAGTAATGTCTATTTAAGACTACACTTTGGTTTCTGTTACTTAGCCAGTTTTTCACCCATCTTATGTGCCCCCCCCCACCTCTCAGGTCCCCTGGCTTAACTAGTTATCCATGTGGCACAGTGTTACAGGCTTTACTGAAATCATGCTACACTATGTCCACTGCCTGCACGCTGTCCACCACCTCTGTCACCCAGTTAAAGAAGTTGATCAGGTACATGTGACACAGCTTCCTCCCCGGTGAACCCAACCTGGGAGGGAGGGAGGGAGGAAGAAAGGTACGCAGGTAAGAAAGGAAAGAAAAGGAGACCCCAGATACATCATGGGTCTGTAGCCAGACAATGCATTGGTCCATGTGCTGTCATGCTGACTACCTCAGTTTGGGAGTGGACAGAGAATGCGCTAGTTGGTGGGTGGCCTGGGCAGTAGTGATGCTGAATGCTGATGGCAAGGTGTCTCAGTTTGGGAAAGGGAAAGTGTCACCTCCAGCACCAAAGTGACCTCTGTGAAGGATCAGGAAGCTTGCCCCTCAAACCCCGGCTCTCATATAACATCCAAGGCTAACAGTAGCTACAGAAGTGCCATCTTGTTGGTGGCGGGTGGAGAGTGGGCAGGGATAAAGCTCTGAACTATCTGAATGATGGTGGTATAGACTTGTACCCCACACCATGGACATGGACACCATTCATCTGGTGGTGGCACAGTGGGCAAACGGGCAATGGGGCCCGAGTGGCTATTCCATCCAGAGGAGGGTGGACAACTTCAGACTGGGGATAGAAACCTACAGTAAAGGGTAAGGGTTGCACTACGGTGCAGGTGGCCCATGCTCAGGAGTGGACTCTTGTCACCATGTCAGGAGGCAGGCTAGGCTGAGGCACAATGCGTCCTGGCATCACAGCGAGCCATGCACAGATGAGCCAGCTTCTTTTCAGTATGGCATGCTGTGTGTTCATGTGGTTGACAGAGGCTAGGCTCACAAAATGGGACGGAGGGACGACTGTGATAAAGAATCTGGGATAAATAAAACTGTTGGCCGCCAGCACACATAGCCACCATGTCATGCAGCAGGTCACCTGCTACCAAATCCTGACTTTGCCAGGGAAGATGGCCTTCCCTCGGTTCCCCCTGCCCAGGAAGGCAAGCTGTGGGGGACAGCGACAGCGGCCAGTTAGCGATACATGGGGCTTGGGGGGGGGATGCTTGTCACAGTATAGGAGGATGCTATGGAACTGCAACAGAGAAAGAATAAAAAAATGTGAATATCTACCATGCCCGACACAGAAGGACTTAAAAAAAAAAACAGATCTCTGCAGCAGCACATGAGAATGTAGGAAGAGACAGTGTGGTCTACTGGTTAGAGAATCGGCTTATGAACCAGGAGCTCACAGGTTCAAACCCCACTAGAGTAGTGCAAAATACTCACTGTGTGACCTTGGGCAGCTCACCGAACCTCTCCTGCCTGCACCAGTCCCTCCCAGCTGAGGAAACGGGCATAATAAGGACATGGAAATGAGATGTTGCATCTCAGCTAAGCTTTCAAGGATAAATCAGTTCAAAAATACAGTAAATGAGAATGTAACATTTGAGCATACCAAGTCAAAGTCACTTGATGCTAAAATGAAGATGTAACAAACTGGGGAACTCAGCTGATGGGACTTGTAACCTGCGCTGCAGTTTAAAAAGAGAAACAAAACCAGCACATGACAATGAGGAGAGAAAAGAAAGAAAGACTTCTGGAATACTGATGCCCACATATTTGGTACTGACTTAAGTTTACAAGTCTGATTTTTATTTATTAAATTCCCCCCCCTACAAAAAAAAAAAAAAACAACTCTTTCAATGAAATGGCCATTTGTGAAAGTTAGTACAAGAGGGTCTTCATATTGATTAAAACTGGTGAATCTCAGTTCAGTACTTGTCACTACATGGTTAACGAGCAACATTCTCTGGGAAAAGATGGTCTCTGTGTGCCATCTGGTGGCTAATTGTGTAATATCAGTCAGAGTGGGGAAAAAAAGATTGTTGAAACAAACCCAGTGCTAAACATGGCAATGAAGAGAAGAAAAGAAAGACTGCCCAAATTCTGATGCTCACGTGTGGTACTGCCTGAAATTTAACAGTCTATTATCAAACTTGTTATGCAACCCCCCCCCAAAAAAAAATCTTAAGATTCTTGGATTAGCACCTGACTCCAAGACCACTCTGTTCCAGTGCAGCTCTACCACTAAAATGACTAGAAGATCCTCAAAAGGCTTGATTCAGGCCCCCTTCATGCGCACCTCCTCTGTGCAGTGTACTCTTACCTACCGTGGGCCTCAGTGGCTAAATTACCTTCCCTCTTAGAAAATCAAACTATTGGCATCTTTAAAAGAGAACTTTGACTATTCCTAGCCCAGACTAACCACTGTGACTGTTGCACCGTGCAGTCATTCTCCCTGCCAACATACCCTCCCATCCTCCCCACGACAAAGCCTCCTTGGGCTGCTATCTGCTAACTTCTGGCACTCAGGAACGGAGTTGTGAATCTAAGCTTCTACCTCGATGATGAGATTTGATGCTGTACCTCATTTGCACTTGTAACTGCCAGCCATTCTGTTCATCTGTTTATCTTATCTTAGATCCTGTAATGTTTTAGACTATGTGTTTTTTTTGTACTGCATTGTTTGTGATGACTCTAACTTGGAACCTTTGTAAAAGAGCCACCTTGGCTCAAAGGTATTAATCCGAACCTGAAATAAATAAAAATCAAAAAAAAAAAAAAATGTAGGAGAAAATGAACAAGCCATCTTTGAAAGACTGTGTAAGAGAGTCTTTATAATGATTGAAAATGAACTGTGGGCTCTCATTCCATTACAAGTTATATGGCTAAGCAGCAACTTTCACTAGGAAAAGACGGTCTCTGTGTGCCACCTGGTGGCTAAAGGTGCACATACAGTCAGTGAGGAGAATGAGTCAATGTTTAAAACATTTTGAAGGTTTTTACCTTCTTATAAAAAGTGTCTTCACACAAAATGCGACATCCTCCTTCCTGACTTATCTGGTGCCTTTACCTTGAAGTTTCATATCCAAGAAAAGAGTATGGCAGCAGAACTATGTCCAGTAAACATAATCCATCGCACCTCCCTCAGTCACATACCTGTGTTGGTGACATCCTGCTATATTACAGGCAATGCCCGTCTGCTTCTGCTGTGTATACTGTGATACTCTGTCAGATGAATGGGACCATCAGACATTATGTCAGCTCTAGCAAGGGTGCCGTTCACCAGAACAGAGATCTCAACATCACCCAACATGCATCGTGCAGCTTCTGGCTGCCGCTCTGTTTAGGATCACAACGGAAAAGTACAAAAAAGGGAGCTAGAATGTTGTTATTACAATTTACTCACCCAGGACAGGCCAGGTAAAATGCAACATCTCATTTTCAGTGGGATCCTGCTTCTACCCAATTTAACAACACTGCACTGGAGCACAAGGGACGTGCACAAGGTCACACTGGGAGTAGAACATTTGGCTCTGGTGAAGAACGAACTAGTAAAACAGACGCTCTAACAAACAAAAGGTCTAAACTGCACAACAGTGGCATTGTGTATCCACTGTAACTCATACACAGTGGCTCTTTTAATAAAAGGCCATCCTAGAAAATGGATGCTCACTGAGTGAAGCTCTGCTTCAGTATCCTGTTCTCATCCCCTTACTGGCTCTTTAGAAAGTATGTGAGGGGATGACCACAAAACCCACACCACACGCACAGTCCCAATCTCTACTGCATTTTCAAACCATTGAATCCTCCCCTTTGCAGTTTCAAGGACCATCTCTGGCCTATGCCTACGCCTGACAGCGTGCATGCATATGTGTGCTTGAACATTATGTACGTGCCTTTCTTCGTGTTCAGCCTACAGCTAAACATAGAAACATAAGAGGTTGACGGCAGATAAGGACCGCAAGGCCCATCCAGTCTGCACATTAAAGAGTTTGGACTTTAACAGTCTTGTGAATGACTTTCCAGTAGATACTCTCAGCTGACTTTACAGTTCAGTTTCCAACTTCCACAGAGAGGAAAGGCCTTTTCTAGCCGTGATGTCGGAGTGCTTTGTGCTACAAATAACCCGGGGTAGGGGCTTAAGTGCTGGACAGACTGCTGCAATGTTTTTCCTCAGAGATGAAGCCTCTTAGCTTTTTCCACCAATATGTCTCGTTTCTGAACACGTCAACATAAAAAAAAAAAAACACTACAGAGGCTTAATTTCTGATTAATTTTACAAGATTAACATCAGAACCCTGGCAGTCCCCGCCTCCCTCTCTAGTGAGGCAGTTTAAATTAGGACAGTGTACCTGGCCTGAAGCTAACAGTGCCGCTCAATTAATTAAAACTCAGATTCTAACGAGCACAGACAGCAATCTCAATGAGCATGGACTGCCTCAGTTTTTCTGACGGCACTGGATTTTCACAGCCTGTAGGGGTGAAGGCAAAAGATTTTAATCAGTAAAGTACAATCAGCATTTCAAAGGAGGCCGCCTGATTCATTTCATCACCAGTATTAAGAGAAGTTAACGGTTTGTCTTCTGGAAATACAGACACACGCACACGCTTAAAAACTTCAGAGTAGGTGCTACTATTGGGTTTGTACTGCAAGCACTTAGACTGGACCAGTTCTATGGGTATGCTGTGGCTACTGGTACTAGATCTGAACTGACTTGGATACTGCAAGCAAAACCTGTAATGACAGTTCCTGTGGATTCTCATGGTAGCCTTGGAACTTGACCACTGGGAATGCTCAGCAGTACCACCAGGTTCTGGTACTGGACTTGTCTGACAAGGTATACTGTGACTATTTGTACCAGTTATGAACTAAGCACTATTATCAGGTGCAAGATAAAATACACAGATATTTACAGATATGGAGTCCACTGGAGACTAGCATACAAAAGCAATTGTTTTCCATATTTTAGACTGACTGTCCCTTAGGTAACAAAATACTACAAAGGCCTAAAACATTCCAACTGGGTTGTGAGCTATATTGTACCAATTCTAATGTATGTTATTTATGTTTCTAATGTATTTTATGTTATCTGTTAATCTGCTTAATGTATTTTTGACTTTTACCAGTGATGTATTAACTACTTGCTGAGGTTTTAAATAAAGTTAAAAAAAAAAAAAAAAAAAAGCACTATTCAGGCCAGCAATGTTAGCTTTTGACCTGTATCAGCTGGAAGTGAGAGGATACAGTTCCAGCTTCTGTTTCAAACTTGCCCTACTGGCTGTGCTGTGGTTAACGGTAACATCAGGAGTTACTATTACAAAAATATGTTATATAAAAAAAAAAAGGAGCTGGTATTGTAGTGCAAGTACCAAAATCCCATGGACTACCACCACAGGTGCTGGACACATCTTACATGCTGTGCCGTAGTTATTGTTACCAAATCTAGAGATGGTACTGTAGACGTAATACTGAGCCCGTACCACTGGAAAGCCATAGGGTACTGCTACAGGTGTTGGACACAGTCTACGGGCTATGCTGTGGTTACTGGTACCACATCTAGAGAGGGTATGGCAGGATCACTACTGGGCCAATACCGCTTGAAAATCACAGACTACTGCCACAGACACTAGACATATCCTACAGGCTATGCTGTGGTTAATGGTACCACATCTAGAGGCGGTATAGCAGACTCAGCACTGGGCCTGTGCTACTGGAAAGCCATAGGGTGCTGCCACAGGTGCTGGACGTATCCTACAGACTGTGCTGTAGTTACTAGTACCACATCTAGAGATGGTATGGTAGGCTCAGTACTAAGTCTGAACCTCTAGAAAGCCATAGGGTACTGCCACAGAGGCTGGACGTATCCAACGGGCTGTGCTGTAGTGACTAGTACCAAATCTAGAGAAGGTATGGTAGGCTCAGGACTGGGCCTCTACCACTGGAAAGCCATAGGGTACTCCCACAG
Source organism: Neoceratodus forsteri (assembly GCA_016271365.2). Taxonomy (NCBI): domain Eukaryota; kingdom Metazoa; phylum Chordata; order Ceratodontiformes; family Ceratodontidae; genus Neoceratodus; species Neoceratodus forsteri. Next base: position 150,360,882 of record CM028130.1, on the reverse strand, counting down.
GTACTGGACATGGCATACTGGATGCTGTGATTACTGGTTCCACATCAAAGTTGGTACTGCAGTGTAAATACTGGAAAACCATAGGATACTGTCACAGGTGCTGGGCCCATACTGGTGGCTGCACTGTGGTTACTGGTACCACATCTGGAAATAATGCAACAGATTTAGTACTGGATCTGTACCACTTAAAAGCCACACGGCACAGCCTCAGATGCTGAAAACTGTCCTAGTGGCTGTGCTGTGCTGTGGTTACTGGTGTCACATCTGGAACTGATATGGCAGACTCAGAACTGGACCTCAATCAATGGAAATTTGTAGCGTACTGCCTCAGGTGCTGGACATGTCCTAGTGGCTGTGCTGTGGTTACTGTTACGAGTTGGGGAAACGGACAGAGTTACCAGTTTTAAAAGTGCTTAGAGAAACAAAGGTGTCGCTGTACTGGATTTCAAGTAAACTTTTGAACCATACAAGACCCCCTGAATACTGTTTGGGGCCAACTGCCCATTCTAGCCCCATTAAATCAGCATTTTCCCCAATCACATCTTGACCAGCAACTAGAAGGTGGTGTAAACAGCATTCGTTGCACCACTGACGATGGTGTTCACTGGTTGACGAGCAGTAGTCATCATCCAACCTCCCCAACAGCAGAGAATCACACTTACGTGGTACGGTCAGCACCCTACCTCCCCAAGAGCAGAGCACCTCATCTGCATGGTGTGGCTGGCACCCTATATCTCCAAGAGCTGACTAGCTCACCTACATAGCATAGTCAGCACCTTACCTCCCCGAGAGCAGAGCACCTCATCTGCATGGTGTGGCCAGGACGCTACCTTCCCAAGAACACATCACCTCACCTACATGGCATTGCCAGCACCTTACCCCCCCCCCCCAAGAGCAGAGTACTTCACCTACATGGCATGGTTGGAATACTACCTCCCCAAGAGCAGAGCACTCTACCTGCATGTCGTGGCCTGGTCAGCACTCTACCTCCCTGAGAGCAGAACACTAACTAAATGGCATGGTCAGCACCATACATGCCCAAAGGTACAGCACGTCATCTACATGGTGTCGCCAGCACCCTACAGCTCCCAGGGAGGCCACTGGGATGGATGAAATATGCTCTTTTGTCTTCAGACCGATCCAGTAATAAAGACAGGTGACATAGTGTCCCATAGTTAGCCAGATCCACGGTCCCCCTTTTGTGAAGGACGTTGCAAAACAATAAATGGAGAAACAAACACATCCCAGCTAACAGCAGGGCAGTCTGCAAGGGGGACACAGTAACACAACACAGTAGTGCAATAACGGCAGGGACATGGGATCCACCTAGTCAGCACCTTCTGCCTCACATCAGTGACTCTGCTGAATACAAGTATGGACACACATCCAAGTTGAACTGCCAGAGCATTACTCTTCTCATACTACTTAATCCTCAATACCATTTTCCCTCAGGAATATGTCTATATATGCTACAAGTCTCGATGGCTGAGAGGGACCTGGGGGTGGTGGTGGATGTCAAGATGAATAACTTGTAGACTTGTAGGAGGGCAGCAGCCAAGGCCAACAGGATGCTGGGATGCATCGCTAGGGGGATCACCTCCAGAAGGAGGGAAGTGATACTCCCTCTGTATAACTGCTTGGTGAGGCCGAACCTTGAGTACTGCGTGCAGCTTTGGAGGCCACACTTGAAGAGGGACATTAAACTCCTGGAGAGAGTCCAGAGGAGGGCAACCAAAATGATTTGGGGCCTGGGGACAGGACCTATGGGGAGAGGCTTGAAGAGCTAAATATATACACATTGGAAGAGAGAAGGGACCAGGGGGACATGATGAGGGTCTTCAGGTACATGAAGGGGTAAACAGGGAGGAGGTCTGGGTGCTTGAAGGAAGGAGGAGGGGTAACTAGGGGCATGGGTGGAAGCTGGAGGGGAAGATTCAGGGAGAAAGGAGGAGGTGCTACTTCACTGAGAGGGTGATGGAGCCATGGAATCGCTGCCCAGGGGGCTGGTGGAGGGGTTCAAGAGGGGGTGGGACAGGTACAGGGGAAGGGTTCTGGAAGCAAAATCCAATGTAGCGAGAATATCCGGAACTGGGAAGGGAGAAGCCAGAGAAGGTGAGGGGGCAGCAAGGTCAGCTCCCAGGGTGGGGGCTGACCAAACGAGCAGACGCGAAAGACCGTTAGGCCTATTCTGCTGGCATTTTACTATGTTAGTATTCCAGCTTTGAAAGCCTCAACAGTGCCAGTTTCCGCAACCTCACTGGGTAGGCTAATCACCAACATACTAAACCCAGCGAGAGACGAGAGTTCTGAGATGTGTACTGCCTCACAGCCAACAGGCACGGCTAACTACCTTTATCGGACACTAAGGATGTCACAGTAACAGGTTTTGATGGTATGATAACTGTGACATGTAATGCCATGGTTATTCTAGTGAGAAGAGGAAAGCAAGAGGGAGGGATAGTGAGAATCAGGAGGGTGAAGGAGAAGAGGACCATGAAAAAGCTGCCATCCTGAACAATCTTCACAGTGGAGGAAGGGGGACAGACTACCTAGGGAGTAGCAGAAACAAAGGGACTGGGTGAAGTGGACACAAGTCCATTGGAGGAAAGAGTGCTGAAGGGACTCACAGCTCTCTGACGGTCTTATTCAACAGTTCAATTGAAAAAGGCGTAGTTCCAGAGGATTGGAGAAGAGCAGACATGGTCCCGCTACATAACAGTGGCAGCACAGAGGAAGCTAGCAAGCTATATGAGAGAACAATGAATACGTGGGTGTCTGATATGCATTTTTACACCAGGTGAGTGATAATATATAAAACCTCGCAGGTTTATATATTGTCACACGAATGCAAAACCTGCATATCACACACCTACATATGTGTTATTTTTTTATAATAACTGGTGCTAAATGAGTAAACAAAGCTCAGAGACTTAGCATTAAATGCCTCCTGCGTTGCTGATTCAACCTCTGTATGGGCTCCATGGCATGCTGGTTGTTATGATGACAAGGTGAAGGTTCAATGGCTTCTCCATTGTTTAAAGTTAAAAAAAAAAAAATAAAAATGAATGGTTCAATTGTCCAAGTCAGTAAGTACCTTAGCATGGTACACACAACCGGGCATGAGAAAGTAAAAGCCGTATCAACTTGCAGGTTGATATGACTTTTTACAGGTCTCAAAAACAGGTTGATATCGGGGTCACCAGTTAATTATAGGTCAAGCAGTCTCATTTCAGTGGTGCTGAAATTAATGGAAACCCTGCTTAAGGAAAGTCTGGTAGAGTATCTTGAATCTAATGGTCTGCAAGACCACAGACAGGATGGAATCAGGGAGAATTATACTAACTGAATCTGACTGATTTCTTTGACTCAATGACCAGGGAAATAGATCTGGGAGGGCAGTGGACATGGCCTAGCTGGACTTTAGCAAGGCCTTCTACACTGTGGCGCACAGGAGACTGAAAGAAACTGAGCAGCCTATGAGTAGGATACAAAGTGTAGAATCTGGACAGAAACTGGTTAACAGAGGGCGGTGCTTAATGGCACTCACCGTAATGATCGAAGAATTACCAGCAGGATGTTGCTGGGCTCAGTACTGGGACCAGTCCTCTTCAATGTCTTCATAACTGGCACTGCAGAAGAACCTGAAGGGAAGGTATGCTTTTTTGCAGATGATACCAAAATCTGTAACAGGATGGACACTCAGGTCGGGATAGACAGAACGTGCAGTGATCTTGGGAAACTTGATGAGTGGCTGAGTATGGCAGTTGGGGTTCAATGCCAAAAAGTACAAAATGTTGCACATAAAGCATAGGAACTTTCTCCAGTTGATGATATCACTGGGCTTCACACAGGTTGTTTCCTCCTCGACCCATATTGGTGGACACTCATTGGACCTGGTGTTCCTTCTGGGGATGGGGATATCTGACTTGGTGGTGGAACCGGTCGGATGGTCCGACCATCACTCCATTAGGTTCAGTTTTGAGGCCACCCCATTAGGTCAGCCCCTTCGGAGATGGTCCGGTACCGCCCTTTAAGGGGTGTGTCCCCGGATGACCTGATGGCAGTATTGGACCTATCGGGCCTACCGATTGATTGCTCAGATCCAGGCGACCTGGTACATGCTTATAATAAGGAGGTGACAGGGGCTCTGGATTCTATTGCACCTGTTCGTGTTCGTCCTCTCACTCTTCGCCCCAGGTCTCCTTGGTTCGTCGAGACTGTGAGGGAGTTGAGGAGGGTTGGACGAAGGCTGGAGAGGCGTTGGCGGAAGTCCGGTCTGGATGATGACAGACTTAGCTTGATGGACCATTATATGGCCTATCAATCCGCAATCTCTCGTAAGAAGGCAGAATTCCTGTCCAGAGAGATAGCGGCTGCACAGAATAGACCAGCTCAGCTCTTTCGGACTGTGGACAGACTGCGCAATCCAGTCTGTCTTCAGCCCAGAAGAGCTTTTTCTCAAGACCGGTGTGAGGAGTTTGTTCTCTTCTTTGCAGATAAGGTTGCCAAAATTAGCTCGGATGTCCGTTCTTCCCTCTCCAATGGGAGCGGTGATGGTCGTCAGGAGATGTCGAACACTCAGTTTGTATGGTCTGACTTCAGCCTCCCCACAATCGATGATATTGTGATGATCATCCAAGCGTTGCGACCGACCAACTGTGATTTGGACCCTGGCCCCATACACCTTTTAGTGGATTGTGTGGATAAAATCGGCCTAGTCCTGGCTCTGATAGTCTGGAAGTCTTTGGAGAGGGGGATCTTTCCAGATCCCCTTAAAGAGGCTATAGTTAAGCCTCTATTAAAGAAGTCCTCCTTAGACCCAGATTGTCTAGCAAATTACAGACCAGTCTCTAACTTACCCTTTGTGGGTAAAGTTATTGAGAAGGTGGTCGCAGTGCAGTTGGATGGTCATCTGACCAACAACAATATCTACGACTCTCTCCAGTCCGGATTTAGGAAAAGGCATAGTACCGAGACAGCACTTGTTCAGGTACTAAATGACCTCCTAATAGCGAGAGATCGTAGGACCTGTTCTATCTTGGTACTTCTCGATCTCTCTGCAGCATTTGACACTGTCGACCATGGTATGCTGTTAGAGCGTTTGCGGTCCATCTGTGGATTATCTGATACGGTCCTCAGGTGGTTTCGTTCTTACCTCGAGGGTAGGACTCAGAGGGTGGTGTCGGGAATTTTTTCCTTGGCATCAGTCTCCCTATCCTGTGGGGTACCGCAGGGCTCTATCTTAACGCCTATGTTGTTTGCGTATATGCGCGCTTGGGAGCGATTATTAGACAATACGGTTTGGGTTTTCATTGCTATGCAGATGATACCAAGCTGTATATGTCTTTTGTGCCCGGCCAGGATGCTGCCCTGTCGGTATTTAATAACTGCCTTGCCGAAATCCAAGACTGGATGAATGGGAGTTGGCTGAGGTTAAACCCGGAGAAAACTGAGGTGTTGGTCGTGGACAAAGGTCGCTGTGAGGCAGGTCTGCCGGATGGATCACCCTCAGGCTTGTGGCTTGGGGGCGTTCAGCTGATGACCTCAAATCAGGTGCGGAATCTTGGCATAATAATTGACGACCGCTTGACGCTTAAATCTCAGGTGTCAGCGGTGGTCAAAACTTCCTTTTTCCATCTGAGGAACATTGCCAGGGTGAAGCACCTGGTTCCTCCAGAGGATCTTCCAACATTGATCCACGCTGTCGTTACCTCCCACCTTGACTACTGCAACTCCCTGTACCTAGGGTTATCGGGGGTTGAACTTCGCCATCTGCAGCTAGTGCAGAATGCGGCGGCCAGGCTGTTGACTGGATCTTCCAGATCCAGCCATATAATGCCTGTGCTCCGCGGACTGCACTGGCTGCCAGTGTTTTGGCAAATCACCTTCAGGGTCGGTTTGCTGACCTATAAAGTCCTACACGATCAGGGACCTACTTACCTGAAAGAGCTCCTTTGCCCCTACTGTCCTTCCCACCCCCTCCAATCCACTGACGAGGGATTGCTAGAGATTCCCAGGGTTCGTTTGAAAACTTCAGGTGCTAGATGATTTAGTTTTATGGCTCCGACCCTGTGGAATTCTCTACCTCATCAGGTGCGAAATTGCCCGACTGTCCTAAGCTTTAAAGGAGCTCTGAAGACCCACCTTTTTAGTATAGCTTTTAATGATTTACATTAGTTTTAATTTGGGTTTATTTATTGTTTTATGAAATTGTACAGGCGCTTTGGTTTTGAGAAAAGTGCCTTTTAAAAATAAAGTTTGATTGATTGATAGGAACTTGGGAGTGAAGTATAGGATGGGGGTTACTGACAGTCACTAAGCAAGAAAGGGACCTTGGGGTTATAACTGATGACCTTAAAGTAGCAGGGCAGTTTGACAGAGCAGTGGGTAGAGTTAGTGGGATGCTGGGGTGCATAGAGAGGGGCATCTTCACCAGTAGTAGGGAGGTGGTGTCACCCCTGTATGGTCGCTGGTGAGACATGATCTGTAATACTGTGTCCAGTTTTGGAGGCTGCAACTCAGAAAAAACACCGACAGGGTGGAGGCAGTCCATGTCTCAACATGTACACCTTGGAAGAGAGAAGAGCGCGATGGACATGATAGAGATTTACAAAAACCTCACAAGGGTGACCAGGGTGCAGGACAGGAGTCTCATTCAAATGATAAATAGCACCAAGACCAGGTGGGCATTCGATGAAGCTGAAGGGGGGGGGGGTTTAAGAGGGATGTGATGAAGTACTACTTTACTAAAAGGTTGGTAGACACCTGGCCCAAACTGCTACCAAAAGTGGTGGAGGTGAAAACAGTGGGAGGCTACAAGCATGCATGGGATAGATATAAAGGAATATTGGTAAATAGGCCGGGAGGAGGGAGGGTCGCCGGAGACCAGTTAGAGTCTGCAGAGACAGACTAGGTAGAGAACATCTGGGCAGACTGGGTGGGCCAAGCGGTCCTTTACTGCTAACAGATTCTATGTGTCTGTTTCTGTTATAAAGAACATGATATTACAGAAGTAGTCATTTTTGTACAACAGAAAGTCTTCTCAGATGCCTCTGTTAGGGACAGCTGGTGTACAAGGGAAACTTGCTCATAGAAGCACTCCCAAAAATTATAAGAAAAATCTGAAAAGCGTGCTATACCATTAACCACGGTTATCACAGTATCAGAAATCAACCATGTTATCAATATTGTGACTTCAGATATATACAGAATACCGGAAGGGTAACCATGCAGAACCCATCTGTTCTGCCTCAGAGGGATCAGACTCAAGAGCGAAGCTTGAGAGGTCCGTGGGAATCAGACCCCGAGTTGGCAGAACACATGGTTCTGCATGGGGTTACCCATCCTGTATTTTTTTTTAATAGCATATGGTGCCCTTTATAGGCTTAAAAAATGTATTTAACTCATAGACAAGGGAAACTGTTGTCTCACAGTGCTAGGACAAGGAGTTGTGTGGTTGCTAGGGACTGGGCATCCATACGTTAGCAACGCACACTCCAATTGGTTGCTGCTCCAATGTGGGAGGAATTAAGGAAAAAAAAAACATGGTGGCTGGATATCTTGCTTAATGAGGAAAGAAATGGTCCATAGGCCGAAACTTGCAAGTAAAAACCTTTTTTACGGCTCAAATCTGGTTGATCCAGCTTGTCCTATTATGTAGAATTAACTAATCCCGTGTCTGAACACCACCACGGCCGTTTTCAGTGTGCTTAAAGTATTATTGACAAGCAATGGTTTTCTGTTTGTTCTTTGAAAACACGTCTCGAGCTTCTCAGTCGAAATGAATAGAATGCTGTTCTGTACGTATGGTCAATATAGCATTCCACTCATTATTGTTACTGTGGCTGAACAAAGATGTCATGTGGTGGAAAATCGAGTTAGTACAGTGTTCCACCATACGCTATAACAGAATACTATGAAACCATGGCAGTGAGACATCCCTATGACACACCAAAGGAAAAAGTTTTTCTTATGCAGTCTTTTAATGCACACTGTATATCAAAGTGCTTTACAAGAAATGAACAGCTGGCAGGAGCAACTAGACCTGCATGGGGAGTCGACTGAGATGAAGGAAGGGTGGTTAAGGACACTTCAGGGGACTAATAAAAAGAAAAGAGTGAGAGAGGAGATTGTGCATGCACAGGGTGGGGTTGTTGAGTGAGACGGACGGAGGGGGGTTAATTTATTTATTTAGTTTTTGCTGACAGGTAAGTGTACTAGGCAAACGCTGCCTATTTTCAGGCATGACCCAGGAGGTTACAGAACAATGATACAACAGCAAGACAATCAGACAGAGGTAAAACAATATAGTAAACATAAGCATTACTTTTGGGCACTACAATTCAGGAGGAAGCAGGTACAAAACATGACAAATGCAGCTGGTTAAGGGCAGTTCAAGGAGTTATACAAAAAAAGGAGTGACACAAAAGGTTGAGCACAGGGAGGTTAAGGGGCCTGCTCAAGGCAACACAGCAAGTAACTGTAATGAGATTCAAACCTGGGCCTCGCAGCTCTGTGCCGAAATCACTATGCTACACTGCCTCCTAGGACCTCATGGCTAACTGGCCTATAAAAATCAAAGTTTCATAACGGAGATGAAAAAGTGAAATTAAACTGGACATCACACAAACCAATTTGGAAAATAAAATAAAGGTTGGGACCAACATTAGGTGGCGTAAGGGCTGAAATTAGAAACATAAACGTAGAAACACAGAATTTGATGGCATATAAGGACTGCTTGGGCCCACCTAGTCTGCCCATTTCCCTACCTAATGGATAAACTGCAGATCGTAGTTAACCAACGGCCTACTTCCTCCTACCCCCCACTAGAATTGCCTTATGTCTGTCCCATGCATTCTTGAATTCCCCCACTGTTGACTCCACGACCTCCTCAGGAAGGCTGTTCCACGTATCCACAACCCTTTCCGTGAAAAAATATTTCCTCACATTACCTCTGAGCCGTCCCCCCTCTATCTTCAAATTGTGCCCCCTGTTCTTGCACACCTCTTTTTCTGAAAGATGCTACCCTCTTGAAGATCAACTTTTTTTTGTTAAACAGATTATTTCTGTCATTATATGGTCACTTGGTTTTAAGCGCCTATTTTCTAAAATGCCCCCCTTCCCATTCCACTCCCCGCTTAACACATCTGGCAAAATAAAACAAGTGATGTACAGGACACCAGCACAGAAGAAGGTCCTTACTGGCCTCCCTAGCTGCTACCTCGAATGTAACCCTATAAACCTGACCAGCAAGGTGTGCCACAGAAATAGAAAGGCTGATTAGAACTAGCTCTGGTAAACAAAAAAAAACAAAAAACAGATGGAATGGAAACTCACTCAAGGTCCACCTCGGCAGTGATTTTGTTTTGAGTGTTGTGTAAATACAGGTTGTCTGAAATTCTGGCTTTTCATTCCCTTATGCTCCATTCAGTCCTCCCCCCTCACCCTCCAAAACAAAAAAAGTACTTCGTCAAGAGGTACCAACAATTCAATTTCAACAGTGCCACCTGGTGAACATTTTCTAACATGACCACCCTAAGTTTTATAAACCAGAAGGAACAAATACAGCCAAGATACTGCATGTAAACATGAGGTATATAATGGGCTTATTCAAATTATGCAACTAATCTTCTAGTGTGTGTGTGTGTGTGTATGGCGGGGGGGGGGGGTCACGACTATAACTTCTGAGTGGCAGAGCCACGAGTGAGTTATGAAAGTCCTGCCAATAAACAAGCATTACCAAATTGCCTATTCTGAGTAAAACTGTTACATATTCAAGAAATACAACAGTAATTCACAAATTATAGCTTTTAAATCTGCAGTTTGAAGAGGCTGCCGTTTTTCCTTATTTTAAAGGACCAGTGCAAAGAAACTGGGCAAAAATGTGACCCATCCTATTTTTTCTACAAAAGGTTCTACACATTCACCTTATAGATATAGTACTTAAGTCATGACGAACGTTAGGACTGAGAAAATTAAGAAAGAAAACTCAGTGCACAGCACAGGAAGTACCTAGCAAAACAGAGCTGACAGGCAGTCTAATACTTTTATTAACTATTGCTGAAACTAGCTTTTTTTGAAAAACATTTTCATTGCGCTGCTGCTTTGACAGCCAGCTTCAGTGTTGCACTAGGCATTATGATGCCATCAGCATTGTGAACGCTGCTCTCTGATTGGTTCAGTATTCCACTGTGATGACAGCAACCCTAAAAATATCTGCTGTGACAACAGTAACAGCAACACATTTTTAAAATGTTGCTGTACCTGATGTCACTAGCTAGGATATCTTTTTTTAGCTCATTTTTACACTCACTCCTGTTGTGTACCTGTCTGTCTGTCTATCTCTATATAGAATAAACACTAGGAAGTGTGGAATATGAGGATGTAATGCCAGCTCCATGGCTAATTAGCTCAATAAACCCACTCACCCTTCAGGCTCGTGGGTTACTGGCTAATCAGCCCCCTCGATGGCATTATATCCTCATATACCCAGTTTATCAAGGTGGTAAACGGGGTCAGAAAGTGGTTGAGTGATAGGACACAGAGGGTGGTGGTAAATGGCATTCAATCCAAGGAGAGAGGGTAACCAGTGGGGTACTGTGCTGGGGCCAGTCCTCTTTAATGTCTTCATAGGCGACAGAGGGGCTGGATGGGAAGGTATGCCTCTTTGCAGATGACACTAAAATCTGCAACAGGGTCGACACTCTGGGTGTGTGTGTGTGTGGGGGGGGGGGAATGAGAAAGGATCTAAACATGCTTGATGAGTGGTCGAGTGTGTGTCAGCTAAGATTCAATGCAAAGAAGTGCAAAATCATGTATTTGGGGCATGGAAATCCAAGGGAGGAATACAAAATGGGGGGGGAAGAGGTACTGACGGCCACCAATCAAGAAAGGGATCTGGGGGTAATCATATCGGATGACCTAAAGGTAACCAAACAACGTGAGAAGGCTGTGGGGGAGAGCTAGCTGGATGTTAGGGTGCACAGGGAGAGGTATCACCAGCAGAAAAAAAGGAGGTGGTTATGCCACTGTACAGATCACTAGTAGACCTTATCTGGAGTACTGTGTCCGGTTCTAGAGGCCACATCTCAGGAAGGACAGACAAAACAGAGGCAGTCCAGAGAAGGGCAACAAAAATGGTGCAAGGACTGCACCACAAGTCATACAAGGAAAGACTAGAGGACCTCAATACGTATTCCCTGAAAGGGGGGGTTATGATAGACACATTCAAGTACCTTAGGGGTATAAACATGGTACAGTAGGGTAGCATCATTCAAAAAGAAGGTACACAAGAACAACAGGATGGCAAATGTCCAGGCCCAGATGGGTATACTGGTGAATTCTACAAGACATTTCAGGATCTTTTACTTTCTCCCTTGCTAGAGGCCTGCAGTGAAGTACATTGGAGGGGGGATCCCGGTCTCCTGGAGATATGCCATTATATCAAGTATCCACAAACCAGGGAAATATTCATCATATTGTTTGTTCCTCATACAGACCTATGTCAGTCTTGAATCTTGATTACAACATCTTTACAAGATTATGGATTCTCACTTGGAGGGGATACTGCCTCAACTCATCGATTTTGATCAATGTGGTTCTGTGCCTGCTAGACAGACGCAGGACAATATCAAAAGAACTCTGCATGTGCTACACCATGCTGCCTGGTCAAGGGCCCCATCCCTACTTATGAGTTTAGATGCAGAGAAGGCCTTTGACCGGGTAGTGTGGCCTCTTCTGATGGCAGTGATGGAGGCCCTGGCCTTTCCGGAGACCTTTCGGAGGACTGTCATGCACCTGTATGATAACCCAATGGCCTATATGAAAGTTAATGGGGCGATGCCAGAGCCACTGGCACAGGCAATAAGGCAGGTAGACGACATAAAGGGGCTGAGGGGTGGAGGCAGAAACTCAAATTAGCATTATACGCTGATGATTTCTTGGTGTATTTATCAAACCCGGAGTTCTTACTCCCCCCACTGTGGAAACTGTTGGACCAGTTTGGTGAACTAGTAGACTACTGAGTGAACTTAACTAAAACTGAAGTCTTACAGGTGAATTACATACCATCACCGACAATACCCTTTCTGGTGGAATTTACCTAGTTTAAAGTATTTAGGGGTCAAGTTAATCAGCTGACCCAGACCAGATGTATCAAATTATGAACCTTTTATGTGGCATTAGTGGAGACCTGGAGAGATAGAGGTCCCTCCCTCTTCCACTCATACAAAGGGTGGAAGCGATAAGAATGAACCTTCTCCCGAGGGTTTTATATCTGGCACAAACACTCCCTATTACTCCTCCCAAAAAATTATTTCTAGAACTTAACAAAATATATCCAGGTACATCTGGGACTCAAAGTAGCCTAGAGTCAAATATACTACTCTACAGCCACCCAAAAGACAAGGGGAATTAGCTTTACTGGACTTTGCAACCTATCATTTGGCAGTCCAATTAAGGACAGTCCTCCTATGGTTACATTCCTATTTTGCGAAATGGAGAGAATTAGAAATCAAAGCAGAAGATTTTATCAACTTATTTCAGATTCTATTGACATACCCGAGACCCCAGATAGGAAACATTACAACTAATTCACACACCAGAAGCACACTAAGATGTTGGAATTCACTTCTGGAATCTTAAGGGGTTAAAACAAATGAAGCCTTTGCTAATTTCTCTGTCTCGTCTCGACCTGCCCTCATGGATATGGGTTTTAGACGGTGGGAAAGATGGGCTAATTACAGTATGGCATGTTCTTAAGGATGGAATTCCCCCATCCATTTGAAGAGTTGAGGGCTATGTATGGACTGCAGCCTCAGGATAAGTTTCGATACCTGCAAGTTATTAATTTTGTTAAATATCTGTCTCAGGACTCTGATATAGGGATATCAAGCCCCAGTAGTAGATATTATCAGAAGAGCACTGGAGGGCCACACACCCCAGAGCCACATATCATCTTACTCATATAAGGCGTTCTTGTTATTATGGAACAACTCCCTGTCCAGCATAAAATGGAGGTGGGAAGAGGACTTGGGGTACAAATACAAGACAAAGGATGGGAACGTCATGTTAATGGGATGCATTCCGGAATGACTTCCCGCAGATGGAAAGAATTCAGTTGGAAGGTCACCGTAAGATTTTTTTAAAACACCAGCTACAGGCTAAATATATGCCAGATCTGGGAGCGGGGTGCTGGAGGGGTTGTGGGACCTCCCCTGCTACCCATGGTCATATATTTTGGGGCTGTCCTAATCTGAAACCTTTTCTGGGTGCTCTGCAGCTGGCACTTTCAGACATGTTAGTCTCCCCAATACAGATCACTGTAGACCTTTTCTCCCAGTTCCCCGCCGGAGCTTCGGGATAGGGCTAACAGGGCCTTACTAAATATTTCATTGCTTGCAGCTAAAAAAGCCATCACACGTCGATGGCTTTCCTTGACAACTCCCCACTACTACAGATTGGCAGGATATAATGATAGAAGTGTACCATACAGAGAACCTGACAGCATTAGTCAGACATGCACAGACATGCAAAGTATAATTTTGAGATATTATGGAGGAGATGAGTCCTTTATATTATGAATTTAGACCAGAATTTGTTCCATGAGGGGATCTGAAATATGAAGGAAAGATCAAAATACACTGGGAGAAACGGAATCTGACGCTTGAAATATTCTGGGGTGGGGAGGGCGCTGGGGAGGGAGAATATGATAATACCTCAAAAAGATAAACTACCAAAGAATTACGCATAAGGACTGGTGGCACCCCTTTTCTTTCTTTCATATGTTACAGTGATATATACCATATTAGGATGTAGGATGACATGTGAACTTTCTTATAACATCTCTGTTTTAAGACTCATTGTACTGAGGCTGTAGCCATCAATTGACACTGTTCTTAATTTAATTTTCTGTTTAAATTGATGTTTTTAATATAATGTAGTATTATTTTACATTACTGGAAATATATATAGAGAGTTATTAAAAAAGGAAAAAAAAAAGGACATGATATGAGGCTTGGGGGGGTAGACTCGGGCAACATGAGGAAGCACTTTTTCACAGAAAGTAGTGGATGCTGGGAACAGCCTCCCTGTGGAGGTGGTGGGGGCAAAAACAGTAGGGGAACTAAAGAATACATGGGACAGACATAAGAGTACTCTCGCAATAGGGAAGACAGGATAAGCTGCAGATCAAGTAGGGTCTGCAGTATTGCATTAGGTAGGGAAAAGGGGCAGACTAGGTGGGCCACATGGTCCTTATCTGCCGTCACCTTCTATGTTTCTGTTTCTATATACCTAGCATTAATTCTCTATATGTATCTTCCTTAGCGGCTGGTAGTCCCTCCCCTCGCTGATCGCCATCCCGTTCACATATATCTTCCCTGGTGGCTAGTGGTCCCCACCACCCAACCCCATGCCCGATCCATACACAATATGCCCTGGTGGCTAGCAGTACGTCCCCCAGTCCCCATCCTCAGTGCTGACAACCCCCCAGCCCATCCCTCGTTGGTGGTTGGGGCCCCCCATCCCTGATCTGTCCATAGATAAGATATCTGTATTGCCCTGGATGTCTAGTGCCCCCACCCATCTGGAAATGCTCAGAAATATATTATTCCTGGTGTCCACTGAACCCCCCAACCTGGGCAGGTAGTGTCCACCCCCACCCCTTCCTGAACTAATGATCAACACAGCCTCCACTCTCCACCACAGATAGCTGCCAACTGAGCTGTCACTGTAAGCGAGCACCTCAGTTGGCAGCCGGCCATGGTGGAGAACGGAGGGCTGTGCCGGTCACTGACTCAAGGGGAAAGAGTGGGGGGGGGGGAAGAGTTGAGGCACTACCTGCCAGGGTAGGGGGTTCACTGGACACCAGGGAATGATGGCAGATGAATTGTTTGGAGGAAGATTCTCTTTTCCTGGTACCATTCCCACACTCTCATCGCTTTCCTACAGAGAGGGTAAGCGTGTGTTCCTCCTTGATTGTTGATGTAGTACACGACAGACTTGTCTGTCTGTCTGGAGGAGGATTGTTTTGTGGCTGACTAGGTCCATTGTGACTGTCAGGCCATACTAAACAGCTTGCATCTCCAACATAATGATGTGGAGAGGAGTCTCCGATAGTTCCCACACATCATGTGTTTGGTAGAGGGCACTCCACCCCAACAGGGAGACATCCGTGGTGAGAGTCACTTGAGGCCCCGGCAGGGAAAAGGGGAAGCCCTGGAGGAGACTGTCCTTCACTGACCACCACGTGAGTGACCGAACCAGAAGCTTGCTCACCTAAATGGGTTAAGTCCGAGGGCGCGATACTTGTGATCATTGTGCACTGAGCATCCACCGAGTTTCTCTCATGTGTAACCATGCCAGGGACACTGTGAACACTGAGGAAGCCATTACACTCAGCATGCGGTGCATGGAGGTGACTTGCACAGTACTGCACTCTGGATGTAGCATGCCACCTGCAGAACTGCCTTAAGACTGCTCTCTGGAACAAAGACTTGGGCCTTGATCATATCCAGAACAGCTCCTATGAACAGCAGCTGATGTGAGGATTGGAGCTGAGACTTCTCAAGATTCAGCAGAACCCCCATCAAGGTAAGGAACCAAGAGGCAGTAGCCACTGCCTGTTTCATCTCCTGACTGGAGGGACTTGCAATCAGCCAGCTGTCCAGGTATGTAAAGACTTGAATTCATAACTTTCGCAGGTGTGCCTCAAGTACTGCAAAGACGGTTGACGTGGAGGAAAGCCCAAAGGGCAGGACTCTGAACTGGTAATGCTGTTCCAGCACAATCTTAATGTGCTGATATGCAATCCTGCACATCCAGGGATGCCAACCAGTCCTGACGTATAAAGAAGGGTAGCAGGGAATCCAGAGAAATCATTTTGAACATTTCTCGGTCTATGAATTTGTTCAGATTTCTGAGGTCGAGAATGGGGTGCATGCCCCCTAATTTCTTTGGAACTAGAAAATAGTGGGAATAGAACCCTGCATTTTGTTCCGACTCTGGCACTACTTCCACTGCCCTGCTGCTCAGAAGGCCTGCAATCTCTTGCACCAGAAGCTCTGACATCTGAGCTAATAAGAGGGTCTGCCGGGCAGACACGGTGGCACTGGTGGTTGAGGCGCTGGACGCCGCACCTCGCGCCACACCAAGTTCGGGAGCGAGCTCGGGCGCTGAGGGTTGGCAGGGGAAGGATTGGATGGAGCACCCGATGAGCTGCTCTCTGATCCCGGGGGGAGGGCATTGGGATGATCGGTGCTGCGGCGGCCCCTGGTGGAGATCAGGGGTGCACGAGAAGTGCCAGGCGACACATAACAGCGTGCCCGATGCTGGCAGGGTTGCTATGCGCCAAGCGTCGGGGGGGTGCAAATGTAGAGGGGTTGGGCAAAACAAGGAAAAACCCGGCTTGTCGGGATAGGCAACGGCACCTATCCTCCATGCCCAGCGCCGGGTTCATCTTGGCCAGTCTCATTGCTCCTCCACCCGGGCCCCATCTGCATGCCAGAGTCTGCCTCATCAAGGAGCCCAAGGTAAGGAGTTTGGCTACCCTCCCCGGGTGGGTTAAACCAGGGGTGCTGGCGTGTGGGGGAGGGCTCAGGCCTCAGCGATCCTCAGGCAGGGCAGGATAAGACTGCCGAGAGAGTTCCCCCGAGCTGTGACCGGACAGAAAGATAGTTGGAAAAAAAAAAAAAAGGTCTGTCTTCTGGGAGGATAGTCCGAACAGATTTCTGTTAATTCTAGGGAGTATCTCTCTTAGATAATAATGAGGATCCACTTTTCCGTCACAGAGGCTCCCACTGATAGTAAAACTGGGTCAGGTGTTCCCCCATCTTGGAAGGAGAGGTCAAGCTTCAGATGTGGCTGGGGAGGCTAAGAATTGTTTTGGGTTCCCTGCCCTTGCCACGAAAGGACCAGTTATTATGAAAAGAGCTGTGGCCTTTACCCTTCTGAGGGTTAAAATGAGGTGGCCTGAAAATTTTAAGGGTCATTCTAATTTCACTAGATGCCTTAAGAGACTGCTCTGCCTGGTGTCCAAACAGGTAAGTTCCATCACAGGGAACATTCATAACCTGTTGCTGGATATTCTGGGTGAAGTCAGAAGACAGTAGTTAGGAATGCCACCTCATGAAAATGCCTGTAGCAGTAGAATAGGATGTAGCATCAAAGACAACCACAGCGGCTTTAAGCTGGTGATTTTTGGAATCGATACCTTGCCTAACAGTCTGCAGAATATCCCGTTTAGTCTCGAAGTCTGGCAGAGAATCTGCTGGAGACTTTAGTTTGCTCTAAAGGATATACTTGTTTGTAGAGAAATGCCCCTGGTAGCTGGGAATTCTCATGCCCGGGGTAGATGAAGCACAGGCATGCTTGCCGACAGTGTCAGTCTTGCACGACTCTTGGTTAACAGGGTGCACAGAGATCTCTTGGGGAATAACCAGCTTGTCATTCTCGACGAGGATTAAAAAGGCATCAGCAATGAGTTAAGAAACTTACACTGGCTTATATTTACAGGCCACATAATTCTTGTCAACCTGCTTGCAGATAGCTGCCATTGTAGCAGACCTACTCCAGACCACTTTAGACAGTGCTTCTAATGCAGGAAGAATCGGAAGAACTAGATTGACCAGTATACTGGAAATGTTAAGTTGCTCCAGTTGGGGATGTTTACCATGGCAATGGCTGTAGGTTCAAAATTAAAAATTTTTAATTTTTTAACTTTCTTTCTTCACTCCACGTTCCTGAACTCTTTCAGGAGTGGTCACTCGGGATACTGGTCCTGATCCCGCCTGTCTGAAGCCCCCTCTCGCTCCTCCCAGCTGACCTCGCTGCCACCCGGACCCCTGGCTCTGAATGCCCTGAGGCAGGACCGCCAAATATACTCCTCCTGGCCCTCTATCTTACAATCCAGTCTGGTGGAGCGAGGCAGTGGAGAGCACACAGGAGTGAGAGGAAGGCCCAACACTGGGTGTGGTGGACTGACCCACCCCCAACCCTCAGTCACCTATCAGGAGGTGGAGGGTTTTTCGTTTTCCTCTTCCGCCCTCACCCCCAGACCCGAGGCGGAGCCCCGACGTGCCATGATGCCATGGAACATCCTGTTGTGGCTCTGCAGCCCTCTAGACGAGCCCTGAAACACTGCAGTAACTCTGGTCTCCACCGAAGGTCACTGCTATGCTGGGCATAGTCCCTGGAACTCCCGAGGAAGGAGAGGTGTCCTCCGGACACTCGATCTTTCCTCTCCTCTGCCGACCCCGGTGGCTCGAAATTAAGAGTTGAGTGCATATTTTTGAGCTAAGCCCAGAAAGTAAGATCCTCCTGAGGCACAGACACATGAACTGGATCAGAAGTGTCAAGGCTAAAGAAATAGTCATTGTTGCCACCCTCCGAAATGACGACGTTGGGGTCAGACTCTTGGGAGTCACAGAGGGGTGTGGGTTGGAGGACCTTCAATCCAGAATGCATCTGCAGCAACACCTGAGACACCAGCTTTGAAGGAAAAGGGGCCGGTGCTAAAGGTGCCACTGGAACCAGAACTAAATTTAGCACTGGGGAGAACCCAGTCACTGTAGGTGGCACCGGACCCTGCACTGACGACATAGCTGGCACCAAAATGACCAGCAATGACACCGTGGCTTGACCCACCCCTGCACAGGACGGGGAAGCGGCCAGTGAGACAGACCTAGGTGACTCAGTCCCCGGCAAAGACCCCATGGCTGCTGCCAGAGCTAAACACTCTGCCTGGCCCAGCAGCCCTGTCTCGGCTCAAGTTCTACTGATTCCGAAGGGCCAGGGACCAGATCCACAGGCAAAGGCATGTGGGCCCAGCGCTGCACCCACTGCTTCATAAGAGCTGCCAAATGGTGGAACTGCCCACCGGAGTACCACACTGACTGGGGGCGTGGGGGGAAACAGAGCTTCTGGCTCGTGACTCCGACCTCCTGGAACCAGATGCGGTCAGTGACACTGAGGATGATGGTGAGGGCTTCCAATCAGTAGAGACCGAAGATCTCGTGGCAGACCTTGCAAAGGGTAACCTCAACCAGTGCCGTTTCTTCCCCTTCCAACAGGAAGAGGAAGAAGTCGAGGTCCAGTGGCGCTGGGACCCAGAATGAGATCGGGCCAGCTTCATTTTGTACTTCTGGGAGGACTGTCCTTCCTGGGCACTGGACCACCCCTGGTCAAAATCCTTCCCCAACAGGGAAAGTAGACCAGACATGGCCCCGCTACCACAGAATTCTGCCCCTTCAGGCTCCCTAAAGTACTCCATGGCCTTTGACCACTGACACTCTGTAAGACTGAGAAAAAAAAAACTGTCAAGGAAAGTTTTGTGATAAAATATAACTGACACAGAAATAACAAACTGTAGCTTTGAACACTAAAACTGAGAAGAACTGAACGCTGTTGTCACACAGACATGAAGTTCCGACTCCCGACAGGTAAGCGACATCGTAACTGACGCGCACTCAATGGCGGAAAAAGAAACTGAGGTGGTTGGAGGTTTGCACCGAGGTAAGCCTGTACCCATGAACTCAATCTCAAGAAGCTGTGCATGTGCACAACTTACCTCGGTGCCACCCTCTGAAAAGTTCTGGATTCTGCTGGGTCCTAGCACCTCTGGTTCAGACCCACTAATGGGAATCAATGGTGAAGGTTTATTCCTGGAAAATCAACCCCATAGAAGGGTTATGACTAAAGAGATGCTCA
Source organism: Neoceratodus forsteri (assembly GCA_016271365.2). Lineage (NCBI taxonomy): Eukaryota > Metazoa > Chordata > Ceratodontiformes > Ceratodontidae > Neoceratodus > Neoceratodus forsteri. The sequence goes on along the minus strand of CM028130.1, from coordinate 150,341,178 downwards.
CTGAAGAAAATGTAAGAGGACCTGGATCTGACTGAATGGAGGATGGCGGGCAAGGCGTGGTAATCAATGGTGAAGATATTCCAGCAGATAAACAATTACGGTAAATACATAATTTTTACATCTTCCAAGTATCTGTCTTCACCACTGATTCTCACTGATGGGTCCAAGTACCAAGACCCTCTTTTCTATGAGGGAGGAGCTGGCTCACCCTGAGGGAAACAGAGATCCTTTAGCCCTCAGTGTGGGGGACCCGAGACTGGTCAGGGTCCGGTGGAAGCTCCTGTGACATAGAAGCAGGAAGGCACCCCTAACATATCTCGCCTGACTCTGCGGGAGGAAACATGAGCCCCTTGGAAATGTGAGTTTAGTACCTTATGTCCGGCCAAAGATGTCAGCCTGGAAAGGCAAAGCAATGCCATCTGCATGACACAGACTGCAGCTCTTACAAGCCTGGAAGCCACCTCATTGGCATTGTACGATGCACTTGACTGGTGCCTTGCCAGCTCCAGCTCGTCAGCAAAAAGGCAAATGGCTTGCCTAACTAATTTGCTAAGTGGCACTGCAGCTAGGAGTGGACATAACTGCAACCACAGGCACCTGTTGAAGACTTCCTGAAGTGCAGTAATGCACATTATGACGTTTGCCAAGGAAAACAATGTCCTCCCTAGGGCATCCGAGTTACCAGAATCAGCCTTGGGAGGTCAGCTGTGCATAGGACATTTCAGCCCTGTCAGAGTCTCGAAGACCTCCAGCCCTTAAGAGGGGTGAGGAACTGCCCCTGCAGATCCTGAAGGTGTGCAATGCCATAACTGAAGGTCCCTGAGGGCTGGAGGGCAAAAGAAGGGATGTTTACAGACAATCCTTTATGAATCGTCAAAGGCCCTAGGCCAAAGATGGATGACTGAAGAGCCATCACTGAATGCTCCGAGAAGTGAAGTCCCAGCTCCAAGGATACGGGACTGCAACCAGTGTATGAACTTACTTCTAGCGCCTCTAACATGTTCGCCAGGAATCTCTGGCACACATTATTGGCCCCAAAGGGTCCATGATTCTTGCTAGCTGTGACAAAGGTGGCAGAAGTCTGAGAAGAAGAAAAAAAAGAGACTCGGGTTTCTGGGACCTCTGCATGGGCTTTGGGGTTGCACTGGGGACCTCACTTGAGGGGAGGTCCTGGCAGGAACGCTCAAAGAGGGTTGACCTACATCTGAGGAACTACCAAGTCAGCGCTATGGGAGGATTCCACCAGGTGGTGAGAGCAGGGCAGTAGTGTCCTGTAGGGTAGCCCCAGTCCCAACCGATGACTGTGTCAGCATGTGACTCCTGGTAGAACACCATCTCCTGACCATCATCTGACTCAAAGCTGGTGCCACCTCTGACGGCGGGCTCAGGGCCTAACAGACCTGGAGATGGCTTTCACCCCTCTCACTGTGGTCAGTACCATCCTTGATGCCAGGCTTGACAGCAGGTTTAGTGTCAACCCCAAAGCCATCATCATCCCAGGCACCAGGGCCAACCCCAGGGATGGCACTGTCACCAGCATTGACTTCACTGTCCCAGAGGCCTAGGGGAAGAGCCCAGAGACCATGCCTTTGCCTCACCAGCGTAACAGCTGTCTCCAAAGATGGGGCTCAGCCAACCCCACTTCATCACATGGATTTCGAGAGTATGACGGTCCATAGAAATGCAGGCGTTGCACTCATCCATGTTGTGATCCGGGCCAAGACAGTCTGCAAATGTCCAATGCTGGTCGGTCATCGTCATTTGTTTCCCACAGAGGGCAACGATGCACAATGTGAGGCAGGTGATGTTTATTGGCCAACTTAGGTTAATATGGTTTTGGCATCAGGTTGGAAAACAAAAATAAAACAGAAAAGACGACACTGCAGTACTAAAGGCTGGTGACATAGCAGAAATGAGTCACTGCTACTCCCACAGTGTGCACTTGGTGGGAAGAACATAACTGAAGCGCATGAAGGAACTGGTGTTGGTTGCTGGCTGGCATGGGCAGCAGTACATGAGGTGTGTAGGCGCTGGCAGAAGATGTCAGCTCTCCCTCTGCAAAATTTTGTTCTCATTGGGTCCTAGTGCCTCCATGCACAGACCCATCAGTGGGAATCAATGGTGAAGATTAATTCCTGGAAGATCTGCTACACACAGAGCCCTGATTTAGCTGCCACTGGAGCAGTCTCCCCAGTTTTTAACAATGCAAATGGTGGTTGCCAGATGTCTGTCGATGCAAATGGCATTTTGGGCTGGACACCTACAGACTGCAACCACCACAGAGAGAGATGTAGGCATGTCACTATACCAGTCGCATGGTGCAGTGCTATGGCAAGGGACAATGGCATGAGTTGCTACCACCTCAGTCCATTCCAACCCCATTCTTTACAACTTTCTTGTGGGCAGTAAGCTTTTTTTATTTTCCTCATCTTTCTGAAGTCATCCCTAGTGGGAATGGAGCAGGAGGGACAGAGGGAAGTGCTGTTTCTTGCTCTTTGGGGCAATCTGATGTGGGAACACTAGCATGTGGGACAACCGGAGGTTCACTTAATGTTTAAAAAAACTTGTTGTGGTATGTTTGGGGCTGGATTGTGTGGGAGGGGGAGAACAACCTGTGAGAGAGGCTGAGAGAAGGCCTACGAGGTAACAGAGGTCACGTGACTGAGCCATCCAGAAGGGAGGCTGCAGTCAGGTTATATTTCCCAGGGGGTCCAGCAACCCCTTGCATGAGCAACCCAGAAGCATGAGGGCCAAGACGCAGGAGTGTGGCATCTTGAGTGGCATCTGCAGGGCAGACAGCAGGCAGGAGGCCTCACTGGGTAAGGACAGGCACAGGGAGGGATACGAGCGGCAGTGAATCTACACAGAAAGGCATCGGCCAGACTAAGTTTCAGCGGCCAGTAGCGCCTAAGGGATACAGAGAGGATGTGGAGGCCAGGGCAGGAAGCAGGTGAATCAATTGGGGAGTGGAGGGGTAGGGAGGACTGGGGTTGGGGGCCAGAAAGGTAGTGAGCTGCAATGGGTGTGGAGCAGCACTGTTTCTGGGAACATGGTGGAAGGAAGGGGGGTGTATAGTGTGCAGGCTGTTCAGACAGCTTTCTCTGGAATTAGAGAGCTTGAAATGGGAACTGGGGGTAGGGGGCAGGTATGAGTGGGAGAAGAGGAGATGGGGCAAGGGGGCAGGGAGGACTCCATCGCAGGATAGACCAGGCTACCACAAGCTGAAAGGGGGAGCTTGGCCAGGGGGGCCAAGTCCACAGGAACCAGGGAGCACCGAAGGGGAGTTGGCAGGTGGAAGAGAACAAGAGTAGAGTGAGAGGAGGAAGGGAAGAGGTTCAGGATAAGCAGAGGTAGGGAGGGCATGGGCGGGCGGTTGGAGACAAAAAACAGGTACATGGTTGTAAGGGGAGAGACATCCAAGCCAAGGTCATTAACTAGTGAGGTACCGCAGGGTTCGGTGCTGGGCCCTGTTTTGTCCAATGTCTTCACTGGAGACATTGCAGAGGGTGTCAAGAGTAAGATCACCCTGTTCGCCGATGACACAAAGATTTGTGTAAAAGTGGACGGTGAGGAGGGGAGGCAGACACTCAGGGAGAAACTCAACCACTGGTCTGAAGAGTGGCAGCTGGGGTATAACGCTAAGAAGTGCAAAGTCATGCACCTTGCAGCCAGAAATCCCAGGACCAGCTACTGCCTTGCGGGGAGGAGGTGGTGGTGCAGGAAGCAGCATCAGAGGAGGAAAGGGACCTGGTTAATAGACACAGGGGACATGAAGGTATTAGCACAGTGTAGGAGGGCGGTAGCAAGGGCAAACTGGATGCTGGGCTGCACTGCCAGAGGGATCACCTCTAGAAAGGAGGAGGTTATCCTGCCCTCATACAGATCACTGGTGAGGCCACATTTGGGAGTACTGGTCGCTCATGCATCAAGAAGGATGTGAGATTACTGGACGGGGTGCAGCGTATGGCTACTAAAATGATCATGGGACTAGGGGAGTTGCCTTATGAGATAAGATTGAGGGAGCTCAACATGTACTTTCTGGAGGAGAGAAGGGAAAGGGGGGACATGATAGCAGGGGTATGCAAATCCCATTGCCTCCTGTCCAGGGCAAGTAAATTTCATTGAAAAGCAAGTACAAAAACAGAGCTAATTTCATTGTAATTAATAAGGACAAGTGAAAATTCAGCTACAGTCATGGCTGGGCAAGTAATAAAAGTTTTGATTTGAACACTCCTGCATGATAGAAACCTTTAAGTACCTAAAAGGCATAAACAAGGTCAGAGAGGAAGGATTGTTCCTGCTTAAAGGAGGGTAGGGTTACCAGGGGGTACAGTCTGAAGCTGGAAGTGGGAAGGTTCAAGAGGGAAATGAGGAGGCACTACTTCACGGAGAGAGTGGTGGCGGGATGGAATGCACTGCCGGAGGGGTTAATCGAACTGAGGACAGTGGATAGCTTTAAGAGTGGTTGTGATAGAGTCAGGGGCAGGGTTAGTACAGACAAGAGCACAATGGGGAGAAAGGACCGGAGAGGGGAGTGGGGGATTGGGTTTGAGGGGCAGCTGCAGTGGTATTAAACTGAGAGCTGCACAATCGGGCAGACTTGATAGACCTGTGAGCCTTTTACGGCCAGCACTTTTGTATGGTCTTGTGCCCCCGACCCCACTGCTCCTTCTACCTGATTCTAGCCTTGGTGTCCAGTCCAGGTTAAGGGTAGTTCTTTAATATCGGAAAGGAAATTGATGAGAAGCAGCAATAGCAGACATGAGGTTTCGTTTTGAGTAGGCTTACTACATAATTTGAGGTTTTATTCGTCAGATTCTCATATTACATCTCACATTAAGACTCTACAAGGATAGCTTTAGAGTTAGGCACATGGAATTAGGTCATATATGCAATGGCAGGCTTGCACTCTCTCACAGATAACTTGCACTGATGTAGACTAAAACAGCATGGTGAAGAAGAAAATATGCACACTGTTAGTAAGTTGTTGGAATGTAAAGATCAGATAATACCTCACTTTTGGATTTAACCACTCCTTAATAAACAATCTCCTCTAGCTACATCACCACAACACACCTGGAAAAAATGAGTGCCTTCTCTAGAGACACTACCCCAACCAGCACCTATCCAGAGCAAACCTGTACATCTTCCCTAGGTAAACCAACCCAACGTGCCCTGAGCAAAACACACCTCCACTGGATACAACACCAAACACTCTTAATGAACGTGCACATCTCTCCAACATGATCACAACTCTAGATGCAGCACCACCACCACAATGCCCCTTAAAAAAACATATAGCTCTTCCAGACACACATCCACCAGCATGCTGAAAGTAATTAATCTCCTCTAGAAATGCTACCACACAGAAATGGACGTATTCATCCCACAGTGCATATATTTCTATGGGATACAGTGCATATACTTCTATGGGATACAAAACCTGCCTTACAAAGTACATCTCCTACAGATAAACCCCCAACTGCCTTGAATTACTACATCACTTTTAGATAACCAGAAACCTCAATATGTAGGCACCACAGGGGCTTGGGGATTCATCCGTACCTTGATACACTGGCATCACTGTGGCATGGTGATCCCCACCATACCTTGACAAACCACTACCACTGGGGCACATCGATCCACCCACACTTTGATAAACCAGAACCACGTGGCGTGGTGATCCCATCTATACCATAATAAGCTACACTATAAAAAGGGTACGTTGAGAACCTTGAAAATGGCCTTATTGATGCACCACTGTACAAAGGGTGTGGAGCCCTATATACAACCTTATAAAGATAATACTATTAATAAGGTGTCAAGTTATCTGAGCTGCAGAACTACTCCTCCAAACTCGAGGACTGGTTCTGTAGACATAAGTTGCTACTAAACTACAAGAAGATCAAGGCCATGCTTATATCCAGCCCCCACAACAAAAATAAGCACCACCCCCTCGTCATCTCCAACTCATGCAGTGAGCCGCTGGAACAAATCCACTTGTTCAAGTATCTGGGGGTCATAATAGATGATACCCTCACGTTTGCGCACCATGTTGACTCTCTGGTCAAGACAGTCAATACTAAGATTGGTGTCCTGTACAGGCACAGGCAATACCTCTCTCTGGGGGCCCTCCGCCTCTCAGTCCACAGCTCCATCATATCTACTACTGACTGTGGTCTGCGGGGCAGCAACGGCTACAGCGCTCAAGAGGGTTCAGAATGCACTCAACAAAGCTTGCAAGATTCATCCTGGATACTGAGTGTGGCAGTACGAACGCGCAAAATGTTGTCATTAAGAAACAGGGTCAAAATTCTAGACTTGCATCCTAGGGAAGAAGGCTCTATTAGGTAAAACACCACCTTGTGTAGGCAATTTGATCAAGGCAGCCAACTTATTACAGGTTACCAGGGGGAGGATTAGAGTGGTCTTGGCTATTCCCTTCCATCGCACCTCGTTTGGGCAAAGTGCATTTGCCTACCGGGCCCCCCTGTGGATGACTTAACTCCTCAGGCACCTCTTGGCCACCAATTGTCTGGCCCAATTCAAAACTGGCCTCAAACAGCACCTAATAACACTCTCTAAGTGCACCTGCCCCTAAGTCCAGCCACACACGCTCTCTATGCCCCCCAGCAAGCATCACCAGGCAGGCCTCAGGTATCCCCTCCCTCTGTCCCTTCTCATGACTTGCCTCAGCAATCAGTTCGCATCATGCTCCTTCAGCACCTGCCACCCCACCTTCCCCCCTTCCCCAACTCCCAGTCCTGTGAGTTTCCCTAACAGTCACTACTAATGCAAGCTGCCTGACCATGCCCCTTCGCACCCCATTTACTCTAGTACGTCTTCGCCGCTCAGCCTCCCCTTACCCCCCATTTCTCCCTATAACTTATTGCCCTTCTTCCCACACCTTTCACCTCCACCATGTACCTACCTCTCTCTCGTACGTACCTCCTTTCTCCACCCCACTGCCAGCTATCCCTTTCCCTCTGAACTACTGACAAGGCACTTTGTGGCTGCTTATCTCTCCCCCCCCCCCCCAAAAATAACATTTTTTTCTTGCTATTTTAACTTGTACCTATGTTTTGAGTTATTCTGTAAGTTCTGAATCCAAGCTGTATCGTTCATTGTGATGTACCTTTGCTTTCTCCTATTGTACTTTGTTTTACAATCTATGACGTGGAAGCTTTGTAAAACAGCTTGCACTCAAAGGTCTTTTCCGAATCACTAAATAAATAAAACATAAATAAGTTATGTCTATGTCTTATAAGGAAGGGGGCAACAATAAAAAGAGAGCACTGAGCTGCCTATGACTAACGAGACTATAGTGTAAAAAGGTTATGTCAAGACTCGTAAATGACCTTATCAAGACTAAACTGTAAAAAGGGTGCATTGACCTGTGTATATGACTTTATGAAGACTATAGTGCTGAAATGATTTGCCAATATCTGTATGTGGCATGATCAAGACTACACTGTGAAAAGGAACATCGAAGTCTGTATATGACCTCAGTGAGACTACACAGTCAAAAGCTTGTTCCTATTGCTGTTTACAACATTAGCAAGATTGCAATGTCAAAGGTGTTGAGCTGCATACATAACCTACGCAAGACTGCAGCATAAAAACGGAGGATCAAGCCCCAAACATGGTCGTATCAGGACTACTGCACACTGTAAAAAGGGTGTTTCAATCCCTGTATGTGGTTGTTTCAGGACTACCCTGTAAAGTGGGTGCAAGGAGCTACTGTTGCTGACCTTAGCAAGACTTTGCTGAATTTTATCCAAACTAGTGGAAGGTTTTAATTCTAGTTCATATGATCTCCACTGTCCTGTATGTATGACAGACACACGCACACGAAATGCCATGGCTCGAATGACAATATCATTGATATTTTTCTTGATTGCAGTTTGATCTTGTGTCACAAGTTATGTCAGAAAGTATAACTGCACAAAGGAAAATCTGTGATATTTTTATTAAGGCCATGGCATATCTGATTTATGCCATGCCTTTTTTGTATACAATGGCAATGAAAAAAATCTTGAAATCTGATTGTTCAGTATCCACCTTCAACGGCGATGTCAGCCCAGCACAAACTCCCTAAATGAAAGAGATGCAAACGTAAGCTCCTGCACCTCCACTGCCGCTATGGACCCAGAGAGAGAGAGAACAGTACTGACGTGCTCACTCTAAGTCTGCAGTTTAACATTCTCTCTCTCTAAGTCCACTGTGGCAAAAAAATATCAGTGTATTTGCCACTCATTATCCTCTTTTATATATAGAGAGAAAAATAAAAACTAGGTAATGAAGGCAAAACGTAAGAAATGGCTGTGAAAGTGACAAGTTATGTGGTGCACAAATTACCCTTAGTTCCTTGTCCAAGGAGCCAACACTGCAGTCACTAGGTGTCACTTAGCTGAAGTGCCAGTGATGAGTTCTATAATAAGGCCAGTTTCACCATGTGCATCATGTTTATCGGACACTGCAGGTTCCCCTCATTTTGTTAAAGAATTCCTTCATTTCATAAAATTTAAAAAAGATGTGTGATTTCTTTCTTGCTAATATGTAAGACGTAAAACTAGAAGGAAAGGAAATTTCCTTGGTGTATAATTAGGGATGAAACTCAAGAGTCCTTGAAAAAAAGCTGGTAAAAGTAGAAGCGGAAAAATAAAATCTGACTTTTCTCCAGGTGACCTTTGGAAGCTCTTGCCTGTTTGAAAGATCTAAGGCTGGTTCCCTAATCAGCTGTCTACAGGGACAGAGTAATGAGAGCTCCTTCCAGAAAATGTCAGCCCTGAGATGCAGCAAAATCTGACATTCAAAAAAAAAAAAAAAAATTAATAAAATAAAACAGAGGTCTTACACTGAGAAAGTTCCAGATGGAAGGTGCTGAGAGTGATGGATAGGTCTGTGCTGTGTAAAAACAGACACATACTTTCCATACCTGCTTTTCCCCCCTTTTTAAGTGATGACGGCCTAGCGCTACAATTCATTAAAAATCTCCCAGGGAGGGGGACGAGACAGTCAGTGTCCATGCCTCTTCCCTTCAGATCCTCTTTTTAACAAACTGCTGTTTTTATATGGATTTTGTGATGTGGACTTCTGTGCAGCAGGAACAGGACTGGAACCACCATCTCCTCTCTACATGGGACCAGGGGGACAATGTTTGAGCTTCCGAGTCTTTATATCTTGCAGAAATAGTTCTGCATCAGGCATGCCTTCCTAGCTTATCATAAAATAACATAGGACATAAGGCCTGACATGTCCAGGCGGCAATTCTCATCTCTTATAAAGACTAACTACAGGTGGAGAGCACTCTGATTTGCTAACTGACATTCTCAAGAGCTTGCGTGCCATGAAGGCCCCTCTTCAACAGTCTCACCTGAAATGAGAGAGACTTTGAATTGAATCAACATATAACCTTTCTGGCCTTCTCTCCAGGGGTGTGCATGACCACCTCATTCTTACGATCAACAAGACTAATAAACCTCTCCATCCACACAAAAGGCTAATATACCCCAAAACTGGAATTCAACCTCTGTAGCCACACTATGGACAACCTTACTCGCCTACAGGTTCTGCCCAAATACCTAGGGGTGTGGCTCGATTCTAAACTTACATACCATAAATTGTATGAATTCATTAAACTGCAGCCGGCCAGGTGGCACAGAGGGCTGAGGCGCTGGCGCCTTACCTCACACCACACCGGTGACCCGGGTTCGGGAACGGACTCTGGGTGCCGGGGGCTGGCAGGGGAAGGGGAGGACTGAGCATCCGGAGGACTGGTCTCTTCACCTGGGTGGGTTGAGTAGGTAGCCCCACTCTGTCAGTGACCCCTGGTGGAGACCTGGGGGTACTACAAGCAGCGGCGCACACAAAAGGACCAGAAAAGGCATGAAAATGCACACAAGCCGTCCGGATGACGGCGGCCTGCCTCCCTGCATCTCCCAGCCGAGATACCTCCAGGCTGCATTTTCGTGCCCCAGTAAAGCTGCAAGGGAACACTACATGCCTCTCCTCCTCTCTCCTCCCGAGGGCCCGGCGGGATACGGGAGAGAGACCCCCCCCCCACGAAGGGAATGTCCAGGACAACCGGGGCATCGAAGCAGCTGGATGGTGGATCGACAGAGGAGGCAACGGCAGGCGTGATGGAGGAGGTAAAGAAATAATGCAAAAGGAAAAACAAAAAAACCTGCAATGAACATAATTTTCAAAAGAGTGCTTTTATTCTTTTCATCAAGGTTTTTCTTCTCCACACCAAGTCATCATTGTCCCTTATTGGGCTTGGTGACCTTACAACTCCAAAACTGCTAGTGTCCTTTCCTGGCATGACTCATGCGAGTACCAGCTGTCATTTAGATGCTAGGGGTGGGGGTTTAGTTCCAGTTTATCCCAGTTCCGCCTCCACCTAACTCTCTGTAAGTGTGCATAAGGGCCAATGTCGGCCACAGCTGCCCTCTGCAGAGGGTGGCAGGCCTTCCTTGGGCTGCTGTAAGGGTTGCTGCAGCTGCCCAGCATCATGCAACCTGATCAAGGAACAATGGCCACAGTCCCCCCCCCTCACCCAGCTGCTCGCAATCCAGGCTCACTCCTGAACCCACAGTTCCCCCCTCACCCAGCTGCTCGCAATCCAGGCTCACTCCTGGACCCACAGTCCCTCACCCAGCTGCTCGCAATCCAGGCTCACTCCTGAACCCACAGTCCCCCTCACCCAGCTGCTCGCAATCCAGGCTCACTCCTGAACCCACAGCCCCCTCACCCAGCTGCTCGCAATCCAGGCTCACTCCTGAACCCACAGTCCCCCCTCACCCAGCTGCTCGCAATCCAGGCTCACTCCTGAACCCACAGTCCCCTCACCCAGCTGCTCGCAATCCAGGCTCACTCCTGAACCCACAGTCCCTCACCCCGCTGCTCGCAATCCAGGCTCACTCCTGAACCCACAGTTCCCCCCTCACCCAGCTGCTGCAATCCAGGCTCACTCCTGAACCCACAGTCCCCCCCACCCAGCTGCTCGCAATCCAGGCTCACTCCTGGACCCACAGTTCCGCCCTCACCCAGCTGCTCGCAATCCAGGCTCACTCCTGAACCCACAGTCCCCCCCTCACCCAGCTGCTCGCAATCCAGGCTCACTCCTGAACCCACAGTCCCCCCCTCACCCAGCTGCTCGCAATCCAGGCTCACTCCTGGACACAGGGCGTCCATTTTGGAGTGCAACACTCAGTCTGGGCAACTGGGCAGCCAAAACGTACACTGTTTAACACCTATTGTAGCTTCACTAGGCTTACAAAGATAGTCCTCTGTTTTCAATAACTGCTGTCCATGTGACAGTCAGGGTTCTGGATACATGGTTCAGATACCACAGTGGGTTACGAAGTTCATACACTGTTCTGATTTCAGCAGGGCACAGCTCTGTGTACTATGGTATGGTAACCATCACATGTAATACCATGGTTACTGCTACACCACAGTATCATAGGTGATGTCATTTTTGTACAAAAAAAAAGCCTCCTCAACTCTTCCATCAGGGAGAGTTGGCGTGGAAGGGACAGTAGTGCCTGAAAATAAAAAAAAAATTAGTTGAAAGGTCTGAATACCATGGTATACCATGAACCATGGTTACTGCAGTATTGGAAATTGCCCACAGTATCACTACTGTGACTTTCGATATCATGGTATAATGTAAAACCGTGATACCATGACATCCTTACTGTTTACAGAGTTCTGATTTCAGCACTTTGTGTACAGTATTCATTTCTTAGTTGGCCATGACCCTGGGTACATGGTTCTGATAACACTGAACAAAGGATATGCATCCATGTTTCTGATTTCACTGTGGGCCATGGCTGAGGGAACAGGACTATGGTTTCAATGTGACTCACAGCTGTGTACACAGGTCAGATTTCACTGTGGGCAACGGTTGTATACACAGTTAGGATTTCACTATCAGCCAAGGCTCTAGGCATACGGTTCAGAATTCACAGTGGGCCATGGATCTAGGCACACAGATCATATTTCACAGTGGGCCATGGTGCTCGGTATACGGTTCAGATTTCACAGTGGGCCATGGATCTAGGCACATGGTTCATATTTCACAGTGGGCCATGGATCTAGGCACATGGTTCATACTTCACAGTGGGCCATGGATCTAGGCACATGGTTCATATTTCACAGTGGGCCATGGTGCTCAGTATACAGTTCAGAATTCACAGTGGACCATGGTGCTTGGTATACGGTTCAGACTTCACAGTGGGCCGTTGATCTAGGCACATGGTTCATATTTCACAGTGGGCCATGGTGCTCGGTATACAGTTCAGATTTCACAGCGGGCCATGGTGCTTGGTATATGGTTCAGATTTCACAGTGGGCCATGGATCTAGGCACATGGTTCATATTTCACAGTGGGCCATGGTGCTCGGTATACAATTCAGATTTCACAGTGGACCATGGCTCTAGGCATATGCTTCAGATTTCACAGCAGGCCATGGTGCTTGGTATATGGTTCAGATTTTACAGTGGGCCACGGCTCTAGGCATATGATTCGGATTTCATAGTGGGCCATCGATCTAGGCATGTGGTTCAGATATCACAGTGGGCCATGGTGCTCGGTATATGGTTCAGATTTCACAGTGGGCCATGGTGCTCAGTATAGAATTCAGATTTCAGTGGGCCATGGCTATAGGCATATGATTCATATTTCACAGTGGGCTATGACGGATCTAGGCATATGGTTCATATTTCACAGTGGGCCATGGATGTAAGCATATGGTTCATATTTCACAGTGTGCCATGGTGCTCGGTATATAGTTCAGATTTCACAGTGGGCCATGGCTCTTGGTATGCATTCCTGATTTCACAGTGGGCCATGGCTCTAGGAATAGGAGTCAGATTTCACAATGGGCCACTGTTCTAGGTATCTGGTTCAGACTTCACAGTGGGCCATGGCTCTAGGTATCTGGTCCAGATTTCACAGTGGGACATAGCTCTAGGCATATGGTTCAGATCTCAGTATTGACCATGGCTCTAGGTATGTGGTTCACATTTCACTATGGGTCAACTATGGACCATGGCTCCAGGTTTACAGTTTGATGACACAGTAGACCACTGCTTGAGGTACACGGTTTGGATTTCACTGTGTGCCAAGCAGTAAAGATCCTCCACATAAGGGTGGTCAGTAAAATAGCTGGACTCAAAGATACAGAAACACTGTAGTACTGTACCACTAACCAATGCAACGCATGTTGTTGGCTTAAAAAAAAATAGTCACCTACTATGCCAGTCCGCTGGCGCAGCAGTAGCACTACCTCTCGCGACGCCAGCAACCTGGGTTCAGGAATGGGCCTGGGTTGTTGGGAGAGCCAGGGGAGGAGGTTTAAGCACCTGGAGGAGGGAGTACACAGACTCTAAGCATGCCTGGCCTCTGGCGGTGGTTGAAGATACATCTTGCCAGAGTCTGTTCCGGGGGGAGGCGTGACTGATGGTGTAAGCCTTGGCGTAAGCGCACGTCACGCCTCCAGGAGGGTGTACAAAGAAAATACTCGGCCCCAGTGCAACACCAACTACAGGGTCCAATATGGCCATCACCCGCTGGTGCCATGACCTGCGAGGAGGACACCAACGAGATTAAAAGGTATGAGGGGTTCAGGGCCTGGCTCATCCATGCCTGGGGGGGGGTAAGCAAAAGCTCCGTTGGGGTCCTTGTGTCCGGTGGGGATGGCGGGTGGCAGTGCTGGTGTATGAGGGGGATTAAGCAGAAGTTACAAAAAAAAAAAGGTCACCTACCGTAACAGCAGATCTTTGAAAGAATCTCCTACATTGAGCTAAATCATGGAACTGTAAGCCTTCGGCATTAGGACCTCCGGAAATTTTTGCAGGTTGTGACCGCCCATACTGATGCACTTCATTGGCACCCGTATAACGTGGGCATCCCCAGCATGCCTCAGTTCACCGCCGGAGACGAGCTCGGAGGATCATCAGACTGGCAGGGACCAAAGCAACCAGGACCACATCAGGCACACAAGAGAGGATATAGAAACCTGAGTATGGTAACTATATGGGGCATCAGAGGAGAAACAGCTTATGACACCAGGCAGTACAGTCACCTGTAACTTGACGAAGAGGAGAAGGCGGAAGGGAGAGCTGTGGCTCAAAGGAGGAGATTCTCTCGAAGATCTACTATTACAGTAGGTGACTATTCTGTCTTCTTCGAGGATCTATCCCTCCCCTGAGCCACATCATGGAATGATTCCCAAGCAGTACCAAGCACTAAGGGAGTATAGCAGGACCTAATGATCCTGAATAAGGAGGTCTTGCAGAACACTGAGGCCAAAGTTGGCAAGTTTACAAGACACAATGTCCAGAATTTAGTGTTTAGTGAATGTATGAACAGCACTCCAAGTCGCAGCACCACAGATGTCTGCAGTGGACACATTCTGAAAACAAGCCACTGAGATAACCACCCCACAGGTGGAATGTGCATGATCAAGACTAGGAAGCTGGTTAATGCACTTCTGGTAATGAAATGCAATACAACTGAACTGGCCAGCCATTTGAAAAGGCCTTGTTTTAAAACTGGTCAGCCCATCATTCGTGGAGAGGGGGGTGCAAAAGACATTAAACAATTGAGAGGATTTTCTACAATTCTTTCTACAATCCAGGCACCAATTAGGCGTCCTACGGATGTCCAGCATATGTAAACGATACTCCCCACTATCCACGGGAGAGGGAAAGTTAACAAGGTCTATGGTCTGATTTAGTGTTCTTTCAAACACAACCTTCAGAAGAAAATGAGGACTAGTATATAGCGTATCCTTATCCTTTTAAAAAATAATAAATGGACAATCTGTGACCAGAGACCCGTAACTTCCTAAGTGTCTCCACCAGACATCATTGCCACTAAAAACTGCATCTTCCAAGACAGGAAGTGCAGCTTACGCATAGCCACAAGTGCAAAAGAAGGCACGGTAAGGGTCTCTAGGACATAACTAAGTCCCATACCAGAACCAGATCTTCAACTGGGGGGTGCAGGAGGAGGACTTTCCTTTAGGAATCTACAGGAAACATATATCTGTGCCACAGTTTTACCTTCTGTTAGGGCATGAAAGGCTAGCAGAGAGGCCAAGTGGAATCTTTATGAAGGAATACCCTAGTCCCGAGTCCTTAAGGAACAAGAAGTACTCCAGTAGCTTAGGAAGTGGACAGGTAAAGTGATTCAGAGCATGCCCAATACACCAGACAGTAAAACATTTCCATTTTTGTGAGTAAGTGTACCAGGCAGAGTGCTTTCTAGCCACCAAGAGAACATCAGTCACCGCTGGGGAAACCATGAAGCAGGAGAGCTCTACGTCTTCAGGAGTCATGTGTGAAGGTGCAGGGATTGAAAATATGGGTGCACCACAGCACCCTGCTCCTGTGCCAGAAGTCCATCTCACAAGGAAACTGGGACAGAAAATTCTACCACCAATTGCTGGAGAAGTGGAAACTTTTTGTTTGGGCCAGTGAGGAGACACCAGAATCAGGGTGGCATGCTCAGCCCACAGCCTGACCAGAACCCTCTGTATTACAGGGAATGTGGGAAAAACACACAGAAACCTCCCTTTTGTACAGCAGGACAATGAGTCTTGCCAAAAAACTCCTGGCCCTGGAGCGAGCAGAAATGTGACAGTTTTGCACCGTATAGAGATGCAAACATGTCGATGACTGGATGACTCCATTTTTCGAAGAGGACATCCATGACAGAGTCCGAGAGTTCCCGTTCGTGGCACAGCATATTGGATCGACTGAGGTGATCTGCAAGTGCATTCAGGGTCCTGGGGAGGAGCACCACTGATAGAAATATGTAATTTCACTGCCCAGTGCCAAACTCTCGTTGCTTCTCTGCAGAGAGTATACAAATGAACTCCACCATATCGACTGACATACTGTCTGTGTGGATCAACAGCTGATTTCCTGCACGGAGAGTGGCAAGGGCCTGTAAACCATACAGAACAGGCCTCATTTTGAGATTATTGCTGTGAGGCGCTTTATCCAGAGGTCCCCACTGGCCCTGGATTCTGAAGGGCCCAAATGAGCACCCCAAACCATCGCTGAGGTGTCTGTGGTCACTGCCAGCAGGGGGAATGACCGTAGGAACAGAGACCCTTTCTCGAGGTTGGATCGGTCCAACCAGCAGCGTATGGAACAACAGAGAGAAGGAGCAAGTTGTATAAAGCACTCCAACCTGTCTGAATGCTGAGCCCACTGCGCTATGAGGAACCATTACAGAATCCTCATATGGAGGCGGGCCAGCAGAACTGCCAGGATGGCAGCCACCATCAGGCTGATCAGTCTTAAGAGACATCGGGTTGGCCCGGTGGCGCTGAGGCACTGGATGCCTTATCTCGTGCTGTGCTGGCACCTGGGTTCAGGATTGACCTCGGATCACCAGGGAGCCGACATGGGAGGAGGGTGGGAGAAGGATTGAGTGAATGCTCTCCTCTCCCGGGAAGGGGGAGGGTCGTCTGCCTGTAGTCCCGCCTGCCACTGAATGGAGGTCCAGTGATAGGCTTAAGGCAATAGTGCGACTGGTAGGGTGGGGGCATCCCACAAGGCAGGCGAACGCAAAAGGCCATGTCGGGACACAAGAGAGGGACTAAAAAGGGGAAAAGCAAAAGTACATATTGGGGAGAAAAGAGACATCGGGTCGACACATACTTGTGGAGGTAACTAACTGTGCTTATGCCACTAGTGCCGTGGTATGGTCCGAGGACAGAAACATCCAACAGAGACCTGTGTCCAGCACAGCTCCTATATATTAAAGCCTCTGGCAGGTGGTAAGGACCTAGTTTGGCCTACTGACCATTATGCCCAGTTGTTCCAACAATTTCTGGATCCAAAACAGTGTGTATACAATCGCTTCCCAAGACAGGGCCTTTAACAGCTAATCATGTTTGTAAAGCAATGTTGTTCTCACCCTATAGCCGTGTGATAAATCCGGCCAGCTCTGGAACACTACCTTAGATTACCACAATTCTTGGAGAGAAACTGGAGTTTGTCTCAAAGTTTAAATACCTAGGTGTGTGGTTAGACCATAAACTATCATTCACTGAGCACGTCAAGGACCTTGTAAAGAAGTTAAGGCAGAGACTGGGGCTATTCTTTAGAATTAACCAGTTTCTTACTAGAGTTACAAGAGTGCGCCTTGTCCAAACTACTTTTCTTTCGCTGATTGATTATGCAGATTTCCTTTATAGTCAATGTCCCAAAGCCTTGCTTGCAAAGTTGGATACGTTTTACTACAGGGACATCCAGTTTATTACTGGTCTCCCCATCTCTACCCATCATTGTTCCTTGTACAAAGCCGTAGGGTGGTCCTCTCTTATGTTTAGGCGTAATAGAAACGCAGTCCTTTGGACTTACAGAATCTTCTTGAAGCGGCTTCCACAGCACATAACTGACTGTCTCCCACTAAGTGAGCCAGAGACGTTTGGCCTAAGAAGCGCATCCTAGAGCACATTATGTATCCCCAAGGCTTCCTCTTGTTATGGCAGAGTGGCCAATAGTTTCCTGTTGCCAACATTGTGGAACAAAGTACACAAATTATTGAAATTAAGTTACCTCTGCAGTATGAATGCCTTTAAATCTCTATATGCTCAGTATGTGTGTGAGCCTTGCAATTGCTACCCCAACCCCTAATTTTAGTCCGAAGCATCAGGCTGCTGCCCTCTGTGCATAGTTGAATTTATGATTGCTTGTAACCTTTGGTGACCTTAACTCTGTGAGTGTCTTATGCCTTAAATGTTTTTCCCCTCTAGAAATCCCTGTAGGGTTATCTCTTCATGGCTTTCGCGGATGCTACATCTTACTCACCCTGCTATCTTTTACATATTGCTTAATCTGTGGCTCTTATTCCCCTACCCTGTACCATTTAACTGCCCTACTTCATCTTAGTATTCCCTTTCCACTGCATTCCACACTTACTATCTCTTTCCTTCGTCCCCTAACTCTCTTCCCTGCCGTAGACTAGCTCTTCAGGGGCTCCCTGCCCCTCAGGTGGGAGAAATGCGGATACCGGGTGGTTGTCGCTTCCACAGCCGTCACCAGAGACACCCAGACTGGACTCCTTAGTAGCGAGGTGCGGCATTGCTGATACCCAATCGGAATGTGAGCGCTTTTCTGCTCTGGCGTCTGATCGGCTCCCGCAGTCTGCTCCTGTGTCTCCCTCAATACTAAGCTAAAGTCTGATTTTCTGTCTAAAACTTGCACAAAAAAGAGCTGTACTTTCTTATTGCCTAACAGTTATGACCTATGTTTTTTCCTGTTTAGAATGTCAAGAGTTGGGACTCTGTTTTATTACACTCCTTTCTGAATCTCTGTGGCTGGGCCAGTCTTTAGGCATCAAGGAATACCAAACTCTGTTGTCCTGCTGTTTTGGTCCTCCCGCTGGTTCAGATGTTCCATTGTCTGTGGCCCAGTACTTAATACCGACCCCTTCCTCCATCCCCTGCCAAGGATATGCTCTCCACGGGCTCCCTGCCCATACACGGGGGAAACCCGGGCACTGAGTGGTCGGCACTGCCTCTACTGCCACCTGAGAACCTAAGCTTGAACTCTCCATTAGCAAAGCACAGCATTAGCAGCCATCCAATCGGAACGTAAGCGCTCTTCGGGGTTGGCTTCCGATTGGTTCCTGCAGTCTGCTTGATTTCCATGCTGAAATTTGCCAAAAAAGAGCTGTAATTACTTTTCTCCTTGACTGTTAAGACCCTTATCCTTCTGTTTAGTGTGTTACATCTAGGGATACTGTGTGATTACACTACTTTTGAAATTCTGCGCTTGCGTCAGCTCCCTACACCAGTAGCCGATCACTTCTCCCTACTGAAGTTCCTACTAAGCCTCATCTTATGTCCTCCTTAAATATTACAGAAGCACTCTGAACTGATATGACTGATGTAACATTGAGTACTTACTTGCATTAATTGTTTTTTCACTTGTGTTATTTGGCTGTAAATATCTCTGTATGCATGGTGCCATTTGACCCGGAGTTAACCAGGTCCATCTTGTAAATGAGCTTGCTCAACAATATTCGCCTGGATAAATAAAGATTTTGGTTGACTGACTGACTGAAGAGAAGACATACAGACCCTCCCTGCAGAGGTTCGCTGTCACTGCCGCAAACACTTTCGTAAAGATATGCAGTGCAGAGCATAAACCGAAAGGTAAAATACAAAACTGGTAGTGAGAGCTCTGAAGCATGAATCACAGATATTTTCTGTGAGACTTTCTGATCTTGACATGAAGCATCCTTCATGTCCAATGCAATAATCCAGTCCCCTTTCAAGAGTAGGGGCAACAGAGACTGCAGGAACACCATTCTGAACTTTTTCTATTCTATGTACAGGTTCAGATCCCTTAGGTCTAGTACCAGTCTTGAGTCATTGCCCCACTTTGGAACTAGAAAGTACTGGGGATAAAAAAGCCTTGATTTATTTCTGCAGAGGGAACTAATTCTACAGCCCCTTGGAGGAGGTGGGATTGAATCTCCTCAGGCAAAAGGGCACAATGTCCCTGAGGGTATCTGTTTGACAACAGGGAAGTAACTGAAGGAACAGTAAGGCGCTCAAGGGCATGTCCATGCTGAACCACCTCCAGAACCTAAGCATCTGTAATGATATCCCTTTATATTGACAGGAAGAGGGAGCTACAGTTCCCCCCACCACCACCACCATCAGAACCTCTTGAGGTAGTGAAGTCAGAGGCAAAGGACGGGAGTCAGAAGGTGCTGGGGGCAGCAGGAGTGCCTTTAATTGTCTGACTTTTTTTAAGTCTGGCATGGGTACCAGAAGGAAGGCTTGTGGCCTGGGATGTGGAGGGCAGAGTCCTCTGTGTGCCATGGCTGGGGCCTCGAGTGACCTTGGCCAGGACAAGCATATGGTCTATGAAAAGAATCATGATCCTTTCCTCTTGGTTTGGGGTTCAAAGTATGCAGGGATCTGAGAGTCATTCTAGAAGTTTGCAGATCTCTCAAATTATTTCAACATCATTACCAAATAGCTACTGCCCCCTGAAAGGAGCATTCATTCTAGACTATTGCATGTCAGAGGAAAGAACGGTCAGTCAAAGCCAGGAGTGGTGATGAATGCAAACCCCAGACACAGCTGCCCTTGAAGCAGCATCAGAGGTTGATCTAAGTAGGTGCTTACCTGCTTCTTGGCCATTGGCAATTGTTTACTGAGCCAGTATTTTTTCCTTACACTTAGGCAATTTTTCAGACAGAGTGGTCATTGTCTTACAAAGGCAATTCTGACTTTTAATAGTATATGCCTGACAGTTTGCAATTCTTATGCTAGGGTAGCTGAGGCAAAAGTCCTCTTACCCATCACATCTAGCTTCCTCAACTACTTGTCAGGAAGAAGAGAGCTCATGTGGTTTGGGGTTTTGCATCTATCATGACCAGCAATAATAACCCCAGAGTCTGTTTCAGGCTGTGAAGAATAATATGGCTTTGCAGTAGGAACAAGATATTGTTTATCCACCTTCTTGGGCGCAGCAGGCAGTTGTGCAGGCCTATACCAGGCAGCTGAAGTAGCATCCTTATGAAAAGAGCACACTGGAGGAATAATCAGATTAGGAGAGGTTGAAACCTCCAAGAACTCATGAATATTTTTCTTGCAAGAATCCTCTCCTTCAGCTTGGAACCTTAATTCAGCCTGGACCTGTTTACAAAAGGCTTGAAATGAGGCATCCTCAGTAGGAGATCTAGACATGTTTTTCATGAGCTTGAGCCAACCACATCTATAATCTCTTCCTCCTCTTCCATGGCCTCCTTCTGCTCCTCCTCCATGTATTACATTTCAGTTTGTCGACATTGGCATAGGGTCAATGGGACGGGGAGACACATGAGAAGGAGCTGACGACAGGAGTCCTGTTGACGGTGGCCATTCTGGGCCAGGGACCACGGCAGGTACAGAAATTGAAACGCTGATGGTAAAGTTGTTGAAGGGTCAGCCGTAGGGTACGTGTTGATGGCAGTGGCAACAGGCGCTAAACAGCTCCAACATTGTTTGATACAATGCCTGTGCATCGACAGAGCCATAAGGGGTCATCGATGGGACAGTGCTTGATGGCGGGACAGGCTAGGAGACCCACAGTGGGGAAGATAAGCACACATTGTACCCCAACCTTGGTGTCTGCAAGACAGTAGAGGCTGCAGGAACCACTGAGACCTATCTTTATCAGTTGATTTACCCCGTCTAAGTGGTGAACGGGAGTGGTCTGGAGAAGCTTCTTTTTCCTTTCTGTACATCTCCTTTTCCAAACAGCAGTGTTTATCTGCTGACTTTGACAATCTTTCCTTTTTATTCCATGATTCAGCAATGGCTGCCATCAATCGTATAGACTGATGAGCCAACAGTGAACCGGGAATGGATGCAGGTGACAGAGACACTGCCTTTGCCGCAGCTTGTTTCTCTATTTCTTTTGAGTACTAATAAGATTTTTATAGCTTTCTTACAATGTCTCTTGGTTGCCTGGTTAAAGCTGTGGCAAACTGAGCGAACCTTTATGTCGTGGTTTGTACCAAAGCAAAGGATACAGACAGAGTAATTTTTGTCTTTATAAATCTTAATGTCACCGCAACAGCAAAATCAGAACATCTGTTTGTCCATTCACAGCGTAAAAGTTTAAGTATAAAACGGCAAACTTAGAGGTAGCAATGTTAGTGAATACTTGCAAAAGTTCAATGGCATTCTTCAGCAGCAGTGGAGGGACGAGAAGTTGACAGTGGGAGAAAGAACTGAGGCATGCCAGAGACGCCCATGTTATATGGGTGCCGACAAGGTTCATTGACGTGGGCGAACCCAGCCTGCAAAAATATCTGGGTGGTCCTGAAGCCGACGGCTTGCGGTTCCATGATGTGGCTCAATGGAAGGAGATACTCTCAAAGAAGATATAGCAGTTACGTAAGAACTTACCGTAACAGTAGATCTTTGAGCGAGGTTCCTGCAGTAGGTCTTCACATATAGGACTGCACCCCTGACGGGACCGCATGGCAAACAGCAGTGACTTCCCTCCCCATCGTCAGGTGATGGGCGTCAGCTTGACTATAAAGGGCGGTCCCCTACCTGCCCCAGTTCTTTTCTACCGGAGACCTACAGAAAGAAAAGAGGAGTGACAGACTCCTGGTACCCTGTGCCCTGGATGAGACAGAGTCCTGGGCAGGGAATAAAGAGAAAAAAAGCAGGATCTGGGGGAAAGGTGGGTTGGGAAACTAGACCTACTGCAGGAACCTCTCTTGAAGATCTACTGTTATGGTATGTTCTTACGTAACTGCTGTATCTTACTTCGAGAGGGTTCCTGCAGTAGGTCTTCACATACAGGACTGAATACCAAGCAGTCTAATGAAAAATGACGAATCGGAGACGAGATTCCGGGAGAAGGAAAATGTCGGCCAACTAAAGGTCTGTTCAAGACAGAAGGCCTTGCAGGACTGCAAGGCCAAAGCCAGCCCTATGCCTAAAGGCAATGTCCAGCCTGTAATGTTTAGTGAAGGTATGGATGGAAGACCAAGTGGCCACTCCACAGATGTCTGCAGTGGACACATTCCTGAAAAAGGCAGTGGAAGTGGCCGCACTCTTAGTGGAGTGGGCCTTAACTGTACCCAGAAGGGGTTTCTCATACTTCTGATAAATGTAGTGAATACAATTAGCCAGTCACCTAGACAAAGTCTGCTTCGTGATAGCCTTGCCCTGGCACTTAGGAACAAAGGCTACAAAGAGCTGGTTCGACTTTCGAACCTCCTTAGTCCCTGAGGTATAATACCTCAAAATCCTGTGCACATCGAGGGTGTGCAGAAGATACTCCCCCCTGTTAGAATGCTCTTGGAAGAACACTGGCAGTTCAACACTCTGGTTAAGGGTCAATTTCGAAACCACTTTCGGAAGGAAGGGTTAGTCCGCAGAACCACTCGGTCTCTGTGGAAAATTAAATAAGGCTCTCTACAAACTAGAGCCTGAAGCTCTGAAACTCTTCAAGCTAAAGTGATAGCAACTAAGAACAGCATTTTCCATGCTAAAAAATCCACATCACAGCTTGCCGCCAGTTCAAAAGGGGGCAAAGTAAGCTTTTCTAACATTAAGTTGAGATCCCGGGGGGAACAGGATTCCAGACCGGAGGTTTGATATGAAGGATTCCCTTCAAGAAAGTTCGGGAAACCTCTAGCTGAGCTAGGGTTTTTCCCTCCACCAGGAGGTGGTAGGCCAAACCCCAGAGAGACGGACCCCCAGGGAGGAATAGCTGAGGCCCAGCTCTGACAGATGCAAGAGGTACTCTAAAACCAGGGAGGCCGAGCAAGAAAAGAGGTCTAGGCCTTTCGCTGAGGCGCAGATACAAAATCTCTTCCACTTCATGGCATAAGTGGATCTAGTGGAGGCTTTCCTGGCCTCCACTAAGACCCGAGTAACCCCTGAGGAGACTCCACAGCGAGAAATTCGCTAAGTCCACAGGTGCCATGCATGAAGAGAGGCTCGGATGTACCAGGGTGCCCTGCTCCTGGGACAGAAGGTTGTGAGAGAGAGGAAGAGGTACTGGAGGTTCCAGTGCCAGCTGCTGTAGCAAAAGGAACCATATCTGCTGAGGCCACAGGGAGGCAATGAGGATCATGTGTGCCCCTTCTGCTTGTAGCTTTAGCAGAACCTTCTGAAGAATAGGAAAGGGAGGGAAAACGTACAAAAATCTCCCTGTCCAAGATAGAGTGTCTCACCAAAAAGCACCATGCCCGGGAATGAGCACGCAAAAGCTGGGTAGTTTTACATTGGATGAGGAGGCGAAGAGATCTAGGTCTGGCCGACCCCACTGAAGAAACAAGTCTTCTACTACGGCCTGCTTTAGTTCCCACTCCCGAGCCCTGGCGACTGATCGGCTGAGACTGTCCGACAGAATGTTGTGAACATCTGGCACGTGGGCTGCTGTCAAGGATAGGCCATGCTGTACCGCCCAATACCAACCTGCATCGCCTCCCTGCATAGAGGGTATGACCGGGTGCCTCCCTGTTTGTTTAGATACCAGACAGTGGCCAAGTTATCTGTCTAGATAAGAAGTGTTCCCAGAGTTAAAAGCGACTGGAAGTCCTGGAGAGCTTAGAGCACTGCTCCTACCTCCAGAATATCAATGTGAGGTGCTCCTCCATGGAAGACCAGGAGCCTCGAGTTCGGTGGTCCCCCAGATGCGCTCCCCATCCCAAGTTCGAGGCGTCTGAGGTGAGAATCTGAGAGGGAGGTGGTGGGTGGAAGTGGACCCCCACTGAAAGGTTGGCTGGATCCTGCCACTAAAAGAGATCCTTCTGAAGGCTGTTGGAGATTAGGACTCTCTCGTCCATTTTGTCCAAGTGCTGGTCCCACTGGACTCAAAGACACCACTGGGTAACCCTTATGTGCAGTCTGGCCAAAGGGACTGTGGGTTTGGCAGCCATCAATCCCAGTAGCTGTAGGACCGAATGAGTCATGGTCCATTGGGATGAAGCAACGAGTGCCGCTTGGGAGATTAATGTCTTTGCTCGGTCACACGGAAGAAAGGCCTTGCTCTGGACCGTGTCCAGCACCGCTCCAATGAATTGGAGGTGCTGGGAGGGTATCAGCTGGGACTTGGGAAGGTTGACTGAAATGCCCAGACTGGAGAAAAGGTCCAGAGTGAAGGAAAGGGATTCCTTCAGACTGTCCAGAGAGGGGGCTGAA
Source organism: Neoceratodus forsteri (assembly GCA_016271365.2). Lineage (NCBI taxonomy): Eukaryota > Metazoa > Chordata > Ceratodontiformes > Ceratodontidae > Neoceratodus > Neoceratodus forsteri. The sequence continues at coordinate 150,316,480 of CM028130.1, read as the reverse complement.
AACAGCCAGTCGTCCAGATAAGGGAACACCATAGATGTCCCTGCAGCACAGGAACACCGCAATCACCGCAAGGCACTTCGTGAATACCCAGAGGAAAGGATGAATGGAAGGGCTCTGAACTGGAAATGATCCTCCAGAAAAGAGAACCTCAGAAAGCGGCAGTGGGCCGGTAGAATAGGGATATGGAGGTAAGCATCCTGCATATACAGGGAGCATAGCCAAGTGTTGGGGAGGAACAGGGGCAAGAGTCCCTGGAGTGTCAGCATGTGATACCTCCTGTACTCTACGAAGAGGTTGAGCATGCTGAGATCTAGGATAGGCCTTAGATTCCCTGTCTTTTTGGGAACTAGGAAGAAGTGGGAATAAAATCCCCTTCCTGTCTGTTCCGGTGGAACTCGCTCTATGGCCGCTTTTTGCAGTAGAGCTTGAATTTCTAGAAAAAAACAACTGTAGCTGACCTTATGGGTAAAAGGACCTTCCCGGAAGGTTTGGAAGAGGTCTCTCCAGGAACTCTATCGAGTGGCCTCTTTCTGTGAGTTGAAGAACGCACGCACCTGCAGTGACGGCCTTCCACCCGTCCAGGTGGAGGCCGAACTTTCCTCCCACCAGTTCCTCCAAGAGAGTGTCAGAGGGAGTGGAAAGGGGGGAGGAAGTCAAGACGCTGAGGGGAGTGGCGCCTTTCCCCAGAGGCAATTCTGGGAAACTTGACCTGGGGGGTTTGGGCACCAGAACCTGGAGTGCGATGCTTGTTTTTTCATCTGCCTTGATTCTGCTTGTTCCATTTCCACTAGCACTGAAATGGCTGCTGCCGTTGTTTTTGACCAGAACAGTACAAGGAGCGATCATCCTCCTGCAGCTCAGTAATTCTATCTTTAGCGTCGCCCGCCAAACAGAACTGGACTCCTAAATGGAGTGTCCAGTAGCGAGCTCTGTACATCCTGAGCCAACCCCACCAGGTGAAGCCAGGCTAGATGTCTGAGGCAGATTCCCATAGCTGCTCCTTGTGCCACAGAGTCCACCGAGTCATAGGTGATATGGAGGGTATGGCGGCAGGAGGAGTTATTCATCCTGATATTGTCCAGGAGTTTGTTCCTTAGCTGTTCATCAGGGATCTCCTGGAGGTCTTTTCCAAATTGGAAAAGGGAGGATTTTTGGAAAGCCACCATTGGGGCCACATAGTTCAGGGAATGAATAGCGCAGGTGGACGAGGAGTAGACCTTTCTACCATACTAGTCCATCTGCTTGGACTCCTTATCTGGACGGGAGGCACTAAGATGCTTTGGGTGGCCCGATCTATCGTGGGCAGCCGTAATGACATAGAATCTGCCTTAGGTCGGGTAGTCAGGTGGGAGACCCCTTCCAGGGGGTAGTACGTCCTATCAGCCTTTTTGGATACAGCCAGTATGGATGAAGGTTGCTGCCAAATGGTGGACGTAAGGTCCTCATTCGGCCCCGTCCAAGGTGGGATGGGGAGGGGTCCACATTGACCAGATCCAGGTGCTCAGCCAGTCTCCTGCATTTGGGGTCCAATTCCTGGGAAGCCCATCCGCAAGATTTTTAAATGGCCCTGAGGAGCTCCGCAAAGGAAGGGTCCTCAGGACAGGATTTTGGGGACGCTTTCGGCTGAGGCTCGACAGGAGAGTGAGGTTCGGATTGGTTCCCGAAGTCTGACTCCTCATCAGATTCTGAGGATTCCAGTATACTGGGCAAGGATGCCTTCTGAACCGGGTCTGGGAGACTATGTTCAATGAGTCCAAAGGGCAGAGCACCCAAGTTTCTGTCAGAGACTTGGCTGGAGGGTGCAGGACTACCTGGAGGCACCCTGAGAGGTGGGGTGGTCCTGACCACTACCTGTGGTTGACAACTCTTGAAGGAGTTGGGATTTAGCATCCTTCCACCATGCAGGGATGGCTTCCTGTTCTGGCTGCGCTGCTGATGGAGGTGGACGCAGAGATGGAGGAGGGTAACCCGGGTACCCTGCATAACAAGGACAGTTGGGTGCCTGATACCAATAAGGGTACTGGTAGCCTTGATAGTATGCCTGGCCTGGCGATGGGTAGCTCGGCATTAAGTAGCCCCGCGACACACCCCCCGGCATCAGGTACTGTGGATATTGAGGAGTATATTCAAGGAAGTACCCGGTTGGGCCTGAAGGAGGAACAAAGGGCCCCAACAGAGGGGGTGCCAAAGGGCCGCTAGGAAGTGGGTCTGGCAACGGGGTAGGTGGAGGAGCTGAAGTTCTCGCAGGAGAAGGATCCATGCCACCCCCAAAAATGTCCGGCGAGGATCCGACAATGGGAGAGGATCCGTCCAGCAAGAAAAGCCAGAGAGGGGAGATCAGGTAAAGCCCGCCCGACAGGTCAAGAAGGTTATCCGATGGGAGCAGATTTGTCCCGAAAAGGTCGGATGAAAGTAGCGAATCCCTGGAGGGAGAACCCTGAGGGGATGAAGAGGGACTGCGAGCTCTTTCTACCTGGCGTCAGGGTCCACAAGGGAGTTTGATGGGAGAGAGAGAGATGGCGGCCACGTGATCGTTGGAGAAGCAGTTGATCGTCTTACTGGTTGCGGCCGGGCTGACCGAAGTCAAAGGCCAGGGTCAGGCTGGGCCTGGGCCGGGAACCTGGTGGTGGAGCTCAAGGCAGGAGACCTGAAGGAACCTCCAAAGAGGCGACCCCGACTGCCCGCTAAACTCAAAGGGGGGGGGGCGGACATCCGCTCCACCGGAGAGAAGAAGGCCCCAATGGTGGGGTACTCACAGAGGTGTACGGCCCACCCTGGTCGACATCAGCTGTCTGGCTGGACTTCCCTTGAGGAGAATGGCTCCGGGCCGGCGACTGTGATCTTTTCCTCAGCTCCTAGAGCTCTTTTTACATGGATGCCAGTCTCTGGGTCAACAAATGGGCATCGAGGGTCCTCTTGCAACGGGTGTGCATGGCCTGGTTGAAGCCCTGGCAAATGGAGCATTCTGTGGAATTGTGCTTAGGCCCCAGACATGGTCATCCCTGTGCAGAATCTGCGCGCCGCACTTGGAGCACTTCTTCTTGGGCTGATGAGACAACATATACCTTAATGGATCGAGCAAGAAATCGGAAATTAGAAAACATTCGCAGTAGAAAATGGTGGACGACTGAAAGTAAGTAAGTAAAATTTTATTCTTCTTGTTCTACCGCATTTGTCGAACGATACCATGCAACGGCAGGAAAGAACTGGTGAGCGGGCAGGCTGCCACCCCTTTTATAGTCTCGCTGACGTCCATCACCTGATGATGGGGTGGTCCCTGCTGATGACTGCTAGGTACAAGTTTGCCATGTGGTCCTGACGCCAGGGGGCGCAGTCCTATACCGTATGTGAAGACCTACTGCAGGAACCCTCTTGAAGTAAGATATTATGGTTCCTGAGAGTTCTAGTGCCTCTGGCTCTAAGACCAAACTGTGGTGTTCTATGGACTGACATAGAATATGCGTGGTTCATGCTATATCAAGGTTTTCAGGCCTTTCAACTAACTTTCTGTGTATATTTAGGAGTGACTGACCTTTCCACGTCAACTCTCCCTGACACAAAAGTTTGAGGATTCTTCTAATTCTGTAATGCTATGGTACCCTGAAATACAATAAACGCAGTACTGCAAGTGACAGTTATTGTGCCATCCTTACACAGCTTTGTACACAGCTTTGATTTCACAACAGGCCACAGGTTTGGATTTCAAAGTAGCTCATGCCTCTAGGTACACAGTTCTGACTTCAAAGTGGCTCACAGGTTTCAGTACATAGTTCAGATTTCATGGTGGACCAAAGTCCTAGGTATCGGATTCTGACTGCAGTGGGCCACAGCCCTGTGTACAGTTCAGACTTCATGGTGGTCACAGCTCTAGGTACAAAGTTGTGATTTCATGGTGGTTTACAGCTCTGGGCATACAGTTCTGATTTCAAATTGGGCCACAGCTCTGAATACACAGTTCAGATCTCACAGTGGGCCACAACTCTGGGTACACAGCTTTAATTTCAAAATGGACCATGGCACTGGGAACACAGTTCTGATTTCAGAGTAAACCACAGCTCTGGGTAAACCATTGTAATTTCACAGTTGGCATCAACTCTGGGTGCACAGCTGTCATTTCACAGTGGACCTCAGCTTTGGCTACACAGTTTGGATTCCAGCTAGCCACAGCTTTGGGTACACAGTTTAGATTTCACTTCAGGACACAGATCTGGCTACCCAGTTCTGATTTCACCATGGCCCCAGCTCAGGGTACAGTCTGGATGTTACAGTGGTCCATGGCTCTGGGTACATACGGTAGGTCAGATTTCACAGTACCACAGCTCTGGGTACATGATTCTTGATTTTTGTGGTTAAATTTAGTGAGTTTTTTGTAATTTAAACAATTACATGACAGGATACTACACAACAGATATAACATCCACCCTCAGGTAGATACAGTAAGATTTATTCAATAGATTTTTTTGGTGTGAGAGCACCAGTACTATCTTACATTTCAGTAGAGGAGTTAGGCCTGCATTTCATTCTTCACAGGTAATCTACTCCCTCTTATAATAAATATGTTGGACGAAGCATGTAAAAAACTCCAAGAACCCAAATTACATTACAGTAAATAGAGCACACAATGCAGCAGTATGATTTATAGCTGTGGATAATATTAGCTATAATTTTTTTCAGCATTTAAAGCAGCTAGTATTTCTTTACGCCATTCCACTTGGGTTGGCGCCTCATTGTCCAGCCCGTGTATCAAAATTATTAGCTGCACAGTAGCTGCAGTTAGGACTATATAACCCTTCCTGGGCCCGGACATCTTGTTTGTGTACTGTCCCACCAGGCACACCTCTGGTGTAAAGGCATCCTGTAGCCCCAGCATTGGATCTAAGTGGGCTCTAACGTCCTCCCAAAAGGGTTTTGCCTTCTCACATGCCCAGAGGATATGGCAGAGTGACCTCTTCCTTGCCACATCAGGTGCACATTGCAAAAGACACAGGCAGAAGGGGATAGGGAGAAGTACCAGGAGAAGCAAAGGGAGGCAGGGAGGTCAGTAAGGGAAGCCAAAGCTCAGACAGAAGAGCACATTGCAAAATCAGTGGGTAGAGGGGGACAAAACCTTTTACAGGTACATAAGTGAAAAAAGAAAGACAAAGGGAGGGATAGTGAGACTGAAGGGGGAGGATGGGGGCCGCGTGGAGGATGACAACAGTAAAGCTGACATATTGAACAGGTATTTCTGCTCAGTCTTTACTGAGGAAGAGGAGGGTAATGGGTCTGAAGGAGTACAAGGGTGAGAATGGTGCAGAAATGGACACAAGTCCCTTTACAGAAAGGTCCTGAAGGAACTGGAAGTAATAAGTTGATAAAGCAATGGGGCCAGATGGGGTGCACCCAGGGTCCTTAAAGAACTAAGAGAGGTGGTGGCTGAACCTCTGGCTATCCTCTTTAGCCGATCACTGGAAACAGGGGAGGTACCCAAAGACTGGAGGACAGCAGATGTAGTCCCCTTATGCAAAAGTGGGAACAAAGAGGAAGCAGGGAACTACAGACCAGTCAGCCTCACCTCGGTAGTGGGGAAGATCATGGAAGCACTACTGAAGGACAGATTGGTGGAACATCTGGTTGTCAGTGGACTACAGGACCCAAGGCAGCATGGTTTCACCAGGGGGAGGTCATGTCAGACCAACCTTGTTGAATTTTTTGACTGGGTGACTAGGGAGGTGGATCAGGGAGGGCAGTGGACATGGCCTATCTGGACTTCAGCAAGGCCTTTGACACTGTGCCACATAGAGACTATTACACAAACTGGGGAATATGGGTGTGGGCAGGACAGTAGTGTGGTGGGTAGGTAACTGGCTGGGTGGCAGGATACAGAGGGTGGTGGTAAATGGCTGTCACTCCACAGAGGGAAGAGTGACCAGTGGGGTACCACAGGGATCAGTGCTGGGACCGGTCCTATTCAACATCTTCATCAGTGACATTGCATGGGACCTAGAAGGCAGAATTTCACTGTTCAGCTGATGACACAAAGCTCTGTAACAGAGCAGACACACCAGAGGTTTTGACAGAATGAGAAGCGACCTGCAGAAACTTGAAGAATGGTCAGGGGTTTGGCAGTTAAATCCAATGCAAAGAAGTGCAAGATAATGCATATAGGGCACAAAACCCTGGCACAATATATCAGTTGGGGGTGAGGATATAGCATGCACCAAGCAGGAAAGGGATCTTGGGGTTATCATCTCTGATGACCTCAAGGTAGGAAACTAGTGTGACAAGGCAGCAGGTAAAGCAAATAGGATGCTGGGATGTATAGGCAGGGCATCACCAGCAGGAAAAGGAGGTCATAATTCTGCTATACAAGACACTAGTGAGGCCCCACCTGGAGTACAGTGTACAGTTCTGGAGACCATACCTCGTAAGGACATAGACAGGGTAGAGAAGGTTCAGAGGAGGGCAACAAAGATGGTGCATGGATTGCATCACAAGTCCTATGAAGACAGGTTGAAGGAACTGAACATGTACTCCCTGGAGGAGAGGAGGAGAGAGGATATGATAGAGACATACAAGTATCTTACAGGGAGGAACAGGGTGCAGGAATACACTATTTTTAAGCAAAAAAGATGTTCTAGGACTAGAGGGCATGGGATGAAGTTGGAGGGAGGACGATTCAGAGGAAATGTGAGGAAGAATTTCTTCACAGAACGGATGGTTGGACAAGTGGAACACCCTGCCAGAGGAAGTGGTGGGGGCTGAAACAATCACGGGATTTAAGAATGCATGGGATAAACATACAGGAAATCTGGAGGTCAGGGGAAAGGGGTAACAGACTTCTAGGAAAACATAAACTGAACTTACAAGGTCAAATGGGCAGACTGGGTGGGCCATAGGCCCTTATCTGCTGACACTGTCTATGTATCTATGTATTTACTTCCGTGGAAGGAAAAGCAGTATAAAAGGAAGTTCGGTAGATGCAGCCCTCCTACTAATTTAGTGCCTACAAGTTTATTATTGTATACCTGCCTGGCCATCTTCTCCTGCCACAAGAACATTGAAATTATGCTATGAAGTTGACTGAACCATGTCAAAGGAAGGCTGATGTTAAGCATCCCCAGTGGGTAGTGGGTAGGGGCTGACCTGCCAGAACAGCAGCAGCACTACCGCTCACGATGCTGGTGACCAGGGTTTGGGAACTAGCCTGGGCCGTTGGAGGGCCAGACGTGGGGAGGAGGATCGAGCATCCCATAGGACAGTCTCCTCTGAGGAGGGAGGGCACTGTGTCCCACCATACTACTGTCACCAGGGTGACCACAGTTGGTGGTGCAGGGGATAAACGGCTGGAAGGCAGGACCACTGGAGTGTACCCATAGGTAGAAACCTGTGAAAATGTTTTTATTTTTTACAATTTTTCTTTTTATTTTTCTGGAATTTCTTGTCATTTCTCTTTATTTACTGAAAACTTAGTTTTATTTCTTGTTATTACATTTACATTCATACACTACCTCAAAATGACTTCATACACATTAGAAATCACATTCCTAGTATACTACATTGTATTAAGCAACATTATGCTATGGTCTCGCTGGCAGCAAATCCCGATGCATGCTCGGGAATGGGAAAACAGTGCACACAGCACTGGGCAGATGAGGTACCACCAGGAAACCACTCCCACAACAGATCTTGGCTGAGGCAATCCAGGACCAGATCTTCACCTCGGGTTGCCAGATAACTGTGAGGAAATGCTGAAGTGGCTGAAGGCATACCAAGCACCAAGGGGTAAGCTGGGTGTGGTGGTGTTGGGGGGATACCACAGGTGTGTCAGGGTGGTGCTGGGAGCAGGAGCCGTCACAGCAGGATCTTGGTAGCTCACTTGGGGTAGCTGAAGGGGGTCCTAGCCTGTGGCCTGAGGAGTATAAACAATATCTGGGGGTGGGGTGGGGAATGCATCCACAGTGGGGAGGTAATTCCTGGGAGAACATTCATCTTAGAAACTCATAATGTGACGGCAGATAAGAACTGCTTGGCCCACCTAGTCTACCCATTTTCCCTACCTGCGTCTGCGATGGCAGTACCAGTAAGGCCTTTTTCTTAACTTTATTTATTCTTCCCCAGAGTGAAAGAGAAAGGGAACCCCATCTTTGGAGGGCCTGTGTGATGGTCCTAATTATTAGATACCTGGATCAGTCACATGTAATACGCCGTCCGCGTATGTTGACAGCTTAAATTCTTGCTGTCACACCTTCATGCCCTTTATTTTACCTTTAATTTTTATTTGGTGGGTTAACAGCTCCAGATACAAGTTGAATAACATAGGTGACTAGGACAACCCTGTCTGGTACCTTCTAGCTAATTGTATTTTTTCTGAGAGAACTCCATTACAATCTATGAGGGCAGAAGGGCACTGGTACAGCACTTGGACCCATTTTAGAAAGGACTGTGGGACATTATAGCTTTGCATGACAGCATACAGGCAACTCCATGACACCCAGTTGAAGGCTTTTTCAGTATTGGAGGAGTCGGCCCCCTAGGACGCAGAAATCAGATGATACAGTTTCCTAGGGTGATCACTTTGCACCCTCCCTGCCATGAAACCAACTTGCTCATGGCAGATTATCCACTTCCCCCTGCATAAATACATCTTGACCAGTCTCACAGCAACACTTCGGCCACTATCTTTAGATCAAAATTAATCAAGGAGACTGATCTACAATTTCCCGTGTTTGTTTCATTTTTCGCTGGTTTAGGAATAAAGGTCATTCTCGCGGTGATTGTGTAGTTTGTCGGACCAGCGGCGGAGCTGCACTTAATGTGTAACTGACAATGAGCAAACCTCATGTTGCGTACCTACATGCAAAGACAGCGAGCTGGGGGGGGTGGGGGGCACAGCCCGATGAAAGTTAAGTACACTGATTAAGTCTGCTATTATATTTGTTTTACACTGTTTCATTATTATTTTATCTGTGATGGTTGGGTCAGTTGACCACAGCGTGTCTCGTTATGTCAGCGTTCGCTGAAAACATGTTTACAGTGGAATGCAGCGTCACGATTCCTGTAAGCGCTGCGCTTCTACACAACCTAGGTAGTCCGACTCTACACAATCTCATTCTCGCCTCTGTGGCGGCAGTATCAGTTAGGCCTTTTTCAAACAGATGGTTTAAGCATCTCCGTTAATGTAGGTGCTAGTTCTCGGCTAAAGTGTTTATAAAAATTAGAGAGGAAACCATCTGGCCCTGCAGTGCTGTCTAAACTGAGGCTCTTAATGGCTGTCTGCACCTTCCAAACCTCTATTGGACCTTCCAAAATGTTTTGCTAGACCTCTGTAAGTTGTGAAGGTGCAGAGCAGTCTGATAACCCTGAACAGTCTCTGTCTGGTTAACACCTTTGGCAGTCCCTGTGGGGTGGGTAACAAGTGTGTCATTACCTTCCTGTTTCAGTCCTTTAATGCACCTCCTAGTTCCCTGTTGGTGTAATCTCAGGGCCATCAGTTGTCCTGCTTTCTCTCCTTGATCTATGCATTTCACCCTAGCTTTAAAAATGGTCTGTTCGGCCTTTTCTCAAGTTACGTCTGCATAATGGGCTCTAAGGGAGTTCAACTGTAGCCAGGTTGCCTCGGGAGTTGCTGGCATAAGGGACTTCTCTATAAACCTGATCTCTATTAACAAAGTCAGCTGCTATCTTTTCCCTTTTCTTCTTCTTTTAGGAAGCTAATCTAATAATCTCCCCCTCAAATAAGATACTGCTGTTCCTCCACAAGATATCTAGACTCTCCACTGTGCCTATGTGTTCCTGCAAGAAATGCTGAATCCTATCTCAGAGTTTCATTATGATGGCTTTACCCTGAAGTAATTGGGTAATGAACCCCCGTGTTCTGCCTGTTTCTGCGCTACTGTTAAAAGTGCTTAATGCATATGGAAACATGGTCAGACAAGACTAGAGCCTCTATTTCACACATATTGATCCCTGGCAGGCTTCCTTACTTGGCAAGAAAAAGTAAATTCTCGAAAAAAGAGTTGTGGGGTTTAGAATAAAATGAAAACGACTTCTTTGTGAGGTTGCTGGCAGTATAGCCTAGAGTTTAGAGTAACGAGCTGCGAATGAGTCTGATACATCCAGCAGACCTGGGTTTGAGTTCCACAATCTATGTCACACGTTATCTCGCATGGCTGACAGTCCCTGCTGCCTGATTCACTGATTGTGTTGCGTTATCTCGCCATTAACATCTGTGATTGTGGTATATTGTACTATATGTTTATACCTTGTATAAGTGCTCTGTTTACCAGCCGTGTACCTATACATATATATATATATATATTTATTATAATTTTTCTTTACATTGTATTCAATGTGCTGCTCTCTCACGGTTGTATTTTGCTGCACTGTTCTCCTATGACCCCCCAAATGCATCTGGAATCGAGCAGATGCCTACTCAGTATGCCTTTCCTGGTAAAACATTTAAATAAATAAATAAATAAATAAACTCCACTTGCATACTGTGCGACTCCAAGCAAGTCACAACCTCCCCAGTGCTCCTGGGTCATCCCTGAAAACAGGCACTTGTGCCTAGTGGGCCTTACCGGGTTACCAAAGAATAAATAAATTTAAAAAAAAGTAAATAAATAAGATGTAGCATATGCTAGGTTGTCAAGTAGCACATGCAGTGGCCTCTGCCCTGGTGTGAGACCTCTGTGGGTATTTCTGAATTTGTCCAGGTCAAGCTGGAAAACTATATTCCAGTTGCCCCTATAAGCATGGGCATTGGAGTATAAGGGGCCAGGACTGTGGCTAACTTAGTTTAACAAAATGTGCAGTGACTCAGTGTTCGGGTTGTGTACCGAGCCCAGCACTACTGCCTGCTGTCCCACTAAGCCATGCAAGAAAAAGATATCACAATGTTTAAGCCAGAAATTTAAAATGTGTCTTTTTTTTGGCTAATTGACAGTAGTATTTTGTGGCCAAATTACAAAATCTGTAGCCATACCAGATTATAACAAAACAGAAACACAGTTTGCCAGCAGCCAAGGACTGCTTACCTCACCTAGTCTGCCCATTTTTCCCTACCTATAGTATCACCGCAGATCCTACGTGATCTCCAGCCTGTTCATCCTCCCTCCCTTTCCCAAAGATTCTCTTATGCCTGTCCCATGCATTCTGGAACCAAACCAATATTTTATCCCCCATAACTTCCTGTTCCAGGAATCCAACACTCATTCTGTGAAGAAGTACTTTCTCGCATCTCTCCTGAATCTACCCTCCCCCCAGCTTCTTATCATGCCCCCTTGTCCTTAAGCACCTTTTTTTCTGCAACATACTTCCTTCTTGTACCTTGTTTACGTACCCCTTGTGAGGTACTTAAAGGTCTCTATATACCCCCAGGATATCCATATTTTGGTCCTTTAATCTCCCTTGTTAAGCTTCTGGTGCAGACCCTGCACCATTTAGCTTCTCCTCCTCTGGACCGCTTCCACTCTGCCTATGGACACAGTACTCTATGTGGAGTCTTACCAGTGATCTATACAGAGACACCACCACCTCCCTCTTTCTACTAGTGATACCCCTCCCTATGCACCACAGCATCCCACTTGCCCTCCCAACTGCCTTGTCACACTGCCTGACCACCTTTAATTCATCCGATATGACCACTGCTAGGCTTCTTTGCTGCTTGGTGGTTGCCAGGACCCCCCCCATTTGTACTCCACCCCTGGGTTTCCATGCCCCAAGTGCATTATTTTGCACTTTTCTGCACTGAAACTCAGCTGCCATACCCTTGACCACTACTTGATTTTCTTCAGGTTGTTACTCATCCTTTCCACCCCTCAAGAGTGTCCACCCTATTGCAGAGCTTGGTGTCATTTGCAAAGAGACAGACTTTCCCTTCCAGCTCCTCTGCAATGTCACATATAAAGACATTAAAGAGGACTGGTCCCAGCACTGATTCCTCAGGCAACCCAGCTGGTCACCCTCCCTTCCTCGGAGTGAACTCTATTTACCACCACCCTCTGCTGCCTATCCTTTAACCAATTTCTTACCCAGATTACCATGTTGGACTCACTCTTAAGCTTCCCAGCTTGCTTACTAGTCTCCCATGTGGAACACTGTCGAATGCCTTACTGAAATCTAGGTAGGTTACATCCACCGCTCCACCCTGATTTAGTTCCTTGGTCATCCAGTAAAAGAACTTTGTCATATCCCCCAAAATCCATGCTGCCTTGAGTCTTGCAACCCACTGGATTCAATATATTCCACAATCCTTTCTTTTAGCAGTGATTCCATTAACTTTCCCACCATCAGAGTCAGACTGACTAACTTATAATAGCTGGCCTCTTCTCTGCTACCACTTTTGTGAATTGGGACCACATCTGTCCTCCTTCAGTCCTCCGGGACCACTCCTGTTTCCAGTGAGCTAAACAAGGCCGTAAGAGGTGCAAACAGTACAGCCCTGAGCACCCCAAAACATTCTCCCAGACGCGTCAATGCCACCAAGCAGACAGGACTGGGCGTCAATGAGGTAGGTGGGTGGGGAAGTCTAGGACTGAGGCAACTGTATCATCTCCACATGACCGACAATTCTTGTGTCTCTAGGCTGGTGAGTTTCTTCTTCTTCCATGCAGTGTAAGTTACCTGTGGTGGTTGGCGGACCTCCCTGCTAACTATCAACCATGCCAGCCATGTACACATAAGCTGGCATGCACGGTAGTTTTTTGGTGATTTCAAAACATAACAAAAATGCATGAAATCTGCTTTTTATCACAAAATGTGATTTGGCGAGCAGTAGCTTACAAACACTGGTATCTTCCCTCTGGGTCCCATATGTCATCCAAAAGTTGGAAAAGTAAATTTCTTGAAAATAAGATTGCCACACCTCTTTTTTCGCACTGCCCCTGCCCCATATATCTGCCTCACCCATTCCCTCCTAGACCACAAGATTTGGTCCCATTTTATGTGGGTCTTCTGAAGACTGACTATACTGGCTTGCAATTTCATCAAATGACTTAAGACGCAGCATCTTTTCTCTTTCAATTGCCCCCTTTTAATATTCCATAATATTAAATTGTAAGTACTACCCATCATCCACTCATTGGTCTAACAGGTAAACTGTTCTGGCCTTTCTTACCTTCATCTGCTCCTGATTAAACCTCTGTGTCTCTGCTCGCTTTAACCCACCTTCCCCACATGCAACCAATATCCAAACATGTAACAAATAACATCACCCTTATCTGTCAGCTCCCTGATCCAGTCGACCGTACTTCAACCTGTCTAGTCAGTGAGAGACCAGTAGCAGGTGCCTGGGAGTCCCTACCTGAAACCTTATTTGAAACATTCTTTATATCAACCCTACTGAATTGCATCTAGCATTTAATAGCCCATCTTTACTTAATGCATTAACCTGCATAACAACAGATTCACCTAGAATACAGAATCCAGTGTATACTATGGCGGGGGGACGGGATGGTGAGGTCTGCTGATTGCTGTACAGGATAAGACTTTACCCTTACCGTCCAAGGGGGGGAACCAGTCCCAATTTCCAAGCAGGATCCGGACTTTTAGGGAACCACAACCACATACCCCTTGTTAAAAATGATTACTCATTATCAAGCAGTAGAGAAGAGAATCATTCTAGGCTTAAACACTTCATAACATTTTCAAACGTTCATTATATTAGGAAAGTTAATCAGAACCGCGTGCCAATATTTAACTGACGGTAGATCACGGACCATCCATTAGCCTGTAAATTGAGCATTACTTCAGCATGTCCATATCTTACGGTGTTTCTGCGTCCCTCACTGCACTCATGGAGGGAGGCAGATGGTAAAACACAGGGGGATTGGGGGAGGGGGGGGGTCCTGACTGTGAACCTGCACAGCACGAGCCATGACTTCTGAATGCCTGGGTTGTGTCCTCTCAATAAGTCTCCAAGTCTTTTAGCCCTGCACATGGCTGTGATGTGTAATGCCGCCCCAATGACATATGTCGCTGGTACACTTAATATCTTTACCCCTGTAAAACCACTCACCTCCTCCTCCTCCATGATCTCATATGCCCGACTTCAGGGAGATCATCTCAGGCTGGTCATAGGTGTAAAAAGAAAACCACATGAAAGGTACAGCAACGATGCAATTAACTCCCACTACTCAACATGACTCTCAAGCTGGTTTCTGTAACAAAAGTCTCCCTGCAGTGTGGCTTATCTGCTCTCACGGACCTTGGTCTGCTCCTGGTCATACCGCAGGGAAGCAGATCGGGTAGAGTGCAGGGTAAAACAAAGAGGCGCTCTACTTCCGCCTCTTCTGCTGAAAGGAATGGTTTGCGTTCATCACTGGTGAGGAGCACCTGTTTAGCAGGGTAGTACTTCATTTTGATATTTGTTGCATACAGCTTTGATTTGATTTCTCTGTAGGCAGCTTGTTTTTTGGCGCACTTGCTGGCTAAGGTTCTGAAACATGAAAAGCCACTTCCCCTCCCATAAGATTTCTTTAGTCCCTCTTATTTTGGTTTGGATATGGACCTTGCCAAGAAATTTAACAGCTGGAATGTTGCAGGCCGTGATTTCTCTCCAGCTGAGATAAGGGGCTGCACATAAGGTGAGCCATGTGGTGATGGTGCTGCCACCTGTTGGCACAGTTTCTGGACAAACTGCAAGGTATCTGGCCCTTCCGCTTGTTCTGATAGCCTCACGATAACCAAGTTGCCCCTTTGACTGTGGCCCTCTTGATCCTCCAGTCTTTCTTCAAGCTGCAAGACTTTATGGCATAGGTCTACAGGTGAGGTTCAAGAATGCATGAGACAGTCATAAGGGAATACTGAGGAAGCGGGGGGGTGAATGCACAGGAGATCAAGTAGGATCTGCAGAGATGATATAGACAGGAAAAAATGGGCGGACTAAGTAGGACAAATGGTTCTTATCTGTTGGCAAATTCTATGTTTCTATGAGCTGACTTGCACCTCCCAGTCGCCCACCCAGCAGGTCAGGTCGTCAAGTGTCGTCTGCAGTTTTAAAGTCACTGATGAGTTCCAAAAAAGATAAGTTAATCACTTGTAACCACTGTTCTATGACTATTATGCAATTCACATCCACACCCTGACAGTTCCATTGGAAATGCTGATTCGACAGATGTTCTCAAGCTATGCTCCTCCCACCACCTGGGTGGCATATCCCCAGACTCCATCCCGTGACATCAGATCTTTGCACGCTGGAAGCAGGGATCAGTGTGCCACTTGCCAGCAGAGGTCAGGTGGGTTGTGAGGATGTGAGCTGTATACCACTCCTAGAATAATGGTTACAGGTGAGTAACCTATCTTTCTAGGGGCGGGGCTACAATTCACCATCCATACTCTGGCAGACTTCAAGCAGTTCTCCAGTAGGAGGGGGAAGCGCATAGCCCTATTTGGCAAGCAGAGTCTGGAGAACTGATGTTCCGAGCTGGTTTCTGTAACAAGTCTCCCTGCAGTGTGACTGATCTGCTCTCACGGACCTGGGCCTGCTCCTGGGCATACCGCAGGGAAGAGGATTTGGTAGAGTGCAGGGTAAAGCAAAGAGGAGCTCTATTTCCGCCATTAACAAAGTGAAAGAGTCTAACATGTTTCAGTATAAGAAAAATAGCAGAACAAAAAGAGACAGCATGAGATTAGAGGGAGGCCAATTAAGGGGTAATCTGAGGAAGTTCTTTTTCACAGAAAGGGTGGTGGATGTATGGAATGGCCTACCTCAAGAAGTGGTGGACATGAATACAGTGCAGGGTTTCAAACAGGCATGGCATAGGCATAAGGGAGCAATACAGATGAGTATAAACAGATAGGCCATTGACACAGTAAAGGCCTATGGCACATTCATAAGGTAGAAAAAAATGGGCAGACTGGATGGGTCTTGCAGTCCTTACCTGCTGTCAACTTCTATGTTTCCAAAAGCAGCACCCCAACGAGACTCAAGGTTGATGATGTCGAGGGAAACAAACGTGTGTGATGACTTCCAGGTATCAGCCCTGCAGGTTTCAAGGATGGGAATGTACCTGGAAGCAGCCACAGAGGCAGTTGTACATCTGGTGAAATTAGTGTTAAGCCCTACAAGAGGCTCCCTACCAGCCAATCTACAGTAGAGGTCGATACAGGAGGTCATCCACCTACCAATTGTCCACTTGGCTGCTGATCTGCCAGGCACAGCTTCAGCATATATTATAAACAGCTGGTGAGCCACACCCCAAACTCCAGCCGTGCACTCCTTATAGTAAGAGAGCACCCTATATAGGCCCAGAGTATGGAGTCAGCAGTCAGCCTCCAAAGATGGACTGGTAAAATATACCAGAAAGTTGATCACCTGGTTAAGGTGGAACTCTGTGGCTATCTTCAGGAGGACCTTCAGGTGGGAGTGAAGGATGCCCTTGTCCTTGTGAAGACCAGGTAAGGTGACTCCACTGAGAGCACCTGGAGCTTGCTGATCCTTCTGGCTGACATGATGGCCACCAAGAAGGCCGTCTTCTATGACAGGTGCGACAACCACTCTTGTGCACAGGCTCAAACGACTTGCCTATGAGTACAGCCAGCACCATTAGTAAGTCCCACAGAGGTGAAGGTTCACGCACCGGAGGGGACAGGTGATCCAGACCTTTGAAGAAGCACCCAACGCTTTCTCCTGGGAATTTGTCAGTTTATAAGCCTGTGCCTAGTAAGCAGAGATGGCTGCTAGGTGCACCTTAAGGGTCATCACTCGCAGATCCAACTGAGAGAGGGACCAGAAGTATTCCAAGATGCTTGCCACATGGCAAGCAAGTGGATCAAGCTCCTTGCCCTTGCACCAAATGGAGCACCTCTTCCATTTAAAGACACAACTTTTGCGAAGCGACTCTTTCCAGGAGGCCTCCATGATGTGAAGCACAGCCTCCAACAGACCCAAGATCTGGAACTCTAGATGCTCAAGAACCAGGCCGAGAGGTGCAGGGATTTTAGGTCCGGGTGCAGGACCATCCCCGGCTGTCTGGTCAGCAGATCCGGGTGAAGAGGCAACTGCCATGGAGGTCTGCTTCGCAAGCTGAGGAGATCTGGATACCAGACCTACCTTGGCCAATCTGGAGCTATCAGGATCATATGCCCCTTTTCCCTCTGGGCCTTGACAAACCTGTTTGGTTCAAGGGGAATGGAGGGAAAGAAGTACACGAGGGCTGGGGTCCAAGGCCTTAAGAAGGCATCTCCAACAGTGTCCCGGACTGTGGGGCTGGGTACAACACAGACTCTGTTTGGCATTCTCCCTAGAAGGCAAATAGATCCACCAGAGGCATGCCCCACAGGGAGAACAGGTGATTCACCACCTCCTGATTCAGGGATCACTCTTGTGATGTCACTAATACCCTGCTAAGAGCATCTGTCAGTTGACTGTGAACTCCCATGACAGGAATTGCCTAGTGATCTACAACCAGGCTATGCACAAAGGTTCAGGTGCGAAGGACCTCCTGGCATAAGGGAAGGGAGTGAGTTCCACCTTGCCTGTTCAGGTAGAACATGGTTGTGGTGCTGTCTGTCTGGACCTGCACAGCCTGACCCCTGACAAGAGAAGCAAATTCTGTCAGTGCAAGCTGCACCGCACAGAGCTCAAGCAGGTTTATGTGGTGATGGACTTCCGGGGTGACCAGAACATGTGGGCTCTGTGTTCTCCCAGGTGCACTCCCCACCCCAGACACACGTCTGTTGTGAGTGTGATGGGCAGCTCTGGACAGAAAAATGGGATTCTTTCCTCCATTTGTTCTGGGATCAGCCACCACTGGTTGTCTTCCCTCATCGGCTGGGTCACTGGGACCGGGTGGTCCAAGTGGCCCAGGTGCCAGGACCACTGATGGCCCAACTACCACTATAGGTGGCACATCCTCCAGTGGGCCCAATGAACCATACTGGTGCCAGATGCCATGTACCCAGCAGCCACAGGAAATCCCAGGCAAGGCGCGAAAGCCCAACCCAAAATGATCGGATAAAGGAGGTAAGATCCGATGAATGGTTCATAGGGAGGCGGGTCTTAGCCCACAGGGAGTCTAGTTCTGCCCTGATGAACTTGATCACCTGCCAGAATACCAGTTCGAACTTGTCCAGGTTGGCCAGTAGGCCTAAGTTTTGGCAGGTCTGGAGAGCCAGGACCCCGGACTTCTCAACATTTTTTTTGCACAGCCCGGCCAACAGCCAGAAGGTGCTGCAGGAAGTCTGTCACCACTGTAATGCACTTGGTGAAGACCCTGGGTACTGAAAAGTGACTGAAGGATATAATTTGGAACTGGTCCAGAACCACTTCCACACAGAACTAGAGGTACCGTTAGTTGGACAAACAGACTAGAATGTGGAAGAACACATCCTGAGGGTCCAGGGAGCAAAACCACATGTTTTGCTCCAGAGACAGGATGATCTGATTCAGAGTGACCATCCAGAATTTGCGCTGCTGCATGAACTGGTTCAGATCATGCATATCCAGTAGGGGGCACCAGCACTCCATCTGTTTCAGAATCAGGAGGTACTTGGATATATAACCCTGACTGGCCAGGGTGTCCGGGACAAGGGCTACGACTCCTTTAGCGAGGAATGGAGCAATGTGCTCACAAAGGGCAGTCAGTGTATCCTGCAACATCCTGGACTCCCATGAAGTGTGGAGTCAGTAAGGCAGGAGAGCCTTGAAGTCCAGAACCAACCCTCTGCATACCTCTTCTAGCATACATTTGTCCGTTGTGACAGCAGACTAATGTTGCAAGAAATGACTTAACCAATGTCCGATGAGGAGCGTAGGCAGGGATAGGATAGGTGGAAGGATGACACCTACTGATGTGTCACTGTGCAGCTTTTGCGGGGTGCCAGCTGATATGGCTGGAGGGGTGGCACAACCCCTGCCCCCACCACTTTTGGGGTCCTGGTCACCAAACTTGGGCTACAGGAACCAGGTCTGGTATTGCCCCTGCTGAGGAAGTTGTGGCTGAAAGGGGCAATACTGAAAAGCCTTTTTCTTAAGCTTTTGTTTCTGGTCCTTCTGGGATGACACCACAGAGTCAAGGGTAGCACTGGATGTCTCTATACAGGTGAGATGCCCCTCTACTGCAGGGCCACAGCGGCTGGTACCCAAGAAAGAGAAATCAGCCAGCTTATGCTGGGAGTCCGCCGCAAAAGGTGGAGAGATGCAGCTGGGCCCCTATGATGCATGGGGATGTCCAGTGCCATGGCACGGGCACAGGAATCACCCATGTTCAAGACCGTATGAAACTGGTGTTTAGCTGGTAACTGACCTTGGTCTTAATCCATCTTCACCGGTAACTGCTGGTCAGCAGGGAGTTGATGGAGAATTTCATCAATGACCCCCAAAAGGTAGTGACCAAAAATGGCCATCATGATGTCATACCTCACCTGACGGAGACCCAAGGATACCACAGTGTAAACCTTTTTAGTGGTGTGGTTAATCTTTCTGGGCTCCTTGTCCAAAGGCTTGTCCATGTCCTCCTGTCCCCTGGATTCATGGAAGGCAGAGTCAGAATCCAGTCCTTCAGCTGAAGGGTGGTCTGAGAAGCCAGAAAGGGAACCAGTAGGAACTGTGCATCATACGGGTGGAGACTGCTGGGCAGGATGCTAGACACTGCCAAAGCTCCAGGGCTGGTGCCAATATGGCCTCAGCCATGGTAAAGGCAACCCCTGGGGATTCGTCCCTGTCCAAAATGTCCAAGAAAAGGTGTCTGGCCCTTTTCTGGACAGACTCTAGAGGGACATTCATGGACTTGGAAATGAATCAGAGGAGAGCTCCGAAGGACACTGGCCCAGTAGTCAGCTCGACTGAGACCCAGTCGAGGATGAGTCCCAGAGGAAGCCATGGACAAAAGATCGGAGTTGTACGAGGACTCCTTGAAAACAGCTCTCAAGCATTTCTCATTACGGACCACATAAGCATCCTCGGGCTGGGTGATCTCCACTGACAACCAACCTGGCAAGCCAGTTGTTAAATGGGCCTCCTTGGTTACAGGATCCATATTCAGCTGTAATGGTGGTGGCTCCACTTGCAGGGATGGGGAAGGAATTGCAGGAAGCTCCTAAGTGATGTGACAGACTGGCAATTGGGCATCACTGGCGGCTGCCAGGTGAATGAGGGCCTGGGGGTAGAACCCTACCCACCCCGCGATGGTCGACTACTGCCAAAGAAGCTCCTTGTAGCTCCAGCACATCTTCTGATGGTGCCTCTCCTCACCTGAGGATGAGGAGGCTGAGGAACATCGATGGTGATGCCTCCTGTTTGAACGGGATCGCCTCGACAATCAATGTTGAGGAGAGCCTTCCGGTTGGTCATGATAGATTACATGCCCAGCCACATTCAGTAAAATGGGCTTCAAAGGCTTGACCACTGGTGGAGGCTGCTCCCAAGGTTATACAATCAGGGACACCGACCATACCACATCCTCCTTAGTGAAGTCCAGGATCAACGGGACCTCAGAGATTGAATCCTCGACCTCATCCAATAGACAATCCAGAGGAAAATCTCCACAGCCTGCTCACCTGGAGTCAAAGTTGACAAACCCAACAGGGGTAACGAGAAACTCTTGATCTTCCCCTCTACCAAGGGGGATTTCAACCAAAGTCGAGCAGTTGGGGGAGTTTAGGGAACGGGAAGACCTCAATCTTTCCCAATCCCACTACCAATGCTGGCTGCACTTGTGTTTCTCGCCACGATGGGCAGAGCTCTCCCCAAAGGTATGGAGGGCCATGCACATCTTCCAGAAACTTTCCAATTAATGGCCCTAAGATGCTGGCTCCAGCCAACAGCAGCGCCAAGACTGAGGAGGTATCCACCACAGCAGCTGCCACTTTCTCTTCAAAGGCTGCAAGCTGCAATTTGGACCCAACAGCCACTGAGGCCTTTTTGCAGTCCTTAGGCTGGTCTTTTGGATCTCTCTCTGAAGGCTGGCCAAGGGCAAGCCGGTGCTTCCAATTCTTGAGGGATTCCAAAAACATCAAAGACATAAATTGTACCTGGCCATGTCATGCTGCCCGCCCAGGCAGTACAGGCACATCTCGTGCAGGTCAGGGACCAACATCTTCTGCTGGCACCAGATGCAGCATTTAAACCCCAGCTTCCGTTGCTCTACCTTTGAAGATGAGGGGGAGTAGAAGGGTCCGAGAACAAACTCAAAACAGTTTAGAAAACTTTGAAAAAATAAAATTGCCAATGGCGCACAAAATCCTAAGCGAGAGCTGCTAAGGAGGTGACCTGTTCTTCCAGTGGAAAGAAGGATCTACCGTCATGGGGTGGAGTTGGGGGTATACCACCTGGGTGGTGGGAGGAGCTTAGCTTGAAGATGTCTGCCGAATCCGTACTTCCAGTGGAACTGCCAGAGTGTGGATAGTGAACTGTATCCATGCCCCTAGACTGGGATCCTTTATGCTTCCCAGCTCCTGGAGAAAACGCTCTAGTGCAAGCACTTCAGACGGTTATTTTTCCAGAGACCCAAGGTAAGTCATCAGGCCTGTGTCATTTGGGGCATGTGAGTCATGCTGAGAGAGGTGGTGGTAGTGGGGGTGTGGCAAGCAAGTCACAAATTTTGTCATCCTGCTGCATTTCTAAGGACATTTCTTCTGTCGATAAATTCTAAGGTTCAGTACTGCACCAAGTTGCTTTTAATAAAAAAAGAAAAAAAAAAAAGATTGGGTTGATTTTGTTAACGAGTAGAGTCTTGGTTCTCAACTAACCTGCTCAGTTGCACTGCTACCTTTTCCAGTACACCACGTGACTCTGGGTACATGATTCTGATTTCACAGTGTGCCACGGCACTGGGTACATGATTTGGATATCATCATGAGCCACAGTTGTGTTCTCGGTTCAGAATTTACGATAGGCTATGGTTGTGGGTCACCATTCCAGTTCCAAAGTGGGCCTTGTATCCGGGTACAGAGATGTGATTTCATTGTGGACCATGGCTTGGGGCACACTGTTGTGATTTCACAGTGAATCACAGCTCTGGATACATGGTTCGGATTTCATGGTGGCAGATGGTTCAAATGTCAGTCAAGCCAAGACTCTGGGTACATGGTTCTGATTTCATAGCAGACCATGGTTCTGGGTACGTGGTTCTGATTTCACAGTAAGCCAAAGAAAAGGAGCAGGCACTCTGGCTGGGTGAGTAGGACTAACTCAGATAAGAAGTTAGATACTGCTTCTTTTTATTCCAAAAATGAGTGCTGAAGTGCTGTAGTGAGCAGATAACAGCAAACAAGAACAACTCATTTCACTAACCACGTATGACTTTGTCAAGAGTCACAATGATCCACAGCTCTGGATATATGGTTCATGGTGATTCCCAGTGCAGATGTCACAGTCAGCCAAGAATCTGAACACACAGTTCGGATTTCATAGTGGTACATGGTTCTGATTTCACAATGGGCCACAGTACTACCTGCACTGTTCTGATTTTACAGTGAGCTACAGCTCTGACTACAAGTTCCTGATTTCACAGTTAGACACACCTCTGGGTTAATAGTTCCGACTTCACACTAGGCCACCTCTCTGGATACACAGCTCTGATCTCGTGTCTGGACACAGTTCTCATTTCACACAGGCTTAAAAATGAGCAGAAAAACAAAAGGGACAGCTTCAAGGAAAAACACTAATGCCTCCAGATGCAGCTTGCAATGCAGAATGAAAAAGGGCCCTGCAGTCATGCAAAAATGAAACTCCCAAATGTTGGAGTATACAGCAGTTCATCAAAGAAAGTCTTCCTTTATTCAAAGGACAGCTCACAAACTAACAGCAGAATCCCCCAAAGTCCCAGTGTATTTAGAGATGTACACTCCACAATTCGAAACTGAATCCCCATAAGATATTCTCACATCAAGGCAATGTACTTAGTAATTTCATTCTATTAATTTCAATCAATTGCTAGGCTAGTGGTATTGTCTCTGAAGATCCCTCTGCAAGTTTTGTGTGCCCTAGAGTACTGATGAAAAGCCAGTTCAAGTATTAGTGCTTGCTATGTTTTTAACCAGTGTTTATTGATCATGCCACATCTTGCTGCACAACTGTGGTAATTCCATAACACTTGCTGCACTTAAATTTGAGTATTATCTCCTCTAAATATAAAATCATTGAATTGAAAAGAACTTTAAGACAGCACTATAAATGTTAACCAGTAGAGGGGGGTGTGATACCTTTAAAAGACATAGTGATTTTAACAGACCTTTAGCATCAGAGAGTGAGGGTACAAAATGCTGGGATTCTGCGGGGAGAGCGGCTGTGTGTTCGTAGGCTGTGCTTTTTATCGATTTTGAATAAAGGAAGAATTTCTTTGATAAACTATGGTACACCCCACCATTTGGGAAGTTTCATTTGGGCCTGAGTGCTGGGCCTTTTTGATTCCTGCTTAACGTGTGTGCATGTTTCTGGTTTCAAGTTGAAGCACAGCTCAGGGTGAAAAGTATGATTTTATACAAGGCTATCACTCTGGGTACACAGTTTTGATTTTACATGATAGGCCTCACCTCTGGGTACTCAGCTAAAACTTCCAAACAGGCTAAGACAAGCCCCAGTGCACGAGAATAAAAGCAGGCTCTCGGTCTATGGCTCCGCAGTTTTAAAGAATGAACAACTGTTAGCTCCCTCACAGCCACTATTTTTATATCCCTTATCTTCTAAATGGAGATGCTACCTACTAATGGAGAATCAGCTTGTTCTGAACCGGTTTCCCTAACACATGAATGGTAGAAGCAGCACTTTCTGAGAGAGGCAGTAGAATGATCATTAAGATTTCGGTACTGCACATGCACAGCTTTCTCTCTCCAGTCTCCCTCATTACACTGAGTGACATATGGGGGGGGGGGGGGCTGACAAAGGTGAGGAGTAGCTACCAGAGCTCCCATGGGGATGCAAGGCTTTCATTTCTGGAGTATCCCCAATAGACATGGCAAAGAGAGGTTCTATGTGATGTGAACTGAGGCAGATAATCAGAGCCGATAAAAACCTCCATGTCTGCAACAACTCTTGTTACGCTCTTTTTTTTCCCCTTCTCTACACTGATGACCACTGTTATTACAGTGATTTCAGAAAGGAGGCCCATCTGGGGGTACTTCAAAGAAACTTGGCAATTACCATCCAATGTAGACACTCTGCTTACAAAGATTTGCCATTAACAAACACTCTTGATTGTGTGCGCCGGCCTGACAGGACAGCCTCCAAGATATAAGGTTCTCAAGGCATATAGCACGATACACGCATTTCCAGTCACAGTGCTAACAGCACAGAATCCATATGTAAAAATGCCATCACTGCAGTTTACAGTGAAGAGCAAAACAACATAACAATGCTTCTTTGGACTCTGAGAACATAAATCACCGCTCCATACTATGGCACTTCATTGTTTTGTTTTATTTTTTAGGGTCGGGGGCATGCATCAGTGGTCCAGGAGACCCAACAACTCCCTCAAAAGTCAACAGGTTCGGTTGAGATTTGTATTTCCAGACAGCCTGTTTCTCATGGTTGTAAGAGCTGCCTCTAGCATGTGCTTCTGGAAAGAGGATTAGGAAACTAAGCACTGGTGGCAACTGAACAACTCGAAACAGAAATTCTTTTAACCATAGGAGACAGGCTCTCCACTTCAATTAATATATTGTAAATCATTTGGGAGCAAATGAAAACAAGGAAAAGGAAACATTTTTTTTTTTGGGAGGGTACTTTTTATAATTGTATATTTCTCTGTTGGGTAGAAATGGGACATTCCACTTATCCAATGTATACCTTGAAGACAGCTTTATCAAAATAACAGTGTCTTACACATGAGAAAATGTTGAAAAACTGATCATCTGGTTCGCGATATTTACAATAAACCCCTAGGTTTTCCCTAAGAGTCGTTTTTGATGAACTCAGTGGAGCACCACAGGGTAGACGGAACTCTAGATCTAAACTAGGGGCCGTCCAAGTGTACCATGCAAGAAATGTCAGACAGGGCACTGTTACTCGGTTTAGTTCTACCACCAGCATCAGTGTAAGCGCAGCGTGAGATGTGAGCACTGTCTGTGACAGGACTGGAATCACACGAAGGAGAAGCAAGCAGAAGAAGGCCATCTGGTCTATCAAGTCTGCTCGTGTTGCAGGGTCCACAGCTTGAGCTAATGTCCCTGCCCTCCACCCACTCTCCTCCCATCCTCCCTACCCATGACTCTTACCCTCCCCCTATGCCTATCCCAGCCTCTCTTAAAGCTGCCCACTGTCTTCAACGAGATTACCACTTCTGGCAGCACAATCCAAGTGTTCACCATTCTCTCTGTGAAGAAGTGCTTCCTGACCTCCCTCCTAAACCGACCACCCTCCAGCTTAAGACTCTGCCCGCTTCATGTTATGGTTGCCACTCAGCTTAAAAAGACTCTCTTATCAACCTTATTTATCCATTTCAAGTACTTGAAGGTCTCAATCATGTCCCCCCTCTCTCTCTCATCTTCCAGGGAGTACATGTTCCGTGCTCTCAACCTCTCCTCATATGCCTTACCCTGCTGACCAGCTATCATCTTTGTAGCCCTCCTCTGGACCTTCTCCAGCACGTTAATGTCATTTTTGAGGTGTAGGCACCAATACTGAACTGCATACCCTAGATGCAGCCTTACCAGTGACCTGTACAAAGCTGTATAACCTCCTCTCTCCTACTACTGATCCCCCTGGATATGCATCCCAGCATCTTGTTTGCCTTTGCTGCTGCTTTCTTGCACTGCATGGAGTGCTTCAGGTCACTAGTGATCATCAGTCCCAGATCCTTCTCCTCTGATGCAGATACTTGGACTCCATCCAGGTAGTACTCTGTCCTAGGATTCTTGGCTCCAATATGCATAACTTTGCATTTCTTGGCATTGAAGCCAAGCTGCCATATCCTGGACCACCTCCCTAGCTTTTCCAGATCTTCCCGTATACTGTACAATAAGAACACGGTTACTCAGTTTAGTGCCAGCATTAGTGGAACTGTGCTATAAGATCTGAACATTTTCTGTCAGAATCAAGACCAATGTCGATACAGAATATGATCAGAACATGGTCTTCAGTTCAGTGTCAGCACCTGTGTTGGTGTGATACAAGACTGAATCACTGTTTTAACCGCTTTATCTATGTGGTATGCGGTGCAGATATAAAGCTAACTCTCCTGTAACTGTACTTCAAATCATAATTTCTTTATTCTGCTTTATCATTGTGACATGTGGTGCAGATATAAAGCTAACTCTCCTGTAACTGTAGTTCTGCTAGTGATATACAGTTCATATCAACACTCTGTCATTGTCTGGACTGGTATCAGTACTGTATGCAATCTCATTTTAACACTACCACTGTCCAATACTGACTCTTCAGTGCTACACCTTGGCTGTTACTGACAAAATCCATTTCTGAAATGAGCTACTCCTGACACGGATCCAAGCTGCGCTGTGCACAGAGCCCACAGCAAAACACAAGGAGTAGAATCAAACTGATTGAGAAACCCAGAGCTAAGCCCCCTGCCACAGAGTCAGGTACAGGTTATCCTAAGACCAGCAGCAAAAAATCGGAGAAAGGTTTTATTGCTCTCAGTATGGAAACTGCGTATTTACTCAGTGCAAATGACCATTAGGAGATCTCACAATGAATTCTACTTCAAATCATAATTTCTTTATGAGTGAAAGCTCTTATGTCAGAGTAGATAGTACACTCTTAAATATAAAAACTTTAAAGTGCCTGTCTGCACTGTTCCCACAAGTGAAATCTTAAGTGAAGTCATGAGGTAAGCGTACGAGTTTTGCCAATGCGCAGTGCTATCCCAGCTGGCACAGTGGCTTGTAGACTCTCTAAACTAGGTTAGAGGACAAGCTCACTCCAACCACTAAAACAGGAACGCAGGTATGAAAACCACAGGCTGTTTCACATGAGAGAAGCTTCCATTAAGTGCTGATGTGCACAGGTGCTGCAAGCTCTCCAGCACATTAATTTTTTGGTAGGGTTTCACAGTAGTGGGTAAGCGACATGTGTTTTCAATTACTGCTGTGATCCGTAGGGGTGATGCGGGCTTTTTTTTTTTTAAATAATGCTCCTGCAGTTATCCAGGCGTACGCAAGGAGCGGAGATTATAGTTAAATATTTACGTTTAGAAGCTGCAGCTGGGCCGCACACCTTGTTCACAACAGAAGAAGCTGAGAAAAGGTGTACTCTGCTGCCATTAGTCCAGGTGATGCACCTCAGGAGCCCTTCTCTTAAACCAGTAACATCTACATGCTGGGGGAAGGGCAAGCACCAGCTCTGGGAATCTCCTTCCCATTCAGGTGTTCTGCAAAGGGTCAGCTCTCAATTTGTGTTTCAAATGCTTAAAAGCGGCTAATCATGATGAGCCTACAGTTCCTCACCACCTACGAATAATTTCCTGCTGCAGTATTTGTAGTTTGAGAAAGAATGTGGCTGTGGGGAAGCTCATGTTAACCAGCTGGCCTGACAGCTCAGCTGACAGAGCACCTGGATGGTATTCCAGGGTGTTCTGGGTACAATTCCCAGTTCAGTCACATTTCTTCAAGGGGTGTAAGGTACTGGTCAACTGCTGGTGATTTTGTACCTGGTTAGTATAAATTTATTTTACTGGCTCAACTAGCATGTACTAGACGAGTAAAGACTTTAAAAAAGCACCAGCTGGGCCAGCAAAATGTTAAACAGTTCAGTGGATTTTCACCATTCCTTAGCCCTACTGGACAGTGGTTGCAAAATCTAATTTCAGTCCATGTTATTTCATTCTCATTACAATGTCTGTCTCAACTGTGTAGCAGTGGCTAGTATGAGCTTACAATTCTGCTTTATCTATGTGATATGCGGTGCAGATATAAAGCTAACTCTCCTGTAACTGTAGTTCTGCTAGTGATATACAGTTCACATTAACACTCTGGCAGTTCTGCTGGAGACAGCAGAGTCATCAAAAGACTTTAAGTAAAGCTCCTCCCACCACGCAGGTGGGGTATCTTCCAGCTCCGACCTGTGACATCAAATCCTTCAGGCTGAAGCAGGCAGCAGGTGCCACTTGCCAGGAGAGATTGGGTGGGTTATGTGGATGGCAACTGTATACCACTAGTAGAACTACGGTTATAGGTGAGTAACCTATATTTCAAACAACATGGATAGAGTTCACTACCCACACTCTGGCAGACTCCTAGCAGTCCTCTGGGAGAAGAGGCAATGCATGCACTCCTATTTGCTGAAAAGACTGGCGGACCGAGGACCCCAAAGCTGCACCATGCTGACTCATTATGTCAATGCTATAATGGGAGATGAAGGTGTGCTGTTTACTCCAGGTTGCAGCCATGCACAACTCCACAATGGTCCACAATGAGACATCCCTGGAAGAAGCCACAAAGGCAGCTGTACATCTGGTGGAATGAGCACTAAGTCCATGGGCGAAGCACTAGCAGCCAACCTATAGCAGAGGTTGATGCAGTATGTAATCCACCTGGCAATCACCCTATTTGCTGCCAGTCTGCTAGGAGTGGCTTCAACATGTGTTAAAAACAGCTGACAAGCCTCACCCCAAACTCCAGCTGTGTGCTTATTATAGTAGGAGAGCACCCACCGCAAGTCCAGAGTATGGAACCTGTGAATGGCCTCCAAAGTCAGGATAGTAAAGTATACCAGCAAGCTAATCACCTCATTAAGGTGAAACTCTGATTTGTCCCTCGGGAGGAACTTCAGATGGAGCAACGGACGACCTTGTCCTTGCAGAAGACCAGATATGGAGACTCCACCGAGGGCACCTGGAGCTCACTGATGCTTTTGGCTGATACTATGGCAACAAGGAAAGCAGTCTTCCACGATAAATGTGACATTTCACATTTGTGCACAGACTCAAACGGCTTGCCCATGAGCACTGCCATAGCCAGCAGTAGATCTCATGAAGGCACAGGTTCAAGTCCCAGAGGGGACAAGTGATCCAGGACTTTGAAAAAGTCCCCAACCACCATCTCCTGGGCCACTGCTGGCATACCAGCAGAGATAGCTGCCAGGTGCACATTAAGGGATGTCGCTCACAGTTCCAACTGAGACAGGAACCAGAGGTAGCCAAGGATGTTTGCTATGGGGCAGGTAACGGGATCAAGCACGTTTCCCTGGCACCAGACTGAGAATCTTTTCACTTAATTGCATAGCATTTATAAGTAGACTCCTTACAGAACATCTCCACAACACAGAGGACACTGTCTGAAAGGCCCACAGCCAGGAACTCTAGCAGCTCAGGAACCAGGCTGAGAACTGCAGGGACTAAAACTCTGGGTGCAGGACTCTCCCCTGTTGTCTGGTCAGTAGTAGGGCAGAGAGGCAACCTCAACAGAGGCTGAGCAGATCCAGATAACAGAACTGCCTGGGCCAATTTGGAGCTATCAGGATCATCCGTACCTTCTTCAGCCTTGCCAATGAGCTTGTAGACCAAGAGGAAGGGAAGGAAGGTGTACAGAAGGCCGGGGGTGGTCCAGGGCCTTGAAAAGGCATCCCCAACTGTGGGGAGTGGGCACAAACTGTGTCAGTTTTCTGTTTTCCCCAAAGTCAAAACAGATACAACAGAGGGGTGCGCCACTGGGAAAAATTAAAGTTAAGCACTTACATAACTGTTGATCTTCCATAATATCTTCATCATTGATAATCATTTATGGGTCTGGACCACAGGCACTAGGACCCTGCAGGAGCAAAGCTTTTGCCAGAGGGGGTAGCCATGGCTACTGGATGGTGCTGCATGCCAGCCAATAACCATTGCTGGCTGCTCACCTCAGTTCTGTTTGCCAGGAAAGAAACAAAGTGGGAGAAAAGTTAAGAGACGGGTAAGAATTTTCCTAGACAAAAGGGATAGGGAAAAGAAGTAGGAAATATAAATGAAATTAAACCTGACTACCAACCGTTGAATAAAGGAAAAAAGGGGCACACTAGGTGGGCAAAAGGGTAGTTGGGTATAAAAATGAAAATTACGTACCTACCGTAATTCTTGATCTTCTTGGACGAGTCTCCACCACTCATTCACACTATTGGGATCTGCGCCGGAGGCACTAGGACCCATCGGAGCAAATTTTTGCTGGGAGTCAACGCCAGAGATGGCGCTCAGCGAGCCCGCTCAAGGGCAATGACTATCTCGGCGCTCGAATCCCCAACCCGCCCTCAGTACCTTTTACCAAGGAGGTGCAGCATAACTAACCTAGAAGGGTAGCCTAACCTAAAAACTGGACATAAGATAGTCCGGACGACCCGTGTAAGAAGGGTCAACAAAGAAGTCTTCAAAGCCTAAGATTTGAGGGTGAAGACCAGCAAGAGGTGAGCTCGGGGATGGAGGGTGGGCGTGTGAATGAGTGGTGGAGACTAGGTCCAGAAGATCAAGAATTAGGTAGGTACGTAATTTTCATATCTTCTTGGACATAAGTCTCCACCA
Source organism: Neoceratodus forsteri (assembly GCA_016271365.2). Taxonomy (NCBI): domain Eukaryota; kingdom Metazoa; phylum Chordata; order Ceratodontiformes; family Ceratodontidae; genus Neoceratodus; species Neoceratodus forsteri. Next base: position 150,286,115 of record CM028130.1, on the reverse strand, counting down.
CTCATTCACACTATTGGGAGAGTACCGAGCTAATAATCCCCCAAGAGGGCAGCAGGAGAAACCAACAGCTCACGTTTCTTAAGACAGAAGTCCATTAAGGATGGCTCTGCCAAAGGAAGAATGTCGTCTGGCATGGACATCGAGTGCATAATGCTTAGCGAAAGTATGCACTGAGCTCCAGGTAGCTGCACTGCAGATGTCTGCAATGGGCACGTTGCGGATTTCCGCTAGGGATGCCACTACCGCTCTGGTAGAGTGAGCGTAAACTCTACCCTCCAACTTAACCTGCGCCATGGAATAGCAGTGACGAAGGCATGCCACTAGCCATGTTGAGATACATCTAATAGAGACAGGTTGACCCAGCCGGGCCTCACTGAAGGAAATGAACAGTTGCTGGGCTTTACGAAAATCCTTGGTTCTATCTAAGTAGAAACGCAAGGCCATCTTAACATCCAGAGAATGAAGAAGCGTTCCCTTCATTTTGGAAGTCCGCAAAATAAGAGGAAGGACCAAAGGTTGGTTAAGATGAAATTCTGACACAACCTTAGGAAGAAATTTAGGATGAGTCTGAAGGACTACTTTGTCCTCATGGAACACAGTATACTGGAGGGTCTGTGACCAGGGCATGTATCTCAGAGACCCTCGAGCTGAGGGTAATGGCCACTAGGAAGGCAGTCTTCCAGGTGAGGAACTTTAGTTCACAGGTAGCTAGAGGCTCAAAGGGTTTCCGGGTGAGCATGTCTAGCACAAGATTAATGTCCCAGGCTGCAACCGGACGTCTTGTAGGGGGTCTGGTGTGCAGAATGCCCTTAAGAAATCTCTTAACCATAGGTAACTGAGCCAGTGAAAGAGAGAAAACCGCTCATGATACGCTGAAATGGCACTAAGGTGAACCTTAACTGTAGAGTACTGGAGACCTGAATTTGAGAGGTCCAAAAGGTACTCTAAAACTTTATCCGGAGGGCAGGAAAAGAGGATTCAAAGAGGACTTTGCACACCAGAGGAAAACGCTCCACTTAGCCGTGTAAGTTTTCCCGAGTGGCTGGTTTCCACAGCCAGAAGGATATCCGAAACTCTTCGAGAGACATTGAACCGATTTACTTCTACCTCTTCAGAGCCAAGTGTGAAGGTGAAGTAGATCTGAGATTGGGATGGACCACCGGTCCCTGAGTTAAAAGGTTCATCTGCAGGGAAGTGGTCTCGAGGAACTGCCAACATACTGTTGAGAAGTGAAACCACAGTTATCGAGGCCAAAAGGGAGCAATGAGAATCATCTTGTCTCCCTGAGACTCGAACTTGAGGAGTACTTTCTGAATTAGAGGAAGAGGCGGAAAGGTGTAAAGAAAGCGTTTTGTCCACCGCAGCCTGAACGCATCCTGACAAAAAATGCCAGGCCCTGGATTTCTGGAGCAGAAGAGAGGCAGTTTTGCGTTGAGTGGGGACGCAAAAAGGTCCAGGTCCGGAGTTCCCCACTCTTCGAATAGTGACTGAACTATGGTTGAATCGAGAGACCACTCGTGAGGATCTGTCTCTGTTCTGCTGAGACGGTCTGCCAAGTCGTTCTGTACACCTGGCAGGTAGAGTGCTTGAATTAGAGCCTTGTGCTCCAAGCACCATTCCCAGACCCTCATTGCTTCTCTGCATAAGGGGTAAGAATGAGCACCGCCCTGCTTGTTGATGTAATACATCACTGCTTTGTTGTCCGTTTGGAGGAGAATATTCTTGTGACAAAGAATGTCCTTCAAAGCTCGGACCTCATAAAGGACGGCTCTCATTTCTAGGACATTTATGTGAAGCTGAGACTCGAGTTGAGTCCACACACCCTGAGTGTGGAGAGCCTGACAGTGAGCTCCCCACCCCATTAGTGAGGCGTCTGTGGTAATGGAGATCTGATGGTCCAGAGGGGCAAAGGGGTATCCTTGCAGGAGATTGTCCTCTTGAGACCACCAGGTGAGAGACCTCCGTAGGGGTTCTGTCACCTTGATGAGATAGGACTGCGGGTGAGTGGTTGGAGACCACTGAGTACTGAGCATCCACTGGGTGGTTCTCATGTGCAGACGGGCCAGAGGTACAGTGAACACTGAGGATGCTATGAGGCCCAGCATCCGTTGCATCGAGAGCGCTGTAACTGAAAAAGAAGCAGTATAGCGCAGTGGTCTAAGGCTCTGAGCTGCAAATCTGGTGACATCCAGCAGACCAGACCTGGGTTTGAATCCCACAGCTTCCACTTGCATACTGTGTGACCCTGAGCAAGTCACTTAACTTCCTTGAGCTCCTAGGTTGCTCCTGTAAAAAAGCTTTCAGCTTAGTGTGCTATACCTGGTTAAATAAACCTGAATAAACCTGACCTGTTCTCTCCGATGTATCGGGCCATCAGAAGGATATCGCTCCTTCTGTCCTCTGGGAGAAAAGCCTTCGCACAGGATGTGTCCAGAAGGGTCCCTATGAAAAGGAGCCTCTGGGAGGGCTGCAGCTGTGATTTCTTGAGGTTCAGTAGGACTCCCATGGACGTAAGGAGGTGAGAGGCCGTCTCTACGGCGTCCAGAGTCCCTTGCCTGGAAGGACTTGCCAGAAGCCAATCGTCCAGATAAGGGAACACCAGTATTCCGAGTTTTCTGAGGTGCGCTGCGAGAACTGCACAACACTTTGTAAAAACTCGCGGCGCCGAGGATAGCCCAAAGGGCAGGACTCTGAACTGATAATGTTGTCCCAGAGCCACAAACCTCAGGAATTTGTGATGTCTCGGGTGAATGGGAATGTGCTGGTAAGCATCCTGCATGTCTAGGGAAGCTAACCAGTCGTGGTGATGAAGCAAGGTAACAGAGTTCCTAGAGAATTTTGAATTTCTCCTTGGGGAGAAATTTGTTTAGCTTTCTGAGATCTAGAATGGGGCGATTTGCCAGACTTCTTTGGAACCAGAAAGTAATGAGAGAGAACCCGTGTTTCATTGATGCAGCGGCAAAGTTCTACTGCCCTGTTGTTTAGAAGGCCCTGAATCTCGGGCGGTGAGAAGGTCTGACTGAAGGGCAGACAGCTCTGCTGCGTTTGGGGAGGACAATCCGGAGGAGTTTCCACAAAATTGAGTGAGTACCTTCACGGATTATCCAGGACCCATTTGTCTGAGGTTATGGACTTCCATTGGCTGTAGAAGTGCATCAGCCGACCTCCCACGGAGAGGAAAGTCCACCCGGCAGTTGAGGTGGGACTTGGGCCAGCAATTCATAAAGTAGCTGGGCGCTTTGGGCCCTTGCAGCTTTCTGGTGCGCCTTCTTTTGAGGTTGGGCAGGTTGGTTCTTATGGAAACTACCTCTGCCTCGAAGGACTGAGGAGTTATGAAACTGATGTCACTGGCATGCCCTCTAGAGATGGCAGGAGGGGTCTAGCCAGCTAATGGCTGACCTAGTCTTTAATGTAGCTTCTAGAGCTTGCTGACCTGAGGACCAAAAATATGCACCATCAAAGGGCAATGCCATTACCTGCTGTTGCGCATCATTGGTGAAGCCTGAAGTGCGAGCCAAGAATGGCGGGCGGTGCAATACCGCAGCTGCTGAATGGGAAGCGGAGTCGAAAGCGTCCATGGCTGCTTTAACCTGTTGGTTGTTAGATTCAATACCCCTGGTAATGGTTTGGAGAAGCTCTGGTTTTGAATCAGAGTCCGGAAGAGTTTCAACCATTTGCTTGAGAGAGTGCCACAGGATATACTCGTACTGAGAAAAATAGCCCTGATAACTGGCAATACGCATACTTAGGGTAGAAGCAGCAAAGACTCTCTTGCCTAAGGTGTCTATCTTACGCCGTTAGATTCCTTGTTAATAGGTCGAGCTGTAGTGGTTTGAGGAAGGACGACCTTATCATTCTCTGCCAGGACTACAATAGGATCCGCAAAAGCTTGGGATGCCAAAATAGGACGATCCTTGGGGGCTGAATATTTTCTATCAATGGATTTAGCCACCGATGGAGAGCGAGCAGGATTATTCCATACCATTTGAGACAGCATCTCGAAGGAAGGCTGAATCGGAGGAGTCAAATCCGTAGGGATCTCTATGTGCAAGGTACTGGAGTCTTAGCAATTTCCCAGGATCAATGTCTGTAGTCTGGGAGAAAGTGTGGAAATCATATTCTTCAGCAGAGACTTAAATGACAGGTCCTCGACCACAGGCTCTGCAGCAGTAAAAGATCCTGCTTCGTCCACCTCATCGCCCAGCCGAAGGTCTGGGTCAGGCTCAACGTCATCTCCTGACAGTCCAGGAGGGACTGTATGGACAGGAAAGGGATGAAAGCCAGAAGAGGAAGGAGGAAAAGAGACAAAAGGAAAGTCTCCGAGAGCCTCCGGTGCCAAGGAGGCGCACGGCGGGGGACGCCGAGGACGGCGCCGCAAGGCCGCACGGCGCCGAAGGCGCTCCCAGAGACCGAAAAACAGGTTTTGAAGGAAAAGGCGCAGGAAATAAGGACATTGGTGTGGCTCCCTGCGCCGAAGCCATGTTGGGGGAGGACACCTAAACGGAGTCGATGGCATCGAGAAGGTACCGTGGCGACCAGGAAAGTCAAGTGCCGTACCTGGTCGCCCAGAGAGCCCCAAGGCCCACGGAACGCATCGAAGCCAGGTAGCCAACCAACCTCCTAGCCCATTGCTCCATAAGAGCGGCCCACTGATGAAACTGCTCATCTGAAGACCTACCTGCGGGCGGGGTAGGACTCCGATGTCGAAGACTTCGGCTACCAGAAGCCACTGTTGGCGACTCCGAAGGAGGAGACCGGCAACTAGCCCTGATAACCGAGCGTCTACGCGCAGACGTATCAGAGGGCGACCTCAGTGTGATGCCTTCTCTTTTTAGACCTGTGGGCCGAAGAAGAGCTCGAGGCCGAACGGTGCCGAGAATGCGACCGCTTGGCTTTATGCTTCCGCTGGGACTGCCCATCCCGGGCATTGGACTGACGTTGTCAGACCCCTTCCAGAGAAGGCGGCGGACCGCACAGCCCGACTGGCTGAACAGCTTTCATACAAGTCTCCCTACCGCCACCTGACCTGTCGGCAGTGGTCGACTGGCCAGAGTAGGCTGAGACTTCTTTATCGATTTTATTAAAAATAAGAATAAATTAAGCGATACTGTATCGAGATAATACTACAAAATAATAAAAACTGAAAACTATGCTGCTAGTTTGAAGTTTGACTCCCGACAGGCGAGCGACGTCGTCACTGAAGCGCACTCGACGGTGGGAAAAAAGGAACTGAGGCGGTTGGAGAGTCGACGCCAAGATAGTCATTGCCGCGTGAGCTAGGGCTCGCGGCGCCGTTCCTTGCGGCGCCATCTCTGGTGTCGACTCCCCAGCAAAAAGTTTGCTCCCGATGGGTCCTAGTGCCTCCGGCGCAGATCCCAATAGTGTGAATGAGTGGTGGAGACTTATGTCCAGGAAGATCCAGAGCCTCTCACCACTAGACAGACAGGCAAGCAGCAGATAGTGACCTTAAAGGCAACAGCCCTGAAGCATTTGCTCTGGCAGAAAAAGCAAGAGGGGAATGCCCCGAATTGTGCAGAAATGCACTTGATTGTAACAGGCTATCCCTTCCAATTAGGAGTGAAGAAGACAAACAGCTGTTTGGATTGTCTGAAATCCCTGGTTCAATCCATGTAAAACCTAAGGACTCTCTTAACATCCAGTGAGTGGAGTCTCCTTTCTCCTTCATTCTGGAAGTTGGCAGAGCAGGTAGGACCAAAGCCTGGTTAAGATGGAACTCCCACACCACTTTCAGTAGAAACTTAGGGTGTGTACAGAGAACTACCTTGTCTTTGTATAAAAACTGTATATGGAGAATCTGTGACTAAAGTATGGATTTCATGCCCCAACTACCTTGGGCCCTGGACTTCTGTTTGGGAGCCAGGCCTGAAACTGCCCTGCTGGGGCTGCTGCTGAGAGGCAGTGACTGAATGGACCAATAATGGAAAGTCGGTTTCTTAGGCTTTTGGTCACTCTGGGATGAAATCACAGAGTCAAGCGTGGCAATGGACTTCTTAAATCTGAGTGAGATGCCCTTCCATTCTGGGGCCAAAGAGGTTGGTGCCCAGGAAAGGGACACTGGTCAACTTCCATTGGGTGTCCTCTGTAAAGACGGATAAATGCAGCCAAGCCCTGCGATGCATGGAGACAGCCACTACCACTGTGCAGGGGCAAGAGTTGCCCATGTCCAAGGCTGTCTGGAGCTGGTAATTAGCCAGTGATTGACCGTGGTCTCTGATGAGCTCCACCACCATCTGTTGCTTGGGATGGAGGTGGTAGAGGACTGCACTAAAGATTCCCATCAGGGAATGACCACAGTTAGCCATCATGACAGCACACTTAGCCTGATGGTGACCTAGAATAGTCGCAACATACATCTTTTGTGCGGCATGGTAAATCTTACAGGACTCCTTGTCTAGAGGACCGTCCACTTCCCCTGGTGTCCAGACTTAATAAACACCGAATCGTGACCAGCTTTTCAGCTGAAGTGTGGTCAGGAAACCCTGAATGGGGTCCATAGGGACTCTGTACTTGCAGGCCATGTAGGCTGAGGGCGTTGGGAAGGGTGCCGGATCCTGCAAGAGCTCCAGGGCCATACCAAGATAGCCTCAGCCATTGGGAAGTCAACCTATGGAACTTGATCCCAGTCCAAAATGTCCATAAGAGGGTACTTAACCCTCCTCTGTACTGGTTCTAACAGGAAGGATCTACGTGGACTCAGATAAGTCGGAGCAGCCCACCGAAGGACATCGGCCCACTGTTGGTGTAAGGATCCTCAACTGAGCCCTGGTCAAAGAGCGAAGTCCCTGAGGAGGCCATGGAATCCTAATCGGAGTCATCCGATGACTCCTTGAAGACAGCCTTCAGCCATTGCTCACCACAGACCTCCTGGGAATCCAAACTGACCGACTTCTTTGGTCAGAGTGCCAACTGGCGGCTGTCTGGGTGGCAGCTCCACTATAATCGTCAGAAAAGCAGGTGTGGAGAGTACCTGCAGAACCTGGTCCAGTGAGGCAACCACTGGCGGGTGCCAGGGGACCAGAGGTCCTTGGGGTAGAGCACTGACCTGCCCCCCAATGAACCACTGCTGCCAGAGGAACTCCTTGTAGCACTAGCATATCTTCACCCAGTGCCTCTCTTCCCCATAAGATGAGGACCACGAGAAGAGTGAATGGTGGTGCCTCCCAGTTGAGTGGCATGAAGACTGCAAATGCCTCAACCGTAACCTCGACTGTTGATCGCATGGTCGACAGAGAGGGAGATCTTCCTGCAGTTAGCCATATATTGCGTGCCTACCAACATTCAGCAACAAAGGCAAAGACCCAACCCTGGGTGGCGGCTGATCCCTGGAAGGATCAACCAGTCCATGATCTCCTGAGTGAGGACTGGGAGCACAGAAGTCTGCAAGGCCGACTCCTCGGCCTCATCTGACAACCGGTTGACCAGGTCAAGAAAAATCTTGATGGCTTGGTAGACTGATGCTGAGGTCAACTGGCAGCCTAACCAGCCGCTTGGCCAAGGGGCGCTCGACAGCCATGGTGTGGTCAGGCGAGTCAAAAGACCAGGACCACTGCAATCTCTCCCCACCCCACGACTGGTGATGGACCCCATGACTGGTGATGGCAATGTCTGGATTTAGTTACAGAACCAGAAAGTGGAGCTCTCCCCCAAGGTCTGGAGGGACCAGCAGATATCATGGAACTGGTCTGTGAAAGTCCCTCCAACACTGGTCCCGCATGCAAACAGTGCAGAGACAGAGGAGGTGCCCACCACTGCAGTTGTCACTTCAGCCTCAAGGGCTGCAAGCTGAGCAGAAGACCTGGCCACGGTCAAGGCCTTTTTGCGGCCCGTAGGGCAATCCTTCAGATCCCGTTCCAAAGGACGACCCAGCAAGAGTCGGAGCTTCCTGTCCGCGAGGGACTCTGGAAGCATGGATAAGCACAGGAACGCCCAGCCACATCTTGGTGCTCCCAGGCAGTACACACACGTGTTGTGTAGATCAATAACCACCATCTTCTGGCAGCAATGAACACAGAGTTTAAATCCCGGTTTCCTGTGTTCCATCACTGGTCCAGAGGAGGAGTCGAAAGAATCGTGAAACTACACTCTAACTTCAAAAAACTTTGAAAGGAAAGGCTTGCCAATGGCGCAGAGAAATCCTAAGTGGAGCATGAAGGAGGTGACCTGTTCTTCCAGCGGAAAGAAAGAACTGACGTCACAGGGCAGAGTCGAGGGATATACTACCCAGGAGGTGGGAGAAGCTTAGCTTAAAGACATAGCCAATCACTGCATTCCAGTGGAACTGCCAAAGTGTGGATAAGTGAACCATACCCATGACCACAGAACTGCATTAAGTATGTAACTTTCATATCTCCCAAGAATCAATTTTCACCACTGATTCCCCCTTACTGGTCCGAGTACCAAGCTTTTCCTGGTTTTCTGAGGGAGAAGCTAGATAGCCCTGAGAGTAACAAATACCCTCAGCCCTCTGTGTGGGGAAAACACCTGAGGGCAGGGGCTACTTACAGATCTGGAGAAACAGACACTGGTTAGGGCCAGGCGGGGGCTCCTGTGGCATTGGAGCAGGAGGGTTCCCAGATAGTTCCTGCCTGATCTTAAGGGAGATGAAGTAATCCCCTAGGATGTGCAAATTAAGCAGCTTATGCTGGGCCAAAGGTGACAGTTGGGAAAGGCGAAGCAATGTCGTCTGCCCAGTGCAGGCTGCGGTTCCTACCAGTCCAGATGCCACCTCGCTGGTGTCATAAGATGCCCTTGACTGGTGTTCTGCTACCTCCAGACGCAACGTAGAAAGGTCAATGGCTTGCCTGAGTCTTCCCTTGGTGGCAGCATAGCTAACAGGCTGTGAGGCTGCAACCATAGGCAACAGTTATAGATCACCGTGTCAGCTGCGCAGAGATGCAAGCGGGAGCGTGTACAGGTGAAAGCCATCCTCCCGTGTGAGCGGAATCATCATCTGGGGATTGATCATGTGTGAGGTGCCGTGGTCCTGATGGGGTCTGTAGTATCTGAAGCCCCAAAGTGGGGTGAAGTTCCTCACCTGCCTGTGGGTGTGCAATATCAGGTGAGAAAGTCCCTGGGGGTGGTCTCATTGGAGTGGTGACACCTCCACACTGCCCTATATGCATTCTCCTTGGTCTTGGACCAAAAAGGAAAGGCTACAGTGTCGACACTGGGAAGTCCAAGAAGTTCCAATGATAAGGCTACCAGATCCTTGTGCCTTGTATGCGTTTCAAGAGCAAGTGCCTGGATCATCTCCACCAGGAATTGCTGGTACAGGGTGTACTCAGCAGCAGAAGGGAGGTGGACAGATGATTTATTGTCCTCACTGAAGGAAGCTGATGGAGAGAAGGTGCTGCCTTTGGGCAGGATCAGTACTGTAGAGAATGGCCTGGACTGACCCCTGCCTAACTCCCTGTAACAATCATCTAAGGTACCAATCCACACCTGGTGTTCCTATGTCAAAAGTCCCTTGGGGCCTATCAATGAGGGCATCCTTTCAAGGAATTGACAAGGCTCTTATAGAAGGGGCTGGGATTCCATATCTTCGAGGTCTCGTCCAGGGTTGCTGAACTGCGCAGGGGGCCTCGGTGAAGGGGAGGATCTAACAGTCACCTGAAGAGTGTCCTCCTATATCCAAAGAGTGACCCAATCAGTGCTTATGAGAGGATCCCCTAGGTATGGAAAGCAGTGTAGTATAAGTCCCACGACCCTGGTCCTCACCAGTGGCAGCAGCGTCAAATGGCTTCAGAGAAAATTTCATTTCCAGGACGCCACTCAACCTGGAGTTGGTGCCAGCACCAGGTTCAGCAACAGCTTCAGAGACAGGATCAGCCCTGCCACTATGGTCAGCCCTGCTCTTGACACTATGTTTAGTGCCGACTTCAACATCGTGCCTAGAGCCACCACACACCTCAGTGTCACGGGTGTCACTGTAGTCAGGGATGACATCCGAGATGTCATTGTTGTCAGCACCTTGCTTGGAACAGGACCGGATTGGCATTATTGTCATCACTGCCTCTGTCACTGTGTCCAGGGCCATCGCCTTCCTCAGTGTGACTTGCAACATCATGACAACAGCCAAACTGGCAACACTGCAGACAACAGAATCAGTTCAGGTCTCTATACGTACATCGTAAATAGTGTCCGGGGTTGGGGGGGGGGCTCAGCGTTGGCCTCCTTAACACCCGCTGAGGTTGCATGTGCAACGTCAGACCACGAAGTCAAGGTGTCCACCAGTGTAGTCCAGGTGTATAGCTGTGGCCTTGCCACTGGGGACGTCTGCTGTTCAGGGCATGCAAACTGTGGAGGGTTCACAGTCAACCGCCCAAAAAGAGTCAGCTGTCCACCAGGGTCTCCAATGCCTCAGTGTGGTGAGGTCAAGGAGAATGCCACACTTCCATTGAACTAGAGGTCGTGGAAAGAGGGCCAGAGGAAAGGCCTAGAGACATGGTCTTGGACGCACGTGTGTGAGGCCAGCCTACGAAGGTAGGAATGAGATGACCCCACCGAAACGTGTGGCTCTCAAGGGTACATTGGTCCATGAAGAAGCAGGCACTGCACACATTTATATCGTGCTGCAGTCCAAGACAAGCAGCACAGGTCTGGTACCAGTAAGGAAAAGTCATCAATTTCCTAAAGATGCAACAATGCATAATGGGTAGTTGTTGGACTTTCTTCAATTAATTGTCTTCCCCCCTTTTTTTTTTTTTTTTTATTAATCGGACTTTGGCATTTGGGTAAAACAAAACGGCGACACTGCAAATAAAGAAAGAATTATGGTGACACAATTGAAATAAGTGGAGACAATGAACTGAGGCACTGTGTTTCTCCAGTGTGCACCTCATGGTGGGAAGAACAGAAAGAACAGCTACGCACTTACTGTAATAATAGATCTTCCAGAGAATCTCTTCTATTAGGCCACACCTTTGGAACTATACTTGCATCACTGCTAGGACCACACGAAAAAATGTCTGCTAGCCGGGGGAGCCCACGATGACATCATACATCAACATCTATATAAATGTGGACAGCCCCATCTCTCCTCAGTTCCCCAATGGAGTTTAAACTCTGAGGACCTCCACCCATGGGGAGCCAGGAGATAAAACCAGCCTTGATATACAAGGTGAGGCATGGGGATGGATATATGATGCACGGATTAGGATCAGGCACAATATCTGAAGTAACCTTCACTGAATCGGAAGCGGGATGGAGGGAGGGACGGCATAGCCTAATGGAAGAGATTCTCGCTGTTATGTTAAGTATATAACTGTCCCATTTTCTTTGAGGATATCGCTTCCATTAGGCCACACCTTTGGAATGATTCCCAAGCAGTTCCAAAACAGTAGAGGTAGGCTGGTATAGTCTGATATATCCAAGACAGCAGGCCCCAAATCCAGCACGTCTATGAAAGACTATGTCCAGATTGTAATGTTTACTGAAGGTGTGGACAGTGCTCCATGTATACAGAGCAAATGTCAGCCGCAGAGGCATTTCTGAAACAAGCAACAGAAGTGGCCATACCTCTTGTGAAGTGAGCATGAACCGCACCAGGAAGTTATTACCGTACTTCATATAACAGAATGTAATACAATGTGCCAGCCATTTGGACAGGCATTGTTTAGAGATAGGTGTGCCCTCTTTCCCAGAGGGGAATGAAACAAAAAAGCTGAGAGAACATCCTGTTGTCCTTGGTATGATTCACACAGCATCTCAGTGTCCTATGTACGTTCAAAGTATGAAGCAGTGCCTCACCCTGATTGGCATGCTCAGGGTAACAGATAGGAAGGTGTAACATTTGAGTTAATATAAACTCAGATATCACCTTTGTTAAAAACTTAGGATTGGTATGCAAAATAACTCAAATATAGATGCTCATACATTAGAACCTGCAGCTCGGCAGGCCCCATGGCACAGGGCAATCACCTGGCACGCTAGTGACTCGGGTTCATGCCCAAGCCTGGGGCGTTGGGAGCGGAGGCCGGCAGGGAGGGCTCAAGAGTGTCTTCTGGATGCTCTCCTCCTTGGGGGGAGGAGGGTTGTGGACACACCGCCCTTTGGCGGCTCCTCGTGGCCAGATTCAGCCTTACGCTTTGCGGCGTGGGGACCACACGCCACATGTGCGAGAAACAAGGACATCACCGCGTGTGTCCTGCAGGGGTGGGGTAAACAAAAGGGAAAAAATTTGCCACCCGTGCGGCTAGATGACGGCGGCCTGCCTCCCTGTCCACGTAAGCCCTCGGTAGCTGCCAGGACACCGAAGCAAGTGGGCGCAAGGCGACCTTGCTCTCCCCTCCCGGTTGCCTCCCCACAGGTAGGGGGGCCCTCCCGACAAAGGGATACGTCGGGTCAGTCGGTCGACAGGGCAACGGACAGCAGAATGGGGGAGTGGCGGAGGGTAAGACTTGGCCGCCTGAAGGAGAGGGCAGCCGGATTGGCAAGGGGATAAAAAGACAATACAAAAATATACCTGCACCCTTAAATCTTTTGAGCAAAGTGACTGCATCTAAAAATGTTTTCCGTAACAGTAAATGTAGGCCACAACTCGCGGCTGGCTCAAAGGGATCCAATATCAGTTTCTCAAGGACACAGTTCAATAGTTCAAGTTCAAAGCGGGGAAAAGTACAGGACACCTCCAGTTGTGCAACTGTATGGCCATCAACAGGGGCATGGAAAGCTGATATAGCAGCCAAATGCATCTGAAGCATGGAATACTGTCAGCCAAATGCATCTGAAGTGAGGAATACTGTAGACCATGGTCTGCCAGGGACAGCAAGTATTCCAGCACTGTATTTACATGACATGCAAATGGGTCTAACTTCTTGGAAGCAGCCCACAAAGTGAACCACTTCCACTTGTCAGCCACCTTAGGGGATACCCCAAAACACGTTATGGCTACGTTCTCAGGAGCCATGCATGCAGATGGAGGGACTTCAGGTTTGGATGGACCAAGAATCCCTTGCCCTGTGATAACACACCCTGACATGGAGGTAAGGATATTGGAGGTTCCACTGTCATCTGTTTTAGAAGTGGAAACCATATCTGGTGGGACCATAACAGAGCAATGAGGATGAGATTGGCATTTTCCATTTGCAGCAAAATGCATACAGAAATTTCTCTTTTCAACAACACATCTTGCCCAAAAACTCCAGGCCCTGTATCAAGTAAACAGAAACGCGGCAGCAGCTTTGCACTGTGTGGGGACGTGAAGAGGTCATCTACCATCGAGGTCAATGGGTTCCCACCTGTGCGTTTGGACTGACCTGCTTAGCCTGTCCACCAAGATGCTTTGGAGCCCTGGGAGATGCATGGCTGACAGCTGTAGGCCGTGAGACAGAGCTCAATACCATACTCTAACTGCTTCCCTGCATAAGAGATAGGAACGAATGCCCCTTGTTTATTGATGTAATGCATCACACTGGCCACTGTCTGTCTATTAACAAAGGAGCAGGGCGCAGATGCTCCTGAAAGGCCAAGAGGTTGTACAGGACAGTTCTCATCTCCAGGACATTTATGTGCAACTTGGCCTCTACTTTGGTCCATAACCCCTGCATCTGGCAAGAACCAAGATGAGCTTCCCAGCCGGAGTCTCAGGCATCTGTGGTGAGGATCTGTACAGGAGCTGGTAAAAGGAATGGAATGTCCTTTCATAGGTTTTTATTTATTTATTTAGCTTTTGGTGACCAGGTAAGTACACTAGACAAGACATTTGCCTATTTTCAGGTAAGACCCAGGAGAGTACAATGAAATACAAGTTCATACAGAGGACAACATGATACACGTTAGGCATTACACAGAATAGGGTAGAACCAGATGAACATAACACATGCAGTCAGTAAACACAGTTGGAATAGGAACAAAAAATATACATAGAATCACCAAGGCTGTGAATAGTGCATTATACAATTCTATACAGCTCAAAGCCCGAAAGCAGAGCCGCAGTCAAAGCATCACCTGAAACAGAGAGTAAATACATTATATACAGAGCCGAACCCAAGCAGGCAGGATGCATCTGCAGGACCTGCGCAAGGGTACCAAAAGAAGAACATGTAAATCCAGTGCAGGGGACCAAGGATGGTTATGTTGGTTTAGGACAACCACACACAGAGGAGAGCTTCAAGTAATTCCACAGGGAGCTCCGAAGGCATGAGGGGGAGGAGCAGACCTGGGCGGGAAAGGAGTTCCATACTCTGGGGACACATGAAGCAAAATCCCTGTCCCCCATTTGCGTTTGAGTGGCAGGACCTTTGAGAACAGCAGGGCCCAATGACCTAAGGGAGTAAGAAGAGGAGGCAACCGGTTTGAGGAGCTCAGCCAGTCCCGGGGAGGTGCCAGTTCTGAGAACCTTGCCCGTGAAGCTGCCCAAGACAAAATTCATGTAGTTGGGTGGGGAGAGCCAGTCAAGTTTGTTATACAGGTCGCAGTGGTGGGAGAGGCAGCAAGTGCAAAGCGGCAAATGTTATTATAGGCTATGTTCCACCAAGAGAGGTGAACTTTGGAGTTGCATGCAAACAGGATGAGTCCACAGCAGAGAGAGAAGGGAGAAACACACCTCTGGCCACTACAAGGCGAGCAGCAGAAGTAAGATTGTTCTTTGCTCTGTAGGCCAGACCCGGTTTGCAGCTGACAGCTCTGCATACATTTTGGATATCATGCCCAAGGTCAAGCTGGGGTCAAAATGTCACCCCAAGGTATTTGATGGTGTCAGTGATTAGGACAGGAGTACCATCAATACCAGTAATACTCAGTGGGGCAGGGGAGGCCTTTATTTTGGCCAGGGACCCAAAAAGCATGGCCTGAGTTTTTTTTTTTTAAGGTTGAGGACCAGCTTGTGGGTCATTATCCAGGACTGGATATTCCTGAAATCCTCACTCAGTTGGTGGTTGATGACCCCAATGTCACGGGCATGGGTGAGGATAACCAGGTCATCCGTATATAGGATAGAGCTACAGTTGGAAGAAGTAGAGGGCAGATTATTGACAAAGATAGAGAAAAGAAGGGGTCCTAGGACTGTACCCTGGGGGATACCAGAGGTCACAGGAGTGGTGGCCAATAGGACCTTACTGAAGTTAGTAAGTTGATGTCTGCCCTGGAGGTAATTAGTGAACCATCTTAGGACAGACCGGTGGACTGAAGTTGAGCACAAAGTAAGACATGGTCAACTAGGTCGAAGGCCTTAGATAGGTCAATGAAAATGGCGCCTGAGAGCTTACCCTGGTCCATAGCTGCCCTGATCCCAGAGGAGACAGTGACAAGAGCGGAGAACGTACTGTGCCCTTTGCAAAAGCCATACTGCGCAGGAGACAGTAGTTCAAGGGCCTGAATATACTCTATGAGTTGCCCAGTCACAACTTTCTCCAGAAGTTTACTGATAGCCAACAAAATGGCTATCGGTCGGTAGTTGTCAATGATCTTTGGGTTGCCCTGTATGAGAACAGGGACAATCCTCGCCACCTTCCAGAGGTCAGGGATAACTTCAGAGGCTAGGGACATGTTGAAGAGATGGGCCACTGGGGAGGCAATATAAGAGGCACCAAGATGGGGAGCTTAGGTTCCATGCTATCGTGGCCAGCACTAGAGTGAGGGGAGAGACCACACAGAAGTCTCTGTGTCTCCTGTGCAGTCACAGCCTGAAGTACAGTAATGGACAGGAGATAGGGGCCAACTATGGGGCAGAGGCTGGGACATGACTATCACTCCCACCAGTGGAGAATAGAGAGGTGAAGGCAGACAGATCCGAGAAGTGGGAGTTGAATGAATTGGTGATGGTTAGTGGATTGTTACAATTAGATCCATCTATGAGCATTCCAGAGACCCCATAGTTGGAGGAACCACTTACTATATTTTTATGTTCCTCCAGAAATTCCTAGGGTCCTTATCAGAGTTTAGTAAGGCAGTTTTGCAGTATTCACTTTTGACAGCCCCGATTGCTTTTTTGCATTCATTCCTCAGCCTCCTATATTGCTGAAATATGGCCTGGTCCATCGTACCTTGAAGTTGGCCCAGCACTTGTCTCTAGTCCTCATGAGGGCTAGGAGGCTTCCATGCAGCCACTTAGTGGAAGACCCTCTTACCCTCTGCCTGATAAGAGGGGCATGCTTGCCCCGCAGTGCCCGGAAGGTGCTGAGAAAATGACTAACAGCAGTGGAAGAGTCCTGAGCATTTAGCACCGCGGACCAGTCTGTAAGCCTCAGATCCTCATGGAAGGATCCCAGGTCAAACCTGGAGAAATCCCTTACTTGGATGATTTTGTGAGGAATTTTCTGGGAGAATATCTTCTATACGCAGTACACAGGGGTGTGGTCGGAGATAGAGTCAGGAAGGGTACCAGAGGAGCTGATCCTCTCAGGTCTATTGGACAGGACCCAGTCCAGGAGGGAGCTAGTACCACCAGTGGTAGACCACCTAGTGGGCTCCTGAATAAGTTGAGACAAAGAGAGGCCAGCAAGCAGGGGTTCATACAGCTTGGTGTTTCCTCCAAGCCAGTTTAAATTAAGATCTCCTAAGATCATTAGCTCATTATCCCCAGTCTTAGCACCAAAAGTATCAAGGAGGTAGGATAACCTCGACAGACCACCCTTGGGGGGGGGATTGTATGTACAGATAATGTGCAGCTTTTTAGTGTTCCCGAATAATAGGACTGTGTGAAGCAGCTCACAAGAAGACAGTAAGGACTGTTGGTGGGATACAACAGACAGATTTAGGTGACTCTTGTAGTAGACCAAGATACCACCCCCATGCTTTTTCCCAGGCTGATCTTGCCATCTTGCCTAATGAGATCAAAGCCAGGAAGTGAGCAGGCCGAGTCAGGGGTGGAAGGTTTCAGCCAAGTCTCGCTAATAGTAAGGATGTCAGGCTTGTAGTGAGTGACCCAGGCAGAGAGTTCAGCCAGACTGGGCAGGAGGCTGCAGATGTTGAGGTGAGCTCTTTTCATCCCCTTGCCTGACAGCCAGCCCACAGAAAATGAGGAGGCTTGATAAGTAGGACCAGGATTAAGCTCAATGTCCCCAGCCAGGGCTAGTGTCACCAAGAGGAGCCAGAGGAGATGCCTTATAGGGGGAGAACCACCTTCACCCCAGTACTGCTCTGTGAAATGGGGATGTGATGAGAACATTTGGTCCAGCTCACCCATCAGCTGATCCCAGTGGACCCTAACTCTCATATGTAAGTGGACCAGTGGCACCGTCACAATTGCCACAGCCATAAGCCCCTGAGATGAAACATTCTTCTTGCAGAGACATAGCGACTCCTGTATATCAGCTGTGCTTGAGCAATCAGGTTTTCTGTTCTGTCCTGAGGCAGGAAAGCAGACCCCTTCTCTGTGTCCAAGACTGCTCCTATAGTATGTACTGCAGTCTCTGGCAAGGACTGAACACTAACTTGAGGCACATTTCACTGCGATCCCCAAGTCGTCAAACAACTGACATGTCCGAGACAGGGCATGTTGTAGGACTTGCCTGGAGCTGGCATTCAGCAGCCAGTCATCCAGATAGGGGAACACATACAGGCCTTCCCTGTGAAGAACTGCTGCCACTACTGCTAAGCATTTGGTAAAGAACTGTGGCACAAAGGACATGTTAAAGAGCAATACTCTGAACTAGTACTGTCCCCCCCCAGCACAAAGTGGAGCGATTTCTTTTGAGCTTATCTGATCTTCACATGAAGGTAAGCACCCTTCATAGCAAAAGAACAAAGCCAGTCCCCTTGTTGCAGAAAGAGAATGAAAGTTTGCAGGGATACCATCAGAAACTTCTTGTATTCTATGTAGAAGCTGAGGTTCCGGAGATCTAGCACAGGATGCAGATCCTCAGTACATTTTGGGACTAGGAAGTATCTGGACTAGAACCCTTTGTTTCTCTGTCATGGAGGAACATGTTCTATAGCATGTTTTTGGAGTAATAACTGCATTTCTTCCTTCGTAAGGGACAGATGTTTCGGAAGATAACAGGAAGGAGTTGGAGGATGATTTGAAGGGGTGTCTGATAGCTCCAGAGCATGCCCACTTGCATGCCCAGGACCCACTCATCCATTATAATCTCCCTCCAGTGTTCCAGATGCAGGGAGAGTCTGCCCCCCACAACCACCCACAGAGGCATTTGTGGAAGTGGGGATGCGAGTCAGGAGGAACCAGTGGGACCACCACTGGCACCAGCTCTTGTTCTTTTTTATGGGCACCTGAGGGAAGGGGACCAGCACAGGACCATCTCCCTTACCTCGGTCTTCTGTGTGGAAACCACGTCCACCTCTGGCAGCAGGCTGTCTAAAGGATCCCCTCCCATACCCTCTAGCAGGAGAGGGATACAGGTATGTTACAGACCTCAGTCTCTTCCTGGACATCTGAAGGCCTCTTAGGGCTTCTTCAACATAATATTCAAAATAATTTGTCCCTTTAAAAGAAATATTCAAAATGACCTGGTGCACATCCATGGCAAATCCCACTGCTCTGAGCAAGAACGTCTTCTCATACAAATGCCAGAAACTGCAGCCCTGGTGGAGGCATCAAAGACATCATATGCTGAGCAAAGCAAATGTTTGCTGACCTTACCACCTGAAATTAAAAGTTTTAAGCAACTAATTCTTGGCAAAGCCTGATCTGCAGTTTGGCAACTTCCCACAGGTAATTCTGAAATTCAATGATATAAGCCTAATAATTTGCAATCCTAAGGCCCAATGAGGCAAGGCATGAGTACGCTTGTCCATCATGTCCAGCCGCCTAGATTCTTTATCTGAAGGCAGGGTACTCATATGCCTAAGTGCCCTAGATCTATCAGGAGCAGCCATGATGACTGCAGAGTAAGTTTCTAACTGGTTAACATAATAAGGCTTAGCAGACTGAGCAGGATACTGCTTACTGGCCTTTCTTGGCCTCGTAGGCAGTGATTTAGGGTCTGTATCAGGCAGCAAAGGTAGCATCCTCCAATAAAGGATATACAGATGGAATTATTGTGGAGGGAGAGATTGTGACCTCCAAGAAATTCACCAGGTTCTTCTTTGTGGAATCCTCTTCTTCCACAGCAAAGCTCATGGCTGCTTGCATTTGCTGCATCATGACTTGAAAAGTGGCGTCCTCAAGAAGAGATCTCGGGGTATACATCAGAGTTCTCACTGCAGGATGACAGCGCAGAACTAGAGTGGGGCAACATATATTGTTCTCCCTCAAATTCCTCCTCTAAAACCATGAGGTAAGGATTGCATTCCATCTCGTTGTCAACATCTCTGTTGATGACAGGTGTCCCAGAGTGTGCTGGTGACACTGGAGGAGGTGCAAGGCAGGAATCTGCAATGTGCTAATAGCCGGCAACAACGTGGGTTGAGTGCCTGCAGGCCCTGTCAATGGAAAGCCTGTACAGGCAATCCACGCAGTATGCTTTGTAATATTTCAGAAAATGATGCCAGCATAGCTTGAGAGTCAACAACACCCTGGCCAGGGGCCATGACTACCTGTGTCGATGACAGGCCTTGGGTCAATGACGATGGCATTGTATCATCTATAGTAGGTACAACAGCACCTAAGCCAAGCCCCAATCTTGGTGTCTCAAAGATGTTTTTTTTTTTGGGGGGGGCTGTCATTAGTGCCAATGGAGCTGGTGATGATGCTACTGATTTACCTTGTCTTACTTGCAACCAAGACCTCACCAGTGAAGACAGCATTTCTTTAACCTTGCTTGGGTCACGATGAGGATGACCTTGACACTGAACGTTTGTTGTCCTGATACTTCAATTTTGGCTGCCGCTTCTCGGCCGACGTAGTGGGAGACACCGATGTTGGGCCCCGATCTTCTCTATGGCAGTTAATGTTTTAAGGAGAAGAAAATTTTCTAGAGCTTTCTTGTGGCATCGTTTTGCAGCCTGATTGAAACTCTGGCAAATCTCAAAAGTGATCACGCTATGAGACAGGCCCAAACAATACATACAGACTTTGTGTGTGTCTTCCTTATAAATATCTCCACACTTACAATACTGAAATAAACCTTTTGGAAGCATGCGGAGACAACAAAATTCACTTAAATATAAAACAAATGATAAACGGCAATGGCTACTTGATTCCTTCAGTAGGTAAGAAGAGGATGACCGACAGTGGGGAAAAGAAATGAGGGGAGATGGGGCCACCCACGTTTATATAGTCATTACCACGTGATGTCATTGTGGAAGGCCTCCATCTAGAAAAGCCTCTGTGTGATCCTAGTGCTGACACAGGTATAGTTTTAAAAGAGTGGCCTAATTTTAGCAATATTCTCAAAGAAGATCTGAGGTTAGTGAAGGGGTCAGCAGCAGTTACTGGCTGGCATGTGGCACCATGTGTGGGTTGCAAAGGCACCATGCCCAGAAGCCATGTTGACCCCCCAGCAAAAACTTTGCTCCCATGGGGTCTTAGTGCCTCTAGTCGAGACTCATAGGTGGGAAGCAATGGTGATGTTTGGTTCTTGGAAAATCAGGTGGTCTGTCACCTCCTGAGGCTGGGACCCCTCGTGTGACGACTCTCCCACCTGGCTGTGCAAGTCTGTCAGCTGAATGTTTTCTCCTGCGACACGAATCGCCAGGATATCTGCTCCCAGGCTGTGCACAAGTATTCTGGTGTGGACAGCCTCCTGATACACTGGAAAGGAGTACATTCCACCCTGCCTGTTCAGGTAGAACATGGTGATTGCATGGTCTGTCTGGACATGAATGACCTGACCCCAAATCAATGGAACAAATTCCATCACAGACAGATGTAAAGCACAGCACTCCAGCTGGTTGATTTGGTGCTGGGACTCCCTGGGTGACTACACCCCGTGGGCTCTATGGTCTCCTATGTGTGCTCCCCATCCTACTAGAGACACATTCTTTATGGGCATGATGGACAGTTTTTGGTGGACAGTCGGGATTCCCTCCTATACTATCTGTGTTGTCAGTCACCACTGGATAGTATCGCACATTGACTATGTCACCATGATCGGCTGGTCTAGGTGAACTAGGCACTGAAACCACTACTGGCCTAACTCCCACTGCAGGTGGCAAATCCTCCAGCAAGACCAGCAGATCATGCTGGTGGAAGACACCATGCACCCCAGCAACTGCAGGAAGTCCAAGGTAGGGTGGAAGCATACAACCTGAAATGATCAGGCAAAGAAAGTAAGATCCAGTGCTCAGCCTGCCGGGAAGCAGGTTATGTCTCGAAGGGAGTCTAGTTCTGCCCCAATAAACATTACCACCTGCAAGGAGACCAGCTCTGACTTAGCAGGATTGACCAGACGGTGCATGTCCTGACAGGTCTGCAGGGGCAGATCCTAAGACATCTCCACAGCTAGCAGCTTACTGACCAGGCAGAGATACAACCTGATGCCCTTGCACTGCAGGAGGTCTGCCATCTGGGCACGGATGACAGTCTGAAAGGCATGACCTGGAACTGGTACAGGATCCCCCTCTACACAGAACTGAAGGTACCAGCAATGGGACAGACATACTAGGATGTGGAAGAGAGCATCCTGGAGGTCCAGGGAGCAGAAGCACATGCCACACACCAGAGATGGTATTGTCTGATTCAGAAGGACCATCTGCAACTTATACTTCCGCACAAACTAGTTCAGATCATGCAAGTCCAGTACGGGGTGTCATCCCCTCAACTGCCATGGAACCAGGAACTATCTGGACAAACATTCCTGAGTGGCCAAGGTATCTGGGACATGAGCTATTGCCCAACAAACTAAGAGCTGAGCTATGTCAATTTTTAGTGCAGATGTGTCCTTTGACACCTTAGACTTCCAAGCAGCTTGGAGTCGGAACAGCAGGAGAGCGTCAAAATCCAGAGGCAGCATTCTGCCTACCACTTCCAGAACCCACACGTCCAAGGTAATGGCGGGCCACTGTGGCAAGACGTGGTGCAACTGACCCCCAACTAGGAGACGGGACAGGGACCTGAACTGTGGGGGTGGGGGGGAGAGAGAGAATGACACCCCACAAGCCATCATGTACAGCCCTGGAGAGGCTCTAGCAGCAGGAGCCACTGAAGCACCACCACCACTGCCACCCCCTTTTTGTTCCTGGTCATCAAACTCGGGTTTTTGAAGTCAGCACTGAAATTGCCCCTACTGGGGCTGCTGCCAAGAATGTTGTGGCTGAAAGGACCATAACTGAAAGGCTTTCTTTTTAGGCTTTTGGTCCTCCTGGGATGAAGTCATGGAATCAAGGGTGGCAGCGAATTTCTCAATACGTGTGAGATAACCTTCCATAGCAGGGCCAAAGAGGATGGTGCTCAGGAAAGGGACATTAGCCAGTTTATGCTGAGCGCCCTGCATACAGCTGAAGAGCTTCAGCAAAGCCCTGCAATGCAGGGTGGCGGCTATAGCCATGTCATGGGCACAGGGGTCGCCCATGCTCAAGGCTGTCTGGAGCAGGTGTTTAGTCTGCGATTGACCCTGGTCTCTGATGCACTTTACTGTAAGCTGCTCATCAGCTGGAAGCAGGGGGAGGAGTTCCCCTAATACCCCGAAGAGAAAACAGCTCAAATTCACCATCATGAATGAACAGCTTGCTGGATGGAGACCCAGTGAGGTAGCAGTTTACATATTCTTGGACTCCCTGTCTGGAGGTTTGTCCATATCCCCTTGGCCTCCTTATTTGCATAAGGTGAAATCCGTAACCAGACCCTCCACCAAGTAGAAGACAGAAAACCCAGAAAGTGTGCCCATGAGGACCGTGTACTTGCGGACAGTCTGGGTACAGTGCGACAGGTAGGATGCTGGATGCTGCCAGAGCTCCAGAGTCAGTCCCAAAATGGCCTCAGCCTAAGTATAGGCAGCCCCCAGGGATTTGTCCTTATCCAGTATATCCATAAATTGGTATTAAGCCCATTTCTGGACAGGCTGAAGGGGGAAGAAATTTTCCAATGCAGGAGAAGCACAAGAATGAGGGGGCATGACATGAAATTGGAAAGTGGGAGGTTAAGAGGGAATGTGAGGAAGTTCTTCACAGAGAGCGTGGACGACGCATGGAATGGTCTGCCTCAGGAGGTGGTGGGAGCGAGCACTGTGGATGGATTCAAGCATGCTTGTGACAGGCATAGGGAAACCACAGAAGTACAGCAGCTGGTGGGTCGGAAGTAGTAATCCAGTACAAGGGCTTACGGGCAGACTAGATGGGCCAGGCAGTACTTATCTGACAACAATTTCTCTGTTTCTACGTTTCTAGGTCTAACGGAACCTTCATGAATGCCAACATAAGTAAGATCAGAGCTTCAAAGGACACTGGCCAGTTGATCATGGTCAGCTCTTCAACCAACTCCAGGTCCAAAGCACGAGTCTTGGTCAAGGCCACCGACAGCTCATCTTCGGAGTTACAGAATTCTTTAAAGACGGCCCTCAATCATTTCCCACCATGGATCACCATGGTATCCTCATCCTAGGTGATCTTCACCAAGAATTGGCCTGGCAAGACAACAGCAGAGCAAGACTCCTTCACTGCAGCCCTGAACAGAGGCCGAGGTGGAGGTGACTCCACTCATACTGGAGTAGGAGCAGACACCTGGGACTGCTGAACAGTATAGACCAGTCATGCCCAAGGGACTGAAGGTCCAAGCGGCACAGCCCTCCCAGCTAAATGAGTTTCTCATAGCACCAGTGCATCTTGTGTTAATGCCTTCCTTGCCCGAAGATGAGGAGCTCCAGGACTGTTGACAGTTCCAGTTGAGTGAGATCGAGAGCAGCATCTCGACCCTGACTTATCAACACGAAGGTCAACGTTGAGAGTCCTCCTCCAATGGGATGGTATAAACCACCTGCTTTGGCTAAGTGACCACGACTGGTTTTGGAGGCACAACCACCAGTGGATGCCACTGTTGAGGCATCTCAGCCCGTGGTACCAACTTGGCCTCGTCCTCCTGAGTGACGACCAAAAGCATCGAGGTCTGGGAGATCAACTCCACATCCATCTCTTCTGACAACCGGTCAAAAGGCTTGAGACAAATCTTGACCACCTGTTGAACTGGAGTTATAGCCAGCAAGCATGATGATAGAGCCCTCGACCAAAAGAAGCTTGAGCAAGGCCAAGTGGTCAGGGAGGTAGGAGTACAAAGAGCATGATCTTTCCCAGTCCCACAACTTGCGACAATGCTGCTTTTTATACCTTTTACTATGGTGAGAAGGGCTCTTCCCAAAGATCTGGAAGGCCAGGTACATTTCTCTAAAATTATCAGAGAATGACTCTCCGATGTTAGCCCCAGCCGAGAACAATGTTGAGACAGATGAGGAGCTCACCACAGCCACCACCACCTCCTCTTCCATGACTGCAAGCTAAGCAGCCAATTCAGCTGTCACCGAGGCCTTTTTGCAGTCTTTAGGCCATCCTAGGGCCAGTCTGACCTTCCAGACTTTGATGAACATTAGCAGCATGGAATGGAAATTACGTACTTACCGTAATTCTTGATATTCTTGGATGCAGTCTCCACCACTCATTCACACTAATGGGATAGTGCCAGAGGTGCTAGGACCCGGCAGCAGCCAAAAATTTTCAGAAGGGCCAGTGCCGGGATAGGACCATGCATGCGGGGCACCGTGAGACTAGCTCATAGACTATTTCAGCGTCAACCCTCCAACCGCCTCAGTACCTTTTCGACCAAGGAAGTGCAACGTAGCTAGTAAAAATAACTTATCCTAACCTTCCAGGCCTGAAAGGTCCAGATAATCCTTGCAAGAAGGGTCAATTGAACAATGTCTTCACAGTGGGAACCAAAGGGTCGTGAAGACCAAAGAAACAAAATGAGTGAGCCCAGGGGATGGTGGGTGGGCGCAGGAATGAGTGGTGGAGACTGCATTCAAGAAGATCAAGAATTACGGTAAGTACGTTATTTCCATATATTCCTGGACTCAAGTCTCCACCATTCATTCACACTAATGGAAGAGTACCAAGCTAAAACCAACCCACCCTGAGTAGGGCGGTAGGAGATGGGTCTCACTCAGAAAGAACGTCCAAGGACTATCCTACTGAGAAAAGAGCTGTCTGGAAAGAAGATCCAGAACATAGTGCTTACAAAGGTATGCACTTGAGCTCCAACTCACCACTTTGCAGAAGACTGCAACGGACACAAAATGAAACTCCGCCAGGAAGCCGCAACCACTCTTGAAGAGCAGCGGGAACCTGGCCTCTCAATTTGGTCTAAGACAAAAATTAACAGTTGTCAGAGACATGCTACTAAACTAGCCTAAAACATCTCAGGGCAAGAAGGTGATCCAACTGAGGCAAGCAGAAGCTACACAAAAAAATGTTAGAGTGTAGCTCTTCGTTCTGTGAAGAAAGTCACAGAACCGTTGAAACAATCAGAGAGCGAAGGAAGCGCTCCCTTCCTTCTGGAGGTAAAGCAAAAAACTTTTACTAACTGAAACAGCCGGAGGCAGAGTCTACTGGTTCAAGGTAGACCGAGAAAGCGCAGATGGATACCCTCACTATCAAGTATGGCTGGCCTGTGAACAACGGGTCCAAGAGACACTTGAACCCCTTACTTGGTAAGCAATCGGAGGTCCAGGTGGGGTTAGCCCATCAATGGAGAATGGTTTCCACTTAGTCACTTAAGCCTTCCTGATGGAAGACCAAAGCACAACTTAGAAGCCTCTTGTGGTGGTCTGGGAGAACCAGAGCCTACCCACTTCTTATTCCAAGAGGTATCATTCTGCCCGTTTGCCTACAACCCTAGTAGTAGTCTCTGAACTAAGGGAAGAGAGGGAAAGTGTGCAGGAGGAATGTGTCCACTGTGGAGAAGCATTCCGACAGGAAAAAACAGGGTCTGGATTTCTGAGGCAAGATAGGGGCAGATCTGCATCGAGAGGGGACACAGAAAGGACCAAGTTCGGGCTGACCCATTTGTTGAAAGTGACCGCATAGTGACTGAAGTGACTCAACGTGGTGAGGCACCACTGGCTCCGACCTTCCTGAAAGGGAGTAGGAAAAAGGCTCTAGATTGCTTGGTGATGAAAAACAAACAACACAGTTTCATCACCTGCTCGAAGTGGGTAACTTTGTATCAGAGGGTCATCTTTGCCCTGGAGGTAACTAAGGGAGCTCCTAAGAAAAGGAGCTGCTGGGAAAGTGAAACTAACACCTTCCCCTAAATAGAAAAACTCTTCCTGGGAAAGGGAGAGGAGAGCTGAGAAACTGCTTCTGAAGAGTCTAGCCCGGAGCGACTGGCATGGAATCAATGTACAGGAAGCGAAGGTATGAATACTGAGAACCCATCTCTGAACAAGGATCTACTTGATCTTTACGATCGAGAAAGGAAGCATGCCGTCTGTTAACTTGGAGCAAGCAAGGAAGTAGGAACCTGTGTTCTGACTTGCCGTGGAGTCATTTCTGCTGCTGAGGCACTGATCAAGAGAAGAGAGTCTGGGGAAGAAAAAAAAAAGACTGGGCTGCCGCCTAGGTCTAGGGAACATCTCTGAATTAAGAGAAAATCTCCTTTGGAGAAAAGCAATGACCTACAGCTCCGCTGGATTGGACTTCTCCTAGAAGTAGAAGTCAGGTGCTCTCCACTGTAGTCTAGAGACGACTGCCTCAGGCAGCTGAGGCAGAACATGGGCTGGATCCAGAAGGATGGTATCGGGTAGTTTCGGGCTAGGACCTCTGCTGTGAGTATATATGTATTTTTTTTTTTTTTTAACAAGTAGTTAGAGCATGACAAGGCTCTCAGGCTTCTACCTTGAAAGGACTGCCTGATACAAGAATGACAAAGATGTTGTCCATCTGAGGGGCAGGGGGAGCCTAAGCATCCATAACTAAAACCGGGACCGGACCAATAATCACAGCTGAGAAGATGTCAATCACCCATTGCAGATGAAGCCACCAAAGCGGCAGTATCACAGGGCGGCTTATATACCTCTCTGAAAGGAGTGGAAGCGTCCGGAAGGCTCCCGACCACTGAATTAGTATGTTCCAAAGGGTGTAATTGTACTGATGACTGAAAAGAGTACAGCCACAGAAGTGTTTGGTCCACGGAAGAAGTCCAAAATGTTATGGTAGATGCCATATCCTTCTGGTTAAACTAAAAAAATAAATAAATGAATAAATATGCCTGAGGAAAAACTGAAAAGAAGATCTTCCACCACAGACTCTGCTGATAGAGAAGGCTTACCCTCCAGTTTCTAAAATGAGTCATCCACTGTATCACCAACAAGTAAGACAGGGAGAGACTCATTCAGATGCACTTCTATCACAGAAGAACCTCAAAAAGGAGGTCTAGGTCAGAATTACTAGATACTCCGCCGACGCCACTTAAGGAGCCGACAAAGTGCTGAGCGGAATGCGGAATTCCGCCAGCAGAACAAGATTCCCACCAGCAGAAAACCACCAGAAAGACAGGATCCCACACGGACCTCCACCCACTAGGATCCGGGGAACATATTCTGCGGAACAGGACTTCATTCCGCAGAAAACACATTGCAACAACTTCTGTGGAAGAAGAGGTCCACAGAAGGAAAACTCCGCCACCTGTTCTGCC
Source organism: Neoceratodus forsteri (assembly GCA_016271365.2). Classification (NCBI taxonomy): domain Eukaryota; kingdom Metazoa; phylum Chordata; order Ceratodontiformes; family Ceratodontidae; genus Neoceratodus; species Neoceratodus forsteri. The sequence continues at coordinate 150,258,637 of CM028130.1, read as the reverse complement.
AGGCAGCACCAACCGGCACCACCCCGGCACCATCCATGGCACAGCCTATGGTGCTGGACACCAGCGGTACTGCCCATGGAGCTGGCCAACACTAAAGGCACCAGCAGGGGCGCCTCTGGTGCCACACAGCACCAACAGCACTGTACACAGTGCCATGTGGCACTAACGGCGCCATCCATGGCGCCACACAGCACTGATGGCACCAATGACACCATCCACAGAGCCATGCAGCACCAACGGCACCATCCACGGCAACGCATGGCCCAGCGGCACCACCCGCAGCAGCGCCAACGACAATGCCAGCAGCGCCAACCACTCCCGAAGATCCTGAGGAAAGAGGGGAGAAGGAAAGCGGTACTTGTGCCGGCCCCTGCATGGAAAAGAGGGGAGGGGGTAGGCACGATGGATCAACGTGATGGCAAAAGCACCAAAGATGGCACCACGCACATCCTGACCCAATCGACCTAGCCCCAGTCTAGTGGCTCCAAGGACCGGAGGCCCCAGAACCAGGACCACTGGCCAGGGAAACTGGACAGAAGTCAAACCCCCCTACTCCAAAGGAGTGGCCCAAAGGAGAAACTGCTCACCGGAACGCCATCAAGGACAGAGATGGAATCCAGAGTCGAAGAATGCGGCCATTAATAGCGGGGCCAAGGGGAACCCACCAAAGTCAGGCCTACTGCCCCTCACCACCAACAATCCCCGTGCAGACATCCCAGAAGGCGACCTTGAGCGGTACTGATTCTTCCTCCCTTAAAAAGGAAGAAGAATTGGAGGTCAAGCAAAGCCAGATCCCCGGAACCATCAGTTTTGTGCTTTGGTTAAATGTCCACCCCACCCCTCACCCCGGAGCACAGGACTGTCTGTGGTCGGGGCCCCCCCCCTTTGCGAATGGCGGCGGTCCGGACACAGCCCCTCTGCCATAACAACTTTCAAACAAAGTCTTCCTACCATCACCGCTACCATCTAAGGATGACTCCATTGATGGCAGGTGAGAATTTCTTTTTCTTCTTCTTAAAATAAGAAAATAATACTAAAATGTTAATTTAAACAAATACTGAATGGCTTAATACTGCTATCGTATAGATGAAAACTTTGGCTCCAGCAGATGAGCGACATCGACATCCAAGCACACTCGATGGTGGGAGAAAAGGAACAGAGGCAGTTGGAGGGTCGACGTCGAGCCTACATTTTCTGTTGACACAGTAATCTGACTCCCAGTTTCCTGCCTTCCCTCGATGACTGCAAAGCAGAGCAGAGCTGGAAGATGCAGGAGCAACTTTAACGTTGAATACAGATTGAAAAGTCGAAGAGCCGCCTGAATAAAGCACTAGAACCAACAAAATCCTTAAATGCTGCAAAGATGTGAAGGAGGAGACTTCTCCCTTCCAGTGGAAAGATCTGACATCACAGGTTGGACCGGGAGGATATACTACTCAGGTGATGGGAGAAACTTAGATAGAAGACTTGCAATAACTCAGCTGTCTCCAGAAGAACTACCAGAGTGTAGATAGTGAACTGTATCCACGTTGTTAGAACTCATAATTTTCCAAGATCTCTGGGTGCAAAACTGTATCTACACAGTTCTCCTCTTGTGCTACAAAACTGATTTTTCCTTCTGCTTATACCTGCTTCATTCTCCAGATGCCATCTCTTTCTGGAGGAGCCATGGCCTACCTGACCTCCTGCACTTGCTCACCTGCAACATCCATTCCTCCATCAAGTCTTGGCTTGCCCTTCCCCCCCAGGTAGGGACAGAGTGGAGTGGGGGGAGGGGGATTAACCCCCGGGCTTTATGTTTCATCAGGTGTCACGGAGGTAGGGTTCAGGGCCTGATATATATGGGGGTGGGAGGGCACCATCACAGTGTGGCTGGGGCCATTTTTCACTTTAATTCTCAATGCCCTGGAAAGTCCTGTGCAATGCTGATGATGTCATATGCACAACCAAAGCACATCATGCAAATGACTGATGCAGTGTTACAGTGGAGAAAATGAAAATTACGTACCTACCATAATTCCTGATCTTTCTATGTATCTTCACCGCTCATCACCTTTGGGTAATGTGGCCAGAGGTCATGACACCGCTGGAAGCTTTTTTTTTTCCCGATCGTTAGAGTTGATGTGGCCATCGGCACCCCCCGAGGCCGAGCGGGCACTGCGTGAGCACGCGGCTGGCCGTTAGGTGACATCGCCCCCGCCTCCCAGTTCTGAGCCGTAGAGTAAGAAAAGATTGGAAGGGAGGTACAAGAGAGTCCAAAGGAAAGATAAAGGAAAAGATATACAAACTAAAAGAAGAAATAAACGACTGAGAAGACAGAAAGAGGATTGAGAAGGGGCCCCAATCTCTGGAAGTAGAAGAGAAGGGAGGGAAGGAAGAATTAGAAGTAAGGATGTGGGAGGGGAGGAAAGGTATCCTGACCGGTCTCCAGATTGAATAGGAACCGCGAAGGAGTAGCCAGAAGGCTACACTGCCAGAATTTGAGGCACAGAATTACTGGCAATAACTCCAGCAAAAGCAAAGGCGGCTATTCTGGAAGAAAAGACAGGATACAGAGCCGCCCCCACCCCAAACCCAATTTGGAGGAAAGAAACAGGTTTCTTTAAATTAACTTGAGGGTTGAGTCCCTAAGGATAAGAACGAGGGAGAAGAAAAAATTACTCACCTTAGTAATGTTGTTTCTTCTAACGGAGTCTTGCTGTATTCTGACTATTGCAGTTTGGTCCTGCCTTTCAACTGGCCAGCATGGAACGTTCAGCGCGAGCTCGGTTGAAGCCCCTTGTCTGCTGTTGTTTAAACTCCAACCGTCAGATCTTTACCAGCAATACTCACTAGAAGTTCTGTGTGGAAACTGTAAAACTCACACTAGCCAACTGGCAACTAAATTTATTAAAAAAGGGTTTTTTGGTTTCAAAGCAAAGACTCAAGTCAGGAAAGCCAAAAAACAAAACACAACACACACCCAAAATAAAGGAGGGTGAAAAAGAGGCACCTCTAGGGTGCCAACACTCTCCTGCCCACCCACATCCCAAAACCAGGTTCTGAGAGGGAGGCAGTGGGGAGGTGAATACAGCAAGACTCCATTAGAAGAAACAACATTACTAAGGTGAGTAATTTTTTCTTCAAACAACATGAAGTCTTGCTGTATTCTATTGCTAGATCACTAGCAGTACCTCCATGGAGGAGGGACAGAACCTACTTTGGGAATAGGCTCTGAAGTACTGCTGTTTAAACCGAGCATCACTCCTAGCCTGGATATCCAGGAGAGTAATGCTTGGTGAATGTATGGACTGTTTTCCAGGTGGCTGCTTGACAACTTTCTAAGATAGGAATATCCCTGGCAGCAGCCAGGGAAGCAGCTGTACTTCTAGTAGAGTGAGCCCTCAGGTCTGAGGGTGGGGTTCTACCCAGCTTTTCATAGCAGTATTGTATACAAGAGACAATTCAACTGGCAATAGATCTCTTAGTAGCAGGTTTGCCCTTACCGACCTCTCCATACGTGAGGAACAACTGGAGGGACTCGAACCTGTGACCCTTGGTGCGCTCTATGTAGTAGCTGAGGGCCCTCTTAACATCCAAGCTGTGCAACCTCCTCTCTCCAGAGGAGGAATGGTCAGTGAAGAAAACAGGGAGAGACATAGACCGATTAAGGTGGAAATCTGAAACCACCTTAGGTAAAAACTTCCTGTTAGTTCTTAGGACCACTTCATCTCTATGGAAAGAGATGAAATCAGGCTCCACTGACAGGGCTTGCAATTCACTGAGACGCCTGGAAGAGGTAATGGTTACCAAAAACACAGTTTTCCAAGTCAAGTACTTAAGCTCTGCAGAGGACAAAGGCTCAAAGGGTGGTTGCATAAGCTGAACAATGCAAACATTAAGGTCCCAAGCAGGAGCAGGGTCCCTAAAGGGGGGAATGGTGTGCAGCAACCCCTTGAAGAACTTACAAAACACAGGATGGGATGACAGAGGAGAGGGCTTGCCTACTGACAAGAAGGCAGAAACAGCTGCCAGATGCACTTTAAGTGTAGCCGGCCTAAGTCCTAAGCAATTAAGATGAACCATATAGTCCAGGACTGTAGGCAACCCAGCAGATTCTGGAGAAATATGCTTATTAGAGCACCAAATAGTGAACCTTTTCCATTTGGAGTTGCAAGTCTTTCTGGTGGAAGGCTTTCGAGAAGCCTTAAGGATATCCAGAACCCCTTGAGAGAGGTGCAGATCAGCAAACTTTAACTCTTCAAGAGCCAGACCTTGAGATTGAGAGATTTGAGGTTTGGATATCAAATCCTCCCCTGAAAGGATGTCAACAGGTTGTAATTCCTGGGAAGAGACAGGGTAAGGTAGACTGCTAAGGACAGCAACAGTGGGTACCAGGGCTGTATGGCCCAGTCTGGAGCAATCAGAATCACTTTGCATGGTTGAGACCTGATCTTGACTAACACTCTGAACAGGAGAGGGAAGAGGGGAAAAGCATACAGAAATCTCCCTTCCCAATACAGAATCAGAGCATCCAGGGGGACTGAACCCAAGACTGGGGGTCTGCAACAAAAGAGGAAGTTGGTGATTGTCTGGGGCTGCAAAAAGATCTATCTGTGGAGTGCCCCATCTCAAGAAAATCACTTTCAAAACTAGGGGATCTAGGGTCCATTCGTGATGGCCCTAGGATATCCTGCTGAGAGCATCTGCTAGGACATTGTCCTTCCCTGGGAGGTGAACTGCTATCAGAGAGGTTTGCAGGGAATAGGCCAGGGACCACAACTTCATTGCCTCTGTGCACAAGGCCATAGACAGAGTGCCTCCTTGCTGGTTGATGTACCACATGGTGGTGGTGGTGTCTGTTCTGACCTGGACCACCTTGTTCTGTACAGATTTGGAAAAGGCTTGTAGTGCCAGAAACACTGCTCTGAGTTCCAAGAGGTTGATGTGAAGCACAGATTCTTGAGGTGACCACAGCCCTTGGGTGGTAAGATCCCCCAGGTGGGCTCCCCGGCCCAGCAGAGAGGCATCTGTGGTGAGTATCACTGAATGAGACCGAGTGACAAAAGGAACTCGTCTCAAATTGTCCTAAACCTGCCACCACTACAAGCCTGGATCAAGGTTCGAGTCACTGGGACTAGTTTGGTAAGGTAATCCTTTCTTTAGGACCAGAAAGCTCTTAAGTGGAACTGAATGTCCCTCATCTGAAATCTTGCTCCCTGGACCACTGCTGTAGAGGCTGCCTTGTGGCCCAGGAGCTGCAGGAAGTGCCTTGCTGGTCGAGATACCTGAAGGGTGAATGAAGAGGCCAGTTCCATAAGGGTCCTTGCCCTGTCCAGGGGAAGGAAGGCTCTTGCCCTTATTGTATCCAGCTCAGCCCCTATGAAGGTGAGGAGCTATACTGGCTCGAGAACTGACTCTGGAAGGTTGAGGAGGAATCCTAAGGAAGTGAGCACTTGCTGAGTTATTTGCAGATGTGACTTGACTTTATCTGGAGACTGACCCACTATGAGCCAGTCATCCAAGTATGGAAAGATGGAGATCTTTTTGCTCCTTAGGAAAGCAACTACTACTGCCAGGCACTTTGTGAACACCCTTGGGACTGATGTTAGGCCAAAGGGCATTGCTCTGGATTGATAGTGGCTTGAAGGCAACTCGAACCTGAGGTACTTTCTGTGGGAGCATCTGATGGGAATGTGAAAATAGGCATCTTTGAGGTCCAGGAGAGCTAGCGAGTCCCTGGCCTTAGAGGGCAAAATTATTCCAGAGTCACCATTTTGAACTTTGGTTTAAAGGTGCTTGTTCAGATATCTTAGATCCAGGATGGGCCGCCATTCTCCTTTTGGGGGTTAGGAAGTACCTGGAGTACAATCCTTTGCCCTTCTGTAGGGTTGGAACCCTTTCTATGGCTCTGAGAGCCAGGAGGGAAGAAACCTCTACCTCCAGGGCAAGGGTCTCTGATGGATGTGCAGGTGGAAAGGATCTGGTTCTCATACTGGGAAATTTTTTGAAGCTGAGAACCAGTCCCTGGCTTACTATTTCCAAGACCCACTTGTCTGATGTCAGAGACTTCCAGTCCTGGACAAAGTAAGCCAGCCTGCCCCCTACAGGTAGTGGAGAATCGGCTCGGGCAGACCCATCAGGGTGTCTGCTTGGCAGGGGCTTTAGGCTGAGGGGTGGAAGTAGGCCAGCTCATTCCCCGTCTGCCTCTCCCTCTGAAGAACCCCCTCTGAGCATAAGCAGAAGAGGAGGCCTGGGCTTGGTAAAAAGGCCTTTGAAAGGGCCTGCCCCTGCCACTGGAGTGCTGTCTCTGAGCAGTGGCTTGCCTTTCTTTGGCCTGAGCACTCCTGTAGGTGGTCCTGTACTCATCCATCTTTTTCATGAAATTCTCTCTCTGCTCCCCAAACAGAGAATTACCAATGACAGGGAACTCCATGGCCTTAGCCTGGGTATCCTGTGATAGGCTAGTACATCTGAGCCAAGCCATCCTCCGAAGGGCCACAGATGTAGCCATGACTCTAGATGAAACATCATTGGAGTCCATAGCAGCATGAAATTGCACCTTGGATGCCTCAATCTCATCTGCAGCCACCTGCTCCAGCTCCTTGGCAAGCTGGTCAGGGGCCTGTCTAGCCAGAGCCAGCACAGTGTCCCACCTGGACTTCTGGTATCTAGCTGTAGATGACCATAGTTAGCCTGCCTGAGTCCGAAGATGCTGCCATGTACTGTTTCTTTGCCATGGCATCAATCTTCCTGGAGTCCTTATCTGAGGGTGTGATGCCAGGGAATATTGCCTTATCACAGGCAGCAGCCTGCACTACTAACATGGCTGCACTGCTGAGAAAGGAACTCCGTGTCCGAGCCTGAAAGGGTATACCTCTTGTCCATTCTGTCCACAGGAGGTATGGAGTTAGGAGTCTTTAGAATTTTAAATGTCTGTTTCCCAAAAGATTTATGGAGGAGAACAGACAGTCTCCTGGACTCTGGGATGTCCATCATTTCGACAAAATCAGGCTCCTCCTGATCCTCCATTGCTTCTTCCATTGGAAGCTGGAGGGTTTCAGCCACTTTCTTATAAAACATAAAGTGGGAAGGGGACTCAGAAAGCCTAGAAGGAGAAGAAAAAATTACTCACCTTAGTAATGCTTTTTCTTCTAATGGAGTCTTACTATATAATGACATATGCAGTGAGTCCCAACCTTCAAACTGCTCCAGAGGTGAAAGAGTTAACTTTCCATACCAGGCATGGAACGCTGAGCTCGAGCTCGGTTGAAACTCTGTCTGTTCTTCAAACTCAAACTGTCAGATCTTTATGAGCTAAACTCACTGAGGTCCTGTGTGGCAGCTGTAAACCTACACTAGCCAACTGGCTACTAAACATAAGAACACATTTTTTGGTCCCAAAAAATGAAAAACACAACACCAAGTCACCCCAAGAAAGGAGGGGTGAAAACAACAAGGTGGGCACCTACTAAGTGCCAACACTGCACTGCCCACCCACATCCCAAAAACAGAGGTTCTGAGAGGGGCAGGCAGGGGGGAGGTCATAATATAGCAAGACTCCATTAGAAGAAACAACATTACTAAGGTGAGTAATTTTTTCTTCAAACAACATGAAGTTTTGCTATATTATGACATATGCAGACTACAAAGCAGTACCTCCATGGAGGAGGGACAGAACCTACTTAGGAAATAGACTCTGCAGCACAGCTGTGCCAAACCGAGCATCACTCCTAGCCTGGATGTCCAGGGAATAATGCTTGGTAAAGGTGTGAACTGTTTTCCAGGTAGCTGCTTGACATATCTCTAGAATAGGGATGTCCCTGGCAGCAGCCAGGGAAGCTGCTGTACCTCTGGTAGAGTGAGCCCTCAGGGCTGGGGAGGAACCTTACCCAGTTTTTCATAGCAGAATTGGATACAAGAGACAATCCACCTGGCAATGGATCTTTAGTGGCAGGTTTCCTTACCAACCTCACCATAAGTGAGGAACAGTTGGAGGGAGTCAAACCTGTGATCCTTGGTACACTTCATATAGTAACCATGGCCTTCACATTGAAGCTGTGCAACTCCTCTCGCCAGAGGAGGAATGGTCAGTGAAGTACACTGGAAGAGATATGGATTGATTAAGGTGGAAATCGAAACCACCTTAGGCAAGAATTTCCTATTAGTCCTGAGGACCACCTTATCTCTATGAAAGGAGATAAAATCAGGCTCCACTGACAAAGCTTGCAATTCATATGCGTCTGGCAGAAGTGATGGCTACCAGAAACACAGTCTTCCAAGTCAAGTACTTAAGTTCTGCTGAAGACAAAGGCTCAAAGGGGTTGCATAAGCTGAGCAATGCAACATTAAGATCCCAGGCAGGGCAGGGTCCCTGAATGGAGGGTTGGTATGAAGCAATCCCTTGAAAAACTTGGAGAATACAGGATGAGCTGAAAGAGAAGAGGGCTTACCTGCTGAAATAAAAGCAGACACAGCTGCCAAATGCACTTTTAGGGTAGCTGGTCTCAGCCCCAAGGTATTCAAGTGGACAATATAATCCAGGACTGTGGGTAAATCAGCAGATTCTGGGGAAATATGCTTTCCAGAGCTCCATATGGAAAACCTTTTCCATTTGGAATTATAAGCAGCCCTAGTGGAAGGTTTCCTAGAAGCCTTCAGGATATCCATTACACCTTGGGAGAGGTGTAGATCAGCAAACTCTAACTCTTCAAGAGCCAGGACTTGAGATTGAGAGATTTGAGGTTCGGGTACCAAACCCTCCCCTGAGCACAGGTTAACAGGTTGTGCTTCCTGGGAAGACACAGGGGAAGATGGACTGCTAAGGACAGTAGGGGTGGATACCAGGGTTGTCTAGCCCAATCTGGAGCAATCAGGATCATCTTGCAGGGCTGAGATCTGATTTTGACTAGCACTTTGAACAGGAGAGGGAAGGGAGGAAAAGCATAGAGAAACTTCCCTTCCCAATTGAGGACTAAGGCATCCAGAGGGACTGAGCACACACTGGGGGCCTGCAGCAAAAAAGGGGAAGTTGGTGATTGTCTGGGGCTGCAAAAAGATCTATCTGCGGGGTGCCCCATCTGGCAAAGATCACCTCAAAACCAGGGGATCCAGTGACCATTCGTGATGGCCCTGGGATATCCTGCTGAGAGCATCTGCCAGGACATTATCCTTGCCTGGAAGGTGAACTGCCGTGAGGGACGTGTCCAGGGAGTAAGCCAGAGACCACAACTTCATTGCTTCGGTGCACAAGGCCGTAGACCGAGTGCCCCCTTGCTTGTTGATGTACCACATTGTGGTGGTGGTGTCTGTTCTGACCTGTACAACTTTGTTCTGAACAGATTTGGAAAAAGCTTGAAGTGCTAGAAAAACTGCTCTGAGTTCCAACAGATTGATGTGGAGCAGAGATTCCTGAGGGGACCACAACCCCTGGGTAGTGAGGTCGTCCATGTGAGCTCCCCACCCCAACAGGGATGCATCTGTAGTAAGGATTAAGGAGTGAGACTGAGTGACAAAAGGAACCCCTTGTCTCAGATTGCTCTGATCCTGCCACCACTGTAGGGCCTGGATCAGGGTTCGAGTCACTGGGATCAATTTGGTTAGAGGGTCTTTCCTTTGAGACCAAAAGGCTCTTAAATGGATCTGGATGTCCCTCATCTGAAATCTTGCTCCCTGCACTACTGCAGTAGAGGCAGCCATGTGCCCCAGGAGCTGTAGAAAATGCCTTGCTGGTCGAGAGACCTGCCGGGTGAATGAGGAGGCCAGAGAGACCAGGGTCCTTGCCCTATCCAAAGGAAGGAAGGCTCTGGCTTTCTGTGTGTTCAGCTCTTCGCCTATGAAGGTGAGGAGCTGTACAGGCACTAGAACTGACTTTGAGAGATTCAGAAGGAAACCTAGAGAGGTGAGCAGTTGCTGAGTTATCTGTAGGTGTAACCTGACTTGGTCTGGGGACTGGCCTACTATGAGCCAATCATCCAGGTAAGGGAAGATGGCAGTTTTTTGCCTTCTTAGGGAAGCAACTGCTACTGCCAGGCATTTGGTGAATACCCTTGGAGCAGAGGTGAGGCCAAAGGCATTGCCTGAACTGGTAATGGCCTGAGGGGCAGCTCGAACCTGAGGTACTTTCGATGGAGCTCTGATGAGAATATGGAAGTAGGCATCCTTGAGGTCCAGGGACACTAGCCAGTCCCCTGGCCTTAGAGAGGTAGAATAATTCCCAGAGTCACCATTTTGAATTTTGGTTTTAAAAGGTGCTTGTTTAAAGTATCTGAGATCCAGGATGGGTCACCATTCTCCTGTCTTTTTTGGGGTAAGGAAGTAACCTGGAGTACAACCCTTTGCCCTGGTGTAGGGCTGGAACCCTTTCCACAGCTCTGAGAGCCAGGAGCGAAGAGACCTCTGTCTCTAGGGCAAGTGCCTCTGGTGGATTTGCAGGTGGAAAGGATCTGGTTCTCATCTCTGGAAACTTTTTGAAGCTGAGAACCAGTCCCTGGCTTACTACTTCCAGGACCCACTTGTCTGATGTCAGAGACTCCCAGTCCTGGACAAAGTAAGCCAGCCTGCCCCCTACATGTGAGTGAGAATCGGCCCTGGCAACCCCATCAGGGTGCCTGCTTGGCAGGGTTTTGGGCTGAGGTGGGAAGCAGGCCTGCTTGTACCCAGTCTGCCTCTCCCTAAAGAACCCCCTGCGTATGAACAGAGGAGGCCTGGGCTTGGTAAAAGGCCTATGAAAAGCCTGCCCCTGCTCCTGGGAAGCTGCCTTTGGGGAGTGGCCTGCCTTTCCTTGGCCTGTGCACTCCTATAGGTGGTCCTATACTCATCTATTTTCTTCATGTAATTCTCTGTCTGCTCCCCAAACAGAGAATTACCCACAACAGGAAAATCCATGGCTTTAGTCTGGGTATCCTGTGACAGGCTAGTACATCTGAGCCAAGCCATTCTGCGAGTGCCACAGATGTAGCCATGACTCTTGATGACGACATTTGAGTCCACTGCAGCATGGAATTGCACCTTGATGCCTCAATACCATCAGCAGCCACCTGCTCCAGCTCCTTGGCAAGCTGGCTAGGGACCTGTTTTGCTAGAGCCATAACAGTATCCCATCTGGATTTCTGATATCTAGCAACATAAGCCATATAATTTGCCTGTCTGAGTCCCAAGGATGCTGCCATGTACTGTTTCTTTGCCATGGCATCAATCCTCCTGGAGTCCTTGTCCGGGGGGTATGAAGCCAAGGGAATATTTGCCTTGTCACAGGCTGCAGCCTGCACTACCCCAACATGGCTGCATTGTTGTGTAAGGTACTCCGTATCAGAGCCTGACAATGTGTACCTCTTTGTCCATTCTCTTATCCACAGGAGGTATAGTGTGAGGAGTTTTTAGAATTTTAAATGTCTGTTTCCCAAAAGATTTATGCAAGGGAATAGACAGTCTCCTAGACTCTGGGATATCCATCATTTCCACATAGTCAGGCTCCTCTTGATCATCCCCAGCTTCCTCCACAGGGAGCTGGAGGGTTTCAGCCACTTTTTTTTTATAAAACATAAAATGAGAAGGGGACTCAGAAAGCCTAGGAGGAGACACTCCTGAAGGTCTGTCTGGGGAGATGTCCGGGTCAATGGGCAAATCCAGACTTTCAAATCCACATTCACTCTCCTCCTACTCCTCTTCCCCCTCCTCCGGTTCATAATATTCCTCTAAATCATAATCTTGAAATGGTGGAACCAGCCGAACCGGGCGCTAACCCGAAGGTGCCGGTTCGGTCGGAACCGGGGAAAGCGACTGGACAATTTTAATCGCTTTGGCTATTTCTTCAGCGGTTGGAGAGGAAAGTTTTGGCTCCACACCAGCTGATTTCCTAGTCCTTTCTGCTGGAACTGACTCCTCAGAGTCGGTTGTCCTTTTGCCTGAGGAAGTCTCGCCCTGGTCAGAGGGCATTCCCTCTGGTTCGGTTGGAACCGAACCGGGCTGGCCATCTGGTTCAGCTGACTTTTTGGCCTCCCTTTCCCTGAGCCTACCAACTCTCTTTTCCAGGGTAGCTGCAGGAAAATTTTTACAAATCTGGCAGTCTGCATTGAGGTGGTCAAACCCCAGACAATAAACACAGGTGCTGTGGGGGTCAGCCTTGGCAAAGACTTCCCCACACACACTGCAGTGTTGAAACCCAGTGGGACTGGTTTTTTTCTTGAGTTTCTCAGACAGGGCCAATCCTATCCAAAACTTACCCTTTTTTCGGCAATCCGCCAGGCAAGACACCTCTATCGGTTCCTGACCGTGTTACGGGTCTTGGAAAAAAACGTAATTAAATCTGTTTTTTTTTTAGAACCGATATGGACTGGTTACCACACTCTAATAAATTCAAACCTTTTTTTAAGATCAATCTGATCGGTTCAAACTGAACCGATCCCAAATTTACAAGTTCCACACAGAAACTAAATGTAAAACCTATCTAGTACTCACGGTACCACAGACAGAGACTTAAACCAACAGATTCGGGTAGCAGAAATTCGGTAGAAACCGAGCGAAAAAACAACACTTTAACCGACTTTTTCGAACCAAGCAAAGGAGAAATCTCCAGAGCAAATGTTCAGTGAGGCGGAGTAAAGAATCTGACGGTTGGAGTTTAAACAACAGCAGACAGGGGCTTCAACCTAGCTCGCGCTGAACATTCCATGCTGGCCATGGAAAGTTAAGTCTTTGTTCTCCGTGGCAGTTGAAAGGCAGGACCTAACTGCAATAGTCAGAGTACAGCAAGACTTCACGTTGTTTGAACCTCTGAGAGACACTGAACCTGTTCACTTCTATCTCTTCAGGAGCCAAGCATGAAGATGAAGTGACCTCAGGTTGGGATGGACCACAGGACCCTGGGTCAGAAAGTCTGTCTGAAGGGGAAGCGCTTTCAGAGGGGTTTCTAACATACTGTTGAGTAATGGAAACCATATCTGTCGAGGCCAGAAGGGAGCAATGAGGATCATTTTGTGCCCCAGGACTCGAATTTGAGAAGCACCTTCTGAATTAGAGGAAGAGGAGGAAAGGCGTAGAGAAAGCGTTTGGTCCACTGCAGCCTGAACGCATCATGACAGAAAATGCCAGGCCCTGGATTTCTGGAGCAGAAGAGAGGCAGTTTTGTGTTGAGTGGGGATGCAAAAAGGTCCAGGTCTGGAGTTCCCCACTCTACGAATAGTGACTGAACTATGGTTGAGTCTAGAGACCACTCGTGAGGATCCGTCTCTGTTCTGCTGAGACGGTCTGCCAGTTCGTTCTGCACACCCAGCAGGTAGACAGCTTGAATAAGAGCCTTGTGCTCTAGGCACCATTCCCACACTCTCATTGCTTCCCTGCATAAAGGGTAAGAGTGCGCACTGCCTTGCTTGTTGATGTAATACATCACTGCGTTGTTGTCCATTTGAAGGAGAACGTTCTTGTGGCAGAGAATGTCCATCAAAGCCCAGACTGCATAAAGGACGGCCCTCATTTCTAAGACATTTATGAGAAGCTGGGACTTGTCCTGAGACCACGGACCTTGGGTGTGGAGATTCTGACAGTGCGCTCCCCATCCCATTAGGGACGCGTCCATGGTAATGGACATCTGATGATCCAGGGGAGCAAAGGGATACCCTTCCTGAAGATTGTCCTCTTGTGACCACCAGGTGAGTGACCTCTTCAGAGGTTCTGTCACCTCGATGAGAAAGGACTGAGGGTGCATGGATGGGGACCACTGAGTACTGAACATCCATTGAGAGGTTCTCATGTGGAGGCACGCTAGGGGTACAGTGAACAGTGAGGATGCCCTGAGACCCAGCATCCATTGCATCAAGATAGCTCGACCGAGCTGTTCTCTCTGACGTATCAGGCCATCTGTAGGATATCGCTCCTTCTGTCCTCTGGTAGAAAAACTTTCACGCAGGAGGTGTCCAGAAGAGTTCCTATGAAAAGGAGCTTCTGGGAGGGCTGCAATTGCAATTTCTTGAGGTTTAGCAGGACTCCCATGGACGTGAGAAAGTCCGACGTTGTAGCTACAGTGTCAAGAGTTCCTTGCCTGGAAGGACTTCCTAGAAGCCAGTCATCCAGATATGGGAACACTTGTATTCTGATCCTTCTGAGGTGTGCTGTGAGAACTGCACAATACTTTATAAGAACTCGCGGCACCGAGGATAGCCCAAAGGGCAGGACTCTGAACCGATAATGTTGGCCCAAAGCTACAAATCACAGGTATTTGTGATGCTTCCGGTGGATAAGAATATGCTGGTAAGCGTCCTGCATGTCCAGGGAGGCTAGCCAGTTGTGCTGATGAAGCAAAGGCAACAGGGTTCCTAAAAAATCATCTTGAACTTCTCCTTGGGAAGAAATTTGTTCAGTTCTCTGAGGTCCAAAATGGGGCGCCAGCCTCCGGTTTTCTTTGGAACCAGAAAGTAATGGGAGTAGAATCCTGTGTTTCGCTGACCTAGCGGGACTACTTCTATTGCCCTGTTGTTCAGAAGGCCTTGTATCTCAGAAGCAAGAAGGTCTGACTGAAAAACAGACAGCCTGGGCTGTCATTAGGGGGGGACGATTCGGAGGGGTCTCTGAGAAATTGAGGGAATACCCCTCACAAATTATCCAGAGGACCCATTTGTCTGAAGTTATGGACTTCCACTGATCATAGAACTGAGTCAGACGACCTCCCACCACTGAGAAAAAGTCCCCCTCGGGCAGCTGAGGTGGGACTTGGGCCAGAAACTCAGAAGGTGGCACTGGGTGCTTTAGGCCCTTGGGCTTTCTGTTGCATTTTCTTTTGAGGGCGAGGAGCTTGGTTTTTATTAAAACCTCCTCTGCCCTTACCTCGAAAGGACTGATGGTTGTGAAACTGACACTTATTAACATCCCCAGAAGGGGCGGGAGGAGGCTGAGCCAATTTAATAGCAGACCTAGTCTTTTGAGTAGCCTCTAGAGCTTGCTCTACTTGAGGACCGAAGAGATACATACCGTCAAAGGGTAGCGCCATGACTTGCTGTTGGGCATCATTCATAAATCCTGAAGTGCGCAGTGAGGAGGGACGGCGGGTACAAATCCCTGCTGTCACTGCTCGGGAGGCAGTATTGAAAGCGTCCATAGCTGCTTTAACCTGCTGGTTATTGGGCTCGATACCCCTAGTTATGGTTTGAAGAAGCTCTGAATTAGTATCAGATTCTGGCAGAGCTTCCACTATTTGTTTGAGCAAATGCCAGAGAATATACTTGTATTGAGAGAAGTAGCCCTGGTAGCTGACAATGCGAATACCCAGGGTGGATGCAGCAAAGACTCTCTTGCCTAAAGTATCTATCTTACGAGACTCTGTTTATAGGTCGAGCTGTAGTAGTATGAGGGAGGACAACCTTATCATTCTCTGCCAAGACTACAATAGGGTCCGCAAAGGATTGGGTGGCCAAAATGGGTCGATCTTTGGGAGCAGCATACTTTCTATCTATGGACTTAGCCACAGAAGGAGTGAGAGCGGGATTATTCCATACCATCTGAGAAAGAGTCTCAAAGGAAGGTTGTACCGGGGGAGTTAAATCCATAGGGATATCCGGGACATGAAGGTACTGGAGCCTTAAAAGCTTCCCAGGATCGATATCCATAGTCTGGAGAGAGAGAGTGTAATTCAAATTTTTCAGCAGAGAGTTAAACGACAGGTCCTCAACCACAGGCTCTGCAACAGGATTGGACCCTGGTTCTTCCACGTCATCACCCAGCCTAAGGTCTGCGTCAGGCTCAATACCGTCTCCTGACAGCCCAGGGGGACAGTATGGACAGGAAAGGAGTGAAAATTAGATGGAAAAGAGGAAGGAAAGGGGACAGAAGACGAGAGACCCTGAAAACTGGAAGACACCCCACTCAGCCTCGGTGCAGACGAGCCACACAGCCGCATGGTGCCAAGGACATGCCGACAGATTGCATGGCGCAGAGGGTGGCGCCGATAGGACGCATGGCGCAGAGGGCGGTGCCGAACATCCGGACGGCGCCGCAGGTGCAGAAACCAAAACAGGGCTCCGAAAACTAGGTTTTGAGGGAAAAGAAGGAAGAATTCCAGGAGACAGAGGCATCAGTGTGGCCCCCTGCGCCACAGCCATGTGAGAGGGGGAAAACACCTGAGAAAGAAGTTGGCGGCACCGAACACGGTGCCACACGACTAGGAAGGTCCAACCGCCCTACCTGGCTGCTTGAGAGCCCCGAAGGCTCCGGAGTGACTAGTCCAGGCAGCTGGACCAACCTCTGAGCCCACTGCTCCATAAGAGCGGCCCACTGGTGAAACTGCTCATCTGAAGCCCTACCAGAAGGCGGGGAAGGGCTCCGATGTCGCAGAGCTCGGTGACCGGAAGCGGAAACCGGTGACTCAAGGAGAAGACCGGCAACCACTCCACACCAACAGACTGTCTACGTGCAGATGTACCAGAGGGTGACCTCGGTGATGCCTTCTCTTTCCTGACCTGGGGTCAAGAAGAGCTATGGCCAACGGTGCAGAGAATGCAACCGCTTTATTATGCTTCCAGGGGACTGCCCCTCCCCCGGGCATTGGACCAAAGTTGTCAGACCCCCTTGGGAGAAGGTGGTGGATCGGACCCAGCCCAGTCCAGCTGACTGAACAGCTTTCATATGAAGTCTCCCTACAGTCACCCTGACCTGCTCATGGTCGACTCCCGTCAATATAGGCTGAAACTTTTTTTTTAAATAAGAATAAATATAGTAGCGGTGCCAATAGAGATATACTACAAAAATAAAACTGAAAACTATGCTGCTAGTTTGAAGTTTGACTCAGCCGAGGCAGTGACATCTTCACAAGCGCACTTGGCGGTGGGAAAAAGGAACTGGAGGTGGTTGAGGGTCGGCGCCAAGATACTCGTTGCCGCACAAGCCAAGGCTCGCGGCTCCATCTCTGGCACCGGCCCTCCGACTTAAAAGTTTACTCCAGCTGGGTCCTAGCGCCCCCGGCATAGTCCCATCAGTGTGAATGAATGGTGGAGACTTTATGTCCAGGAAGATACCAATACTACCCCAACCCTCAAGGAAGTGGCTCACATAGAAAGTGCCAAGGCTTTTAAACGTACGTTGGATCTGTTCCTCATAGAAAGTAACATTACTGGGCCCAGCACTACTTGATTTGATAGCAAAGGAAGGGTCATGTGTAGCATACCTCACAGCCTGATTATGTCCTTGGGGGAAGGAAAGGGGAGAGAGAGACAGAGTCAAGTGAGTGTGAGTCTGTGTGTGTGTGTGTGTGTGTGTGTGTGTTGGGGGGCAGGCAGGTGCAGTACTGCTGTCTTGCAAGAATGCCTGCATTCATTTCACTCCAAAATCAGTAGGCAATCTGTTTACCACTAGAGAACCACTTTAGATCAGCATTCTCTTTGCATTTTTGGAGCAGCCACTATGGACTACCAGTTACTTCCCGGTGGCAGCAGACCACAAAGCCCTGATACTGACCATGGAATCAGCACAGACGTGGAGGGGCAAGCAGGCACTGCTCAACCAAAACAGAGCATCACCACAAGCCGCAGAAAGAGGCATTCACAAAACTGGCAAATGCAAGTGAGCAGCACAGGGAATGGGCTTCTATTTTTAACAGAAACATTACAATTTATACTTCAATCCGAGGCCAGCTTTCAAACATTTTAGTGGTGACTCACTACAAACACACCTACACGCTCCCCAGAAAAAGATGGTGGGGGCACATGCAGGCCTTACCCTCTCTACCCTTTCTAAGGCAGCTCACCAGCTGGCAAAATGAATAACAAGTATCTAAATGAGTCTTCATGCATGAAAATAACCGGATGGTATTTTAGAAAGAGCACTGAGCGTCTATCATGCTGTCTCTATTCCTACATTAAAGTGTGCTTCTAGGTATCTACAACTGCCTAGCACGGCATACTGTGAGAGAGAACTAAACGACAGGGCTGTAAGTCAGCATAAAAGGAACATAAATCTCATGCTGTGCGACAGCCACCCAGCTGTGAAACCTGTAGAGAAAGGACAACCTTTCACAGAAAGCGGCCTGAAGTACAACCTATTTGGTTACAAGGGCACCATAAGTTAGAAAGTGTCCTGTGATATGAACATTACAGTAATTACAGAAATAAGAATGCACTCAGAAGCTTTCAGAATATCATGCAAAAGCACTTTAAACTACATAAATAATCATAAGTCAGTGATCACTCTGTTGCAACCATGGGGAGCCGCATCAAACATGCATGTAGAGGTGAGTTAAAATGACTCCGTCATTCCTGTAATGAACTGAATCAAAAAAAAGAATTGTATAAGCATAGGCTGTAGCTCACAAATGCCCCATGCCCCCAAAAGGGATGAATTTCATTTTAGGAACATGCCGCAGGTGCTAGGAGACAGATAACCTTGAAAGAAAAGCATGTATATGGATGTTTGCCCCGGCAAAAAATGAAAATGACGTACCTACCGTAATTCCTGATCTTTCTGTGCATCTTCACCATTCATCACATTTGGGTTCTGGCCAGAGGTCACGACCCTGCAGGAGCTTTTTTTGGGGGCTGGGCGGAGTCCACGCATCGACGGCGCCACCCTCGAGGCCGACACACTGCGTGACGCTCACAGGTTGGCCGTTAGGTGTCGTCAACCCCGCCCTCCCGCAAGTTCTGAGTTGCTGTAGAGTAAGAAAGGGTTGGGAGGGAGGGACAAGGAAGTCCAAGGGAGAAAGAAAAAGATATACAAACTAAAAGAAATAAACAACGGAGAGGACAGAAGGAGAGTAAGAAAAACTAAGGCGATAGAGAAGGGGCCCCAATCTCTGGAATCAGAAAAGGAAAGGGAAGGAGGGAGGAAAAAACAAGAAATGGGAGGGGAAGGACATATCCTGGACTGATGACTATCTCCAGACTGTATTAGGAGCTGCGAAAGAGTAGCCAGAAGGTTGAATTGCCAGAATTCAAGGCACAGAATCACTGGCAAGAACTCCAGCATAAGCAGAAGAGGCTATTCTGGAAGAAAGGGACAGGATACAGGGTTGTCCCCCCCCACCCCCCGAAACCACATATCTGGAAGGGGAGAAACAATAAGTTTCCTTAATTAAATTGAAGGATGATAGAGGAAGAGAGAGGAGAGAAAAGAGGGCAACCACCAACCCACACCCCAAAGGGGTGGAGCCAAGGCACTGAGGAGAGAAGCTACCTCTCCCCCGATCCCTCGCCCCTTCTACCAGAAGGTAAAAATTCCCCTGTGTGCCCCAGGTCACCCCGCTCCTGACCAGCAGAAAGAAAGGGGGAGGGAAGGGAGACACACAGAGGGAGGGGGACCGAGAGACTGAGGCCTCAGGGGGATGGGATTTGTGATGAATGGTGAAGATACACAGAAAGATCAGGAATTACGGTAGGTACATAATTTTCATATCTCATCTGTGTCAATCTTCACCATTCATCACATTTGGGTGAGCACCGAGCCCCCTGAAGGGGGCCCTAGACCCTAACGGACTAAGTCCCTTAGCTCCCAGTGGAGGAAAACACAGAGGGAGAACCGTTATGGGCCTGGCGAGGCCCGAGACTGGGGAGAGGGAGACGGGGACTCCCGGAGAGGGCAGGAGGTTGCCCCGACAGATGCCACCTCACTCTACGGGAGAAAAGCTGGGTTCTCCGGTACATAGAGAAAATCACCCTATGCCGGGTCAAAGGTGACAACCGGGAAAGACGCAGCCATGCTGTCCACCTAGTGCAGATCACTGTCCCTATGACACTGGAAGCTACCTCATTGGCGTCGTAAGATGCCCTCGTTTGGTGCCTTGCTAGCTCCAGGCCACATGCAAAGAGTGCAATGGCTTGTCTGGTTACCTCCAAATCAGGCATAGAGGCTAGGAGTTGACCTAGCCTGGACCACAGAAACCTATCATAGGTACCATAGTGGGTCTGATGAGCAGAAATTGAAAGAAACAACCATGCCCAGTAGAAGGTCCTCCTCCTCCAGAAGTCAAAATCCACGGAATCTTGATCTGGGGGCCGGTCACGGTGGAGGGCACGAAGCCCATCGGGAGTGTCCAGTTGCGTCAGTCCTGTCCAAGGATGAGGCACATGACCTGGAGACTCCGGTGGTGCACAATACCTCTGGCTCAGATCCCTAGGGGCTGAGACTCTGGAAAAGGGTCTTTGCCAGAACCGTAATGATGTCTCCCAGAAAGGAGCAAGCCAGGCGGGCACCACAAGGGTGGCCGCACTGAAGTCGCTTTACAAGGCACGCGTCGAATGCTACGGATTGTGCTGAGTGGGTGGGGTGACACGCAGGTCTTCCATCATCCTCACAAGGAAATGCTGATACTCCGTGCGATCAGCAGCAGGGGAGATGTGGACAGAAGGTTCCTCTCCTCCAGAAGAGGAGCATGAGGAAGCAGAAGACCTCAGAGATCCAGAGGTTGGCTGCTCAGGGGGAGGGTGGAACACCCGCTTATCCATGGCCCTGACATATGTAGGGAAGTGAGCAGCCACACCCCTGAATTGCTCCCACGAGAGATGTCCCTTAGGGCCACAAATGCCTGGGAGAGCAGGAGATGGTGACAGAGGAGTAGTGGCTAGGTCAACAACAGAAGGCGACCGTCCTCTGTCCAGGCAAGAGAGCGAACCAGGAGCCTCAAGGGAAGGAGGAGGAACTCTGGAAAGCCCAACAGCCAACAGCTGATCAACCACGCTAGAACTGCCTAGGCTGTGCCCTGAAGAATCCCTCCTGTGAGGTGACCGGGACCGTGAAAATACATAGGGACAGTCCCTTCCCTCCAAAGACTTGGGCCCTCTCGATGAGACCAAGAAGGAAGGATGAGGGTCCGCGCTCCGACTCCTTCCTGAACCTGGGTGGGTCCCGGAAAAGGGTCACCGCATCAAACCCTGACCCCTCAGAATCCGAAAAAGTCCTCCTCCTCGCAAACACCAGCCTAGGCAGCTGACAACCCTGGTCAATCCCAGAGGGGACCACCCAGGGAGTAGCACCCTCCCCTCCCATGGGTGCTCCAATCGGCCCTAAAGTTGGGCGATCCAGGCACACCACCTGTGGGGTAGCCCAACTGAGGGGGCAGAAAACCCTCTGAGCCCACGCTGCAGGGCAAAAGTGGCCTGCACGACCGCCTGCTGGTCAGCACCCCTGACCCTAGACTCGGGGGCTACTGCCCACTCCTCAGAGGGAGGCCGTCTCCGGTCAGCAAGGGAAAACTACCAGGGTGTCCACATGGGCTGCCTACTCCAAAGAGTCGGACAGCCGGTCCGAACCACACTCACAGTCTATCTCGGAAGAGGTAGAGACCAAAGTTTGGTGCCAAACCGTACACGGATGCCCGCTCCTGTCTAAACCGAAGGAGGTGCCAGTCCAGATGTCCACACCAGAGCCGTCACTGAACTCCCTCATGGCACTGCAAACGGTGCCCAAAGAAGAGACTGTGCCAAGAGCGGCAGCAGAGCCAGAGCTGATGTCTGCCACGGTGCCGTCCTGTCCCACAGTGCCGCGAATGGCACCAGAGTCAGGGACAGGGTCAACAGTGACACTAACAGCTCCATCGGCACCCTGTGAGTGGCACCGAGGTCAGCACCTCTCACGGGCGCTGTGTCCTCGCCGCACCGAGGTGAGAAACGGTCAAGACAGCGCCCATAGAACCTCCCAGAGTGATTCAGCACCATTGGCACCGCCAGATTTCGGGCTGACAGACTGAAGACTGAGCGGCGCCATCAGGGGCCCACGGCGCCGAGGCCCAAAATGGCACCGATGGACGGCGTTGAGGACGGTGCCGACCTAGGCTTCCCAGTCCAAGGAAATTACACTGGGGGAGCCTTCACCCCGGAACAGGCGATTGCCAGAGTGGTGCCTCCTGCCCACTCCCTAGAAGGAATGGACTGGGCCTCCTGAACCGTGGAAGGGCCTTCTGCCACGGCAAGGCTACTAGAGGCAGAAGCCTCCTCCTCCGCAGTCCATACAGAACTGGGAAGGGGACCCGGAGAAGGCCGAGAGACTGCGGCCCAGCCAGGCAGTGCCACGCCTGTCCCAGTCGTCGGAGTCATTCCAACTTTCCATGTGCGCTGATCGAGGACACGACGATCCACAGAGAAACAGGCATCGCACAAATCCATGTCGTGAAGCGGGCCAAGACATGCAAGACAACGACCATGCTGGTCGGTAACGGAGTACTTGCGGCTACACGGGCACAGACGCATAGCGGGCCGCCCCGTTTTCAGTGATTTTTTGTCCTCCGACTGAGACATGATCGACGGAAAAACAATTCAAAAACAGACTCGACGTCGCTGAAAAATAATAAAAGGAATAGTCTTACCAACAGCGGTGTCGAGTAGGGTGAAACGGATCCGGCAGGTAAAACTTTTGGTGTCGAAGACACGAGAGTAGGCCGTTGTTGCTTGAGCTCATCACAAGGTGTGACCTCTATGGCGGGAGACGAAGAACTGGCGGGAGGGTGGGGTCGACGACACCTAACGGCCAACCCGCAAGTGCCACGCAGTGCGTCGGCCTCGAGGGTGGTGCCATCGGTGCATCGACTCCGTCCATCTAAAAAAAAAAAAAGAGCTCCCGCAGGGTCGTGACCTCCAGCCAGAACCCAAATGTGACAAATGGTGAAGACTGACACAGATAAGATCAACTAGCTATAATGGTGCATTGCCTTAGTGGAGTATAAAAATGAGCAGTTTGTTCTCTGGCAACAAATGCAGAGATTTTTGGAAGAAGAGATGCAATCCGATTACAGAGCAAGGGGCACAACGCTAGCAGATACTACACACAACCAACCAGGGCAGTGATTTTAGGAATAGACAATTATGGTTGAATTACAGAATGTGGAGCACAAGCCAGGCATCAACCATTAACCAAAAGCAATAGGTGCAGGAACTTATGAAATGGAGAGATCCGGTCTGGTTACAGAGTGCCAGGCACAGCCCAGACAGCAACCACCTGCCACCAGAGCAGAGACTTTAGGAATGGACAGATACGGTTCGATTACTCAGTGTTGTGCAAACCCACTGGCCACCAGTAACCGGTGCAGAGACTTAAAGAATGGAGAAATGTGTCTCCATTTCTAAGTGTTAGGTAGAGCCCAGGCAATGATATTCTACAGACACTGCCACCTATTTAGGAGTCGGTGGTGATGTGCAGCCATCAGAAATGAATTACAGTAATCAGATCAATGCAGAACATTCACATAAATCAGACAGGTGCCCAATCCTGGCACTAAAACAATGGGCATCCGAAGTAAAACTAGGATAATGGTAGAACGCTGTTTGACTAAATGATTAATATGTTGCTTAAATGATAATGTGGCATGTGTACTAACATCCAGGTTCCTAATCATTGTTTGGGGTGAGTAAACTGGATCTGCACATTTCAGAATGTTAGTGCCTAACCTGTTAATTGCATTTTATGAACCAACACTCTCTAATTCAGTTTTGTTAAGGGTGAGTTTAATAGTGTGAGTTAAGCATGACAGGTGAGGAGGTTAGACAGCATGAAAGACCACTAGGGTACTCACAACATAACACAGGCAGGATGGGGAAGACTGGGTGGGTCATGAGGCCTTTTTCTGCTGTCAATGTCTATGTTTCTGCATAAAACATAACTGATTTTCCAGCATCTGTAACTGATCCCCCACCTCACCTCCAAAATAAACAGTTCTGTGCCACTTAAATGCTAGAAGGCTACACCGCTGGAATGATGTAACAGAGCTGCATGTTTTGGGAGAGAAGGAAGCAACTCTTGACCTTCTTGAACTTCTCCTCAATATATCCGCACTCTTTGGTTTTGGAGACGATGCCAAGCTCTGCAGCACAGCAGACACGCAAGAGGGGGCCACAGGAAAGAACCCTAATCTAAAAAAGCTGGAAGAATGGTCAAAACAATGACAGTTGAAATTCAAGGCCATGAAGTGTAAAGTTATGCACCTGGGGAGCAAGAACTCGGGCAGAAAATATACCCTAGGAGGGGAACAACTGATAGAAACTAAGGTTGAGAGGGATGAAGGAGTACTCATATCTGATGATATAATGACAACTAGGTAATACGAAAAGTCGGCACAGAAAGCTAACGGCATCCTTGGATGCATAGGTAGGGGTATCATGAGTAGAAATAGCAAGGTGATAATTCCGCTGTACAGGTCTTTGGTGAGGCTGCACCTAGAGTACTGTGTCCAGTTCTGGAGACCACACCTCAAGAAAGACAGAGATCGTCTGGAGACCACTCAGAGGACAGCTACGAATATAATCCACGGACTTCATCAAGAACCCTATGAGTCAAGACTCAACCATCTCAAGATGTACTCACTGGAAAGGAGGAGGGATGGGGGTATATGATAGAGA
Source organism: Neoceratodus forsteri (assembly GCA_016271365.2). NCBI lineage: Eukaryota > Metazoa > Chordata > Ceratodontiformes > Ceratodontidae > Neoceratodus > Neoceratodus forsteri. Next base: position 150,234,353 of record CM028130.1, on the reverse strand, counting down.
GTCAAATACCTCAAAGGAAGTAACCGAGTACAAACGCAGGACCTTTTCAGAGAAAGCTTGTCTACATGAACAAGGGGGCCCAGCATGCACCTATGGTGGGGGGTAGATTCAAAACCAGCATCAGTATGTTTTCTTCATAGAAAGGGTGGTGGAGCCTTGGAACAGTCTGCCCCCTGAAGTCGTGGCAGCAAAGATAGTGAGAGAGTTCAAGCTAGCATGGGATAGGCACTACAGAAACTTAGGAAGGAAAAAAGACGGGGGCGGGTAGCACACATGGGCAGACTAGATGGATCATACACTCCCCTTCTGCTGGCACTTACTTATGTTCTTATGAGTCAGAGGCACAGAGACCCCAGGAGAACCTAAAACGTCTGGGGATGATGGCACTGGAAGGCCCCAGCATGTGTGTGCCATCAATCAAGATCTTTATTTAATCAGGCGGGAACACCATTGAGCATGACTCATTTACAAGATGGACCTGGAGTAGGTAGACATCAGCAATTTGGTATAGACATAAGTACACTGGCAGACAGTATACAGGTAATTACAATTAACATGGCATGGCAGTATCATAGAAGACACTGGTAAGACCATAATGCAGCATATGATACAGGCAAAGTGCAAAGGCAGGCAGAATACAACTATATGCAAATTATATACAAGGCAGATACACGTAGAGCAATGATAGGCCATTTTCAGACTGATCGAGAAGTTTAGCCTAGTAAGGCATGGCCCTTGTATTGTGTGTGCAGTAAAGACAGTATAAACACAGGGTGTGTACTAAGTATAGAGAAGAGTAAGCAAGGGTTAATAAGAGGAGGTAGTTCTTGGGAGGGGGGTGGGGAGAGGTGAAGGCAACTACATATATAGGCACGGTTTACACTGGCCAGATAAGGTAAGTCTAAAGTAAGTGATGAGAGAGGGTTTAGATGCTTATAGGCAGGGGGAGACAGGCGGGAGTAAACGTAGAGCCAGGGTTAAGAGGTGTCATTGACGGAAGCAGTTGCAAGTCTCCTGAAAAGATCGTAGGACAAGGTTTTTAAAGAAGGACAATGGCACCGGTGAGACGAGTTGAAGTGTTTTTTATGCATTATTCCAGAGGACAGCTAGGGCATGGCTTATCGCAGTGCGACCAAAGTACGAAATAACTTTGGGGATGGAAAAGGAAATGCGAGAGAGATTTCTTAGCAGACAGCCACTGGGGTTGCAGGTGGGTAGACAATCCTTGCTATACTGAGGCACCTTATTAGAGATGGCCCTATAGGTCTAGAGCACAGCATTCTTGTGCTGCCTGAGGCTAAGTAAGCACCATCCCACGCTCTTGTAGAGAGTACAGTGGTGTGTTAAGTAGGGGGCGATATATATGGTGACACCTGTCCCAACTGCCTCAGCACCCTTTTTACCAGAGAGAGTGAAAGGAAAGGAGACATACAGAGAAGTTTCAGAATAAGAAAAGAAAGAGGATTAATCAGACCCCTCTACCCCACCTCGAGGGAATTATCAGGCTTATCTCCCTAGGGATTATTAGACCCTCCCCCAGGATCATCAGACTTCCCTGCACCCAAGGAATTATCAGACTCCCCCTAAAGGGATTCTTAGACTCTCCACTTGGTATTATCAGACTACCCCCCACCAAAGATTATCAGATCCCCTAGGGATTATCAGAATCCCACTCACCTGTTAGAGATTATCAGACCCTCCATGATTATCAGATCCCTTGGGATTATCAGAATATAATGTATTTAGAATGTTGATTAACCTCTGAAATTGGCAATATTACAAACTGTAAACCCACTGACATGACGTCAAGTCAGTGGGTTTACAGAAAAGAATGTCATCGATAAGCAGCATTCCACAAAGAACGCGATCACTAGTTTCAGCAAATTATTCAAACTGCATTCCAGTCATAGCAGTTTACAGTCACCAGACTAGCGATCGCGATGTTCAAACTCTGAGTTTTTCTTTTGCCACTTACATACCTTGCTATTTCCACCAAGCTCCTCTTGCTAATCCGGATCGCTCAACCAAATGTAACGTGACCTCCACAGTTCCTGTCACGCATGCCACCTTGACCTCAACGGGTCAACCGGATGGTCCTCCGCTCACTTTTTTCTCATTGTCTGTGACAAAATGTGGCTAAATACACTGTAAAGATAACGGTTACATATGATAAGTGATAATCAGCCTTTGTTGTTATAGAACGGTAAACCTCTCGAGCTACGCTCTTGAGGTTTACTGTTTCCCTAGCAACAACTCGAGGTGATTACACCGTGCTCATCACCTATGTGTTAGCCATTATCCTATATGTTATAACATCAGTATGCTGTAAACCTTGCTTAACTATGTCATAATGATGGGATTACAGGATAGAATGTCACCACCTGTCAAAATTCTTGGAAAGAAAAGGTGATCTGCTGCTTGGACATTCATTTAAAACACACACATTCCATTCAAACAGTTACAGACACTCTGCAGTACAAATCACAATGGCTAATTTCAGCACTTCAACTGCTCAACATTCAAACCAGGAGGCATTCATAGCTGAGTAGGAGAACAAACGCACATTAAAAAAAAAAAAAAATGTTTTTCCCCACAGCTGTTTTTTACACTATATAGTCATATCAACAGCATGGTCAATCATAGACGTAATCACCCCTGCCGTTATAACAACTGTAAACCTCTCGAGCCGCGCCTTGAGGTTTACTTAGCTATCCTGGCAACTGCTTGAGGTGATTACATCGTGGTTAACCTCTGTTACTCAGGCATTATCTTCTATATACCCAGAGAATTAACAATCTCTCCAGATAAGGATTATAAATCCCCCCCCAAGGATTATCAGACTCTCCTCAAAGGGGATTATCAAACATCCCCAAGGGATCATCACACTCCCCTCCTAGGGATTATTAAACTCTCTCCCTTAGGGATTATCAACATCCCACCAAAGGATTATCAGACTCTCCACCCTAGGTATTATCAGACTCTCCCCAAAAGGCTCCCTCTAGGGATTATCAGGCTTTCCTCAAAGGGGATCATCAGACTTTCCCCATATGGGATTATCACATTTCCTTTAGGGATTATCAGCCCCCCCGCCAAGTGAACTACCAGACTCTTCCACTCGCTTAGGGATTATTGGACACTGCCCAAATGGTAATATCAGATTCTCCCCCTAGGGATTATCAGATCCCCCCCACCCCAGGGATTATCAAACTCCCCCACTTTAGGATTATCAGATTCCCCACCCAAGACTTTCAGAATCTCCCCAAAGGGATTATAAAACTCCCCAGGATAAAACAGACTCCCCCAAGGTATTATCAGACTCTCCCCCTTAGAGATTATCAGACTCGTCTCAGAGGATTATCATACCCCCCAACAAATTATCAAACTCTCATTCCAGGGATTATCAGATTTTCCCCTAGAGATTATCATAGTCTCCAGACTAGAGATTATCAGTATCTCCACCCAAGGGACTGTCAGACTCTCCTGAAAGGGGATTTTCAGTTATCCACTAGGGATTATAGGATTCCCCCATAAGGATTATTACACACTTCCCAAAGGGATTATCACACTATTCGCAAAGGGGATTATCAGACCGTCTCCTCTAAGGATTATAAAACTCTTTCCAAAAGGGATTATCAGATTCCCACTAGAGATAATCAGACTTCTTCCTCAGGGAAAATCAGACTCCCCAAGGAATTATCAGAAGCTCGCCACTCTAAAGATCAAATGCTGCTTCCCTATGGATCATCAGACTCCCCTATGCCTTGAAGGAGGCAGTATAGCATAGTGGTTAAGAACAGTGAGCTGCAAACCTGGAGACCTGGGTTTGAATCCCATCAGCCCCCACTTGCATACTGTGTGACCCTGAGCACGTCACTTAACTTCCATTGTGCTGCCTTTCCTGGTTAAACAATTTCCCCTTCCCTTCCTTCCCATAGGGATCATCAGCCACTTTCCCCTTAGGGATTTATCAGACTCTGCCTGCCCCCCCGGGATTAATAACCCCCCCCACCAGGGATTATCAGACTCTCCACAAAGATTATTAGATTCCCCAGGGATTACCACACACTCCCCACTAGGGATGATCAGACCTCCCTCCTATAGATTATAAAACTCTCCCCCCCCTTGGAATTATGACTCATACCTCTAGGGATTATTAGACTTTTTACCCTAGGAATTATCAAATACCCTTCCCCTAGGGTTTTACTCCCCTCCCCCAGAGATTCAGACCCTTGATTTTTTTTTTTTTTGCTCTTATGCTCCTGTGTATGTTGATTTACACCAGTCCCTGGAAAGCAACAGCTCGTTCTAAAGAGTTTAGACTACATTGTATTTTAGTGTTGCTCCGACTAATTAGGCTTCATTTTGTTTTGTGCTACATAACACAGCAATAAATAAATACTGACCTTTTAAAAATATTATTCGGTTTAATTTTGTTTTGTGCTGCAGTACCATTTTGCAGAACAGGGAGGGACTCTAAACTCAGGCAGAGGCACACACCCTGTGATTTATTGTTCCTGATGCTCAGAAACACTAACTTTTTAAATTAGAGAGGGGAAGCGGGGACTGACAAGCGAAGAACAGGGGGGAAAAAAAAGGCACGGCTGACATTTTAAAACCAAAGCACCAGCCTATAACATTCATTAGCAAATGCTGTTAATCAAGCATGTATTTGGTTTTGCAATACACTTAACACAGTTGGTGTGTGAGTACCTCTGGTGAGAGGTAGTGAAAAGTGCAATCCTTAAATGAAATATTACTGTCTGGTATTTTAAATCTGTCTAAAGCTGTGTTCAGTTTAACAGGAGACTTGGTATTCTGAGGGTCATTCTGGAGCTTTGCAGCACAGTACACTGAGACTGTTTCAGTGGCTGAGATCGCTGGGGAGCCCAAATTTAGCACAATAACAAAGTTACCATCACAAAAGTGTTTGTAACTGTTAGACTGCTACACTAAGGACATTCACACAAACAGTGTTTTGAAACACTATATTTTACTTTTTGAGCATCCCAATGAAACAGAAGTTAAGGAGCAACTTGCTTCGGGTTCGGGTAATCTGAAAAGAATCGCACTAGTGAACGGGGCAAGCGTGCGCGGGGCCGCGAGCAGAGTTACACGCATCCCATGCATGTCAGCTGAGGGAGGTTGTAGTTTGGGCCAGAGAAGACAATTAAACTCTAAGTACGTTACACTGAATAAGCAGAAACAGTATGGATATTCAAGAAGGGTTTGTAACTTTGAGCTCAGGTGAAATTGCCATGCTTTGTATATTTTGCAATAAATTCTGCTTAGAATCACAGGCAGGGTTCAAGGGCCTAAAATGTTCCCAATGCTTACAGATTTTGGATTTAAAGGCAAAGATTATAGCTTTGGAACACATTGGTGACATGAAACGAAGTACCACTCAGGATAATGCAGACAGTATCACATCTAGGGTACTACAACAAATTAATAAATCACAAGAAGATTCATTTAAAAGAAATAGAAAAGTAGATTCTAGTAGTCACAATCAGGAGTAGAGTCCAGTGAAGATTAAAAACAAAGCAAAAAAGGGCAGATGATGTATGGAGTTTAATATTCCAACACAAACTAGTTTCTCCCCTTTTGCATCTGTTAGAGAAACAGACACCGAGCAACTGGGATACCTTTCTGATAATGATATCCAACCGGTGCTCGATAAAGATGTAGAAAATTTAACTACACTTGATAAGAGCTCATCTTCGGTCACTAAAAGTACATTTTACAACAAAAATTAACGGACAGTTACTGCCCAGGTTCATGCATTAGCCGACAAAGTTAAGTAATACTGAAAACCCTTTAAAACTAAAAATTAACAAAGACATGGCAGTCAATAACAATAAAATGGGAGATGGAAATAGTACCAGTCCAGACAGTTTAAATCTAGCGCCGACCATAAATGGAGAACAGAATATGGTCACCTCACATTCCACAAACACTTCCAAAAGACAAGTTTTTGTTTTAGGGGACTCCATAATCAGATATACCGACGGACATATTTGCAAAAGAGACAAGGCAAACCTTACCTGTTCAAGCGATAGAGGAACATGGATACGGGATACTGACCGAATGCTCCTTGGCATCATCGATTACGCTGGAGATGAGCCACCAACGGTACTCCACGTTGGTACAAATGATATTAATAAATTCACAGTGGACGATATCAATTATTACACTCACAATAACACTGAGACAAGGGGGAAGTGGTTTTTGCTTTTCTGAATTACTACCAGTTCCCAGGGCTAACATCGTGAAACAAAATGAGATTAAACAAGTGAACGAATGGTTAAGAAAATGTGCTTACTGGAAAAAGTCAAATGCATTACCCATTGGGAAAAGTTCTCGTGTGATAAAAGTATTTTTAGCTGGGATGGCCTCCACCTAAGTAAAAAGGAGGCAGCTGAGCTAGGGAAGTCCACTGCTGATACCACTGAAGCATGTTTAAACAGAGTGGGGGGGCTGCAAATGGGGAAGGCTTCTAAAATTAATTTTAACTACAATGTGCAAAAATTTGATAACTACAAAATATTAGTAGCCAACACCAGAAGCCTGAATCTGCTTAAAATCGCATAATTAGCAGGATATTATTCAATAACCAAATTGATATCGCAGCATTATGCGAATCTTGGTGGGATGATACCTCAAATTGGTATAACTCCGTCCCTAGTTACACCCTGTACTATAAGAACAGACACAATAAAAAAGGTGGAGGTGTGTGTTTTTATGTATCCAATAGAATTTTAGTAACAGAATACCCCTTACCTAATAACTCAGTAGAGATAGAGAAGGGTTATGTATTCAGGTAACTCAGCAAAGTGGAAAAAATTTTCTCTTGGCAAATTTCTATAGACCCCCTTCCTCCAACTTAAATAGTGATACTCTTTTGATCGCAGATATAAAACATCTGGCATCTCAAGCTGAAGTGTTGATAGTAGGAGACTTAATCTCCCAGGGATAAACTGGGATACATCATCTACTAAAACATCGCTAGAAGGTCTCTTTTTAGACTCCATGTTAATGGCAGGACTTGATCTGTTAGTTCAGGAACCTACCAGGGAAAAGAACATCCTGGACCTTGTTATGACAAATGTTTCACCTGACATAAATAATCTCAGCATCATTAGCCCCACTGGCAACAGTGACCACTACTCAATCATATTCGAAATCAAAAGACACAAAACAAATATAGGTTGGACAAATTACAGATACAATCACAATAAAGCAAATTTTGATAAAATCAACAAAGCTATAAATGGGTTCAACTGGGAAAATCTCTTTAAAGACTTGAATATAGAACAATGTTGGGAGTTATTTAAATCAGTCATTGACGAACTAGAGAAGTTATACTTCCCTATTAAAAAAAAGAAAAGCAATAAAAAAGGCAAGGTTCCTTCATGGCTGACAAATGCAATTAGGTTACAAATTCATTAAAAAAGAAAAGGCATTTAAAACTATGAAAACATACCCCAGTCAATCTAACTATGCACAGTATAAACACAAATTAAGAGTCACTAAACAACTAATTAGTAAAGAAAGCCGGAAAATAGAATTTAAACTAGCTGTTACCAAAAATTCTAAGACATTCCATTCTTATATAAATAATAACAAACACAAGGCACATGGCACTGAAAACTTAAGTGATAACGGGAAAGACATTATCGATAATTTGGATATGGCAAATAAATGTCAATTTTTCTGAGTCAGTGTTTAACAAACAGAAATATAAATTCATCAGCCACTAGCTACGGAGATCAGTGAACACGAGGCCTTAGAAGCCTTAAAGTTGACCAAACCAAACACAGCTCCCAGACTAGATGGCATAAATCCCAATATTTTGATAAATGCTTCTTCAATCTATCTGTATTCCCCTTAAACTTATGTTTAACGCCTCACTGCAATATGGGGAAATACCTGCAGAATGGAAACAAGCGTTAGTTATAAAAAGGTAGTTGAAAACTACCGACCCATAAGTCTTACGTTGGCTATATGCAAAATAATGGAATGCATTTTAAAAAATAGAATAGACTTAGAACTAGGAAAAAAAATGGACTTAAAGACTTAAAACAACATGGTTTTATAAAAAAGAAATCTTGTACTACAAACCTTATTAGCTTCTATGAGAAGGTCAGCAAGTTGTTAGTTAATGGTATTTCGGTCGATGTCATATTTCTTGATTTTAAAAAAACATTCGATGGCCGGCCTGGTAGCACTGAGGGTAGAGGTGCTGGACGCCACACCTCACTCCACGTCGGCGACCCCGGGTTCAGGAATGGACTCGAGATGCCAGGAGGTCAGCAAGGGAGGAGAGGGATTGAGTGTCCGAGTGACTGCTCTCCCTCTCCAGGGTGGGGGGATCCAAGTTGTCAATGCACTTTCGGCCCCTACCGGAGGATGGGAGTGGGGGTGCACTGGCAATGTGTAATGGGGCTGAGCTGGGGCACGGCATCGGGGAGGAGTGCCATTGCAAGCCCCATTCATGCAGGGGCACAGAATAAGGAAAAAATGGTTACCAGTCGCGGCGGCTTGATGGCCATCCAATGGGGGCACCCGGCTCAGGGGGCATCGCTGTACTCTGGATCCGGACATGGTGGGAGATTGGGGGGGTCTCCACCACCCTGCAGTGGGGGTAGAAAGCAAGGGTCCCTAGGAGCCGGGCTGCACTGGACAGCAGCTGGAGGATTCGGATGCTCAGATGACCAAAGGCAGACCGGGAGCCAGGCAGAAGAAAAAAGGATTAAGAAAAAAAAAGCATTCAATAAAGTTCCACACAAAAATTTTGTAGACAAAATGCAGAGTATGAATATGGATCAGCATACAATAAGGTGGGGTGCAGCACGGTTAGAAAACAGAACTCAGGTGGTTAAAATTCTGGAGACTTATTCAAACCCTACGCCAGTGACTAGTGGGGTTCCCCAGGGCTCGGTCATGGGGCTTACTTTATTTGGTATTTTCATATCATATCTTCATAAAGGGATAAAGGTAAATTTGCAGATGACACTAAGGTATGTAGCGAGGTGAATTCTGCTGAGAAAATTACATCACTGCAAAAGACATCATTGCAAAAAGACATCACCATAAACCACTGATTAGAACAACTTCCAAGACAAATAATGGAGTTAAAATCACTACTGTCCAAGTTCATGCTGAACATCATTCAATTGTTAAGATATCTATTCCGCAAGGTAATTCAAACTGTAACACGGTGGTCCAACCACTAGTATCTCCTCCAACCGTGGATCCCTCGATAGAGGAAGTTGACATAAGTGCGCATCCTTCAATCCGAATTCAATAGATATTACGGACACTATCCCCTCCAGACAAACTTATGTTTTCGGAGACAGTATGATCAAATACATTGATGTCCAAATAATGTAAGAATGATAACGAAAATAGAACATGCTCCAGCTTCCGTGGAGCTTGGATTAGGGATATAGAACGAATGGCACCTAAAATCTTGGAATCTGCAGGCTTGTACCCCTTGGTAGTGGTCCATGCAGGAACTAACGATGTGAATAAATTCACCATTGAGGATATCAAAAAACAGTTATAGTTCCCTAGTTAGTTTATTAGAAAATAGGGGTTGTGATGTCATCATCTCAGAAATCCTACCTGTTCCCAGAGCACTGACTAAAATTAAAAACAAAATGAAAACAATTAATGAATGGTTACAGAAATGGACATTAAACAGACATATTGACCGTATAACCTATTGGGAAAAATTTGTTGATGACTATAGCCGATTTAGCTGGGATGGTTTACACCTGAGTAAAAAGGGTAGTTCGGTACTCAGTAAAATTATGTTAGCAAAGATCGAGAAACATTTAAACTAAGTACTCAGGGGCAAAAAGGGGCCCAATTAAATTTAGACAACCCAAACTCCATACTTCATAGCAAGGCCTCAACTACTTCCTATACAATTCTAACGACTAATGTTAGAAGTTTGAATTCCACTAAACTTAGTGAGTTTTCAGCTATTATTATTAGCAGTAAAAAAAACGGACATATTGCCATCACTAAAACATGGTAGGATGGCTTATCTGATTAGGTAAACATTCCTGGTTATAATTTAATTTACAAAAATAGAGCTATCAGAAGAGGAGGAGAAGTTTGCCTCTACTTAAAGGAATCTATTATCTTTGAAGAGATTAATAATATAGACGATACTTTAGAAAGCTGTTTTTTTTTTCAACTTAAAAATAAATCAGGAAAACCTTTTATCTTAAGGATTGTGTATAGACTTCCATCTGTGGATACAAACGAGAATCTATGCGCTGTAATTACTTCCCTAACTAATAAATCTGATATCCTTTTAATGGGAGACTTTAATCTTCCGGATGTTAATTGGGATCAACTGACAGCAAAAAAAAAAAAATCAGGCTGAATCCCAATTCTTGCACATATTTATAACTCTTGGCCTGAATCAACTGGTAACAGAACTGACTAGGGACAAAAATACTTTGGAAATAATACTGACTAACCTTGAATCTAACATTGATAACATTTCCATAACTAATCCCTGAAGTAACTAACAGTGACCATAATTTAATACTGTTTGATCTGGTCACTTCTTTAACCAGTAATAAAACCACTGGTTTCAGATTCAACTATCCTAGGGGTAACTATGACGCTAATAGATCCTCTTTAGATAAAACTGATTGGTTTATCTTATTCTCCAACCTTAAGGCTACTGATAGTTGGAATTTACTAAAAAACATCTTAAATGAATTGGGGAATCATTATATGTCCCTATTAAGAAAACATTCAATAACAAGGGTAAGATCCCGCCATGGTTCACTCCAGCCATTCATAAACAAATCAAAAGAAGACAGGCAACATATTACAAAATGAAAAAAAAAATGCTGTGTATTTCATTATTTAAAAAGGAGGTAAAAAAAAAAACTAAGGCGCTAATCAAAGCAGAAAGAAAGAAATTAGAATTTAATCTTGCTCTTTCAAAAGGGAACACTAAAGCAGTTTATGCATATGTTAATTTCTACAAAAAGACATTGAACCCAATCTCTTCTATGCTCAAAGATGGTAAGGATATAAATAATACTCAGGAAACAGCCAAACTCTTTAATGAGTATTTTGGTTCTGTGTTTTCAGGAGATGATACCATTCTTCATACATCACATCTCTCCTCTCACCATCACGAGTTTATTACATACAATGACATAAAAATTGCAATGCAATCTCTAAATAAAAATTCTTCCCCAGGTCCGGATAATCTGAATAACTATTTATTTACAGAAATTATAGACCAGGTGGCTGTCCCAATGTATATCATTTTTAACAAATCACTAGCCACAGGGAAGGTTCACGGAGAACTGGAGGAAGGCAATTGTTGTCCCCATCTTCAAAAAAGGTAGTAAAAAATTAAACAATTATAGACCAATTAGTCTAACTTCTACTGGGAGTAAACTAATGGAAAGAATTCTGAAAAATAAAATTGAAAATGAAATAAACACCCCGAGTTTAACAGACACTACATAGCATGGCTTCCAAAGAGGTAGATCATACACAACCAATTTAATTACTTTTTACGAAAGGGTGAGTGCAAGTTTGGATCAAAGCATTCCAGTGGACATCATATATCTCGACTTCAAAAAGGCCTTTGATTTAGTACCACATCTTTTTTTAATAAATAAGACGATTAGTTTAGGTTTCAGTGATTATTTAACCAACTGGCTACTGGATAAGTCACAAAGAGTTACGAGAGGCATCTCGCTATCATCTAGCATTAAAGTGACCAGTGGAGTCCTTCAGGGATCAGTCTTAGGATCTATATTGTTTGATATTTATATCAGTGACCTCCATATTGGTGCGTCCAATAACATCTGCAAATTTGCAGATGACACGAAACTGTCGGCCAAGGTTGACAATCCTGAGAAAATTTTTCTCCTACAGAAGGACTTATGGGTTATTGAATTATGGGCACGTAACAATAAAATTAAATTTAACTCTGAAAAAATGTGATGTTATTCATCTTGGAATAAAAAATTTAATTACCGACAACTATCTGAACAATCCAAAAATTAACCATTCTAAATCAGAAAGAGATTTAGGAGAAATTATTAATGGCTCCTTCTCTTCTGCTGATCATTGTTGAAAAATTGCTCAGACTGGTAATACTATACTCTCAGCCATTAAAAGAACCTTTGTCAGTAGGAGTGAGTGTTGTTTACTACCATTATACAAGTCTTATATTCTACCACATACAGATTACGTAGCTTCCTTCTGGGCACCTCAATATAACAGAGACCATAAAATGGTAGAAATTATGCAAAGAAGGATAACTAAATTGATATCTAGAGTCAAACATTTGCCATATGAACAAAGACTACAAGCATTCGACTTACATGACCTCAAATTATGACGTGATCGGGGTGATATGTTACTTCTATATAACATCTTGAAGGACACCACATTAATGGATTGTGCTAATATCGCAATTGCTCCAAAACCTAACAATCTAAGATGTCATAACAGACAAATCAAGATACCAAAGTCTTGCACTACAAAAAGACAGTTCTATTTTACAATAAGAGCTGCCTCTCTTTGGAATTCATTACCCAGCTCCGTGGTGAACAGGACTTCTTTTGTGTCATTTAAAGCTGAACTAGACAAACTTTTTTCGGCTAGTGTTTAATCTACCTTGCATGTGCAGGGAAGGTGGTACCGATGGGCCTAGAGCCTCCTTCCACCTTTTACATACCGAGTAACACATTAGAGAGATGGACAAAAAGTAACCGGAATGGCTTTTAATGAAGAAAAATGTGTCATTATGCACCTTGGCCCAAAAATCCTCATACAAGATATTATTTAAATGGTATAGAGCTAAAATCTGCAAAAACTGAGACAGACCTACGAATTTTAGTAAATAACCAATTAGTATCAGGGGAACATTGCAGACATATCACACGAAGGACAAATCAAATAATAACAGCTGTAAAAAGATCCTTTTATTGTAAACAAGAAGCATGTATCCTACCCCTTTACAAATCATATATTAGACCTCACCCAGATGATGGAGTAGCCTTTTTGGGCACCATACCTCGCAAAGGACAAAAACTTGCTTGAAAGTGTCCGGAGGAAAACAACTAAACTCATTCCAAGATTACAAAATCTACATTATGAAGACAGGTGTAGGGCACTAAATCTATATGATCTAGAGACTTGTAGGAAGATGGGTGACCTTTTATTATTAATATTTTAAATGATAATATCCTTATGGAAGAATGTAGAATAAAATATACTAACAAAATAAATACATTGAGATGTAATAATAAACAAATATATGTACCTAGTTGGGTAAAAAAACAACAAAAGGAAGTATTTTTACGCCATAAGGGCTATTAAACTTTGGAACAAATTGCCTCAGCACATAGTAGATGCAACAAGATTTGAGCAATTTAAAAATATCTAGATGGGTACTTTCTTTTGGGTGCCTAATTACTATACTCCCACATGATGTGCGGAGGTAGACTCAATGGGTCATTTAACTTTTTTCTACCGAACAAAACCAAGTAAAAAAAATGTGCGTTTTCTGGGTTGCAAAAATGCGATACAAACCTGCTTATTTCATGAGCTCCTCAGGATGGCATAATATAGAAAATGCTGAAACACGGGTCATGCCACTGTTGATAACCAGGAAAGGCACACTGAGCCAAGGTTTGCTTCCAGGTGTGACCCAGGTAAATGGTTACAGGAGTAAACAGAGTAACAATATAGTACTTTACATGATGCAAATAAAGTATAGACAATTAGCAGCAAGAATACATAACTGGTACAAATGTGGAACAGAATGAAGTGCAAAATTTGATGCACAATCACCAGTGCAAATTAAAAACTGAGACTGACATCAAGCAACACAAAGTCAGTCAAAAGAGGTGCAGATGGGTGGATTAAGGAGTTTCATCTGATGCTGGAGGGACCCTAAAGAAGCGAAGTGCTGAACGGCATGAAGGAGCAAGTTCCAGAGTAACGTAACGAAAGGAAAAGGCAGACAGTCCAGCAGAGGAACGGGGGTGAGGAGTGGAAAAGGTTTGCGGGTTCCTTGAGTGGAGGGAGCAAGGAGTTGAAGGGACTGGAGAGAGGAGCGAGGTGAGATATGATGTCAGGGAAGCCAAAATGGTACTTGAAAGAGTGTTGTGTAACTGGCGATATGAAAGTAGAGGAAGATGAAAAGGGAAGAATAGAGGGTGCAGTGGTGCATACGTGGAGGGAGGTAAGTCACAAAGTGACAAAAGGCATTGCAGAGGGTGTCCAGTCTGGCTAGGAAAGTGGAGGTTCTGTACTATAGTCAAAGACCAGAAGCACCATTTTGGTGACCAGTTCATGGCGGACTGGCAGGGATAGACAGACTTTGTTGCTTAGGGTTGAGTTTCACATGGATAGCATCAATATGGGCAGAGAAGAAACAATTACTCACCTTAGTAACTGTGTTTCTTCTAATGGAGTCTTGCTGTATTCTGACATACTGTATGCAGATAGCCCCAGCACTTGAACTGCCCCGGAGAGGAAAGGGTTAACTCTATGCATTGGAATAGAACGTTGAGCTCGATTTTCAAACCTCTGTCTGTGGTGCTTCAGCGTGTAACCTTCAGATTCTTATGAGCAAACTAACTACACTTTAGTGTGAAAACTGTAAAAACATAAGTCAAAGGGCAATAACTTGGGTCCATAAGACAAGTCGAGAACCCAAGAAAAAACAGGTAGTGAACATAACATGTATATAAAATATAAAACACTACAACTACCCCACCTTGGAGAAGAGAGGTATAAGGGTACACCCCTGAGGTGCAACACTGTACCTGCCAGCCCACATCCCAAAAACTAGGTTCTGAGAGGGGAGGTGGGGAGAGGTCAGAATACAGCGAGACTCCATTAGAAGAAACTCAGTTACTAAGGTGAGTAATTTTTCTTCAAACAACATGAAGTCTTGCTGTATTCTGACATATGCAGACTACCAAGCAGTGCCTCCAAGGAAGAGGGTACCAAACCTAATTTGGGAATAGGCTCTGCAGTACTGCTGTACCAAACCTAGCATCATTCCTAGCCTGGATATCCAGGGAGTAATGCTTGGTGAATGTATGGACTGTTTTCCAGGTGTCTGCTTAGCAGATCTCTAATAAGGGTATATCTCTGGCAGCAGCCAGAGACATAGCTGTACCCCTAGTCGAGTGGGCCCTCAGGCCTGAGGGAGGTGTTTTAACTAGCTTGGTATAGCAGAACTGTATATAAGAGACAATCCACCTGGCAAGAGTTCTTTTAGTAGCAGGCCTACCTTTTCCCACTTCACCATAAATGAGAAACATTTGGAGACAATCATTCCTGTGTGCCTTAGTATGCTCTATGTAGTAGCTAAGTGCCCTTTTAACATCCAAATTGTGTAATCTTCTTCCTCCTGAAGAAGAGTGATCAGTGAAAAACAGTGGGAGAGACAGACTGATTCAGATGAAAATCTGATACCACTTTAGGTAAGAACCTCCTATTAGTTCTGAGGACCACCTTATCTCTATGGAATGAGATAAACTCAGATTCAACTGACAGGGCCTGAAGTTCACTAATTCGCCTGGCAGAAGTAATAGCCACTAAAAACACAGTTTTCCAGGTCAAGTACTTCAGCTCAGCCGAAGCCAGAGGCTCAAAGGGTGGATGCATAACCTGAGCAATACAGATACTGAGATCCCAAGCCGGAGTAGGCTCTCTAAAGGGAGGGTTAACATGAATCAGACTTTTAAAGAATTTGCTAAGAACAGGGTGAGATGCCGGGGAAGATGCCTTCCCTGCTGAGAGAAAAGCAGAGACAGCTGCTGAGTGAACTTTTAAGGTTGCTGGCCTAAGGCTTAAACTATTAAGGTGAACCAGATAATCCAAGACTGTAGCCATGCCTGCAGCTTCTGGTAATGTATCCTTATGGGAACACCAAATGCTGAATCTTTTCCATTTGGAATCATAGGTTTTTCTGGTAGTAGGTTTCCTCGAACCCTTAAGAATGTCCAGAACTCCCTGAGAAAGATTCAGGCCTGCATACTCTAACTCTTCAAGAACCAGGCCTTGAGATTGAGATTGAGAGACTGGAGGTTGGGGTACCAGATTCTCCCCTGACGGGAGGTTAGGAGATTGTGTCTCTCAGGAAGAGACAGACAGGGGAAGAGATACTGCTAGGGACAACAACAGAAGATACCAATGTTGTCTGACCCAATCCAGAGCCACTAGAATCACTGTGAAGGGTTGTGACCTGATCTTGACTAGAACTCAGAACAACAGGGGAAAAGGAGGAAAGGAACCTGTCTGTCCAATCCAATATCAGAGCATCCAGAGGAACAGTCCCTAGGATTGGGGGTCTGCAGCAGAATAGGGGAAGCTGGTGATCGTCTGGGGCTGCAAAGAGATCTATATCTGGAGTGCCCCACCTGGTAAAGATTACTTTCAAGAGTCCATTTGTGATGGCCCTGGGAGATTCTGCTCAGAGCATCTGCTAGTAGACTGTCCTTCCCTGGAAGGTGGACTGCTACTAGGGAAGTTTGAAGGGAGCAGGCCAGAGACCAAATCTTCATGGCCTCCATGCACAAGGTCGTGGACCGAGTGCCCCCTTGCTTGTTGATGTACTACATGGTAATGGTGTTGTCTGTCCTGACCTGAACCACCTTGCCCCTTACTGAGTCTGAAAAGGCTTGAAGGGCTAGAAATACTGCCCTGAGTGCCAGAAGATTGATATGAAGGAGATACTCCTGAG
Organism: Neoceratodus forsteri; assembly: GCA_016271365.2. NCBI lineage: Eukaryota > Metazoa > Chordata > Ceratodontiformes > Ceratodontidae > Neoceratodus > Neoceratodus forsteri. Next base: position 150,217,597 of record CM028130.1, on the reverse strand, counting down.
GTGACCAAACACCCTGATCTGTGAGGGCTCCCAGATGGGCTCCCCAGCCCAGGAGAGAAGCATCTGTGGTTAGAACCACTTAAGGACTTTGAATGAGGAATGGGACACCCTGTCTGAGATTGTCCTGGTCCAACCACCACTGGAGAGCTTGGACCAGAGTCTGAGTCACTGGAATCAGTTTGGTTATAGGATCTTTTTTCTGAGACCAAAAAGACCTCAGGTGAAACTGAATGTCTCTCATCTGGAACCTGGCTCCCTGTACCACAGCAGTGGAAGCTGCCATGTGGCCTAAGAGTTGAAGAAAATGTCTTACTGGACAAGAAACCAAAGGATGAAAAGAGGAAGCAAGATCTGTAAGAGTCCTTACCCTTGCTAAGGGGCGGAAGGCCTTTGCTAGTACAGTATCTAACTCTATTCCTATGAAGGTGATGAGTTGCACTGGTTCAAGAACAGACTTTGGCAGACTGAGAAGAAATCCTAGAGAAGTAAGCAAGTCTTGTGTGACTTGTAGAGCTGACTTGACCTGGTTGGAGGACTGGCCTACAATGAGCCAGTCGTCCAAGTATCGGAATAGAGAAATACCCTTTCTCCTGAGGAAGGCCACTACTACTGCAAGGCACTTTGTAAACACCCTTGGAGCCGGAGTAAGGCCGAAGGGCATGGCCCTGAACTGATAATGGTCTGAAGGCAACTCGAACCTGAGGTACTTTCTGTGGGAGCACCTGATAGGAATGTGAAAATAGGCGTCCTTGAGGTCCAGAGATGCTAACCACTCTTCTGGCCTTAGAGAGGAAAGAATTACTCCCAGAGTTACCATTTTTAATTTTGGTTTTGTAATGTACTTGTTCAAATACCTTAAGTCTAGGATGGGTCACCACTCCCATGTCTTTTTTGGGGTAAGGAAATATCTGGAGTACAGACGATTTTCCCTTGTGTGGAGTATGAACTCTCCACAGCTCTGAGGGCCAATAGAGAGGAAACCTCTGCTTCCAAAGCAGTGGTTTCGGAGAAGTTTGAACATGGAAAGGATCTGACCCTTATTTTTGGAAAGTTTGAAACTAAGGGCCAATCCCTGGCTTACTACCTCCAAGACCCACTTGTCTGAGGTAACAGACTTCCAGGCCTGGAAGTAGTAAGCCAGCCTGCCTCCTACTGGAATTGAGGAGTCGACTCGGGCTGACACATCAGGGTGTCTCCTTGGCAGGAGCCTTGAACTGGGAAGAGGATGCAGCCCTGCTCGTCCCCCTCCTGCCTCTCCCTCGAAAGAACCCCTCTGTGAGAAGGGAGAGGAGGCCTGGGCTTGGTAAAAAGGCATGTGAAAAGGCCTGCCCCTACCCCTAGAATGCTGCTTTTGTGGAGTGGCTTGCCTTTCCTTGGCCTGTGCACTCCTGTAAGTGGTCCTGTGTTCATCCATTTTCTTCATGTAAGCCTCTGTCTCCTCCTCAAACAGACAGCTACCCACCACAGGGAAATCCATGGCTTAGCCTGGCTGTCCTGTGAAAGGCTAGTACATCTGAGCCAAGAAAATCTCCTGAGAGACATAGATGTAGCCATGACTTATGATGCCACATCACTTGAGTCCACAGCAGCATGGAATTGTACCTTGGACGCCTCATTTCCATCAGTAGCCACCTCCGCCAGCTCTTTGGCCAGCTGGGGGGAAGCCTGTTTAGCCAGTTCCAGAACAGTATCCCACCTGAACTTCTGATACCTGGCTGCACAGGCCATATAAGTTCACCTGCCTGAGTCCCAAGGAGGATGCCAAATATATTTTTTGGCCATGGCATCCACCTTCCTGGAGTCTTTATCTGGGGGTGGGGGGATGAAGCCAAAGGTATATTAGCCCTGTCACAGGCTACAGCCTGCACTACCCCAACATGGCTGCAATGACTGTACAAAAACTCTGTACCTGAGCTGGACAACATGTACCTCATGTCCATCCTTTTGTCCACAGGAGGTAAAGAGTTTGGTGTTTGAAGAATCTTGTTTGTTTGTTTCCCCAAAGATTTGTGGAGGGGAATAGACAACCTTTTGGACTCTGGGATGTCCATCATTTCAATAAAATCAGGCTCTTCTTCCTCCTCCTCCTCCTCCTCAACAGCTTCTACCATAGGGAGCTGGAGGGTTTCAGCCACCTTTTTGTTGAACAAATAGTGGGAAGTGGACTCAGAAAGCCTGGGAGAGGAGACACTGGAGGGTCTGTCTGGGGAGATGTCCGGTTCAATGGGCACATCCAGACCTTCAAAATCATTATCATCATCCTGTTCTGGAAAGTTTTCGTCCCCCTCCCACTCCAACTCATAATAGGCATCCGGATCGTAATCTGATGGAGTCGGAACCAACTGAACCGAGCGCCTAACTGATGGTGCCGGTTCGGACGGAACCAGTTGAAGCATCTGAACAATATTTATTGCTCTGGCTATCTCATCGGCAGTTGGAGTATGCAGTTCTGGATCCGAACCGGCAGATTTCTTTTTTTCTTTGCCGGAACCAACCCCTCTGAGTCGGATCTCCTTTTGCCCGAGGAGGCATCGCCCAGGTCAATGGGTACCCCCTCACATTTGGTCGCAACCAAACTGGGCTGGCCATCTGGGCCAGCGGACTTCTCAGCCTCCTTTTCCTTTAGCCTACTCAATCTTTTATCCAGAGTGGTTTTAAGAAAATGTTTACATATTTGGCAGTCTGTTTTGAGGTGGTCAAACCCCAGACAATAAACACACATGAGGTAAGGGTCAGCCTTGGCAAAAGCATCCCCACACTCACTACAGTGTTGAAACCCAGTGGGCCTGTTTTTTTTCTCTTGGGTTTCTCAGACATGGCCAGGCTAACAAAATTACCCTTTTATAGCTTTACGCCAGGTAACACTCTCCGATCGGTTACCAACTGTGTTACAGGTTGTGGAAAGAAACCCGTAAAAAGTCAGTTTTTTTTTTTTAAATCAGAACTGGCACACCATTGCTAAAATCCCAGAATCTGAAATAAACAGAAAACAGTTGGTTCCCAACCGGACCAACCACTAGGGAGCCGAAAACTTACAATTTCCACAAAAGCAAAGACAAAACACAGTTCACTACTTATCTACACACTTATTGTACCATAGACAGAGACTTGAAACCGAAAAAATAAGAAATCGGTTGAAAACCAATGCTTTTTGTGAAACTTTACCGAACCGAGCGAAGAAGCAATCCCCCAGAGCGACTTCACAGTTAGGCAGAGTAAAGAATCTGATGGTTACACTCTCAAACACCACAGACAGAGGTTTGAAAACCGAGCTCAATGTTCTATGCCTATGCATAGAGCTAACCTTTTCCTCTCTGGGGCAGTTCAAGTGCTGAGGCTAACTGCATATGTCAGAATACAGCAAGACTTCATGTCTGAAGTCAAGCTTACTGTCCAGGCACATGCCGAGGTACTTGAAGGATGGGACCACTTCAAGAGGGGGGCCATCCAACATGGAGAAGACCAGCAGTCCAGAGAGACTGACCAATTTTTGGCTACAACCAAAGGTTATGAACACTGTTTTTTTTAGTGTTGACTTTGAGATGGTTAGAATGGAACCGGCACAGGACACTGTTGAAGTGCTGTTGGAATAGGCTTTCTACTGAAGCAGTAGAAGTACTAGCGGTGAAGATGACCATGTCATCTGCATACATGTGTATACGGAAGCTGACACAGGCAGAGGGGACATCATTCAAGAAAATGGATAACAGGATGGGGGCCTAAGACATAACCCTGTGGGACTCCAGCCTGGATGGGAAGGGGAGAGGAGGCGATAATATGCCTCCAACCTGAATGGACTGCTGGTGATCTGTTAGGTAGGACTGGAATCAATCAGTAGCAGGGGAAGGGAGAAGAGGAGAGGCCTGCCAAGCTCAGTTTATCCAGAAGGAGCAAATAAACACCAAGTCAAAGGCTTTGGCCAGACTGATGAAAATGGCAGCTGTGATATGCCACTGATCCATCCCAAAAGGGATGGAATCGGTAACACGCAGCAGGAAAGAGATGGTGGAATGATGTTTCCGGAAGTCAGACTGAAAGGTAGAGAGGAAACTGGAGGAGGTGAGGTAGATAAGAAGTCTAGGGTGGACTACCTTCTCTTGCACTTTAGCAAGGGAGGGGGGAATGGAACTAGTACTGTAGTTTCCAGCAGAGGAGGGGTCCCCTGCTTTGTGAAGCGGAAGAACTCAGGCAATCTTCCATGACTAAGGAATGCAGCTGAGGAAGAATGAAAGGTTAAGTAGCTAAGTCTGTGGAAGAGCAACTGCTGGAAAGGAGTTTAGGATCAATTCCATCAGGACTGGACTTCGACTGATTAAGGGAAAATAGGGCAAACACTGTTTCATGAGTGGTGATGGGAGAAAAGTGGAAACCCGATGTGGAATGAAGGGGAGAAGAGCAGGGTGCAGGAGGCAAAGGGGTAGAGCCAGTATCAGGGGGAGAAAGAAGGGCACAAGCAGTGAAAAACTCATTCAAGTGAACAGCAACAGAGAAAGAGTCAGATAATGGTGAGCCATTAACTTTGAGAATAGGGGGGGCAGAGTGGGTGGGGTCAAAAAGTGCATGGATTACTATTCCAGAATTTGGCTGAGGAGTTAAGGTTACTCTGGAGGTTGGATCTGAAATCATTTGATTTTGCTGCCCAGACAGCCTTGGTGCATTTGTTTCTCAGAACCCTGTAGCAGAGAAGATAAGGAAGAGTGATGGCTAATTTGTACCTGGCCTATATGAGGTCACGGGACAGATCAATAATTTCAGAGGACAAAGAGGGGAGAGTGGCAGGATGTTCAGGGGGAGGGCCCCAAGCGCGTCTCTGGTTCTTGAAGGCCGGAGGAGTGGTGGAACCCGTGGACTTGCATTTGCCCTGGCGCCAAGCCGGGGCCTGCTTCCTCCTCCTCCTCCAAGTCCTTTTCCAAAAGGGCTGCTGCTGCTAAGTGCCCAATCGGTACATGGACCTTACTGATCTGAGGGCGAGGCATCTGTCCTGGAGATCAGTGATGATATCTTTGGTTTCCCCACCAAAAAGCACCAAGCCCCGGAAGGAGGAATCCTGAATCGCCGACTGTACCTCATTGGTAAGGCCAGAGATGCAAAGCCAGAAATGCCATCTTACAGCAACGGCAGTTGCCGAGGTGCAAGCTACAGAGTCGATGGAGTCATATGTAGCCCGCAAGGCATGCCTACATGAAAAGTGAGAGATGCGAAGGTCCTTGGCAAGCTCCTCTTTGAGGCTCGAGGGTTCCATAGCCTTTTGGTGGGACACCATGTGGGCCACATAGTTGAGGGATCTAAGTGTGAATGTCGCCGAGGAGTAAACCTTTCTACTGAACTGGTCCCTCTGCCTCAACTCTGTCTGGAGGAAAGATGTTCATGTGCAGCGCAGTGGTCATGAGCAGCTGAGATGACAACAGAGTCTGCCTTAGGATGCGTCTTTAGGAATGGCATGTCCTTTGGCGCCTGGTAAATCCTGTCCGCCCTCTTGGGGACAGCTGGGAGGGAATGAGGCATCTGCCAGACCTTAGAGGTGAGGTCCTGATGGGGTCCGATCCAGCGAGGAATGGGAACTGGAGACAGAGACTCTAAGTCCAGGAGTTCAGCTAGCCTCTGTCTCATTGGGTCTTGTTCCTCAGACTCCCAGTCGAAGAAATCCTTCATGGACCTCAGAAGATCTGAGAAGGCAGGGTCCTCGGGGTGAGGGAGACTTGGGGGGGGGGGAACCTTGCCTTTCGGACCCTCGGGCTCCTCCATGGCATCCTCCGCCGACTCATCATCATCATCATCATCATCATCGTTGTCTGCCCCATTTTCAGGAAGATTACAGATGTTGGGATGGGCAATGTCCTGACGAGTCACTCCCGAGACATGTATCATGGATGGAGAAGAGCTTCTTGGGGAGCCAGACCTAGGAGACCGCGGAAGTGCAGACCTAGGAGACCGCGGAAGTGGGAGTCTTGTTTCCAGGTCTGAAACCAACTCAGAGCGCCCCCTGCCACCAAGACTCCAAGACTGGATGAGGGTCTTAAAATCTGGCGTAGCCAGAGGGGGTGGAGGAGAAGATTGTGGCTGAGGGGGAGGAGGAGGAGGAGGAGGCATAATCAGTGGGGGTGGGTAATGGTAACCCTGGTAATGGTGGTAGAGGTTATAACCAGGGTAGTACTGCCCAAAAGAGCTCCATTCAGGAGGAGGACCAGCTGGGAAGTGGTCCCCAGGATACCAGAAAGGGTGATGTGGGACAGTCCGGGTCTTGTAAATACAAAATCGTCAGATCTGGCGGAGGGGAGTACCCACATCGGACCCGCTGTAGCATAATTTGGCAGGAGTCCACCGTCAGGATAGCCAACATCAGGAGGAACGACGTCAGGACCGGCACCACCCGATCCGGCGCCGGAAGGGGATCCAGCATTGGAGGGGCTGGCGTTGGGGCCGGACGAAGGGGACCAGACAGCGGGACCGGGTCTGGAGCCTGAGCCGAAGGCTGGAGCAGACCACAGGGCCCTGGCTGTGGAACAGTCATCGGAATATCTGGCATTGGAATGGGATTCGCCGGATCCGACAGTGGGATCGGGGCCAAGATAATCGTCGGCTCCAAAGGGATTCCACTTGAAGGAGAAGGAGGGGCCTCCGCTGGAAGGCCAGATGGCCGAGGAGCGTCCTTCTCCGTGACCCCGTCAGGGCATGGGACAGACCTGAGGAATCTACCATAGAGGTTCGCGCCGTCTTAGATCTAGTACCCGCCTCAGAAGGGAGGGTAAAGGCGAAGGAGGAGGGAGATGGGCCTTCACCCCCTGGTTCTGCCAGTCATCGGGTGAGGCGCCGCAAAGCCCCAACAGGAGAACCATACCTGAGCGGCCACTGGAGACAGGTGTCTTATCAGGCGGAGCTGTCGGGGGCGGCGGGAGGAGCCCCTGGCCAACTTACCAACTGGTGCCGGGCGGGTCCCCGAAGGCTGGGGAGCCATCTTACCAGCGGCCGTGCGATCCCTGGAGGAGCCGGGGTCTGGCTTAGTGGCCACAGCGGTGCGGTTGTTGGAGGAGCAGACGGTCGACTGACCCGCTGAAGATTTGCCAGACTTACCATCTGAGGTCTTCTTAGGCAGTGGCTGGACCTTGCTCATTGAGGGCCACGAGGTCTCATTCGTGGAGTGTTCCCGCTCCCGAGATTTCTCCTTATGGTGCTTCTTTGAGGGAGAAAATTTCTCAGAAAAGGACTCTCTAATGTGGTCCATTTGTTTTTCTAAAGAAGCTAAGCGGACCTTTAAAAGGTGGGCCTCCAAAACCTGCTGTCTCTGCTTTTTGATGGCCTAATTAAACATTTGGCACTCCGAGCAGAAGGAGACAGGGTGGTCCGGGCCCAAACATATCACGCACTTTAGGTGACCATCCTTATGAGGGATCTGTGTGCCACAGGACAAGCACTTCTTCTTGGGTGAAGACATCAAGTAGAGGAATATCAAAAATAAAGATTTGACGAAGGAAAAATCTGACGCAAGAACTAACATGACGATCGCTGTATGGAAATCTGCAATGCAACTGACACGAGGCGATGGCAGGAAAGAATTGGAAGGCGGGCGTGGGGACCTCCCACTATATACGGCCATGCTGACGTCGGTCATGTGACATCGGGTGGGTGGTCCCCCGTCAGGGATTGCTAGAAAAGTCTGCCGTCTGACCTGACGCCAGGTGGCGCCAGTCCTATATGTAATGACCTACTGAAGGAACCCTCTCAAAGTAAGATGTACAGATTCCAGCACTTGCAGCAGGTCAAAAACCACAGGAACAGAAGCTAGCACATGAAGAACCACACTCAGTCAAAATAACAAATCAGCAAGTTCAAATGCAGGTAAAAGAGTTACTTTATTAGGATGTAGTAGAGACACCAGAAAAAAAACAGCGCTTCGGGTTGTGGCGGGACCCTTTCTCAGGGGGTCCCCTGAGGAAGGGTTATGACCCAAAGCACTGGAGTTCTCCTGCTGCCTCTACTATGTGCTAATAAAGTGATCGCTTTTACTTACATTTGAACTTTCTGATTTATTCTGACTGAGTGTGGTTCTTCATGTGCTAGTTGCCGAAAGGAAATCCCACCACCACATTTTCCCCATCCTGCCTGTAGAGGAGGAAGTCAGGAAGGGACAGATTGGAGTCTGAAATACATGAGGACAGCCAGGACTCAGAGATGCAGCTGATGTCTGGAGAGTGTTTTTTGGATCCAAACAGAGAGAAGGTCAAGTTTAGGGAAAAGGCTTCGAGCACTGAGATGAAAAGTGTGAAGACCTTTTGCGGAAGAAGAGGAGATAGGTGAAGGGGGACTAGTATTAAGCTCAACGTCACAAGACAGGAGGGGGAGGAGGAGCAACAGAATGAGGAAATGGATGCAGTGGTATTTCCTCTTCTTGGGGGGGGGGGGGATAGTGAGAAGAGCAGAGGGCCTGGTACAGGAAATCCAGCTTGGGGAAGGATGATGGAAGGAGCCCAGGGTGGACAGAGTGTAAACATGGCATGGGATTAGGGAGAGGGTAGCTGCGGTGACAGGCAGAAGTGAAGGGGGGGACTGGAGAAGGCAGAGGAAGATAAGCAACATGGTTGTGCTTAGCGAAATGCAGTCAGCAGCACAAAAACGAGTAATGCAGGAACCTTAGTAACAGTGAAATGACGAGCAGTTAGGTAGCAGAACTAGAAATGTAGAAAGTAATGCAGTTACAGGAAACCAAAATTAAACTGTAATAGAACAACCTTATAGGGTGTTTCTAGGAGTCATACACAAAGAGAAGAATAATCAGCATTTATATAGCGCTTTTCATAAAACACTGTATCCCAAAGTGCTTTACAAGCACAATTAGAGACAGCCTGGAATATGATAAGTCAATAGGAATCAACATAAACATAGCCAAATGAGCGCATGGAACACACAAATAGCACGGTGACAGTAAATGAAACAGGTAGTAAATAAAAGGTAGTGTAAGCACATTGGTGTACCCCAGCAGGGATTACTTTTATATACCAAGCATGTGGATTTAGGTAGAACACCTGAAGGTATAGCCTAGAGCCCAGGCATGGTGGCACAGTGGGTCTGTAATGGCTAAAAGGTACCAAGGGATGCAGTATTTATTTCCAGAGAGGTAGTAGATGATAATTTCGGCAGTCTGAGGAGCAGAATGGCCAGATGAAAGGCTGATTCCTCAATGATCTTTGCACTACAGTTCTTCACATGGAAGGGCCGCTAGAGAGATACAGAAAAATGAAGAATAAAAGGCAATACCTTGCATTATTTAAAACCTCTCCCTGTCTGCTCAGCTTCCACAGGAGGGTTTCTGGAACAGTGTACCCCCTGAGAATTGTGTTTAGGTAGCCTTTAAAAAACAAAAACGCAACCTTGGACACAGTGATTTGCACAGGTTTTTACAAGTGAGGCATTTCATTAACTCAGACAACAATACTGGACACCTGACCCAAAAACAGACAGCTTGGGAGGATTACATCTTTTGGGGGATATCTTTGAAAGAAAAGCAAAGGTACAGCTCTGGCATATACAAACTGCTGCAAACTTCCAGGGGGGACTCTTTGGAGGGGGGGTAAGGCTAGCCTAGAAGCCAGAGGCAATGTGCACCAGCCCAGAAGTTGATAAGAGAAAGAGATTGGGGGCGGTCATGAGCTGGTAAACTGACAGGACGTGTTCCCGCCTTGCTCTCCACCGTCGGGGAAATGTTCTTATTTCGGCACAAAATAACACGACCTAGTAGCAAAAGTGGTATGGATGAGTATCTAACCCCAGGTCCAAGTAAAAGCCAGCGAACTGCAGCTAACATGGGGAATAAAGGTACGGCCGGGGCGGGCAGAGCAAAAGCCAGAGCTTGATTTTGCTCTCGGCGGCGGAGATAACAGTGCTTGGCCGCGAACTTACAGGCCAGGTGGTGGCAGCTCTAGAATCCAGACTCTGTAAGCCAGAGTCGCGGACAGACGACAAAATACAAGAAATTCTCACCCAACAATCGGCTCACGCACATTGTTTAACTGAAGCAGAAGAGAGAATCTCTAGACTGGAGAACGAACTGCAGGGTGCCCTGGAGAAAATTCTGGTGCTGCAGCAGGAACTGGAAGAGGTAAAACAGGCAGCCGACTATCAGTAAAACTACCATAGGAGGCTCAACCTCCATTTACGGGGACTACCACAGGAAGTGCTTTGGACTTTTGTGTGGCGACTCTGCCTGCACTGCTGGGGGTAGAGCTTAGGGAAAGCCGGCTCATGATGGAAAGGGCGCACCAAGGCGGGCCAACCACCTCGACAGATTATCGTGAGGTTCCACCTGTACCAGGATCGAGAGAGGGTTATGTGTGCATACAGAGAAAAAGACTATTCTGTACAACGGGCACAAGTTGTTTATTTTGCAAGATTATTCAGCGAGACTACTGAAAAAAACGTAAAATGTTTAACGAGGTGATGGCAAGCTTGCAGGCCCTGAAAGTGGAGAATTTCATGACTTATCCTGCTACCCGTAAAATTAAGCATGAGGGTCTGGTGTTTTCCTTCTGGGAGGTACAGAAGGCAGAAATCTTTGTGGAGAACTCCGGAAGAAGATTAGTTGAGCGAGCCCCTCCCTGATGGTTGTGGTACGTTGCTGTGATATATGGAGTTTCTGGGGATCCGAGAGGCTCAAGGAATATGGCGTTACTGGTTCTACTGTTCATTTGAGGTACTGCGTTCATTGTTTGCTGTCTCCTGGTGCCATTCTGAATCTGAGGTGATGTGAGATTGCGATGGGACTATTTTAATGAGTACCAGCGCTCCCTGCGGGGAGGTGCAGGGAGAGAAATGTGATTGCAGCATGCACCATGGGGCCTGGTTTCGGGGAGAGGGCTACCTGTATTTCCTCGCAATTACCCTGTGGAGAACTCTACTAGAGGGACTCAAGGGGTCTCTCCTGTTTTTTCTTCAGACTATGCACCTCTTGGGGATGTTAAGAGGCTGGAAATGGACCCTTGCAGCCCACGCTCCTTCAATGGAGGTGAAGAGAAGAAGAGCAGAAGTCCTCTATGGGTTTCCCTCGGGGGGGGGGGGTTCTTAATGCTAATATCAAGGGGATATGAACTGGCTGAACTCCTCCTCACAGTTATTTAGGCCATGGGGAAGGGGAATATATGCTGGGAGTACCAGATCGAGGGGGAGAGAATATGCAGCCCTAATGATGGGATTTGAATGGTGTGGCACGGGTATTCTGGGCTGTTAACATGAGGGATATGGTTGCTGGCCTCTAGGAAATGAGGCTCTGCTGGGTTAAAGGTTTTTTCCTTTTTTGGGGAGGCATTGGGGGATAGTGGACCGCTTTGGTCAGTGGAAATCATATGTAGGAAGAGGTGGAAATAAAGAATGTTCCTGTTTTGGTGTTTTCTTTAGGTTCTCTGGCGGGGGGTGGGGAGGGGCAAAGAGGGAACACGATCAAACGTATAGGGTATTTGGACACTTGTATTGTTGGCAGCTAGTGCCCATAGAATGGGTGGGCAGGGGTGTTAAGTGAGATGAGGGGCGAAATTTACAGGACTAATCATGGCTGGATGGAAGCGGGGTAGGGGAGGGTGGACAGATGGAAGGGGGGAGTTCAGGTAGGGGAATTGGATGGCATGGGACAGTTAGTTGTGGATCAAGTATGTAGGGGAAGGCAGGATATGAACAAGTTGGGAGTCAAGGTTCTTTTTCTTGTTATAGTTGAGAGATGAAAATTACGTACCTATCGTAATTCTTGATCTTCTCTTGTAGCTTCACCATTCATTACTGCTTGGGTTAGTGCCGGAGGCGCGCACCTGCTACGGGAGATTGTTTTTTTTATGGAGTCGGCTCCAACAGCGCTGCCCCCAAAAGCGACGCGCTGTGTTATGCGTGAGGGGCGGTCGTTAGGTGCTGCAGACTCCTCCATCTCAGTTCTGGTAGCCAGAGAGGCGAAAACAAAGAGTAGGGAAAAAGGAGAGCCGAGGGACATAAAAAGGAAAAGATATAAACTGAAAAAGGGATAAGCTGGTAGAGAACAGAGAGAGGAGAGAGAATTCCTACCCTAAGGGACCGCAGGGCCCCCCTTGTGGGGCGGCTCTAAGGGAGGAACAGATAGAGAGAAAGAGAAAAGGAAGAAGAAGAAGAAGAAAAGGAAGAAAATAAGGTATGCTGAGAGGGGAGAACATTGCCCATAGACGCATTGGTTGAGAGGCTTATAAACCCGGAACCAAAAATAAGGGAGCAAGAATCCCTCCGGATAGGACTGAGAGAAGGTTCAACTGAACCGCCTGTACAGATTGGACACAAAGGGCAGATTCTCTAACCTCCTAAGATGCCAACTCCCTACACTCTAGCTGAGAGCTCACAGACTGCCCAGGCAGAAAATCTCTTCCGGAAAGAGAGCGCCCAACTAGGACGGGGATTAAGCCCCTTGGCATCCTGTTAAGTGCTAACACAGAAGTATATGGGGAGGGGTTAAGCCCTATGGAAGGCAGCTTTGTATGAAAGGATAGGGTGGGAACTCAGACTCCCTGAAGGCAAGGCAAGAACAACCGCTCAAGGCTAAGAAGTGCCATAAGCACCAGCCAGAATGAGCTGACACTAACAACACCTGCCAGGGGGAATCTAAATTTTGAGGCCGAGCCAAAGGAATGGTCTCCAAAGCTGTGAACTGAGCAACACGGTTAAGGTGCCCAGAGGTCACACCCTAGGGACAGTCAGAAACAGTTCCCTCAGAATGGGTGAAAAAGACCGTACTCATTCCTCTTTACCTTGAGGAAAAAAGATCCATTCAAGAAGAACGGAAAACAGAAAGATTTTTTTTTTTTGGCATAAAGGCCAAGGAAGGGAGAGGAATGAGACGGGAGGAGGAGACACCACAGTAGAAGGCCACTGAGGGGAAGGTGGGCGGGTATCAGTAATGAATGGTGAAGATACAAGAGAAGATCAAGAATTACGGTAGGTACATAATTTTCATATCTTCCCTTGTCAATCTTCACCATTCATTACTGCTTGGGTGAGTACCAAGCTCCCCCCCCCCCCAGGAACCCTGGGGGAGCAAGACCCCTGTTGGTGAGAAACAGAAGGGGAAGACCCTGGACTAATCAAGAGAGAAGCCTATGGGGGAGAAGAGCTAGGAGTTGTCCCCCGAGGACGGGGAGACAGAGGAAGCCCATGCAGAAGTCTCCTAGCTCTGGAGGAAAAGAGACGGGTCCCCCGGAAAGCGGAGCGAATCACCCTACACCAGGCCTGGGGTGACAACCTTGATAGATGAAGCCATGCTGTCCGTCTAATACAGACTGCTGTCCCTGCAAGCCTGGAAGCCACCTCACTGGCATCATAAGATGCCCTTGCTTGGTGTCTTGCCAGCTCCAGGCCTATAGCAGAGAAGGCAATAGCTTGTCTGGTTTGCTCCGTATCAGGCATTGATGCTAAGATTTGGGAAAGCATCGACCACAAATGCCTACCGTAGGCAGCATGGTGGGCCTGATGAGATGCAATGCAAGGCATCGCACGAGAGGAAGAAAACACTCTATGCCCCCACCGGTCAAACTGTAAAGAATCTGAGTCCGTTGGACGGTCGTGCGCCAGGCGGCGATGCCCGGAGGGAGTCCTAGGTATGCCAATCCCGAGGGTGGGTTGGGGAGAGTACCTAGGGATTCCGATGGGGCACAATACCTACGCTGGCAGTCTGCCGGGGCTGGAGAAAGCGCGACTAGCAACTGCCAGGAATGGAAAGACGCCTCCTTGAAGGGAATAGGCCAGGATAGTACCACCAAATGCTGGGCACTGAATTCGCCAAGGAATTCACGTGTCTCCCATTCAGTATTGTCTCGCCTAACATAGGAAATCCGAAGATCCCTCACCATCCTCGAAAGGAATCACTGATATTCAGTGAAATCAGCATCGGAAGACAGATGAGCAGTGGGTTCCTCTCCCTCAGAGGAGGGAGACAAGGATGATGGAGAGCTTGAGTGTCCACAGGACTCTTGCGGCGGTGGGGATAGGCGAAAAACCCGCTCATTCATGTACCTAACATATGAGGGGAAGGCCGCCTCAGAACCTCTGAACATCTCCCAGGATAACGGGCCCGTGGGACCGACATGGCCTGGGAGAGCGGGGGGTGGCTGCAGAGGAATGGGAGAAGGGCATCTACGGCAAGGCAAATGTCCTCTGCTGGGGCTCTGGAATCCGGGGAATGGAGCCCAAGCTGGCGGGATCCCGGACAACAGACCAGGTCGCAAAATGGAACCCTGAGGATGCGAAGCCTGGAAGAGCCCAGAAGGGGATCCTCCCCTGTGACAAACCTGGGACTGCATGAATCCTGAAGGGCAGCCCAAAGCAACGCCACCAGAGGGGTCCCTGGGGTCCAGGAGGGAAAGACTGGGCCCAGCGCTATGGCTCCGACCCGCACCCCGAGGGGTGGTAGGTAGAGACAGAGATGCCTGAACCCTGCCCCTCGACCCCTCGGACTCAGAGAATGCCCTCCTCCTCAACCCCAGCGACCCCCCACCCCGAGGGGGTGCAGCAGCACCAGGATCGGTAGCTGCCATGACCCCCTCAGGAGGGAGAGCCCTTCCCTCCACCCCATCGCCCCCCAGGGACCCCAGACCACCCCCAGCCTGGGGGGGCCTCAGGGGAGGACGGCAGCAGGGACAGAGGAATAGGCGCGCCGGGCCACCTAGCACCTCATGCCACCGCAGACCCTGACTCCGAAGAGTCAGGGTGCCAGGACGGGTCCACGTCTGAGTCATCATCCTCAGAGGAGAAGATGAGGAAGACTCCTCCTCTGCAGACCATATAGGCCTGGGAGGGGACCCGGAGGAAGGGCCTAGAGACCTTACCTGGGAATCCCTGGAGTAGCGCCGTCCCTGAAAGTCGGCGGGGCCTTGCCGATCTTAAACACACGGACTTCTAGGACGCGACGGTCCATCGAGAAACTAGCGTCGCATGCATCCATATCGTGGTTGGGTCCCAGGCAACGAAGACAAACATCATGCCAGTCCGAGACGGAAAAATGCCGGCCACAGGAGCACCAACGCATAGGGGCGCGCCCGCCTGACTTACGCTTTGCCCCAGACCTGGCATGATGCGAAAAATTTAGACTAAAACAGCAAAAGCTCTGGCGCTGTCAAAAGGTAATAAACAAACCCGGTCTTACGGGTGTGGCGTCCAGAGAAGTAGGAGAAGGAGTCTGGCTCGTATGACGCAGAAGGCCTAACTTTAACTATCCGCGCAGCAGGTGCAGCCTCAACAGCGGGCGAAACAGAACTGAGAAGAAGGAGGAGTCTGCGGCATCTAATGGCACTCAGCATGACGAAAGGCCACTCGGCGGCGCCTGGAGTCGACGAAAAAAAAAAAAAATTCTCAGAAGGGTGCGCGCCCGCACTCAACTCAAGCAGTAATGAATGGTGAAGATTGACAAGCGAAGATTTTCTATTACTGTCTGTTTGTAGTGTGGTGCACTGTTATGCATGTTTGTATGTTCACATCCATATATACTGTATACTCAGGCTGACTGATGACAGAAATGGGAGACCTAACATGAAACGGGGACTCCACTGGTTGCCATCAGATACCTGGTTTGGGGGGGGCAGCGACAAGGGGACCTGGTAGCTGCCCATAATGGCTAATGTACAGGAACTGAAAATATGTACATGGAATGTACGAGGGATAGCGACTTCAGTGAAATGCACAGGCCAGCTTACTGCGCTAAGGAGGCAGGGGGCGCAAGTGTCTGCTGCAGGAGACGCACTTGACGGACTCGGAACATGCCAAGTTGATGAGGGGGTGGGTTGGGAAATGTTACTCAGCCTCATTTAAATCACAAAAGCGTGGGGTCGCTGTCCTACACAAAAAATTACCCTTCCAGTTGCAAAGGGTGGTGAAAGATGCGGGAGGGGTATGTTTTTGTGGTGGGTGAATTATGGGGTGAGAAAGTTACCTTTGGTAGCGTATACGCCCCCGGTAGTTTTTGAACCCGCTTTCTACAGAATGTTGCATTCACTGTTAGTAAAAGAGCAATTCCCAGGCCTCATGCTGGGGGGAGATCTTAATTGCCCTATGGATCCTGTGATGGATCATTCTTTGGGTTGGGGCCGGAAGAGTGAGGCAATCCAGCAGTAAAGACTTGGTTTAGTGGAGCTGGGACTGATAGATGGGTGGAGAGAAGTGAACGCGGGTGCTAAAGAATATATCTTTTTTCTAATCCGCATGGCACCTGGTCTTGTATAGACTATGTGTTCTTAATGAGGGAATGGTTCCAGAGAGTGCTAGATGTAAAACATAGCCCCATTTTCATATCTGACCATGCCATGGTGATTCTCACCATCAAGATGGGGATTCAAAGGGAGGGTCCTCCACCCTGTAAATGTCCGACATATTTGTTGGGGGATAAAAAGTTTGGGGACTACCTTAAGGAGCAGTGGGAGGAATATATGTGTGCTAATGTGGGGTCAGTTGCGTTTAAGGCCACTCTGTGGGATGCAGGAAAAGCTTATATGAGGGGTATGATTATTCGATATGTTAATGGGGTTAAGAAACAAAAGCAGGAGAGATGGGCGGCGTTGGAGGAACTGGAGAGACGGGTAGCCGGAGGAGAGGTGAGGAGGACCCTAACAGCTACTAGAGAGGCCTTGAACACGCTTCTTTGTGGGGAAGCTAGGAAGGCCTGGACATTTTGTAAAAAACTAATTTTTGAGTGGGGTAACAAACCTGGCCCATTGTTGGTTCGACTGATGAAGGGGGGTCAGTGTCCAACCCATATTACTGCCATTAAAGATAAGGGGGGCAGACTCCAACAGCAGGAAGCGCAGATCCGAAGATGCTTTAGTGAATTCTTCAAAATATTGTACACAGCTGGGGGGGGGGGGGACTGTTGGAGGAGCTTCTAAGAAACACTGAGTTACCACAAGTGACAAGGGAACAGGCGGCAGAGCTGAATAAACCCATTACGACGGCTGAAGTGGTGATCGCAATACAAAGATTAAAGAAGGGGAAGGGTAGTGACCCAGATGGGTTCCCAGCCGAGTATTACAAGACCCTGGGGAGTCAATTGGCAGGCCCATTGTGTAATACTTTTTAACAGAAAGAGGGAGACAGCCTGGAACTTCCAGGCACCTTCTCAGATACTGTTACAGTATATGCTTAATACTGAAAGCTGGTAAAAAGGTGACAGAATGTGCATCTTACAGGCTGATTTCTTTATTGAATTGTGACCTGAAGATTCTCGCAAAGGTCCTGGCCGCCCGGTTGGAGGTGTTACTCCCAGGGCTGGTTCACCCTGACCAAACTGGGTTCATTAGGGGTCGCCTCTCATATCATAATGTACTGTACGTTGTCTCCTGAATATCGTATGGAGAGCAAATAAAGAGAGAGAAGATGTGTGCATTCTGTCGATGGGTGCCGACAAGGCTTCTGATCGAGTGGAATGGGGATATCTTTCTGAGATCCTGTCCCGGTTTGGTCTGGGTGAGTCCTTTGTGGGGTGGATAAGAGCCATGTGCAGCTCCCTTCAGGCCAAAGTATTAGTGAATGGTACTCTATCAGAAGGATTTCAATTGGGTAGGAGTACAAGACAGGGGTGTCCCCATCCCCCTTGTTTGCATTGGCAGTGGAGCAGTTAGCCGCAGCAATTCGGCAATATAGAGATATCAAAGGGATTTTTTTTTGGGGGGTCTCTGGGGAGCAGCATAAGATTACGCTGTATGCTGATGATATGTTACTTTTTGTTGCAGACCCAGGGCAGTCTGTCCCAGTATTGTCAGACATGGTGGAAAGATTTGCTAGATTCTCGGTTATAAGTTAAACTTACATAAATCTGAGCTGATGCAGCTTCCCGGGGAGAGTGGGGTAGATCAAACGTAGGGGTTCAAATGGGTAAATAAATATTTTGTATACTTGGCAGGGTGGGAAGATCCCTTGGGCCCCGGTATGATCTGAATTATACACCAATGGTTAAAAGCATTTTGGTGGACTTGAAGCGTTGGACCTCCCTGCCGATCTCTTGGTTAGGGCGAATAAACCTGATCAAGATTAATATTTTGCCTCAGATCCTGTACATAATGCAGATGCTCCAACGAGGAGGGACATTAAAAAGCTAGAAGGGGCCTTCTCTGAGTTTATTTGGAATGGGAAACAAGCAAAGGTTAGCCTGCAGAGGCTTAAATTAGAGTCAGGGAGAGGGGGCCTTAATTTCCCAGATTCGAGACATTACTTTTTAGCAATACAACAAAGGTACATAGGGGATTGGGTACATATGCCTAGGGTAGTGAGGTGGGTAGATTTGGAACAAAGGGGCTCTCCTGCAAGGCTCTCAGCATATTTAGAGAGAAGAGGCCTGAGGGCATACAGGGCTCTGGCAAGGAGGAACTCTTTAACGCTAGTCACAATGGAACGTTGGGAGAAGTTTAAGAAACTGAGAGGTGCAGGTGGGCTAGGTACTCTGCTGGTGCTCATAGCTCGGAACCCCTTTTTCTTGCCGGGGTGGGAGGACCCTGGGCTGGGAAGGTGGGAGCAGAAGGGAGCTCGAAGTTTGGGGCATCTGTGTCACAGGGATGAGATGCTCTTTTTTAACGGTGAAGCACGGTCTAGAGTTGGAGGGGGGTCAACTGTTTCGCTACTTCTAGGTTAGAGCCTACCTTTCTGGGATGGACAGAGGCGGTGAGGGAAGATCAGAAATGTTAAAAATAAGAGGCCTTAATTATGTCTGTGGCTGAGGACCTGAAGGACTTTGTTGGGAAAGTGGTTAAGGAATGTAGGAGTTGCCTTCCGGATCAGTTACAATGGTTACGGGGACTGTGTGAGAGGGACTTGGGGGGCCCCCCCAGATACCGGATCAGAATTGGGCTACAGTGCTGTCTTTGCATATGGGTCTCCTTATCTGTAATACATTTAAAGAAGCCTTTTATAAGTTTCTCCACAGACTGTATCGCCCACCTGCAACGGTACATAAATATCACCAAGCTGTCTCACCGGACTGTGGCAGCTGTGAGGAGGAGATGGGGACCTATTATCACTGCTTTTGGGAGTGTAGGGTCTGACAGAAATTCTGGAGGGCGGTGTCTCTGGAAGTGGGCAGGATGGCTGGAAGGGACATAGGGCTGGACCCCATCAGGTGCTTATTTGGAGTGGAGGAGACTGAGGAGGGAGAATGTGAACCTTTACCTAGGTGGATGAGGGTGCTGTTCATCTCGGCCCAACACTGCATCCAAGATGCTTGGGTCTCCCAGGCGACTCCCTCGGTGCCACAGTGGCGGACTATGATCCTTCGGATAACGGCACCAGAGAGACCTAACTTACTGGTGAAGGACAGATTAGAGAGCTTCGCAAGAGAATGGGCACTTTATTGGCAGATTTAAGCCCGGTAGAAAGTATGTCTCTTTGGGAAGGAATGAAGGGGGTAAGGGTGTTGGGAGGTATGGAGATATGGTTCTGACTGTGTGGATTGGCCTGAGGTTTGAATGTTGGGGGGTTGACTCCCTCCTATTTTATATTATTAACATTAACATGAAAAGATACAATGGTTTCTTGATGAGTCTATGTCAGCTATAATACTGTATTATGTAATTGATTATGGACATATGGATGTAAACTGAATGGTTTTCATAATAAAACTTTTTATGAGGAAAAAAAAAAAAGAAAGAAAGAGAGACTGCAGAGGCGCTGGAAAGCCACTTCCTCACCTACATAGAGGGAGTTCTTTTGGCCCATCTTGGTCAGATATTTTAGAACACCATCAATTACTAAGCATTTCCAGGTTACCAATACTGCGGACTGCTGCAGACAATGTGTTTGGTGGTTTGGGGGCGCTCTCACTGGCACATATTCTGGAGCTGCCCAAAACTCTGAAACTTCTGGACCACTATTAAGCAGGCTGTGAATCCGATCCTACAGAGGCATATCCCAAACGCCTTCACTGGATGGGTGCTGGGGTTCCCGACTGTCTCTAGTATGCCCACACACTCATGAAGCGGCTCTGGCCTTAATTACAGCAGCCCTGAAGTGCCTCACAGCACAGTCGCTGCAATACGACCCTCCCTCCTTTCAGGAATGGCGCAGAGTCACTCAAATGCAGGACATGGAGCACTTCACAGCTTGGTTTCACCTCCAGAAAGATAAACACCAGGATAGGTGAAAGGCATGGCAACAAAGGACCACAGGGGAAGGTATTGGGCAGGAAGTCCCACAACCAGACACTTGACTATACAATCATTCTTAGGTAACCACAGACAAAATGGGCTGAGAGATGCTGCCCCCCCCCAACCCATTAACTCGGGCAGCGGGGCACCTGGCCCCCTTTCTTCTCCCACCCTTACCGGGCACTGAGGTAAATATCTAACAATGAAATAAGATGTGCACAACAGTTGCTGTTATTTTATTTTGGGTTAAAAACATTATTGAATTTATTGACTGTTTAAGGTTTTGTCAATTTCTTCTTCCACAAAGCAAAGTTACTCCATGTGATGGTTGTGCGTGCACAGGACATTCTCTATTTAACACTTTAGACTGTACACGTGCTCCCCGTCATTCCATATGGCAGCCGGCCCTGGTGGTGAGAGGAAGGCTGTGGCAGTTGCCTCTGAATACCCCACATGGCGCCAGCAAAAGAGGTAAAGAGGGGATGGCAGTGTGGTGTCCTTGGTATAGGAGGGGGACACTAGACACCAAGGACTATGGGCTTTCAACTGAGAGGGGTACTTAGGGGCAGGGGGTGCAACTGGACACCAGGAAAAACCTCGGAACTGCGGTTGCGGGTGATCGGAGAGTGGTTGGGGGGTTCCTCTAGACACCAGGGACATCATTCAGACTGCAGCAGCAGGCGATCGGAAGGTGGGGGGGGTGCCACTGGACAACAGGACATACGTGTATGTACGGGGGATGGACGATCAGAAGCTGGGGTGTGCCAGTAGACACCGGGAACTACATGCATTTAATGGGAGCGAATGATCAGGGGGTGGGGGGGTGCCACTAGATACCAGGGAACCACAATCATGTACCAGGATGAGCAATTGGTAGTGTGGGGGTGCCACTAGACACCATGGCATTCACAGATGCAAGGGGTTAGGGGGTAGCCAGCTGCAGTTCTGCAGCATGCCACCAGCGCTTTGCACCCCAATAAGTCAGAGTTTGCAAAGGTGCCCACTGATTTTTCATTTTTTATACTTGTCAGCTGATGAGCAAAAATTTTTGTTTTCGCAAGCGACAAGTATGAAAATACAAAATCCATACAAACAACATACAATATGAAAACATACAGGTGGCATTTAGGCGAGAAAAACATTTATTTTTTGTTCCATACACTGTATGTGGATAAAAATATTATATGAAGTGTCTATAAATAATACATTTCCTCAAGGTTTCCTATGAGATGTCCAGGGCTGTCTTCGAACCCTGGTCTCTACACAGATGTAGCAGATTCAGCCTTGGCAGGACGCAATGACTTCGCAGAAGCAAAGACGGGCTCTGACACTTCTTTAATGAAACTCTTCCTGCTGTGTCCTTGCAAACCAGTGGCACAAAAGAGTTAAATCCTCTTCTCAAGGATTGCTACAGAAATGAAGCTGCTTTATGCAAAATCAGACTCTGTGCTGCTCTCAAATGGAGCTAGGGGCGATGCTCAGTCCCTTCATCAAAACAAATGAGTTCTGTGGCGTAGCGCTTCCTACCAGCAGGGCTCCTGACATTTAAAATAATGCCTTGTGCTATTAGACGTTGCGAAATGAATTCTTCCTGCCAGCAAATTAAACGACATGGAAATACAGTGGAGCCAGTTCATTATCATGGGAAAGCAGGCTCCGCAGCAAACGTTGCCTGCCTCAGGAAACCAGTTTCTTAAATTTGGAACGGGGGAGGGAGGGCTCAGCTATCAGGCCACTATAGAAGGATCAGTTCCCAAAATTTCAGATACAAGGTACTTACTGGTCCTTCCAAAGATGCCCTGCTGTCAATATCAGCATCAATAACATCAATACAGGAGTAGCAAGCTGCTCCGGAGGTGAGAGAATAGCAGCAAAGGGGGATGGAAAGCCACCCTCCTGAAAGTAATGTAATTCTCAAGTCCCCTACCAATAGGAGGGAATCTGTCTTTTTTTTTTAACTTGCTCTTGAAGACTGAGTTCAGAGCAATCAACATGACCTTACGTGTCAAGAAGATAAATTGGCAAAACTGCAGAAATGGAACCACGAAGGATAGTAGCATCATCACAGACAGAGGAGCACAGGGGGAAGGAATAAATTAACAGGAAACCAAGAATGTAAGCACTTTTTTATAGGATTGTATCATTACTAAAGGCTGCTAAACTGGTTAGAGCTGACCACAACTAGAGTGCCCCATTACATCCTTGCTTCTAACAACAGCTGCAGCCAGTTAACTAAAAACCAGGGGCCCCATATAAAGTCACACTGATGGGGTGCAAAGTAGTTGCAAGGACCCCTTTGTGGCACTGTTCAACCCCGAGGCCCTTTGTTCCATGCATAAAGCAGTTGTAAGCCTTTTCCCTGAGCTGGCAAAATAGCCACTGCATCATGGATCGGCACAGGGAAAGAGACGAGGCCAGTATGCCAGTGAAATGCTGTGATTATGCACCGTCACTTCTTGGACCCCATATCTGCTGCTGCAGGCCGCAAAGTGTGGCACCACTATAGAACTCCGGTAAGTAGTCTCACAGGCTGCTGCAGGTGTGTAGTTGGGGGGAGTACACCACGGACATGGTGACATGGGACAGAGATCACCGATGAATCACTGCTGCACAACATTGTGCAGGAGTACACTGAAGGTCAGGAAAACTGAAACATTAACACAGAACACCATGCTGGGGGAACAGGGATAGGTAGGGAGTTCAACCAGACACCAGAAAAGGGGTTAGCATACAGGGATGATCATAGTGGGCATTGAACCACTGATGCAGAGCACCATGCAGAGGGATAGGGAGGGGGTTCCAGTGGACACCGGGAAAGGGATTATCAATAGGACTGTCAGATAGTCACTGGATCAATAATGCATAACACTGTGCAGGGGAACAGGACGGCGGGGAGGTTTCCACTGAACACCACAGAAATGCTGGTGAATAGGGATGGTTGGGGGTCAGCAGACCACTATCATGCAGGGGAAAAGGGATGGGGGGTGTTCCACAGAACACCAGGGAAGGGATTACCCATCAGGGACAAACAGGAAATTATTGGACCACTAATCCTAAACACCACATGGGAGAACAGGGGTAGAAAGGGGGTTCCATTGAACACATGGGAAGGGGTTAGTGAACAGAAACAGTCAGGAGGCCACTGGATCCTAAATGCTGAACATTACACAGGAGGGGGTTCCACAGGACACCAGGGAAGGGTTTAGCAAGCAGGGACTGTCAAAGGGCCACTGGGCCACCTATGCAGAACAGCACTTTGGGGGGGGGGGGCGCGGAGAGAACAGGGATATGGAGAGGGTTTTACTGGACACCATGGAAGGAGTTTCCCAATAGGGACAGTCAAGTGGTGCACTGGACCAATAATTAAGAACACCCCGCAAAGGAGCAGGGATACCAGGGAAGGAGATACTAAACAGGGACACCTATGAAGAACACCAGAGGTGGAAGAACAGCAATGGGATGGGGGTTTCACTGGACACCAGGGAAGGAGTTAGCCAACAAAGACAGGTGGGAGGCCACTGGACCACCAACACAAATCGCTGAGGGAACACTGTTGCTGAACACTGTACAGAGGAACAATTACAGGGAGGGTGTTCCACTAGATATTAAGGAAGGGGTTACTGAACAAGATGTTAGGGAGACCACTGGATCACCAACATAGATCATTTGAGAGATCACTGTTGCAGAACACTGTGCAGGCTAACAACTACTGTACAGGAAGGGTGTTCCGATGAACATCTGGGAAGGGGCTAGTGAACAGTGACAGTTGCACGGCCACTGGATCACCTAATGTAGAACATCATGGGACATGTAGCCACTAAAACAGCAGCACATGAGTTGGCCAAAAGATATGGGGTGTGTGGGGCGTGGTAGGGGTTGCTGGGAGTCGACATCTGAGGAGACAGCACCTCGGGTACAGACATTTTTACTTTGCAGCATACCATGCAACTGGTG
This sequence comes from Neoceratodus forsteri, assembly GCA_016271365.2. NCBI lineage: Eukaryota > Metazoa > Chordata > Ceratodontiformes > Ceratodontidae > Neoceratodus > Neoceratodus forsteri. The sequence goes on along the minus strand of CM028130.1, from coordinate 150,193,529 downwards.
CTAAGCCGTGCTGCCATGCCGAATGTCTGGGTGTGCAAGTCCAGTGTGTGCGGTCACAAACCCAGTTTTCCACCCCGAAAAACTGGTGGTGCACATTTGCATTGTGACACATCCTCAGAAAGCGGCTCCTCCTTCAGCAGCTTGGAAGGACCTTTGTGCATGGCAGTTTTTGGATTTGGCGGTACTGGAAGCCTTGGTGTGCCCACTAAGCCAGCCACCCTTAACTGTGCACAGTGCTCCGACAATTCTCAGGAGTTCCTCAACAGGAAGACTGCAATGTAGCCACATCTTCCCAGTACTGGGCCAAAGAATGCTACTACCCAGTATACTCTGGGTTTCCCAATAAAACCTCTCCAGTGGAGAAAACTGGGTTCTTTGATTTTGCTCTGCAATGCTCAACTCCTGTAAATATTTTCTGGTACAACTACATCTTCATCTCATTTTAAGGGTCTCACAGTTTGAATTATTTTTTTTGGTGGGAAGCGGGGGGGCATAATGGCTACAATGTCCCAAGTTTAGACTGTGGTTGATTTCTTTAAACACTTTAAAACTGATCTGTTACCTTGCCAGAAGGGATCCATGACATCATAATGCATCAGATGATGTTTCTGCACAACATCAGTTTCTCTGCCTCACCCACTCTCAAGGTAAATCCCCAAATCCAGAATCAGCAAAGACAATTCCTCAAGTGAGGGAAGAGTCATTCTCAATGTAAGAGGATAACTCACAGGTGTTCTCAGCATAATGCAGGCTCCTCAAGCTCCTACGGCTATCTGTTGGATATTTTTTTTTTTTTTTTTTTGTTATTCTTTGTTTATCTCCCCGCTTTCCAACCAGCCACCATCCTCTACCATCCACACCCCCAGCCCTGTCACGCACCATTCCTGGGACTTGCCACTCAGTCTAGTACCCTGTGCCCCCCCACATTTGGACTCTATCAGGGTCACATGGGGTCAACTTGACCCCTCCAGGCAACCTGCCCATGTTTGGAGCACGGGGATGCCACAGAGGTGCATTTCCTTCAGCTTCCTCTCTCTCTCCACTAGACGAAGACTCACCAGGAGGACCAAGGCACTTGTGCAGGCTGTGTGTGTGTGTTGCCCTAGTCCCTAGCCTTGCTTCATTCCCTCCCAAGCATCCTCAGCCGTACTGCCACCTGTCATCACCCAGGCATCAATATTGTGATGACTATGGTTACTCACCCTTCCCGGGGAGGACAGCGTTCCCTGGGACACTCGATCCTCCTTCCCTAGCCAGCCCGATGACCAGGGTGCACTAGCAAATCCTGGTCACCCGTGTCGTAAGCGGTTGCACTAATGTAGATCGCACCTGGAATTGAGCCTCAGCTCAGCGTGCCTTTGCCGGTTACCAAATGTTTAAATAAATAAAACGCTGCACCAACATGCCAGCATTTGTTGCAATGTCCAACTCACAAGAGGAGCAGAACAGCCATACATCATGGAAAGCCTCTCTCTCCTCCTATGCGATTGCTTTATACTCCACTCCCTTGTTCTTCTGTTGCTGTGTCATACTGCTTTAAGAAAGGAGGTCTTGGCTTATGCGGTCTGTTCCGCCAGGCACTGCAGAATACACTTCTCTGTAACCAGCCCTAAAAGTTTAAGAAAAGCTTGCCGAGACACTGCTGCTGTCTTAAATGTTAATAACATATTTTTAATTCTTCAAACTGCTTCAGAATACAAAAACATCCTCTTAGAAGCTGTCTGTAGTAAATTGGATGTGGAGAAAATGACTACATTAGTGCACTTCCTACTAATTAATGTAAAAGAAAACAAGATTTCTTATGTTATTTTAAGGCCTATGTCAGTTCTCTGCTTCCAGCTATTGCAACATCACAAGATTAATTCGATGCACGAGTTACTCAGGATGACTAACACTTAAAATATTTAGATTTTCATTGTACGAAGTACCCAAGATGTTTTACACACTGAACAGCTTCCATAAAATTATAACATTTATCTGAAGGCCCTGAAACCATTGCTGTTACTTGTTCTTTGGCTCACTCTCTCTGTATATCTTCAAGATTGCGAAGAGCTACTGACACCTTCGGAAAAACTTGGAGAAACACAATCTGCAGGAACTGTTCCGCTAATACTTGATTAAGGATCTAGGTCCCACTCAAGGGCACGAGTGGGACCTAAATCTGGAGGGCTACACTATGTTCAGAAAAGATAGGGGATGGTGTAGCACTGTTAGTCAGAAATGTCATGGGTATTGGAGGGGTAGAGGAGGCAGAAGGGAACGTGGAGGCTATTTGGGTCACCTTGCTGACACAGAGGGGTAAGACAGTAAAGGTCGGAATGGCATACAGACCACCAGCACTAGCGGAGGTCCTGGAAGAAAGTCTGGTGGCAAATCTCGAGGGTCACTGTAGATTGGGAAAGGGAAGGGTAGTGGTAATGGGGGACCTTAACATGCCAGGAACAGACTAGGGGACTATGACATCACCAGTGGCCAGACAGAAGAGGCTGCTGGATGTCTTCCAGGATGCGTTTCTAACACAACAGGTGGGTGGAGCCAACTAGAGAGGCCCAGACACTGAATGTGGTCCTGGCGGACAGTGATCAGATTAGGGGCCTAGAGGTGAGGGACCCGTTGGCAGGGAGTGATCATGCCACAGTCTGGTACTTCCTGCAACTGGGGAGGAAAGCCGAACAAAGACGGTAGTAACAGACTTTAGGGGTGTAGACTTCAGGGAGATGGGAAGGATCCTTGAAGATCGTCTGGACAGGATAAGCCTGGATATGGATGTTGACAGCAGGTGGGGGATCATTAGGAGGGGAATACAGGAGGTTACCAGATCCTGCACGAGGAAAGGCGCAAGTTCGGTAAGGCCAGAAAACCCTGCTGGTGGCCCGGGAGGTACAGAAGGTGGCGAGGGAAAAGAAGACAGCCTATAGGCGCTTCAAGTGCTCAAGGAGCGAAAGGGATCAGGAGGAGTATGAGCTGACAGCCAAGAGGGTCACCAGGGTGGTGAGAGCAGCTAAGGCAAAAAAGGAGCAGTCCTTGGTCAGTGGGATCCGGAGGGGGGACAAGGGGTTCTTTAGATACACAAGGGAAAAAAGGAAAGTAAGGGGGCAGATGAGCAAGATAAGGATAGGGGATGGTTGGGCACAGGAGGCGGGGGAACAGGCAGAAGTCCTAAATGAGTACTTTGCCTCAGTTTTTACCAGGGGGGATGGAGGGGCTATGCCTTGCGAGGGAAGCGGGGGTAAACCGGAGCAAGGGGTGGGACCGGTAGAGACCAGGGGCCCTGATGGGTCTGGGGAAAGGGAGTGGCCACCACAGACAGGTGGGGGGCCCTGCAGTGCAGGGTGAAAAGGGGGAGGACGTGGAGGCTGAAATCCCAGTAGAGAGAGTAAGGGAAGCCCTAAGGTCCCTTCGGAGAATGCACCTGGGCCAGATGAGATGCATCCCAGGGTGCTGAGGGAACTGGCGGATGTCCTGGCAGTCCCTCTAGTGGAGCTTTTCAACATCTCTCTGAGGAATGGGTGGGTGCCCCAAGACTGGAGGGTAGCCCATGTCGTATCGATCCACAAGGGGGATCAAGAGAGGAGGTGGGAAATTACAGGCCCGTTAGCCTGATATTGGTGGTTGGCAAAGTGATGGAGGGTATTGTCAAGGAAAGGCTAGGGGGTTATTGGAGCAAACTGGGTACTTGGACGATAGGCAGCATGGCTTTGTCACAGGAAGATCGTGAACCAGACAAACCTTGTTGAGTGCTATGACTGGGTGATGAGGGTCCTGGACCAGGGTAGGCCCTGTGGATGTCCTCTTTCTGGACTTTAGCAAGGCGTTTGATTCGGTACCCCACAGTGACCTGCTGGCTAAGCAGAAGCTAATGGGGGTGGGGAGACAGTTGTAAAGATGGACAGGAAATTGGCTCTCTGAGCATACTCAGAGGGTGGTGGCTGGAGGGTTAACCACATCCCCAAGGTGGGTTACTAGTAGGGTTCCCCAGGGGTCAGTGCTGGGGCCACTCCTGTTCAACGCCTTTATCTCAGACATCAGGAGGGGGATTAGGACTGAGATGAGTCTCTTTGCAGACGACTCAAAGCTAGGTGCAGTGGTGGATGGGGAGGAGGGGAGGGTGGCCTTGCAGGAGGACCTGGAGGCTCTGGAAAGGCGGTCGGGAAAAATGGAAGAACAGGTTACTCACCTGTAACAGTAGTTCTAGGAGTGGTATATGTTTTTCATCCATACTCTCTGGTATGTCTCTTTCCCCTTTAAATCTGGCCGGAAGTCTTCAAGCTGGTTTCTCCCACCCACCCGGGTGGTAAATACCTCGGCTCCGCCCCATGACACCAGATCTTAGCCCGCTGGAAGCAAGGTTGTGCACCTAAAGCTGGGGAGGTCGGGTGGGTGCATGTGGATGCACAACATATACCACTCCTAGAACTACTGTTACAGGTGAGTAACCTGTTCTTCTAGGAGCGTGGATATGTTGTTCATCCACACCCTCTGGCAGATTCCAAGCAGTTCTCCAGGAGGAGGGAGGCAAGGCACACACCCCCTACTTAGGAAAGAGATTAGAGAACCGAGACCCCAAAACCAGCATCCCGGCATGACTCAAGGTGGTAGTGGCTAATGAAGATGTTTGCTGACTTCCAGGTAGCAGCCCGACAGATTTCCTGGATAGGGATGTCCCTGGAAGCAGCCACCGATGCAGCAGTATGGCGGGTAGAATGAGCTCTTATCCCTCTGGGAGGCTCCTTGCCCGCCAACTCATAGCACAGACCTATGCATGATGTAATCCACCCTGCAATGGTCCGCTTGGCTGCAGGTCTGCCAGAAGTGGCATCAGCATAGGTGACAAACAGCTGGCGAACCTCTCCCGGAATTTCCGCCGTTCTCTCCTTATAATAGGAGAGGGCATGTCTCAGGTCCAAAATATGGAGCCTGTACTCGGTGTCTGAGGTGTAATTAGGGTAGTATACTGGCAGAGTTAACACCTGGTTAAGATGAAACTCTGACAACACCTTCGGAAGGAATTTCAGGTGGCGGCACAGGACAACTTTGTCCCTGTGAAAGACCAGATAAGGGGAGTCCACCGAAAGTGCCTGGAGCTCCCCTGTCCTTTTGGCTGGCATGACAGCCACCAGGAAGGCCGTCTTCCACGACAAGTGTAAAAGCTCACACTTGTGCATGGGTTTGAATGGCTTGCCCATGAGCTTTGCCAAAACCAGCAACAGATCCCACGGAGGTGGAGGTTCACGCACCGGAGGGGATATGTGATCCAGGCCTTTGAAGAAGTGCCTGACCACTGTCTCCTGTGCCAATGTCGGCTGACCAGCCCGTGCCCGGTAAGCAGAAATGGCTGCCAGGTGCACCCTAAGGGTCGATGACCGCATACCTCCTTTGGAGAGAGACCAAAGGTAGTCGAGAATGTTAGCCACAGAGCAGGATAAGAGGTCCAGACTATTACCCTGACACCAAATGGAAAATCTCTTCCATTTGAAGGCATAACATTTCCTGGTCGATTCCTTACGAGATGCCTCCACCACGGTGTAGACATCCTCGGAAAGACCCAGAGCCTGGAACTCTCACCACTCAGGTACCAGGCTGTGAGGTGCAGGGATTGAAGGTCCAGATGGAATACCTTCCCCTGGTTCAGAGATATCAGGTCCGGGCATGTACAAAGCCGCTCTGGGGGCCTGCAGCTGAGGCTGAGGAGATCTGGGTACCAGAACTGGCATGGCCAGTCTGGAACTACCAGAATCACCTTCGCCTTGTCCCTCCTCACCTTGAGTAACACCTTGTAGATCAAGGAAAATGGAGGGAAGGCATAGAGGAAGCCTGGGATCCACGGCCTCGAGAAGGCACCCCCCCCCCATGCAGCGAGCCCTGCTGAGGGGGGTGAGCATGGAACAGCATTAGCTTGGTGTTTTCCCTGGAGGCAAACAGGTCCACCAACAGTTTGCCCCAGCGGGAGAACAAGTTGTGACCTACCTCTGGATGGAGAGACCACTAGTGGGATGTCTGGCCTGAACTGCTGAGACCATCCGCCAGCTGGTTCGAGACTCCTGCCACATGGATGGCTAAGCGATCCGCCTCCAACCAGCTGACGAGGGTCCAGATGCGGAATGCCTCCTTGCAAAGCAGACAGGAGTGCGTGCCGCCCTGTTTGTTGAGGTAGTACATGGGATCATGGTATTGTCCGTCTGGACTTGAACCACTTGACCCCGGAGCTGAGGAGCGAAAGCTGACAGTGCCAGTCTGACTGCTCTGAGCTCCAACAGGTTGATGTGGCATCGGGACTCCTCTGGGGTCCAGAGCCCGTGGGCTGTGTGGTCCCCAATGTGGGCTCCCCAGCCCAAGAAAGAGGCATCGGTCATGAGAACGACCGTCGGCTTGGGGTGGACAAACGGGATCCCTTCCTGTCACCGGTTTGGGGCGGTCCACCATTGGAGAGTGTCCCACATCTTCTGGGTCACCGCGATCAGCTGGTCAAAATGACCGTGGCACTGAGTCCACTGGGTGGCCAGCTCCCACTGGAGGGGGCACATGTGCCACCTGGCCTAACGGACCACTGAGGTGCACACTGCCATGTAGCCCAGAAGGTGCAGGAAGTCCCGGGCAGGGCTCAAGTGCCCAACCAGAAATGATTGGGCAAAGGAGGAAAGAACCTCCGCCCTGTCCGCCGGGAGCAGAGTTCTGGCTTGACGAGAGTCGAGCTCTGCCCCGATGAAGCCCTCCACCTGAGGGAGCACAAGTTCCAACTTGGCCTCACTGATCAGGAGGCCTAGTTGGGAGCAAGTTCGAAGAGCCAGATCCCTGGATCTCTCCACCTCCTGGAGGGAGGAACCTGCCAAGAGCCAGTTGTCGAGATAAGGGTAAATATGAACTCGACGCCGGAGATGGGCTGCCACCACTGCAATGCACTTGGTGAAGACCCTCGGGGCTGATGACAGACCGAATGGCATGGCTCGGAACTCATACAGGGTCCCCTCACCCCTGAATCAGAGGAACCACTGATGGGATGGACGGATTGGGACCTGAAAGAACGCATCCTGCAGATCCAGTGAACAGAACCACATGTTTCGCTCCAGGGATGGCATGATCTGGTTCAGAGTTACCATCCGGAAGGTGCGAGAACTGAGATATTGATTCAAGTCGTGGACATCTAGGATTGGGTGCCAATCCCCCGGCCGAGTGGGCACCAGGAAATACCTGGACATGAAGTCTGTGTCTGTAGGAGGATCCAGCACTGAAGCTACCGCCTCCTTGCGGAGGAGCTGAGCAATGTCATCTCGAAGAGCTGACTGAGTGCAAGCTGAGATCTTTCCTCCCGAGGGGGACGGGCTCGGCTGGGAGGGTACTGCTTGAATTCCAGAGGCAGACCCTGGCCGACCACTTCTAGAACCCACCTGTCCGAAGTGATATCAGACCAGGCGGAAAGGAAGTGGCGGAGCCAGCCCCCCATGGGAGGACCCAGAGCTGGCAGGATGGGTGTAGGGGTGGCAACCCCCAACCCGTCACTGGGTAGGCTTAGAGGAGGAGAAGGCTCCTGGACCGGCACCTCGGCCTCCTTTACGAGGCTGTTGAGGACCCTGCTTGGGCCTGGGGTGCCAAGCTTGAGCCTGCTGTTGCTGCTGGCCTCCTTGATAGAAGGGCTGCGTAATCGCAGGGGAAGAGTGCCGAAAAGGCTTCTTGTGCTTTTGCTGGTTCTTGCCTGAAGAACCCTTGGCAGAGGCAGCATCCAAGGTGGCACTGGACTGCTCTATTCGCTGGAGGTGACCAGCCACTCCTGGACCGAAAAGGTCTGTGCCTAGGAAGAGCACATCAGCTAAATTATGCTGGGTATCCGCCGGAAAGGAGGATAGCCTCAGCCAAGCCCTGCGGCGAGTGGCCACTGCAGCTGCCAAACAGCGGGCACAGGAATCTCCAATGTCCAGGGCCGTCTGGAGCTGCTGTTTTACAACAGCATGGCCCTGATCACGGACCTGCTACACTGTGGTCTACATGTCCACCAGGAGATGAGGGAGAACTTCGTCCAATGACCCAAGAAAGGCATGAGAGAAGTGTGCCATGATAACAGCCGAGCTGGCCTGACGAAGGCCTAAGGAGGAGGCCGCATAGACCTTACGGGCAGAATGGTCCACATTCTTGGACTCCTTGTCAGGGGGTCGGTCAGTGTCGGCCGAGCTACCGGTACGTCTAAACACAGAAGCAGTCACTAGGCTTTCAGCCGAAGGATGCTCTGTGAACCCCGCCAGGGACCCCATGGGCACCGTATACTTGTGGGCCATGCGGGCAGACAGAGCTGAGCAGGAAGCAGGAGGCTGCCAAAGCTCAAGGGCCGGGCCAACAATGGCTTCGGCCACCGGAAAGGCCTCCGTCGGGGTATCCCCCCTTTTCAGGATATCCGTAAGAGGGTACTCCGCCTTTTTCTGGATGGGCACCAGGGGCATTCCAGTGGATTCAGAGATCAGGCGGAGAATGCTCTGAAAGGAGGAAGGGCCTTCTCCAGTCCGGCAACGGATGATTCATCTTCCCCCAGATGAGAGTGTAACCCTGTATCGTCGGAGTCCGAAGAGTCGGGGTACAATGGTCTACCGCCTATGTCCCCTTCGATCTGCCGGAGGCAGTCGGGGGTAACCGTAATGGACAGACGCCAAGGGAGCCCAGTGTCCGCACAGTCCTCTTTCGAGGGAGCCCCTCCCTGAGGCTGTTTAGGCAGTGGCTCCACCAAAATCGGCGGAGAGACCAGAATAGGCCGAGCCGGGATAAGAGCCGGCCCCACGGGTGGAGGAACCGAGGCCTTCGGTTCCGGAGGGGTCGGCGTCGGCCTAGGAGGCAGAAGCCAAGTGATGGCCAGGGCGGCCGGCGGAGCCGGCTTCTGCCCAGTCAAAATCAGCTGTTGCCACATCAAATCCTCATAGCATCGGAGTTTCCGTGGACGCCTCTCCTCATCCGAGGAGGAGGATGAGGATCGGTGGTGGCGCCTCTTTTGAGTGTTTGTGAACCTTTTTCGGCTGTTCGACCGAAGGGGTCCTAGTCCTCGATTGAGACTGACGGGGTCGGTTCGGTCGATCGGGAGTCTCTGGGGTCAGTAAAATCCGAGGTTCCAGCACCTTTTCCTCGATCGGGACACCCGAGGGCAGTGTCTCCTCATCGGGAAAGGAAAGGACAGGCATCCTTTCTAAGGAATCGTTGACCGGAGTCAGTGATAAAGGCTCGATTGGGTCAAGAATAATCTCGGCTGGTTCAGCCGTTTCCTCGGTCTCGGTGCCCTGGCCAGACGGAAGGTCCGTAAAGCTGGCGGCCGAGGAAGCAATCTCGACCGAAGTCAAGGCCGCGTGTTCCTGGGACTCTGACCTCTCTCGGTCCCAGGAGTGTCTCCTTCTAGAGGAACAAGACTTGGGGTCCTTGTCCCTCTTCCGAGGGTGGGAGGAGTGCGAGCCCGAGGGCGCCTCACCCCTGGTGGGGACAGACTGGCACAACTCCCAAAAGGACCTGAAAAGGTAGAGCCAAGGTTGAGAGTAATGAAGAAAGTTCAACTGGCCGAAGCTTGAGACGCTTCCTCTTCGAAAGCCGTCATCTGCTCCAGCTGTTCAGTGGATCCCGCGGCTGCGGAAACGGCCCACCTTGCCTCCTTCGATTTCACCGGCGGGTTTCTAAGCTCCAGTCCCCCCAATTTTAGGCACGCCTTGCGGTCGTCCAGAACATTGGGATGGAAGGCCAAACAGAAGGTACAAGACGTGGTGTCATGCACGATGCCTAGGCAATACACACATGAGAGGTGAGGATCGGTGCGCGACATCTGGCAGCAGGTACACCAGCGAAGTCCAGGGGACGATTTGTCCTCCATGTCTGATGCACTGTAATCAGAATTGTGAACTCTGACGAGTTTTAAAGTAATCTCCGGTGAAAACCAACGTTGCGAATCCAGGGCCTACGAATTGCTAAAGTAGCACAAGGGAACCTGAATCTTCCAGCAGAAAGGAAGATCTGGCGTCATGGGGCGCAGCCAAGGTATTTACCACCTGGGTGGGTGGAGGAGCCAGCTTGAAGACTTCCGGCCAGATTTAAAGGGGAAAGGGACATGCCAGAGTGTGTGGATGAACAACATATACACGCTCCTAGAAACTAAAATTCAATGTGGGGAAGTACAAGGTTCTGCACCTGGAAGTCAGAAATCCAGGCCAGGGGTATACCCTGGGAGGAGACATGATTCAAGTCACGGAAGGCACGGGGGACCTGGGGGTAGTGGTAGATGTCAAAATGAACAACTCAGAGACCTGTAGAAGGGCAGTGGCAAGGGCAAATAGGATGCTGGGATGCATCGCCAGGGGAATTACCTCCAGAAAGTCGGAACTGATCCTTCCACTGTACAACTGCTTGGTTAGGCCACACCTTGAGTATTGTGTACAGTTTTGGAGACCACATTTAAAGAGGGACATTACACTCACAGAGAGGGTCCAAAGGAGGGCAACCAAAATGATCTGGAGCCTAGGGGAGAAGACCTATGAGGAGAGGCTCAAGGAGCTCAACATGTACACTCTGGAGGACAGGAGGGACATGATAGAGGTCTTTAAGTACACGAAAGGGATCAATAAAGGAGGTCCAGTCAGGGTGCTCCAAAGGAAGGAGAGTGGGGCAGCAAGAGGTCATGGGTGTAAGCTGGAAGGGGGCAGGCTGAGAGGAGGAGATGTTATTTCACTGAAAGGGTCATGGAGCCATGGAATGCACTGCCCAGGGAGCTGGTAGAGGTGGAGACTGTGGATGGGTTTAAGAGGGGATGGGACAGGACAGGTTAGAGGGTAAATCTGACCAGGCCCAATACAGGTGGAACATCTGGGACTGGGGACAGTGTAATCCAAGGGGAGAGACACCAAAATCGTCCCTCAGTGCGGGTGCTAAAAATTCAGCAGACTCGAGAGACTGTTAGGTCTATTCTGCTGGCATTTTAGTATGTTGGTTAGGAAGGTTCTCTATTTCTCTTACCCAATTCTTTCTTGCTAAGAACCTTTACAAGAAAACTGGATCTTTAACTACTAGAATCTACTTGCTTCTGCATCCAATCCCCTACCCAGAGTCATAATCCCCCGCTTGTGACACTACACACTCTGACCATGGATATGATTATGCTATCCCAAGCACAGGTTTATAACTAGAAACGTCAGTAGCAGATGAATTCTGAGTGACAGAGATCATGGTTTTGTGCTAATGTTCTTAGTAATAAACAGCCAGCGGAAGAGAAATAAAAAAATGCTTCTGAAAATTAATTGAAAATGTCTCTAAATATTATGTTTTGCAAACGCTTCCCCTGAGGTGTCAATAGTTAGTGTGAAGGCCCATTAGCAGTATCGCAGATGCATTACTATGTTTCCATGTAGCTACAGAGCCATTTTAAATGAAAAGCATTTGTCATGGCTAAGGTGGAAGAAATGCTTCCTACGACAACAGGGAGAGGGTTGAGGCAGCACTGTCTAGCAGTCAGAGCACTAGCTCAGAAACTGGGGCAACACTGGTTCAACACCCCCAAGTCAAATATTTGAGCAAGTAACAACCTATCAGTGCTCCAGTTTACCCGGCTGCAGAAATGGGTAAAAGCAGGGCCCTAATGGAAATGAGGCACTGACTCTCAGGTGCGCTATCCTGACTCTCTACCAACTACAGTGAGTGAGGTGTGCAGGCACTTTAAATGTACAAAATACAAGCAAGGCCTATGCAGTCAAGTACAAGGGTTTATTTCATCACTCTTGTGTTGATTTACAACTTTAGTACAACTGGCTCTGGTAGTCTCATCCACTTTTGCTAAGCTGGTCCAGTGCAAATGAAATTCATTGGCCATGGCTCTCAACTTATTCACATAAAACATTTTTTTAAAGAGGACGGAAAAACCTCTGAGGCCCAACAAGAGATAAAAGTACCTTTTGTGCCTCTATCTTGCTCTTACAGTCATTAAATATTAATGCATTATTTTCAGAAAGGCGGACTCAGTGATGCAGTGCTATGAATGGCTTTTATCTGCCTGAGAGTCTCTAAGGGATCTCTGAGATCAGTGATCTGCTCCAAGTCCTAGTGACCAGCGGACATAAAAAAGACAGAATCAGAAGAAGGACGGGCTGCACTAGAGGGGCGCAGAGGAGGAAGCCGTTTACAGAGTCATACTACTATTTATGTTGTAAGAAATTCATATTTCTTTTTTTTTTTCAATATGTGACAAAAATATAATTAGAAGACATTTCAGCACCTTTTCTCTCTGAGCCCTACGGAATGAGACAGTTACAGTTACAGGCCCTGCATGCTCTGCACTCATTTTTTGTCTTCACATCTGCAATCCCAGTCTAGTCTGCCAGATAAAATGGGTAAATGACTAAACACTTTAAGAATACCAAAATAAATCTTCACATAAAAAGGTTTCCTATGGTAGAAGCAGCTGGGAGCTATACTAACCTATGCTCCTTTCGATACTATATTTTCTCTCGTTCTTCAAGAGTACGACTGACCTACTCTCCAACTGCTTCCCCCTTTTCCATGCATACTTTTCCTTGGCATGTAGATGTCCTGCCCACCCTCCTTCCTTCTCTTTGTAGTGCTGACTTGCTTCATTACAGCGGATATACTTCTTGCAGGCAGGTTAAACTGCAATAGCCACCTTATAGATTTATTATTTATCTCCTCAATTCAGATACTTCACCGTTATGCAGAACTGTAGTTTCACCTTCAGAACGGAGTATTCCTGTATGTAAGGAGGAATGGCGAGTTTACATCCCTCTCCTGTTTTACATGTACTGACATTTGACGAATGATATCCTGTACACTGGTTACCATGTGTAAGTTAAAACTTCAATAAAACCTTCTATGATTAAAAAAAAAAAAAAGGTTTCCTGTATTGATCAGCTTCAAGATTCCTGTTCCTCTAATCCCCCAGTCTCCACTGTCCATTGGGCCACGGAGAGTTTCAGAACAAACAGATAGCAGACCCTGAACCCTGGACTACTGGAATCATTTTGTTGCTACACAACGATTAAAGTGTTTTTTTTTTTCTCTTCTAAATTAGTGTTTCAATAAACTGTCAAAACCACATAAATCAAAACAATATTTACAAAATGATTCAGATACAGGATAAGACTGAGAACTGAAAATAAAGCAAAGGTTACACAGCAGAAGAGCGTGGAGCCAGAAAGATCAGTAAGAAAAGCTGATGAAGTAGAGTTACTGGGGGTCTTCAGAAAGTCAAAATGAACTGCAAAAGAAGCCCTTTGAAAACTAGCAGCACATCCATCCATATTCAATCTCCGGCTCTGAGTTATTCAGTGTATAATAGTGTTTGGATGGATCCAATGGAAATGCCTATTAAATGTCAAAAGGTACCAGTGTTCTTGCCTCAGAAAGATTGCCTTTTAATTCTAACTGCTTTTAAGATGCAAGTTTTTTTTTTCACTTTTAGAGTATTAAAAAAAGAAATAGGGCAGATTAACATCCAACTAGGCACAGACTTTTCAAGTTTGATTGAATAATTGAGAAAAGCACATACATTAATGCCAGCGTCAGGAAGCAGAGCTGCCTGATTGAAAGCCAAGTGAAACAAGCATGAAGCACTAACCCAGCATTTATTTCAACCCAATTTAAATAATGAAATACTGGAACCTAACAACTCCACACACTGAAACAATTTCCTCCTGCATTTTCTAGTTTTTCTTTTTTGTTAGTGCAAGTAATGAAGAAAAATCTAGTGCAGGTCAGGTACAAAAAAAAAAAAAAAAAACCTGAATATTTCAACATGACAGTGGTGCATTATTGAAAGGGGCCTTGAATTTCATATCAGGAATAAATGCAAAAATGTAGTTTGCAGCTCTAACAGCCAGCACCGGATGTTAAGGGGTCTCAGTACATCTGCACAGATTAGCTGGAACTAAGTAGAGACGTGTATTTTTAATTTAATGGGAGTTAAAAATTTAAACCTGCACAACTGAGATTAAAGTCAATCTACCTGTAGATGCTGGAGACGGGAATCTTGGGGGATTGTTAATGCAATCTAGCTCCCCAGCTGCGAGACAGCCAAGGCACATGCCCTTTAAGTATATCAAAAAGCTAAGCAAAAGGTTCTGAAATATTAACTCGGTGCAAAGAAGTAAAAAAGTGAGGATCTTTTGAATAGTTTTGTAATTTAGGGCAGACCAGGTTAGATTTAGAGTTGGCGGAGAATGCAAATCTGATAATGCTGAACACAATTTAAAGACTGCGGATCGCCTTGGTAACCATTTTATCTGACTTAACCACCCCTGGCTGCAGACTTGCTTCTCCCAAGGAGAATAAACAGGAGGCTCACCACTATCTTCTTCAAACACAGCTTGTATTGCTCAGTACTGAGGGAGAGTCATAAAAATAACTCAAGAGAAAGTGGGGGGAAAAAAACTGAATTATGTTGAGAGAGAGAAAGACTGCTGTAACTTAGACTCCACTGCACAAAATCAGAATCTTTTTTTTTTTTAGTTGTTTAACCAGGAGTAGCACACTAAGCTGAAAGCTTTTTCACAGGTGCAACCTGGGAGCACAGGGAAGTTAAGTGACTTGCTCAGGGTCACACAGAATGCAAGTGGAAGCTGTGGTATTCAAACCCAGGTCTGGTCTGCTGGATGTCACCAGATTTGCAGCTCAGAGCCTTACACCACTGCGCTATACTGCAGTAGTGAAGTAAACAACGTCTGAGCTGGTGACTGCACGCAGAACCAGAGGACATATACACCCAACGGGGGGGGGATAAGAGGAAACGTCAGAAAGCATTACATTACAGAGAGAATGTTGTGGAAACTTGCACTATTCAGACTTTCAGAGCTGGTCTAAACAGATTCCCAAGGCAGAGTGGCATGAGAAGTTACACAGCACAAGCAGGTGTAGCATTTTGGCTGATAAGCTTGTAAGTGTGCCCATACTAAAACTGGGTAAAGCCACTGCCATGCGGCAGGAGGGACAGACGAGAAGAATCCTAAATCCTTTCTGTCATCACAATACTGTATTATGTTACTGTGTTCTTTGTACTTATGCATAAGGAGATATGGCTCCTTGCAGGAGTATTTTTTTTTCTCTCTTCTCTGTTCGGGTTCCTTGCAAGAGTAGGTCTGAAGTTCACCAATGCATCTGGCAGAGCAGACAGCTATCTAGAAACAAACCTTACGGAGAGGATATAGTACAGTTACGTAAGAACTTACCATAATAGTAGATCATCGAGAGGAGCTCTTGCAGCAGGCCAACACCGGTAGGACTGAAGCCGCCAGGCACCAGGACCACACAGAAAACTTCCAGCTAGCAGTCTATTACGGGGGAACGCCCACGCTGACGTCCATCTATCCTATAAAGGGAGTGGTCCCCCACACCTACTTCAGTGCTCCCGCCAGAGACCCCTACAGGGCAGCAGAAAGGAGAACCAAGGCAGATCCTTAGAGCCAATAAAATAAAGTATAAGCAGAAAGAGTGCAACAGAAAAGAAGACAACAGGAGGAAAGAGGGAAAGCAGGGCCTGCTGAAGAACTCCTCTCAAAGATCTACTGTTACAGTAAGTTCTTAAGTAACTGTACTATCTTACTTTGAGGAGGCTCTTGTAGCAGGCCAACACTGGTAGGACTGAGTCCCAAGCAATACCGGAGCTGACCAGAAATGCAGCCAGGAGGAGGAACAAATAAGCAGCACAGAGCTCAATCGAGAAGGCCCTGAAGGACTGTGAGGCCAAAACTGGCCCTGCGCTTAGAGACGATGTCTGCAGAAGCTGAGAGAGGGACAGCAGCTACACTACAGCAAGGACGTGATTTACTGAGTACATAAAACTGAATTCTTAATTCAGGGGCCTGTAATAGTAAGTAGAAGTCAGTGTTTTGGTTTTCTGTTTTTAGGGTTGTCTTTACTTGGCGTAACTTTAATTTGCCACGGAGATAATCTAGCTAGGAGAATATCTGCAGTCATTTGTGACCAGAGCTGTTACTGAAACTACCTAGAAGGGGAGCAGCTGAAGAAGACTCAAGGGACTGTGGATTACAAACAGGAGTTGGCTGTGAATTCTGTCTGCTGCAGATTACCAGATTGTTTTTTGTAGACACGGAGTACCAAAGGAACAAATCCCCAACTACCCTCAGGTGCTCTACCTTTATAGTGGAAGGCCAGGCCACACCTACTTAAAGACACAGGAACAGTTAGGCAACAGCACAAGCAATAGCGTAGCTGGTATATAGGCAGAATTACAAAGGGTGTAGCTAGCAACTTGGTCCACAAAGGCACATACAAGAGGAGGTGACAGAAGTTGCAAGTCACTACAGAAGGAGAGAAAGACAGGAAGAGAAGCATGAGAAAAAAAAAAAAAGGGTTAGCTGCTGGAGGTCTGTCTCTGAGCAAGTAAGGAGGAGACTACTGAGGAATACAGGAACTTCCTGTCCCAGAACAGGAAGAGCAAGAGCTGTAAGGACACAGAGGAAAGTAGGGAGAAAAAAAAAGAAAACAGAGACACGAAAGAGTAAGCATACAAAACAACAGTTGAGGGGCCACAAATAAGACATGATGGGAGTGGTGGTGCCGTGGCTGTGAAGCGGCAGTCTTCTGGGAGACATTCTGGAGGATGCGGTGTTGTCCCATCTGCAGGCACCTCT
Organism: Neoceratodus forsteri; assembly: GCA_016271365.2. Classification (NCBI taxonomy): domain Eukaryota; kingdom Metazoa; phylum Chordata; order Ceratodontiformes; family Ceratodontidae; genus Neoceratodus; species Neoceratodus forsteri. The sequence continues at coordinate 150,176,925 of CM028130.1, read as the reverse complement.
CTGGGCTGAGAGAGGAGGTTGTTCGTCTCCAGGCTGAGTTGGCCAGGATTCAGAGGACCTCCTCTCCCACCCAGGAACCACAAGGGCCGCTGCCTCAAAGGCTGCCAAGAAAGAGGAGTGGTTGGACCACAGTGGGCTCAGGGAGAGTGACTGTGGTGGAACAGAGGCGCATCCCTCCAGTTGTACCTCTCCACAATTCATACACCGTTCTGGCAGAGCATGGTTCCTTTATGGAGGCACCCGCAATGGAGACCAAGGAGGATGCTGGGAACCTCCATAAAGGAGACCCATAGGAGGGTGGCACGGGACCCCACATGGGAAGGAAACAACTCCTGGTGGGGGACTCAATTGTTAGTGGGGTAGAACTGGGGGAGGGAGGAGAGAGGGAGGTAAGGTGCCTGCCCGGTGCCATGGCTGGGAGGGACAGGAAGCGAATCCTCAGGATTCGGAAGCAGCTGCACAGGGAGGGAGCCGAACGTCATTGTCCACCTAGGGACAAATGACCTGACTGGGAATGGGATTAGAGCAGTGGAGGGGGAGTTTGTGGAGTTGAGATGGGGCCTTAAACAAGTAGCACGCACGGTAACCTTCTCAGAGGTGCTGCCCGTCTATGGCATGGGTGAGGCTAGGGTGCTCTGCACCATGAGATTCAGTCAATGGTTGAAAATCTGGTGCAGAGCTCAGGGTTTTGGCTTCATTTGGGGACTAGGGGTCCACCTGGAGGGATACAGGCCTATACTGGTGCAACAGTCTGCATCTGTCCAGGAGGGGAACCAGAATCCTAGGTGATAGGTTTAAATGCTTCATTGGCAAGCATTTAAACTAGTCAAGGGGGGAGGCACTAAAAAGAAGCAGGAGAATCCCAGTGCCCTTCCCCAAAAAAACAGGGTAGTCAGCGAGGCAAACACCAAAATAGAGAAGTCGATAGGGAGAAGGACAGTAGTAAATGGAGAAAAAGACAGTAAGGACAGGGATGGGGCTAAAAGGGGTAAGGCCATCAAAAAATGGAGGGCAATGAGTACCAATGGCTGTAGTATGGGTAACAAGCTCCCTGAACTAGTGGCCTTGATGGAAGAAGGAAGCCTGGATATCGTGGCAGTCACAGAAACATGGTACACAGAGAACGATGACTGGGATGTCAACATACCAGGGTACACAATCTACAGGAGGGACAGGGAGGGTAAAAGAGGAAGAGGAGTAGCTCTCTATGTAAGGGAAGGGATCAAAGCAATAGAACTAAAAGGTAAACAGGGAGAAGAAGAGGCACTGTGGGTCACCCGGGAGAAAGGAAATGGTACCACAATCCACACAGGGGTTGTATACAGACCCCCATCTCAGGGGGAGGAAACGATAGAAGCCATCCTTAGGATGGCAGAAAAAGGGGAGACGTTGTTGATGGGGGACCTGAATATGCCAGATGTTAATTACAGCACCTTTGCTGCAGCCACATCCAAGAGTAGGGTCATTCTTGATGACCTACAGGGGGCATGCCTGAGACAGCTAGTGTTGGAACCCACTTGGGAGGGAGCAATCTTAGACCTAGTATTCTCAAAAGGGAACAGAGAGAGAGGATCTCAGATTTAGAAGTGGGTAGCCATCTAGGAACAAGTGACCACCAAACAGTGTGGTGCATGATAAACACAGCCGTATTTATTTTTTTTATTTGGAAAATGTTTCACCAGGAAAGACAACATGAGCTGTAGCTACAGTAAAGTAGTTCCAGTGCTACCTCACAAATTGAAGACAACAAATTAAAGCACAAGGGGAACTGTCCCCACTAAAAGCTTTTCCCCGAGGCGTCCCGCAAGGTTCCATCTTGGGGCCTATCCTCTTCGCACTTTATATTAACCACATAAATTCTGGCATACTCGCAGGAAATGTTCACCTTTTTGTGGATGACACAGTCCTCTACACAACCAACTCCGGTCTAGATCTTGCTTACAAGGAGTTACAGCAGGACTTTATCAACCTCCAACATAACCTGCTGAGCCTGAAGCTCTTGCTCAATGCCAAAAAAACAAAGCCATGATTATCTCCCAGCACTCCTCCCACAATATGGGGACCCTGGTAACCCCCAGATCATCACCCTCCTTGGCAAACCTCTGAAAATAGTGGATAAATTCAAATATCTGGGAGCCTGGTTGGATAACATACTCAGTTTCATTGTACATCTAAGTGAGTTAATAAAAAAGCTAAGACAGTGCCTTGGAATATTTTACTGCATAAGACTTCTACTCACTCGCGAAGCTAGCAAGAGGCTGGTTCAAACAACCTTTTTACCCTTGCTTGACTATGCTGACTTTCTCTACAGTCACTGCTCCCAGTATGCCCTCCAGAAGCTTGACACACTCTACCATCGCTGTCTGAGATTCATACTTGACATGCTCCTGTGGACTCACCACTGCCTATTGTACCACGCAACTGACTGCCGTCCCTCTTCATGAGGAGGCAAATAAACGCCCTCTTGTGGCTCTTCAAGGTTATTTCTAATAAACTCCCACTCTATATCTGCAACCTGTTCGAACAGTCTAATGGTGCGTACGGCCTATGGAACTCCTCCTTTGTCCTCAAGCTACCAAGGACGAGGACTCGTCATAGCACAACTGCCATCAGCTCCTTCCTACCATCACTTTAGAACAACACGCAAAAAGCACTTAAACCTTCCCTCCTGCCTAGCCCCTATGTATTCAGGCAGCTGCTTTATCGATGCCTGAAGACTGTGTGCAACTGCTTCAGGTAATCACTGGCATATGGACTGAATATTCCCCTAGCTTCTGGACCTCCCTGGACTTATTCCCCCGTTGGCCAGCATTCCTTTTTAGTGCAACTACCCCCCTCCTAGCTCCCTCCCTCCTTCCCCATAGCAACCCACCTGGGGGCCTCTACCCTATCAGGGCTGCTGCCCTTCCCTGCTCCCCTCATGTGTCTTTGCCCTCCTCTCCTCTCTTATGACCTCCACTGTCTCCTAACCCATATATGATGAATTGCCTGCATATGTATACAGCCCTTGTAATCCAAGTCTTGCTCCGGTTACCTAATGATCTTGTACTTAAGAATAGTCTGTTTCAGTGTCTGCTGTGTTATGAAATGATGTTGAATACCGTAAATGAATTTGTCCTCTGTGCCCAGGACTATCTTGCAAATGAGCTTGCTCAACAATGTAACTACTTGGTTAAATAAACTTTGATTGATTGAAAACAGCCGGTTTCCAGAAGCATCCAGGGGGCAGGGGGGTGTGTGTACAGGAATTGGGAAAAACAGGAACACAAAGCAATAAATTGAGCAATACAAAATACAGTTATAAAAAATTAAACACAGGTATGCTACATGTATGTATATACAAATACAACACAAAATACAGTTAATAAAATGTAAACACAAGTGAGGTACATTTATGGAATAGAAAAATCCAAGCCTACTGGCTAGGGTGGACAAAATCAAATACGAAACAATACTCAAGTGCTAGAGATCATAGTTGGGGTGCAAGCCTCTAGTGCTAATGTCAACCCTGGGGAGGGCCGATTTTAATACAAAATTGGGGAAAAATGGGGGAGGAGGAGAGGAACCCAGGAAAGTACATATGTCAACAGGATGCTGGGACCTCTGTCTGGGGGAAACAGGACAAGGCAGAGAGGGAGGAAGGGGAGAGAAAGGGGTGGGGAGTTGAAAGAGGGGAGGAAGGTAGCATGGTAGTAGGGTGGAGGGAGGCAATGCAGTGAAAGTTTGGTGGAATGGCAGAGGGAAAGAGGAGGTAACCAAATTACACCCCCTCAGGATGAAGCAAGCCTTGCAAAGGAGATAGATTAGCAAGTGGGGGAAAGGAAGAGGGAAGAAAGGTAGAGAGAGAGCCAAGAGCAATACCCTTTAGGATGCAGAGAATCCTGCAGGGGGACTGGGCCTGACAGAAAGTGGGGGTGGGGGAGACAGCGAGCCAGGTTCAGTGCTCCCAGGATACAGAGAACCCTGCAGGAGGACTAGGCCAAACATTGAGGAGAGGAGCGTGAGGGTGGTGGTCATGGGGGGGGGAAGAAAAGTGGGAGTGCCAGCATTAGAATGGTGAGATAACTAGTAGGTATTGGATGGTGACAGAGCGATAAAATCATTCAAAGCTGATCTCCAGTCCGGGACACGGCACAGCATCAGCCACTGTCCCCTCTAATCCTGGCCGGCGCAGAATCCATAAGGTACGGGTCCCTGAGCCGTTTCAGCTCCACTCCTCCTCCAGGTCTGCCGCAGCTACCGACTGGACGGCTTCCCGTCTTCGCTGCCTCTCAGTGACTGGCTCCTTAGTTCACTTTGGACACTTTTCTGTGCTGAATTTGAATTAATCTGCTGTCTATTCTTTCTCCTTACCCTTTACTTTATAACATCTTACTTGCTCTTGTATTGGAATTTGAAACTGTTTTTAAAAATGTGCCTAAACAATTGTACTTACAAAAGTGCCTAAATAATTTGTAATACTCTGTTGTGACAGTTAGTGATTACAGCTTCTATGGGAAGTTTTTTTTTTTCCCCCGTTAATTTTTCATCTCAACTTTTCTCCTGCTTTTTCCATTTTGCGCCCGGCCTGCTTCCTGGGGCCCATCTTCAACATTAAATTCCCTGCCCAAACCCTTTGCTGTTTCCCTGTCTTCCCCCCCCCCAGACTGTTTCCCCTCTTTCCAATTTGGCCTTTATTCTAACCCTTCTTGCTTTTCCTCTCCCTCTTTCCTAGGTGGCGTGCCTCTGACCAGGCTGGAGCAGCGAAGCTGATCTCCAGTCCGGGACACGGCATTCGCTGCCTCTCACTGGTTGGCTCCTTAGTCCACTTTGGACAATTGTTCCCTGCCTTTTGGACACTTTTTCTGGACTTGAATTTGAACTGCTCTGCTGCCTGTTCTTTCTTTTTACTCCTTACTTTATAACATTTTAATTGCTCTTGTATTAGAATTTGAAGCTGCTGTGTTTTTTTGAAGTACTAACTTTTCCATTTGCAGCTTATAACTTTCTAGTCACTAGAGGACTACATCTTCAACCCTTGCTTGTCTGTCGCTTGTAGTTTATGGGGATCATGTGACTGTCATTTTTTTCCACTTGCTGATTATACTTTACTACCAGCCACAAGGGGCGTGTGACTACCTCAATTACTGTTCTGATGACTGGATCCATTCACAAATATCCTGCCTCTACTTGTATTGGCAGCCTAGACTTAAGATGCCAGATACAGCCATCATATTACCTGGCTATACCCGGTTTAGGCAGGACCGTCTCTCAAAGAGAGGCAGTGGCTGTGCCATAGACACCAAAGACTATCTGCAGGGGCACGGCCGACCTGCCTGCCCTGCCCCTCAGCATGTGTGACAACCTACAAGCACTGGCCGTCAAACTGATCCTAGGTGCACACAATAGAGTGCTCATCCTGCTCTCAGTATACATCCCACCTAAACAGACCACAGCTGGCACCAGCAACCTTATGGACTATATCAGTACCCTCAGCCTCAACACAAATTATACTTCTAGGTGACTTCAACATCAACTGGCTCTCCCGATCATCTGCCAGTATCAAGGACACCTTGTCTGCCATCCACTTCTCCCAAATGATAGAATCTCCAACAAGAGTCAATTACAAAACTGACACCAGCACCCTGCTGGATTGGATACTCAACTAACTGTTCTGCACATATCGACAATATTACTGTACTCCCAGACTCTCTGAGCGACCACTCCCCTGTCACATGCACCTGGAACAACTACAGCAAAACTCCTGCCAGAAATATATCAAGCCGTGTTCTCCTAAAAGGCTATCTACAACAACTCAAAACAGACCTCAAGTACTAAGACTGGTCTGACCTGTATGAAGCCAAGGACGTGGATGTAGCCCTTGACCTCTTCATAACAAAATTCAATTTTGTCTGAGACAAGCATGCCCCGATAAAAACAAGATCGGTCAAAAGACACTACAACCCCTAGATTACTCCAGATCTGCTAGAGCAACTCTCCTCAAGAGATGCGTCTCCACAACAAGTGCTTTGGCATTTGTCAGCTCAGCAAACATCAGCAATACGAACAAGCAGAAATGACTGCACGAAAGCCATTCATCGTGCAAAAAGCACCTACTACAAAGAAGCCCTCACCAGTTCGTGGAATAGCAGCAAATCCTTTTGGGACAACCTCAATGACATCACAGGGAATTTCCCCAAAACATGCTCCAGCTATGCTCAAATTCGATGGGGTGCCGTCTTTAGACCCTCTTCTCATTGCCACCTCCCTGAATCATTCCTTCACGGATCTAAGCAGCATGCTCTCTGCTAACTTCTTCAATCCCCTCACCACAAATGACTCACAAGGGAAACAACTGCCTCCCCATGACCAACCACTATTTCATTTCAAAGTAGCCTCTGAAGCTGATGCCAGAAAATACCTGGAAAAGGTACTAGGGAAGTCAAGATGCAGTGGGGACTCCCTAGACCTAAAATTTGTTAGCCTGGCACTTGAGGAAGTTCTTAGACCGCTGACACAAATTATAAACCTCTCGCTCTGTCACTCACAATTCCCTACTGGAAATCTGTGACAAGTTACCCCGGCGCACAAACGTGGTGGTCGGACTCTGTGCAATAACTATAGACTAATCTCGATATTCCCCTCGCTCTCCAAGGCCCTAGACTAGATCATAGACGATCAACTTGTGGAGTACCTCACCCACCATCAACTACTGTGTCCTGAACAGCACAGGTTCAAGGGTGGCCACAGCACCATCACAGCCTTGCTAGAATTTATGGGATACATTCATCATGCATTAGACCAAGGCCTGCTGGTAGGAGCCACATTCACTGACCTATCAGGCATTTGATATGGTGCATCATAGGCTCCTCCTCAAACAACTGGCTGACATTGGGCTCTCCTCTGAAACTTTGGTCTGGCTCACTTGCTATCTGAGCAACCACTATCAGCAAGTTAGGATCGAGGATGTGATCTCTGACAGCAGACCTGTCAGATCTGGTGTACCGCAAGGATCCATATTAGGACCACTGCTGTTCAGTTTATTATTAAATAACCTCCAGACCTCTAGCTCGTGTCAAATGCTCCTTTATGCAGATGATGCAGTTTTATTCAAAAGCAGCCAACACCTTGAATATACAGTAGCAGTAGACTTCAGGGGAGTGGACTTCGTGGGCATGGGTAGGATTCTACGGGGGAGCTTGGACAAGATTAGACCAGACATGGATGCTGGAAGCTTAACGGGAGACCATTAAGAAGGGGGTGCAGGAGGCTACTAGGTCCTGTACAAAAGGCAAAAGCATGGTAGAGCCAGTAAGCCGTGTTGGTGGACCCGGGAGGTGCAGGAGGTGGTGAGGAGAAAAAAAGGCTGCCTACGCACGTTTTAAACACTCAAGAAGGGATGGGGAGAGTATGAGCTGATGGCCAGGAGGGTTACCAGAGTGGTGAGGGAAGCCAAGGTGAGGATGGACCAAAATCTGACTAGGGATATCCGGAAGGGGGGAAAAGGGATTCTACAGATACACAGAGGAGAAGAGAAAAGCGAGGGCACAGATCAGCAGGATTAGGACTGGGGAGGGATGCGCTCAGGAAGCAGGGGAACAGGCAGAGGTGCTAAATGAGTACTTTGCCTCGATCTTTACAGAGGGAGGCAGGGGATCCCTCCAGCCCGACGGGAGGGAAGGGGAGCCAACAAAATCGAGAAGTCAGATGGAGTCTGGAGGACTGAAAGAGGCTAGGGTACAGGCTGGGCCAAACCTAGAAGGGGATGGGTGGCTGCATGAGGGAGAAGGCTAGGAGGGAGAACTCACAGAGTATAAGGTGAGGGAGGCCCTTCGGATGCTAAAAACTGATAAGGCGCCTGGGCCGGATGGGCTACATCTGAGGGTTATGAAGGAACTGGCGGATGAGCTGGCAGCTGCACTCTAACACCTCTCTGCAGACAGGATGGGTGCCTTAAGACTGGAGTGTGGCTCACGTGGTGCCTATCCACAAAGGGGGGTCTAAAGAGGAGATGTGGAATTACAGGTCTGTCAGCCTAACATCTGTGGTAGGCAAAGTAATGGAGGGCATTATCAAGGAGAGGCTTGTGAGGCAGCTGGGAAGGTCGCGGCACCTGGATGACAAACAATATGGTTTCGTCCCGGGGTGATCATGTCAGACCAACCTCGCAGAGTTTTATGACTGGGTGACGGGGGCCCTGGATCGAAACAGACAGGTGGACGTCCTATACCTGGATTTCAGCAAGGTGTTTGATTCAGTACCCCGCAATGGTCTGCTAACAAAGCTGGGGGGGGGATGGGAGTGGGAGGGCAGTTGCTCAGGTGGATAGAAAATTAGCTTAGGGGGCGAATACAGAGGTTAGTTGTCGGTGGGATAGTCTCCTCCCCCAGGAAGATCATCAGCAGGGTCCCACAAGGTTTGGTATTGGGGCCACTCCTGTTCAATGCTTATATCTCGGATATGGGAAAGGGGGTTAGGAGTAGGCGGAGTCTCTTTGCGAATGACTCAAAACTGGGAGCACTGATGGATGGGGATGAAGCGAGCGAGACAGTCCAGGGGACCTGGATACCCTGGAGGGGTGGTCAAGGAGGTGGGAATTGAAGTTTAATGCAGGGAAATGTATGGTGCTGCATCTGGGGGTCAGAAACCCGGGCCATATATACACCCTAGGGGAAGGGGGGTCCACATTGCAAGCCACATCGGGCGAGAAGGATCATGGGGTGGTAGATGTCAAAATGAATAACACTGAAAATTGTAGAAGAACTGCAGCAAAAGCAACTAGGATATTGGGCTGCATAGCCAGGGGAATTACGTCCAGGAGGAGGGAGGTGATCCTCCCTCTGTATAATGCCTTGGTCAGGCCGCATCTCCAGTACTGCGTGCAGTTCTGTAGACCTCATTTTAAGGAGGACATAGCACTGCTGGAGAGGGTCCAGAGGAAGGCGATCAGGATGATTCAGGGCGTTGGGGGGAGGCCTTATGAGGAGAGACTGGAAGAGCTTGGGCTGTACATACTGGAGGAGAGGAGAGACAGGGGTCTTTAAATATGTAAAAGGAATAATCAAGGGCAGAACCAAGGAGATGGTCAGGCTAAGAAGGGGGGGGGACAAGCAGGGGGCACGAGTGGAAGCTGGAGGGGGGAAATTACAGGGGGGAACGAGAGACATTACTTCACTGCGAGGGTGGTGGAGCCATGGAATGCACTGCCCGGGAGTCTGGTGGAGGAGGGCACAGTGGAGGGCTTCAAAAAGGTGTGGGACAGGTACAAGGGGAAACTGAAGCCGAAGAAGGCCCTCTTGGGGGCTGGGGGGACGAGATAGCAAGCACCCACTAGATGACTGGCTACCGAGCAGACATGACAGACCATTAGGCCTATTCTGCTGGCTTTTAGTATGTTATTATGTTAATATCTGGAGACGGATCTACAAGGTGGCTTTGCATCAGTGGAGCAGTGGTTTAAGGACCATAGACTGGTCTTGAATTATAAAAAGACCAAGACCATGATTTTCTCCACCCCACAAAGCAAACACAGAGCCTTCCCACTTGCAATTATGAACGTTGGGGGTGCCACTCTTGAACTTGTTCAGCATTTCAAATACCTAGGCATCACTATCGATTCCACCCTATCATATGCCGAGCACATCATCATTACTGCAAGTGCCATCAAAACCAGAATCGGGATCCTGTATCGGCACAGGTACTGTCTCGCACACGAAGCCCTGAGCACTGCCATCAATAGCTCAATCGTCTCACTCACGATTATGGGCTGGTGATCCACGGATCTGCAACAGACACAGCCCTCCACCACATCTTAATTGCAATGAACAACACCTACAGTCTCCTCACAGGTGCTGCTAGACTCATGCACACTTGTGATCTCTGTGCCATGGCTGGCTGGCTACAGCTCAGTGGAAGAATCAGGTACCAAACCTGTCTCCTTGCCAAAAAAGCCTCCTTAAACCTTCTACCACCAGGAGTACAGAACCTACTGACCCCTTCCTGGAGCACAAAGCAAACCAGAAGCGCTGCACTTCGGGTATTCCATGTGCCAAGTTGCCACACTAGCTTGGCTCAGCGGGGTTTCTCATACCGAGCCCCCCTCTGGACAAATGCGATACCTCAGGACATCTGTGATGCAGCAACGATTGGCTCTTTTAAATACAAACTGTGCCAACATCTTCTCACCACGGGTACCTGTGCCTGCTCTCACTAAATCCCACCTCAAGTCAGTAATCCCACTGCTGCAATTTGCACTTACCCTTTAACACTTCTTAACCCTGTCACTGTTCCATTGGAAAGCCCTGATCTTGCACTTCACTGACCCACTGTCCACTCCCACGGTGCTGTCATGCCCCCCTATCTCTCTTCCCTACCCCTCCACCTCCTACCCCCACCCACCCCTTCCTCTTACCATTACCTCTCCATCTTCTCCCCCCTTCTCCTCCCTCTGTCTACTCTACTGATTTTTCTCTCTCCTTGACATGGGCATACATTGTACAATGCCTCAGTGTAGTGTAACCATGAACTTTGTCTGTATTGTTGTACCGTAACATGTGTTTGTATATTTGCTACTGAACCACTCTGTATCTGAATGTTTATGTATCACGCTGTACTTGTTAACTGACGTGGAACTAGTTAACGAGCATCCACTCACTGGTGCTATCCAAGATTTCAAATAAAAAAAAGAAATAAAATGACCCAGTAGGATTTCAGTAGGGGTGGGGTGGAGGGAGGGAGTATAAATAGATGGCAGTGAATGTGAGAATAGATAACATGAGATTATGGTGAGAGTCGGTGATGGGGGAGAAGAGGATAGAATCGCAAGAGTAGGGAGGTTATGAGGTGCTGGAAAATAAGGACACTAGGAGATTAGAAGTGAAGCAAGGGTTAAAAGAGTATGTGCCGGAGGATTTTTTTGGAGACTAAAAACAAGTGCAGAGAGAGGAAGTTGTATAAGGCTAAAGAGACAGAACAAGTGGATGAGGAGAGCCTGAGAACGAGGTAGTGAGTTCCAAAGTTTTGGGAAGCAGTAGGAGAAAGCTTCCTGCCCTATGGAGGTAGAGCGACATGGAATGGCGCGCGTCAGATGATCTGAGCGGGAGGAAAGAAAGAGGTGGAACAGCTAGAGGAGAAGAGGTAGGAGGGGAGAGAACCAAACCAGAATTTGGATGTGAACTTGGCACAGTGAGAGAGGCACCTGCACTCAAGGGAAGGGAATGCTAGAGGAGTATAAGATGCTATGGTGTGTTCAGGGAGGGGAACTGAGAGAAGCGGCAGCAAGCACTGAAAAGAGAATCTAACCTGGAAAGGGAAGGCTTAGGAGCAGCACTGTAGACTATGTCGCAATAGTCTAAAATAGAGAGCATCATTTTCCGAACAAGATCACGCCTAACCGGTAGTGGTAAGGAACTATGGTTCCTGTAAAGAGCACCGAGCTTGGGGCACATTTTTTTTAGGATGGCATCAATATGTACAGAAAAGTTAAGAATCAAATCATACAAATGTGATGGTACTGGACTTTAGGAGGGCTGACTCTGGCAAAAATGGGAGAGAGCCTTAGAAAAGCAGTAGCAAACGGGCAAGGAGGAGGGGTGCAGGACCAATGAGGAAACATCAAAACTACTATCACAGAGGCAACAAGCCTTTGTGTGAAGCAAATAAACAAATCAAAATGAAGGAAAAAACCACTATGGTTCTCAAAAGAGGTGGCAGGGGCATTATGGAGCACACCAACTGACTAGATGCATTCAGTAGAAGCTCTCTAATTTTCTGCAAAAAAAAAGTATTAAAACCTTATTTAATCGAACGAACAGTACTTTCTCTTGGCCAAATTTGGTAGCCTGGTACCTAGAGAAGCAAATTGATACCTTTCCTGAATATGGGTCGAACAAACAAGGACCCGGCACCAGACTAAAACCTTGCAGGTGGAGTCAGGCACAGCATCGGTAACAATGGAGGATGCAGAGACAGAGCCTCCATGGTGGGCCCCTGCAAAAAGCAATGCAGGCCACAGATGTTAAAGTTGAGTCCCTCCTTACGAAATTCGCAGAGCACGATGCCAAAGTAGCAGTGGCCTCAGCAATGGCAACCACTGCGGAGTCGATGGTGACCAAAGCCTTGGCCTCATCGGGCAAACTTACCCAGAAAAATGCACAACTTTGTTATCAACGAGAGGCCCTCAAGAATTCACAGAGGGCCTCTAATGTACGTATTGTGGGACTGCCTGAAAATACTGAGGGAGACAACTTACTATATCTTCTACGGGAATGGCTGCCAAGAGACGTGAACCTGGACTCTGTTCTTGCTCCAGAAAACTTTCTTAATAATTATCAAGTGTCTCCGAGATCAGTTGCTGCTACCAAGGAGTTCTCCCGTACCATTCTGCTGGTGACAGAGTCCGGCAATGAGGGATAGTATCCTGCAGGCCGCTAGAGAAGCCACGCAGCTCAGCTTTCAAGCTGCAACAACACACCTCTTTCTGGACCTGTCTTACATGACCAGAATCTGCAGAAGGAAATTCGATGGAGTACATGCCAAGTTATGGAGCCTAGGGGTGGCTCACTCTCTCCTCATGCCGGCCAGACTGCGGATGCAATATGGGGGATGGGGGGGGCATCCTTACCAGTTCATGGATCCCGATGAAGCTGGTAAGAAAGCTGAGGCTCTGTCTCGGGAATTTGACAGCACCAGACGTCCCGAGTCTTTTGATTCTGGGGAGGAAACATGAACTTGAATGGAGATGAACTTTGCAGGGGATTTAAAATACCATGCAAGGTTAAGTGGGGGGTCATTTACTCCCGTAATTAACCTACTGTTTTCCCTGAATAGGTTTGTTCTGTACTGCCGATGGGTTGACTCTTAAAAGAAAAATTGTATAGATTTTATTACAAAATGGCAATGTACACAATATAAGGTTGTAGTTCAATAGCATAAGTATATTTAGATACCAGGTTAACAAAAGGTAGTTTAAAAGCTAAAATGGTGGCAGACATGTGGTGGTTGCTATGTTTCTTTCTTTTCCAATTTTTTAACCAGGAGTAGCGCATGAAGCTGAAAGCTTGTTTAAAGGTGTGACCTGGGAGCACAGGGAAGTTAAGTGACTTGCTCAGGGTCACACAGTATGCAAGTGGGCGCTACTGTAGGTTATTATACCAAACAAAGTACAGTTACGTAAGAACTTACCGTAAGAGTAGATCTTCGAGAGAGGCTCTTGCAGTAGGTAATTATATATAGGACTGAAACCGGCAGGCGTCAGGACCCCACGTAAACATTTCTAGCTAGCAGTCTCAGGCGGGGGACCGCCCCACGTCAGGCGACCAGCGTCAGAAGACAGTATAAGGGGCGGTCTCACCGCTTTCCAGTTCTTTTCTGCCAAAGGCCAAAAGGCAAGACGAGAAGAAGCGGATATTTCCTCCTGGAAAAGAAGCTGAAAAGCTAAGGGGGATGGAGGGTGGGAAGGCACTGCCTACTGCAGGAACCTCTCTCGAATATCTACTGTTACGGTAAGTTCTTACGTAACTGTACTATTTTACTTCAAGAGGGCTCTTGCAGTAGGTAATTACATATAGGACTGAATCCCAAGCAGTCTGGAACAAAGAAAAGCACACGGGAGGAGGAAACTACCAACCAATAGAACCTCCAGCTGTAAGGGTCTTAAGAAAGAAGCCCTTGCAGAACAGCCAACCCGAAGCCTGCTCTACAGCGAGAGGCAATGTCCAAACTGTAGTGCTGCGTAAAGGTATGGACAGAAGTCCAAGTTGTGGCTGCGCAGAAATCTACCGCTGACACATTCTTGAAACAGCTACTCCTCTGGTGGAGTGACCTCTGACTTGACTCGGCAGGGTCTTGTTATACTTGTCGTAACAGAAAGTGATACAATGAGCCAACCATTTGGATAGGCATTGCTTGGAAACAGCATTGCCCTCTCTTTTGTATGCAAGAGAGACAAAAAGCTGATCAGATTTCCTGAGATCCTTAGTCCGGGTGGTGTAATATCTCAGTATTCTAGGGACATCCAAAGTATGCAGGAGATACTCCCCTTGATTGGAGTGTTACGTAAAGAAAGCAGGTAGCTCAATGGATTGATTTAATGTAGATTCTGCCACTACCTTATGGAGACACTTAGGATAGGTGCGCAGTGCCACACGTTTCTTTGTTGAAAATCAGGTAAGGGAATTTTGCACATCAAGGCCTGAAGCTCGAAAATTCGACTAGCTAAAGTAATGGCCACTAGGAAGAGAGTCTTCCAAGAAAGGAACTTCAAGTTAGCTGAAGCTGCCGGTTCAAAGGGAAGCAGAGTAAGCTTCTCGAGAACAAAGTTCAGATCCCAAGGAGGAGCAGGGACGCGGATGCGAGGTCTTAAACGGTGGACCCCTCTGAGTAAAGTCTTAAAGACTTCCAAATGCGCGAAAGACCTGCCTCCAAAAGGGACATGGTAGGCCGAGATAGCCGCCATGTGAACCTTCAAAGAGGAATGACTTGAGACCCAGGTCAAAGAGATGATGCAAATAGTCCAGGATTCTCTTGACAGGGCAAGAGAAAGGCTCGAAGTCCTTCAAAGAGGCCCAAATTAAAAAACACTTCCACTTCATGGCATAGGTGGACGGCTTTCTGGCCTCCACCAGAATATCTGCGATGAGCGGAGACCCCCCCCCCCGAACTGGGTCTGAGCTACGTCTGTAGGAGCCACGCATGCTACTTAAGAGATTTGAGACCTGGATGAACCAGGGTCACCTGATCCTGGGTTAGCAAATGCTGTGACTGAGGAAGAAGAAGCAGAGGTTCCTCTGAAAACTGATGCAGAAGAGCGAACCAGACTTGCCTGGGCCAAAATGGAGCGATGAGGATCATCCGGGCTCCTCCTGAACCTAGTTTGTGTAATACCCTCGGAATTAAGGTAACTGGAGGGAAGGCATAGTTGAATCTGTCCCTCCAGTCGAGAGACAGAGCATCCCTCCAGAAAATGCCTTGCCCTGAAGCAAGCGAGCAAAAGGCAGGAAGTTTTGCGTTTTGAGGGGACGGGAACAGGTCTACCCGAGGGGTTCCCCAGCGCAGGAAGATATCATCTGCTACCTCTTGATCCAGTTTCCATTCGTGTGTTTTGGCTGACGACCGTCTGAGGTGATCCGCCAGCGTGTTTTCGACTCCCGGAACATGAACTGCCGTCAGGTGAAGACTGTGCTGAACAGCCCAACTCCAAACTCTCATTGCTTCCCTGCACAGAGGGTAGGAACGAGTTCCTTCCTGCTTGTTGATGTACCAGACTATGCACCTGTTGTCCGTCTGATTGTCAGATGGCCCAGAAGAATGCACGAGTTCAGAGCCTAGAGAGCATACAAAATGGCCCAGAGCTCGAGCACATTTATATGAAGAGTCTGCTCAGGTCTGGACCAGGAGCCCCAAGTCCTGTAAGACCCTAGATGGACTCCCCATCCCTCTCCCGAGGCATCTGTTGTCAATGTTTGGGATGGGGGCTGGAAGCAAAAGGGAACTCCCCGGCAAAGGTTCTCATGCACCATCCACCATTGCAAGTCCCGGACCATGGGATCGGAGACCAGAACTTCCTGGTCTAGGTCATCCAATGTCTGGTCCCTATGAGACCGAAGCGTCCACTGAGAGATCCTCATATGGAGCCCAGCGCGAGGGACTGTCAGAACAGCAACCGCCATGAGCCTGAGAAGTCAAAGGACTGACCTGGCGCCGACCCTTCTGTGACTGGACAACAGACTTGCATAAGCCTGGAGGGTGTCCACCCTGTCCGGAGGCAGAAAGGCCTCGCCAATGGTCGTGTCCAGGATCGCCACTATGAACTGCAGTCTTTGGCAAGGGACTAGATGGGACTTGGCCTGGTTGATGGCGATACCCAAGTTGGTGAAAACCTGCAGGGTAAGGGAAAGAGAGCGATGAAGTGCCTCCCTGGAAGGGGCTGCCTGGAGCCAGTCATCCAGGTAAGGGAATACCTGCATCCCCTGGGTACGCAGGTGGGTCGCTACCACTGAAAAACATTTGGTGAACACTCAGGGAGCCGAGGAAAGACCAAATGGGAGAGCCTTGAATTGGTAGTGGTCCCCCTGGAATGAAAAACGAAGGAATCTCCGGTGGGAAGGGAGGATGGAGACATGCAGGTAAGTATCCTGCATATCAAAAGCGCACAGCCAATGTCCCTGCCGAAGAAGCGGCAGACGGCTCTGCAGAGAGAGCATTCTGAAACGCTTGTACTCCACAAACATGTTCAGGGAGCTGAGGTCTAAAACAGCCTCACGTCTCCCGTTTTCTTTGGAACTAGGAAGAAATGGGAATAGTAACCTGTCCCCCAAAGGTGGGTCGGGACAGGCTCTATCGCTGCCTTTGAGAGAAGGGAGGAAATTTCTTCTAGGACCAGAGGAAGATGTTCCGGAGAGTAAGACGACTTAGGGGTGGTTTTCTGGGTGGTTTCTGAAAAAACTCGATTGAGTGCCCTGCTGCTATTAGTTGCAGCACCCAAGCATCTGATGTACTCCTCTCACAACCCAGTAGATGGAAGGAGAACCTCCCTACTACTGGTTCCTCTGGGGGATCCAGAGGCTGTGGGAGAGGAAGGGAGTCAGGAGGTGTGGGGCAATGTCACGGCTGAAGCTCCTGCAGCTTTTTTGGGCAGGGGGGCTTGGCAGCCGGAGGGGCCCAATGTTTGTTGGCTCGCTTGCCCTGAGGTTTCGCTTTAGGCTGAGAATGTCTGCGAAAAGGGCGATGCTGTCCCTGAGGGGGCCTGTATAGAGAGTCAACAGGCTTGAGTGCAGTGCTCTTTTCTTGCAGGTTGGTGATGACGTCCTTGACATCTCCACCGAACAGCACAGAATCTAAGCTATGGGCGATCCTAGATAGCGGATTGCACTTCAGGGACCAATCTTGACACCCTAGAGCCAGGCATGACGCCTGAAGACCTACAGCTAAAGCTAAGCCTCGACCTGCTGCCCACTACATCAGATCAGGCACTGGAGCATGTGTCGACTGGCTGAACGAAAGCAGACCGGATGAAGATCAGCCACTTCCTGTTTGGTCTGGAGACTCAGGAAGGAGTCCAATTTGGATTCCACCTGACTCAGGATAGCCTTCTGGTAGTCCCCTATATGCGGACATAGTTCAGGGCCCTAATCCCCAGTGTGGAAGAAGCGTACACCTTCTTCCTGTACTGGTCCAAAAGACGTGATTCCTTGTCTGGTGGAGACGAGCTGAGATGTTTCGGATTCACCGACCGGCCGTGAGCGGTGCTAATCACAACAGAGTCGGCTTTGGGGTGTGTATTCAAAGAATCCACACCCTCAGGAGCCTGATACAACTGATCCGCCTTCCTCAGAAGTTGGGCTAACGCTGACGGTTGCTTCCAAATGGTGGAAACAGGGTCGGCGTGAAGCTCAATCCAGGGTGGAATCAATGTTGGAGCAGTTATGGGCAGATCCAAGTGGGCAGCGAGCTTCTTCCGCTGTGGATCTGGCTCCAGAGATTGCCAATGGTGGACCTCCTGGATCTTTCTCAGAAACTCCAGAAAGGAAGGATCTTCCGGAAGACACTTTGGAGGAGTCCTTGGCCTGGGACAGTCTAGAGTACGTGGCTCGTCAGGATCGGAGCACCCACCTGAGTCTGAGTTGGAGGTCCCCGAAGAAAAGGAGGAAGACTCCTCCCACGGCGGGGAGGAACGGACCCCTTGGGAAAATCTCAGGGAAGCGTATCCTCCCCAACCCTGGAACCTAAGGGTTCACTTCTGGTGTCGGGTAGGGAGGAGGGAGAGGAAGTCTCTCATCTCCGGTGAAGGGGATCCTGTGCAGGGTCAAGCGGCCGAAGACGGCTTTCTACCTCCCTGGAGAGTTGAGCCTTGGCCTCAGCCCACCAGGCAACCAGAGTCTCCTTCAAATCCACCGGTGGCTGGGGGGACGGTGGAGAAGGAGGGCGATACAAATACTGAGGGTATCTGTAGGGTGAGTATCCATAACCCGATAGTGGGAAGCCCGGCATCGGGTATTGCGTCGTCAGGCACTGTGGCGCAGGATACTGCGGTCCCAGGCAGGATGGCCCCGGATAAGAGGGGGTCGGGTACCGGGGAACCAAGGGTTCCACCGGGCAGACAGCCCTGGTAGAGGCCCGGCAAGAGGGCCAGGATAGGTGTTCTCGGCCGCCGGGTCTGCTGCTCGAACGGTATCCGGCAAAGGGATGCCGTCTGGCGTGGGATAGGCCAGCATCGGAGCCAGGGTCTAGTGTCAGGGAGTCCGGTCCTACAGGAGGGAGCCCTAACATCAGCAAATCTAAATCCTCTGTATCACCGGTCACCTGACGTGGAGCGGTCCCCCATCAGAGACTGCTAGCTAGAAATGTTTCCGTGGGGTCCTGACACCTGTCGGCTTCAGTCCTATATGTAATTTACCTACTGCAAGAGCCTTCTCGAAGGAAGATCACTGTTTAGGTTATTAAAAGCTGTTTACTTTATTGCAGTCGATTCAGAAGCACCATTACTGCTGACTGCTAACATTATCTTTGATTCCTATGTTTGGAAGTGGGTCATAACAATACAGGCTGTTGGTAAAAAAAAATGTTTGGACTTCCTTTTTTATATGGATCTGACCGCTCATAAGTCTTGTGGGGTACAGCATATTTCTGGACTTATGTTGGACACTTAAATCAAAGAAATACCCCCTGATCTGAACTTCAGATTCCTTAGATTAAATAAGCTCTACACATTGGATGTATCGCAAGTTATTCTATGTGATAGCTGGCATGAAATGATTCTATGTCATTGTTTTTCTTGAAAAGCAATAAAATGTAATTAAAAAAAAAAGGTGGCAGGGAAGGTTGGGGAGAAACAGATAGCATTCACAAAGTATAAGGAAAATACAGAAGGAGCAGGACAGAGAACTCTACCAGTTAAAGCACAAGGAAGGCAGTCAGAATAGCAAAGGCCCAAGCCGAGGAAAAGATAGACAACTCGGTTAAGAAGGGGGATAAAACCTTTCACAGGCACATTAGGGAGTGAAGAAACACCAAGGGAGGGATAGTGAGGCTTAATAAAGGGAAGGGGAGGTGGGCAGAGGGTAACAGTGAAAAACAGTGGGATACTGAATGAATACTTTGCCTGCACTGCTAAAAAGAGGAGGAGGGAGGTACGAAACCCAATCAGTAGAATCAATCTGGATAAGGGAGTCGATACCAGTCCATTCACAGAAGACAGGGTTCTGAATGAACTCCTGAAACTGAAGGTGGACAAAGTGATGGGACCTGAAGGGATTCACCCCACAATTCTAAAAGAACTAAAGGGAGAGCTGGTAACACCACTGACTACCCTTTTTTAACAAATCATGGGAGGATGGTGTGGTACCTGAGGACTGGAGAAGGGCGGATGTGATTCCCCTTCACAAAAGTGGAAGTAAAGCAGAGGCAGGAAACTATAGACCTGTTATAGTTTAACCTCAGTGGTAGGGAAAATCATGGAATCACTTCTGAAAGAAAGAAATGAAAATTACGCACCTACCATAATTCTTGATCTTCATGGACGAAGTCTCCACCACTCATTCACACTAATGGCAAGTACGCCGGAGGCACTAGCAAAACTTTTTCAGGAGGGCCGGTGCCAGAGATGGAGCGCGAGGAAGTGGCACCGTGAGCCCGGCACATGCGGTAATGACTATCTCGGCGTCAACCCTCCAAGCACCTCAGTACTTTTTTTTCCGAGCACGTGCAGCATGACTAACCTAAAAATCGGTCCTAAGATAATACGAATGACCAGTGTAAGAAGGGCCAACAACGAAGTCTTCACAGCTCAGCCACTGAGGGAGTGAAGACCACAAACAGAGAAATGAGCTCGGGGGATGGTGGGTGGACGTCTTAATGAGTGGTGGAGACTTCGTCCAAGAAGATCAAGAATTACGGTAGGTACGTAATTTCCATATCTTCCTGGACATAAGGTCTCCACCACTCATTCACACTAATGAGAGTACATCGAAGCTAAATAACTCTCGTAAACGTGGGTGGCAGGAGATAAAGAGCCTCACATGCTTAGAACAGAAGTCCGTTAAGAATGGTCCTGCCAAATATGTCGCCTGGCATGGACATCCAAGGCGAGTACTTAATCTAATGGGTGCACGGAGCTCCAGGTAGCTGCATTGCAAATATATGCAATGGGCACATTATGATTCACAGAGATGCCGCCGAATGTCTCCTGGTAGAGTGAGCGTAAACTCTGCCTTCCAGCTTGACCTGTGCCACAGAATAGCAGGGGTGAAGGCATGCCACCAGCCATGCTGAAATGCACCTGACAGCAACAGGTTGACCCAGTCGGGTCACGCTGAAGGAAACAAACAGTTGTTGAGCATTGCGAATCTCCTTCGTTCTATTTAGATAGAACCGCAATGCTCTCTTTACATCCAGCGAATGAAGGCTACGCTCCACTTCATTCTGGAAGTTCGCAAAGTAGCTAGGAAGGACTAAAGGTTGGTTTAGATGGAATTCTGAGACAACCTTAGGGACAAACTTAGGATGAGTCCAAAGAACTACTTTGTCCTTGTGAAATACAGTGTGGGGGAGGTCTGTGACCAGTGCAAGTATATCAGAAACTCTACGGGCCGAAGTAATGACCACCAGGAAGGCAGTTTTCAAAGGGAGAAACTTCAACTCCCAAGTAGCTAGAGGCTCAAAAGGTTTACGAGTGTGCATGTCTAGCACAATGTTAATGCCCCAGGCTGCAAATGGACGTCTAATAGGAGTCTAGTATGCAGAATACACAGAAACATAGAATTTGACAGCAGATAAGGACCGCTTGGCCCACCTAGTCTGCAACACTGGATGTGTCCTAGCTTTATACGCAAAGGGTCAGTGGTTTGATTCTCGAAGAGAGCACATGTGTACTGTATTATCAAGGTCACAGAAGAATTATACAGTCGCTATACTCATGGTTTCACCATGCTTTAGGAGATGGCTCAGGGACAACGTGAAGAAGTATTTTTCTCCTAGGTGACAGGTTTAAAGGCTTAGAAACATAGAAACATAGAATTTGACAGCAGATAAGGACCACTTGGCCCACCCAGTCTGCCCATTTCCCTACCTACTGGATAAGCTGCAGATCCTAGTTAACCAGCAGCCTACTTCTTTCTACCCCCACCCCCCAGAATTGCCTTATGACTATCCCATGCATGCTTGAATTCCACCACTGATTTTGACTCCACAACCTCCTCCGGAAGGCCATTCCATGCATCCACAACCCTCTCTGTGAAAAATACTTCCTTAAATTACCTCTGAGCCACCCCCATCTTCAAATTGTGCCCTCTTGTTCTTTGCACACCTTTTTGAAAGATGCTACCCTCTTGGACTTTGTTGATTCCTTGAGGTGCTTGAAAGTTTCTATCATGTCCCCCCTCTCCCTCCTTTCCTCTTTGCTTCTTTGTGAAGCTTTAAACCAGCCAAGGGGAGGTGCTGATAGGAAACAGGAAAGTTCAAGCCTCCCACAAAACATGGCAGGTAGTAGGGTAAACACTGAGGTACAGAGCTTGCCAGAGGGCAGGACAGGAGTAAATAGAAAAACAGACAAGGGCAATAAGAGCAGGGATGGGGTAAAAAAGGATAAAGCCAACATTAAATGGAGGGCAATGAGTACCAATGCCCAGAGTCTGGGAAACAAGCTTCCAGGGCTAGTAGCCTTGATGGAAGAGGAACACTTGGATATTGTGGCACAGAAACATGGTACACGGAGAACCATGACTGGGATGTCAGCATACCAGGGTACACAATCTACAGAAGGGACAGGGAGGGTAAAAGAGGAGGTGGAGTAGCTCTCTACACAAGGGAAGGGATCAAAGCTACACAACGAAAAAGTAAAGGGGGAGGACAAGAGGCACTCTGGGTCACCTTGGAGACAAGGAATGGCATCAGAATCCGCACAGGGATTGTATACAGACCCCCGTCTCAAGGGGAGAAAATGGACAAGAAAATGATAGAGGGCATTCTCAAAATGGCTGAAAATGGGGATACACTGTTGATGGGCGACCTGAATATGACAGATGTTAACTGGACGACATGGACTGCAGCCACAGCCAAGAGCAGGGTCATTCTCGATGCCCTACATGGGGCACGCCTTAAGACAGCTAGTGGTGGAAACCACTCGGAAGGGAGCAATATTCGACCTGGTACTCTCAAATGGAGAGAGGGTCAAAAATTTAGAAGCTGTAGACATCTGGAGAACAAGCAACCACTGCACAGTGTGCTTCACAATAAACACAACCATGGAGACAAGCTACACAAAGACAAGGATACTGGACTTTAGAAGGCTGACTTTGGCATAATACAATAATACCTGAGGAATGCATTAGCAAATGACCAGAAAGGAGGGGTGGAATAACAATGGAGAAAAATCAAAACTGCCATCATGGAGGCAACAAGCCTTTGTGTGAAAAAAATAAAGAAAACAAAGCGGAATAAAATACCATAATGGTTCTCAAAAGAGGTGTCAGGGAAGGTTAAGGAGAAAAAGGCTGTATTCAAAAAGTATAAGGAATCACAGAAGGAGCACGACAAGGAACTGTATCAATTAAAGCAGAAAGAAGTGGGGAAGGCAGTCAGAAAAGCAAAGGCCCAAATCGAGGAAAAGATAGCCAACTCAGTTAAGAAGGGGGAGAAAACCTGTTACAGGTACATTAGGGAGCATAGAAAGGTTAAGGAGGATAGTAGTGAAGATTAAGCAAAGGAGAGGGAGGTGGGCAGAGGGACAGTGAAAGGCAGAGATTGAATTAATACTTTGCTCAGTATTCACAAAGAAGAAGAGGAGGAGTTACCTAAACCAAACAATAGAAGCACTCTGGTAGTAGGGTTGACGCCAGTCCATTTACAGAAGAAAGAGTCCTGAAAGAACTCCCAAAACTCAAGGTGACAGCAATGGGCTGGATTCACCCTAGAATCCTAAAAGAACTAAGGGAGGACCTAGTGACACCACTGACCATACTTTTTAACAAATCATGGGAGGATGGGGTGGTACCTGAGGACTGGAGGAGGGGAGATGTGATTCCCCTTCACAAAAGTGGGAGCAAGGCAGAAGCAGGAAACTACAGGCCTGTTAGTTTGACCTCAGTGATGGGGGAAATGATGAAATCACTTCTGAAAGAAAGAATTGTTCAGTACCTAGAGGCCAGCGGGGCACAGGACCCAAAGCAGCATGGATTCACCGCAGGAAGGTCATGTCATACGAATCTAATTGATTTCTTTGACTGGGTGACCAAAGTAATAGACCAGGGAGGGGCTGTGGATATGGCCTACCTAGAATTTAGCAAGGCATTTGACACAGTCCCGCACAAAAGATTAATAATCAAGTTAGCCAGCCTGGGAGTGGGTCCCAGGGGTGGTAGCCTGGGAAGCAAACTGGCTGCACAGCAGACACAGAAGGTAATAGTGAATGGAACACATTCTGAAGAAAGGGGTTACTAGTGGAGTACCTCAGGGCTCAGTACTGAGTCCAGTCCTTTTAACGCCTTTATAGGTGACATTGCAGAGGGTCTGGAAGGAAAGGTATCCTCTTTGCAGATGACACAAAGATCTGTAACAGAGTTGATACACAAGGTGGGGGTAGAAAGGATGAGAAGGGACTTGGCAAGGTTGGAGGAATGGTCAGACATATGGCAGCAGATTCAATGCAAAGAAGTGCAAAGTAATGCACCTGGGAAATAAAAATCCAGGAGAAGAGTACACAATAGCAGAGGAGGTACTAACAACAACAAATGGAAAGGATCTGGGTGTAATATAATAGATGATTTGGGAGTAGCACGTGAGAAGTCAGTAGGAGAGCCAGGGATACTACGATGCATAAGAAGGCATCACAAGCAGAAAGGGAAGTGGTTATCCCTCTGTACAGACAGTTTGAGACCCCATCTGAGTACTGCGTGCAGTTTTGGAGACCTCA
The DNA here is from genome assembly GCA_016271365.2 of Neoceratodus forsteri. Lineage (NCBI taxonomy): Eukaryota > Metazoa > Chordata > Ceratodontiformes > Ceratodontidae > Neoceratodus > Neoceratodus forsteri. The sequence continues at coordinate 150,153,041 of CM028130.1, read as the reverse complement.
TCTACGCAAGGACATAGACAGGATGGAAGCAGTCCAGAGCAGGGCAACAAAATGGTTCAGGGTCTGCATCAGAAACCATATGAAGAGAGACTAAGAGAGCCCAATATATACCCTTGATAGAGAAAAGGAGGGACAGGGGACATGATAAACGTTCAAGTACCTCAAGGGAGTCAACAAAGTCCTGGAGGGTGGCATCTTTCAGAAAAGAGATGTATAGAACAAGAGGCACAATTTAAAAGTTGAGGAGGACAGCTCAGGGTAATGTGAAATTATTTTCACAGAGAAGTGGTGGAGCGCATGGAACCGCCTTCCTGGAGAGGTTGTGGGGTCTAAAACAGTGGGGGAATTCAAACATACAAGGGACAGACATAAGGTAATTATAGTGGAGGGTTGCAGGAAGTAGGCTGTTGGTTAACTAGAATCTGCAGCTTATCCAATAGGTAGGGAAATGGGCAGACTAGGTGGGCCAAGTGGTCCTTATCTGCCGTCATAGTCTATGTTTCTATCTTTCATTTCACTACCTAACGGATAAGCTGCAGATCCTAGTTAACCAACAGCCTACTTCCTCCTACCCCCCACTAGAATTGCCTTATGTCTGTCTCATGCATTCTTGAATTCCCCCACTATTTTTGACTCTACGACCTCCTCAGGAAGGCTGTTCCATGCATCTACAACCCTCTCTGTGAAGAAATACTTCCTCACATTACCTCTGAGCTGTCCACCCTCTATCTTCAAATAGTGCCCCCTTCTTCTTGCACATCTCTTTTTCTGAAAGATGATACCCTATTGGACTTTGTTGATTCCCTTGAGGTATTTGAAAGTTTCTATCATGTCCCCCTCTCCCTCCTTTCCTTGTGGCTATACATCTTAAGCTCCTTTAGTCTTTCTTCAAGTGTCTTCTGGTGCAGACCCCGCACCATTTTGGTTGCCCTCCTCTGGCCAGCCTCCACCCTGTCTATGTCTTTGCTGAGATGGGGTCTGCAGAAATGTACACAGTACTCCCAATGTGGTCTTACCAACTGACTGTACAGAGGGCCAACAACTTCCTGTTTTCTACCGGTGATGCCTCTCCCTATGTATCCCAGTATCTCCCCCAACCCTCCTTACTGCCTTCTCACATTGCTGACCCACCTTTAGGTTGAAAGACAAAGAACCTCTGTGCGCAAACACTGAGGCAAGGGATACCCCAAAGGGCATTTGGCTGGGAAACCAAGTTTTAAGAAAATACAAAATCATACATGCCCACACCATGCAATGCATCATGGGCTGCTTATTCAAATCACCACAGAATGTTATGCTGGTTCAACTTTAAGCAGAATTACATGGTGCCAAAAGGCCTCTCACACAGTTTGCAAAGGGTGCTAACAGAAGTCATAGACACATGTTTCGATCCTACCAGGACTCATCAGTATGCCTCGTCTGTTTGACACCCCAGTGGAATGGACCAGCTACCCTAAGAGAGTGTGTCTTGGATATGTTGTGGTGAACACATTAAAATAAAAAACTATTTAAAAGACAAAGAACCTCTGTGCGCAAACACTGAGGCAAGGGTTACCCCAAAGGGCATTTGGCTGGGAAGCCAAGTTTTAAGAAAATACAAAATCACACATGCCCACACAATGCAAAGCATCATGGGCTGCATATGCAAGTCACCACAGAATGTTATGCTGCTTCACCTTTAGGTTGTCTGTTATGAATCCCCCAGGTCTCTTTCCATTTTTGTTGTTGTCAGTATCTCACCCCCCATTGTGTACTCTTCCCCTGGGTTTTTGTTTCCCAGGTGCATTACTTTGCACTTCATTGGGTTGAATCTAAGCTGCCATACATTTGACCATTCCTCCAACCTTCCCAAGTCCCTTTTCATCCTTTCCACCCCACCTTGCGGTATCAACCATGTTGCAGATCTTTGTGTCATCTGCAAAGAGACATACTTTCCCTTCCAGTCCCTCTGCAATGTCACTTATAAAGACATTAAAAAGGACTGACCCCAGTACTGAACCCTGCGGTACCCCACTATTAAAGCACAGTTACGTAAGAACTTACCGTAACAGTAGATCTTTGAGAACAGCTCTTGCAGCAGGTTACACCATTAGGACTGAAGCCGGCAGGCGCCAGGACCCCACGGAAATTTTCTATCTAGCAGTCTTCAGTGGGGACCGCCTCCGACGTCGGTCCCGCCCCCGACGTCGGGCGCAGTACATAAGGAAGCAGTCCCCCCATAATCCTCAGTTGTACCGCCGGAGACTCCTGGCCGCTGGATGACATTAGAAGAGGAGACCAAGGATCCACCACCAGATGGCAAAAACTAGTGAATAGGAATGTCCCATCCAATAAGATGGGTGCTTGACTACAACCTGCCTCCAAAGGGGATGGTGGGCTGGAAGGTACCTGCTGCAAGAGCTGTTCTCGAAGATCTACTGCTACGGTAAGTTCTTACGTAACTATACTATCTTACTTCAAGATACAGCTCTTGCAGCAGGTTACACCATTAGGACTGATTTCCAAGCAGTAGTGGCAATCATGCACCACTGGGAGGAGGAAAGGTAGAGACCTCGAGGTAACTCGAGCCTAGGACAGAAGTCCCTGAAGGACGGCTAGACCGGAACCCCGCTCTTCTCCTCAATGCAATGTCCAGACTGTAATGCCTGATAAAGGTATGCACAGAGCTCCAAGTAGCTGCAGCGCAAATAGCTGAGGTGGAGACGTTCTTTAACGCCGCAAAGGAAGTAGCCACCCCTTTTGTGGAATGACCCTTGACTGCGCCCAGTAAGGGTTTATTGCGGTTGTCATAACAGAAAGTGATGCACTGGATGAGCCACCGAGAGAGTGACTGTTTGGAGACAGGGGCTCCTTTCATCCTGTGAGCAAAGGAGATGAAAAGTTGGTCCGACTTTCGGAGCTGTTGGTTCTGGTCAGGTAGTATCTGAGGCACCTGTGCACATCTAGAGTGTGCAGAAGGGCTTCTCCTCGATTAGAGTACCTTGGAAAATACACTGGTAGATCGATATCCTGATTAAGGGTGAGAGCTGAGACCACCTTAGGCAAAAACTTTGGGTTTGTCCTTAGGGATACCCTGTCCTGGTGGAAAACCAAATAAGGCTCTTTGCACATAAGAGCATGCAATTCCGAGATCCTTCTAGCAGAAGTAACAGCAACTAAAAATAACGTTTTCCAAGAGAGAAAACGTAGCTCGCAATCCGCGGCTGGTTCAAAGGGTGGCAGCGTGAGCTGCTCCAGAACAAAAGGTAAGTGCCAAGGAGGGATTGGATCTTTGATGGGAGGCCTAAGGTGTAGGACACCCCTTAAGAAGGCACGAGTAGTGCCCAGCTGGGCCACCATCTGATGGCTTATGGGGGCATGGTAAGCAGAAATTGCACAAAGGTGCACTTTAATCGAGGACTAAGCCAGTCCAGAGTGGAAGAGGGAAAGCAGGTAGTCCAGAACCAGCTTTTCTGGACAGTCTAACGGTGAAAAGCCACGCGCTTGAGCCCACAAACAGAATCTACGCCATTTCACATGGCGAAGTTCGCAGTAGCCGGTTTTCTGGCGGCAGAGAGTATGTCTGCCACTTCTTGCGAGACCCGGTATTACATCATGGCTATGTCTCTAGGAGCCAAGCATGCAGGTTCAATGAGTGTAGGTCCGGATGGACCAATGAACCCGCCTCCTGAGACAATAGATGGGAGCTGATTGGCAAAGGAACTGGAGGTTCCCGGGAAAGGAGGAAAGGCATAGAGGAATCTGCCCGCCCAGGAGAGGGACAATGGGTCTCACCAGAAAACACCAGGCCCTGGATCTAGCGAGCAAAAATTGGGCAGTTTGCGTTGGATGGGGACGCGAAAAGGTCTAACTCTGGAGTACCCCATCTGTGAAACAGATCCTCTGCCACCTCCTGCAGAAGTTCCCATTCGTGGACTCTGGCCTGAGAGCAGCTCAGACTGTCTGTGACGGTGTTGTCCACTCCCGGGACGTGTACTGCAATCGGTTTTGCGCCGTGTTGCAATACCCACTCCCACACTCTCATGGCCTCCCTGCATAGTGGGTAGGAGTGAGTGCCTCCTTGTTTGTTGAGGTAATACATCACCATGGTATTGTCTGTTTGTAACAGAAGTGTACCTGGTGGAATCTCCGACTGGAAGGCCTGCAGAGCGTAAAGGACTGCCCTCATTTCCAAAATGTTGATGTGGAGATGAGACTCCTGGGCTGTCCACAGGCCCTGAGACCGAACACTGTCTAGGTGTGCTCCCCACCCGAGCCCTGAGGCGTCTGTGGAGAGGGTCACAGTCGAGGACGGCGTGAAGGGAACCCCGCAGAGGTTCCTGGGATTAGCCACCACTGCCAATCTTGAATTACGGCTTTTGTGATCCAGACTGGATGCAGCAGATGGTCTTGCCTTTGGTCCCATTGCACCCGTAGCAACCACTGGGTTACCCGCACATGGAGACGGGCTAGCGGGACTACTGCAATGGCCGCAGCCATGTGTCCGAGCAGGCAAAGGACCAGTCTGGCTGGGATGGTCTTCTTCGCCGACAACTCCCTGATGAGGGATGTGATGTGTTCCGCTCTGTCCGAGGGAAGGAAAGCTTTTCCTCTGATGGTGTCCAGAACTGCTCCTATAAACTGCAGTTTCTGAGATGGAACTAGGAGTGACGCTCGTAGTTGATGAGCATACCCAGTGACTGAAAAAGAGACTAGGTGCATTGAATAGCCGTCATCAAGGCCTCCCTGGAGAGCGCCATGATAAGCCAGTCGTGCAGGTATGGGAACACGCAGTAGCCCTGTCTCCTCAGAGACGCAGCTACGACCACTATGCACTTTGTGAATACGCGAGGTGCCAATGACAGCCCGAAGGGAAGAGCTCGGAACTGATAATGGCGGCTCTGAAACTCAAAGCACAGGAACCTCCGGTGCGCTTGAGCAATTGGGATGTGCAGGTAGGCATCCTGCATGTCCAAAGATGCCAGAAAGGCATTCTGTTTCGGCATAGGAATTAGGCCCGGAAGGGTCACCATGTGGAAGCGCTGGTAAGCGACCGAAAGGTTGAGGTCGCTGAGGTCCACGGAGGTCCCCTGTTTTCTTTGGAACCAGGAAGAAGTGAGAATAGTACCCTAGTCCTCTTTGGTTCTCTGGGACGTGCTCTAAGGCTTCCTTTTCCAGAAGCGCGAGCACTTCCTGCTGTATGAGCAGGGCATGCTGACCCGAATATCGGGAGAGCAGGGGAGGTCTTGCAGGTCGACTGCCTACAAATTCTATATAATGGCCTTTTTTGACCAGCTACAGAACCCACCTGTCGGTGGTGATCGATTGCCACCCTGGGAAGTGGCAGGCGATGCGACCCCCGACTTTGTTTTCCCATTGATCCTGAAGGAGGGGCGGGGGCCGGAAAGGAGTCATGCTGTGGCAGCATTTGATCCGGCAGGCTGGGCCGACTTTGAAAATCGTTGGCCTCTGCCTGGGGATGACTTGGCCTGGGCCTTATGGGTGAAAGTGCCCCTCTGCTGTTGGCTGGAATGTTGATGTTGCCTTTGTAGCGGCCATGGAAATGGCTCTGGTTCCTCTGAGAAAGGAACTAGGCGAGACAGGAAAATTACGTACCTACCGTAATTCTTGATCTTCTCTTGTATCTTCACCATTCATTACTTCCTGGGTGTAAGCGGGCGGCGCACCAAATCACGAAAACTTTTTTTTTTTTTTTTTTTTTAAAGTTGCCTAACGCCGCTCGAGAGCGACGTCATGCGCGAGGGGCGTCCGTTAGTAGCGACCGACTCCTCCTCCAACTCAGTTCTGTGAGCCGGAGAGGCAAAAGTGAAAGCAGAAAACACAGATAGCGAGGCAAGATAGCCGAGGGATAGCAAAGCAAGGAAGAATGAACTGAAAAGGAATAAGCCGATGGAGGAAGGACAGAGATAAGAACATCCTAGCCTAGGGAGTGCAGGGCCTCCTTACCTGGGCGACTCTAGGAGGAGAGATGAGTAAGGAAATGAGAAAATAGAAGAAGAAGAAGAAAGAAGAGGAGATGGGATGTTGAAGGGACCAGAAGGCCTAACGAGCATAGTTAGCTTGTAGCTGAAGGCTCGACTAAAGGGGAAGCAAGAATCCCCGGAGATAGAGCTGAAGAGAAGGTTCACCGAACCCGCTAGACAGACTCAGGAGGGCATAGTCCTCATCTTCAACATGCCATTGTTCTTGACACCCACCTCGGCTCCTGGCCGCGGAGGGCCTTTAAGTGGAGGACAGCCGAGGAGGGAAGAATAAAACCCCCGCAGCATGAGAGCGCTGCTCAGGGGTTTAGAAATAGAAAATGTAAGCCTTTCAGGCGTTTCAAGATAGAAATGGGACTCAGACTGACTGGCTAAGGCCGGCCAAGGCTTAGGCTGGCTAAGATTGGATATGGTCAGCAGAGGTCTACTGTAAAAATTGTCCAGGAGGACACTTAAAGGGAGAAACCACTAGCAAAACAGCGAGAAGGATAGCCTACCTTCTCATTTGCCTTCTTGTTTGATTTCTCCATTTTTTTTTACAGATAAAAAAATACAGGTTACTCACCTGTAACAGGAGTTCTAGGAATGGTATATGTTGTTCATCCACACTCATTGGCAGTATCCTTGCCGCTTAAATCTTGCCGGAAGGTCTTCAAGCTTGCTCCTCCCACCCACCGGTGGTATAACTCCGGCTCCGCCCATGGCGCCAGATCTGGCCCGCTGGAAGCTCAGGGTTGTCGCGCGAGCCGAGGGATGTAGGATGAACAACATATACCATTCCTAGAACTCCTGTTACAGGTGAGTAACCTGTATTTCTAGGGACATGGATATGTTGTTCATCCACACTCATTGGCAGACTCCTAGCAGTTCTCCGGGAGGAGGGAGGCAAGACGCACACCCCCATATACTTACTTGGGAAAGAGAGACTGGAGAACCGAGGCCCCAAAACCAGCATCCCGGCGTGACTCAAGGTCGATGTGGTAGTGGGTAATGAAGGTGTTTGCTGACTTCCAGGTAGCAGCCCTGCAGATTTCCTGGATAGGGACGTCCCTGGAAGCAGCCACGTTGCAGCAGTATGGCGGGTAGAATGAGCCTTATCCTCTGGGAGGCTCCATGCCCGCTAACTATAGCAGAGATCTATGCAGGAGGTTACCCACCTGCTTATCGTCCGCTTGGCTGCAGGTCTGCCAGATGCGGCTTCAGCGTAGGTGACAAACAGCTGGCTAATCCTCTCCGATCCTCAGCCAGGCGCTCCTTATAATAAGCGAGCCTTCTAGGATCCAGAGTATGGAGCCCATATTCGGCCTCCGAGGTGTGATTGGGGTAGAACACCGCAGAGTCAACACCTGGTTAAGGTGAAACTCCGACACACCACCTCTCGGAAGGAATTCTGGTGGGGGTGAGGACAACCTTTGTCCCTGTGGAAGACCAGGTAAGGAGACTCGATGGAACGCCTGGAGCTCTCCCCATCCTTCTGGCTGACGGATAGCCACCAAGAAGGCGGTCTTCCACGACAGGTGAGAGAGAGCACACCTGTGCATAGGTTCGAATGGCTTGCCCATGAGCTTTGCCAGTACCAGCAGTAGATCCCACGGAGGTGGGGGTTCCCGCACTGGAGGGGAAATGTGATCAAGGTCTTTGAAAAAGCGCCAGACCACCTTCTCCTGCGCCACCGACTGCTTCCCGGCCCGCGCCCGGTAAGCAGAGATGGCTGCCTGGTGCACCCTTAGGGTCGTCGACCTAAGCCCTTGACTAGAAAGGGACCATAAATAGTCCAAGATGCTTGCCAAGGAACAGGAGGAAGGGTCCAAGCCCTTGCCCTGACACCAAATGGAAAACCTTTCCATTTGAAGGCATAAGCATTTTCTGGTCGACTCTACGGGACGCCTCAACCACATTGAGGACCTCATGGAAAGACCCAAAAGCCTGGAACTCTAGCCGCTCAGGAACCAGGGCCGTCAGGGTGCAGGGATTGAAGGTCCGATGGAACACCTTCCCGATTGAACTGAGAGCAGGTCCGGCGAGCTGGAAGCTGCCGCGGAGTCCTGGAGCTGAGACTGAGGAGATCTGGTACCAGAACTGGCGAGGCCAGTCTGGGAGCTATCAGAATCACCTGCGCCTTGTCCCTCCTCGCCCTTGGAGAAGCACTCTTGTGGATCAAGGGAAATGGGGAAAGGCGTGAAAAAGACGTCTGGGGTCCATTGCCCTCGAGAAGGCATCCCCTGCAGCGGTAGCCCTGCTGAGGGGAACGGCATGAAACAGACTCAGCTTGCGCTCTCCATGGAGGCAAACAGGTCCACCTGAGGTGTGCCCCAAAGGGAGAAACAGATGCTGTACTACTCTCCAGGGCAGAGAGACCACTGTGGGATGCAGCCCCTATCCGGCCCAGGGCACGCGCCAGGGTGGTTGGAGGCCCTGCCACGTGAATGGCTAGGAGATCCGCCCAGGCTGCAGACGAAAGCGACCAAATGCTGAGAGCCTTGCATAGAAGCATGGAGCGCGGCCCCGCCTGGCGTTTAGATAGTACATGGTCGTGGTATTGTCCGCCTGGACCTCGGACCACTTCTGACCCTCGGAGGAACGGAGCAAAGGCGGTGAGAGCTAGCGGACGCGCCTGAGCTCCAGCAGGTTGATGTGGCATCGGGATTCCCCGGGGACCACGAGGCCATGAGCCAGGTGTTCCCCCAGATGGGCACCCCAACCCATCAGAGAGGCATCGAACACAGAGAGACCGCCGGCTCGGGCGAACAGACGATGCCCTCCCTGCAAATGATCTGGAACGGTCACCACTGGGCGTTCCCGCCCTATAATCACCGACACAAGCTGGTCAGGGATCGCGAAGCTGGCTGGCCAGTCCCCGAAGGGGAGCATGTTAGCGAACCAACGGACACGCTGCACAGGCCGCCATGAGACCCAGGAGGCGCAGGAAGTCGGGCAGGCGCAACTGCAACCAAATGATCGGGCAAGAGGAAAGAACCTCGCCCCAACACGGGAGCAGCCTGGCTCGGGCGGCCGGCGATGAATAAAACCACCTGCTTGACCGAGTCCGACTAGCCTCGTTGATAAGGAGGCCCAGTGGAGAGCAGACCTGGAGGCCAGATTCTGGACCACCGCCTCCTTCCTGGAGGGCTGTATCAACCATCGTCAAGTAAGGTCGGACCCCTCGGCCGCAGGATGCTGTCACCACCATGCATTGGTGAGCACCAAGGAGCTGGAGACAAGCGAGGCATGGCATGGAATTCGAAGAGAGACCCTTCACTCAGGCGAAGAATCTCTGGTGAAGCAGACGGATAGGGCGTGACGTCCTGCAAGTCCAGAGAGCAGAATCACCGCTCCAAGGATAGCATTATCTGAGCCAGAGTGACCATCCGAGGTTCGAGACCCAGAACTTGTTTAGGTCGTGTAGAGTCGAAATGGGCGCCAGCCCCGCCTGTTCGGAACCAGGAAGTACCTGGACACAAACCCTGGGTCACAGGTCCCACCTCTCACCACCTCAGCAGGAGGAGGCGATCTCGACTGACAGGCGCCAGTGAAACTGGGGATCAGGCCCCAGAGGCGGCTCTGGTGGTGCTCGAATTCCAGAGGCAGGCTCTCCACCACCTCAGACCCACCTGTCGTGGTAACAGCGGACCAGGCGAACGGAAGTGCGAACCGCCCCCACCAGAGGCCAGGGTAAGTGGCGGGGATGACACCTCAGCGTACTGGGCAGGCTGGAGGAAGACCGGAGGGACCTCCTGGGCCCTCCTGCCTCCTGTTAGAGCAAGCGGCAGGCTTGAGATGCCAAGGCCGAGCCTGCTGGCCCTGGCGTTGCTGGGCGCTGCCGGGGCCACAGAAGGACGAAAGGCTTAGGCTGTGGTTGCGCCTTTGTCCTCTGGCGGAAGGCCGAGTCAGGTAGCATTGACTTCGATCCTCTGCAGGTGACCTTCCACCCCAGGGCCCAAGGATCAGTCCCAAAAGAACATCCGCAACCTGTCCAGGTATCCGGAAAAAGTGGATATCCTCAGCCACCGACGACAGCCACCACGGCCGCCCCGATCGCGCAGTCCCTACATCCAAAGCAGTCTGAGCTGCTGTTTGGCCACCCTGCCTGGTCACGCGCCCTGCTTAAGGTCTGCAGATCGGGCGGAAGATGAGGATGACCTCATCCAGGAGCCAAACTGAAAAATGCCATGAGGGCGGCCGAACTGGCCTGAGAAAGCGGAGGGACGTGAAGTAGACTTTGCCCGACATAGTACATTTCTTGACTCCTTGTCAGAGTTTGTCCAATCCTGGCGCTACAGCCCTGAAAACGCATGTCGGTAACAACCCTCAGCAGAGGGGTGTTCAAAACGGACAAGGAACGGACGCATACTTCCAGCCATCCAGGCAAGCGCGGGGCAGGAAGCAAAGCACGCCAAAGTTCCAGGCTGGACCCACTACCGCTTAGCACCGGAAAACCTCCGTCGGAGAATCCCTCGTCCAGAATCTCCAAGAGGGATACCAGCCCCGCTTGGAAGGTTGAATACTCCAGTAGACTCCGAGATGACCAAGCAGTCAAGGAAGAACGACAGACTACCATCAGTGGCTGACCTCCTGAAGACTCAAAGTCAAATCGCTTGGAAGAAGGAGAATCATCTTCGGACTGAAGGTACCGAAGACCTCTCGCCTGAACCATACACCTGCGAGGTCGGTGGGAGTGAGGAGTAACAACCCATGGAGTCAAACCCAGCCGACCAAGAAGTCATGAGAACCCAGTGGTGGCTGTGGAGGCGGGGTTTCCACCGCAATGGTGAGCAACTGGTTTTTGGCTGAACAACCCGGCCCTGGGTATAGGCTCACCGGGCAAGTCGAGGTTGTGTGGCCGTTCGGTGACAGAATGGCGGAAAAGCGCGGGTCGGCTTATTCCAGCCAGGAGGCTGTTGCAACATAAGGTCTCGTACGTCGGCGTAATTGCCCGAAGCCTCCCTCATCGAGGGAGGGCGAGACACCCAACGACGCAGACCAGCGTGCAGACGACACCGCCTATGACGGTGGGAGCGGTGAACAGGAAAGGTCGAAAACCGAAAGAGTCCCGAATTTCGAGGTCGGTGCAGAGTGACAGGAACCGACCTCCAGCTGGAAGGTCCATCGAGGCTCCGGAACCCGGAGGCACAGAAGCGGCCAGGATGCAACTCCTCCAGGGAACGGGAGAGGGAATCTCGGCTGCTAAAGCGACAGCCATCAATGGGTGAGAAAAATCGACTTCATCAGTGGGAGTCTCGGTCCTTTGACTGACAGGGACACCGTGGGGATGGCGGCAGGATGGCGAGCCGGCCAGTCGGCACGCCCGAGAGAGGACCTTTCCCGCTCCAAGAGCGTCTGACGGAGGGACCCCCATATCCTCTTTTGGACCGAGAAAAAGGTCAGCAGGCCAGGCCTTCTCCTTTAGTGGAGGGACAGACAACTCAAAACCCGTGTAGGAAGAACAGAAGCGGGATAAATACGCGGCCGAGGAAAATCGACCAGCGCAGCCTCCTCTTAAAGGCGACCATCGCTCGGCTGATACTGGAAACCGCCGCCCCATGACACGCCAACCGGGCCTCATGGACTTCACAGGAGAAGCCTTCTCGAGACGACCCAGTTGCAATCGGGCATACGGTCTTGAGGCGTGGGCGAAAGATGGCACAGGTATGAAACTGCGGGTCGTGCTCAAGACTAACAGTAGACACACGTGGAGTGTGGATCCGTCCGAGACATCTGCGCATGGGCATCTAAAATCAGAATCAGGTTATCCGCGCCACGGCGCGAGGATCAAACTAAGTCTTTTTGCAAATATTATTTGACTGTTTGGAGACAGGGGCTCCTTTCATCCTGTGAGCAAAGGAGATGAAAAGTTGGTCCGACTTTCGGAGCTGTTTGGTTCTGGTCAGGTAGTATCTGAGGCACCTGTGCACATCTAGAGTGTGCAGAAGGGCTTCTCCTCGATTAGAGTACCTTGGAAAATACACTGGTAGATCGATATCCTGATTAAGGGTGAGAGCTGAGACCACCTTAGGCAAAAACTTTGGGTTTGTCCTTAGGGATACCCTGTCCTGGTGGAAAACCAAATAAGGCTCTTTGCACATAAGAGCATGCAATTCGAGATCCTTCTAGCAGAAGTAACAGCAACTAAAAATAACGTTTTCCAAGAGAGAAAACGTAGCTCGCAATCCGCGGCTGGTTCAAAGGGTGGCAGCGTAAGCTGCTCCAGGACAAAAGGTAAGTCCCAAGGAGGGATTGGATCTTTGATGGGAGGCCTAAGGTGTAGGACACCCCTTAAGAAGGCACGAGTAGTGCCCAGCTGGGCCACCATCTGATGGCTTATGGGGGCATGGTAAGCAGAAATTGCACAAAGGTGCACTTTAATCGAGGACTAAGCCAGTCCAGAGTGGAAGAGGGAAAGCAGGTAGTCCAGAACCAGCTTTTCTGGACAGTCTAACGGTGAAAAGCCGCGCGCTTGAGCCCACAAACAGAATCTACGCCATTTCACATGGCGTAAGTTGCGTGGGTAGCCGGTTTTCTGGCGGCAGAGAGTATGTCTGCCACTTCTTGTGAGACCCCGTATTACATCATGGCTATGTCTCTAGGAGCCAAGCATGCAGGTTCAATGAGTGTAGGTCCGGATGGACCAATGAACCCGCCTCCTGAGACAATAGATGGGAGCTGATTGGCAAAGGAACTGGAGGTTCCCGGGAAAGGAGGAAAGGCATAGAGGAATCTGCCCGCCCAGGAGAGGGACAATGGGTCTCACCAGAAAACACCAGGCCCTGGATCTAGCGAGCAAAAATTGGGCAGTTTGCGTTGGATGGGGACGCGAAAAGGTCTAACTCTGGAGTACCCCATCTGTGAAACAGATCCTCTGCCACCTCCTGCAGAAGTTCCCATTCGTGGACTCTGGCCTGAGAGCAGCTCAGACTGTCTGTGACGGTGTTGTCCACTCCCGGGACGTGTACTGCAATTCGGTTTGCGCCGTGTTGCAATACCCACTCCCACACTCTCATGGCCTCCCTGCATAGTGGGTAGGAGTGAGTGCCTCCTTGTTTGTTGAGGTAATACATCACCATGGTATTGTCTGTTTGTAACAGAAGTGTACCTGGTGGAATCTCCGACTGGAAGGCCTGCAGAGCGTAAAGGACTGCCCTCATTTCCAAAATGTTGATGTGGAGATGAGACTCCTGGGCTGTCCACAGGCCCTGAGACCGAACACTGTCTAGGTGTGCTCCCTACCCGAGCCCTGAGGTGTCTGTGGAGAGGGTCACAGTCGAGGACGGCGCTGTGAAGGGAACCCCCGCAGAGAGGTTCCCTGGGATTAGCCACCACTGCCAATCTTGAATTACGGCTTTTGTGATCCAGACTGGATGCAGCAGATGGTCTTGCCTTTGGTCCCATTGCACCCGTAGCAACCACTGGGTTACCCGCACATGGAGACGGGCTAGCGGGACTACTGCAATGGCCGCAGCCATGTGTCCGAGCAGGCAAAGGACCAGTCTGGCTGGGATGGTCTTCTTCGCCGACAACTCCCTGATGAGGGATGTGATGTGTTCCGCTCTGTCCGAGGGAAGGAAAGCTTTTCCTCTGATGGTGTCCAGAACTGCTCCTATAAACTGCAGTTTCTGAGATGGAACTAGGAGTGACGTCTCGTAGTTGATGAGCATACCCAGTGACTGAAAAAGAGACTAGGTGCATTGAATAGCCGTCATCAAGGCCTCCCTGGAGAGCGCCATGATAAGCCAGTCGTGCAGGTATGGGAACACGCAGTAGCCCTGTCTCCTCAGAGACGCAGCTACGACCACTATGCACTTTGTGAATACGCGAGGTGCCAATGACAGCCCGAAGGGAAGAGCTCGGAACTGATAATGGCGGCTCTGAAACTCAAAGCACAGGAACCTCCGTGCGCTTGAGCAATTGGGATGTGCAGGTAGGCATCCTGCATGTCCAAAGATGCCAGAAAGGCATTCTGTTTCGCATAGGAATTAGGCCCGAAGGGTCACCATGTGGAAGCGCTTATGCTGCTCGAACGGTTGAGGTCGCTGAGGTCCACGGAGGTCCCTGTTTTCTTTTGGAACCAGGAAGAAGTGAGAATAGTACCCTAGTCCTCTTTGGTTCTCTGGGACGTGCTCTAAGGCTTCCTTTTCCAGAGCCGAAGCACTTCCTGCTGTATGGAGCAGGGCATGCTGACCGAATATCGGAGAGCAGGGGAGGTCTTGCAGGTCGACTGCCTACAAATTCTATATAATGGCCTTTTTGACCAGCTACAGAACCCACCTGTCGGTGGTGATCGATTGCCACCCTGGGAAGTGGCAGGCGTCACCCGACTTTGTTTTCCCATTGATCCGAAGAGGGGCGGGGGCCGGAAAGGAGTCATGCTGTGGCAGCATTTGATCCGGCAGGCTGGGCCGACTTTGAAAATCGTTGGCCTCTGCCTGGGGATGACTTGGCCTGGGCCTTATGGGTGAAAGTGCCCCTCTGCTGTTGGCTGGAATGTTGATGTTGCCTTTGTAGCCGGCCATGGAAATGGCTCTGGTTCCTACGAAAGGAACTAGGCCGAGACAGGAAAATTACGTACCTACCGTAATTCTTGATCTTCTCTTGTATCTTCACCATTCATTACTTCCTGGGTGTAAGCGGGCGGCGCACCGAATCACGAAAACTTTTTTTTTTTTTTTTTTTTTAAAGTTGCCCTAACGGCCTTTCGAGAAGCGGCGTCATGCTGAGGCCGTTAGTAGCGACCGACTCCTCCTCCAACTCAGTTCTGTGAGTCGGAGAGGCAAAAGTGAAAGCAGAAAACACAGATAGCGAGGCAAGATAGCCGAGGGATAGCAAAGCAAGGAAGAATGAACTGAAAAAGGAATAAGCCGATGGAGGAAGGACAGAGGAGATAAGAACATCCCTAGCCTAGGGAGTGCAGGGCCTCCTTACCTGGGCGACTCTAGGAGGAGAGATGAGTAAGGAAATGAGAAAATAGAAGAAGAAGAAGAAAGAGAAGAGAGAGATGGGATGTTGAAGGGACCAGAGGCCTAACGAGCATAGTTAGCTTGTAGCTGAAGGCTCGACTAAAGGGAACAAGAATCCCCGGAGATAGAGCTGAAGAGAAGGTTCACCGAACCCGCTAGACAGACTCAGGAGGGCATAGTCCTCATCTTCAACATGCCATTGTTCTTGACACCCACCTCGCTCCTGGCGCGGGAGGCCTTTAAGTGGAGGACAGCCGAGGAGGAGAATAAAACCCCGAGTACGAGAGCGCTGCTCAGGGGTTTAGAAATAGAAAATGTAAGCCTTTCAGGCGTTTCAAGATAGAACTGGGACTCAGACTGACTGGCTAAGGCCGGCCAAGGCTTAGGCTGGCTAAGATTGGATATGGTCAGCAGAGGTCTACTGTAAAAATTGTCCAGGAGGACACTTAAAGGGAGAAACCACTAGCAAAACAGCGAGAAGGATAGCCTACCTTCTCATTTGCCTTCTTGTTTGATTTCTCCATTTTTTTTTTTTTACAGATAAAAAATACAGGTTACTCACCTGTAACAGGAGTTCTAGGAATGGTATATGTTGTTCATCCACACTCATTGGCAGTATCCTTGCCGCTTTAAATCTTGCCGGAAGGTCTTCAAGCTTGCTCCTCCCACCCACCCGGTGGTATAACTCTCGGCTCCGCCCATGACGCCAGATCTGGCCCGCTGAAGCTCAGGGTTGTGCGGCGGAGCCGAGGTAGGTGGATGAACAACATATACCATTCCTAGAACCCTGTTACAGGTGAGTAACCTGTATTTCTAGGGACATGGATATGTTGTTCATCCACACTCATTGGCAGACTCCTAGCAGTTCTCCGGGAGGAGGGAGGCAAGACGCACACCCCCATATACTTACTTGGGAAAGAGAGACTGGAGAACCGAGGCCCCAAAACCAGCATCCCGGCGTGACTCAAGGTCGATGTGGTAGTGGGTAATGAAGGTGTTGCTGACTTCCAGGTAGCAGCCCTGCAGATTTCCTGGATAGGGACGTCCCTGGAAGCAGCCATCAAGCAGCAGTATGGCGGGTAGAATGAGCCTTATCCTCTGGGAGGCTCCATGCCCGCTAACTTAGCAGAGATCTATGCAGGAGGTTACCCACCTGCTTATCGTCCGCTTGGCTGCAGGTCTGCCAGATGCGGCTTCAGCGTAGGTGACAAACAGCTGGCGAATCCTCTCCCGATTCCTCAGCCGAGGCGCTCCTTATAATAAGCGAGCCTTCTAGGATCCAGAGTATGGAGCCCATATTCGGCCTCCGAGGTGTGATTGGGGTAGAACACCGCAGAGTCAACACCTGGTTAAGGTGAAACTCCGACACACCACCTTCTCGGAAGGAATTCTGGTGGGGCGCAGGACAACCTTGTCCCTGTGGAAGACCAGGTAAGGAGACCGATGGAAAGCGCCTGGAGCTCTCCCATCCTTCTGGCTGACGGATAGCCACCAAGAAGGCGGTCTTCCACGACAGGTGAGAGAGAGCACACCTGTGCATAGGTTCGAATGGCTTGCCCATGAGCTTTGCCAGTACCAGCAGTAGATCCCACGGAGGTGGGGGTTCCCGCACTGGAGGGGAAATGTGATCAAGGCCTTTGAAAAAGCGCCAGACCACCTTCTCCTGCGCCACCGACTGCTTCCCGGCCCGCGCCCGGTAAGCAGAGATGGCTGCCAGGTGCACCCTTAGGGTCGTCGACCTAAGCCCTTGACTTGAAAGGGACCATAAATAGTCCAAGATGCTTGCCAAGGAACAGGAGGAAGGGTCCAAGCCCTTGCCCTGACACCAAATGGAAAACCTTTCCATTTGAAGGCATAGCATTTTCTGGTCGACTTACGGGACGCCTAACTACATTGAGGACCTCGTCGGAAAGACCCAAAAGCCTGGAACTCTAGCCGCCAGGAACCAGGGCGGTCAGGTGCAGGGATTGAAGGTCCGGATGGAACACCTTCCTGATTGACTGAGAGCAGGTCCGGGCGAGCTGGAAGCTGCCGCGGAGTCCTGGAGCTGAGACTGAGGAGATCTGGTACCAGAACTGGCGAGGCCAGTCTGGGGCTATCAGAATCACCCGCGCCTTGTCCCTCCTCGCTTTGAGAAGCACCTTGTGGATCAAGGGAAATGGGGAAAGGCGAAAAGAGGCCCGGGGTCCATTGCCTCGAGAAGGCATCCCCTGCAGCGAGCCCCTGCTGAGGGGGCGGCATGAAACAGACTCAGCTTCGCTCTCCATGGAGGCAAACAGGTCCACCTGAGGTGTGCCCCAAAGGAGAACAGATGCTGTACTACCTCCGGCAGGAGAGACCACTGGTGGATGCAGCCCCTATCCGCCCAGGGCATCGGCAGGGTGTTGGAGGCCCTGCCACGTGAATGGCTAGGAGATCCGCCTCCAGGCTGCGCGACGAAAGGGACCAAATGCTGAGAGCTTCCGCATAGAAGCATGGAGCGGGGCCCCGCCCCTGGCGGTTTAGATAGTACATGGTCGTGGTATTGTCCGCCTGGACTCGGACCACTTGACCCCGGAGGAACGGAGCAAAGGCGGTGAGAGCTAGGCGGACCGCCGAGCTCCAGCAGGTTGATGTGGCATCGGGACTCCCGCGGGGACCAGAGGCCATGAGCCCGGTGTTCCCCCAGATGGGCACCCCCAACCCATCAGAGAGGCATCGGTCGACAGAGAGACCGTCGGCTCGGGGCGGACGAACGGGATGCCCTCCTGCAAATGATCTGGAACGGTCCACCACTGAGAGCGCTCCACATCCCTGTGTCACCGGCCACAAGCTGGTCCAAGGGATCGCGACGGCCAGGACCACTGGCTGGCCAGTCCCCACTGAAGGGGACGATGTTCCCAGCGGCCCAACGGACCACGCTGGTACAGGCCGCCATGAGACCCAGGAGGCGCAGGAAGTCCCGGCAGGGCGAATTGCCCAACCAGAAATGATCGGGCAAAGGAGGAAAGAACCTCGCCCTGTCCGGCGGAGCCGCGCTTGGCTCCAAGAGAGTCGAGCTGCGCCCGATGAATAAAATCACCTGCTTCGCTCGAGTCTGACTTGGCCTCGTTGATAAGGAGGCCCAGTTGAGAGCAGACCTGGAGGGGCTGGGATCTGGACCACCCGCCTCCCTTCCTGGGGAGAGCTGCTATCAGCCAGTCGTCCAGGTAAGGGTACACCCGGACTTCTCGGCGCCAGCAGGAATGCTGTCACCACTGCCATGCATTTGGTGAAGACCCTGGGAGCTGGAGACAAGTCAAGGGCATGGCTTTGAATCAAGAGAGATCCTTCCGCTCGGAAGCTTAAGGAATCTCTGGTGAGATTTGACGGATAGGGACGTGAAAAACGCTGCCCTGCAAGTCCAGAGAGCAGAACCTACCGCTCCAAGGATGGTATTATCTGAGCCAGAGTGACCATCCGAAGGTTCGAGACCTTAGGAACTTGTTTAGGTCGTGTAGAGTCGAGAATGGGGCGCCAGCCCCCCGTCCGTTTCGGAACCAGGAAGTACCTGGACACAAACCCTGGGTCTGAAGGAGGGTCCACCACCTCTCTTACCACCTCCTTCTGGAGGAGGAGAGCGATGTCGGCTCGACGAGCCGCCAGTGAGGCTGGGGATCCCGAAGCCCCCCGAGGGGCGACGGCTCTGAAGGGTGGTGCCTGCTCGAATTCCAGAGGCAGGCCTCTTCCCACCACCTCCAAGACCCACCTGTCCGTGGTAACAGCGGACCAGGCGAACGGAAGTGCCGAGCCGCCCTTCATCGGGGACCCAGGGGTAAGGTGACGGGATGGGGCGACACCCTCAGCCTGTCACTGGGCAGGCTTGAGTGAGGGACCGCCGAGGGACCTCCTGGGCCCTTCCTCCCTGCCTCCTGTTAGAGGAAGCCGGGTTTGGGTTGGGATGCCAAGGTCGAGCCTGCTGGTCCTGACGCTGTTGGAATGGGCGCTACCGGGGCACACAGAAGGATCTAAGGGTTTAGGGCTGTGGTTTGCTATCTTTGTCCTTCTGAGCCGGAAGAGACCGAGTCCAAGGTGGCATTGACTTCGATCCTCTGCAGGTGACCTTCCACCCCAGGGTCAAGAGGTCAGTCCCGTGGGGAACATCCGCCAACCTGTGCTGGGTATCCAGCTAAAGGTGGATATCCTCAGCTGTTCGCCGACGGCGATAGCCACTGCGCGCCGCCACCGATCTGGCATGAGTCCCTACATCCAAAGCAGTCTGAGCTGCTGTTTGGCCACTGTCTTGCTCCTGGTCCCGCGCACCTGCTTAACCGTAGTCTGCAGATCGGGCGGGAAGATGAGGGATGACCTCATCCAGGAGCCCAACAGGGCATGAGAAAATGTGCCATGAGGGACGGCCGAACTGGCCTGACGTATGGCGAGAGAGGACGTAGCGAGACTTTTCGCCCGACATAGTCCAATTCTTTTGACCTCGTCTGGGAGGTTTGTCCACATCCCTGCGCAGCCGCGCGCTACCGGAAAACGCTTGTCGGTAACCAACCCCTCAGCAGAGGGGTGTTCAAAACCGGACAAGGAACCGGTAGGGACTTGATACTTCCTGGCCATCCTGGCCAAGGCGGAGGGCAGAAGCAGGGCGCTGCCAAAGTTCCAGTGCTGGACCTGCTTGATGGCCTCGCCACCTGAAAGGCCTCCCGTTGAGAATCCTCGTCCAGAATCTCCATGAGGGATACCTGGCCCGCTTGGAACGGGTTCGAGCTCCATCCCGTAGACTCCTGAGATGAGCCAAGCAGTCCTAGGAAGGACGACGGGTTATCGTCCATTGGCTGACTCTTCCTGAAGACTCCAAGTCCAGTCGCTTGGAGAAGAAGGAGGAATCATCTTCGGACTCGAAGAGTCCTCGAAGAGCTGCCTCTGGCCTGAACCACCTTCACCTGCCGAGGTCGGTCGGAGGAGGGTAACTGACAGCCGATGGGTGAAACCTCAGCCGACCGGAGAATCTTGTTCGGAGCCCCAATTGGTGGCTGGAGGCGAGGTTCCACCGCAATCGTGGAGCATGGTTTGGCACAACAAACCGCCTGGTATAGGCTCCTCGGGCAAGTCGAGGGGTTAGGTCGGCCGCCCGTGACAGTTATTCAATGGTCAGCGTCGGAGTCGGGCTTATTCCCGCCAGAGGAGTTGTTGCAACATAAGGTCTCGCATCACGACGCACTTACGCCGGGCTTCCTCATCTGGAGGAGGAGACGAGGACGCGCGGCGCCGCTTTCGCTGCCGAGACCGAGACCGCTTATGACGGTGGGACCTGGTTACCGCGAAGAGGTCCAGACCGAGACCGAGTCCCGGAATTTGGTCGGTGCAGGAGGTGTCGGCCGAACCCCACACTCCCTTCCGGCTCGAAGGTCCATCCGGTGGGGCTCCGAACCGGAGGCACAGGCGTGCCCACGGATCCTCAACTCCTCCCGGGGAACCGAGAGGGGAATTGCCGTTAAAGGCGATGTTCTGTCTAATGGGTCGGAAAATCTCGACTTCATCAGTGGAGTTCCCCGTCAACTGACCTGACGGGACAACGGAGGCCAGGGCCGGGAAAGCCGGCGGGTCGACTAAGCCGACGGCCGACGGTCTGGGAGAGGGGACCTTCCACTCCCCAAGAGCCGACGAGGGATTCTACCCTGTCCTCTTTTTGACCGAGAAAAAGGTCCAGGGGCAGATTTATATTCTTCTCCTTTAGTGGAGAGGACACAAAGCCTCGTTAAAGCACGTTTTAGGAAGAACCCCAGAGAGCGGATAAATGCCGCGGCCGAAGATACTGCTCAAGGCCGCCTCTTCAGGGGCGCACCATCCGCCGAAGCTGATCCGCCGAACACCGCTGCCGGACACCGCCAACCGGGCCTCCCTTGACTTCACCGAGGGAACGCCGGACGGTGCCTAGTTGCAATCGGGCAGCACGGGTTCGAGGACGAGGTCGAGAAAGATGAGCACAGGTCGCAGCCCGCGGTCGTGCTCAAGGCCTGCCAGTACACACGTGAGTGTGGATCCGGGTCCGAGACATCTTCGTTCGCATACTCCAAACTGGAGTCGATTTATCCATCGAGCCGCTGAGGGATCAAGACGAAGTCTTTTTGCAAAATATTATTTTAACCGCAAACGGAGAAATAGGAACCAGTCACAACGCAGAGCGTTAAGGAGGGAACCTGAGCTTCCAAGCGGTAAGGAAGATCTGGCTATGGGGCGGAGCCGAGTTATACCACCCGGTGGGTGGAGGAGCATGCTTGAAGACCTTCCGCAAGATTTAAAGTGCAATATACTGCCAATGAGTGTGGATGAAACAACATATCCATGTCCCTAGAAATATTATTTTTTTTTTTTTTTTTTAAGTAGATGCATGACCCAGATACCAAGATGCCTATAGCAGTCGGAGAGAGTTCCCTCAGCACTTTTTTTTTTTTTTTTTTAAAGAGAAAGGAACAGACGATGCTCTCTGCTCTGCAAGGTAAGAATAGAGGGGAATCTGATTTCAGGGCAACCATTGAACATCGGGATTGCAGGATCAAACTGAATAGCCTGAGCCAGGCCAAAACCCTAGAGGTATCTTGCCATAAGAATAGCAAGAGATAGTTGTGCAGTCTGATCGCCAATGCAATCCGCGAATGGCCCATGAATCTTAGAGTAAGTAATTTTTCTGGATTTAGAACCCTCCCCTCAAGAAAGATCTTTTTTTTTTTTTTTTTCTTTTTTTTTTTTGGAAAATTTAAGGAATTTTCCTATATTTTATATAAATGCAGAGAGGAAGGAGACGGGAGGGGTGGAGAAGCCACAGGAAGAGGCACTGAGGGATGGTGGATGGTAGTAATGAATGTGAAGATACAAGAGAAGATCAAGAATTACGGCAGGTAATGTAATTTTCCTATCTTCCCTTGTCAATCTTCACCATTCATTACTTCCTGGGTGAGTATTAAGCTTCCTCTTCCCCGGAGGGGAAGAGGCCATACCCTGAGGGGGAATAAGACCCCCAGCCTTCTGCTGGTGAGAAACAGAAGGAGAAGACCTGGCTTATTTAGAAAGCCTAAGAGGGAGAAGAGCTAGGAGGTGCCTCCCGAGGACGAGGAGACGGAGGGAGCCCTGTAAAAGTCTCCCTAGCTCTGAAGAGAGAAAAGACGGTCCTCCGGAAGGCGGAGCGAATCACCCCACGCCGGGCCAGGGGTGACAACCTGAAAGACGGCTACGCCATCGCCTGATGCAGATCGCTGTCCCCGCAAGCCTGGAAGCCACCTCATTGGCGCCTATAAGATGCCCTTGCTTGGTGTCTTGCCAGCTCCAGGCCTACCATGAGAGGGCAACGGTTGTCTGGTTTGTCTGTATCAGTCAGATGCCAGCAGCTGGGAGATCATCACTCACAGATGCCGGCTGTAGGCAGCGGGTGAGCCTGATGTGATGCAATACATGCACCGCATGAGCAGAAGAGAATACTTCTCGCCCCCAACGGGTCGAACTGGAGAGAGTCCGAATCTGTGGGCGGTCGTAGGCGCTAGGCAACGGCTTCAGAAGGAGTATCCAGGTATACCAAACCTGAGGACGGGTTGGAAGGAACCTAGAGACTAGAGGGGCACAATACCTACGCTTGGCAGTCCGCCGGGTTGGAAGAAGCGCAGGGACCGCCATAACCGGATAGACGCCCCTGGAAGGGGATAGGCCAGGAAGGTACCACCAGATGCTGGGCACTGAATTCACCAAGGAATTCTACGCCTCCGCCTGGTATTGTCTCCTTCGAACGTAGGAAACTGGAGATCCCTCACCATCCTCGAGGAAACGCTGATATTCTGTGAAATCAGCATCGGAGGACAGATGAGAGGGGTTCCTCTCCCGGAGGAGGGAGACGAGGATGATGGGGAACTGAATGCCCAGAGGATTCCCATGCGCGTGGGGAGAGTCGAAGACCCGCTCATGCATGTACCTAACGATGAGGGAAGGCCGCCAGAACCCCTGAACTGCTCCCAGGATAACGGACCCTGAGGGGCCGCATGGCCTGGGAGTGGGGTGGTGAAGGCAGAGATGGGAGAGGGCACTCCGCTGAGGCAACTGCTCTCTGCAAGGCTCTGGAATCCGGGGAAAGGAGCCCTGAAAGGGGATCCTGATATCAGACCAGGCCGCAGAACGGAACCTGGGGAAGCGGAGCCTGAAGAGCCCTGGGGAGAACCCCCTGTGACGAAGCCGGGACTGCATGGATCCAGAGGGCAGTCTGTACAAACGCCGTCAAGGACACCCCAGAACCTCTGGAGGGAGGGGCGAGGCTCTGCACTGCCCTGGCCACCCCCTGAGGTGGCCAAGGAAGACCGAGCAGCAGACCCCTGCCCCTCGACCTCGGACTCTGGAGAGGGCCCTCCCACCACAGCGCCCTGTCCCTAGAGAGAGTGACAGCACCCCGAAGGTAGCTGTCACCGGGCTCCAGAGAGGGAGCCTCCCCGCGCCACCCCCCCGCTTCGTCCCCAGGGGCCCCGCCGCCCCCAGCCGGGAACCCCCAGGAGGCGAATACAAGGGGACAGAGGGAGGGGCCTGCGGCTGCGCCTGGCACTTTCTAGCCACCGGGGACCCAGACTCAAGAGTGGGTGCCAGGATGGGTCCACGCTTGAATCATCGCCCGAGGAGGACGAGACCAGCAGACCTCAATGCTGGCCACCCCAGGGGTCCTCGAGGCTACGGGCCGCCGAACGGCCCCGTACTAAGGAGGAGGCGCCGCCCTCACGCCGGGTAGCCGCCAGGCCTAGCTCCACACTTCAACGGCGCTGCAAGGCCGGGCACCGGCCTGTAGGAAGGACCAGGCCCATGGCATCGGGCGTTGCCGGAAGGCGTGCGGCACTGCCGACGGCGCCGCTCGTCCATCGACGACGCGAACGGGCGCTAAGGCCCAAAGCGGCACCGCTTAACGGCACTGCTTCGATCACCAGCGCCGCGAACGGGCGCTGGGATCCAAAGCGGGTATCACTAACGGCGCCGCTTGATCACCGGGCGCCGCAACGGGCGCTGACCCAGAACGGCGCTGGAACGGGACTGCCTCGACACCGGCACCGCGAACGGCACCAGGATCCGAACGCGCCTGAAGGCGCGCCGAGGGTCCACCCGAGCTAGGGCCCAAAAGACGAGGGCCTCGCCACGGGGAGCCTGCACCTCGAAGAGGTGACTGCCGAGGCGGTGTCGGCGCCGCTGCTCCGGAGGGACTACGACGCCCTCGACACTGCGGAAGGGGCCTCCTCGGCAAGAAAAGACGAGGAGACCCCTCCTCCTCAGACCAGAGTAGGCCCGGAGGGGACCCGGGAAGGGCCTAGAGACCTTACCTGAGAATCCCTTGAGCGGACGCCGTCCTCTCAAGGTCGGCGGGCCTTGCCGAGCTTGAACGCTGGACTTCGAGGACACGGGCGTCCATGGAGAAACAGGCGCCGCAACGAATCCATGTCATGGTTGGTCCCAGGCAACGAAGACAAACGCTATGCCGGGTCCGAGACGGAGAAATGCCGCCACAGTAACACCGACGATAGGGCGCGTCTGCTTTCAAACACGCTTAGCTCGACCCGACATAACGCGAAATCAACAAGAAAAACAGTAGGAAACACACCCGCGCCGCTTTAGAAAGAAAAAGAACGGTCTTACCGATCGGCGCCGAGTGTGTGGAAAAGAGGAGTCGCTGACGAGTGGAGAATGGACGCCCAAACAGGTGCTGCCTCGACGGGCGGGAGAAACAGAACTGAGTTGGAGGAGGAGTCGGTCGCTATAACGCCGCCCGCGCATGACGCCGCCTCAAGGGCGGGCCGTTAGGCAACTTTAAAAAAAAAAAAAAGCTTCGTGACGGTGCGCACCTGCTTACACCCAGGAAGTAATGAATGGTGAAGATTGATAAGGAAGATCTGTACATAGCTTGTACAGATCGGACTACCTTCCTGCATCCTGAAGTTTGGTGATTACTTCGGAGGCTTCGCAAAATAGGACCTCGCCTGCTATACGGGACGTCTAAGATGTTCTTCTGGACGTCCGGGGTAAAGCCGGAGACACGGAGCCAAGAGTGTCTCCAGAGACACATGCCTGAGGCTGCAGCTCTGGCTGAAGAGTCCACAGAATTGTATGCGGCTCTGAGCACTTGGGTCCCCACATCCGAACCCGTGCGGAGGAGGTTCAAGAGCTCCTCCTTGTGGTCGCCATCGGGCATCTTCTCGACTAGGTCCTGTTCCTGCTCCCACAGTGCGTTCTGGAATTGAACCACGTGGGTGAGGTAATTCAGTGACCTGATGGCACAAGTCGCAGCCGCGTACGTGCGCCTGCCCAGGACATCCAATTGTTTGGATTCCTGGTCCGGTGGCTGTGTGCTCAAATGCTGAGGTCTCTGAGACCGGTCATGCGAAGCAGTGATGACCAGGGAGTCAGCCAGAGGATGGCTGGCCAGATACTGGTCCACCCTAGGGGCCATGTATAGGCGGTCAGCCTTCTTCGGCACCGCAGGAGTGGAGTGCGGACGTTTCCAGGCGGCCTTGGTGACATCTGCAAAGGTATCCACCAAGGGCGGCACTACCACAGGCTTCGGGTCTTTCTGCCGAAGGTAGGGGGCAAGGCGTTGTCTCTCTGGGTCAAGCTCTTCAGCATCCC
Organism: Neoceratodus forsteri; assembly: GCA_016271365.2. Classification (NCBI taxonomy): domain Eukaryota; kingdom Metazoa; phylum Chordata; order Ceratodontiformes; family Ceratodontidae; genus Neoceratodus; species Neoceratodus forsteri. The sequence continues at coordinate 150,127,504 of CM028130.1, read as the reverse complement.
ATCCCATGTTCTCCTGGATGTGCCTCATGATCTCCGTGAAAGAGGGATCATCCGGAGGAGACCTGGATAGGTCGTGTGGGTCCGGAGAGGGAATGCTGATAGGAGAAGGTGATCTGGAGCATGCCGAAGTGTCAGATCTAGAATCCTCCCCAGACGGAGTGTACCAGCGTCGTCTGGGTCTCTTAGGGCTGGGCGACCCTGAAGGGGATCTAGAGGGAGGTCTTCTCCTTTCTGAAGATCTGCCCCGAGGAGGTGGTGTTTGCTCCTTGGGGGTTGGCGGTCATCCTGCGGGCCCCTTAGGTGGAGGAGGGGGCGTAGGCGGTGAAGGAGGTGGAGGCGGAGTCAGAGTAGGAGGAGGACGTGTGGTGACCACATCTTTTTTGATGGTGTCCCACCAGAAGGTAAAAAGTTCTTTTACTTCTGCCAGAGTCATACTCGATGATGGGCCTGGCGCCGGTGGCCTGTCGCCGGGTCCCCGAGGGTCTCCTGCTCCGGGGAAGGTTCCCGTGGGAGCCCGGCGTCTCCGGAATCGCCCGCCTGGTCCTCGGGCTGTGTGGCGTCCTCCTCAGATGAATCCTTCTGAATGGCATCCGCCAGCGACGGTGGTGCGGTCCTCTTCTCAAGAGTAGCCAGCGTCGGTCCCCTGGCCGACGTCTTCGAAGGCAAATGCCTGGCCGGCGTCGGGTGTTTAGGTGTCGCCGGCTGCTGGGAGCGCTGGTGGTGTCTGGCCGACGTCGGGTCCAACATCCGTCTAAGGGACGTCAGGTCCTTGGTTTTACGGGGAACTGGATCCGAACCACGCGGAGGCTAGGAAACTGACCTGGCGTCGGTGTCCCGCCAGCGGGAGGAAGATTTATGGCGCTCCCAAGACTTTGTCGAGGCCTTAGAAGGAGTGGAGGAGGCCGACAGCCTGGAAGTCTTCAGAGGCTGAAGAGAAGAGGAGCTGCTGGATGATCTGACCTGAACCGGGTTAGGTTGCAACCGAGCCCTGGAGGGAGAACGGTCCGATTTCGAGCCGGAACTTCAGGAGTCCAAGACCCTCATAGGAGACCTGGATCTTTCCCTTTCCCGGTGCTTGTGGGTTTTACCCGAAGACTCTCCCCGGGAGGAAGGTTCCTTATCCAAAATTTTCAGTTTCTCCTCCAAGAGAAACGCTTGAAGGGCCTTCTGGTGGCGGATCCTGGTGTGACTGTTGAAGCCCTGGCAGAAGGAGCAGGCCTTGGTGTCGTGTTCCGGGCCTAGGCATTGTACGCAGGCCGAATGTGGATCCTTGAAGGGGATCTGTTTGCCGCAGGCACACTTCGTATGGTGACCCTCTAAAGAAGTTGCTGGAGAGGACATCAGTTGATAAAAAGTCGAAAAGCAGACGAAAATCGTCGTAGTTCTAATGGTCGTCACACACAGAGGCAGATACTGGCGATGTCAACGGCGAGAAAAGAACTGAGGATTATGGGGGGACTGCCTCCTTATGTACTATGCCCGTCGGGGGCAGGACCGACGTCAGAGGCGGTCCCCGCTGAAGACTGCTAGCTAGAAAATTTCCGTGGGGTCCTGGTGCCTGCCGGCTTCAGTCCTAATAGTGTAACCTGCTGCAAGAGCTGTATCTCGAAGTAAGATCCCTCCTTTCTTCACCGTGGACTCCATTTACTATTACCCGCTGTGTTCTATTGTCCAGCCAGTGTTTTACCCAGGCTACCACCCTGGAACGCACACCCAGGCTGACAAATTTGTTTATTAATCTTTTGTGCAGGACTGTGTCAAATGCCTTGCTAAAGTCTAGGGAGGCCATGTCCACAGCCCCTCCCTGGTCTACTACTTTGGTCACCCAGTCAAAGAAATCAATTAAGGCAATGAGGCAGTATAGCGCAGTGGTTTAAGGCTCTGAGCTGCAAATCTGGTGACATCCAGTAGACCAGACCTAGGTTTGAATCCCAGTTTCCATTTGCATACTGTGTGATCCTGAGCAAGTCACTTAATTTCCCTGTACTCTCAGGTCGCAGTTGTAAAAAAGCTTTCAGCTTAGTGTGCTAGTCCTGGTTAAATAGCTAAAAAAAAAAAAATTAGATTTGTCTGACATGACCTTCCTGCTGTGAATCCATGTTGTCTTGGGTCCTGTGTCCCACTGCTTCTAGGTGCTCAACAATTCTTTCCTTCAGAAGTGATTCCATCATTTTCCCTACCACTGAGGTCAAACTGACAGGTCTGTAGTTTCCTGCCTCTGTCTTGCTCCCACTTTTGTAAAGGGGAATCACATCCGACCTCCTCCAGTCCTCAGGTACCACACCATCCTCCCATGATTTATTAAAAAGGGTAGTCAGTGGTGTTACTAGTTCTTCCATTAGTTCGAGGCGCCGAGGATAGCTCAAAGGGCAGGACTCTGAACTGATAGTGTTGACCCAATGCCACGAACCTTAGGTATTTGTGGTGCTTTGGGTGTATGAGAATAAGTTGGTAGGCATCCTGCATGTCCAGGGAGACCAGCCAATCATGTTGATGAAGCAAAGGTAGCAGGGTACCTAGTGATATCATCTTGAACTCCTTGTGAAGGAACTTGTTTAGTTTTCTGAGATCCAGAATGGGGCGCATGGTGCTAGTTTTCTTTGGAACCAGAAAGTAATGGGAGTAGGAACCTGTGTTTCGTTGATCCAGTGGAACTATTTCTACTGCCCTGTTTTTCAGAAGGCCTTGTACCTCGGAAGCAAGAAGGTCTGACTGTACTGCTGACAGCCTGGGCTGTTATCTGGGAGAATGATCCGGAGAGGTTTCCGAAAGATTGGGAGAGTACCCCTCGCGGATTATCCGGAGGACCCATTTGTCTGATGTTATAGATTTTCACTGATTGTAGAACTGAGTCAGACATCCTCCCACTGCTGAAGAGGAGTCCCCCTCGGACAGCTGAGGTGGGACCTGGGCCAGAAACTCAGAAGGTGGCACTGGGCACTTTGGGGCCTTGTGCCTTCTGCTGCGCTTTCTTTTGTGGCTGAGGGTTGTAGTTTTTGTTAAAACCTCCCCTGCCTCTGCCCCAAAAGGACTGATGGCTGTGAAACTGATGCTTGTTCACACCTCCTCTTGAGGGAGTGGGTGTAGGTCTAGCTGTCTTAATGGCAGACCTAGTCTTCTGCATGGCCTCCAGAGCTTGCTCCACCTAAGACCCGAACAGATACATACTGTCAAAGGGTAAGGCCATAACTTGCTGCTGGACATCGTTCATGAAGCCCTAAGTACGTAGCCAAGAGTTGTGGCGGGTGCAAATGCCTGGGAGGCGGTATCGAAGGCATCCATTGCAGCTTTAACCTGTTGGTTACTGGATTCGATACCCCTAGTTTAAAGCAACTCTGAGCTAGCTTCCAATTCGGGAAGAGCTTCCACCACTTCTTTGAAGGAATGCCAAAGTACATACTAATATTGAGAAAAATAGCCCTGGTAGCTGGCAATGCACATCCCCAGGGTTGAGGCAGCCAAGACTCTCTTACCTAAGGTGGCTATCTTACGAGATTCTTTGTTTATTGGTCGGGCCGGAGATCCTTGTGGAAGGACGGCCTTATCATTCTCTGCCAAGATCACAATGGCATCAGCAAAGGCTTGTGAAGCCAAAATAGGACGATCCTTGGGAGGAGCATACTTCCTATCAATGGAGAGACATGGAAGGAATGAGAGCCGGGTTCTTCCATACCATCTGTGAGAGGGTCTCGAAAGAGGGCAGTACCGGAGGGGTTAAATCCATAGGGATCTCCGGGACATGAAGATACTGGAGTCGCAAAAGCTTCCCAGGATCAATTTCTGAAGCTTGGAGAGAAAGAGTAGTGTTTACATTTTTGAGCAGAGACTTAAAAGAGAGGTCTTCCACCACAGGCTATGTAGAAGGATTGATCCCTGCTCCGAGGGCAGTATCATCAACATCATCACCCAGGCGAAGATCTGGACCAACCTCAGAGCCCACTGCTCCATAACAGCAGCCCACTGGTGAAACTGCTCATCAGAAGCTCCTCGGAAAGGTGGAGAGGGGTTCAGGTGTTGAAGAGGATGGCCATCAGAGACAGAAACCTGTGACTCCAATAGAGGTGGAGATCGGTGCCTGGCCCCAACAACTGACTGTCTACGTGCAGACATACCAGAAGGAGACCTCGAGTGATGCCTTTTCCTCTTCGACCTATGTGATTAAGAAGCACTCTAGGACGAACGGTGCCAAGAATGGAACCGTTTCACTTTATGCTTTCGGGGGAACCGCCTGTCAGACCCCCCCGGGAGGGCGCAGTGGACTGGACCGCCTGGTTGACTGAACAGCTTTCATACGAAGTCTCCCTACAGTCACCTGACCCGCTCATGGTCAACTCCGTCAATGGAGGGCTGAAGACTTCTTGATGTACAATTTAAATATATAATCGGTACTGATTCGAAATAAAACTACAAAACAATAAACTGAACTATTGGTGCTAGTGAAGTTTAACTCCCAGCGGGCGAGTGATGTCACTGAGGTGCACTCGTCGGTGGGAAAAAAATAACTGATGTGGTTGGAGGGTCGACGCTGAGACAGTCATTGCCGCATGAGCCAGGGCTCACGGTGCCGCTTCTCGCAGCTCCATCTCAGGCGTCGTCTCTCTTGAAAAAGTTTGCTCCCGCTGGTCCTAGCGCCTCCGGAGAACTCCCATTAGTGTGAATGAGTGGTGGAGACTTTACGTCCGGGAAGACTGACATGAAAGCAGTGGGGGCAGAGCCAGAGGACCACATGACTGGGAGGAAGGAGGAAACTTGAAGACAGTTCCAGTGACCGGGCACGATCTGGGGAAACTTAGTGTGAACAGTGAACTGCATCTAGACATAAATTATAACTTTCTCAAATAAAGCTTCCTTAACCCAAGACACTTTTAGCCACACTTCATCCTATAACCCAGCTCACCTACTCCATCCCACACCTATCCCCACTCCCCTTTAGTGAGAGGTGTGGCGCTGGAATAGGATTTTATCAAGGTTAGTCTAGAATGGGAAAAAGACTTTGGCCTAGATGGAAACTACTCCATCTGCCCTTATCGGGGGAGGTAGGGACTATATCTTCCTGATTTACTTACCTACTTTCGAACGGTAGAACTCCGTACAGTCCTCCTCTGGGTAAACCCCAATTACTTTTCTTTATGGAAACATATGGAATTTATTATTAATAATTTGCATGACCCAGGGAGAATCTTATTCACTCCACTGATTAAACTTCCAAATCTTAAAGAGACTTCAGTCAGTTTACAGTACAAACTCTGCAGGTTGGGTATTATCTAAGAGCTCTACCCCTTTAGCTCCGGTTTTTTATTACTTACATCAATTAGCTGTAGAGATCGAATTTCTCCCTGCCCGTACTGACCTCACATTACGACGACGGCAGTAATTAGGCTGCACATATACTTTCCAGTTTTTAGACTCGCGCGGAATTCACCCATTTGCTGATCTGCAGTCGCGGTACTCCCTGAGAGAGAGTATTTTCAATATCTGCTGGTTCGCACTTTTTTATTCCATAAGGGACCCCAGAGGAGTCCCCTTCAAGAAATTAAAATTACGTACCTACCGTAATTCCTGATCTTTCTGTGCATCTTCACCATTCATCACATTTGGGTTCTGGCCAGAGGTCACGACCCCAAGGGAGCTTATTTTTTTTTTGATGGGTGGAGAGAGCGCCATCGGCACCGCCGAGGCTGACGACTGCGCAATTTCGGGTTGGCCGTTAGGTGTAGTCGACTCGCTCCCACCAGTTCTGAGTCGCTGCAGAGTAAGAAAGGGTTGGGAGGGAGAGGCAAGTAAGTCCAAGAGACAGATATAGGAAAAGATATACAAACTAAAAAGAGAAATAAACGACAGAGAGCAGAGAAGGAGTTCGAGAAAAATTAAGGGGATTGGGAAGGGGCCCCAAACTCTGAAAGCAGAAAAGGAGAGGGAAGGAGGGAGGGAAAAACAAGAAATGGGAAGGGGGAGGACATAACCTGGACCGTTGACTGTCTCCAGACTGTATAGGAACTGCGAAGGAGTAGCAAGAAGGCTGAATTGCCAGAATTCAAGGCACAGAATCATTGGCAAGAACTCCAGCATGAGCAGAAGCGGCTATTTCTGGAGGAAAGCAACAGGATCCAGAGTTGCACCCCCCCCCCCCCGAAACCATATAATTGGAAGGGAAGAAACAAAGGTTTCTTTTTAAATAAATTTGAGGGATGAGTCCCCAAGAACAGGGATGGAGGGGAATAGAGGAAGAGAGAGAAAAGAAGAGAGGGCAACCACCAACCCCAGAAAAGGGTATTTGCCAGAACTGCAATGACGGCTCCTGGAAAGGAGCAGGCCAGGCGGGCACCACAAGAGTGGCCACATTGAAGTCACCTAAGAAGGCATGCGTCGAATAATCCAGATTGTGCTGGGTGGGTGGGGTAACACTCAGATCTTCCATCATCCTCACGAGGAAACCCCAAAGAGGTGGAGCCACAGCACTGAGAAAAGAAGCACCCTCTCCCTCGACCCCTCTCCCCTCCTGTTAGAAGGTAAAAACCCCCTGTGTGCCCCAGGTCACCCCGCTCGTGACCAGCGGAAAGGAAGGGGGGGCACACAGAGGGAAGAGGACCCAGAGACTGAGGCCCCAAGAGGATGGAGGGTGGGATTTGTGATGAATGGTTTAGATACACAGAAAGATTAGGAATTACAGTAGGTATATAATTTTCATATCTTATCTGTGTCAGTATTCACCATTCATCATATTTGGGTGAGTACAGAGCCCCCGCCGTAGACCATAAAGGACTAAGTCCCTTAGCTCTCAGTGGGGGAAAAACACAGAGGGAGAACCTTTATGGGCCTGGCGAGGCCCGAGACTGGGGAAAGTAAGATGGGGACCCCCCTGGAGGGAGCAGGAGGCTGCCCTGACAGATGCCACCTCACCCAATGGGAGAAACGGTGGTCTCTCTGGTACGTAGAGGAAATCATCCTATGCCGGGCCAAGGGTGACAACCGGGAAAGACGCAGCCATGCCGTCCTCCTAGTGCAGATCGCTGTCCCTATGACCTTGGAAGCTACCTCATTGGCGTCGTAAGATGCCCTCGCTTGGTGCCTTGCTAGCTCCTGGCCATGTGCAGAGTGTGCAATGGCCTGTCTGGTTACCTCTGAATCAGACATAGAGGCTAGGAGTTGACCTAGCCTGGACCACAGACACCTATCATAGGTAGCACAGTGGGCCTGATGAGCAGAAACTGAAAGAAGCAACCATACCTAATAGAAGGTCCTCCTCCCCCAGAAGTCAAAATCCGCGGAATCTTTATCTGGGGGCTGGTCACGGTGGAAGGCACGAAGCCCATCGGGAGTGTCTAGCTACATCAGTCCTGACTGAGGATGAGGCATATGACCTGAGACCTGGGGGGCGACAATACCTCTGGCTCAGATCCCTAGGGGCTGGGACTCCGGCCAAGGGTCTTTGCCAGAACCGCAATGACACCTCCTGGAAAGCAGAAGGCCAGGCGGGCACCACAAGAGTGGCCACACTGAAGTCACCTAACAAGACACACGTCAAATACTCCAGATTGTGCCGAGTGGGTGGGGCGACACTCAGATCTTCTATCATTCTCACAAGGAAACGCTTATACTCTGCGAGATCAGCAGCAGGGGAGATGTGGACAGAAGGTTCCTCTCCTCCAGAAGAGGAGAATGAGGAAGTGGAAGACCTCGGAGATCCAGAGGTTGGCTGCTCAGGGGGAGGGTGGAACACCCGTTCATCCATGGCCCTGACGTACGTAGGGAAGTGAGTAGCCACACCACTGAAATCCTCCCGGGATAGAGGTCCCCTACGACAAAGAATGCCTGGGAGAGCAGGAGATGGTGACAGAGGAGTTGGGGCTAGGTCAACAACAGAAGGCGATCATCCTCTGTCCGGCCAAGAGAGCGCACCAGGAACCCCAAGGGAAGGAGGAGCTCCGGAAAGCCCAACAGCTGACAGCTGATCAATCACACTGGAATTGCTTAGGCTGTGCCCTGTAGACTCCCCCCTGTGAGGTGACCAGGACCGTGGAAATCCAATAGGACAGCCACTTCCCTCCAAAGACTAGGGCCCTCTCAAGGAGACCAAGAAGGAAGGACAGGGGTCCGCGCTATGACTCCTTCCGGAACCTGGGTGGGTCCCGGAAAAAGGTTGCTGCATTGAACCCTGACCCCTCGGAATCGAAAGAGCCCTCCTCCTCGCACACATCAGCCGAGGCAACTGACAACCCTGGTCAGTCCTCTAGGGGACCACCCAGGGATTAGCACCCTCCCCTCCCATGGGTGCTCCAGTCGGCGCTAAAGTTGGGAGAGCCAGGCACACCAACTGAGGAGGCAGAAAACCCTCAAGCCTAGGCTGCAGGGCAATAGTGGCCTGCACTACCGCCTGCTGGTCAGCACCCCTGACCCTAGACACGGGGGGCTACCACCTGCTCCTCAGAGGGAGGCTGCCTCCGGTCAGCCAAGGAAAATGAAAATTATGTACCTACCGTAATTCTTGATCTTCTCTTGTATCTTCACCATTCATTACTGTTGGGTGACAGCCGGAGGCGCGCACCCGCCATGGGAGCTTTTTTTTTTTTTTTTTGAGGAGTTGGCGCCGGTGGCGCCGCCCCTGAAGTGACGCCGCGAGAGCGCGAGGGCGGCCATTAGGTGCCACAGACTCCTTCTCCTCCATCCCAGTTCTGTTGGCCGGAGAGGCGTAAAAAGGGTTAGAAGAAAGAGTGAGGCAAGAGAGCCAAGGGATAGAAAAAAGGAAAGGATATAAACTGAAAAAGGAATAAGCCGATAGAGGATAGAAGGGAAAAGAAGAACTGCTTACCATAAGGGACTGAAGGGCCTCACTTCTGGGGCGGCTCTAAGGGAGGAACAGATAGAAAGGAGAAAGAAGAAGAGTAAAAAGAGAGAAGAACAGGAGGGGAGGCTAGGAGTGGGGAAGACTGCCGTTGGCAATTAGCTAAGGGTTATAAGCTTGGAACCACAAACAAGGGAGCAAGGATCCCATTCTGGATTTGAAGGAGAAGGTCAACTGAACTTCTCGCTCAGAATGGACACCAAAGGCAGGTTCCCTAACCTCCCGCCTACCCAATTTTTCCCAGACTCCAGCCGGGAGCTCTTCAATTATTAAGAAGGAAAAACTCTGTTCCAAACGAGAGCTGCCAGCTAGGAGGGAGGAAGCCCACTAGCATCTTGTTAAGTGATAACACAGTATCATGTGAAAGTGTTGGGGGCCAGGGGCACCCTATACCAAAAGAGAGAACGGAACTCAATCGGACTCCCTAGAGGCAAGGCAGGGAGGACTCTTTAAGGAAATTGGAGTGCCGGATAGCACTACACCTGTAGAGGCTGACATAATAGGATTAAGACCTGCCAGAAGTGGTCTGGAAAAGAGAAGTCGAGCCACATAAGGGATCGTCTCTTTAAACCGTGAATTGAGAAGAAATGGCTGGGGACAGCCAAGAAATGCCCATTAAGGGCAGTCAGAAAGAGTTCTCTCAGGACAGGTAAATGAAGCTCGTTCCTCCTATTTTCAGAGGGAAAGATCCGTTCAGAGGATCGCAAAGAGAGCATGAAAATTTTTTTTTTTCTTTCTGGTTTAACGGCCCAGGGAGAAAAGGGAGGGATGAGCAGGGAGGAGGAGACGCCGAAGAAGGAGGCCCTTGAGGGGATGGTGGGAGGGATTCAGTAATGAATGATTAAGATACAAGAGAAGATCAAGAATTACGGTAGGTACCTAATTTTCATATCTTCCCTTGTCAATCTTCACCATTCATTACTGTTGGGTGAGTACCAAGCACCCTCCCCCTAGAAAAAGGGGGGGGGGAACCCTGAGGGAACAGATCCCTCAGCCTCCTACTGGTGACAAGTGGAGAGGGGGAAACCCTGACCAATAGACAAGAGTCTAAGTTGGGTGAGGAGCAGAAGGCGCCCCCAAGGGGCAGTGGGAAGGGGGTTGCCCCTGAAGATGTCTCCTCGCCCTATGGGAAAATAGGCGGGTCCCCCAGAAGGCAGAGCCATGGGTGACAGTCAGGAGAGATGAAGCCATGCCGTCTGCCTGATGCAGATCGCTGTCCCTACTAGCCTGGATGCCACCTCATTGGTGTCATAGGATGCCCTCGCTTGGTGCCTTGCAAGCTCCAGACCCTGTGCAGAGAGGGCAATGGCTTGTGTAGACTGCTCTGAGTCAGGTAGCAAAGCTAAGACCTGAGCCAGCATCGACCACAGATGCCTGTTGTAAGCAGCGTGGTGAGCCTGATGGGAGGAAATGCACAGCAATGCACGACCAGAAGAGAAAACTCTTTGTCCCCACCAGTCGAACTCAGCAGAATCAGAGTCCGGAGGCCTGTCGTGCACTGGGCGGCGAAGTCCAGAAGGAGTATCTAGGGACGTCAAACCCGAAGGTGGGTGAGGTAGAGAACCTAGAGACTCGTAGAGGGGACAATACCATCTCTTGAGGCTGGAGAAGGAGTGGCTGGCGACTGTCAGGTGCGGATAGACGCTTCCTGGAAGGGAATAGGCCAGGAAGGCACCACAAATGGTGGGCGCTGAATTCACTGAGGAAAGCATGCATCTGCCGCTCGGTATTGTCTCTACGAATGTAGGAAATACGAAGCTCTGAGACCATCTTTGAAAAGGAAATGCTGATAGTCAGTGAAGTCAGCGTCAGAGGAAAGGTGGACAGGAAGTTCCTCTTCCTTAGTTGAGGAAGACGAGGAGCAAGTGGAGCTCGAATGCCAGAAGACTCCTGCTGCGAGGGGGGCAGGCGAAAAACCTGTTCGTCCATGGCCCTAACATAAGACGGGAAGGCCGCCGCAGTAGCTCTGAACATCTCCCAAGTTAATGGCCCAGTGGGCCCCACATGGCCTGGGAGAGAGGGGGGTGGTTGCAGAGGGATGGGCGAAGGGCACCTAAAAGCACGTGCCTGGCCTCTGCCAGAGCTCTGGGATCCAGGTAGCGATGCCTCCAAAACTGGGGACCCTGTGATCACGCTGGGTTGCGTAGAAGAGAGGAAAGGAGGCAACTCCGGAAAGAGCCCTGAAGGGGAATCTTCCCTGTGGCGTGCCTGGGATTGCATGAGTCCAGAAGGGCAACCCTCAGAACCGCCACTAGAAGGCACTTTAGAGACCTTCAGAGAGAGGTGAGGATCAGTGCCACGACCTCCCACACCCCTCAGGGCGGCTGGGGGTCTGCCACTGCTCTCGACCCCTCACCCTCAGCCCTTCGGACTCCGAAGCAGCCCTCTTCCTTGAAACCAGCGGTGGAGGTCCCTGCTGAGCAAGGCCCCAAAGGGCGCCTACTGAAGCAGGGTCTTCCTCCCTCTGCTGAAGGACCCGAGCAGCACCGGAAACGGCGGCTGCCTGGGACCTACCAGAAGAGGGAATCCCTTCTCGAACCCCCAAAGGGTCCACCAAAGATGACTCCAGGCCACCCCTAGCCGTGGAGCCATCCGGGCTAACCAGCTCCGGGGAGTCCGGGAGAGGGATACTGGACCGTCTAGCCCTGCAGCCTACAGGAGGTTCAGAGCCAGAGGACTCTAGCTGCTGGTCTGTGTCCTCACCTGAGTCGTCTCCCTCCGAGGAGGGGTCGACAAGGGAAGACTGCAAACCAACCGCAGCAGGAACCTGCCCCGAGGTGGCACCAGGCCTGGTACCACCGTAGGCCACGACGAGCAACACATCCGCCGAGTCATCCGTCCCCCTGGCAGTGTCTGGTTCCCGGGCCGCACCGCAAATGGTGTCGCCCAAGTACCTGACACCCGCAACGGCGCCAAGATCTGGCGCGGGACCACGCGAGTCCTCGGCACCGCGAACGGTGCCGAGGCCCAGAGTGGCACCGCTCGAAGCACCGGCACCAGGAACAGCTCTGAGGCCCAAAGCGGCACCACCGCTGACGCCACCCAAACCCATGGCACCGTGACGCAGAGCGACACCGCCAACGCCGCCGCCAGAGCCCCCAGTGCCGCGAACGACGCCAAGGCCCAGAACGGCGCTGCCTATGGCCCCGACCGAGTCGCCGGCGCCATGAGAAGCGGAAGACTCCATGGCGAGGAAAGACGGTAACAAGGGCCCACCAGAGCTCCGGGCCCCGCAGCCAGGGGCCACGACGCCGGGGAGCCTGCATCTCAGAGGAGGTGACTGCTGGGATGGCGCCAACAGCGCGACCCTGGGTGGGATCACACCATTCCTCTGGCACCAAAGAAGAAACCTCCTCCTCGGCAAGGCTGGAAGTGGAGGAGGTTTCCTTCTCACCGGGCCGTATAGACCCGGGAGGAGAACCGGAGGAAAGGTCAAGAGATCTGGCCTGGGAAGCCCTAGGGCGACGTCGTCCTCTGAAAGTCGGCAGAGCTCGCCAGACTCGCAACGCACGGACTTCTAAAACACGGCGGTCCATAGAGAAGCAGGCGTTGCAATGGTTCATATCATGGAAGGGTCCCAGGCACCAGAGGCAAACATCATGACGGTCCGTGACGGAAAACTGCCGGCCACAAGGGCACCAAGGCATGGGGCACGGCCCGCCTCAGACTTACTCTTTGCCCCCGAACCAGACAGGATGCTAAATAATCAAGCAAAAACACAGAAAAGGCTTGGAATCATTTAAAGAAAAAATAATAATGGAAAGGTCTTACCAGTCGACGACGTCGAGAAAATACCGGGATGAAGGAGCGTCGAAATAAATTTCGAAAGCGGCCTATGACGCAGTAAAACTACCGAAACTCGCGCAGCAGGTGCAGCCTCGACGGCGGGAGAAACAGAACTGGGATGGAGGAGGAGTCTGCGGTGCCTAATGGCCACCCCTCGCCTCACGAGAGCGCCACCCAGGGGCGGCGCTGACTTCTCAAAAACACCTTCCGTGGCGGGTGCACACCTCCGGCTGTCACCCAACAGTAATGAATGGTGAAGATTGACAAGGGAAGATCTACCAGGGTGTCCACATGGGCTGCCAACTGCAAAAAGTCGGACAGCCGGTCCGAATCAGACTCTGAGTCCATCTCCAAAGAGATAGAGACCAAAGTCAGGTGCCAGACCGTACGTGGACGCCCACTCCTGTCCGGACCGAAGGAGACACCAGTCCGGGTGTCCGCACCAGATCCAGCACCAAACTCCCCCATGCCACCGTGAACAGTGCCCTAAGAGATGGCACCAGAGTGGCAGCAGAGCCGGAGTCGATGCCTGCCATGGCGCTGTCCCATCCCACAGCGCCACAAGTGGCACTGGAGTCAGGGATGGTGCCGATAGCGGCACCGACTCTACAGTGGAAGATGAAGAACTCGCAGGAAGGCGGGGTCAACGACACCTAACGGCCAACCCATGAGCGCCACGCAGTGCATCGGCCTCGAGGGCGGCGCCATCGGTGTGTCGACTCCACCCATTCTAAAAAAAAAAAGCTCCCGAGGGGTCGTGACCTTCAGCCAGAACCCAAATGTGATGAATGGTTAAGACTGACACGGATAAGAGCCTCTTCCTTTATTACTTAAAATGTTATATGATTCTATCAAAGGAAATCTGGGTACCCATTTGATTGGACAGGCATATAAAGGACTACAACAAAATCTTGGAGACACTACAGACTCCATATTAATGGACTTGAATAACAAACTAATGTCCAATATTCATTATGAGACTTTGCTGAAATATACTACCCCATCTATAAAAGTGTCCTGGGTGCCATACTGGCCACAGTTTTCATGAAGTGTTGGAATAGATACTTTAATACATCCTCAACACTTGCAAAAAAACTATTCTCCCCATCTAGAACACTGTTAGTGGCAATGCAATACCCTACTTGCTACCCATACTCATAGTTTTTGGTCTTGCCCAATCCTGGTTCCATTTTGGCAGCAGGTTGGAGATAGGCTAAATCAATTATTGTGTACAGGTGGATTTTTAACTGCAGAAATGGGTCTCCTAGCAATCCCCCCACCAGGGTTGTCAAACTTCCTCCTGACCTCTCACCTATCTAAATATTAGCCGCAAAAAAAGCAGTAACTCGGCTCTGGCATAGGCCATACCCCCCAACAATAACAATGTGGCATGATATTATTAATATGATATACAGCATGGAGCGACTAAAGGCACACATGATGGGATGGCAAACACAGTTTGAACTTAAATGGCGCAGATGGGTTTATTATACTTCATGGCAGGAGCCCAGTTTCATGCCTTGATGGCTTAATGCAGCTTGACCCAGGGGAGGTCTTCTAATAAATATCTAACAAGGGCAGCTGTGTGGGTGGGGGGGGAAAGCAGCCTGGGCCTCAGACTCTTATATGGGGGTTAATATTCTGGGCACTATTTTTTGCTACTCTAATTTGATAAGATTTGCATATTTTGAGATGTTTCCTGCTTCATAGTTGTAATTTTTTTTTTTTTTAGTTGTTTAACCAGGAGTAGCACACTAAGCTGAAAGCTTTTTTACAGGAGCGACCTGGGAGCACTGGGAAGTTAAGTGACTTGCTCAGGGTCACACAGTATGCAAGTGGAAGCTGTGGGATTCAAACTCAGGTCTGGTCATAGGATGTCACCAGATTTACAGCTCAGAGCCTTAAACCACTGCGCTATACTGCCTAATTTGATGCTGTCCAGATTATTTTTATATACTGCTTCTCTTAATGTCATTGCCTGATAGCTAAACTTTACAGTTATCTGTACTGTGCTCTGATGAATAAAAAAAAAAAAAAAAACAGAGGTATGGCATTCTGGCAAGGACACCAAATAAACGTATGAGCTCAGTTATCAAAGGAACTGCAAAACGGCACTAGTATCCAGGTCATTTTGTTACAAGCTGATAATAGAGCAGCATGTGTCCTCTCTCTCTAAACTTGTTGCCTTTAAAAAGTAAAATGGAAGACTGCTTTAGTGAAAACGGTTATAGGAAAAAGTTCAACAAAGTATTTCAGTCTCCTGACAACACACTGTACACTTCTCCTACTTGACCTATACTAGTGCATTCCTGGCACTGCACACCCCACACAAGACAAACCCATCAACTACTACTCCCAAGACATGGACCATTTCTGAGGGACAAGCCTAAAGTCCCATAGGGCTTGAAAGAAAGTTGAAGCAGCAACCCTTCAGGGAAGCCCTGTTCTCCTCTCAAACAGCTACCTGTCAGTCACCTTTCCTGGTTCACAGCAACGCTCCGCCAGCCAGACGGGCTGCCTCAGTCTCCTTACTGCACGAGAAAGCAGTTACTTAGAAAGTACTGTACTTCTCAATACCTTTTGCTGTAAGCCACGTTTCAAAGAGACTCTTCAAACTCACTTGCATTAACAATGTATTCATAATATGCAAATCTGTGAATCATTCTATTTCAAACGCTTGACTCTCCTTCAGCCTGTCTTGCATTTCATTGGAACAAATTAAACTGCAGTCTGCTGCTATCAGATTAGCTGAAGGGAAAAAATTACAATGTCTATAAATATGAAAATAAAGCAGGGAGTGAGGGAGGAAAATGTTTAATATTTATACTCGCCAAGGGATTATAGCATCATTTTCTATATATATATATATATATATATATATATATACATACATACACACACACACACACACACACACACTACACACATACATCTATAGATAGCTATGAGGTGGGTAGGCGGGCAAATGACAAATATTGTTGACAGATATCTAAATACAGTAAACAGACACAGAAAGATACAGTGTCACCCACCAAGATAAAGCACTCTGTGATAAAGATGATGCACTTTTCTGCATGACAAATTAGAGTAACCGCCACTGGATTACAGTGTGTTCCTGCAGTATCCTGCAAGGTATCACTCTCAGAAACTTAAGGGTGCTTCATCCTGGCAGGTGACAGACATACAGACAAGAGATCACAGAGGGGACATGATGACACACCCATTGTGATAAAGGGGGGCAGAGCAGTCCCTCTGCAGCAAACACTGAATCACCATATTACTTGCATGCTCTAAAAACGAGGGCTACCTCAATGTAAACATCATTCCCATAGATTGTACGAGTCATCTCTATACTCTGTCCCCTGTGAGTCACCTGAAATGGAAAAAAAAAGTTACTGCTCTTGCATTAAGTAATAGTATTCTGCCCCAAACAGGTGAACAGACTGGTCTGTTTGGGTAAAATAAGTCACACAACCAGTGACAGCTTCAGCATCTATTGGTTACCAGAGCACAGATGGTGGCACAACAGCTGCCAGCAAGGACAATGATATATTGCTGCATTGGGGAAACTTTGCACCACATCAGGCACAGCCTGACTGATTGACTGACCGATTTTTTGGCAGGGCACATGCCATGGTGTAGAGCTGCCACTGCGCACAACCTACTGAATATTTTTGACTATTAAAAATCAGATTCCTTTAACACTAAAGAGTATGAAGCGAGCTCACTTTAAAATAAAAGAAACATAAAGGTGCCTTACCATCCACTCAGTACAGTACATACTGTAGATACATGTATAGATGGACAGTGTCAGTAGCTCAGCAGGTAGCACATTCAGCTCTGAGGTTGGAAGATCAGAAGGGTGTGGGTTCTAGTCCCACACTGGGAACTTGGGATAAATCCCAATACTGCCACTATAGTGCATCATGAGGGGGGTGCTGCACTTCTGAGGTGCCGTCTTTTAGGATGAGATGTTAAACTGAGGTCCTGTCTGCCTGTTCTAGTGGTTGTTCAGGTGGACGTCAAAGATCCTATGGCACTTCTTGAAATGAGTAGGGGAATTTTTTATTCAGAAACAAAACCAAAATATACAAAATGTATTACCTCATATAAAATCATAAAAAAGAAAAAGAAAACAAAAATAAAAGAAATAAGTATTACAGCATACATTGGTGTCAAACAGAATAAGGCGTAGTAATAACCTCCCCCCCCCAATGGAAAAATTAGTGGAACAGTCGTGATTAAAAAATGAAATAACCAAACAGTGGAATTCACACAAAAGTAATACAAATAAAAAAAAAATAGGTATTACAATCATACCCGCACCACTACACTGGCAAAGAAAACAGTTTCATCTTAAGAGGAATGCAAAATTTACTGAAAGAAAGGACCCCCACCCTTGAAATGAGGGGGGGAAACTTATGAAAACCCCAAACCAACATATACAAAAATTGTATTAATGCAAATGGAATAATAGGAAAACGAAAATCATTAATAAATAATACAGCACCCAACAATGATAAACTGAGTAATGTCATATTACGATAACCCCCCCATCACAAATAGCTAAGAAGTCCAACACAAATAAAGACACGCCATTATTAAGAAAAAAAATTAAAACAGAAAACAAATAGGCAGTGCAAGACTACCTGATCTAGTATACAGTCGAAAAAAAAAAAGGCAGAAATATCATCCATATCACCCAGTATCCAACCAAGTCATATGATGCCACCAAAGTTTATAGAGGGCAGACGAAAAAGACTTTTGGTTCCCCACCCGCCAGATATCAATAGCTTGTTTTAGGTGATGAACCATTTGAGAAGAAGTGGTAAGCTGCTGTCTAATAGTTAGACAACAACGGGCGTGCCAAATTTGAAATTTAATAAAGCCCATAAGGAGTCTCATAATACAATTATCATACATAACCCATGATCCGGGGAAAAGCCCATCAATCCAAACTTCCGCCTGCAGATTTTGAAACGGATTGAGAGGCCACATATGATGGAAGGAATCCCAAAACGCAATTACAAACGGACAGTCACAGAATAGATGTTGGATAGTCTCAATCAGGTCATCACAAGGGGGGCCCCCAAGGGCAAAACCTTTCTGTAACATCTTTAAGCTTCACGTTCCACCTCACACTCAACTTGAGATGTGTACATAACCACAGAAAGTCCCACATATAAGAAGGGACTTGTGGGCTGGTCAAGAATTGGGTACGGGATAGTTGTAACGGGTGAGGCAACCCCACGAACCAAGGATCAGCAATAAAAAAGGATTCCATAACCCATGCATACATTTCTTTTCAAGAACTATTAGACAGGTGACCCAGAATGATCTTCCAAAGTTTCAGCTTACCCACCACATCCTGCAAATAAGGAGGCAACTGAGAGTGTCAAAGCTGTTTCTTGAGGGAACCCATAGGTTCCCAAGATGCCAATATCGGATCTAAATCATCCAAAATCCATGGACACCAAGGGCGGCTCACATGAAGAAGCACCGGGACCAAATTATAGTATAAAAACGTAACGTACAAAAATCCCACTGGGTTAATCATACCCAGACCCCCTTGAGCCTTGGGAAGGTAAGTGATCCCTCGTTTCACCGGATTATGTCTACTGCCCCACAAGCACTGAAAAAAAATACTGTAAAGGGATGTCTCTAAGGACCATGGTTGGGGGGGGGAGCAGCTGCCAAAAAATTAAAACTGGACAGCAGATGTGTTTTAATCAAATTCATTTAGATTTTGACATACGCCATTTATTCTATTTGAGCACCTGTGTCCGTGCCTCTCCCAGTTTATGCTCCCAATTATAATAATAATAATAACAACTTTATTTTTAAAGCACCTTTCAATATATCAAGGCACTGAACATATCAAAAACCACAACATACAATGCCAATTAATAAAACATATAAATAAAATGATTTCATAACATCACATATTAAAAACAAGCAATAAAATACCCCATAAAATCAAGACACAATATTTGCATTCAAATTACATTAATCCTCCAAGTAAGCCACATGCCACAGGTAAGTTTTTAAAATTTTCTTGAATACCTCCACGGAGGTGCAATCCCTTAACCGGCGTGGTAGAGAATTCCAAAGAGTGGGTGCAGCATAAAAAAACGCTCCACTGCCAGAAGATTTTAAACTCACTCTTGGAATCTCTAACAACCCCTCGTCGGTTGAGCGGAGCGACCGTCAGCAGTAAGGCACCAGAAGTTCTTTCAGATAGGTCGGACCCTGATCATGAAGGGCTTTGAAAGTCAATAAAATGACTTTAAAGGTGATCCACCACCGTATAGGAAGCCAGTGCAGTTCGCGCAGTACAGGGGTAATATGACTGGATCTCCTTGTCCCAGTCAAAACCCGGGCTGCAGCGTTCTGCACCAGCTGTAGGCGACGGATTTCAACCTCAGAAAGCCCAAAGAAAAGGGCACTGCAGTAGTCCAAGCGCGAGGACACGAAGGCGTGGACCAATGTTGGCAAAGAGTCAGACGGAACAAGGTGACGCACCCTGGCAATATTCCTAAGATGATAAAAGGAAGTCCTGACAACGGCCGACACGTGAAATTGAAGGGTCAGCCTGTCATCTAGGACAATCCCAAGGTTGCGCACCCGTTCAGAGGTCGGAAGTGACATGCTGCCAAGAAAAATTCCAGAGGGCGTGCCATCATGCAACCTCACTATCTGACCACCCGGGTCCACCACTAACACCTCTGTCTTCTCTGAGTTCAACTTTATGAATGTGTGGATGCAGACCTCCAAAAATATGCCCAAAAATCCTCTGATACCCAACTGCCACAGGGTTCCCCCAAACAGTTGCTGCATCAGTTGCCTCAAAACCTATGGGAATAATACAACTTTTCTGATGATTAATTGCTTACCCTGAAACTGCTGAAAAAAACTGCAATTCTTCCCTGCAGGCCCCTGTAGCCGATGCACAATTGGCCCAAATCAGCCCCAAATCATCTGCATAGGCAATGGTAATAATAGGGGTATCACTGCTACCCACAGAAAGTCCAATAATATCATCCACATGGTTTAAGCGATGAAGCAGAGGTTCTAGAGTTAAAATATACAAAACTGGACTAAGTGGACAGCCCTGGCGAACCCCACGTCCAACCCTCACCGGTGTCCCTTTCCAACTGTTAACACTGGGGATAATACTGATACCCTTACAATATGTCTGTATCCAGGATATCAGAGTTTTGGGGAAATTATATGACCGAAGGGTTTCCCAAAGAAAATTATATTCAACCTTCGAAAGCCTTCAATTGGTCTAAGCTAACCAAATGACCTGAAAGTTCCAAATTACAGCCTTTATTCAAAATCTCCCAAAGTAGTATCAGCGCATCTTGCAGTTTGCGTGACGGGACACCACTTAACTGCAAAGGGTGAACAATGGAGTCCAAAACATGTTTAATTCTGGTTCCTAGAAGCTTCATTAATATTTTACTGTCAGTATTTATAAGGGTAATGGGTCTCCAATTTTTTAAATTCCCCCAATCACCGAATTTAAACAGGAGAACCAAAGGTCCTTCCAGCATCGTACTAGGCAACTCTCCATGCAACAAAGCTTCATTGAAGCAGACTGCCATCTCCTCTCCCAAGATCTCCCACAGAGGTTTGTACAGTTCGTGTTGGAGACCATCCGAACCTGGAGTTACCTTAGGGGAAAGGGACCAAATGATGGTTTAAAGTTCCAATGCAGTAATGGGTCCAGTGAGTGTATCCTGTTCCTCCTCAGAAATCTGGGGAAAATCACAGGCACGTAGCCACTAGGTCATGGCCTCTGTAGGTAAAGTTTGGCTAGTAAAAGCTGTACTGAAAAAACTACGGATTTCAGCCAACAAAGCCATAGTACCCAGTAAGGTAGTACCATCCGCAGCAGTGAAATAGTTCAGCCTTCTCTGAGACCTGTAAGCAGAGTAGGGATCAAAAGGCAGAGTGTCCTTTCGTTTGCCAGACACCCCATACTTTTGTCATTTTCAAGCTGCTGCATCGCCTCCAACTGTACAGCTGCCAATTCAGCTTTTAATACAGTTCTCCACCAGGTCTATCATGCAGATCAATTAGACATTGTAACTGAGTCCTCAAGAAGTGCTGCCTATCCTGTTTCAATTTACCATTCAGCCTTCCCACATGTTGGAAGTAAGTCTGAATTTCCCTCTTTTAGCCCACCACCCATTTTTGTCCTCATAAAGAAAAAAAAAAACAGACTTTCTGCCTAATAAAAGGGCATGAAAACCCTCAAAAATTGGGGTAATCTCCAATAAAGACATTTTTAATTTCCAAATTCCCAGACCCCAATGTTGCTCCGGGTGACTCCCTACCACAAGCTCCAAAAGCCTATGATCCGAAGTAGCCAGGTCGGTCACCAGTGCAGATTGTAACTGTAAAGTGGATGACAAAAAAATAATCAATCCAGAATGCACTAGGCCCAGAGAAATAAGCATTTAGGGCTGTTTCATACAATTCTGAAAAAGCATCAATGAGCCCACATCAGAAACAACCTCTCTAAGGCAATTGGCATCACAGTAAATCTTTTTAGAAGTGGAAGCAGAGGTCAAATCAGGGAGAGCACAATTAAAATCCCCTCCTAAAATGATATGTTTAGTAGAAAATAAGAAACAGCACAACACGATCATGCTTAGATTGAGGAGCATACACATTAATCAGATGGAGAATCATGCCTTTCCACTTAATATCAAGCAAAAGAGGCCACCCCCCTCAAGTATTTCCAACTGCTGGAGCACCTGAACCTACGGAAAAAAAAACATAACCCCATCCCGGAGTAAACATCCTTTCCTTGGGACCAAAAACAATCCCCCCAGCTCCAACAGTCAGTAGCTTTCTGCAAATCTAAAGGGGAATGCAAACGAACATCCTGTAAAAAAGACAATCCAAATCAGAACGAGTAAAATGAGCATAAGTACTCGTACGTTTTCCCTCAGATTGCATACTGTTCACATTCAGAGAAGCAATATAAGAAAATTATGAAGCAAACCAGACATTTAGAGAAAAAAAGTCAAAAGCTGTTATTTCACTTTACTAGAAGCTCTAGACACCTGGCCACTTTTTAAAGCAACCGGTCTAAGGTTATCAATTAGTTCAGAGTTTGGCTGAGGGTCCATCTGGGAGGATTGTTCGAGATAACCTCAGATACCCCATCATTCTCGCAAGGAACATCTTGCAAAACAGTGTATAAATTCAGGCCCTCTAAAGGCACAGTCAACGGGGGTTTCATCGGTCTAGGTTTGATACCCTTCCCACGTTTAGGCTTCACCATAGTAAACTCTGGTTCATGAGGCACCATCATCGAGGGGGGGGCCCTTAAATCCATGCTCTGCAGCTCTATCACTTGTGAGGGTAATGCAGGGGCTGGGGGAGATTGCTCCGGGGTCTCAGAGACAGGAGAGACTGTGGCAGGGAGCAGCCCAGGACTATCACACATTCTCCTGGGATCAGGAGGAAAGGACTGCATAGTGGCCAATTTAATAGTCTTGGACCCAAAATCAGAGCCTTCCGTATTTTAAGCCGCCCAAGGGCAATCCGTAAAAACATGACCTAAATCATCACAAAGGTTACATTTGGGGTCCTGGAAACAGTGGGCGCTGGGATGGCCCATATCCCCACAATGAGTACACTCCAGAACTTCACAATGAGTGCTAATATGTTTTGGTGGAGCCACATTTGAAACAAATCCTGGGCTGTCCCGGGTAGAGTAGAAACCCCTTATCCTGGCCAATGAAAAAGCAGTTAGAGAGGTGAATAATCTCTGCCTCAGTCTGTTGTAATTTAATTTTTAGCTTCCAACCCCCATTCCAAAAACCCTCCTCATCAAGGATCGAGGCTGGGTTTCCTTAAATCGAACATCTCTTTTCGAGCCAATACACAATGTCTGCTATATTAACGAAAAAGAATCATAATAACACGGAATGGTTGTTTAGCTAAGGGAATAACCATGAAGTCCACCCATAAGGGGTTAATCTTAAGATTAGCATACCTGCACCAGAAACATTCTAGTAAAGCAGGCGTTCGAAAACTAATATCGTAGGTAGTCTCACCTCAAGCATGAATAAGCGCATAAGCCTCTGCTGGGGAAAAACTCAGAGGTTGTTTCAAGAAGATTTTACCCACAAAAAAACGATCAAAGAGAGTGTCTCGAGGGCCTACATATCGTAGCCGAATGCCATTACGACGCTTAGCCAATTCCACAGGCTTGCGAAAATGACTCGCATAAGTGGGTTTATCTGGGCCAATCTGATCTGTGGGGAGATCCAGACCTCCTGCCAGTGGAAGCCCCTGATGTTCTCATCAGTAAGTACAACTGAAATGTCCGGTTCCTCAGGAGAGGACCCGTTACCTGTCAGGCCAACCAGGCCCTCTTGGGATCCGCTGTAACTCCCTGAGATGGGACAACAGGGGGACTTCCAGGAAAAGGGATCGCCGGGTCTGGTCGCCAATCTCCGGTTGGACTCAGAATCCAGCCCGCTGTACTCTTCATCAGTGACATGGCGCAGGACCTAGAAGGCAGAATTTCACTGTTCGCTGATAACACAAAGCTCTGTAACACAGTAGACACACCAGAGGGTGTAGACAGAATGAGAAGCGACCTGCAGAAACTTGAAGAATGGTCAGGGGTTTGGCAGTTGAAATTCAATGCAAAGAAGTGCAAGATAATGCATATGGGGCACAAAAACCCTGGCACAGTATATCAGTTGGGGGTGAGGATACAGCATGCACCAAGCAGGAAAGGGATCTTGGGGTTATCATCTCTGATGACCTCAAGGTAGGAAACAGTGTGACAAGGCAGCAGGTAAAGCAAATAGGATGCTGGGATGCATAGGCAGGGCATCACCAGCAGGAAAAGGAGGTCATAATTCCACTATACAAGACACTAGTGAGGCCCCACCTGGAGTACAGTGTACAGTTCTGAAGACCATACCTAAGTAAGGACATAGACAGGGTAGAGAAGGTTCAGAGGAGGGCAACAAAGATGGTGCATGGATTGCATCACAAGTCCTATGAAGACAGGTTGAAGGAACTGAACATGTACTCCTGGAGGAGAGGAGGGAGAGGGGATATGATAGAGACATACAAGTATCTTACAGGGAGGAACAGGGGCAGGAAAACACTATTTTTAAGCGAAAAGATGTTCCAGGACTAGAGGGCATGGGATGAAGTTGGAGGAGGACGATCAGAGGAAACATGAGAAAGAATTTCTTCACAGAACGGGTGGTGGACAAGTGGAACACCCTGCCAGAGGAAGTGGTGGCTGAAACAATCACGGATTTAAGAATGCATGGGATAGACATAAAGGAATCCTGGAGGTCAGGGGTAAGGGGCAACAGACTTCTAGGAAAACAAACTGAACTTACAAGCTCAAATGGGCAGACTGGGTTGGCCATAGGCCCTTATCTGCCGACACTGTCTATGTATCTATGTACTCAGGGCCGTTTCTGGTGACCAGGAGTCATTAACCTGCTCACTCCATGGCCGACGGGAAGAACTAGAAGGGACTGCCAAAGACGTAGTAGGCCTATCCTCTGCTGCCAAAAGTTTGGTAGTCCCAGAAAATCCGTTATTGACAGGAGATGACAACGAGTGTTTCCATTTTCTTTCATCCTCCTGTACGGACTCCTCTGAGGAGAGCAAGGTACTGATTTTATCCAGTTCAGCTTCTAAGCAGAGTTTTTCTTCTTGCAAACTGAGCCTGTCCTCCGAAACCAGAAAGGGACAGCCGTCTCGAGTGATATGCTGACCACCCAACGGGTGCTTCCCAGCCGCCACCACAGTGGGTCCCACATCTGAGTGATCCATACCAACAGAACACTGCACAGCCAACTCCTCCATCCGCTCATTTCCAAGTCCAGCCATACACTGACGACCCTCTACAGCAAAGGGTCTCCCTACAGGAGAGTAGGGGAATTTCCCCAGTGTCCTGGCCAAATCTCCCCCTATTCACTAATATAAAATTTCCCCCTATTCACTAATACACCACCAACAGCTTAATCTGGTTCTGTATGTCAATTTGCATCTGTATCTCCCCAGGACGAGGCTGAAAATAAGCAGACTTGCCTAGTCCTGCTTTCCTGCTCAATGGAAACTATATAAAATACAGAAAAAGATTTGAGTCCATAAATTTGCCAAGTAAATAAAAATGTGTGTAAAATACCTCTACTTCAATTTTTTTATTTAGTTCCAAAAGAAATGGAAGGGATCGAATTTTGGCTCTAATGAGTAGGCAGCCTGATCCCCTCCACTTCCTTTTCCAATTGGCCCTGCACCTGTGCGAAAATGTTCCTTGATGTAATAGTATAGAATACGGTCTTGATAGATGAGCAGTTCCTTTTATCACAAATGACTATCTGATTTATAAAATTTAAAAAAAAAATCACTCTGTTCGCCCTATTAATATCTATAGAGAGTACTGCAGGGTGGACAGCAGAACCAGCATCTAGGCACTGAAGAAATCTTCTAATGACAGTTGCATGAACCTCAGCCACTGATGAACTCTACAATATTTATGGTTCTGACAGTAAACTCTGTCCCAAGACAAATTCAACCCTCTTTCTCACTTGACTAATAAGGCCGTAGTGCATTCATCTTCTGCAAGTCCTCTCTTACAGATGACTCGCTAGATAGGTTTCTACCAACCGCTGATTAAAAACCGGGCAATAAAGTAAATAAACGTAGGGTACAGCCCATGTTCCAGCAGCACAGCATGCAGAATTCAGTGAAAATTATGATTTGCTGCAAACCATCTCACAAGCACGAACCAGTGGCATTTAAAACTGGATTGTACTTGAAATCCCTTAAGTGTCCCACATAGCAAGGAACTCGGACGGTTCAGCATACCTGCAAAGACTATGGGAGTTTGTGAATGGGCATATCTTCAGACTCCTCTCAGCCCAAGCTAGGAGGGGAAGACAGCTCATACCAATTGACTGCCAGTAGGAACAAAACACACAAAAACAGTTCCATCAAACTGTGTGACCAACAACTGATTTACAGATTTATCGAGTGTCTCAGGCCACTAAAAAACAAAAACAAAAACAAACAAAAAAAAAAAAACACACACACATACCACAGTTGCCAACAGCAGAACACAATTACACAACATTCCCCCCGAAACAGAATTTCACGCTGTTTCAATCTTTATTACACAGATTATTTGCATAAAAGCAGGATGCTTGTCCTGCCTATCTGTGACATCATAATCGGATATGAAAAAGACTCCTGTCACAGGCAGGGGACATTAACTTAGGTGGGGAATAGCAAGCATCAGGAGGAGCAAATGACCTCTAAAAGACACAGTTCCTAGTTTTATGTTTATGTGCTCAGTAGTGGAGAAGGCAATCGCTTGAAATTAATTAAGTTCGGGGACTAATGTGCAATTCAGGTTTGTGGACGTCAACTACTTATTTTCCAGCTGGATGCCAGAATCACTCTGCTTACGTCTTCAGCTCATTCCCAGTTTCGTGCCTAGTTTTAAAGAACAAGTCTAGCCATATGGCTACATTTGCTTTTGCGAGTAGTTTGCATTTACGAACATTTCGCCGCTAGCTAACCCCATCACTCCCTCTCTTTGTTGCATGAAATACTGAAAAATGATGATAGGAGGATACAAGAAGCAGAAGTGAACAAAAAGTGGAACTCACCTTTCGAAGCTGCAGTGTTGGCCGTCAAATTCACAGCAACAGATGATCGAAAATTGAAAAAGTAAGGAAAAGAGAAAAGGTTCATGTTATTAAAAAACTGGTCAACATTTACTAAAAAAAGTTTCACTCCAAAACATGCAACACAAACGTCATGGGATCTTGACAAATGGCATGTACTGAGATTAGTGAGCTCAGTAGATAGTCCAAACAGATCAGGCCTGGTGCTCATATGTAGCATGTGCTGGAAGTTTGTTTAGTTTTTTGTTGACCAGGTGGGTGTGCTACTCAAGAAATTACTATTTTCAGGCACAATCCGAGAGGTTACAAAGTTAGATCACTACAGCAGAAATAAAATAACAAAGCATAAGATACAGTGGAAATATTAAATAAATGGATGATATGTACAAAATTAGCAAATCACGACATAACATTAAGCAAAGATCAGGATAAAAAGTAAACATATTTGAGTAACATTATCTGCAGGGTTTACACAATGTACAGTAAGGACTCAACAAAGTGCACTGTAGCAACATTAAACCTAAGGATATAAAATAAATATGTAGGGCACATACACTGCGCAGAGAAGAGGGTAGAACAGGGTTCTAGTAGCTTGGGATGAAGTATATAAAAGTACATCACAATCAAGCAAATTGTGTTGGTATTACAGAGAGGTTTGCTATGGCTTGGTCCTCCCAACTCTGGTGAGCCTTGGTAGCTCAGACATCACTGCCACTGATTTATAATGGCAAGGGGGAGAGAATCAATTTAAAGGTAGGACCCTCGTAGGCCACCCTAGCTCACAAAGTGTAATTCTAACACTGGGGACACACTGTACTACCACAACAGAGACCCACGACTGAGCCTGTAGTCTGACATTATGTAACACTGGGCCAGTAGAGTATAGGCTGCAATTAGGCAGCCTACTTTGACTCCAGGGAAAGCCCTCAGCTAGTCTCACTGAATCAGCATCCAACTGGGTGTTTATCTGACTGCCCTCTGCTCCCTATCAGTACAGAGGAGTCACTTCTGCTCTGTTTATCGGACTGCTCTATGTTCACTATCAGTTACAGAGAAGTCACTCTTGTTCTGTTTATCCGACTGTCATCTGCCCTCTACCAGATAAAGTAGTCTTCCCTGTCTGTTTATCTGACTGTCCTCTGATCTCTATTAGTTAGTGGAGACACTGCTATCCTGTTTATCTGACTGCTCTCTGCCGTCTACAAGTTACAAAGAAGTACTGCTGTCCAGTTTGATGGACTGCCCTCTGGTCTCTACCTGTTAGAGGAGTCACTGCCAATCGGTTTATCTGAGTGCCTTCTGCTCTCTACCAAGTACAGAGAAGTCACTGCTCTAAAGTTTATCACATTGCCCTCTGTTCTCTACCAGTTGGAGGAGTTACTGCTGTCCTGTATATCTGGCTGCCCTATGTTCTCTACCAGTTAGGGGAGTCAGTGATGTCCTGTTTACCTGAATGCACTCAGTTCTCTACCAGGTACAGAAGCACTGCAGCAGTTAAGTTTACCTAACTGCCCTCTGCTCTCTCCCAGTTACACAGGAGTCACTGCTGTTCTATTTATCAGACTGCCCTCTGTTCTCTACTAGCTACAGAAGAGCCACTTGCGTCCTGACTGGGTATTAAATTAGGCAGAAGCCCACTGGAACTCTGTTCCACCACCTCTTTAAAAAAACTGTATGACAGTTCCACCAACTCTGTACTCTTTCTCCACTGACTACTATAGAAGAATTCCACCACCTAGAAATCTAGGTACAAGAGTTCCCCCACCTAAACATTTCCAACTTAACCACTGGTCCTGTTTGTCTGAACATCCCCTGCTTTCTACCAGTTAAAGAGAAGTCACTGATATTACATTTATCGGACGGCCCTCTACCAGTTAGAGGAGTCACTGTTGTCCTGTTTACCTGACCGTCCTTTGCTCTCTACCAGTTAGTTGGGCCACTGCTGTCCTGTTTACCAGACTGCCCTTTGCTCTCTGTCAGTTAGTTGGGTCACTGTTGGCTGTGACAGGGCTGAATTAGACCCTGTCCCATTTGTTACGCAGAAAGAGTTAAATACAAGGGTCTGTTCTATCCTCTCCCTTTTCTGTCTTTTGTCTGTGTGGTTGCACAATCAAATTTGCTTGTGACACCTAGGAACTGATCACTCCGAAAGTTTTGCAGTTCTCTGCCTCTCGCTATCCCACTGCCTTCACTTGCTGTTCTATCTTTTCTTCCCCCATGCACATCTGCGGGTATAAAAATATATGTGAATCTTTATGTGGAAATGTCACTGATACTGGGATCCCTTTGTTTGAAACTGTATCCCTTTATTTAAAATGGTATGTAATTATACTGCTGAAATGATTGCAAAAGGCTATGTGGAACAAGGGGTTAACCAGAGATGCAGTTTTTAAGCCTTTTGCAGAACTGGTAACCAGAGGTCAGTTCTGGGTCACTATGTTCTTTTTGTTGCACTTGCCAAGGAATGAAATGTACAAGAACATTCTGTAAACGTACAAAAACATTCTGTGAGAAGCAGGCTCTCTTAACGAGTTCCCAGACAAAGACTTATAAAAACAGCAACAATGTTTCTGCTAGAACGACAAGGAGAGTGAGAGACCGAAACTTGGAATTAAGAGAGACCCTCAGAAGAAAGACTTTGTTTTCTCTATTTGTACTGCCTTTGTAAATAGTTACACAGAATCATTTTTATTTTTTATTTTACTGTTAAGGAAAATATGATTTGCAAATCTTGAAACTGCTCTCTGTTTTCCTATGCTTCCTGACTGGGGCTCACTGATTCCTCTGACAGAAATTACCATAAGGAAAGAACAATTTTCATGTGGTATATCTCCAATAAACTGAAAGCATAGGCTCAAAAGGGGAACCCATGAGCCTAACCATACACACATTTAGGTACCATGCTGGCACCGGTTCCTTGTGAGGGTGTGTGCAAATAGGATAGGCCTTTAAAGAACCTTTTGAAAACAGGGTCTGGGGCACAGAGAAATAGAGGAACATTCTGTCCAATGAAATATAAGTATATGCTTCTAAGGTACTGAACTGTAAGTCCAGTAAATGCAATAGGTAAGATAGTCCAGCACAGATGGGACACCAGCCTGTACTGTTGTGTGTGAAGCCCTCAAAGAGCCCTTTTGGAGATAGGATCTGGAGCGACTTGAAACATCTTATCTAGCTGATATGCAGGCTGATGCTATAGCTAGGTGGACCTTAAGGGTGCTGGACTGCAAGTCCAATGAATGTAAATAAGAAAATAACCAGACACAGCTGGGACCCCAGCATGTGTTGGTACCAGTTCCTAGTTGAATAGCAATAGAAAAAACCTTTTCCATTTGAAGCATAGATTTCTTTAATAGAGGGACTCCTGTAACCACTTAAAATGTCCAAGACATTTTCAGAAAAATGCAATTCCACATATTGAAGGCCCCCAAGAGCCATGCCTTGAGCCCAAGTTTTAGGTACAGGAGCCTCCCTTGGTTGGAGGTTAGCAGACTGTACCTCCAAGGAAGGTGCATTTGTTCAAACCCAGACATGGAGAGTAGCAGAGAGTACCATGGCTGCCTGGCCCAGTCTGGTGCTATCAAGAGCACTGATGCTCACTGGCACCTGAGCTTAAGAAATACTCTGTACACCAGAGGGAAAAGAAGAAAAGCATGTAGATGCTTCTCTGACTAATCCAGAGCCAGAGCATCCAGAGGGATTGTTCCCGTATCTGGTGGTCTGCCATGGTACAATGACAGGTGGTGGTTCTGGTGGGACACAAGTATACCTCTGGGGTATTGCACCTCCTAAAGTTTCTTGCACCACCTGACTGTCCAAATCCCATCTATGATTGGACTAGATGATTTGAGTCAGGGTATCTGCCCAGGTATTGTCCTTACCTGGCAAATGAATAGCCCCCATGGAGCATCCTATACTGACTCCCTATTATCATAAGTCTTCTGCAGGAAGGGCTTGACTTTATCCATCCCTGCTTGTTTGTGTAATACATTGCAGTGGTACTGTCTCTTCTGACCCGTACCACCTTTCCTGTACTAGTTGTGTGGAAACCCTAAGTGCCAGTGACTCTAATCTTGACTCCAGCAGGTTTGTGTGCAGAAATGACTCTGTGCTGGGATGGTGTGAACCCCCAGATGGGAGTCACACACTAGCAGAGATGCATCTGTTGACTGAACAATTGATGGGGACTCTTGCTGAAAAAAGGGGACCCCTTTCTTCAGGTTGGTTTCTTCTTTCCACCCTTGGGTGACCTGTAACAATATTAGTTATCGGAATTAGTTTTAAAGGAGGGACCTTTCCATAGTGAACCCAGAGGTGAAACGGAATGTCCCTCATCCATAACCTGGATTCCAGGACTATGCCAGTGGCAGGTGTCATGGGGCCAGTAGCTGAAGAAACTGTCTTTTGGCTTTTTGTTTGTTCAGGCTGAATGAGCCCACTATCAGCAGGATACATCTTGCCCTGTTGAGAGGCAGGCAGGCCCTGCCTTGCAAGGTATCTAACTCTGCTCCTATGAACTGTAGTGCCTAAGCAGGCTGAAGGACAGAACGTCTTTAGATTATCAGGGACCCTAGTGACTCCAGGAGCCCCTAGGCCACTTGCTGGGTTGATTTACAACTCCTAGCCAGTCATCTAGGTATGGGGAAAAACTGTGACACCTTGTCTTTGAAGGTGTGTCAGAAACCCTGCCAAGCACTTCGTGTAGACTCTTGGAGAGTGACCTGATGGGAGTATGCACCTGAGGTACTTTCTGTGAAATTCCCTTATGAAGGTGAGGGAATAAGCACCCTTCAAGATCAGTGATGCCAACCCTTACCTTGTCTGGAGTGTTGGCAAAATCAGTGACAAAGTTATCATTTTGAACTTTGGCCTTGTTAAAAATGGCTGTTTAGTACTGTGAAGTTGGAGACAGGCCAGCACACCCCATTCTCTTTGTGGTACCTTTTGCTGTACTAGGACAGGCTCCACTTTGTGACAGTAACATGTTTTTTTACTGTTGGCAGGGATTTGAACTCTGAGCCAATCCCTAACCCACTGTGGTGCCTGAAGTACCCCTGGTGTGGGTACTGCTGATACTGAGGCACAATTCTAGCATGATAAAAGCAAGGCTTATTGTGAAATGATCTGTCTCTGCCTCCCCTTCCCTATGTTTTAGTGGAGGGGAAGCTTTCCTTTGCAGAACTGCAACTATAGGTGGTTTTTGTATACATCCACCTTTATCATGTAAGCCTTTATCTTTCTTCCAAGAGGGGATGACCCTCAACTGGAAAAAAACACAGCCTTGGTTTGGGTATCCTAAATGAGGTTTGTGACTCTCAGCCAGGCAAACCACCATGAGCTACTTAATCTGCCATTTATCTGGCAGTAGTGCCTGAAAAAGCAGCAGTCATATGACTGTTATTTGGCTGCTCCTAAACCCAACTTAACTGTTTCAGTTAGATCATCTGACAGGGAAGTCTGAGCCTTGACTGCCATAGTGACTTTTGGTATTGAGCATTAAAGGCTTGAAAGCTGTGCTGTCAATTTTCCTGAAATCCTTGTTAGGAGGAATGACAGGGTATCTTTTGCATTGTTACAAGATGTCACTTGTACTATTCCTTGGTGAACAGGGCGGGAGAATACAAATTCAGCTCCCTCCCTGTCCAGCTGATATTTCTTATCCAGCCTCTTTTCAAGAGGGGAAGACAGAGCTTTGAATTTGTAGAAATCCTTAAAGTATCTTTCCTGAAGGAGGGAAGAAAAGCTTTTAGTGGGTGTCAGCCCAATCATTTCTCACAATATATGAAAAGTGAGGAATAATCCTCAAATGCTCTGTGGGAATAGCCCAACTCCTGTTCAGGGAAAACCTCAGTTCAATAGGTTCCCCTTTCTTCTATTTAATCATAAACATATATTCTTCCTCTTAATAATAGGAAGACTGATCAGAGGAGAAAGACTGCTTTGCAGTAGTCTGCTGTTGAGAAACAGATGGCCCTTGCAAGCCTACAAGTTTTTTTTTTAAACCATTCAAGGCATTTTTCCACACTTTCTCCTAAAAAGCTTTACAATTTCTGCAGGAATTGTTAGGCTTTATAGCAGACACATAAGTCCCCAAATGCTGACAAGCAGGAGGTTCTGTGTGTGATTTATTTGAAAGAACCAGGGAGTCAGCCAGTTCAATAAGTCTAGCAGTCACAGAAGTCCCCGTACGCTGTCTAGCAGGGGGTTCAGTATGCTTAGTTTTATTTCATTTCTGAGCGGCAACCAGGTAGTCACCCAGTTTAGCAAGCCTCTCAAGAACTGCTTGTATACCCGTCTCAGGGGTAGCAGTTACAATAATTGTTGTGGTTTCAACCACAGAAATTTAGGGTGTCTGCTGGTCAGAGCTAGAGGGACCCTTAGGTGGTGATAACTTTTTATTTTATTTTTTTTTTAGCCTTATCCAGGCATGTTTAGATAGTTTTCTGAGGACATGTAATGCAGATTTCACTCTGCTTGGAAATGAACATGCCCAGAGAGCAAACAAAGACTGTTTGCCTTATCAAATATTACCACTCTCAACACACGATTCAAAACCGGGATCACCAGTTTTCTTTCTTGTTTTTTCTGACATTTTCCAATAAAACCAATAAAAGTTGTAACCACTAAAAGAAATGTATTTATTTAAACTTTATTTAACATTCGCGGTCGGTTCCCGACCAATGAGGAACCGATCGGGACCAGAAACCCAAGTAAAATGAACCGAGGCTATCGGTTCAAAAGCCAGTATTAGCGGTTCTTAAAACAAGCTAAATTAAATAAAATTAAACATAACTAACAGAGTTTTAGTCAGAAAACTCCAATAAATGTAATACACTTCGGTTTCCCCCCGGTTATACCGAACCGGAAGAAACCGATAAACTTATAATTTAAACACTAAAACTACGGGTTTACTTAAAACTATAAAAGTAAGAAGGCAGCAATGAAATGTAAAGAATACTTATATAAATTTTATAAGTTTTCTCACGTCAGAATAAGATGATGATGAGGAGAGGATCTCCGGGCGTCTAGTCTTGACAGGCGGAGAGAAAAATCTGAGGGTTTAGAGCAAAGGCAGTTAGTAGAATGCAGCATTTGAAAAGTGGCTCATGCAAAAGATTCCATCATTTGCATATGTTCCATCTCTCCAGGCAGTTCTACCTTAGAAGGCTACTGCATAAAGTTATGAATATACTGAGCATTACTGGGGTTAGAAACTAGGATTTGAGGAGCAAGAAGGAAGAATAGATAAAGGCATCGGTGTGGCCCCCTGCGCCGCAGCCATGTGAGGGAGGAAACCACCTGAGTGCAGAGCTGACTGCACTGAAGAAGGCGCTGCATGACTAGGAAGGCCCAACCGCCCTACCCGATCCCCGAGGGCCCCGGAGTGACCGGGCCAGGCAGCTGGACCAACCTCTGAGCCCATTGCTCCATCAGAGCGGCCCAATGATGAAACTGCTCATCTGAAGCCCTACCAGAAGGCAGGGAAGGGCTCCGATGTCGAAGAGGCCGGTGACAGGAAACCGGCGACTCCAGAGGAGAAGACCGGCAACTGACCCCAATGACTGACCATCGACGCACAGACATACCAGAGGGCAACCTCAGTGATGTCTTCTCTTTGACCTGTGGGCCAAAGAAGAGTTCGAGGCCGAATGGTGCCGAGAATGCGACCATTTTCTTTTATGCTTCCGGGTGGACCGCCCCTCCCCTCGGGCACTGGACCATCCGTTGACAGCCCCCCCCGGAGAGGGCAGCGGACCGGACCCAGCCCAGCTGACTGAACAGCTTTCATACAAAGTCTCCCTACCGTCACCTGACCCGCTCATGGTCGACTCCATCAATGTAGGCTGAGACTTCTTTCTTAAATAAGAATAAATTATAGTAAACGGTACTTACTGGAGATGTACTACAAAATAATAAACTGAAAACTATGCTGCTAGTTTGAAGTTTGACGCCCGGCGGGCGAGCGACGTCATCACTGAAGCGCACTCGATGGCGGGAAAAAAGGAAGTGAGGTGGTTGGAGGGTTGACGCCGATGCAGTCATTGCCACACGTGCCGAGGCTCGCGGCTCCATCACTGGCGCCAGCCACCTGCAAAAAGTTTGCTCCCGCTGGGTCCTAGCGCCTCCCGCGTAGATCCCATCAGTATGTATGAGTGGTGGAGACTTTATGTCCAGGAAGGTGTATGAGTCATCAGAGGGAGAGCTGGGGCAGGTGAGCAGGACGTCCCATCGATACCCTCCATCTTGAGGGAGTGAGGGTTGACAGCCTACGCTCTGCTACTACCACCTGGGTGACCATGGGTGGCAGTGCATGCGGAGTCACAGAACTGGGGGTGGACGCCTACACTGATGAGACTCATGCCTATGCAGCTCCTCTGGCTCAGAGGATCTCACGATGTCCCAAAGAAAACCTGGGTAAACACGGCCAGTGGCTGCAGGAGGGTATGTGGTGAAAATAGCATGTCCACAATAGCACAAGTAATTATAGTGCGGACTTCTTAGCGCATGTATAAAATAGCGTGTAGGATAAAAGCACAAGGCTTAAACAGCGCCATCTAGCAGTCCAATTGACTAATGCATAAATGCCACTCATAGTTTCACCCAGTTAGCAAACATGTCATAGTCTGAGACGATGAGATTTGTGAAAAGTCAGAAGGGTGGAGAGCTCGCCCTGCTAAATGGCTTTCTGTACCGCCATGAAAGAGCTACAGTTGCAAAGGCATATTACAAATGCCTTGAGTATGATAAGGGCTATTGCACTGCCCAAATACCCAGACTTTGCTTTACAAATGTGACTTCGGTCAGCACTAGCATACGTACCAGTGGACGAAGTAATAAAAACTTTTGAAGAGCTTATTACAACACCATTCTACCAAAGTAATGTAGAATTACTAACCCCAGTGATTGACTATTTTGAGGATATGTGGCTGGGATGCCCACTGGCAAGAGGTGGTCGCAGACGACCTATGTTGGAGATAAAAATGTGGAACTGCTACGATGCGGTGGAGGATGGCATTCCATGCACTACAAACACTGTTGAAGCTTGGCACAGTAAGTTCAACCACTTTCTTGGTGCACATCACCCTTCCATATGGAAGTTCCTCCAGTGCCTCAGAGAGGAACAACACTACAGCACTGTTGTGATTGAGCAGTTAACTGCAGGAATGGCAAGCACAGACATGAAAAAACATATAAAGACACTGCCAAGCGAATTGCTATTATCACTGAACAGTTTAGCGTGCATACCAAAATTGAGCATCTCCGTGGGATTGCATATAATTTTCAGCTACAGACCAGAAAGGGTGCCTGAATAGCGTGTAATGTGTTGCTACAGGCCTGAAAGACTACATGAATTGAATACATTTCTTTTGAATTGCCATTGGGTGAATTCATGGGTAGTATCGGTATTAACCTGATAAATTTGTCACTTGCAGTTTGATAAAAAAAAAAAAAAGGAACCAAAATAAAATTTAATCGCATTACGTTCTGATCTCAGTGAGTCTTTGAACTGCATGCATGGTGTTCATATGATGTGTATAAGGAACTAACAGCTACATCATCATTTCAAGGGGAACCGTTAGGTGGTAGGACAAATTACGCACAACACCAATAGAAGACCCCAGGACAGCGCGAGGTACAACACAGCCAGTCACTGGGCAGATGATTTTCAGTGCATGTAAGTGGTTCTATTAATAAATTTTGTAAAAAACGCTGTTTTGCCACACACTGTAATGCTAATACGCTATACTTACAAGTGCAATTACATATGCGCTAAAAAGACGCACGCTATTCTGGACACGCGATACTGACAGTAAACCCTGCAGGAGAACATCTGCCCTTCACCATAAGCTCTCCACAGGCGACTGATACACTCCTCTCCAAAAGAGCACTGACCAAGTCTCCACTGGGGTAAGGGCCCCCTCCCAATGATCTTGCACTGGTGGGTAAGCCAGGGTGTCCGAAGGAGATGGAGGC
Source organism: Neoceratodus forsteri (assembly GCA_016271365.2). Lineage (NCBI taxonomy): Eukaryota > Metazoa > Chordata > Ceratodontiformes > Ceratodontidae > Neoceratodus > Neoceratodus forsteri. The sequence goes on along the minus strand of CM028130.1, from coordinate 150,091,210 downwards.
AAGTCCTGGAGAAATCAGGTGAGGAGGCTGGGTTGGTGGGCAGGACAGATAGGGACCAAATGACATGAGGAATAATAAAGCACACTAAATTAAAAAAATACATAAAGTTACACAGCAAAGTCAATGTTGGCCAGTTTTATCTGACTGAGGTCTGCTATTTAAAACTTATATAACATAGGCACTGCTTTCCTGTTTACCTAACTGCCCTCTGTTCTTTAAAAGTTACACAGCATAGTCACTACTATCCTCTTTGACTGTATTCTGCTTTTTAGAAGTTACATAGCATAGTCACTACTGTCCTGTTTATCGGACTGTATTCTGCACTTTAAAAGTTACATAGCATTGTCAATGCTGGCATGTTTATCTGGCTGCCCTCTGCTTGCAAGTTACATAGCCCCCTCTCATGCCCTCAGGTCTACTGACTCCAGACTATTGGTAATCCCTCACCGTCAGACCTCTGCAGGCCAATCAGCCTTCTCCTACCATCTCCCGAAGCTTTGGAATGACCTGCCAATCCAAATCCGCCATTCCTCCTCTAGGCATTCTCTATCCTCTGCCCTCCTAAACTACTTTGCGGTAAACTGTTCATGCACCTGAACTCATCTCCCCCAACCCTTTAGCCAACCCCCCTCTTCCTACTAATTCCCCCCAATCACTCCCCCTACATTTTGCACGGCCTGACCTGTAGCTTTAGCTACCGGCTATAAATGCTGGCATATATTTCTACCAACCTCCGCACTTACCCCATACTGCAGTTTTGCCTTGTCTCTGTGCCAAACATAGTCCCTTAGTCAGTGACTGTCACCCATGTATAGTTAACACAATCCAGGTCGAAACCTTACTCCTTGTTCTCCCTTCACTTCTAAACCTTCCCTATACTGTTTCCCCTACTTCATGTACCCCCGCCCCTTTAAATACAAGGCAGTTAAAGCCCTATAAACAATGTGTAACTCTAACTCGATTCAATGTAACTAATGTTAGTAATGTAAGTATGCAATCAATTAATGTAATGTTACTCCCTAGTCAGGTCTCCAGTGTGTAACTCAATGCTATGTATCATGTACTCATTGCTCTCCTCTGTACCCCCACCCCCCATCGCACCGTGAGACGAGCATCTTGTTGCTCAGTGTGCTTTTCCTGGTGAAACATTTCAATAAATAAATAAATAAAACAGCACAGTCACTGTTGTCCTGTTTAACTCATTCTATCTGATGCCACTATTTTGGGTCAGGTTCAGCAATGGATGGTTCTGACGCCATATGGCGCTAATGGGTAAAATGGGTTCTGCTCTTCAGACGTTACATAGCATAATCGATGCAGGCATGTTTAATTGTATTCTGCTCTTTAAAAGTGACATAACAAAGTCACTGCTCTCTAAGTTTATCTGACTGTGCTCTTTAGAAGTTACACATAATCACTGTGGTCCTGTTTGACTGTATGCTGTTCTCTAAAGGTTACACAGCATAGTCAATGCTGAAGTTACATAGCATAGACAGTGCTGTCTTGTTTCTCTGACTGTACTGTGCTCTTTAAAAGTTACATAGCATAGTTACTGCTGTCCTGTTTATCAGGCATTAATTCTGTTCTTTAAAAGTTACGTAACAGTCAATGCTGATGTGTTTAGCGGACTGTCCTCACTCTGTACCAGTTCCACCTGGCTGAGCCATGGAACAGTCTGCCAAAAACCATTAATGGTTTCAAGCATGGCTGGGAGAGAGTTAAAGGACTGTAGTCACTCAGGAGGTATCATTAAGACAGGGAACAAAGGGGTGGCCATGTGGACGAGAACCCTGTACTGACAAAAGGTCTTGGTATGACAGGGTGTTACAAGCAGACAAGACTGCCCATTGCTCTTTTCTGCAATCATTGTCTATGATTCTGTTTCTATGCTGACTAACCACTAACATGCTATCATTGAGGCTGTACACTGCACTGAAAAACAACCTTTTTCATTTGCAAGGAGGATCACACTTTGTCACAGGTGAAATAGCAGACCATGCAGTGCTGTAACCCTGGAGAGTCAGCCAGCTGCTCCTATAATGTTGTTCTATCAAATACTCACTCTTGACTTGTGCTGAAAAGGTGACTGTAAGCTTAGCAAATAGCTCCGGATTTTCGTAGTTGTCCTCTTTAACCTTGGTCCAGAAACTCTTTGCACTCATCTCCTCCGGACTAATCTACAAACATAAACTTCCGTTTAAAATGCTATACATAAAAAATCTCTTCTGGATTGAACAGGCTGACAACGTTACACATTTGAATTAGTGCCTCTGATGCCACATGTGAAACCATCCAACACATTCAAGACACACAAACAAAACAGAGTCTGCAAGAAATGGAAATTACGTACCTACCGTAATTCTTGATCTTCTTGGACGAAGTCTCCACCACTCATTCACACTAATAGGAGTACGCCGGAGGCGCTAGGACCCAGTGGGAGCAAACTTTTTCAGGAGGGTCGGCACCGAGATGGAGCCGCAAGGAAGTGGCACCACGAGCCAGGCGTATGCGGTATAGACTATCTCGGCATCGACCCTCCAACCACCTCAGTACCTCCCCCCCCCCCCGAGGAGGTGCAGCATAACTAACCTGAAAACCGGACATAAGATAGTCCTAATAACCCGTGTAAGAAGGGTCAACAACAAAGTCTTCATAGCCCAGCCATTGAGGGAGTGAAGATCAGAAACAGAGAAGTGAGCTCCGGGGATGGTGGGTGGGCGTGTGAATGAGTGGTGGAGACTTTGTCCAAGAAGATCAAGAATTACGGTAGGTATGTAATTTCCATATCTTCCCGAACATAAAGTCTCCACCACTCATTCACACTGATGGGAGAGTACCGAGCTAAATAATGCCCCCCCCCCCCCCGAGATGGGTGGCAGGAGAGAAAGGAGCTCACTTTCTTAGGACAGAAGTCCGTTAAGAATTGTCCTGCCAAATGACTGAAGTCATCTGGCATGGACATCCAAGGCATAGTGCTGAACAAACGTATGCACGGAGATCCAGGTAGCCACATTGCAAATATCTGCAAAGGGGACAATACGGATTTCCGCCAGAGATGCCGTGACTGCTCTGGTAGAGTGAGTGTACATTCTGCCTTCCAGCTTGACCTGTGCCATAGAACAGCAGTGGTGAAGGCATGCCACCAGCCACGCTGAAATGCACCTGATAGCAACAGGTTGACCCAGCGGGTCGTGCTGAAGGAAACAAACAGTTGTTGAGCCTTGTGGAATTTCCTTCGTTCTATCGAGACAGAACAGCAATGCTTTTTCAGTCCAGGGAATGAAGGGCACGCTCCCCTTCATTCTGGAAGTCTGCAAAGTAGGTAAGAAGGACTAAAGGTTGATTCAGATGGAATTCTGAGACAACCTTAGGCAGGAACTTAGGACGAGTCCTAAGAACTACTTTGTCCTTCTGAAATACAGTATACGGGGGTGTGTGCCTGTGACCAAGGTGTGTATTTCAGAAACCTTACAAGTAGAAGTAATGGCCATCAGGAAGGCCATTTTCCAAATAAGGAATTTCAACTCGCAAATAGCTAGAGGCTCGAAAGGTTTACGAGTGAGCATGTCTAGCACAAGGTTAATGTCCCAGGCTGCAACTGGACGTCTAATAGGAGGCCTAGTACGCAGAATCCCTTTAAGAAACCTCTTAACTATGGGCAGCTGAGCCAGCGACATGGGGAGTACCGGCTCATGATATGCCGAAATGGCACAAAGATGAACTTTGGCTGTGGAGTATTGCAGACCTGTGTTTGAGAGGTCTAAGAGATACTCCAAGACTGTTCAGTGGGCAGGAAAAAGGATTCCAAGAGGATTTCGCACACCAGATAGAGAAACACTTCCATTTAGCTGTGTAGGTTTTTCCTGGTGGCCGGCTTGCGCGCAGCCAAAAGAATATCTGAAACTCTACGAGAAACATTAAACCTATTCACCTCTGTCTTTTCAAGAGCCAAGCATGAAGGTAAAGCGATCTCAGGTTGGGATGGACCACAGGGCCCTGGGTCAGAAGGTTCGTCTGAAGGGGAAGCGGTTTTGAGGAGTTTTCCAACAGTCTGTTGATTAGATGAAACCAGATCTGATGAGGCCAGAACGGGGCAATGAGAATCATTCTACCCCCCGAGTCTCCAGTTTGAGCAGTACCCTTTGAAATAGGGGAAGAGGAGGAAATGCATATAGAAAGCGTTTTGTCCACTGTAGCCTGAATGCATCCTAACAAAAAAATGTCAGGTCCTGGATTTCTGGAGCAGGAGAGAGGCAGTTTTGCATTGAGTGGGAACGCAAAAAGGTCCAGGTCTGGAGTTCCCCACTCTTTGAAGCGTGACTGAACGACAGTTAAGTCGATAGACTACTCATGAGGATCTGTCTCCATTCTGCTGAGACGGTCTGCCAGCTCATTTTGTACTCATGGCAGGAAAACCGCCTGAATCAGAGCCTTGTGCTCCAGGCCCCATTCCTACACTCTCACTGCTTCCCTGCATAATGGGTAACAGTGTGCACCGCCCTGTTTGCTGATGCAGTACATCACTGCCTTGTTGTCCGTTTGAAGAAGAATGTTCTTGTGACAGAGTATGTCCTCCACAGCTTGGACTGCATAGAGGATGGCTCTCATGTCCAGGACGTTTATGTGAAGTTGAGACTTGTCTTGAGTCCACGTACCCTGGGTGTGGAGATCCTGGCAGTGAGCTCCCCAACCCATCAGGGATGCATCGGTGGAAATGCAGATCTGATGATCCAGAGGGGTGAAGGGATATCCTTCCAGAAGGCTGTCCTCCTGAAACCACCAGGTGAGTGACCTCTTCAGAGGTTCCGTCACCTTGATGAGAAAGGACTGAGGGTGAGTGGTTGGGGACCACTGAGTACTGAGCATCCACTGAGAGGTTCTCATGTGAAGACGAGCCAAAGGTACAGTGAACACCGAGGATACCATGAGGCCCAGCATCCGCTGCATCAAGAGAGCTCGTACCGAGCTGTGTTCTCTGATGCATCAGGCCATCTGTAAGATATCGCTCGTTCTGTCTTCTGGAAGAAAAGCTTTCACACAGGAAGCGTCCAGAAGGGTTCCTATGAAGAAGAGTTTCTGGGACTCCCATGGATGTGAGGAAGTCTGAAGCCATGGCCACAGCCCCCAGAGTCTCTTGCCTGGAGGGGCTTGCTAGAAGCCAGTTGTCCAGATACAGGAATACTTGGATTCTGATTTTCCTTGGATGCGACACAAGAACTGCACAACACTTTGTAAAAACTCGAGATGCCGAGGATAGCCCAAAGGGCAGGACTCTGAATTGATAGTGTTGACCCAACGCCACGGACCTTAGGTATTTGTGCTGATTTGGGTGTATGAGAATGTGCTGGTAAGCATCCTGCATGTCCAGGGAGGTTAACCAATCGTACTGATAAATCAAGGGCAGCGGGGTACCGAGTGATATCATCTTAAACTTTTCCTTGTGCAGTAGAGGCTGGTGGCCCTCCTAGAGGCCAAAGGACTACAGGACAGCAGACAGCATGGCTTCATACGTGGCAGATCCTGCCAAACCAACCTGGTCGAGTTCTATGACTGGGTAACTAGGCAACTGGACAAGGGCCATGCAATGGATGTCCTGTATCTGGACTTCAGTAAGGCATTCGACTCAGTGCCACATGGAAGGCTGGGAAGGAAGTTAGTAGGCACAGGGGCTGCAAAGCTGGTGAGATGGGTAGGAAACTGGCTGCAGGGAAGGCAACAGAGGGTGGTGGTGGGTGGGGAGCTCTCACACCCAAGGGCAGTGATGAGTGGTGTTCCACAGGGCTCGTGTTGGGACCAGTGTTGTTTGGGATATTCATTGCAGACATATCATGGGACATCAAGAGCAAGGACAGTCTGTTTGCTGATGATACCAAGGTAGGCGCTGGTGGTGGATGACCTAGGGGATGGCAGGGGTTGCAGGATGATCTGGCAAACCTTGAAACCTGGTCAGACTCCTGGCAACTAGGCTTTAATGACAAAAGTGCAAGGTGCTGCATTTTGGGATGAAGAACCCAAGGAGGAGTTACCAGCTAGGGGAGTGCAGCTAGCCCAGACAGAGGAGGAGGAGAAGGATCTGGGTGTGCTCATTACAGGGTCAATGAACAACTCGGCACAATGTAGGAAGGCAGCTGCAAAGGCCAACAAAATGCTGGGTTGTATTGCAAGGAGTATATCCTTGAGGAGGGAGGAGGTGATTCTGCCACTGTATAGGTCATTAGTTAGACCACACCTGGAGTACTGTGTGTAGTACTGGCGTCCGTATCTGAAGAGGGACATTAGTTACTGGAGGGGGTGCAGCAGAGCGACAAAGATGATCAAGGGCTGGGGACTTATCATACGAGAGGAGGTTGAAGGAGTTGAACATGTACTCACTGGAGGAGAGGAGAGGAGAGACAGGGTGACATGATTGAAACCTTTAAATACATGAAAGGAATAAACAAGACAAGTACAGAGGGCTGTTCAAAGTAAGGGAGGGAGGGCCACCAGGGGCCATGATATGAGACTGGGCGAGGAAGATTCAGGAGGAGATGAGGAGACACTTTTTTACAGAGAGGGTGGTGGCTGGGTGGAATGCGTTACCTGCTGAAGTGGTATGCAGTAGAACAGCTGACTGCTTCAAACGAGGATGGGACAGGACAAGGGGGAAGGTTAATGAAGGGGAAGGGTGGAGAATAAGGGGTGCTAGCTGTACATTCAAGCAGACTTGATAGACCTCTAGGCCTTTATCTGCTGGCAAATTTCGTATGTTCGTATGAATTTAACTTCCTGAGATCCAGAATAGGGCACAAGGCGCCAGTTTTCTTTGGGACCAGAAAGTAATGGGAGTAGAAACTAGTGTTTCGTTGATCCAGTGGAACTACTTCTACTGCCCTGTTGTTTAGAAGGCCTTGTACCTCGGAAGCAAGAAGGTCTGACTGTGCCACAGACAGCCTGGGCTGTCACTTGGGAGGATGATCTGGAGGGGTTTCCGACAGATTGAGAGATTACCCCTCACGGATTATCCTGAGGACCCATTTGTTTGATTTCCATTGGTCATAGAACGGAGTCAGACATCTTCCCACTGATGAGGAAGAGTCCCCTTCGGGCAGCTGAGGTGGGACTCTGGCCAGAAACTCAGAAGGTGGCACTGGGCGCTTCTGGGCCTTTTGCTGTGTTTTCTTTTGCGACTGATGGGTCTGGTTTCCGTTAAAACCTGCTCTACCTTTGCCACGAAAGGACTGACGGTTGTGAAACTGACGCTTGTTCCCACCTCCTCGAGAGGGAGTAGGCAGAGGTCTGGCTGTCTTAATGGCAGACCTAGTCTTCTGTGTGACCTCTACTGCTTGTTCCACCTGAGGCCTGAACAGATACATACCATTGAAAGGTAAGGCCATGGCTTTCTGTTGGGTGTCATTCTTGAAGCGTGAAGTACACAGCCAAGAGTGGCAACGGGTGCAAATGGCAGCTGCTGCCGCCGCCCGGGAAGCAGTATCGAAAGCGTTCATCGCAGCTTTAATTTGTTGGTTACTGGACTAGATACATCTAGTTTCTTTAGTAGCTCTGAATTAACCTTTGACTCAGGCAGAGCTTCTACCATTGCTTTGAGTGAATGCCAAAGAACATACTCATATTGTGAAAAATAGTCCTGGTAGCTGGCAATGCACATGCCCAGGGTTGAGGCAACAAAGAATTTCTTACCCATGGTGTCTATCTTGTGAGATTCTTTGTTTATAGGACGGGCTGTAGATTCCTGAGGGAGGACAGTCTTATCATTCTCTGCCAGGACCTCTATGGCATTAGTAAAGGCTTGTGAGGCCAAAAATGGGGCAATCCTTGGGAGGGGCATATTTCCTGTCTATGGACTTGGCCACAGAAGGAATAAGCACCGGACTCTTACACACCATCTGGAAAAGACTCTCGAAAGATGGCTATACCGGAGGGGTTAAATCCACAGGGATTTCCGGAACATGTAGATATTGGAGACACAGAAGCTTCCTAGTATCTATTTCGTGGACTGGAGAGGAACAGCAGAATTGAAATTCTTGAATAGAGGCTTAAAGGAAAGGTCTTCAACAATAGACTCTGCAGGAGGATTGATCCCTGCCCCCAGGGCTGAATCGGCATCAACATCATGACCCAGCTGAACATCCGGATTGGGCTCAAAATCATCTCCTGACAGTCCCGGAGGACTGTATAGACAGGAACGGAATGAAAACCAGAAGGAAGAAGAGAAGGAGAAAGAATCGGGAGTTGAAAACCTCTGAAAACTAGACGGTGCTGAACACATCCCCAGTGCCGCCAAAGAGAACGGTGCAGAGAACAGAGAGGGTGTCGACACAGAAAACAGCATCGCGCATGGTGCCAACAGGGAGCACGACACTGTACATGGCACCGACGCCACCAACGGGTAGCGTGGCACTGCATGCGGCGCCAACGCCAGCCCTGATGCCAAGAATGCCGCCGACAGAGTATGCTGCACCACAGATGGTGCAGACACCACCCGTGGCTCCGCAAAGGACTTCGGCAGAGAAGCCAGCACCGTAGTCCACGGCACCATCACAGAAGTCCCAGAACTGTGATTTGAAGTTAAAGGATAAAAAATAGCAGGAGATAAAGGCACTGGTGTGGACCACTGCACCGCAGCCATGTGAGGGGGATGGACACCGGAGTGCGGAGTCGACGGCACCGAAGAAGGTGCAGCGTGATTAGAAAATGCTAACTTGTCCTGCCTGCCATTCCGAAACCGACAGGCCCGAAGGCCCCAGACATCCGCCGAGCCCACTGCTCCATAAGAGTGGCCCAATGGTGAAACTGCTCATCGGAAGCACCTCCACTAGGCAGAAAGGAACTCCGGTGTCGAAGAGGCCAGCTACCAGAGACAGAAACCGGCAACTCCAAAAGAAGTGAAGACTGGCTCCTGACCCTAGCAACTGACAGTCTACGCGCAGATGTACCAGAGGGTGACCTCGAGTGCCATTTCTTCTTCGACCAGTGAGCCGAAGAACTCGCAGTCGAATGGGACCGTTTCTTTTTATGCTTTCCAGGAGACCGCCCATCTCCCCGAGCACTGGACTGTACGTTGTCACCCCCCCCCCCACGAGAGGGCGGCGGACCAGACCCGGCCCGGCTGACTGAACAGCTTTCATATGAAGTCTCCCTACCGTCACCTGTCCCACTCATGGTTGTCTCCATCAATGGAGGGCGGAATACTTCTCTCTTGTACACATAAGAAATTTATTAAAATATAATCGGTACTTATCGTGCTAAAATGCAAAATAATAACTGTAAAGTAAGCTGCTAGTTTGAAGTTTGACTCCCGACGGGCAAGCAACGTCGTCACTGAAGTGCACTCGACGGCGGGATAAAAGGAACTGAGGTGGTTGGAGGGTCGACGCTGAGATAGTCTATACCACACATGCCTGGCTAGCGGCTCCATCTCAGTGCCGGCCCTCCTGAAAAAGTTTGCTCCCACTGGGCCCCAGTGCCTCCAGTGTACTCCCATCAGTGTGAATGAGTGGTGGAGACTTCATGTCCAGGAAGATCATCAGGGCTTGAAGATTAATGATATAAAACTACATGCAAAGCCAGTGTGGGTCCATGGAGACACTGTTGTCTGAGCCAGGCAGAAGGCCGTGGGATGAAGTTTAGTACTTAGAACTATGGGGGATGCTATAGTACTGTATACTGGAGGTATAGTCCTTCAGACAAAAGGCTAAACCAAAGTCACTTTGGCCATTCTCTCGTGGTTATCCAGATCAAAGTTAAAACCCGAGAGCATTTTTGAGGAGCATCAAGGATATCCAGCTCACTGACAATACTGTGTTTCTTGAAAAAATGGATTCTGAAACTGTCTGCTGCTCTGTCTTGAGGTTGCTGAGTGCTAATTAGCTATCATGTTTGTCTGCAAACATGTCACAGACTCACCAGTATCTAAATCATGGGTAAGTTACAGGGGAAGTAAGTGAGCCGGGTCACTAATCTGGAAGCACATATCAAACGAGATACTGGGCTTACCTATATGTGTCAGCGGTCTGAAAATATACACATCTACATCATCCATAAATTAAATCAAGGCAGTAGTCATTTCATGGAATCTTGAGACAGAAACAGATGTCACTGAGGGACAAACTGTAATTAACAACATACAGCCTCCTCCTCGCTGACATCACTTGCGGTCTCAAGATTTTGTGAAATAGCTGCTGCCTTGATTTATTTGACAGATGATTTCAATATTTATATCTCAGGACTGCCGACTCTTATAAATAAGCCTAATACCTTGTTTGAAAGAGCTTTTGCACTGGCGTTCAGAATTTGAGGGATCCAGCACATGTACCTTCCCCTTAAGCAATTTGTTATATGGCGGTTTCTTCATGTTACCATATGCCCAGTCCTTGGGCCTGGAGGTATAACCCCGTGGAAATTCTCCCTGCCCCGAACTCTTCTAAACACACAGCCAACTCAGGTGGGGGTCCACAGTACAGGGCCCAAAGAGTATCACTGACCGCCATTCTGATGGAGAGGAGTGTCTTAAGCAGTTTTCTCTTCACGCATCCTCCCACCTCCCATAGGGCAGATGCACTCCCATGAAGCACAGCACACCCCTGCTGGGGAGCAGGCTCCCTAGCTCACTGTAGGGGTTCCTGTGGCACCAGAACCTGCTGCCAACCCTCCCCAGTTGAGGAACACTGCTGCCCACAGCTGCCCAAGCTGGCCTTCCTCCCGATGCGGGCACCCGAGTCCACTTCCGAACACAGGTCACTTGCACCGCAAGGCGATGTACTGCTGCTGGGCCATCCATTACCTTCTTTATCAAATGATCTGTGAATGAACACTGCCATATAAAATCAGACATTCTCTCTGAATCTAAGTTACTGTACAAGTCTCTCTCACTGAAATTCCAATAAGCTGAATCCTCCTCTAGAGTAAGAGATGGCAGATACTGGAAACTGGAGCCTTTATAATTGTCAACAGTAAAAGCCAGAAACAGAGCACGCTTCTCCACACTGTTAAACCAACATACTTCAATTATGACCAACAGTCTGACATCTCTCTGAGGCCCCTAATGATCTAGGTAACTACATTACTTACACAATGAGGCCCTGCACCTACAGGCCTCTCTGCCTGCAGTGCCTGGTCCTTCTTTCACAGGTCTCTCGCACTGTCCTGCATAGCCCTTCACTCACTGGTTTCTGTCTCTCTCTCTCTCCCCCTGCATCGCTTGAGTTTTCATTCACAGGTCTCTCTCTGCACTGCATAACCCTTCACTTACAGACCCCCCATAGTGTGGTCATTCACTAGCAGGTCACTCCCCCATGCAGAATCCAGGTCCTCACTGCAGGTCTCTCCCCCACCCCATGGCTCCTCTTCACTCACATGTCTGTGTTCCCTGTCCCTACACAGACTGTTACACACAGGTCTATTTTTCTCATTGCACTATGTGGCCTTTCATTTGCAGGTCTCTCTGCATGCACTGTGTGGCCTTTCTCTCACAGATCTGCTCTCCACCTCCACTGTGTGGCCCTCCTCTCACAAGTCCATCTCTCTCCCTGCACTTTCTGGCCCTTAACTCACAGGCAGTCCCTTCTCCTTGCACTTTGTGGCCCTTCTCTCACAGGTCTCTCTCTCTCTCTCTCCCGGCTGTGTGTGGCCCTTCTCTTACAGATCTGTCTTACTCCCTGCACTATGTGACCCTTCTATCATAGGTTTGCCTCTCCCTGCACTAGGTGACCCTTTTCTATCAGAGTTGTCTCTCCCTGCACTATATGGCCCTTCTTTCGTAGGTTTCTCTCTCTCTCTCTCTCCATGCCTTTTGAGGCACTTCACTTACAAGCTGTCTCTCCCCCAGCACTGCGTGGCCCTTCACTTGCAAGTCCGTATTTCTCCCTCTCTCTCTGCACTGTGAGACCTCTCATGCACAGGTCTGTCTCCCGCTCTTGCTCTCACTCTACATTGTGTGGTCCAGTCACTCACAGATCTCTCCCCCCCTCTCTCTCTCTCTCTCTCTCCACTGTGTTGTTCTTTACTTACAGGGCTGTCTCTCTCTCTCTCTCTCCTCGTACTGTGTGGCCCTTTTCTGAAATGTTGTCTCTCTCCCTGCACTGTGCATCCCTTCAGCCATGGATCTTCCTCTCTCCCCACAATGCCTGGCCTTTACTCACAGGTCTGTCTCTCCCTGCACTGCATGACCTTTTACTGGTCTGTCTCTCTTACCTGTATTGTCGTTTACTCACAGGTCTGTACCTCTAACCAAACTACATAGCCATTTACATCTCACTCTCTAGTTACACAAAAATCATTACCATGTAGGGGGAGGGGGTTATGATATACCCTTACTCTGTGTACACCATACTATGTTATCGTGCAGGCTGCAAGCAGCACACATGCACACTATCCATCACTGGGGGTGGCAAACGCGGACACAGAAAACTTCAGCAAGTGCATAGTGCTCACCTCCCAAACGTCATTCAACCTGTCCATGGTGAGAGACGTGACTTTTAATATAAACCTACCCACAATTATAACAACACACCTGCTAAACTAAGATGTATTAGGAATGTGCTGTCCACAATATGTACAAGTAAATCAGTAAGCACGTAGAGTCCTAGGGGTGCTGCCCTTAATCAGTATCTCTGTGGGGTATGAACTCCACAGATACACATATTAATTATCACTGCTCCCTTTTAGAGGAAGATCAGAAAAAAATGTTAATTTAAATGACAAAAGAAATCAGTCCCTACTCCAGCCATGTAATTATCTTTCCCCTTGCATATTTTAAAAGGACTGTGATTATTAAATTGTGCGTTACTATGGTGCTGCCTTCAATAGCTTTCCACCAGGCAGAAGAGGAAAAACATAGGAAATCAAATCAAATAAAACGAACAAAAACACTGAACTCGAGAGGATTCATTCATCTGTACCTTCAGGCTTGAGGGACAGTGTTTGACATTTTAACCATTTAAGAATCGGCATTATCCTTCAGTGGTCAAATAGGACACAGAGCGCAGGGCATCCCTGGGGAGAATACGATGCTGCACGCCTCCATGCGTGGACAGTTTGTGAAGACGCTCATTATAACGAGCACTCTACACTGAAAGACAGCTGTACTGCACTAACAGCACTTCCTCTGAATAATCCCTGTCTCAATGTAAACCACTGCTGCTACGAGTCTGTCAGGCCCAGGAACTTCAGGCGAAGGCTGGGCAACAGAAAAATGTAGCTAGTGTTTAAACAGCCAGTGATACCAATTGCACACCATTATTTTTTTCAGATATTGGTCCCCCCAATTTGCTATAAGAAAAACTTACTCACCGTAGTAATGTTGTTTCTTCTTAAAGATCACTCACTATGCTTACTCCTCACACAGTCATCTCAGCCGAGAGTGATGCCCCGGAGAAAGAACCTAAGTCAATTTTAGAATTTGGTCTGGCCATTGCTCAGATCAGGTTCCAAACCAGAGTGGAGCAGTGGCTAGTGAAACTAGCTAAAATGCTACCAAAAATTTCTAGAAAACATTTTTATAAACACCAAACAAATTGAAGCAGACTTGTGAAATATTGCCATATGAACAATAACAACAAGCTTACAACTGTAGGAACTGCAATAGTAATGCTCAAGCAACTTTTTTCTTTAAAGTAACTGATTCTTGTGTGAACCTATTTCAGATTCTGGAAGGGGAGGCAGGGTTAGGGAGTGTGAACATACAGAGTGATCCCTTAAGGATAAACAACATAACTACAGTAAGTAATTTTTTTCTTCTAACCCGAGGAATCACTCGATTAATGTTTGCACTTCATGCAGACTCAGTAGCAGTACCTTGGGAGGCAGGTCCAGAATCTAAATAGGAAAAGGGTTCTGCAAGACAGCAGTTTCCCATCTACCCTCCAGCCTCTCTGTTTTACCTTCCTAGTCACTTTGCCTTTCTTCGTTTCCTTATCTCTTTCGTTCCACCCCTCCCTCCCTCCCTCACGTATTTCTTACTCCAATTACAAAAGTCCTAAACTTCACTATTTCATCCTTGCCCTCCTCCTCCTCCTTTCATCAGAGAACACCACCCCAACCCAGGCCCTATTTCTTCTCCTACCCTGACTCCTTACCCAAATAACATGTCTCCAAACCCCACTTCCACTACAACCCTCCCTAATGGGTTGAAGCTCCTCCACCTGAACATCTGCAGCCTGCTACCTAAAATCGACCTCCTACAAATTCTTATGATTTCACTCACCCCTGACATCCTAATTATTACAGAGACATGGCTCAAAATAGCAACCCTGCCAGTGCCATTGCTATCCCTGGGTATTCCATCTCCAGACAAGATTGATTGGGTCGCGGAGGGGGAGTGGCCATGTATATCCTGTCCTCACTGCAGTTTACTACCACCCTATCTACCTCCATCCCAGCTACCTATGAAGCCCTTGTCACCCGCATTACCCTTCCTTTCTCAATCCCAATCTTTGTGGCTGGCATCTATTGCTGCTCAAGCATTCAACCCTCGGTCACGACTGAACTCTTAGCCACTATCACCTCCCTCTCGCAATCTGGTGAACTTTTCATAATGGGTAATGTGAATCTAAATTGGTTTTCTCCCAAGTTAAACAAGCTACGCATTGACATCACTGCTGTAAACCTCACTCAACTTATACTTGAGCCCACACGCCCTAATCCCAAAACACAAAACCATACCCTGCTTGAGTGGGTACTCGTAACCCACCCACACTGTGTCATTAAATCTGGTCTCCTCCCTCATGCCCTTAGTGACCACAAAGTACAGTTATGTAAGAACTTACCGTAACAGCAGATCTTCGAGAGAGGTTGCTTCAGTAGGTCATCACATATAGTTCTTTCCCGTCGTGTGGCCTGACGCCAGGTGGCGCCAGTCCTATATGTGATGACCTACTGAAGGAACCCTCTCGAAGTAAGATCCCCATTTTCATTGTACATAAGGTTCATCACCCCAAAACTCCCCCTAAAATCATACAGCCCCGGCCCTTTAAATCCTCAGACTTTACTCCAATCAGCTCTGCACTTGCTTCCACCGACTGGGACCCCCTCTTCACTGCCATTTCTGTCGACCAAGCGCTTGACTATTTTAAGGATAATTCATTGCCACCTGGAATGCCTTTGCTCATTTCAGAAGGACCAGAGTCCATGGGCTTCACCTCCCCTGGATCACCCCCGAACTACTGGCCTGCTTCAGGGAGCGTGACCAGGCCTGGAGAAAACACAAATCTACTAAACATCCAAACCACTATGCCAAGTACAGAACACTATGCAATTCATGAACTAAAGCTACTAGACTGGCTAAGTCAGATTATTTCAACTCCTCATTCCTGACTAACATTAACTTCTCCATCTAAATTCTGAAGGGTAGTTCATGCCCTATTCTCTCCCCCCTCTCACCCTCCCTCTCCAGTTCTCAAAATAAAAACCTCCCGACCCTGGCTTCATGGTCAATGAATTTAATGCCTACTACACCTCGTGTGCCACGTCTCTTCTTAATTCCCTCTCCCACTTAACTGCAGCCTTTCACCTCAGCCAGTGCCTACCCCTTCCCCATTTTCCTTTTCTACTATCTCCTCTGATGAAGCTCTTAATGCTCTCCTATCCCTCAACCCCTCTAAAGGCTCCTCACCAGATGAGCTCAATCATAAACTTCTCTACCTTTCTGCTCCTGCAATTGCTTATCCTATCTCACTAATCCTTAACCTGTCCTTTATTTCTGCCCAAGTATCCTCAACCTGGAAACACGCTGTAGTCCTTCCTCTCCCCAAGGGTGGTGACACAGCCACTCCTGGCAACTACTGCCCCATTTCCCTCCTTCCTACTCTTGCCAAACTTCAAGAAGAAAAAATTACTCACCTTAGTAATTGCTTTTCTTCTCATGGAGTCTTGCTATATTATAACAATAGCAGTCAGCCACTGCAGCTGAACTGCCCCGGAGAGGAAGGAGTTAACTCCAGAGGATCTGGAGTTCTACAGCGCGAAGGCGCTGTGCCAAAGTTTATCTGGCCAGTTTCAAATGAAACTGTCAGATCTTTTAAGCAACACTAAGCAACAAGTCTGTGTGGAAAGCTCTACACTAGCCAAATGGCTACCTACTAGTAGTAATAACAATATAAACAACAATAGAAACACCAATAACCATAATAACAATGAATAATGGTATCATATTATTAGTTTCCCCCCCTTGACAAGCACCATTAGGACCCCCTTCCCCCAAAGACTCAAGTCCAGGAAGGGGGCCAATATATTACCTAAACGAACAACCTAGTTCCCTAACCCTAAAAGAAAGAGGGTAAAGGGAAAAAAACTACAATGGCATGACACAGTGCTTGCACTAATTTGTCACCCATACCCAAGTAGAAGTTCTGAGAGGGGCAGGAGGGAGGGTGGTTATAATATAGCAAGACTCCATGAGAAGAAAAGCAATTACTAAGGTGAGTAATTTTTTCTTCAAACACCATGAAGTCTTGCTATATTATAACAATAGCAGATTACACAGCAGTACCTCCATGGAGGAGGGTCAGAACCTACTTAGGAAATAGGCTCTGAAGCACAGCTGTACCAAAACGAGCATCTCTCCTGGACTGGACAGCCAGGGAATAATGCTTAGTAAAAGTGTGAACTGTCTTCCAGGTAGCAGCTTGACAAATTTCAGAATGGAATGTCTCTAGCAGCCCGCTAGAGGCGGCTGCACCCTGGTGGAGTGGGCCCTCAGTCCTGAGGGGGGTTCTCTACCTAGTTTTTGGTAACAAAATTGGATACAAGAGACAATCCACCTTGCAATTGTCCTCTTAGTGGCAGGTTTCCCCTTGCCAACCTTGCCATAAGTAAGGAAGAGTTGGAGGGATTCGAACCTGTGACCCTTGGTGCGTTCCAAATAGTAGCTTAAGGCTCTTTTGACATCCAAGCTGTGCAGTCTCCTCTCACTATACTGGGAGAGAGATGGATTGGTTCAGGTGGAAATCTGAAACCACCTTAGGCAAAAACTTTCTATTAGTCCTGAGGACTACCTTATCTCTGTGGAAAGAAATAAAATCTTCTTCCACTGACAGGGCCTGTAATTCACTTATGCATCTGGCAGAAGTGATAGCCACTAGGAAAACAGTTTTCCAAGTTAGATACTTGAGCTCTGCTGAGGACAGAGGCTCAAAGGGAGGTTGCATTAACTGAGCAATGCAAACATTCAGGTCCCAGGCAGGAGCTGGTTCCCGAAAAGGGGGGTTAGTATGAAGTAACCCTTTAAAAAACTTGGAAAACACAGGGTGAGAAGAAAGGGAGGCAGGCTTCCCTGCTGACACAAAAGCAGAGACAGCTGCCAGATGAACCTTCAAGGTAGCTGGCCTAAGGCCTAGGGAATTTAAATGGACCAAATAGTCCAATAAAATGGGAAGATCAGCGGATTCTGGAATAATCTGCCTCTCAGAGCACCAGATGGAAAACCTCTTCCACTTAGAATTGTAAGTGGTCTAGTGGAAGGCTTCCTTGAAGCCTTTAAAATATCCAGGACACCTTGAGAAAGGTGTAAATCAGCAAATTCTAACTCCTCAAGAGCCAGGCCTTGAGATGGAGGATTTGAGGTCCGGATACCACACTCTCCCCTGTGCACAGGCCAGCAAGTCGTGGACTCTGGGCAGGCTCAGGGCAGGGTGGACTGTCAAGGACAGAAGCAGAGGGTACCAGGGCTGTCTGGCCCAATCTGGGGCAATCAGAATCACTTTGCAGGGTTGAGATCTGATTTTCACTAGTACCCTGAAAAGAAGAGGAAAGGGGAAAGGCATACAGGAACTTCCCTTTCCAGTCCAACAGAAAGGCGTCCAAGGGGACTGAGCCCAGCACTGGAGGCCTGCAACAAAACAGAGGAAGTTGGTGGTTGTCTGGGGCTGCGAAAAGATCTATCTGAGGGGTGCCCCATCTGGCAAAGATGGACCCCAGCACCTGTGGATTCAGAGCCCATTCGTGATGGCCCTGAGAAATTCTGCTGAGGGCATCCGCCAGGACATTGTCCTTCCCTGGGAGGTGAACTGCTATCAGGGAGGTGTTCAGGGAGTAGGCCAGAGACCACAACTTCATTGCTTCGGTGCACAAGGCTGATGACCGAGTGCCCCCTTGCTTGTTGATGTACCACATTGTGGTGGTGTCTGTCCTGACTTGAACCACTTTGTTCTGGACAGAAACTGAAAATACCTGAAGAGCTAAAAAGACAGCTCTGAGTTCCAAAAGATTGATGTGGAGCAGAGATTCCTGAGGAGACCACACTCCCTGAGTGGACAGGTCGCCCAAGTGAGCTCCCCACCCTAACAGGGAGGCATCCGTGGTGAGGGTGAGGGAGTGGGAAATTGGAATGAAGGGAACCCCTTGTTTTAGATTGCTTCGGTCCTGCCACCAGTGGAGGGCCAGGATCAGAAGTTTGAGTCACTGGGACCAATTTGGAAGGGGTCCTTCCTTTGAGACCAATAGGCCCTCAAATGGAACTGAATGTCCCTCATCTGGAATCTTGCTCCCTGCACTACAGCTGTGGAAGCAGCCATGTGCCCCAGGAGTTGCAGAAAATGCCTTGCTGGTCGAGAGACTACTTGGGGTAAAGGAGGATGCAGCAGGCAATGAGTCTGTCTACCCTTTCCGAGGGAAGAAATGCCCTGGCTAACTTTGTGTTCAATTCTGCACCTATGAAAGTTAGGACCTGAACTGGTTCCAGAACTGACTTTGGTAAATTTAGCAGGAATCCCAGGAAGTGAGAAGCTGCTGGGTGACTTGCAAGTGGGATTTCACCTGATCTGGAGACTGACCCACAATGAGCCAGTCGTCCAGGTAGGAAACACAGCAACCCCTTGCCTTCTAGTGAGCCACTACCACAGCTAGACATTTTGTGAATACCCTTGGTGCAGAGGTAAGGCCGAAGGCATTGCCCTGAACTGGTAGTGGCCTGAGGGCAGTTCGAACCTGAGGTACTTTCGGTGAGAAGGCCTGATCAGAACATGAAAATAGGCATCCTTGAGGTCCAGGAAGCTAGCCAGTCCCTGGCCTTAGAGAAGGCAATATCATTGCCAGAGTCAACATTTTGAACTTTGGTTTCAAAGATGCTTGTTCAGGTACCTTAAATCTAGAATGAGCCGCCATTCTCCTGTCTTTTTGGGTAAGAAAGTATCTTGAATATAGCCCCTGCCCTGATGGCAAGGAGGGACCCTTTCCACTGCTTTGCAGTCCAGAAGAGAGAGACCTCTGCTTCCAAAGCAAGGGCTTCTGAAGGATTTGCAGGTGGAAAATGTCTGGCTCTCATCTTTGGAAACTGTTTAAAGCTGAGAACCAGACCCTGGCTTATTACCTCCAGAACCCATCTGTCCGAAGTTAAGGACAGCCAGTTCTGGCTGAAATAAGCCAACCTGCCCCCCACTGGTACAGAAGAATCGGCCCTGGGCTGAGGGGAGGGGGACGGTTTACTTGTGCCTCGTCTACCCCTGCCTCTGAAGAAACCCCTCTGCGCAAAAGCAGAGGAGGCTTGAAATTGGTAAAAAGGCCTGTGGAAAGGCCTGCCCCTACCTCTGGGAGCGTGCCTTTGTGGAGTGGCATGCCTCTCCTTAGCCTGGGCACTTTTGTAGGTAGTTCTGTATTCATCCATCTTTTTCATATAGTTTTCTGTTTGTTCCCCAAACAGAGAATTTCCTACAGGAAAATCCATAGCCTTTGACTGAGTATCCTGGGACAGATTAGTGCATCTGAGCCATGCCAACCTCAAAGAGCTAGAAGTGGCCATGACCCTAGAGGAGACATCATTAACATCAACAGCAGTATGAAATTGAACTTTAGAGGCTTCAATGCCATCAGCAGCCACCTGTTCCAACTCACTAGCCAGCTGGCCATGGGCCTGCTTGGCTAACTACAATATTGTGTCCCATCTAGATTTCTGATATCTAGCTACATAAGCCATATAATTTGCCTGCCTGAGTCCCAAAGAAGCTGCCATATACTGTTTTTTTTGCATGGCATCAATCTTCCTGGAATCCTTATCAGGAGGATGTGAGGCCAGGGAATATTAGCCTTGTCACAGGCTGCAGCTTGTACCACACCTACATGACTACACTGTTCAGTGAGGAAGTCTGTATCAGAGCCTGACAAAGTATACCTTCTGTCCATTTTTATCTACAGGAGGGACAGAATGAGGATTTTTAAAATCTTTGTTGTTTGCTTCCTAAATGACTTATGCAAAGGAACAGACAACCTCCTAGACTCTGGTATATCCATCATTTCTACATAATCAGGCTCCTCTTGCTCATCCACAGCCTCCTCTAAAGGAAGCTGGAGGGTTTCTGCAACCTTTCTGTAAAACATAAAATGAGAAGGGACTCAGACAGAATAGGAGGAGATTCTAAAGGTCTGTCTGGAGAAATGTCCGGTTCAATGGGCACGTCCAGACCCTCCAGCCACACATATATTGATCAAATTCCTCCTCCCCTCCTGTGGTTCATAAAATTCCTCAACATCATACTCCTGAACCACTGGAACTGAGCAGACCAACCTTTTACCAACTGTTGGTGGTTCGACAGGTCCCTGAGACAGTGACTGGACAATCTGAATGGCTTTAGCTATCTCTGCAGCAGTTGGAGAGACAATTTTGGACTCCAAACCTACTGATTTCTTTGCCTTTTAACTGGGACTGGTTCATCTGAACCAGCCTTTCTTGCCCAGGAAGTCTAGCCCTGGTCAGAGGGCACTCCCTCTGGTCCAGTGGGTGCTGGACGGGCTGTCCATCGGGTCAGCGGACTTTTTGGCCTCTCGTTCCCTGAGCCGGCCAATCTCTTTTCCAGGGTGGCTGCAGGGAAATTTTTACACCTGGCAGTCTGACAGGAGGTGGTCAGCCCCAGACAATAGACACAAGTGGTGTGTGGGTCAGCCTTGGCAAGGCTTCCCCACAGACATCACAGTGTTGAAACCAGTGGGCCGGTTTTCTTTTGGGTTTCTCAGACATAATGCCAGCCTATCCAAAACTTGCCCTTTTGATGGCAGTGCCAGGCAAGACACCCTTATCGGTTCCTAACCGTGTCACGGGTATTTGAAAAAACCTATTTAAAAACCAGGTTTTTTTAGAACCGATAAGAACCGGGAACCGCACTCTAAAAGCCCAACCAACACTTCAAAACGTTAAAATCAGCAAACCGATCGGTTCAAAACCGAACCGATAATTGAATTTCCACACATACTTTAAATTTGTACTTACGGTTTACCAGATAGAGCTTTTAACCGAAATGCGGTAAAATAAATACTTTTTGGCGGTTCAAATGAACTGAAAAATACTCGCTTGAACCGAGAATGAACCGAGCTGAAGGAGCTGATCTCCGGAGCGACTGTTCAGTGAAGCGGAGTAAAGAATCTGACAGTTTCATTTGAAACTGGCCAGATAGAGCTTTGGCACAGCGCCCTCGCGCTGTAGAACTCCAGATCCTCTGGAGTTAACTCCTTCCTCTCCGGGGCAGTTCAGCTGCAGTGGCTGACTGCTATTGTTATAATATAGCAAGACTTCATGGTGTTTGAACATTTAGTTCTCTCTGAACAATCACCCTTTCTCTCTGATTCCTCCTTCTTCATGCCCTTCCAATCTGGTTTTCGGAAGAACCACTCAACAACCACACTCCTCAGACTTACTGACTCCATCCTTTCAGGGATAGACGATGGCCTGATCACCTCGGCCATCTCTGTTGACCTAGACAAAGTTTTTGACACTGTTTCCCACCCCCTGCTTCTTGATTCACTCTCAAGCTGGCCTTGCTTCATCAGCCACCAACTGGTTTAAATCCTAACTCACTGGCAGGACCCAATCGGTGAGAATCCTTGATTCCATCTCCCCTCCACTCCCCATCAACACTGATGTCCCTCAGGGCTCAGTCCCCTACTCTTCTCCATTTTCCTTAATGATCTTCCCACAGCCTGCTCATCCTCTTCTACCCACATGTACACTGACAATACCGTTTTGTACAGTTCCGGCAAAAACCCTGCTGCTGTGCAAACCAGCTTACAGCATGACTTCAACCAAGTTCAGCTCTGATTTGATTCTCACCAGCTTCTTCTAAACACCAAGAAGACAGTCTCAATGACCTTTGGCACCAGGCAGAGACTCTCTAGACTCCCGGCCATACCCACCTTCCACACCCTTGATGGGACCATCTTGGAGGACACCTCCTCGTTTAGATATCTGGGGCTTTGGCTGGACCAACACCTCAACTTCTCGTGCATATCGATGCTATCCTGAAGAAACTGCACCCCAAGCTTGATGGTCTGTACAGGAATCGTAGTTGCATCCCGCTGACTGCAAGGCATGAAATTGTCCAGAAGATGATACTCCCCATCTTTGACTGCTGTGACGCAGTCTATGGTGCTGCTCCAAAATCTTCCCCGACCAAGTTGGACACACTCTAACTCCTTCTGACGCTTTGCTATCAACTCTCCTTCCTGCTCCCACCACTGTGAACCCTCTTGCTCTCTAACCTTCCTTCCACTATCTTACAGACGCATCTCTCACTGTGTCAAACTAACCTCCAAATTCTGGTTCGGGGGGCTCCCCTCCTATCTCTCATCCTCTCTCTCCACTCCACCTCCCCTCACCCACTCTCTCAGATCAAATGACGCCCACACCTTGACAGTCCCTCACTGCTCCACCCTCATCGGTCAGACTGGTTTCGCCCATTGTTTCCCTAAAATTTGGAATTCCCTCCCCCCTGAAATGAGACACTCCTCCTCCAACTACTCCCTTACCTCTGCCCTACACAATTACCTTTCCCTCAGCTGTTCCTGCTTTAACCCACCTTAATACCTATCCCCAGTTTCTGCCTTCCTACCATGCCCCCAAAGCAGGGTTCTCAACATCCTGAAGGGGGAAATCAGGAAATGGCTACCCCTTCTCCTCATAGTCAGTTCTTGCCCCCCGTTCTTCACCTGCCCTTCTGAGTCACCAGTGTGCACAACCTAATCCCATCCTTTTTACTCCAACAGCACTTGCGTACTACCTCAAGCCTCCTCCTGGTATACTCACGCACTATAAATGGTTCTATCGCATTATTATTGTTTTGTACATTTATATGTTCTGTTGTATGATTTTGGACATGTATTATAATTTACCCAATGTTCCACTACTGTTTATTGTACAATACCTTGTGTTCTAACTGTTGCACAATCTTACTATGTTGTATTGTTTGTACTATCCACATACTATTGTAACTGATCATCCTTCACAACCCTATGCACTGTGAGATGAGCAACTTGTTGTTCAGTGTGCCTTCCTGGTGAAACATTTTAATAAATAAATAAAAAAGTTCCAAAGCTGGCATCTCTTCTGGACTGTATGTCCAAATAGCTGTGCACTGTGAAGGTCTGTACTGTTTTCCAGGTAACTGCTTTGCAAATGTCTAACAATGGGATGCTCCTTGAAGATGCCACAGAAGCAGATACACCTCTTGTGGAGTGTGCCCTCAACCTTCTTGGTGGTGTTTTTTCCAGCTTCTTCATACAAGAACTGAATGCAACAGACTATTCAGCAAGAGACATATCTCTTTGTTGCTGGTTTGCCTTTGTCAGCCTCAGCATAGGAAACAAGAAGGTGGATCCATGTAGACAGTCAGAACTTGCTTAGGGTCCAGGCTACGCAATTTTTAACTCACCTGAACTGGAATATTCTGTTGTTATAAGAAATGACAATGCTGTACTCACCGTAATTCTTTATCTTCCAAAATATCTTCACCATTCATTACTAGTGGGTCTGCGTCACAGGTGCAAGGACCCCGCAGGAGCATACAGCTTTAAAACTTTAGAGCTAGGGGACCAATGTCAGGCACGACACTGCCCACGATGAGGACGCATGACATAGTGCTTGTGGGTTGGCCAGCCCCCTACTCTCCCCAGTTCTGTTCGCCAGGAGAGGAAACAAAGCTTAAGAAAAAAGGAAAGGATGGAACAAAAAAAGGATATAGGCTACAAAAAGAACAAAGCCATAAAACCCGGCCACCAGAGAACAGAAAGAAGAGGTTGGGAAGGAAGGACCAGGTAATGGGTTAAAAGATGACCAGGCCAACTGGACAGGAAAAAGAGAGAGGGAAGCGGAGACCCCGAGCTCCCAGTAGGAGAGCAGTGCTTTCAGAAGAGTTGGCTTAATTGCAACTGCAAGGAAATTCAGCTATACTCCCTTGCAGATTATATGACTTCCAAGTGAAGTCAAACGTCCCAGAAATCCAATATGACCAAGCAGGCACCACTTCCCTGAAGGACACACGAATGGTAGTAGAGCCATGAGCCCTGAAACTGTGTTACCAGCAAGGGTTCTTCAAATGCCGACAGGTGAACTGCAGAGGGGTCACTGGCTCAGAGATCCCATATAACCCATTCAAAAATATGGGATGCAGTTTACTGAAAGAGTCCTGTTTTCCTGAAGCATGGTAATCAGAGAAGCCACGACCCATGAAATATGCTAGTAACCAAGGTTCTTGAACTGAGGAGAAGACACCTAGGAGCTCGAAAGCTAACAGAGTAACCCCGAGAAGGGGAAAAAAACAAATTGGGAGGAGGGGGTCCACACTGGAAAGGACAGATACCAGCTGAGAGAACTGAAGATATCCTACAATTCTCTGACCACATCTTCCCTTTGTCTTACTAAAAGATTCCCCAGAAAGAGGGAAGTAAAGGTGAAGGGGCATGGGCTGGAACTGCAGGATATGTCTCCAGGTCTCTTTCCACACCCACTCTCCTGCATGCGTTTTCTGTGTAAAAGTGAAAAGGAAAAAGGGAACTTCTCCAATAGCAAACAGTTACAAGACTTAGTAAAACTGTTCCCCACCCCCAAACTTGTGTTTGCTTTTTTTTTTTTTTTTTTTTAAGACAATGAGGAGTAAGGACTGCAGGAAATAGGGGAGTCAGAAAAAAATTTTTTTGAGAGCTACAAAAGAGGTAAAATGGTCCTATTGTGTTTTCCCCTCTCTTTTTTTTTTTTTTTTTTAACTGGGGTGCCTCGTAAGGGAGGCAGAAGGTGGGTGAGAGAGAGAAAGAGAAGGAGAGAAAGAAAAACTGTCAATTGAGGGGAAGGTGGACAGATGCAGTAATGAATGAAGATATTCTGGAAGATCAGGAATTACGGTACGTGCATAATTTTCATATCTTCCAAGAATCAATTTTCACCATGTATTACTGGTGGGTCAGAGTACCAAGCTTATCACCAAGGGCAGTGTTGGTGAACCCTGAGGGAAATGGTTGTTCCCTCAGCCTCCTGTGAGGGAAAACAGAGAGGCCGGGGCCCCTTATGGACCTGGAGAAGCCAGAAGCTGGTCAGGGGCAGGCGGATACTTCAGTCTCCTGGAAGCAGGAATGCGCCCCGCAAGTTCATACCCGGCCCTGCGAGAGAAGAGAAGGGTCCCCTGAACCCATGAGGCAATCACCCTATGCCCGGCCAAGGGAGACAACCTGGAAAGACAAAGTCATGCCATCTGTCTAATGCAGGCTGCAGCTCCTACCAACCTGGAGACTACCTTACTGGCATCGCAGGATGCCCATGCCCGGTGTGTCTCCAGCTCCTGGCCCTTGTGCAGAAAGGCTTATGGCATGTCTGGTTTGCTCACTGTCTGGCATGGCTGCCAGGAACTTGTAACAGCCCTGTAGTGACTGTTTCACCAAGTACAATAGGAAAATGTTGTCAAGGAGAAGAGCGCACAAGGCTATGGGTGCCCAGATAAAATATCCAAGATAAAACAAACATCAAGACCCGCACTCACCACCACAAAATAAAATGCTGCTCAAAGTATGAATCCAAGTGCTAAAATCTATTCAGGTGCCAGTGTAGTGACACGTCTTAACATGTTTCGGTATCAAAAAACAGGTTACTCACCTGTGACAGTACTTCTAGGAGTGGTATATGTTGTTCATCCACACTTGTTGGCATGTCCCTTTCCCCTTTAAATCTTGCCGGAAGGTCTTCAAGCTGGCTCCTCCCACCCAACCGAGTGGTATAACCCTCAGCTCCGCCCCATGACACCAGATCTTAGCCCGCTGGAAGCCATGTTGTGTGTCGCAGCCGGGGAGGTCGGGTGGGTCAGTGTGGATGAACAACATATACCACTCCTAGAAAGTACAGTTATGTAAGAACTTACCATAACAGAAGCTCTTCTGAGGACTGTCTCTTGCAGTAAGTCATTACTATTTGGAGTATCCAATAGGTGGCGCTGTCACACAGCAACTTCTTCCAGCAGTTTTCCATGTGGGCCGGCCACATGACATCACTTCCTCTGGATGTGAATAACAGTGGGCGGACCCCAGTACCCTCTGTTCACCGTCAGCTTCGGCGAGCACGGACTGGACCGAGGTAAACGAGGGCCGGAAAAAACAGAGAAATGGAAATTACGTACCTACCGTAATTCTTGATCTTCTTGGACAAAGTCTCCACCACTTATTCACACTAATGGGAATACGACTGAAGCGTCAGGACCCAGTGGGAGCAAACTTTTTTCAGGAAGGCTGGCGCCTAAGATGGAGCAGCGAGGAAGCGGCACCGCAAGCCCGGCGTATGCGGTATTGACTATCTAAAGTCGACCCTCCAACACATCTCAGTTCCTCCCCCCCCCGTCATTGAGTGCGCTTCAGTGATGATGTCGCTCGCATGCCAAGAGTTAAACTTCAAACTAGCAGCTTAGTTTTCAGTTTATTGTTTTGTATTTATCTTCGATAAGTACCAATTCTATTATTAAATTCTGCCTATAAGAGAGAAGTCTTCAGCCCTCCATTGACTGAGCCGACCATGAGTGGGGCAGGTGACGGTAGGGAGACTTCATATGAAAGCTGTTCAGCCAGCAGGGCCGGGTCTGGTCCGTCGCCCTCCCCGGAGTGGGGGGTTCTGACAACCGACAGTCCAATGCTAGTGGAGATGGGCGGTCTCCCCAAAAGCATAAAACAAAGCGGTCCCATTCTCTGCACCGTTCGGCCTCAAATTTACTTGACACACAGGTTGAAGAAGAAAGCAGCATCCTCGAGAGTCGCCTCTGATACGCTCTTGAGGACGGTCAAGACAGGGTCAGGCCGGTCTCCACCTCTGTCAGAGTCGCCGGTTTCTGTCTCTGATGGCCGACCTCTTCAACACCAGAGCCCCTCTCTGCCTATTGGAGGAGCTTCCGATGAGCAGTTTCACCAGTGGGCTGCTCTTATGAAGCAGTGGGCTCGGATGTTGGCCCTATTGCCCAAACCAACCAGTCAGACACCAGGACCTTCGGGCTCTTTGGTTCCGGGACAGCAGGTGGGAGCAGTTAGGTCTTCCTAGTCGCGCGGCGCCTTCTTCGGTGCCATCGACTCTGGTGTCTGCTCCCTCACACGGCTGCAGCGCAGGGGTTTACACTGATGCCCTTCTCTCCTGCCAATTTTCATCCTGTAACTTCAAATTGCAGTTCTCACACTTCTGTGACGTTGCAGTCTTCTGTGGGGCAGACTTCTCCGGCACTGAGGTCTCTTGCGGCGCCGTGAGTGCTGTTGGCGCTATCTGTGGTGCCACATGCTCTGTCTGCCTGTCCTCAGCATTGGGGCTTGGCGGCCTTCAGGCGTACACTATCTGTCGGCGCGGGGTGGCTAGCGTTGGGTGCGATGTCACACTCTTTGTCGGTGCAGTGTGTGACGCCATTTCCTGTGACTGCTCCTTCTTAGTTCTTGGCACTGTTTTCTTCGTTGGGGATGGAGGTGGCGCCGTCTAGTTTCCAGAGGTTTTTAACTCTGGATTCTTTCTCCTTCTCTTCTTCCTCCTGGTTTTCACTCCATTCCTGTCTATACAGTCCCCCCCTGGACTGTCAGGAGATGATTTTGAGCCCAATCCAGATCTTAGACTGGGTGATGATGTTGATGCTGACACTGCTCTGGGGGCAGGGATCAATCCTCCTGCAGTGCCTGTTATTGAGGACCTTTCCTTTAAGTGTCTGCTCAGGAATTTAAATTCTACCCTTTCTCTCCAGACCACAGAAATCGATCCTGGGAAGCTTTTGCATCTCCAATATCTTCATGTCCTGGAAATCCCTATGGATTTAACCCCTCCTGTACAGCCCTCTTTTGAGACCCTTTCACAGATGGTGTGGAAGAATCCAGCTCTTATTCCTTTCATGGCCAAGTCCATAGATAGGAAATATGCCCCTCCCAAGGATCGCCCCATCTTGGCCTCACAAGCCTTTGCTGATGCCGTAGTGGTCCTGGCAGAGAATGATAAGGCTGTCCTCCCTCAGGAATCTACAGCCCGTCCTATAAACAAAGAATCTTGCAAGACAGACACCTTGGGTAAGAGAGTCTTTGCTGCCTCAACCCTGGGCATACACATTGCCAGCTACAAGGGCTATTTTACTGAATATGAGTATGTTCACTGGCACTCGCTCAAAGCAATTGTAGAAGCTCTGACGAATCGGAGGTTAACTCAGAGCTACTTTAAACCATAACTGGGGGTATCGAGTCCAATAACCACCAGGTTAAAGCTGCAATGGACGCCTTCAATACCGCTTCCCAGGCGGCGGCTGGCATCTGCATCCATCGCCACTCCTGGCTGCGTACATCGGGCTTCACAAATGACACCCGGCAGCAAGTCATGGCCTTTCCTTTCCACGGTATGTACCTGTTCGGACCTCAGATGGAGCAAGCACTAGAGGCCAAACTGAAGACTAGGTCTGTCATTAAGACAGCAAGACCTACATCTGCCCCCTCCGAAGGGGGTGGGAACAAGCACTAGTTTCACAACCGTCAGTCCTTTCAGGGCAAAGACAGAGGAGGTTTTAACAGAAACCAGAACCCTCAGCTGCAAAAGAAGGCACAGCAGAAAGCACAAGGCCCAAAAGCGCCCAGTGCCACCTTCTGAGTTTCTGGTCCAGGTCCCACCTCT
Organism: Neoceratodus forsteri; assembly: GCA_016271365.2. Classification (NCBI taxonomy): domain Eukaryota; kingdom Metazoa; phylum Chordata; order Ceratodontiformes; family Ceratodontidae; genus Neoceratodus; species Neoceratodus forsteri. The sequence goes on along the minus strand of CM028130.1, from coordinate 150,062,367 downwards.
GCTGCCCGAGAGGGAATCCTCCTCAGCTATAGGAGGATGGCTGACTCAGTTCTACAACCAGTGAAAATCTATAAATCAGACAAATGGGTCCTCGGATAATCCGCGAGGGGTACTCTCTCAATGTTTTGGAAACCCCTCCGGATCATCCTCCCAAACGACAGCCCAGGCTGTCGGCGGTACAGTCAGACCTTCTTGCTTCCGAGGTACAAGGCCTTCTGAACAACAGGGCAGTAGAAGTGGTTCCGCTGGATCAACGAAACACAGGTTTCTGCTCCCATTACTTTCTGGTCCCAAAGAAAACTGGCGGCATGCGCCCCATTCTGGATCTCAGAAAGTTAAACAAGTTCCTACACAAGGAGAAGTTGAAGATGATATCACTCGGTACCCTGCTACCTTTGATTCATCGACACGACTGGCTAGCCTCTCTGGATATGCAGAATGCCTACCAACACATTCTCATACACCCAAAGCACCACAAATACCTAAGGTTCGTGGCATTGGGTCAAAACTATCAGTTCAGAGTCCTGCCCTTTGGGCTATCCTCAGCGCCTCAAGTTTTTACAAAGTGTTGTGCAATTCTCACGGCACACCTCAGGAAAATCAGAATACAAGTGTTCCCATATCTGGATGACTGGCTTCTAACAAGTCCCTCCAGGCAAGAGACTCAGACTTCCTCACGTCCATGGAAGTTCTGCTGAACCTCAACAAGTCACAGTTGCAGCCCTCCTAGAAGCTCCTTTACATAGGAACTTTTCTGGACACCTCCTGTGCGAAGGCTTTTCTTCCAGAGGACAGAAGGAGCGATATCTTACAGGTGGCCCGATACATCAGAGAACACAGCTCGGTTCAAGCTACCTCGATGCAACGTAAGCTGGGCCTCATGGCATCCTCTGTGTTCACTGTACCCTTAGCTTGTCTTCACATGAGAACCTCTCAGTGGCTGCTCAGAGGTCCACAGCCACTTACCCTCAGTCCTTTCTCATCAAGGTGCCGGAACCTCTAAAGAGGTTGCTCACCTGGTAGTCTCAGGAGGACAACCTTCTGGAAGGATATCCCTTCATCCCTCTGGATCATCAGATCTCCATTACCACGGACGCGTCTCTGATGGGTTGGGGAGCTCACTGCCAGGATCTCCACACCCAAGGTACGTGGACTCAGGACGAGTCTCAACTTCACATCAACATCCTGGAAATGAGAGTCATCCTCTATGCAGTCTGAGCTTTGGAGGACATACTCTGTCACAAGAACATTCTCCTTCAAATGGACAACAAGGCAGTGATGTACTACATCAACAAACAGGCGGTGCACACTCTTACACATTATGCAGGGAAGCAATGAGAGTGTGGGAATGGTGCCTGCGGCCCAAGGCTCTGATTCAGGTGGTTTACCTGCCAGGAGTACAAAATGAGCTGGCGGACTGGCTCAGCAGAACGGAGGCAGATCCTCACGAGTGGTCTCTCAACTTAACCGTCATTCAGTCACTCTTCAGAGAGTGGGGAACTCCAGACCTGAACCTTTTTGCGTCCCCACTCAATGGAAAACTGACTGTCTTCTGCTCCAGAAATCCAGGACCTGGCGTTTTTTTGTCAGGATGCGTTCAGGCTGTGGTGGACAAAACACTTTCTATACACTGTTCCTCCTCTTCCCCTAATTCAGAGGGCACTGCCCAAATTGGAGTCGGGGGGGGGGCAGAATGATTCTCATTGCCCCCTTTTGGCCTCGACAGATATGGTTCCCGCTACTCAACAGACTATTGGACCACCCCCCTCCCCCGAAAACACTTCCCATTCAGATGAACCTTCTGACCCAGGGTCCTGTGGTCCATCCCAATCTGAGGTCGCTGCACCTTCACGCTTGGCTCCGAAGAGATAGAGGTGAATAGGTTCAATGTTTCTCATAGAGTTTCAGATATTCTTTTGGCTACGCGCAAACCAGCCACTAGAAAAACCTACACAGTTAAATGGAAGCATTTTTCTATCTGGTGTGCAAAATCCTCCTGGAATCCATTTTCCTGCCCTCTGAACAAAGTATTGGAGTATCTCTTAGACTTCTTAAACACTGGTCTGCAGTACTCCACAGTCAAGAGTTCATCTTTGTGCCATTTCGGCATATCATGAGTCAGTACTTTCCATGTCGCTGGCTCAGTTGCCTGTTGTTAAGAGGTTTCTTATGGGTATCTTAGGGATCAACACGGCCCGCCCGCAGTGGTGTAGAGGAGGGACCTGGGGGCGTGATCGAGGTCCTGAACAGACTGGAGAGTATGCCCTGAAGCCAGAAAGGAATCCAAGATGGACTGAGCACCAGGTCCAAACAGCAGGTTCCCAGAAAAGGAGGCATTGGCAACCGACAACTGGATGTCGGGCGGCAAACCCGATACCCGCAGCCAGGCGAGGCGCTAAACGGCGATGCCAGAGGCCAAGAGGCAGGCCGATGCATCAACCGCATCAAAGCACACACAGAGCAGGTGACAGGAAAGGAAGGACATGGCAGATAGCAGCTGAGCCAGCCTGACTGACTCTGGGGAGGGAGGCAAGGAGGACAGTAGGTCCAAAGCCGGAGCACAAAGCATGCAAAGGTACTGGACCATATGACCCAGATAATGAAGAATATGAAGTAGTAAGGTACTGGAGGCATAAACCTCAATGTCAAAGAAATCATCGCCAGGAATTAGCATCCGTGACATGGAACTGGTATCTGAGGCCGACAGCGTCCGGTCATGGGCCGCCGCCTGACAACCGAGTCTGCCAGAGTGGTGGTGAACAATAGGGGTGGACTGGAGGGGCTTGGTAGAGCGATCAGGGCCACGAGGGGCAGGCTGAGCGGAAGCAAGACAAGACCAAATATGAGAGAGTGCGTTAAAATACGCAGGAATCAAAGGCGGGAAAACCACGGCAGGCTCCTCAGGAACGTCGAGGTAGGCAGCCATGTCCCAATGAAAGGAGTCCTGATCTGCAGCAGGGAAGCCAAAAGCATGCTGGATCTGCAGCATGAGCTCCATGAAGGAGGGATCCGGAGGTCCAGGCGGGGCCGCCTCCAAAAAGGAGGACTCGGACAATGGGGAACCAAGCTCTCCATGGTCCGAAAGGTCCCCGCAAGGAACATCCCCCACGGAAGGATCTCCCATCCCAGAATCCCCATAAAGGGGGTCCTCAATAATGGGAGGAGGAGGGGTACCAGGCAGGATGCAGAGGGGAAGGGGAACGGGATGAGGCCGGAACCTGGCCCATGGACCACAGGACCTCCAGCACAATGCGGGTGATGCCCGGGACTTGTGACGGGGGGAGATCCAGAGACGGATGCCACCCAAGGGCTGTGCTAGGAGGACGGCGAGTCATCCTGGGAACGGCAGACCCCGAATAGTGGTGGGAGGCACCCCAACCCCCTTGGTCTGGGACCGGCCAAGGGGTAAGGGACTCAGGGTTGGGTCCTTGCATCAGGGCCAAAGGTCTGGGAAAAGTCATGGCCAAAGGGTGCAAAATGGGTGATGGGGGGGACCTCCGAGGATGCTGAAACAAGGTGCCGGGACTAGCAGGGGGGCCATGGGAACAAAAGACCCAAGCAGGGGGTGTTCCGGGGTGGGAGGCCTTCATCGTTGACAAGGGAAGCACCTTTGTTGAGGAGGGAATGACCAGAGGCACCTCCATCAACGGTGGAACCATACCCGTCGACAAGGGAAGCTGTCACGTCGACAAAACATGCCGCCCATTGATGGGAGAGGCCTCGCTGTCAACGAGGAGTGCTCCATCGACGGAGAAGAAGCCTCCATCGACGAGAGAAATGAAAATTACGTACCTACCGTAATTCTTGATCTTGTCTTGTATCTTCACCATTCAGTACTGCTTGGGTTGTGGCGGAGGCACGCACCCGCCAGAAATTTTTTTTTTTTTTTTGGAGTCGGCCCCTACGGCGCCACCCCCAAGAGCAATGCACTGTGTCATGCGCAAGGGGAGACCGTTAGGTGTTGCAGACTCCTCCATCTCAGTTCTGGAAGCCAGAGAGGCGAAACAAAGGGTAAGAAAAAAGGGAGGGAGGCAAGACAGCCAAGGGACAGAAAAAGGAAATGATGTAAACTGAAAAAGAAATAAGCCAAAAGAGGACAGAGAAGATGCCTGCCCTAAGGAAATGCAGGGCCTCACCCTGGGAGCAACTCAGGAGGAATAGAAAAAAAGAGAGGGAAGGAAGGAAAGAGAAAAAGGGAGGGGTGGCGGGAGGGAGAGCTCTGCCGATTGGGAGATTGGTTAAGGAGAGAGAAGCTCGGAATCAACAACAAGGGAGCAAGAAGTCCATTTTATAAAGGAGTAAAACATTTTTTAACTGAACCACTCGTCCAGATTGGGCACAAGATAGATACTCTACGGCTTCCGCCATCCCCAGTCCTTTAACTCCCAGCTGAGAGCTCTGAGACTGCCAAGGCAGAATATCTGTTCCGACAAAGAGCAAGCAACCAGGGAAGGAGAAGAAACCCACTAGCACTTTGTCAGTTGCTAATACATATGTGAGTGGGGGTTTAAGCCCACAAGGGACAACCCTTAAAGAAAGACTGGACCTCAATCGGACTCCCTGAAGGCACGGCAAAGATCACCAGCTCAAGGTAAAATGGTGTCAGGACAGCTTAATTTAGAAGAACTGACACAGGGTGAATGAGACATGCCAAAGAGACTTCACAAAGGAAACTGAGCCACTCAAGGGAAGTTTCCTATTGTTCAGTTTAGTTTAGTTTATTGGTCTAGGAATTAATACCTTTGAGCCAGGGCTCTTTTACAAAGGTTCCACGTCACATAGAACATCAAACAAACAAAAAACATTACATGTATTATCAGAAAGAAAAGTTACATAATAAATTTGTTTACCAGTTTCCAAGGCAGTAACAATTCAAAAACAAACTACTTTCCAAGGAGAGAGAGATAATTGGAGGCATTCAGGGAGGAGAAGAGTAGGGAAAGTAGTGGGCAGTAGAGGGAGAGAGGGAGGAAAGAGGGAAGGAAGTTTCCTATTGTAAAATGAAAGTGCGGCTCAGAAGGCCAAGTCACCCCGCAGGGGTAGTCAGAAAGAGTTCCCTAGGACAGAAAAAGTTAATTGTTCCCCTTCAGCCAGAAGGAAAAAAAGAAAAAAAACGGGGGTCTGTCCAGAGGGGCGGAAAATTTTATATATATATATATTTTGGTGGCCTAAAGGCCAGGAAAAGGCGGGGGCGGGGGGGAGAGACAAGTAGGGAGGTGAAGACGCCTAAGAAGGAGGCCCTTAGAGGGGAAGGAGGGCGGGTATCAGTAATGAATGGTGAAGATACAAGAGAAGATCAAGAATTACGGTAGGTACATAATTTTCATATCTTCCCATGTCAATCTTCAACATTTATTACTGCTTGGGTGAGTACCAAGCTCCCCACCCCACGGGGGGGGGGGGACGACAACAGCGTCCCTGAGGGAACAAGACCCTTAGCCTTCTGCTGGTGAGAAACAGAAGGAAGAGACCCATGGCTGATTCCAATAAAAGCCTAAGGTTGGGGACAGCTAGGAGGTGTCCCTCGAAGACGAGAGGACTGAGGGAGCCCCTGTAGAAGTCTCCTAGCCCTGGAGGAAAACAAACGGGTCCCTCGGAAGGCGGAGCGAATCACCCTACGCCGGGCCAGGGGTGACAATCTAGATAGACAAAGCCATGCCGTCCGTCTGATACAGATCGCTGTCCCTGCAAGCCTGGAAGCTACCTCATTGGCATCGTAAGATGCCCTTGCTTGGTGTCTTGCCAGCTTGAGGCCTAAAGCAGAGAGGGCAATGGCCTGTCTAGATTGCTCCGAATCAGGCACTGATGCTAGAAGCTAGGATAGCATCGACCATAAATGCCTGCTGTGGGCAGCATGGTGTGCCTGATGTGATGCAATGCAGAGCATCGCACGAGAAGAAGAGAACATTCTTCGCCCACACCGGTCAAATTGTAGAGAATCTGGGTCCAGTGGACGGTTGTGAGCCAGGCGGCGGCGCCCAGAAGGAGTCTCTAGGAAAGCCAATCTGGAGGGTGGGTTGGAGAGAGAACCTAAGGACTCAGGTGGGGCACAATACCATCTCCTGTAGTATGTCGGAGCTGGGCTAGGGGCGGCAGGAGACTGCCAGGAACAGATAGACGCCTCCTGGAACGGAATAGGCCAGGATGGCAACACTAAATGCTGGGCACTGAATTCACGCATCTGCCATTCGGTATTGTCTCGCCTAACGAAGGAGATCCAAAGATCCCTTACCATCCTCGAAAGGAATCGCTGATAATCAGTGAAATCAGCATCGGAGGAGATATGAGCGGGGGTTCCTCTTCCCCTGAGGAGGAAGACGAGGATGATGGAAAGCTCGAATGTCCAGAGGACTCCTGCGGTGGAGGGAATAGGCGAAACACCCACTCATGCATACATCTAACGTATGAAGGGAAGGCTGCCGCAGTAGCTCTGAACGTCTCCCAGGATAACGGACCCATAGGACCGACGTAGCCTGGAAGGGGTGGGGGTGGCTGCAGAGGAATGGGAGAGGGGCACCTGTGAAGAAGCAACTCTCCTCTGCTCTGGCTCTGGAAAATGGAGCCTGAGCTGGCGGGGTTCCGGACAACAAACCAGATCGCAGAACAGAACCCTGGGGATGCGAAACCTGGGAGAGCCTAGAAGGAGATACTCCCCTGTGACGATCCTGAGGCTGCATAGGTGCAAAAGGGCAGCCCACAGCAACGCCACCAGAGGGGTCCCTAGGGCCCAAGAGGGAAAGGAGGGGTCCAGTGCTACGGCTCCTACCCACACCCAGAGGGGTGGCTGGCGAAGGCCGACACACCTCCCCTCGGCCTCTCAACTGCTCAGATTCCGAGGACGCCCTCCTCCTCGACCTCAGTGAAGGGACCTGTCGATTCGGGGTTTTCCTGAGGGAACCCCCTGAAGACACGGTCCCCGACCCCCGCTGAGGAGGTGTGGTAGCGCCAGGAACGGTAGCTACAGCAGCCCCCTCAGGGCGGGTAACCTCTTCCCCAGCCTCCACCACCTCCCCCTCTAAGGACCCCAGACCACCCCCAGTCTGGGTGTCCTCCAAAGGAGAAAGCTGGGGGGACCGAGGAATAGGAGTGCTGGGCCGCCTGACACCACGTCTCACCGGAGTCCCTGACTCAAAAGAATCGGGGTGCCAGGACAGGTCCACATCCGACTCATCCTCCTCGGATGAAGAGGAGACCAGCTGGACCTCAATACTGGTGACCCATGGGCACTCATGAGAAACTGCACCGAGAACGGTGCCGGTGTCACCGGCGGCGCTGGACAACCTCGGACCACCCACAGTGCCCCACCGCCCTCAACACCAGGAGCCAGCACAGCGCCGCCAACAGAGCTGACCAGGCCCATGGTGCCGCATGCGGCGCCGAGAGCCAAAATGACGCCGCCCCGATCACCGGCACCGAGAATGACACCGGGATCCAGAGCGGCACCGGAATGTGGCGTCGAGGGTCCACCAGTGCCGGGCCCAGAAAACTTGGGCAGCAACACTGGGGGAGCCTGCACCTCCGGGGAGGTGACTGTCAAGGCGGTGGCCCCCAGAGGGACCACGGTGTTCCCCCGACACCGCAAAAGAGGCCTCCTCCTCGGCAAGACTAGAAGATGAGGAGGCCTCCTTCTCTCCAGACCATATATGCCTGGGAGGAGACCCGGAGGAAGGGTCTAAAGTTCTTACCTGGGAAGCCCTAGAGCGACGTCGTCCCCCGAGAGTCGGCGGAGCCCTTCCGATCTTAAACGTGCAGACTTCAAGGACTCGGCGGTCCATGGAGAAACAAGCATCGCACGAATCCATATCATGGTTGGGTCCCAGGCAACGTAGACAAACATCATGCCAGTCCGTGATGGAAAAATGCTGGCCACAGAAGCACCGACGCATAGGGACACAGCCCGCTTCCACTTACGTTTGGCTCCCGAACCGGACATGATGAGAAATCAACAGAAAAACACAGCAAAAAGATCCCGGCGCCATAAGGAAAAAACAGAACAGTCTTATTGGCTGATGATAACTTCAACGGCGTTGGGATGAGCAAAAAACGGAGAAGGAGTACGCCATAAGTAGGCCGTGTGCATACTTAAATCTCACCGTGGAGCAGGTGCAGCCTCGGCCGGTGGGAGAAACAGAACTGAGATGGAGGAGGAGTCTGCGTACACCTAACGGCTTCCCTCGCGCGATGACGCAATCACGTCGCTCTCTGGGCGGCCATGAGTGCCGACTCCAACAAAAAAATAAAAAATCTCCCGTGGCGGGTGTGCGCCTCCGGCACAACCCAAGCAGTAATAAATGGTGAAGACCGATAAGGGAAGATCAGCAGAATCATGTCCCACTGATGGGAGAAGAGCTCCCGTCGATGAGGGAGAGTAATGAACACATGTCGATGGGGGAAGCAACCCCGTCGACGGGGCAACAGAGCTCAGCGACAGGAGACATTCAAAAATGAGTTCCACTGGAACAAGGAGGCAGGGGCACTGTGAGGAGCACAGGCCCGGCCCAGTGGAAGTAGAAAATCCAGGGTCTGGGAACAGTACACATGCCCAGGACCAGAGGCAGGAGCCAGGGGTGCTGCAAGTAGAGCACAGGCCCTGGTTCTGGAAGTAGAAGAGCCATGGTCTGGGACTGTTCCACAGGCCTGGCAGAGGCAAAATCGGGTTGGGCTGATGACAGCAGCCCAAGTGAATCCCCAGACCCAGCAAGAGTGCCTGGGCCAGGGAGCAGCAGGTGTACCGTGAGCACTGATGGAACACCAGGCCTGCTGAATAAATGAATCCCCAGACCCAGCAAGAGTGCCTGGGCCTGGGACCAGCAGGGGTACTGTGAGTGGGTCACAGGCCTGCTATGGAAGTCTGGGGTTGCTGAGAGCAAATCCCAGGTCCTGGACCAGAGGCAGAAAACCGGTTCAAGATCAAGCCGAAGACTGCAGCCCAGGAAGTCAGAAGAGCTGACAGTGCAAGCTGAAGCCGGCAGAAAAATGAACAGAGAGTACTGGGCGCTGCCTACTCTTATACTCATCCAGTGGAAGTGATGTGTGGGTAGCCCCCACAGAAGACTGCTGGAAGAAGCTGCCATGTGACAGCGCCACCTGGTGGATACTCCTATAAGTAATGACTTACTGCAACAGACTAGTCCGTAGAAGATCTACTGTTACAGGTGAGTAACCTGTTTTTCTAGGGATGTGGACATTTTGTTCTTATACACACTTGTTGACAGACTCCTTGCAGTTTTCAAGGAGAAGGGAGGCAAGGCGCACACCCCCTACTTAGGAAACAGAGACTGCAGAACTGTTGCCCCAAAACCAGCATCCCGGCATGACTCAAGGTCGATGTGCTAAAGGGTGATGAAGGTGATTGCTGTCTTCCAGATAGCAGCTCGAGAGATTTCCTGGATACAGATGTCCCTGGAAGCAGCCACCGATGCAGCGGTATGGTGGGTAGAATGAGTTCTTATCCCTCTGGGAGGCTCCTTGCCCGCCAACTTACAGCAGAGATCAATGCATGATGTAATCCTTCCGCTAATCGTCCGCTTTGCTGCAGGCCAGCCAGGTGCAGCTTCAGCGCAGGTGACAAACAGCTGGCGAACCTCTCCGCAAACTTCCACTGTCCTCTCCTTATAGTAGGAGAGAGCATGTCTCTGGTCCAGAGTGTGGAGCCTGTACTCGGCACCCGAGCTGTAGTTCGGGTAGAGCACAGGGAGAGTCAATACCTGATTATGGTGAAACTCTGAAACAACCTTTGGGAGGAATTTCGGGTGGGCATACAGGACAACTTTGTCCCTGTGGAAGACCAGATAAGCAGACTCCACCAAAAGTGCCTGGAGCTCCCCAGTCCTTCTGGCGGACGTGATAGCCACCAGGAAGGCCATCTTCCACGACAAATGTGACATCTACACTTGTGCACTGGTGCAAATGGCTTGCCCTTGAGCTTTGCCGAAACCAGCAGTAAATCCCACAGAGGTGGAAGTTCACGCACCGGAGGAGATATGTGATCGAGGCCTTTGAAAAAGCACCAGACCACCTTCTCCTGTGCCACTGTCTGCTGACTGACCCATGCCCAAGGGAAGAGATGGCCGCTTACCTAAGAATCAAGACCAAAGACCAATGGTAGTCTAGAATGCTCACCACCGGATGGGACAGAGATTCTAAGCTCTTGCCCTGACACCAAATGGAAAATCTTTTCCATTTGAAGGCATAGCACTTTCTGGTCGACTCCTTTCTGGATGCTTCCACTACTGTGAGTACATCCTCAGAAAGACCCAAAGCCTGGAACTCTAGCTGCTCAGATACCAGGCTGTCAGGTGCAGGGATTGAAGGTCTGGATGGAGTACCTTCCCCTGACGATATCAGGTCAGGGCATGCTGGAAGACGCCTTGGGAGCCTGTTGCTGAGGCTGAGGAGATCTGGATACCAGAACTGGTGGGGCAAGTCTGGGGCTACCAGGATCACCTGTGCCTTGTCCCTCCTCACCTTGAGAAGCACTCTGTGGATCAAGGGAAAGGGAGGGAAGGTACAGAAGAGGCCTGGGGTCCACTGCCCCGAGAAGGGAGGACAAGCTGTGAACTACCTCTGAATGGAGAGACCACTCGTGGGATGTCTTGCCTATGCGGCTGAGAGCATTTGCCAGTTGATTTGAGGCTCCTGCCACATGGATGGCTAGGAGATCCACCTCCAGTTGGCTCACGAGTGCCCAGATGCGAGGCGCTTCCCTGCACAGCAGCTGGGAGTGCGTGCCGGCCTGCTTGTTGAGGTAGTACATGGTTGTGGCATTGTCCGTCTGGACTTGACCCCGAAGCTGCTGAGCGAATGCTGACAATGCCAGTCTGACCGCTCTGAGCTCCAACAGGTTGATATGGTATCGGGATACCTCGGGGGTCCAGAACCCGTGGGCCCTGTTGTTCCCCATCTGGGCTCCCCAGCCCATGAGAGAGGCATCGGTCATGAGGATGATCGTCGGGGGCGGACATACAAGATCCCTTCCTGCGACCGGTCTAGGACGGTGTACCACTGGAGGGCGTCCCACATCTTCTGGGTCACAGTGATCAACTGGTCGAAATGACCTAGGTGCTGAGTCCACTGGGTGGCCAGCTCCCATTGAAGGGGGCGCATATGCCACCAGGCCCATCGGACCACAGTGGTGCAGGTCGCCATGTAACCCAGAAGATGCAAAAAGTCCCGGGCAGGGAGCAAGTGCCCAACCAGAAATGATTGGGAAAAGGGGAAAAGAACCTCTGCCCTGTCTGCCGGTAGCCGTGCTCTGGCTCGGCAAGAGTCAAGTTCTGCCCCGATGAAGCATATCACCTGAGAAGGCACGAGCTCTGACTTGGCCTCACTGACCAGGCGGCCAAGTTGAGAGCAGGTCTGGAGGGCCAGGTCCCTGGACCTCTCCACCTCTTGCTGGGTGTAACCTGCCAAGAGCCAATCATAAGGGTACACCCTGACCCCTCGACGCCTGAGATGGGCTGCCACCACTGCCATGAATTTGGTGAAGACCCATGGGGCCGATGACAGGCCGAATGGCATGGCTTGGAACTTGTATAGGGTTCCCTCTACCCTGAAGCAGAGGAACCGCTGATGGGACGGACTGACTGGGACATGAAAGAACGTGTCCTGGAGATCCACTGAGCAGAACCACATGTCTTGCTCCAGGGATAGTATGATCTGAGACAGAGTTACCATCCTGAAGGTGCGTGGCCTGAGATACTGATTCAGGTCGTGCAGATCCAGAATGGTACGCCATACCCCCATCCACTTTGGGACCAAGAAGTACCTGGAAACGAACACTGGGTTGACTGAAGGATCTGCCACTCAAACCACTGCCTCCTTGAGGAGGAGCTTGGCTATGACGTCTCTCAGAACCGACCGAGTGTGTGCTGGGACGCTCTCCTCCCGTGGGGTGCGGGCTCGGCTGGGAGGGTACTACGCGAATTCCAGGGGCAGACCCTGGCCAATCACTTCTAAGACCCACCTGTCCGTAGTAACACCGGACTAGGCAGAAAGAAAGTGACGGAGCCGGCCCCCATGGGAAGACCAAAAGCTGGCGTGACAGGGACAGGGGTGGCCAACCCTATCCCGTCACTGGGCAGGCTTGGGAATTAGAGTGTCCAGGACCTGAGCCCCAACCTCCTTGTCTGCGGGACAGCGGAGGCCCGGACTTGGGCTGAGGGCACCAAGTCTGTGTCTGCTGTTGCTGCCCACCATGATAGGAGGGCTGCTGGGCCACAGGAGCAGGGTGCCGAAAAGGCTTTTTCTGCTGCTTCTTGGCACCAGGAGCGCTTTGAGCAGAAGTGGCTGAGTCCAAGGTGGCGCCGAACTGCTCGATTCACTAAAGGTGACCATCCACATGTGGGCCGAAGAGATTGGTGCCCAGGACAGGATCAGTGAGTTTGTGCTGGGTATCCGCCGTAAAGGTGGAAAGCCTCAGCCATGCCCCGTGGCGTGAGGCAACTGTGGCTGCCACCGAACAGGCGCAAGAGTCCCCCAGGCCCAAAGACGACTGAAGCTGCTGCTTGGGAACGGCATGGCTCTGGTCTCGGACCTGCTTGACCGTAGTCTGAAGGTCCACGGGGAGGTGTGGGAGAACTTCATCTAAGGAGCCCAACAGGACATGAGAGAAGTGCGCCATGATGACAGCCGAGCTTGCCTGGTGGAGGCATAAAGAGGAGGCTGCATAGACATTCCTGGCAGTGTGATCCAGTTTCTTGGACTCCTTGCCTGGGGGTCTAACAGTGTCAGCAGAGCTGCCTGTGCATCTGAACACAGAAGCAGGTGGTCACCAACCCCTCATCTGAGGGATGTTCTGTGAACCCTGAGAAGGAAACAGTGGGCACCGCACACTTGCGGGCCATCTGGGCAGACGGCAGGATGCTGCCAGAGTTCCACGACCAAGCCAACAATGGCTTCGGCCACAGGAAAGGCTTCCGTGGGTGTATCCCCTCTTTTATGGATATCATAAGAGGGTACTCCGCCCTTTTCTGGACAGGCTCCAGGGGCATCCCCGTGGATTCGGAGATAAGGCGGAGAATCCCCGGAAATGATGAAGGGCCCTCCTCCATCGACAGACTACCAACAGACTCATCATCCAGAGGGTGAGAGTGTAGGTCAGTGTCATCCGAATCCAAAGAATCTGGATAGACTGGTTGACCACCGAGGTCCCCCTTCAACACGCCTGGGGCGATCAAGCATAAGAGTGACAGATATCCTGCATGGGAGTCCTGTAACCATCCAAGAATCCTTCATAGGAGCCCCCCCCCCCCCCGAAGGCTGTTTAGGTGGCAGCTACACCACAATCGGCGGAGAGATTGATTTTGGCCGAACCGGGACTGGTTTGGCCGACTCCGCGGGCAGAGGAACTAATCTGACCAGTTCCAGAGGAGTCGGCTTCAGCCTAGGAGGCGAAAGCCAAGCGATGGCTGGAGTAGAAACCATGGCCAGCTTCTGTCCGGACAGAACCAGCTGCTGCCACATTAAATCCTTGAGTTTCCGCCGAAGCCTCCCCTCATCCAAGGAGGACGAGGATGACCGGTGGCGTTGCCTCTTTTTGGAGCGTTTTATGCGCCTTCCTCGGCCTGTTGGTCGAAGGGGTCCGAGATCTCGACCTCGATCGGACTGGCAGATTCTGTCGTTCGGGAGACACTGGGGGAACCAATGATTTACCGGATCCAGGACCAGTTCCTCGATGGGATTCTCAGCAAGCTGGGTCTCCTCATCTGGAAAAGGCAGGACCAGAGTCCTAGTCAGAGTTGTAAGCCTCATCGGGCAACAACGGGTCAACGGGATCGAGAGTGATCTCAACCTCGTCGATCGACACCTCGATCGACTGGCCAGACGGTAGGGCCGAGAAGCCAGCAGCCGAGGAAGCAATTTTGACCAAAGTCGATACTGCCGGCTCCTGGGACCGAGACTGAGCCCAACAGCGTCTTCACCAAGACAAAGAGCGTTTCGGATCCTTTTCCTTCTTAAGGGATCGAGAGGAATGCGAGCCCGCAGGTCCCTCGCTCTTAGTGGGGAGGGATTGACACAGCTCTTAGAAGGAACCCGAAAACGTGGAGCCCAGGTTAAGGGGAACAAACATCGACCAAGAAGAGGATTCTGTGGCCCGCACCACTTCTTCTTCAAAGGCCTGCATCTGTTTCAACTGCTTGGTGGACCCTGCAGCCGTGAAGACCGCCCACTGGGCCTCTTTTGATTTCACCAGAGGACTCCGTTTCTCGGGCCTGCCCAACTTAAGATCGTTGCGGATGTTCGGGTGAAACGCAAAGCACATACCGCGGATCGGTGCACAACATGTTTTGGCCACACGGACACCGGTGAAATCCAGGGGAAGATTTATCTTCCATGACAGAGTAACAATAATCACAGTCGTTAGCTCGAATGAGCCGAATTTTTTGAATAACTTCAGGGTTTGAAGCCAGGGTCTACAAAAAGCGTGAGCATAGAGGAGGCAACCTGAATCTTTTAGTGGAAAGGAAGATCTGGCATCATGGGGCGGATCCAAGGGTTATACCACCCGGGTGGGTGGGAGAAGCCAGCCTGAAGACATTCCGGCAAGATTTAAAGGGGAAAGAGACATGCCAACAAGTGTGGATAAGAACAACATATCCACATCCCTAGAAAGATGTCTTTTGATAAAGGATCCCTGGTCCGAAACATATTAAGACGTGCCACTACACTGGCACCTGAATAAACTTGTGCACTTGGAGTCATACGTCGAGCAGCAATTTATTTTGTGGTGGTGAATGTGGGACTTGATGTTTGTTTTACAACAGGAAAATGTAGTTAGTTTTAGGATATCTAAAAAAAATAGGTTAGTGAGGACCTGGGTTCCAGTCCTGGGGCAGGTAGGAGCTGCCAGATAGTGTAGGGGTGGCCCCTGCTGGTAAAATAAAAGCAGTGTCAAACTTTAAAAATAAAAATTAATAAATAGTAGCATTCTAAATAGTTTAAGCTGCATAGCGTGAGCATATTATAAGTGGGTTTTTAGGAAGATGTAGCATTTGGCGGGGAGGACTACCTGGCCCAGCTTCCTTACCTACAATGCAGTTTTGTGCTCATTTATAGCGATTGGCAACTGTTTTATAAAAATAATTGTAATTCTGGTAAAAAACGGTGGTTTTATCTCATTGGTGGCCAGTGGGTGACTATCTCGCATGCCCTGGCTACTGTAACATTGCCCTGGTGGTACAGTGGCTTAATTTGGTTTGCATTGGGTTTCTCAGCTGTAATTTAACATGTTTTTTTAATAGAGTGAATTCCTGTGGAAAGATAAATAAAGTGCTGCTGTGTAAGTTAAAAGTGCAGCGTGGCAACTGTGGGCACCGACTGCGCCTTACAGAGCAGAGGAGAATGCGAGCAGTCGATCGTCAGCACCACAGCAAGCCTTGTGCTTGAAAAGAATTCCCAGGCTGCCTAGGTGGTCACTCCTCTACCACGACCTCAGTCGTGAGTTAGGCTTTGGCCTACTGCCTGAGTGAAGGCGAGAGAGAGAAGCAGGGAAAGGCACTCCTCCCACAGGCAGGACCAACTAGATGAAATTCTACTGTAAAGGCGACAAGCGCCACGGGAACTCGGATCAAGGGACTGTCTCACAAGAAGTAAGCTAAATAAAAATAAATGGGTTCAGTCTTTGTACAGGCCCGGGAGAACCCTGAGGAGAAACAAAAGGCGAAAATGTAAAACAGCTCTGTAGAAACCATTTTGTACAGGAATTAATATGTTTTGCCTGGAGTACCCTTGGCAATTGGGAAGGCATAGTACCACACTAAAAATACATTTTTTACAATATATAACACTATAATGGGGCTAAGGAGAGTTCTAAGTTTAGTATAAAAATAAAGTGAATCCTCAGAAATGCTTAATTTTAAAAACGGAGTAGTTTAAAGACAGGCTCTGTGTCAGAAGTTCCCATACAGTTAGAGAATGCATTCAGTAGATGGATTGTTTTCAAAAAAGTGCGGCCAAGACGTTTTTTTGTCCTATTTATCGCAAATTTGGCAGTCCTATAGAGGAAATGTGCTTAAACAAGGGAGAATAGTATTAATAGTGAAAAATGTAAAATGGAGGAGTCACTAACCTTAACAGGGAGAGTGGGGCCTGGTCAGGCATAATGCATGCAGACAGTTGCACAGGAAGTGGAGCTAAGCATGGGAAAATGAATATTCAATTTTAACTAAAAAAAACTGTTGTGGTCAGTGTGCTTAAAGGAGAAACTGCTATTTCTGAACAAAAGTGAAGTAAAACAATGCTCAGAAATGTGTTAAATATTTAATGTCAGACAAGTTCAAGCCAAAGCAGCTTAGGTTTACTGTGGGTCAATTTCTGCAAAAGAAATTTCAGGAAAAAAGAGATGTAAGCGTTCCAGCTTAAACAGTGAGGAAATGCTTAAACACAGATAAAATGTTTATTTTATGTGCAAAGTGAATGTGTACACAAACGGGACTCAAAGTAAGGAAAAAAGGGAGGAAGCCTTAGAATGTAGGGAAAGGCAGTTGGATTCTAATATCTGTGTATTCCATCATGGCTTATGCTGCTGCAGAAAGAAATGTGATTGGTGCAGAGCCTTAGGACAGGTCAGTGTCCACCCAGTGACCAGAAATTAGCATAGGCAAATTAGTTTGGGGCAAAAAAGTAGCAGCACAGCCAGTATGCAGGGAGTTCAAGCGCGGAGAGCGACCAACAAGGAAGGACCTGAGCCAAGTGAGTGTCCAGTCAGAAGAGGCCTGCTGTGGTCACAGGGCCTGGGGGACAGCCTTCAACTAAAGTAATAGGATTAGGGGATCACCTGTATCCCAGTGTAGGGTCAGACAGGGTAAGTGAGAGCAATGAGAGAACAGATAGCCTGCTGCTTCATGTGCCTGATGATTCACATGTACAAAGTTCTCTTCACAGAAAAAATGGTGCAGCCTGAAGCATTCATCGCTTCTCTATATCACCACATCTGCCTGCTCCAGTGGGCCCTCTCAGAAGTTTTCTCAGAAGATTTTCCAAGCAATCTAAGGAATGTGGTATTGTAAAAACTTATTGCTACAATTTTGGGGACTATTTCAAAAGTCAAGTGACACTGAAGTGAAAGTAGTTTACCTCAGTCCTTCTACATCTGCAAGACCTTTGTCATTTCAAGGACTGATGGGGAAAAATGTCCTAGCTTTTAATGTGCCAGTATGTGATAAGATGTTACATGCCATTGTTTTCCTAACTGTTAAACGTGTTTGTCTGTTGTAGAACAATGTTAAATGATTTAACTGTGTTAAAGCTATAGAGTTATGCCGGCCTGGTGGCACGGAGGGTTGAGGCGCTAGATACCACATCTCATGCAACGCTGGTGACCAGGGTTCGGGAATGAGCCCGGATCAGCAGGGGGGAAGAGAAGATTGAGCGTCTGGAGGACTGCTCTCCTCTCTCGGGGAGGGAGGGATCGCTGTCCCACTCATTGATTTCCCTCTGGCAGTGGCTGGAAGAGATGAGAGTCGGGAGGAATGTTGCCGGCGTACGCTGTCGGCGGGGAAAATTGAGGAAAAAGGAGCTTGCAGGCTTCGTGATGTCTCTCCTGCACCTGTCCCGGCTCCCCAGATATCTGGATTTCACTCTGGGGATGGGGAAAATCCGGCGCCCCTTCATCTTGGCCCTGTCAGTGGGGGTGAGGGGAACCCATGGGGGATTGCAGGGGAAGTTGGGTGGGGAATGGAAAGCCAGAGACTGAGTCCCTCCGAGGGAGGGACCGGAGCCACCTGCCAGGCTCCCCATGAGCATAAAAGAAAGAACAAAAAAAAAGCTATAGCCTTAAATAAATTGTAATTGTGTATGTACATACCAGGGTGGGGTATCTGGTGTAAGGGGTCAGTGGGCTAAGGGGGATCAGGCCTAGTAGCCACTGCTCGCCCTTAAGACTACAGTGTAAACAAGCTCTGGGATTAAGGCCACGGAGGGTGCTTATCCTGGAACTAGTTTGTGTTCTGGAGGGCAGGTAGGTGGTGTGTGCCTGCAGTCTCCAGGGGAAGTGTGGTGGGGTGTTGCCAGTCCTGCAGCATCTCTCTCCCTTGGCAACTCTCAGCTACACCAGTTGGGGAGTTAAGGAATGGTATTCAGGTTGTACCCAACTGGAAGGGTGTTGTCAGGTGAAGAGGCAAAGAAACGAAAATTATGTACCTACTGTAATTCTTGATCTTCCTGTGTATCTTCATTCATCACTGGTGGGTGGTTGGCCGAAGACAAGCACCCTTTTTTTTTTTTTTTTTTATTTGGTGGGAGGGCCGCCACAGTCCTCAGGCCACATTGTGTGACACCCGCTGGTTGGCCAGTAACCGCTGTTGGCTCCTCCTCCACCTCAGTTCTGCCCAGAGAGACAGAGGAAATCAAGAGAAAGAGAAAATAAGGGTGGGGCAAGGGAGCTCGAGAGACAGCAAAAGGAAAGGATGTAAACTGAAAAGAAATAGGCTGACCAGAGGACAGACGAGGAGAAGGACCTGAAAGGCCCCAGTCCCTGGATGGTCAGAAGGGCAGGAAGGGAATGATAGAGAATGAGAGAGAATTAAGGGATGGGGGCAAGACCCATCCAGGATATAGAGCTGGCAAGCGAGATCTCCCAGAGGGTAAGAATTCAACAGGGAGATTCCGAGGGAACTCTGAAGAATCCTGCTAAGATGGGTAAGCCTCCCTCCTGAACCCTTAACCCCATGGAGGACCCCCCCCCCCATTACTGTTTATCAGGAGAATGCACAGGGTTGGGGGGGGGGAATAAGGAATCCCACTATTAAAGTGTCCCTCCCCAAAGGGGAGGGAGCCAGCAAAGGGTTAGAATTCAAGGGTGGGGTGGAGGAAGTTTCAGTCAGCCCCAGAACCCCACCCCCCATCCCAGGAGACCCGAAGGTTGGCACACCCCAGGGAATTAGCAGACCCCCAAGATCAGGCCCAGGACAATGGGGAGGGGCCCACCAGCAGTCCCTGCGTTGGCCCAGACAGAGGTCCTACTTGCACTCCTCTGAGACCCTCTCAGAGGCCTCCTAGAAGGTCACCAGGAGAAGAAAGGGAGGAAAAAAAAACAGCAGGGTCCCATGGAAGAGAACGAGCAGGGAGGGGACACAGCTCATGGACTGACGCCTTGTGAGGGGAAGGTGGGTGGGAGTCAGTCATGAATGGTGAAGATACACAGGAAGATAAAGAATTATGGTAGGTACATAATTTTCATATCTTCCCTGTGTCAATCTTCACTATTCATCACTGGTGGGTGATTACCAAGCACCCCCCCCCCAAAGGGGGCCCAGTAAATCCCTGAGAGAATAACATCCCTCAGCCCCTACCCCCATGGGGAGAGACCCTCCACTGGCCAGTTAGACCTGGGACTGATCAGGGCAAGGAGGGGTCCCCCGTCCCCTTGGGGAAGGAAGGAAGACATCGCTGCAATTCCAGTCTCACCCTGCGGGAAAAGAGATGGGTCACAAGATGTGCAAGAACAAGGGGGCACAATTTGAAGATAGAGGAGGGGCGGCTCAGAGGTAATGCAAGGAAGTATTTTTTCACAGAGAGGGTTGTGGACGCGAGGAACAGCCTCCCTGAGGAGGTCATGGAGTCAAGAACAGTGGAGGAATTCAAGAATGCATGGGACAGACATAAGGCACTCCTAGTGGGGGGTAGGAGGAAGTAAGCTGTTGGTTAACTAGGATCTGCAGCTTATCTGTTAGGTAGGAAAATGGGCAGACTAGGTGGGCCAAGCGGTCCTTATCTGCTGTCAAATTCTAGGTTTCTATAGGTCCCCCGGAAAGAGGAGGCCAGTAACCTACACCGGGCCAAAGGTGACAACCTCGAAAGGCGAAGCCATGTCGTTCGCCTAATGCAGATCGTTGTCCCTGCAAGTCATGAAGCGACTTCATTGGTGTTGTATGATGCCCTTGACTGGTGCCTTGCCAGCTCCAGACCTATAGCAGAGAGAGCTACGGCTGCCGGGTAGCCTCCGAATTGGGCAGCAATGCTAGAGCCCGGCCCAGCATTGCCCACAGATGCCTGTTATATGCAGCGTGGTGCACCTGATGTGAAACAATGGATAGTACCATCCGTGCAGAGTAGAAAACTCTCTGCCCCAGACGATCGAACTCCTCAGAGTCAGGATCCGGGGGTCGGTCACGGACCGGATGTCTATGTCCAGAAGGGGTATCCAGATGTGTCAATCTTGAAGTGGAATGAGGCAGAGAGCCTGGTGACCCCTGGGGTGCACAATTCACCTCTAGCAGTCCATGGGGGTTGGAACTGTGCCATACGGATGCTGCCAGGTGTTGTATGATGCCTCCTGGAAGGGAACTGGCCAGAAAGGAACCACCAAACAGTGTGTCCAAAATTTGCGTAAGAAGGCTTGCGTCGAACATTCGGTATTGTGACAAAAGCAGGTAATCTGCAAGTCCCTGACCAGCCTCGCTAGGAAGCGCTGATACTGGGTTTGATCGGAGTCTGAGGATACATGGACAAAGGATTCCTCTTCCTCAGTGGAAGAAGACGAAGAGGCAGAGGAGCTTGCAGAGTCAGACTCAGGCTCCGGCAGTTGAAAGACCTGTTCGTCCACAGCCCTAACATACTGGGGGAAATCCGCAGCCTGGGATCTGAACTGTTCCCAGGTCAAAGGTCCCGAAGGGCCAACATGGCCTGGAAGTGGGGAGCTGGACACAATGGCATGGGCGAACGTGTCACCATATGTGACGTGCCTCTGACAGGGCTGGAAGACCCAACAGGCAATCCTGGCATAACAGGACATCCGCAGGTCTGTAAATTCACCGACCTATTAAAAAAAGTAAAGCACTCAGGACTGAGTCCTGTAGGAGAAGCTTCCCTATTAGGGAACCGGGGCCGCATGACTCGAGAAGGGTGGTCCCCAGCTCCACGCAATGAAGACTCCCTCAAAGAGGATGACGGAGAGAACCTGGGTTCAGCACTGCGGCTCCTTCCCAGGATCCGGAGGGGTGCCGCCATCCCTCACCCCGTCCCCTCAACTCCATCGACTCCGAGGAAGCCCTCTTCCTCGCACTCTGTGCAAAAGAACCTTCCAATTCCTGCGACTCCCCAAGGAGAGTCGCAGAGGGAGGGAGGGAGGTCTTGACCTTGATAGAGGGGATGCCACCAGGGACGGCAGTCACCCCCTTCCCCAAAGCCTGAACCACCGCCCCCGCAGCAGCGGGACTGCCAGCACGCACCTGACCCGTCGAGCCACTGGAGCTGCAGGAGGGAGCACCTGGGAAGGCGCAAGAGTACTTGGCCGCGGAGAAACCTCCAACTCAGAGGACTCAGGCTGCCAGTCCGGATCAGCCTCCAAATCATCTGGCTCTGAAGAGGAGATGATCCAGAAGAGCTCTGAACCGGTGGCCCTGGGGGCTCTCCCGCCTGCGGTGCCACAAGTAGAGCCACGGGCCGGCCTCGTAGCCCTCACGGTGTCGCCCCAATCACCAGAGCCGCGAACAGCCCCAGGATCTGAGGGGAGCAGAGAAACGCCCCACGCAGGGACCCGCAGCCATGGGCCCACACAACGGGGGAGCCTGCACCTCTGAAGAGGTGACTGCCAGAGAGCTGCTCCTGGCCTGGCCCCGAGTGGAGCCAGACTGGACCTACGGCACCATGGTAGCAACCTCCTGTATGGCAAGGCAAGAAGAGGAGGAGGTCCCCTCTTCACCAGATTGTGTAGGCCCAGGAAGGGACCCAGAGGAAGGGCCGAGAGTCCTGCACGTAGACAAACGAGAACAATGACGCCCTACAAAAGTCGGCGGAGCCCTGCAGACTTTTAACGCGGTGGTCCACAGAGAAGCAGGCATCACAGGTGTCCATGTCGTGCTGGGGTCCAAGGCAGGTGCGGCAAACATTATGCCGGTCAGTAACTGAGAGCTGTCGGCCACAGGGCACTGACACATAAGAGGCTGACCCGTGTTCTTCAAACGTTTCTTGTCCAGAGGACCAGGCATGATGCGACGGTAACTAAACACAAAAACAGTAATAGACTCAATGCCGCTTAATAAAAAGGAAAGATCTTACCAGCTGGAAGATAAACATAGAAACATTGAATTTGATGGCAGATAAGGACCACTTGGCCAACCCAGTCTGCCCATTTCCCTACCTAATGGATAAGCTGCAGATCCTAGTTAACCAACAACATACTTCCTCCTACCCCCAACCCCTAGAATTGCCTTATGACTGTCCCATGCATTCTTGAATTCCACCACTGTTTTTAACTCCACAACCTCCTCAGGAAGGCCGTTCCATGCATTCAAAACCCTCTCTGTGAAAAAATAATTCCTCACACTACCTCTGAGCTGTCCCCCCTCTATCTTCAAATTGTACCCCCTTGTTCTTGCACACCTCTTTTTCTGAAAGATGCTATCCTCTTGGACTTTGTTGATTCCCTTGAGGTACTTGAAAGTTTCTCTCATGTCCCCCCTCTCCCTCCTTTCGTCGAGGCTATACATATTAAGGTCCTTAAGCCTCTCTTCATATGTCTTCTGGTGCAGACCCTTCACCATTTCAGTTGCCCTCCTCTGGACTGCCTCCCACCTGTCTGTGTCCTTGCGGAGACTGGATCTCCAGAACTGCACGCAGTACTCCAGATGGGGTCTCACCAACTGTCTGTACAGAGGGATAACAACTTCCTGTTTTCTACTGATGCCTCTCCCTATGCATGCTAGTATCCCCCAGCCCTCCTTACTGCCCTCTCACACTGCTTGCCCACCTTTAGGTCATTTGATATAACTACCCCCAGATCCCTTTCCATTTCTGTTGTTAGTATCTCACCCCCACTGTGTACTCTTCCCCTGGGTTTTTGTTTCCCTGTTGCATTACTTTGCACTTTTTAGCACTGAATCTAAGCTGCCATACTTTTGACCATTCCTCCAACCTTGCCAAGTCCCTTCTCTTCCTTTCCACCCCACCTTGTGTATCAACTCAGTTGCAGATCTTTGTGTCATTTGCAAAGAGACATGCTTTTCCTTCCAGTCTCTCTGCAAAGTCACTTATAAAGACATTGAAAAGGACCGGTCCTAGTACTGAACCCTGCGGTACCCGACTAGTAACCCCCATTTCTTCAGAGTGGACTCCGTTTACTATTACCCTCTGTGTCCTGTTCTCCAGCCAATTCTTTACCCAGGCTACCAACGGCATCAAGTGGGCTGCAGAACCGAGACGGAGCCAACCAGTGATGAAGTCGAAGAAGTTCAGTGTCAATATGGCCCAGAGGAACAACGGCTTAGAGTAACAAGACTTCGATGTCAGACTTAGGCCGCAATGTTGCAGTGCAAATTCCGAGGTGCTGTCTTAACAGCGGGAGAAGAAAAACTGAAGTGGAGGAGGAGCCAACAGCCGTTACTGGCCAACCCCATGAGCGCCACGCAATGAGTTGGCCTCGTGGGAAGCGCCAATGGCACCAGCTCCTCCCTCCTACCAAAAAAAAAAAAGCTCCCGCAGGGTGCTTGTCTCCAGCCAACCACCCACCAGTGATAAATGGTGAAGACTGCCACACAGAAGATCTTTTACTGTGTGGAATAGTCCTGAATGTGGCCAGAGGGTAATGCAGTTGTGGCATCCTTATAAGTTGTCACTCACAGGTGCCTGCCACAAGATGTTTGGCATGCTTGGTGTGCCAAGATGAACGAGGTGTGTGCTGCCAAGAAAACTCTTCGACCCCAGGCATCAAACTCAGCAGAGACAGACTCTAAGGGATGGTCATGTACTGGGTGCCTATGCCAAGAGATAAAAACCTTTAAAATAGAGGCAGAACCCTCGGTTCCAAGGAACCGGTGAGGGAATCGCGAATATAAATAAACTACTAAAACACTAATTTACTATGCTAAACAATGTTCCTAAGGCAGCAATTTAAAATTAAACTGAAAATGAGCACTTATCTACAGATAAACTTTAGTCAGAGACAGTCCAAGGAGAGCTCTCCAGGGCGTCCTTACTAGGCAGGCGGAGTAAAGAATCTGAAGCACTCAGAGTGCAGCAGTTGCTAGGGCAGCAGTTTGAAAGTGGCACGAGCCAACTGAGAGTTCCATAATTTGCATAAAATTCCATCTCTCCAGGCAGTTCAACACGAGGCTGACTGCATTAAGTTTGATCATAATGAGTGATTCCTGGGGTTAGAAGGGCTCTGATGTCGAAGAGGTCTGTGACCGGAAACAGAAACCGGCAACTCCAGAGGAGGAGACCGGCAACTGAACCCAATGACCGACCGTCGACGCGCAGACATACCAGAGAGTGACCTTGAGTGATGCCTTTCCTTTTTGACCTGTGGGCGAAGAAGAGCTCGAGGCAGCAAACGTGCCGAGAATGCGACGTTTTTTCTTTTATGCTTCTGGGACCGCCTCCTCGGGCACTGGACGGTCCATTGTCAGACCCCACCTCCGGAGAGGGCGGCGGACCGGACCCAGCCCGGCTGACTGAACAGCTTTCAAACAAAGTCTCCCTACCGTTACCTGCCCACTCATGGTCGACTCAGTCAATGTAGGCAAATACTTCTTTTTTGCAATAAGAATAAATTATAGTAAGTGGTACTTATTCGAGAAATGCTACAAAATAATAAACTGAAAACTATGCTGCTAGTTTGAAGTTTGACTCCCGGCGGGCGAGCGACGTTGTCACTGTAGCGCACTTGACGGCGGGAAAAAAGGAATTGAGGTGGTTGGAGGGTTGACGCCGAGACAGTCATTGCTGCACAAGCCGAGGCTCGCGGCGCCGCTCCTCGCGGCTCCATCTCTGGGGCTGACCCTCTTGTAAAAAAGTTTGCTCCCGCTGAGTCCTAGCACCTCCGGCGCAGATCCCCATCAGTGTGAATGAGTGGTGCAGACTTTATGTCCAGGAAGATTGTGGAGTTCTGATTTATCTAGAAGGGTGGCCCCCAGTGTCTGCACACCAACCTGCTGCCATTTGCAGTTCTTGACTGTGGGAAGCTGTTGCTGAGGTAGTACGTAGTCGTCATTTTGTCTGCCGGGACTTGGACGACCTTACCCCAAACATGTGCTGCGAGTGCCAGATGCACTACCCAGAGCTCCAGCAGTCTGATTTGATATCGGAACTCCTTGGGGATCCAGAGCCCATGGACTCTGTGGTCCCCCAGATGGGCACCCCAGCCCAGCAGGAATGCATCAGTCGTAAGAGTGACCATCGGCTCTGGGTGGAAAAATGGGACCACTTCCCGGAGATGTTCTGGGATAAGCAGTGTTAGTGGCTTAGCATGTAGCACACTCGCCTCTGAGGCTGGGAGATCAGAAGGCTGTGGGTTCTATCCCCACACCAGGCACTTGGGTTAAATCCCAATACTGACACTGTAGTGCAGCATGAGGAGGGTGCTGCACTCCTGAGGAGCCGTCTTTCGGATGAGATGTTAAACCGAGGTCCCATCCCGTTCTGGTGGATGTTAAAGATCCCATGGCACTTCTTGAAAAGAGTAGGGGAATTTCCCTGGTGCCCTGGCCAAATATCCCCCCCATTCACTAAAAATACCACCAACAGCTTAATCTGGTTCAACGTCAGTTGGCATGCATCTGTATCCTCCTCCATTGGGTTGTGCCTGAAAATAGGCAGAACTTGTCTAGTGCACTTACCCGGTCAACAAAAACTAAAATAAATAAGTTACCACTGGATGGCATCCCACATCTCATGTGTCACCATGACCGGCTGACTGAGGTGACTGTGACACTTAGACCACTGCCTGGCTAGCTCCCACTGCAGGGAGCGCATCCTCTAGTGGGCCCAAAAGACCATGCCCGTCCAAGCCGCCATAAATCCCAGGAAACACAAGAAGTTCCCAGCAGGGTGCAATTGCCCAACACAAAATGAGCAGGCAGAGAAGGTAAGATCCTCCAAATTGCATGCTGGGAGTCGGGCAGTGGCCTGATGGGAGTTGAGTTCCACCCCGATGAATTGGATCACCTGCGAAGGACCGGGTTCTGATCTGGCCTCGTTGACCAGGAGGCCGAGAGCCGAGCAGGTCTGGAGGGTCAAGTCCCTGGACCGTTTCACCTCCAACCTGAAGAGCCCTGCGATCAGCCAGTCATCCAGGTAGGTGTACAACCAAACTCCATGGCGGTGCAGGAATGCTGCCACCACTGCTATACACTTGTTGAAGACCCTGGGGGCCAAGGAGAGTCTGAACGGCATGGCTTATAACTCATACAGGGTTCCTTCCTAGTGGAACCGGAGGAACCGCCAGTAGTATGGACAGATGCGGACGTGAAAGAAGGCATCCTGGAGGACCAGGTAGCAGAACCACTTGTCCTGCTCCAGGGACAGAATGATCTCATTCACAGTGACCATTCAGAACTTGAGCAGCCGAAGATACTGATTCAGGTTGTGCAGGTCTCGTTTGTTTCAGAACAAGAAAATATCTGGAGACAAACCCAGGACTGGCCACAGCATCCAGGACACATACCACTGCGCCTCCTTCTGGAGGAGAAGTGCGAAGTCCTCCCGAAGTGCGGACAACATGTCCACAGGCACAGCACCCTCCCAATGGGGCATGGGCTCAGCTGGCCGGAGGAGCCTCGAACTCCAGAGGCAGACTGCAGTCGAACACCTGGAGCACCCACATGTCCAAGGTAATGGCGGACCAGGCAGAAGCGAAGTGGCAGAGCTGACCCCCCATGGGAGGACCTGGGGAGAGCTGGACGGGAAGGGGCACCCATCAATTTCTGAAACTAATCAGTCCTGTTTTCTTTTTGGATCTCTCGAACATGCCCAACTGTCAGGAGACCACAAAAACAGCATCAGATAGGAAAAGGAACAAATGCGTTCAGTTCCCAAAACAGCCATAAATAAGTGTACCAAAACAGAGACTCTGAATGTAGTGCTCGGTTCCCCAAAATAGGGAGGAACTGGAATGGCTCCTGGGCAGAAGCCAAAAAAGAAGTAAAAAACTCAGGAGAAAAGCTGCTACAATTCTTTAGAAAAGGAACCAGAGCATATAAGCTGAGAAGGATAAAACAGTGAGAAAAAGAGCAGTAAAACCCACTGTGAGAAAAAGCATAGTAAAACCCAGTGAGGAGACAGCTCCCCTCAGTTTCCTGGAACCGAGAACAAGTGTTAAAATTTGAAAATTCTAAGCTAACTAACCTGTCAAAATGATACTTGGGGCAGCATTTAAAATATCTGTTCTGACACGGAAAATAAGAAATACAGTGAGATGCTGAGGAGAGCTCTCCGAGGTGTCTTAACTAGGCCGGCAGAGAAATGAATCTGAGTGGTTTAGAAAGCAGCAGCACCTACGGGCAGCTGTTTGAATTGCTGCATGAGCCAATGATGCATTCCATCATTTACATACATTCCAATCTCTATGGGGCAGTTCAACACAGGAGGCTGACTGCATTAGTTACGCATACTGAAGGATTACTGGGGCCAAAGGTTAAACTGGGCAGGAACTGTCTGGAACTCAGTTCCACCTTCTCTGACACCTTTCTCCATAGAATACTACTGGAAAGTTCCACCTCCTAACGATGACAGTTCCACCTCCTACAAATTCAGAGATTACAGTTCCACCTCCTAAACATTTCCAATGTAATCACTGACTGGTGATTGAAAAGCGGTTTTCCAGGTCAGGAACTTGAAATCGCACACGTAGTTAGAAGCTCAGAGGGTTCAGGACTGAGCATGCCTAGCACGAGGTTAAGATCCCAGGGAGCAACCGTCTTCCTGACCAGGGGCCTCGAGTGCAAAATTCTCTTGAGAAATCTCTTGAAAAGAGGCAGTTGAGCCAGGGTCATGTTCTGGACTGGCTCGTGATAAGTCTAAACTACACAGAGGTGGACCTTTACAGAGGAATATTGCAGCCCAGCATCTGAAAGATCTAATAAGTACTCCAAAACCTTGTCTGGTGGACACTGGAATGGGTCCATACAGATCTTGGCACCCCATTCTGAGAAGTGTTTCCATTTGGCTGTGTACGTTTTCCTAGTGGAAGGTTTACATGCTGGCAGGAGGATTTCTGAGACCCTTTGAGAAATCTTAAACCTTCTCACCTCTATCTCCTCAGGAGTCAGGCATGGAGATGAAGGGAGCACAGGCTGGGATGGACCAGGGATCCCTGTGTCCGAAGGTACATCAGTAGCGGTAGTTACCTCAGAAGGACCACTGACAACCTGTTATTCATGGTAAACCAAATCTGTCACAGCCAGTATGGCACAATGAGAATAATTTTGCCCTCGTGTGCCTCCAATCTGAACAGCACCCTCTGAACTAGTGGAAGAGGAGGAAATGCATACAGAAAGTGATTTGTCCACCGCAGCCTGAATGCATCTTGACAGAAAATACCAGGTTCTGGATTTTTGGAGCAGAATTGAGGCAGTTTTTGCATTAAGTGGGGACGCAAAGAGGTCCAGTTTTGGAGTACCCCACTCATCGAAGACAGACTGAACGATGTCTGGTGCAACGACTTGTGAGGATCTGATTCTCTCCTGCTGAGTTAGTCTGCCAGATTGTTGAGCCCCTAGTAGATAAACTGCTAAGATCAGACCATTCTGCTCAAGGCACCACTCCCATACCCTCATAGCTTCTCTGCAGTGTGCCCCCACCACACTTGTTGATGTAATACATCACTGCTTTGTTGTCCATCTGTAGAAGAATTACTTTGTGAAGGGCAACATCCACCAATGCTCGAAGAGAGTAAAGTACTGCCCTCATGTCCAGAACATTGATATGGAGGTGAGACTCCATTTGAGTCCAGACTCCTTGAGTGTGATGGCCCTGACAGTGAGCTCCCCACCTGAGGAGAGATGCATCCGTGGTGAGGACTATCTGAGATTCTAGCAGAGCAAATGGAGATGCTGAAGAGGGTTTTCCTCCTGTGTCCACCATGCAAGTGATAGCCCTTGGCCAGTTCTGTTATTTTGATGGGGTAAAATAAAAATTAAATGCGTACCATAATTCCTGATCTTTCTGCATCTTCACCATTCATCACCTTTGGGTATTGTGGCGGAGGTCATGACCCATGAGACTTTTTTTTTTTTTGGAAGGCGAGGTCGACGTACCTATCGTGCCACCCCAGAGGCCACGTGCACTGCGTGGTGCTCACGGGTTGGCCGTTAGGTGTCATCGACCCCGCCCTCCCACCAGTACTGAGTCGCCTTAGAGTAAGAAAAGGTTGGGAGGGAGGGACAGGGAGTCCAAGGGACAGATAAAGGAAAAGATATACAAACTAAAAGGAGAAATAAACAACTGCGAGGACAGAAAGAGAGTTGGAAATCTAAGGAGATTGGGAAGGGGCCCCAATCTCTGGAGAGAAGAGGAGGGAGGGAAGAATTAGAAGTATGGATGGGGGGGGGGGGGAGACATACCCTGAAGCCTTGACCTGTCTCCAGATTGTATAGGAACTGCAAAGGAGTAGCCAGAAGGCTACACTGCCAGAATTCAAGGCACAAAATCACTGACAATAACTCCAACATAAGCAGAAGTGGTTATTCTGGAAGAAAAGACAGGATACAGGGCTGAACCCCGAAACCAAATCTGGAGGTAAGAAACAAGTTTCGTAAATTAATTTGAGGGTTGAGTCCCTAAGGACAAGAACGAGGGAGAACAGCGGAAAGGGGGAGAGAGAGAGAGAGAAAAGAAGAGAGGGCAACCACCAACCCCACAGGGGTGGAGCCGAGGCACTGAGGAAAGAAGTACCCTCTCCCCTGATCACTCTCCCCCCTGACAGAATGTAAAAAATCCCCCTGTGTGCCCAAGGTCACCCCGCTCCTGACAGGTGGAAAGGAAAGGGGGGAGAAGGGAGGCCACACAGAGAGAGGGGGACCCAGAGACTGAAGCCCCAGGGGGATGGACTGTGGGATTGTGATGAATGGCGAAGATGAACAGAAAGATCAGGAATTACGGTAGGTACGTAATTTTCATATCTTCACTGTGTCAGTCTTCACCATTCATCACCTATGGGTGAGTACCAAGCCCCCGCGAAGGGGGCCCTGGACCCTAAAGGACTAAGTACCTTAGCTCTCAGTGGGTGGCACACTGGGAGAGAGAACCTTCACAGGTCTGGAGAGGCCCAAGATTGGGAAGAGTGAGACAGTGGCCCCTCGGAGGGGGCAGGAGGTTGCCCCGACAGACGCCGCCTCACTCTACGGGAGAAAGAACAGGTTACTCACCTGTAACAGTAGTTCTAGGAGTGGTATATGTTGTTCATCCACACTTATTGGCATGTCCCTTTCCTCTTTAAGGATCACCGGAAGTCTTCAGGCTGGCTACTCCCACCCACCCGGGTGGTATATACCTCAGCTCCACCCCATGATGCCAGATCTTAGCCCTGTTGAAGCCAGGTGTTGTTCGTCTGCAACCGGGGAGGTCGGGTGGGTCCGTGTGGATGAACAACATATACCACACCTAGAACTACTGTTACAGGTGAGTGACATGTTCTTCTAGGATCGTGGATATGTTGTTCATCTACACTTATTGGCAGACTCCTAGCAGTTCTCCGGGAGGAGGGAGGCAAGGTGCACACCCCCTACTTAGGGAACAGAGATCGGAGAACTGAGGCCCCAAAACCAGCATCCCGGTGTGACTCAGCGTTGATGTGGTAGTGGGTAATGAAGGTGTTTGCTGACTTCCAGGTAGCAGCCCGAAAGATTTCCTAGATAGGGATGTCCCTGGAAGCAGCCACTGATGCAGCAGTATGGTGGGTAGAATGAGCTCTTATCCCACTGGGCGGCTCCTTGCCCGCCAAATCATAGCACAGACTGATGCATGATGTAATCCATCTTGCAATAGTCCGCTTCGCTGCAGGTCTGCAAGAAGCGGCTTCAGCATAGGTGACAAACAGCTGGTGAACCTCTCCCCAAATTTCTGCCATCCTCTCCTTGTAATAGGAGACAGCACATCTCAGGTCCAAGGTATGGAGCCTGTACTCGGTCTCCGAGGTGTAATTAGGGTAGTATACCGGCAGAGTCAACACCTGGTTAAGGTGAAACTCTGACACCACCTTCGGAAGGAATTTCGGGTGGGGGCGCAGGAAAACTGTGTCCCTGTGGAAGAACAGATAAGGGGAGTCCACCGAAAGTGCCTGGAGCTCCCCTGTCCTTCTGGCTGACGTGATAGCCACCAAGAAGGCCGTCTTCCACGACGAAGTGTGACAAGTGTGGGCTGGCAGTATAGCCTAGAGGTTAGAGGAACAAGGTATGAACGAGCTTGATACAAACAGCAGACCAGACCTGAGTTTGATTCTCACAACCTCCACTTGTATACTGTGACACTCTGAGCAAGTCACCTAACTACCCAGTGCTCCCAGGTCGCCCCTGAAAACAGGCACTTGTGCCTAGCAGGTCTTACCCAGTTACCAAAGACTAAAATAAAAAAATTTAAAAATAACCCACACTTGTGCATGGGTTCGAATGGCTTGCCCATGAGCTTTGCCAGTACCAGCAACAGGTCCCATGGAGGTGGAGGTTCATGCACCAGAGGGGATATGTGATCCAGGCCTTTGAGAAAGCGCCAAACCACTGTCTCCTGCACCGTCGGCTGACCGGCCTGCGCCCGGTAAGCAGAGATGGCTGCCAGGTGCACCCTAATAGTCGATGACCGAAGACCCGCTTTGGAGAGAGACCAAAGGTAGTCGAGACTGTTAGCCACTGGACAGGACAGAGGGTCTAGGCCCTTGTCCTGACACCAAAAGGAAAACTGCTTCCATTTGAAGGCATAACACTTCCTAGTCGAATCCTTTCTAGATGCCTCCACCACAGTGTAGACATCTTCGGAAAGACCCAAAGCCTGGAACTCTAGCCACTCAGGTACCAGGCTGTGAAGTGCAGGGATTGAAGGTCCAGATGGAATACCTTCCCCTGGATCAGAGATATCTGGCCCGGGCGTGTACAAAGCTGCTCCAGGGGCCTGCAGCTGAGGCTGAGGAGATCTGCATACCAGAACTGGCGCAGCCAATCTGGGGCTACCAGGATCACCTTTGCCTTGTCCCTCATCACCTTGAGTAACACCTTGAGAATCAAGGGAAATGGCGGGAAGGTGTAGAGGAGACCTGGAGTCCACAACCTCGAGACGGCATCCCCCTGCAGCGAGCCCTGCTTGGGAGGGGGGGGGGAGGCGGACATGAAACAGCCTCAGCTTGGTGTTTTCCCTGGAGGCAACAGGTCCACCATGGGTTTGCCCCAACGGGAGAACAGACTGTAAGCTACCTCTGGATGAAGAGACCACTCGTGGGATGTCTGGCCTAAGCGGCTGAGAGCATCCGCCAGATGGTTCGAGGCTCCTGCCACATGGAAGGCTAGGAAATCCACCTCCAAGCGGCTCACAAGGGTCCGGATGCAGAGCGCCTCCTTGCACAGCAAACAGGAGTGCATGCCGCCCTGTTTGTTGAGACAGTACATGATCGTGGTATTGTCCGTCTGGACTTGAACCACTTGACCCCGGAGCTGAGGAGCTAAAGCTGACAGTGCCAGTCTGACTGCTCAGAGCTCCAACAGGTTGATAAGGCATGTGGGCTCCCCAGCCCATGAGAGAGGCATCGGTCGTGAGAACAACCACTGGCTCAGGGTGAACAAACGGGATCCCTTCCTGCAGTTGGTCTGGGGCGGTCCACCATTGGAGAGCGTCCCACATCTTCTGGGTTACAGTGCTCAGCTGGTCGAACTGACCATGGGCGGCCAGCTCCCACTGAAGGGGGCGCATGTGCCACCGGGCCGAACGGACCACCGAGGTGCACACCGCCATGTAACCCAGAAGGTGCAGAAAGTCCCAGGCAGGGCGCAGCTGCCCAACCAGAAATGATTGGGCAAAGGAGGAAAGAACCTCCGCCCTGTCAGCCGGGAGCCAAGCTCTGGCTTGACAAGAGTCGAGCTCTGCCCCGTCAAAGCCCATCACATGAGAAGGCATGAGTTCTGACTTGGCCTTGTTGATTAGGAGGCCGAGTTGGGAGCAGGTCTTGAGGGCCAGATCGCTGGCTCTCTCCACCTCCTGTAGGGAGTGACCTGCCAGAAGCCAGTCATCGAGGTAGGGGTAAATTCTGATCCTCCGACGCCGTAGATGGTCCGCCACCACTGCAATGCATTTGGTGAAGACTCATGGGGCCGATGACAGGCTGAACAGCATGGCTCGGAACAAAGAGCCAACTGGGTGTTAACGGAAATCCGTTCCTCCCGAGGGGCGCGGGCTCGGCTGGGAGGGTACTGCTCGAACTCTAGAGGCAGTCCCTAACTGACCACTTCAAGAACCCACCTGTCCAAAGTGACAGCGGACCAGGCAGAAAGGAAGTGGTGGAGCCGGCCCCCCATGGGAGGACCCAGAGCTGTCGTGACAGGAGTAGGGGTGGCAGCCCCCACCCCGTCACTGAGCAGGCTTGGAGGATGAGGCGGCGGCTATAGGACCTGAGCCTTGGCCTCCTTTGTGGGCCTGTTGGGGTCCAGGCTTGGGCCAAGGGTGCCAAGCCTGAGCCTGCTGCTGATGCTTGTGCTGCTGTCCCCCTTGAAAGAGGACTGCGGAGCCATGGGGAAGAATGCCGAAAGGGCTTCTTCTTCTGCTGGTTCTTGCCCGAAGAACACTTGGCAGAAGTGGTGTCCAAAGTGGCATTGGACTACTCTATGTGCTGAAGGTGACGGGCCACTCCTGGGCCGAACAAGTCGGTCCCAAAGAAGGGCACGTCAGCTAATTTGAGCTGAGTGTCCACCGGGAAAGAGGAGAGCCTCAGCCAAGCCCTGTGGCGAGAGGCAACTGCGGCAGCCATCAAGCAGGCACAAGAAATGGAAATTACATACTTACCGTAATTATTGATCTTCTTGGACAGTCTCCATCACTCATTCACACTAGTGGGATAGCACGGAGGCGCTAGGACCGAGCAGGAGCCTAAAATTTTCTGAAGGGTCGGCGCTGAGACAGGACCACCCATGCACAGCACCATGAGACTAGCTCGTGCCTGTGTAGGCTATCTCGGAGTCGACCCGCCAACCACCTCAGTACCTTTTTGACCGAGGAGGTGCAGCGTAACTAATGAGAATAACTCATTTTGAGTTTCTGGGCCTGAGAGGGCCCAGATGGCCTTTGTAAGAAAGGTCAAAGAACAATGTCTTCACAGTCCGAACCACAGGGCCATGAAGACCAGTAAAGAAAAACGAGTGAACCCAGGGGATGGTGGGTGGGCGTCTGAATGAGTGATGGAGACTGTTCAAGAAGATCAGTAATTACGGTAAGTACGTTGTTTTCATATCTTTCTGGACTAGGTCTCCATCACTCATTCACACTAGTGGGAGAGTACTGAGCTACAGTAAAACCAACAACCCTGAGTAGGGTCGTAGGAGATAGGGTTCACCCAGAAAGGACAGCCAAGGACTGTCCTGCTAATAAAAAGAGCTGTCTTGTAAAGAGCATCCAGAACATGATGCTTACAAGGTAAGCGCTCGAGATGTAACGCGCCACTTCGCAGACGACTGCAACGGGCACAAAATGAAAGTCTGCAGGAAGCCACAACCACTCTGGGAGAGCGGCAAGAACCCGGACTCACAATTTGGTACAGGACCAAAATTAATAGTGTTAAAGACATGTACTAAGCTAATGTAAAAGGACCTCAGGAACTGCAAGAGCTGGAGGTAAAGTCTACAGGTCCAGGGTAGATCGAAAAGTGGAGACGGAACCCCCACTACCAAGTATGGCTGACCTGCAAACAAGAGGTCCAGGAGCACTTGAACCCCTTACTTGGTGAGCAAAAAAAAAAGGTCCAGGTGGGGTTAGCCCATCTAGGAGAATGGTTTTCACTTAGTCACTGAAACCTTCCTGATGGAAGGCGAAGCAGAACTCAGAAGCCTCTTGTGGTGGTCTAGTAGAATCCGATCCTAGCCACTGCATATTCCAAAAAGGAATCATCCAGCCCCTGTGTGTATAACTGTAGTAGCAGTCTCTGAACTTAGGGAAGAAAGGAAAAAAAGTGTACAGGAGGATGTGTGCACTGCGGGAAAAAAACATTCCGACAGAAAAAAACAGGAGCTGGATTTGTAAAGCAAATAGAGGCAGATGTGCGTCGAGGAGGGACACAGCAGGACCAAGCTAGGGCTAACCCATTCGTTGAAGTGACCGAACAGCGTCAGAAGTGGCTCAATGCGTTGAGGCACTACTTACTCCGGCCTCCCTGAAGGGAGTAGGAGGACTTTAGTTTGCCTTGTTGAAAAAAACAAGCATCACAGTTCCATCACGCAGTTGGAGAGGATAGCTTTGTGTGCGACTGGTTTGGAACCAGTGCGCAGGAAATGAAGGTGTGAATATTTGAAAAGCTATCTCGGAAAAGACCTACTTGACTTATGATCAAGAAAGGAGCATGTCGTCTGTTTAAGTTGCAGCAAGCATGGAAGTAGGAACCTAAGTTCCGACTCACTGAAGAGTCACTTCTGTTGCTGCGAGGCTCTGATCAAGAGAAGAAAGCCTGATAAAAAAAAAGAGAGACTGGTTAGACCCCTAGGTTTTGGAAATATCTCGGAATAAGAGAAATCTCTCCAGGGAAAAGAAATGAGACATACCACCGCTGGATCGGACTGTCCCTAGGGGTAGAAGAAATCAGGTACTCTTTACCGAAGTTTAGAGACAACCGCCTCAGGGTTGAGGTGGAACCTGACCAGATCCAAAGTGTGGTATTGTGAAATTCCGACTAGGCCCTGTGCTGTGAACATTTTTTTATCATCATTAGTCCGAGCCTGACAAGGTTGCAGGCTGCTATTTTGCAAGGATTGCCTGATACAGGAATGACAAGAATGTCATCCCTCTGAGGAGCAGGAGGAGCCTGAGGATCCACAACTGAACTCTTGACTGGACTAATAATAATAGCTAGACAGATGTTAACCACCTGTGCCGCAGCAGCCACCAGAAGGGCAGCATCAGAAGGGGGCTGTATACCCCTATCAAAGGAGTGGAAGAGTCTGTGCATCTCCAGACCATTGAATTAAGATGTTCCACAGAGTGTAATTGGATTTAATTGTCTTGACGACTGAAAGAGTCTAGACGCAGAGGTGTATGGTCCATGGATGCAGTCTGAACACTATGGTGGACCCCATTACTGAGGAACTACTGAAAAAAACTTCCATCACGGACTCTGATGATAGAGAGGGTGTGTCCTTCAGTATATAAAATTAGTCATCCGCTGTATCACTGACCAGGAGAACAGGGAGAGACTCATCTAGATGCATTTCTACCCCAGAAGGACCCCGAAGAGAAGTCTAGGTAAGAGCCACTAGAGACTCCACCACCAGGAAGGATGTCAAGGAGCCTGGCACCACGTAGGGAGCTGAGAAAGTGCTGAGCAGAATGAGAAATTACGCTGGCAGAACAGAAGAGTCCCATCAGCGGAAAACCACTGGATGACATAAGACCCAATGCAGACCGCCACCCACTAAGAAGTGTGGAAAAAAATAATCCGTAGAACAGGACTCCATTCTGCGGAAACATCCTGCCACAAGTCCTGCAGAAGAAGAGGTCCACAAATGGAGATCTGTCCCTAGTTCTGACGGACAGCACCAACTGGCACCCCGTGGCACCAGCGTCACTCAAGGCACAGGAGGGCACCAAGCAGTACCTATGCCAGTCTGGGAGACACCCGAGGGCACCCACGGTGGAACCTGCAGGTATCCTCAGCACCCTTGGCAGCAATGGCATGCAAGGGCACCTCCGACGCCCATGGCACCCAAGAAATCCATGGCAGTATGGCACCCGAGGGCAGCAATGGCACCCAAGGGCACCCATGACACCCATGGACCCATGGCACCAAAGATACCCATGGCACCCTCGTGCCCAGCGCCACTGTAAGTGCCCAGCTGCCTGCGGGTGCCCAGTGTCGCTCACAACACCCGCGGATGCACAGCACCACCCGTGGGTGCCCGAAACACCCACGAGCACCCATGGGCATCTGGGGAACCATGAGACACCCACGACACCACTAGCAGCGCCAGCAATGAAGGCAACAATGACAGCAACCATGGCAATCGACCTAAACACCAGCGGCGCTGCCCACGGGCACCGATGCCAACTAGCACACGGCGCTAAACCCACGGGCGCCACCAAGGCGCCACACGGGCGCCAGGAAACACCTGGAAAAGCCAATGGAAAAGATGGGAAGCAGGAAAAAGGTGGTGCCCGTGCCGGCCCCAGCATGGAAAAGGAAGGAGGGGATAGGCACGAAGTTTCGACACGATGGCGAAGGCACCCAGAGGGCCCCGCGTTCATCCTGATCCAATTGACCCAGCTCTGGACTAACAGCTCCGAGGCCCAGAGGCCCCAAAAACAGGAACACAGCCAGGAAAAAAGGAAAGTCAAACCCCCTGCTCCACAGGAGCTGCCCAGAGGTGAAACTGCTCACTGGAACTCCAACGAGGACAGAGATGGAGTCCGGAGTCGAGAAAGCGGCCGTTAGGAGCGAGGCCAAGGGGAACCAACAAAAGTCGGTTCAGGCCTATCACCCCTTCCGAAGAACAATCCTCATGCAGACATACCAAAGGGTATCCTCGAGCGGCACCGATTCTTCTTCCCGGAACAAGGAGAAGAGCTCGTAGCCAAGCAGAGCCAGATCCCCGGAACCGCTAGATTCATGCTTCGGTGGACTGTCTTCCACCCCCCGAGCACAGGACTGTCCATAGTCAGACACCCCCCCCCCCCCATTACTTAAGGGCGGCGGACCGGGCACAGACCCTCTGCGATAACAACTTTCAAATGAAGTCTTCCTACCGTCACCGCTAATGTCTAAGGACGACTCCATTGATGGCAGGAAAGAATTTACTTTTCTTCATAATCTTCTTTTCTTGTTCATAAATTAAGAAATTACTACTAAATAGTTAAACAGTTAAATTAAACACTAAAAGCTGCTGTCGAATAGACGAAAACTTTGACATCCAAGTGCACTCGACAGCGGGAGAAAAGGAACTGAGGCAGCTGGAGGGTCGACGCCAAGATAGACTACACAGGCGTGAGTCAGTCTCGCGGTGCTGCGCATGCACGGTCCTACCTCGGCGCCGACCCTTCAGAAAATCTTTGGCTCCCGCTTGGACCTAGCGCCCCAGAGCTATCCCACTAGTGTGAATGAGTGATGGAGACTTAGTCCAGGACGATTCCCCAATGTCCAGGGCCGTCTGAGGCTGCTGTTTGGCAACAGCTCGGTCCTAGTCTCGGACCTGCTTGACCGTGGTCTGCATGTCCACAGGGAGATGTAGGGGGACTTTGTCTAATGACCCAAGGAGGGCATGAGAGAAGTGTGCCACGATAATGGCCGAACTTGCCTGACAAAGGCCCAAGGAGGAAGCCGCATAGACCTTCCTTGCCGAATGGTCCAAAAGCTTGGACTCTGTCGGGAGGTCGGTCAGTACTGGTAGAACTGCCAGTTTGCCTGAACACAGAGGCGGTCACCAGGCTCTCAGCCATAGGGTGCTCTGTCAACCCCACAAGGGACCCCATGGGCATCGCATACTTGCGGGCCATGCCGGTAGATGGAGCTGGACAAGAGGCAGGACGCTGCCAAAGTTTGAGTGTCGGACCAACAATGGCCTCGGCCACAGGAAAGGCTTCTGTCGGGGTACCCCTCTTTTAAGGATGTCCGTAAGAGGGTACGCAGTCTTTTTCTGGATGGGTTCCAGGGGCATCCCTTTGGACTCAGAGATGAGGTGAAGGATCCCTTCGAAGGACGAAGGACCTTCCTCCATCCCTAGGCCAACGACGACTCATCATCCCCAGGGTGAGAGTGAAGCCCGGTGACGTCAGAGTCCGAAGAGTTGGGATACAGAGGCTTGCTGCCCAAATCACCCTCGACTCGCCGAGGGCGGTCAGGGGTGACTGTGACTGATAAACACCGGGGGAGCCTGGAGTCCGGTCTGTCTTCCTTCAAAAGAGCCCTCCCACGGGCTGCTTAGGCGGTGGTTCCACCACTATGGGTGGAGAAGCCGGTTTAGGCTGTGAAAGTGGATTTGCTGGCCCTGCGGGCGGGGAACCGGGATTTCGGCTCCAGGGGTCGCTTCGCCTAGAGGCGAAAGCCAAGTAATGGCCAGAGAGAACCGGTGTCGGCTTGTGCCCGGACAAGATCAGCTGTTGCCACATGAGGTCCTTGTATCGCCGGAGTTTCCACCAGAGCCTCTCCTCATCCGAGGAGGACAAGAACGACCAATGGTCTTGCCTCTTCTTAGAGCGCTTATGGCTCTTCCTCGGCCTGTGGGACGAGGAGGTTCTAGACCTCGACCAAAATTGGGTGGGCCGACTCAGTCGCTCCCGAGACACCGGCGGAACCGGTGACTTCTGGGGGTCTGGAACTGGGTCCTCGATGAGAACACCAGCAGGCTGGGTCTCCTCATCGGGGAAAACAAGGACCGGAGTCCTTTCCAAGGAGTCATCGGCCGGAGCCAGCAACAGAGGGTCGATAGCAATCTCGACCTCATTGGTCAGATCTTTGGTCGTCTGGCCCGACGGAAGGTCCGAAAAGCCACCGGCTGAAGAAGCATATCTTGACCGAGGTCGAGACCGCGATGCTTCAAGACTGGGACCTCTCGGTCCCAAGAGCCGCCTTCGCCATAAGATGAAGTTCCTTCTCCCGCCACGGGATCAGGAGAAGTGCGAGCCCACAGGCGCCTCTCCCCGGGTGGGGAGAGACTGGCCCAACTCCCGGAAGGAGCCCGAGAAGGTGGAGCCTAGGTTGAGCAAAATGAAGAAGCTCCGAGAGTCGGCTACACGAGCTGCTACTTCCTCGAATGCCTGCATGCGTTCCAATTGCTTGTCAGAGCCCGCAGCCATGGAAACCGCCCACCTAGCTTCCTTGGACTTCCTTTTCTCTGGTCTCCCCAATTTCAACTGTGCCAGGTGGTCATCCAGAATGTTGGAATAGAAGGCCAAGCAAAAGCTGCAGAACGAGGTGTCATGGCCAACACCTAGGCAGTAGACGCATGTGAGGTGGGGATCGGTGTGCGACATCTTCTGGCTGCAAGGACACCAGTGAAATCCAGGGGAAGATTTTTCTTTCATAATCTTAGACACAAAGGCGCGATCGCTAACTCGAACGAGTTTTAATTTTGGTAAAACAGAGGTTTTGAAAACCAGGGCCTACAAAATGTGAGAGCACGAGGGAGGCAACCTGAATTTTCAAGCGGAAAGGAAGATCTGGCATCATGGGGTGGAGCCGAGGTATATACCACCCGGGTGGGTGGGAGAAGCCAGCTCGAAGACTTCGGGAGATCCTTAAAGGGGAAAGGGACATTCCAATAAGTGTGGATGAACAACATATCCACGATCCTAGAAAGATGGGTTCTGTGGTATGCGGAGGAAATCACACTGCACCATGCCAAGGGTGACAACCAGGAGAGATGCAGCCATGCTGGCCACCTAGTGCAGATCGCTGTCCCTACGACCTTGAAGTTACTCGCTGGGCATCACAAGATGCCTCGCTGTGCCATGCTAGCTCCAGGCCACATGCAGAGAGTGCAATGGCTTGTCTGGTTACCTACAAATCAGGCATAGAGGCTAGGAGTTGACCGAGTCTGGAGCACAGGAACCTATCATAAGTAGTGTAGTGTGCCTGATGTGCAGATATTGAAAGAAGCAACCATGCTGAGTAGAAAGTCCTCCTCCCCCAGAAGTGGAAATCCATGGAATCTGCATCTGGGGGCCGGTCTGGTGGAGGGCGCGAAGCCCATCGGGAGTGTCCAGCTGTGTCAGTCCTGACTCAGGATGAGGCAAACTACCTGGAGACTCCAAGGGGGGCAGGGCACAATACCTCTGGCGCAGATCCCTAGGGGCTGGGACTCCAGAAAAGGGTCTTTGCCAGAAGTGCAACAATGCCTCCCGGAAGGGAGCAGGCGGGAGGGCACAAAGGTATCTGCACTGAAATCATCTAGGAAGGCATGCGTCGAATGCTCCAGATTGTGATGAGTGGGTAGGGTGATATGCAGGTCCTCCAACATCTTCACGAGAAAACTCTGATACTCTGCGAGATCAGCAGCAGGGGAGATGTGGACAGAGGGCTCCTCTCCTCTCCTCCTGAAGAGGAGGATGAGGAAGCGGAGGACCTCGTAGATTCAGTGGCTGGTTGCTCAGGGAGAGGTTGAAACATCTGCCTGTCCATGGCCCTGATATATGAAGTGAAATGAGCAGCCACAGCCCTGCACTGCTCCT
Source organism: Neoceratodus forsteri (assembly GCA_016271365.2). Taxonomy (NCBI): domain Eukaryota; kingdom Metazoa; phylum Chordata; order Ceratodontiformes; family Ceratodontidae; genus Neoceratodus; species Neoceratodus forsteri. The sequence continues at coordinate 150,021,312 of CM028130.1, read as the reverse complement.
AGGACGGAGGTCCACTAGGGTCAAGAATGCCTGGGAGAGCAGAAGAAGGTGACAGAAGAGTGGGGGCAGAGCCGACAACAGGAATCGACTGCCTTCTGCCTGGGCAAAAGAGTGCACCTTGAGCCCCAAGGGAAGAAGGAGCTCCGGAAAACTCAATGGCAAACAGCTGATCAACCATACTGGAACTGCCTAGGCTATGCCCTGAAGATTCCCCCATGAGGTGACCGAGGCCGTGGAACTCCAAAAGGACGGTTCCCTACCTCCAAAGAACAGGGTTCTCTCGAGGAGACCGAGAAGGAAGGGTGGAGGTCCACACTACGACTCCTTCCTGAACCCGGGTTGGTCCCAGAAAAGGGTCGCTACATCCGACCCCTCGGAGTCCAAAAGAGCCCTCCTCCTCGCAAACGCCAGCATAGGCAGCTGACAACTCTGGTCAGTCCCCGAGGGAACTATCCAGGGAGTAGCATCCTCCCCTCCTGTAGGTGCTCCGATCAGCCCTAAAGCTGAGCGATCCAGGCACACAACCTGAGGGGGTACCACCACTAAGGGGGCAGAAAACCCTCAGAGTCCAGGCTGCAGAGCAATAGTGGCCTGCACCACTGCCCGCTCCTCAGAGGGGGGCTGGTTCCGGTCAGTCGAGGAAACTACCAGGGTGTCCACGTGAGCGGCCACCTCCAAAGAGTCAGACAGCTTGTCCAACTCAGAGTCCAACTCTGCCTCCGAGGAGGTGGAAACCGAAGTCCGATGCCAGACAGTACAACACCGGCCGCTGCCATCCTGACCAGAGGCGGGTACCAGTCCGAGGGTGACTGCACCAGAAGGCCTTGAAGCCCCCATCTGCAGCATTTAACAGTGCAGGGAAGAAGACACAGCCAGCCGAGGGTGGCAGTGCAGTATCGAGCCAGTGCTTCACACGGCACCATCCTGACCCACGTGCCGCAAGCGGTGCCGAGGTCAGGGACAGCAATCGACGCACCGATAGCCCTCAGTGCCGCAAACAGCGCCTTAGAGCAATACCCCCACAGTTCCGTGTCTTCACTCGGCACCGCAAGCAGCACCAGAGCTAGACACAGAGCCACGAATGGCGCAGAGGACGGTGCCGTAGAACCTCCCACGGCGCCGTCAGCACCACTGGAGTAGCGAATGGCACCGACTGTGGAGACTGCGCCGAGCGACGGACCAGCACCGACCACAGTGCCATCAGGGTCCATGGCACCACGAACATCGCCGAGGCCCAAAACAGCACCGATGGACGGCGTCGAGGATGGTGCCGACTCAGGCTTCCCAGTCTGAGGAGAGGACACCGGGTGAGCCTTCGCCCCCAAAGGGGCAACTGCCAATGCGATGCCTCCTGCCCGCCCCCCAGAGGGGACGGACTGGGCCTCCTGCACCATGGAAGGGGCTTCTGCAACGGCGAGGCTACTAGGAGCAGAAGCCCCCTCCCTCAACGGTCCGTACAGAACCGGGATGGGACCTGGAGGAAAGGCCGAGAGACCGCGGCTTGGCCAGACGAGTGCGCACCCGTCCCCTGAAAGTCGGCGGAGCTCGTCCAACTTTCCATGCACGTTGCCCGATGACACAACGGTCCATGGAGAGGCAGGCGTCGCACGAATCCATGTCATGAAGTGGGCCAAGACACGCGAGGCAACAGTCATGTTGGTCAGTGATGGAGTATTTGCGGCCGCATGGGCACAGTCACATAGGGAGCCGCCCCGTCTTTAACGATTTCTTGTCCCCTGACCGAGACATGACCCACAGTAAAACAAGCTAAACAAAAGACTCGATGTTGCCAACAAATAAAGAAAGGAACAGTCTTACCAGCGGCTTCAAGTGGTGGCGAGAACAGAAGTGGCAGGATACAAAGATGGTGTCAAAGGGTTTTCGGCACTGAAGGCTTTTTTAGACGAACTAGGCCTCTTGTGCAGCAGCTTCCCATGAGGTGCGACCTCTACGGCTGGAGACGAAAAACTGGTGGGAGGGCGGGGTCGATGACATCTAACGGCCAATCCGTGAGCGCCACGCAGTGCGTCGGTCTCGAGGGCCACGCTGATGGTGCATCGACTCCGCCCATCCAATAAATAAAAAAAAAAAACGCTCCCGTAGGGTCGTGACCTCTGGCCACATTACCCAAAGGCAATAAATGGTGAAGACTGACACAGAGAAGATCTCAGGATGCGTTGTTGGAGACCAGGGTGTGCTGAGCATCCACTGAGTGGTCCTCAAGTGCAGACATGCTACAGGCACTGTGAAGACTGAGGAGGCCATGAGGCCTAACATCCGCTGCATGGAGTGAAACCTCATGGCGGGGTTGTTCTCCATGATGAAACGTGCCATTTGAAGGATGTCATTCCTTCTGTCCTCCGTGAGAACGGCCATCGCCTTGGTAGTGTCTAAGAGGGTACTATGAAAAGGAGCTGCTGCAAAGGTTGAAGCTGTGATTTCTCCAGGTTGAGCAGTGCTCCCATGGAGGTCTTGCACTGAGCTGCTGTGGTCACTGCCTCCTCTGTACCCTGCCTTGACAGACTTGCTAGGAGCCAATCGTTCAGGTATGGAAAGACCTGAATCTCGAGCTTTTGAAGGTGTGCTGCGAGAAATGCGAAGCACTTTGTAAAGACTTGAGGTGCCGAGGAAAGCCCAAAGGGCAGGAATCTGAATTGGTAGTGCCGACCCAAAGTCACAAACTACAGAAACTTGTAATGGCTTGGGTGTACTGGAATGTGCTGGAGTGGTAGGTGTCTTGCATGTTTATTTTTTTTATTTATTTTATTTAGTTTTTGTTGACCGGGTAAGTGCACTAGACAAATTCTGCCTATTTTTAGGCACGACCCAGGGAAGGGAATACAGATGAATGCCAACTGACTTTGAACCAGATTAAGCTATTGGTGGTATTTTTAGTGAATGGGGGGAAATCTAGTCAGGGCACCGGGGAAATTCCCCTACTCTTTTCAAGATGTGTCATGGGATCTTTAAATTCCACCTGAACTACCACCAGAACAGGCAGATGGGACCCATGTCCAGGGCACAACAGCCTTAAGAATTTAGAATTTGGAATCAGACTCTGGTAAAGATTCAGCGAGAGAGTTAAGGGAAGTCCAAAAGACATTCTCTTTCTGAGAGAGGTGTCCTTGATAGCTGGTTACCCGCATGCCAAGAGTGGTGGCTGTGAAATCCCTCTTCCCCATGTGTCAGTCTTATGAGATGCCTTATTGTTAGGACGTGCTGTGACCTCCTGAGGTAAGACAGCTTCGTCATTCTCTGCAAGGATCTGCGGTAAGCTGGGAGTAGGGTTACCACCTGTCCCTATTTTCGCAGGACAGTCCTGATTTGGGCAACTGTGTCCTGCAAAAAAAAAAAACACGAAAAATACTACTTGTCCTGACATTATAGCAGAAAAAAATATTTTCTGACTTTCCTCTAAATGCTGCAAAACAACATAATACCTTAACTAAAATACCTTAAGATGACATAAAACACTAAAAACAGCTAAAAACTACAATACTTAGTTTTAATTCTGATTATTTAGACAATACAAGTCTGTTGTATTGGTCGAGATTACATACTGTCCTGCGAAAAATCATGTTTCAGTAAGAAATGTCCCACTTTGGGCTTTTTAAAAGGTGGCAACCCTAGCTGGGAGGCTCAAGCAGGCCTCTCTTTAGAAGAAACACAGAATATGACGGCAGATAAGGACCAACCGGTCCACCTAGTCTGCCTATTTCCCTACTTGGTTTGGCAATCCCTACTCTTATTTGGACTGCTGTTTCCCCACTGTGCTGAACAGCAGGGTGCCTTTATGCTTATCCCATGCACTTTTGAGTCCCTGTACTGTTTTCGCTTCCATCACCTCTGCTGGTAGGCTGTTCCACGGATCCACCACCTTCTCTGTGAAAAAATACTTCCTAGCATTCCCCCTAAGCCTCCCTCCTTCCAGCCTCAAGTTATGTCCCCTTGTCCTTGTGCACTTTCTTCTCTGAAATATGCTTCCCTCCTGTACCCTGTTTATAACTCTAAGGTATTTTTAAAGTCTCTATCATATCCCCTCTCTCCTTTCTCTCTTCCAGTGAACAGATGTTAAGTTCCTTGCATCTTTCCTCATAAGGCTTGTGGTGCAGTACATGTATCATTTTTGTTTCTCTTCTCTGGACTGCTTCCATTCTATATCCTTCCTGAGATGCGGTCTCCAGAACTGGACACAGTATTCCAGATGAGGCCTCACCAGTGATCTATACAGTGACATCACCACTTCACTCCTACTGGTTATGCCCCTTCCTATGCACCCCAGCATTCTGTTTGCCTTCCCCACTGCTTTTTCACATTGTTTGGCTGACTTCAGGTCATCGGATATGATAACCCCCAGGTCTCTCTCCTGACTTGTGGTGGCTAGAACCTGCCCCCCATCCTGTATTCCTCTCTTGGGTTTATGTCCGAGGTGCATTATCTTGCACTTCCTAGCGCTGAAACCCAACTGCCAAACCCTTGACCTTTCCTCAAGTAGTCTTAGGTCATTTCTGATTTTATCTAGCCCCTCCTGCATGTCAGACTCTGTTGCAGATCTTGATGTCATCTGTGAACAGGCATACTACCCTCCCCCCCATCCCTCTGCAATGTTGCTTATGAAGACATTGAATAGGACTGGACCCAGCACCGATCCCTGTGGCACCCAGCTGGTAACCTTCCCCTCTTCGGAATACATCTCCGGTCTATGGACTTGCATACCAAGGGAATAGGTGCAGGCCTAGCCCACACAGCCTCAAATAGGGTTTCAAAGGCTGGGGGAACAGGAGATGTGAGGTTAACCGGAATGTTAGGAACATGGAGCCAGTAAGACACATCTGCTTAGCCAGGCCAACAGCAGAAGTCTTGAGTGTCAGAGTTGCTTGCATGTTTCTAAGTAATGACTGAAAAGACAGGTCCTCCTGAGGGACAGAATCAGGAACTGTAGGTTGATTCTCTAGGCTATAAAAAGTGTCATCTTTGCCGTCCTCAGCAACACAGGGACCAGCATGCGAATCAGCACCAACCACTAAGGAACCAGTACTGGGAGCGGCACTGGCCCCAGAGGAGCAGACACAGGAAGCGGCATCGAGCCCCGCAGTGCCAACCCCCACTGGCACCGGACCAGGTGCCACCCAAGAACCCAGACCAGGCCTAGAAGATGCAACCAGCACCGAAGTGACCGCAGAAGGTACCTGTGCCAGTCGCTGCAAAAAAAGAGGGAGGTCAGCACGTGGAACCAGCATTGGTGGTGCAGTCACCGTCAAATGATCAGGATCTGTTGGCGCAGCCAAACACTCTACCAGGTCCAAAGGCCCCAACCATGGCCCTGAGACACCTAGGCCCGAAGGCCCTGGTACCAGATCTGCAGGGAGAGGCAACCGGGCCAGATGCTGTACCCACTGCTCCATAAGAGCTGGCCAGTAGTGAAACTGCCCATGAAGGCCTTACAAGAGGGCAGAGAAGGGCTCTGTGCCCAGAGATCTCGAATGACCATGAGCTGAAGCCGTCGGGGAAACCGACGGTACCGGGGAAGGCCTCCTGCTCATGGACGAAGAAAACCTCTTAGCTGACATACCAGAGGGCGACCACTGAGCGCTACCATTTCTTCCCCTTCTGATGGGAAGAGAAGAACCAGAGGTTGAATGGTGCCAGTGCCCTGAACTGGATTGGGACCACTTCTTTTTGTGTTTACCAGAGGACAGTCCTCCCTCCAAAACACCGGACTGCCCGTGGTTGGACCCCCCCCCCCAAGAGAGGGTGGTAGACTGGACTCAGCCCAGCTGCCAGAGCAGCCCCCCAAAGGAGATTCCCTACAATCACTGTCACCGTCCATGGTTGACTGTCTTGTTCAGTAGGGCTGAAGATCTGACGAAACTGAAGTTTGAAAGTGTACATTTTTTTTTTACTGAAGAAAATAAGAGGAAAAACACTAGCTAAACTAAATGAAACTAAAACACTGCTGTCATACACACCTGGCGATCCGACTCCTGGCGGACAAGCGACATCGACACTGAGGCATACTTAACGGTGGGGGGGGGAGGAACTGAGGCGGTTGGAAGGTCGATGCCAACAGAGCCTATACAGTGCAAGCCAACCTCATGGTGCTACCCATGTGCAGTCCTATCTCGGCCCTCCTGAAGATTTTTGGCTATGGCAGAGTCTCAGGGCCTCTGGCTAGAACACAGCAGTATGAATAAATGGTAAAGACTTAAGTCCAGGAAGATCTTTTTTTTTTGTCTGGAGGCCACTCCAGAAGTTCCAGAGTGTGGCTGTTTTCTACAATCTGCAATACTCAGTCATCTCTGGTGATTTCCCTCCACCTGTCCAAGTGAGCGGCCATCTGAGCAGTCTCACCTCTACCCTAGGCTGCTCCAGGCTGTTCCACACAGGACAGCCCCCTGTAATCCACATCGTCCTCAGGAAGAGAGTTGCCCCACAACTACTGCAGCTTCCTCCCACTATCCCGACTCCTGTACCTGCTCCTATTGCCCTACATCCTCCTGGCCCAGCTTCTCCTAGCTCCCAGTTATGTGTCCCCATATGTATCCCAGTCAGGGATGTTTACGTCAATCCCCAAGTTCCCTTGAATCCCCTAAACTCTCCTCCTTCCTTGAAACTTAGTACAAATATAAGCTGACCTTAGACAGGGATCAACTGCAGTCCCCTTCCAACCCCTATGATGTACTTCCAACCCCCTACAGTCTACCTCCTACTGTCTCTCTTCCAAGATGTTCAGTTCAAATGTAGGCTGACCCTAGTTACGGACTGGCTGCAATCACCTACCAACCCCCTACAGTGTCCTTCCTTTTGCACCTACATCTCCTCCTGTGACCACACTGACCTGTGGTCTCCCCCTACAAAAGGCCTACAGATGACCCAGACATCAGTGAGTCAGACGCCACACTCCTGCTCTGTGGCACTCGTGCTTCAGGGTTGCTCACACTTCGTGGTCACTAGGGAGTTTGGGTTTTTGTAGACACTACAGCCTCTCTATTGGAGGTCTGCAGCCATGTGACCCGCTAGGTTACCACTCTGGCTGGGTGATTTGGCTCAGCACCTGCCCTCAACCCTCCCTCTGTTGACATCCTCCCTCTACCCAACCCCCACAGCTCCCGAGATTACACAAACATTTTGTATTCATTTTATGGTTTGAAATCACAAACCGTACTCCATGAACAAAATCCCTACACAGCCACCTACTTATCTGGCTGATCCTGCTCCGCTACCCTCGTCACACTCGGCAGCATCTTAAAGAAGGAACGGACTACAATGTAGGCCTTTTAAAACAAAAAACTACAGCCTTCCTACTGGAGGTCTGCAGCCATGTAGCCCGTTGGGCTGGTTCAGCACCTGCCCTCAAGCCTCCCTCTGCTGATGTCCTCCCTCATTGTCTTTCTCACTGTTACTTTTGAAGCTGGTTTAGTATTCATTCACTTTCTTCATGTAAGCCTCTGTTTTGTCGCCAAATTAATCTCCCACAAAGAAGAAATTCATGGCCTTGTTAGAGTATCCTGGGAAAAGATGGTAGTCCACAGCCAGGAACATGTTCTTAAGGACACTGCAGGGGCTAAAACTCTGGCAGCAGTGTTCATTAATGTCCACCATGGTGGGGAAATCACATTTTGTGGCATCCAAGGCTGTTCTTGCTGTGGCTGTCACGTGCCAAACTATCATCTGCCCTTTCTGTCTGTGCCAGAACTGTGTACCAAACGGATTTTTGGTACTCTGCTATACATGTTGAATGAGCTGCCTGAGTGATATGCAGGGAAGCTGTTGTATAAGCTTTTTTTTAACCATACTGTCCAATTTTTTTTCCAGAGTCTTTTTCAGAGGGCAGCACAGATGGAGCGAGTTTTGCTCCCTCATTAGCAGCAGCCTAGACTATGCCATGGTGATCAGCATGGGCATATCCTGCTTGTCCATCTGATATCTCCTCTCAGTTCCGATGGCTGCAGCGGAAGCTGATGCAACCATGATGTTTGCTATGGCCTTTTTTATTTATTTTTAAGGTCTAGGATTACAATACCTTTGAGCCAAGGCTCTTTTACAAAGGTTCCTTGTCAGAGACAACATTTCAAGGAAAGAAAAAAAACCAAAAAAAACAAGGCGAGGAAAATCAACACAAAGTGGTTATCAACACAACAACAAATGGCAACTAACCAAAAAGGGGGTGGTGTGAGGACGTAGACAGCCAGAGGCATTTGTCATGAGAGAGGTTAACTAACAAGTGCATGTGGTTGGGGAAAGAGAAGGGAAGAGATCCCAAGGAGTTGGCTTGAGTACAGATGGGAGAGCCCGGTACAGATGGTGTACAGATGGAAGAGAGGGTTTAGGACAGGAGGAAAAACAAGGGGTATAAAAGGAGATTTGTCGGGAGGGGGGTTGGAACATGTGATAGGTGTCATATCACAGTGGCAGGAAGAAACAGTGAAAACAGGGAATTAGATGCAACAATCGCAGGAGCTAGTGGCAGCGAGATGATTCAGGAGACTAGCTTTGAATGCACCAAGCGCGTTTGCTGATGAGATGGTGGTGTTAAGGTAATTTAGCCAAAGTGGTACTCTGTAGGCAAAGGATCGTTGGGCCTGGGAAGTGCGACAGCGAGGGATTTTTAGGAGCTGCTGATTCGATCTCCTAGAGCTCCGACAGTTTGGGTTTATCTGTAGAAGGGTAGAGACACCTGGGGGGCGCAAGCCCCAGACAGATTTGCTTTGCCAAGGTACAAGTGAGATACTTTATGCGATTTGATAGGTGAAGCCTTCCAGACTGTGCATATAAGTCACAGGTGTGGTTGAGCCGGTGGGCACCTGTAATAAAGTCGACAGGTCTTATTTAAGGTAGTTTGCACCAGTCTGAGGGTTATCATCGTGGCAGAGCTGTAAATGATGAGACATAGTCAACGATCGAGACCACGGAACTCTGTACGGCAATCTTTAGTGCATCCAGAGTAAGACTTTGTCTGTGTTTGTATAGAAGACCAAGTAAATTTTTCAGTTTTTGCAACATAGTCAGTGTGTGCCCCGTAACAGAGGCTAGGGTCAAGCAGAATCCCAAGATATCTGAAAGACTGCACCTGTTCTTAGGTGTTTCCCTGCGCAGTGGAGATCGCCAAGTGGTGTTGCTTGTTCGGACTGTAAGAGCTGCAAAATAGCATGGTTTTTGTTTTTTTGTGATTTAGTACTAGTTTGTGATTGTGGAACCAAGACTCAGTGGTGCTGAAGCCATGCTGGAGGTTATCCTGTAATGCCATGGGGTCTTTATGAGAGAAGAATACCACTGCATCATCTGCGAACAGAATGATGTTTTCAGGGCATGACTGTGGAAAGGAGTTCAGGAAAAGACTAAACAGGAGAGGCCCCAGTATGGATCCTTGGGAACACCTGAACTAACCTGCAAAGTATTAGAAAGAGTGTTTGCAATTTTTACTCTTTGCATCCGGTTTTCAAGGTAGCTACTAAACCATAGGACAGAGTCAGGTGACAGTCCCGTATTTAGAAGCTGGTCAATAAGCAGCCCATGGTGTACTGTGTCGAGAGCTTTGGAGAGATCAATAAAGACTGCACCTGTCAGTTTGCCGTGGTCCAGAGAATTATGAACAGCCCCGGTGAACTCTAGGAGAGCAGTGGTGGTACTGTGGCCTTTCCGGAAGCCATGTTGCTTGTCACATAGAATGTTGTATTTGTTCAGGTGGTTGGTAAATTGGTCTGCCACAATACGCTCAAGTGCCCCAGGTTTTAGTGAGAGCATTTTTAAAGTAAGTATTTTTCATGAGTCAAATGACTTTTGTACAGGCATTTCTAAGGGCAGAACTAGTGACACCACTGACTACACTCTTTAACAAATCATGGGAGGATGGGGTGGTACCTGAGGACTGGAGGAGGGCAGATGTGATTCCCCTTCACAAAAGTGGGAGCAGGGCAGAAGCAGGAAACTACAGACCTGTTAGTTTAACCTCAGTGATAGGGAAAATGATGGAATCACTTCTGAAGGAAAGAACTGCTGAGTACCTAGAGGCCAGAGGGGCACAGGACCCAAGGCAGCATGGATTCACAGCGGGAAGGTCATGCCAGATGAATCTAATAGATTTCTTTGACTGAGTGACCAAAGTAGTAGATCAGGGAGGGGTTATGGGCATGGCCTACCTAGACTTTAGCAAGGCATCTGACTCAGTCCCACACAAAAGATTAATATACAAGTTAGCCAGCCTGGGAGTGGGTCCCAAGATGATAGGCTGGGTAAATAATTCGCTGGAGAATAGGACACAGAGGGTAACAGTAAATGGAGTCCACTCTGAAGAAAGGGGGGTTACTAGTGGGGTACCGCAGTGTTCAGTATTAGGACCGGTTCTCTTCAATGTCTTTATAAGCGACATTGCAGAGGGACTGGAAGGAAAAGTATGTCTCTTTGCAGATGACACAAAGATCTGCAACAGAGCTGATGCACAAGGTGGGATGGAAAGGATGAGAAGGGACTTGGCAAGGTTAGAGGAATAGTCAAATGTATGGCAGCTTAGATTCAATGCTAAGAAGTGCAAGGTAATGCACCTGGGAAACAAAAACCCAGTGGAAGAGTACACAATGGGGGGTGAGACACTAACAACAACAAAAATGGAAAGAGACCTGGGGGTAGTCATATCAGATGACTTAAAGGTGGGGAAGCAATGTGAGAGGGCAGTAAGGAGGGCTGGGGGGATACTGGGATGCATAGGGAGAGGCATCACCAGTAGAAAACAGGAAGTTGTTATCCCTCTTTACAGACAGCTGGTGAGACCCCATCTGGAGTACTGTGTGCAGTTCTGGAGACCCAATCTCCGCAAGGACATAGACAAGATGGAAGCTGTCCAGAGGAGGGCAACTAAAATGGTGCAGGGTCTGCACCAGAAGACATATGAAGAGAGACTAAATGAGCTTAATATGTATAGCCTCGAGGAAAGGGGGCATGATAGAAACTTTCAAGTACCTCAAGGGAATCAACAAAGTCCAAGAGGGTAGCATCTTTCAAAAAAAGAGGTGTGCAAGAACAAGGGGTACAATCTGGAAGATGGGGGGGCGTGCTCAGAGGTAATGTATGGGCATTTTTCACAGAGAGGGTTGTGAATGCATGGAACGGCTTCTGGAGGAGGTTGTGGAGTCAAAAACAGTGGTTGAATTCAAGCATGCATGGGACAGTCATAAGGCAATTCTAGGGGATGGGGGTAGAAAGAAGTAGGGTGTTGGCTAACTAGGATCTGAAGCTTATCCATTAGGTAGGGGAAATGGGCAGACTGGGTGGGCCAAGCGGTCCTTATCTGCCGTCAAATTCTATGTTTCTATGTTTCTGGCTTGCTTGTATTTTTGAATATCCAGCTGGTTTCTGGTTTCCTTGGCAACAGCCCAGAGGTGATCCCGCAGTTTTAGCTGATTTAGCAGTTTCCCAGTGATCCATGGGTTACAAAGTGTTTTTGATTTCCATTTTTTGACTGGGGCAAAGAGGTCACAAGCCCTTTTGAAAGTTTTTAAATGGTTTACGTATAGTAAGCAACATCCTTCTTCATGGAACTACTCCCAGCATGTCCATAAAATCGAAATCCTCTTCTGTCACTAGTAAGGGAACACTGAGGGTTAGCAACCATTTGTCCGCCAAATGAGGAAAAAGATGATTAGTCCTCAATCTGCCTTGGAGGAGACTCAAAATCTTGCTTGAGTGCGCGTTCTAATTACATGGGGTCACCTGGGGGGTTGGGGTGGGGGACAGGACAGGCATCTTATTCAAACTTCCAATGGCCTGGACCACATGGAAACATTGTAACATATTTGATATGTCCTCTAATAAGGACATTTCGGTGTCATCTGCCTGCTCCTTTCACCATGCAGGAGTGGCGGCAGTGACATTATTTTCTTTCAATTTCTTTTTGGCAGATACCATTTCCAGTGTCTGCTCTGAGGCCTTTTTATTTTTGCCATCACTGGATTCTGGGTTCCCTCTTTCGGATACCTTGATATCGAAACCACCTTTACCAAGCCTTTCTGATGGCTGTGCAGCTTTCTCTTTCTTTCTTGTCATCTGCTGTCCGTGAGGGGATGGACTCTTTTGATGCGTGCTTTCCACCTTCACTGGGACCACCCTCACAGCCTTTTTTTTTATTTTTAGGATACTCCACCAAGTATCCACCCTAGTCACGGCCCCCTAAGGTCCCCATTGCCAGTCGATCCCCCCGGTCACCCCTGGCTTACCCCCCAGAGGATGGGGCCGCAGAGCTGACTCTCCACATCCCAACCCGCGGTCCTGAAACTGGTTGGGAGGATCGGCGACATGGAGGAACCCCGGGGAGGGCTTCATAGAGGCAGAGTCCCCAATTTTTTGTATTTAATGTATCCCTGGAGAGCCGACGTGCAATGACGTCAGCGCACTACGTGCAGACGTCCGTCGGCTTCTCCCCCCGGTCAAATGCGTGCACTGTCGTACTCCCCAGCCTCCGCTGGGTGCCGCCTGCAGCGCAGCATGCATCCTCACTCACCCTGAAGGAAGGAGAGCTGTCGCAGGACACTCAATCCTTCCTTCCCTGTTAGCCCCGCAGCCCGAGTCCATTCCTGAACCCAGGTCGCCGGTGCAGCGCGAGGTGTGGCGTCCCGCGCCTCAACCCTCAGCGCCACCGGGCCGGCTCAAGACATGCTTCTTTTTAAAACGTTTACCCTTTAAATGAGGTTTGCAGGCAAAACATATCACAGAATTTACAATTTATGAAGTCCTGTTGAGGATCTACACACTTCAAACAACGCTTGTGACAGTCTGCTCTTGCCAGGAGCTGAAAACAGTGTGTGCAATTTTTGGATGGACTACAAGGGTCTCACATACCAATCGAAGATACCCTTGAATTTATGAAATGGTTCCCAAAAGCAATGCAGTACAAGAGCACAATAGTAAAAAAGAGCTCTTGTACAGAAGAAACTGTGCCAAAGGTCAAATCGCAGCTCCTTTGACAGGAACAGATTAGTTAAGGTGAAAGGACACAGACAGAAACGAAAATGAAAACACTCCGTTCTCCATAAACTGGACAGCTAACAACAGTAAACCATTAATAACAGTGAAACATTAATGTGGTTTACCAGCAAAATAGTTAAAAATAGCAATCAACGTCAACTGTATGATGTCTTTCATGTGTCTGCCTCAATAAAAACTTGAAATTAAAAATAAAATAGCAACAATAGCCAAACAGAATACTCTCTGGTTCCTGGGAATCAAACAGGAACTGGAGAAAAAACATGTTACTCACCTGTAACAGTAGTTCTAGGAGTGGTATATGCTGTTCATCCACACTTATTGGCATGTCCCCTTTCCCTTTACGGATCGACGGAAGTCTTCAGCTGGCTCCTCCCACCCACCCACCCGGGTGAGCTCCTCGCCCATGACACCAGATCTTACCCCACTGAAGCCAGGTTTGTGCTGCTCGCAGCCAGGAGGTCGGGTAGGTCCATGTGGATGAACAACATATACCACTCCTAGAACTACTGTTACAGGTGAGTAACTTGTTTTTCTAGGATTGTGGATATGTTGTTCATCCACACTTATTGGCAGACTCCTAGCTGTTCTCCAGGAGGAGGGAAGCAAGGGGCACACACCCACAAAATACTCACCTGGGAAATAGAGATTGGAGAAATGAAAATCACGTACCTACCGTAATTCTTGATCTTCTCTTGTATCTTCACCATTCATTACTGCTTGGGTTAGTGCCGGAGGCGCACATCTGCTAAGGGAGATTTTTTTCCTTTTGGAATTGGCTCCAGCGCATACCAGGCGACGTGCTGCATCAGGCGGTGGCGGCCGTTTGGTGCGCAGACCTCCTCCATCTCAGTTCTGGTAGCCGGAGAGGCGAAATAAGGGTAAAAGGAAAAAAAAAAAAAAAAAAGGAGAGCGAGGCAAGAGAGCCGAGGGACAGAAAAAGGAAAGGATATAAACTGAAGAAGGAATAAGCTGGTAGAGGACAGATAGAAGAGGGAGAATACCTACCCTAGGGCGGCTCTAAGGGAGGAACAGATAAAGAGAAAAGAAGAAGAAGAAGGAGAAGAAAAAGAAGGGATGCTGAGAGGGGAGAACACTGCCCATAGATACACTGGTTGAGAGGGTTATAAGCTCAGAACCAAAAACAAGGGAGCAAGAATCCCTCCTGATAGGACTGAGAAAAGGTTCAACTGAACTGCTTGTATCGATTGGACACAAAGGGCAGATTCTCTAACTTCTCATCATCCCAACCCCCTACACTCTAGCTGAGAGCTCACAGACTGCCCAGGCAGAAATCTGTTCCGGAAGGAGTGCGCCCAACTATGAGGGGGATAAGCCCCTTAGCACCTTGTTAAGGGTTAACACCGAAGTGTGTGGGTAGGGGTTAGGCCCTACAAAAGGCAGCTTTGTATGAAGGATTGAGTGGGAACTCAATCGGACTCCCTGAAGGCAAGGCAAGGACAACAGTTCAAGGTTAAAGAAGTGCAAAATCACCAACCAGAAGAAGCTGACAGTTAAATAATGCCTGCCAGAGGGAACCTGAAAGCCATAGAGGGACGGTCTCTTCAGCTGTGAACTGAACAACGTGGCTAAGGAGCCAAGAGGTCACCCTTAGGGGCAGTCAGAAAGAGTACCCTCAGGATAGGAAAAAAAAGGCCTACTCGTTCCCCTTTACCTTGAAGAAAAAAGATCCATCCATAGAAGAACGGAAACCAGGATAGTTTTTTTTTGGCATAAAGGCCAAAGGAAAGAAGAGGAACAAGAAGGGAGGGGGAGATGCCACAGTAGGAGGCCACTGAGGGGAAGGTGGGCCGAGGAGGTGCAGCAGCACCGGGATCGGCAGCTGCCATAACCCCCCCAGGAGGGAGATCACCTTCCTCTGCCTCCACACCATCCCCCTCCTGGAACCCCAGACCACCCCCAGCCTGGGAGGCCTTAGGGGAGGACAGCAGAGAAGACAGAGGAATAGGCGCGCTGGGCCGCCTAGCACCTCGTCTCACCGGAGCCCCTGACTCCGAAGAGTCAGGGTGCCAGGAAGGGTTCACATCTGAATCATCCTGCTTCGAGGAGGAAGAGACCAGCTGGACCACAATACTGGCCACCCAGGGGGTCTCCAGTGAAACGGTACTGCGCACGGCAACGGTGGCAGCGGCGGCACCGGACGACCCCGGACCCCTCGCAACGCCGAAACCCGGCCCTGACTCCCCAACGGCGCCGGCCAAACCCGTGGCACTGCGCTCTGCACCGGGAGCCAACTCGGCACCGCTAGAAGAGCCGACCGGGCCCACGGTGCTGTGGGCAGCGCCGAGAGCCAACATGGCGCCGCCTTGATCACCAGCACCGCTCACAGCACCAGGATCCGAAACAGCGCCAGAAGGTGGCGTCAAGAGTCCACCGATGCCGGGCCCAGCAGACCTGGGCCTCAACACTGGGGGAGACTGCACCTCCGAAGAGGTGACTGCCAAGGCCGTCTCTCCACCGCGGCCCCAGGAGGGACCCCGGCGTCCCTCCGACACCGCGAAAGAGGCCTCCTCTTCGGCAAGAGAAGATGAGGAGTCCTCCTCCTCTCCAGACCATATAGGCCTGAGAGGGGACCCAGAGGAATGGTCTAGAGACCTTACCTAAGAATCCCTGGAGCAGCGCCGTCTTCCGAAAGTCAGCGGAGCCTTGCCGATCTTGAACGCACGGACTTCCAGGACGCGACAGTCCATCGAGAAACAGGCGTCGCACGCATCCATATTATGGTTGGGTCCTGGGCAACGGAGACAAATATCATGCCGGTCCGTGACGGAAAAATGCCGGCCACAGGAGCATCGATGCATAGGGGTGCGGCCCGCCTTCGACTTGAGTTTTGCGCCCGAACCTGACATGATGCGAAACAATTAAGGCAAAAAAACAGACAGCTCTCGGCATCGTCGAATAATAGAGAAAAGAACAGAACGGTCTTACCAGTGATGACGTCGAGAAAAAGGCAGGATGAAGGAGAAGTCTGAATACGGCGTCAACGAACGAAAACTAGGCCTAGTGGCGTACTGTAAATTCTACCGCGCAGCAGGTGCAGCCTCAATGGTGGGAGAAACAGAACTGAGATGGAGGAGGAGTCTGCGGCACCTAACGGCCGCCCCTCGCGCATGACGCAGCGAGCCGCTCTCGTGGGCGGCGCCGTTGCAGCAGACTTCAAAAAAAAAAAAATCTCTAGAGGGTGTGCGCCTCTGGCATTAACCCAAGCAGTAATGAATGGTGAAGACTGACAAGGGAAGATCTGAGGCCCCATAACCAGCATCCCGGCGTGACTCAAAGTCGATGTGGTAATGGGTAATGAAGGTGTTTGCCGACTTCCAGGTAGCAGCCCGAGAGATTTCCGGGATAGGGATGTCCCTGGAAGCAGCCACCGATGCAGCGGTATGGCGGGTAGAATGAGCTCTTATCCCTCTGGGAGGCTCCATGCCCAACTCATAGCACGGACTTATGCAAGATGTAATGCACCTTGCAATAAGTCCGTTTTGCTGCAGGTCTGCCAGAAGTGGCTTCACAGTAGGTGACAAACAGCTGGCGAAACTCTCCGAAAATTTCCACCATCCTCTCCTTATAATAGGAGGAAGCTCGTCTCAGGTCCAAACTATGTAGCCTGTGCTCTGCCTCCGAGGTGTAATTAGGGTAGTATACTGGCAGAGTTAACACCTGATTAAGGTGAAACTCTGACACCACCTTCAGAAGGAATTTCGAGTGGGGGCGTAGGACAACCTTGTCCCTGTGGAAGACCAGATAAGGGGAGTCCACTGAAAGCGCCTGGAGCTCTCCTGTCCTTCTGGCAGATGTGATAGCCACCAGGAAGGCAGTCTTCCACGACAGGTGTGACAAAGCACACTAGTGCATTGGTTCGAATGGCTTGCCCATGAGCTTTGCCAGTACAGCAGTAGGTCCTACAGAGGTGGAGGTTCTCACACTGGAGGGGATAAGTGATCCAGGCCTTTGAAAAAGTGCTCGACCACTGTCTCCTGCACCAACGTCGGCTGACCGGCCCACACCTGGTAAGCAGAGGTGGCTACCAGGTGCACCCTAAGGGTTGATGACCGAAGACACCCTTTGGACAAAGACCAAAGGTAGTCGAGAATGTTAGGCACAGGACAGGGGGTCCAGGCCCTTGCTCTGACATCAAATGGAAAATCTTTTCCATTTGAAGGCATAACATTTCCTGATCGATTCCTTTCTGGATGCCTCCACTACGGTGAGGACATCCTCGGAAAGACCCAAAGCCTGGAACTCTAGCCGCTCAGGTACCAGGCTGTGAGAAGCAGGGATTGAAGGTCCATATACAATACCTTCCCCTGATTGAGACAGATCAGGTCCGGGCGTGATGGAAGCCGCTCCGGGGGCCTGCAGCTGAGGCTGAGGAAATCTGGATACCAGAACTGGTGTGGCCAGTCTGGGGCTACCAGAATCACCTTTGCCTTTTCCCTCCTCACCTTGAGGAGCACCTTGTGTTTCAAGGGGAATGGAGGGAAGGCACAAAAGAAGCCTCGGCTACACAGTCTCGAGAAGGCATCCCCCTGCAACGAGCCCTGCTGAGGGAGGCGGGCATGAAACAGCCTCAGCTTGGTGTTGCCCCTGGAGGCAAACAGGTCTACCATTGGTTTGCCCCAGTGGAAGAACAGACTGTAAGCTACCTCTGGATGGAGAGACTACTTGTGGGATGTCTCGCCTAAGCGGCTGACAGCATCCGCCAGATGGTTTGAGGCTCCTGCCAAATGAATGGCTAGGAGATCTGCCTCCAGACGGCTGACAAGGGTCCACATGCGTAGCGCCTCCCTGTAAAGCAGACGGGAATGCATGCTGCCCTGTTTGTTGAGGAAGTACATGGTCGTGGTATTGTCCGTCTGGACTTCACTTGACCCCAGAGCGGAGGAGCGAAAGCTGACACTGCCAGTCTGACTGCTCTGCGATCCAACAGGTTGATGTGGTATCGGGACTCCTCGGGGGTCCAGAACCCGTGGGCCCTTTTGTCCCCCATGTGTGCTTCCCAGCCCATGAGAGAGGCATCGGTCGTGAGGACGGCCATCGGCTCGAGGCGGACAAATGGGATACCTTCCTGCAACCAGTTTGGGGCAGTCTACCATTGGACAGCGTCCCACATCTTCTGGGTTACAGTGATCAGCTGGTCAAAATGACCGTGGCGCAGAGTCAACTGGGCAGCCAGCTCCCATCAAAGGGGGTCATGTACCACCAGGCCCAACGGACCACAGAGGTGCACACCGCCATGTAACCCAGAAGGCGCAGAAAGTCCCGGGCAGGGCGCAACTGTCCCACCAAAAATGACTGGGCAAAGGAGGAGAGAACCTCTGCCCTGTCCACCGGGAGCCGAGCTCTGGCTTGGCAAGAGTAGAGCTCTGCCCCGATGAAGCCCATCACTTGGGAAAGGCACGAGTTCTGACTTGGCCTCCTTGATCAGGAAGCCGAATTGGGAGTAGGCCTGGAGGGCCAGGTCCCTGGACCTCTCCACCTCCTGCTGGGTGGGACCTGCTAAGAGCCAATCATCGAGGTAGGGGTAAATTCTGACACCCCCGAGATGGGCTGCCACCACTGCAATGCATTTGGTGAAGACCCATGGGGCCAACGACAGGCCGAACAGCATGGCTCGGAACTTGAATAGGGTCCCTTCGGCTCTGAAGTGGAAGAACCGCCAATGAGACGGATGGATTGGGACGTGAAAGAAAGTACAGTTACATAAGAACTTACCGTAACAGTAGATCTTCGAGAACAGCTCTTGCAGCAGGTTACACCATTAGGACTGACGCCGGCAGGCGTCAGGACCCCACGGAAAAATTCTAGCTAGCTATCTTCAGCGGGGACTGCCCCTGACGTCGGTCCCGCCTCCGACGTCAGGCGTAGTACATAAGAGGGCGGTCCCGCCAGATTCCCCAGTTCTCCCGCCGGAGACTTCCAGCCGCAGGCTGACATCGAAATGGGAGACCGAGGATCCACCATCAGAAGACAAAAGGGGTAAAAATCCCTGTTAAAAAAGGCTTAAGCCATGCCTCCTCCAAGGGGGAAGGTGGGCAGGAAGGTACCTGCTGCAAAGAGCTGTTCTCGAAGATCTACTGTTCACGTGAGTTCTCCACGTAACTGTACTATCTTACTTCGAGACACAGCTCTTGCAGCAGGTTACACCATTAGGACTGATTCCCAAGCAGTAGCGCTTGCAAACATTCTGGGAGGAGGAAACTAGAAAGTACATTCCAGGTCCTGAATCTAGGACAGGAGACCCTGTAGCACAGCCAGGCTGAAGCCTGCTCTTCGCCGTGAAGCGATGTCCAGGCTATAATGCCTGATAAAGGTATGTAGAGAGCTCCAAGTGGCTGCAGCACAAATGGCAGAAGTGGAGACGTTTCGAAGTGCTGCAAAGGAGGTGGCCACTCCCCTAGTGGAATGGCCCCGGACTGATCCCGGGAGGGGTTTTTGTTTGATATCATAACAGTATGAGATGTACTGGACAAGCCAGTGAGACAGGGACTGTTTGGATACTGGTTGGCCCATCATCCTTTCAGTAAAGGAACGAAAAGTTGCTCCGATTTACGAAGGTGCTTAGTTCTGCTCAGGTAGTACCTTAAGCTGCGGTGAACATCCAGGGTGTGAAGCAGTGCCTCTCCTCTATTAGAATAATTAGGGAAGTAGACCGGCAGGTCAATATCCTGATTGAGAGTGAGTGTGGAAACCACCTTAGGCAAGAATTTAGGATTCGTCCTCAGGGATACTCTGTCCTGGTGGAAAATTAAATAAGGCTCTTTGCACAAGAGCATGAAGCTCAGAAACTCTTCTCGCTGACGTAACAGCAACCAAAAACAACATTTTCCATGACAGAAAACGCAGCTCACAATCCGCAGCAGGCTCAAAGTGGGGGAGCGTGAGTTGCTCCAGGACAAAGAGCAAGTCCCATGGAGGCACTGGGTCCTTAATGGGCAGCCTAAGATGCAACACCCCTCTCAAGAATTCGACAGGCATCTAATTGTGCCATTGTGCGCTGTCCCACAGGGAGGTGATAAGCTGAAATGGCACAGAGGTGCACCTTAATAGAGGAGTAGGCGAGACCCGAACGGAAAAGGGAGAGCAGGTACTCTAACACCGCTTTCACCAGACAACCTAAAGGGGAAAGGCCGCGTGCTTGCGACCATAGACAAAAACGGCACCATTTCATGGCTTATGTCGCATGCGTTGCCGGCTTTCTGGCTGCCGAAAGAACTTCCGCAACCTCTTGCGAGACCCCGTGTCACAAGATGGCTATGTCTCTAGGAGCCATGGATGCAGGTTCAGTGAGCGTAAGTCCGGGTGGACCAATGAACCCTCCTCCTGAGACAAGAGATGGGAGCTGAATGGCAACGGGAACGGAGGTTCCCAGGATTGCTGTATTAGCAAAGGGAACCAGATCTGTCTGGGCCAGAAAGGGGCCACCAGGATCACTGTTGCATGCTCCCTGCGCAGTGTGAGAAGAACTCTCTGGATCAACGGGAAGGGAGGGAAAGCGTAGAGGAATCTGTCCGCCCAGGAGAGGGACAACGCGTCTCACCAGAAAACACCAGGCCCTGGATCTAGCGAGCAAAAATTGGGCAGTTTTGCGTTGGATGGGGAAGCGATCAAGGCCAACTCTGGAGTTCCCCATCGAAGAAACAGATCCTCTGCTACCTCCTGAAGAAGTTCCCACTCGTGGACTCTGGACTGGGAGCGACTCAGGCCGTCTGCAATTGTGTTGTCCACCTCGGGAACATGTACAGTGATCAGATTCGCACCATGTCGGATTACCCAATCCCACACCCTCATGGCCTCCCTGCAAAGGGGGTAAGAGTGTGCGCCTCCTTGTTTGTTGAGGTAATACATCACCGCCGTGTTGTCTGTCTGAAGCAGGAGAGTACTCGGCGGGATCTCTGACTGAAATGCCTGCAAGGCATAAAGGACCGCCCTCATCTCTAGGACGTTGATATGGAGGTGGGCCTCCTGAGGGGTCCACGTTCCCTGGGACTTCACTCCATCCAGGTGTGCTCCCCACCCTAGACCTGAGGCGTCTGTGGTGAGGATTACCTCCGGGGACGGCGCTATAAATGAGACGACCGTAGAGAGTGTCCCTGGGTCTAGCCACCACTGCCAGTCTCAAATCACGGAATTTGTGATTCTGACCGGATGCTGCATGTGGTCTTGCCTTTGGTCCCATTGCACCTTGATCATCCACTGAGTTACCCGCATGTGGAGCCTTGCGAAAGGGACAGTAGGAATGGCCGCAGCCATGTGTCCGAGCAAGCGAAGGACCGACCTGGCTGGGACGGTCTTGTTCGACAAAAGCTCCCTGATGAGGGATCCGATGCGCTCCGCTCTGTCGTCTGGAAGAAATGCTCTTCCCTGAACGGTGTCCAGTACTGCGCCTATGAACAGCAGCTTCTGCGACAGTACCAGGAGAGACTTCTCGTGGTTGATTAGGATACCCAGAGATCGAAACAGGTCCTGGGTACCCTGGATTGCCCGTAACAACGCCTCTCTGGAGGCGGCCATGAGAAGCCAATCGTCCAGGTACGGGAACACATAATGGCCCTGTCTCCTTAGAGATGCTGCCACGACTGCCATGCATTTGGTAAAGACCCTGGGTGCCGATGACAGCCCGAATGGAAGGGCTTGGAACTGAAGATGATGGCCGAGAAACTCGAAGCGCAGGAACCTCTTGTGCGCTTGAGCTATAGGGATGTGCAGGTAAGCGTCCTGCATGTCTAGAGACGCTAAAAAGGCGTCCTGCTTCAGCATGGGAATAAGACCCGGAAGAGTTACCATGCGGAATCTTTTGTAGGCGACCGACAAATTGAGGTCACTGAGGTCCAGAATCGGACGGAGGTCCCCTATCTTCTTTGGATCCAGGAAGAAGTGGGAATAGTATCCATGTCCTCTCTGGTTCTCTGGGATGTACTCTATCGCTACCGTTTGCAGGAGCGCGAGTACTTCTTGTCTGATCAATGACTTGTGCTGACCCGAGTATCGGGAGAGCAGAGGAGGCCTCGAGGGTGGCTTTTCCACGAATCCTATAAAGTGGCCTCTTCCGACCATCTGGAGAACCCACCTGTCAGTGGTTATAGACTGCCATCCTGGCAGGAAATGACGCAATCGACCCCCACCATGAAATCCGTTGATCCTGAGGCGGGGGCGGAAGGAAGTCAGGCTGTGGCGGCTGAGGGCCCGCTGGCTGGGCTGGCTTGGTGCGCTGGCCTCGACCTGCGGGTTGTTTTCCCTGGGCACTGCGGAAACCGGAGCCCCTCTGTTGTGGAACGAGGCGGGACTGTTGTCTCTGCGTCCGTCCATGAAATCGGCTTTGGTTCCTATGAAAGGAACTAAGCTTGGGTCGGTACATGGCCTGAACCGACCTCACCACCTTCCCGGCCTTATGGAGTTTGGTAATTATCTTCTCGGAGGGTTTACCAAATAAAACTTCTCCCTCGAATGAGGCGTCCATGATGTTTTTCTGGACGTCCGGGGAAAAACCGCAGACACAGAGCCAAGAGTGCCTCCAGAGGCATATGCCTGAAGTTGCTGCTCGGGCCGAGGAGTCCGCTGGAGTCGTACGCGGCTCGTAGCACCTGGGTTCCCACGTCCGAACCCGTACAGAGGAGCTGCAACATCTCCTCCTTCTGCTCACCTTCTGGCAATTTCTCAGCCGCATCCAGACCCTGCTCCCACAGGGCATTTTGGAACTGCACCATGTGGGTCAAATAATTCAGGGATCTGATGGTGCAGGTAGCGGAAGCACACGTGCGCCTACCCATGGCATCCAGCTGCTTGGACTCTGGGTTCGGTGGCAGGGTGCTCAAATGTTGTGGTCTCTGGGACCGGTCATGTGAGGCTGTTATGACCAGAGAGTCGGCCTGAGGATGCTGAGCCAAGTACTGGTCTTCCCTTGGAGCCTTGTACAGGCGGTCAGCTTTCTTCGGCATCGCCGGGAGTGAATGTGGACGCTTCCACGCTGCCTTGGTAACGTCCACGAAAGTGTCTACCAAGGGTGGCACCACCACAGGGTTGGGGTCCTTCTGCCGAAGATACTTTGCAAGGCGTAGCCTTTCGGGGTCTAACTCTTCCGCATCCCATCCCATGTTCTCTTGGATGTGTCTCATGATATCCGAGAACGAAGGGTCATCCGGAGGAGACTTTGGAAGCTCACGTGGGTCCGGAGAAGGGATGGAGAGAGGAGATGGGGATGTTGGAAACTCTGATCCCGTGTCCTCAGTCGAGGCAACGGGCGGCGTCTTCTGGGTCTCTTAGGGCTGGGTGACCTAGAAGAGGATCTGGACGGAGGTCTCCTTCTGTCTGGTCTCCCCCTTGGAGGGGTCCTGGGCTCCCGGGGAGGAGGTAACCGGCCTGCAGACCCAGATGGAGAAGGGGGTGCAGGAACCGGAGGAGTAACCGGTGTAGGAGGAGGAGGAGGAGGTGGAAGCGGAGGCGGAGTGGGGACCATGTCCTTTTTGATAGTATTCCACCAGTAAGTGAAAAGCTCCTTCACCTCTGAAAAAGAAAGGCCCGACGACGGACCGGGCGCCGGTCGTCGGATCCTGGCATTGGCTCCACAGGGGGCTCGGGTTGCGGAGAGGGTTCCATGGGAGTCTCAACAGGACCGGGGTCGCCCGTCTGGTCCTCGGGCTGAGTCAACTCCTCCTCAATGATGGTCTCCTGACCGACATCGGTCGGAGGCGTCGGGGTCCTCTTCTCGATTGAAGCGGGCGCCAGTCCCCCTACCGGCGTCCGGTGATGAGTTGGCTTGGCCGGCGATGGTCTCCTGATGGACGACGGCTCTGGGGACCTGTGGCGAGAGGCCGTCGGGCAAACCGGCATCGGGTCCAACGGCCTCTTAAGTGAGGTGAGCTCCTTGGTCTTCCGTTGGGGAGGAGGAGGAGGCAAGGAAGCGGACCTGACGTCAGGTTCAGAATGGCGGGAACCCAACTTGTGGTGATGGTGACGATCCCCTGACTTAGCCAGGGCCTTGGAGGACAAGGAAGGCCTGGGAGTCTTGGCCTGAGAAGAGGAGCCTGAAGACTTTCTCACTGCAGCGGGGGGAGGCTGAGAGCTGGCCCGGGAAGGAGAGCGGTCAGACCTGGAGCTGCGCGAGCTGGAGGCCCTAGACGGGACGGGGACCTGGAAGGGGCCTTCTCTATGCTTCTCAGCATGTTATGGGCCTTCTGCGAAGAAT
Organism: Neoceratodus forsteri; assembly: GCA_016271365.2. Lineage (NCBI taxonomy): Eukaryota > Metazoa > Chordata > Ceratodontiformes > Ceratodontidae > Neoceratodus > Neoceratodus forsteri. The sequence continues at coordinate 149,997,131 of CM028130.1, read as the reverse complement.
CCCCTTGAAGCCATGGTCTTGAGTTGTTCCTCGAGCAGGAATGCCTGTAGGGCCTTCTGGCGATGGATCCGGGTTCTGCTGTTGAAACCCTGGCAAAAGGTGCAGGACCAGGTGTCGTGGTCTGGGCCTAGGCACCGGACACAGGCCGAGTGTGGATCCTTGAATGGGATCTGCTTCCCACAGGCGCACTTCGAGGAGTGACCGGAGGTCGGAGAGGACATCAGAGAAAAACTGAACCAAGAAAGCGAATTTCCGTGGGAAACACTTTACCACGCTGGCCAGAAGCTGGAAACCAAGGGTCGAAAGACATGCAAGTCGATGGCGGAAAGAACTGGGAATGAAGCGGACCGCCTCTATGTACTACGCCGACGCCGGATGTCCCCGCTGAAGATAGCTAGCTAGAATTTTTCTCAGGTCCTGGACGCCTGCCGGCTTCAGTCCTAATGGTGTAACCTGCTGCAAGAGCTGTGTCTCGAAGTAAGATCATGTCCTGCAGATCCAGTGAACAGAACCACGTTTCGCTCCAAGAATGGTATGACCTGGGACTGAGTGACCATCCAAAAGGTGCATGACCTGATATACTGATTCAGGTCATGCAGATCTAGAATGAGCCCCAGCTCCCCCCACACCCCATCCACTTGGGCACCAGGAAGTACCTGGAGACAAAGCCTGGGTCTGCTGGAAAATCTGCCACTGCAGCTACTACCTCCTTGATGAGGAGCAGAGCGATGTCATCTTGGAGAGCCAACTGGGTATGGATGGGTACTCTTTCCTCCCGAGGGGCTCAGCTTGGAGGGTATGCTCGAATTCCAGAGGCAGTCCCTGACCGACCACCTTCAAAACCCACCTGTCCGTGGTGATAATGGACCTGGCGGAAAGGAGTGGCAGAGCCAGCCCCCCACGGGAGGACCCAGAGCTGGCGTGACAGGAGAGGGGGGTGGCAGCCCCCGGCCCGTCACTGAGCAGGCTTGGGGGAGGAGGATCCAGGACCTGAACCTTGGCCTCCTTTACAGACCTGGGAGGACCCGGGCTTGGGCCGGGGGTGCCAAGCTTGAACTTGCTGCTGCTGCTCTCCTTGAAAGGAGGGTTGCTAGGCCGCAGGGGAAGAGTGCCGAAAAGTTGTCTTCTTCTTCTGCTGCTTCCTGCTCAAAGAACCTTTAGCAGAAGTAGCATCCAAAGTAGCACTGGACTGCTCAATACGCTGAAGGTGACCAGCCACACCTGGGCTAAAAAGGTTGATGCCCAGGAAAGGCACATCTGCTAGTTTGTGCTGAGTATCTGCCAGGAAAGAGAAGCGTCTCAGTCAAGCCCTGCGGTGAGAGGCAACTGCGACTGCCATCGAGCGGGCACAAAAATCCCCACTGTCCAGGGATGTCTGAAGCTGCTGTTTGGCAACAGCCCGGCCCTGATACTGGACCTGCTTGACCGTGGTCTGCATGTCCGCGGGGAGGTGTGGGAGGCCTTCATCCAAAGACCCCAAGAGGGCATGGGAGAAGTGTGCCATGATGACGGACGAACTTGCCTGACGAAGACCTAAAGATGAGACCGCATAGACCTTTCGAGTCGAATGATCCAAATTTTTGGATTCCTTTTTGGGAGGTCGGTCAGTGTCGGCAGAACTGCCAGTACACCTGAACACAGAGGCAGTCACCAGGCTCTCGGCAGAAGGGTGCCCCATGGGTACTGCATACCTGTGGGCCATACAGGCAGATGGAGCTGGACAGGAGGCAGGGCGCTGCCAAAGTTCTAGAGCTGGGTCAGCTATGGCCTCGGCCATCAGAAAGGCCTCCGTCAGGGTATTCCCTCTCTGGAGAATGTCCGTGAGAAGGTACTCTGCCTTTTTCTGGATAGATTCCAAGGGCATCCCTGTAGACTCAGAGGTGAGGTGAAGAATGCTCTGAAAAGACGAAGGACCTCCCTCTGTCTCTAGCCCACCAGCCTATTCGCCATCCCCAGGATGAGAAAGTAGGCCGGTCTCATCCCAATCCGAGGAATCCAGATACAATGGTCAACCGCCGAGGTCACTCTCTCGACCACCCGAGAGGAATGGCGTGAGTGACAGTGACCGAAGACACCAGGGAAGTCCAGTGTCTGGTCCATCTCCCTTGGAAGGAGCCCCTCCCACAGACTGCTTGGGCTGCGATTCCACCACAACTGGTGGAGAGACCGGTATAGGCCAAACTGGAGGTTTTGCTGGCTCAGAGGGTGGGGGAACTGACTTAATCGGCACCGAAGCAGTCGGCTTCAGCCTGGGAGACGAAACCCAGGTAAATAAGAACTGCCAAAGCTGCCTACTATAGAGCTGAACTGGATGCCTCCTACAATAACCCAACCAGACTCTGGGGTACTATAAAAGGAATTCTGGGCCAAAACTCTACTCCTGCCTTAACCTCCAAACTGCTACTAAATGATACAGAAATTACGAGCAAACAAGAAATCCTAAATACCTTCAATGACCACTTCACCAGCTGGCCTAGCATTTGACTCATCACCTGCAAATCTCCTGAGATCTTCCTTGAACCTTCAATCCACTGTGGACAAAAGGCTACTTCAACTTTTTCCTTCAACCCAATATCCTTGAAAAGTAAGCGACCTCTCTCTAATTTAGATACTTCTAAGAGTGCAGGTACAGACTCCCTGGATCCCTACTTCCTTAAAATTGCATCACCGTCTTATCTGCCCCTCACTCATCTCTTCAATCTTTCCTAACTACTGGATCCATTCCCTCCACTTGGAAAACAGCTCAAGTAGTTCCACTACTTAAATCTGGTGATCCATGGACCTCAACAATTACAGGCCCATTTCCATCCTATCAGTACTATCCAAGATGCTCGAAAATTAGTAAACTCACAATTAAGGGACTATCTGGATAATAATAACCTCCTAAATTCAGCACAATCGGGATTTAGATCAAGGCATAGTTCATTTCTGCCTAGCCAAAGTAACTAACGATTGGCAGATTGCCTTGGATAAGAAAGAACAGTACCTGTGCTGTGTTCCTGGATTTGAGTAAAGCATTTGACACAGTGGATCATGAATCATTAATCACCTCCCTTAGCTCACTAGGACTGGATTCTCTCTCACTCAACTGGTTTAAGTGCTACCTATCAGATAGGTCACAACTAGTAAAAATGGAAATTACCTATCCACCTTAAAACCACTGCTAAGAGGTGTACGCAGAAGCTCTATTCTTGGCCCCATCCTCTTTGCCATTTATATTAATAATATCGATGCCAACCTCACTCAATCTAACATTCATCTGTTTGCTGATGATACTGTATTATATGTCAGCAATCCCTCATTACCTAAAGACTGTGAGCTGTTACAATCTGAATTCTCCATCCTGCAACACAATCTACTGGAAAAAAAACTACTTCTAAATGCCAAAAAAACAAAAGCTATGTTCTTTGCCACAAAGAGTTGCTCTGCCACTACCCCATCACCCACCACCTACAATTATCCACCCTACTTGGAGAAGCTGGAATTTGTTGATAACTTCAAATACCTTGGAGTCTGGATTGATAATAGGCTTGACTATTCTGTCCATATTGAAGAGCTACTAAAAAAACTGAGACAAAGGCTTGGTCTATTTTTAAGAATAAAACACTACCTTAACAGAGACTCCAAACAAAGGTTAATCCAGGCATCATTCCTATCCCTCATTGATTATGCTGACTTTCTCTATGGCCATTGTTCACTCCCCCTCTTAAATAAGCTGGACACCCTGTATCATAGATCCATCAGATTTATTACTGACCTTCCCTCCAGCACCCATCATTGCTCTCTTTATATGGCAGTCAACTGGACATCACTACAACACAGAAGAAATAGGAATGCTGCAATCTGGATATTCAAAGCTTTATCAGGCAAACTACCCACCTATATCACAGACTGTTTTACCGAATTACTTCTAGGCCATACACCTTAAGGATCAGTAAACTCATCATACTAAAGGTCCCCAATGCCTGCACCGGTTTGGGAGGGCCGCTATCAGCCACTCACTAGCAGTTGCATGGAACTCACTCCAAAAATCCATGAAGCTAAATAGCCTCTTACCTTTAACATCCTTCAAAGATTATTCTCCACCCTATTTCCAGAGCTCTGCAATTGCTTTTATAAGGCCTAATCCCCTACCCTACCTACCCTCCCACCCCCTTTTCCGTGTTCCATTATGTTAGTTCTACTTCTATTTTCCAGTCACCTGATATACTCTCATAAAAGCCAACTAGACCCTATAATTTATATATTATGCCTGCTATACCCATTGTCTCCTTTTTCTTACAGGTTAAATGGTTTTACTGTGCCTTGTATACATGTAAATTGTTGTATATTATCACTTTATGTCATTGTACTACTGTTTATGTTATTCTTGTCTATGTAAAAATACTTGTACTCTTATTTGTATGACCACTCAGGTCCATCTTGTAAATGAGCTACGCTCAATGATGTTCGCCTGACTAAATAAAGATTTTGATTTGATTTTTTTTTTTTATTTGAATGGCCGGGTGGGAAGCCGGGGTCGGCTTGTGCCCAGACAAAATTAGCTGTTGCCACATGAGGTCCTCGTAGGGCTGACACGAGTTTCCGTAGGAGCCGCTCCTCATCTGAGGAAGATGAGGACGACCGATGGCGTTTCCCCTCTTTCAAGCGCTTGTGGCTCTTCTTCGGCCTCTCGGTCGAGGGGGTTCTCGACCTCGACCGAGATGGTACATGCCGATTCAGTCACTCAGGAGACACCGGCGGGACCGGTGATTTCCTGGGGTCGAGGACCACATCCTCGATGGGATTCCCAGTGGGCTGAGTCTCCTCGTTGGGGAAAGAAAGGACCGGAGTGCAATCGAGAGAGTTGGCGACAATGGCGCGATGACAGTTCAGTCGACTGGCCAGATGACAAGGCCGAGAAGCCAGTGGCCGAGGAGGCAATTTCGACCAAAGTAGAGACTGCGATTTCCTGGGACCGAGATCCTTCCCGATCCCAAGAACGTCTTCGCCGAGACGAAGATGATCCCAGATCCTTTTCCCGCTTACAGGACCCAAAGGAGTGCATGCCCGCAGGACCCTCCCCCTTAGTAGGGAGAGGCTGGCACAACTCTCGGAAAGAACCCAAGAAGGTGGAGCCCAGGTTGAGTGGAACAAAGAAGCTCCGAGAGGAAGATTCTGCAGCCTGAGCCACTTCCTCCTCGAAGGCTTGCATACATTCAAATTTCTCGGTGGATCCCGCAGCCATGGAAACCGCCCACCGAGCCTCCTTTGATTTCACCGGAGGGTTCTGTTTTTCTGGCATCTCCAACTTCAGGCGTGCGAGACGGTCATCGAGAACATTATGGTGAAATGCAAGGCAGAAGACACACTTAGAGGTGTCATGGCCGACACCCAAGCAGTATACGCACACAGCGTGGGGATCGGTGTGTGATATTTTCTGGACACACGAACACCGGCGAAATCCAGGGAAAGACTTGACTTCCATAATCAAAGCAGAACAGTCATGGTTGCTAATGCGAACTACACGAAGTTTCAGAAGAACCGAAGATTTAGAAGCCAGGGCCTACAAAATGCAGGAGCACGAAAGAGGCAACCTGAATCTTCCAGTGGAACGGAAGATCTGGCGTCATGGGGCGGAGCTGAGGGTTATACCACCCAGGTGGGTGGGAGGAGCCAGCTTAAAGACTTCCGGTGATCCTTAAAGGGAAAGGGGACATGCCAATAAGTGTGGATGAACAACATATCCACAATCCTAGAACTGTAATTTATAGGAAAACCTAATAAAACAGACTTACATACACCTTTTGATATAAACTATAAAATAAAATCTGACTGGAGACCCTGCCATTAGGCAACTGCTCTCTTTTGGTAGAAAAGTAGATCTGAGCAACAGCCAGTGTTGAGCATGGACGCAGAGTTTGAATCTACATTCCAAATTCTAATATTTGCATAGGTTCTAAATTTGGGGCATCACTTTCGTCTGAGGTGACGGCACACAGTGTAAACACTAAGTGAGTGGTTCCTGAGATTAGAAAAAAAAAATTATACATGCAGAACAATTTAAGAAGAAAACTTGTACAGTACCTCTTTGTAAAAATAAATTCAGGTTGTTGTGTATGAGAAAAGGCAGTGTGTACAAAGCAGTGCCATCTAGTGGACACATACTGCATATTGAAATATGGGAACGGCAAGTCAAAAAGCAGTGTTGAGTAACTGTAACAGCAAGCCGAGACCTCTAACGGTGCTTCAGTGGATAGCAAGCATGAAAGTCAATGGCATTCTTAAACACCCACTCAGGAGGAAGTGTCCCTTTAGCTGAACAGCGAGAGCTGCTGCCTTAGGGACTCAGGGTCATTAGTTTGAGTCTCAGCAAGTACTGGAGGGGCATATGGCCAAACCAAACAGAAGGGAAAAGACATAACAGATTCAGCAGTCACTCTGCTCCAACACAGAACTCATCCTCTTTTTTTCTTTTAATCAGTGACCTACCAGCCCTAAGCCCCCCCCCCCCAACTTCACCCTCTTCATCATCTTCCACTGAATGCACCCTGTATTGGGGACTAGGTACCCAAAAATTAAGCAAAATGTAATGCAGGCAGGTGGCGACCGTGGGCCTAGGAAAACCAGATCCATCATTTTGCAGGTGACCCCCTTCCCCAAGGACACTGGCAGCAGGGGTCTTGAGCATGGAATGGAGTACGGATTCAACACCAAGTTGCTGGTAGGGAGGGCATCTTCCCAGTAGCTATGCAATCACGTGACCCATAAATTCATCCTCTTTATAATATCAAATACAGAGGAGCTAACAGGTGAACTCGTAAATTCATCCTCTTCACATCAAATGCAAGAGTGCTATCAGGTGGACCCCTAAATTCATACTCCTTCATATAGATGTTGGGGTGCATAGCAAAGGGAATCGCCTCAAGGAGTGAAGAGGTGATCCTGCCACTCTATAGAGCACTGGTGAGACCTCATTTGGAGTACTGCATGCAATTTTGGCACCCTTTTTTAAAAAGGGACATCAGACTGTTGAAGAGGGTGCAGAGGAGAGCTACCAAAATGCTGAGTGGGATGAGAGAAATGACCTATGAGGTTAGGCTGAGGTCTCTCAATATGTACTCCCTGGAGGATAGAAGGGATAGAGGAGATCTGATTGAGACAGTACAGTTGTGTAAGAACTTACCATAACAGTAGATCTTCGAGAGAGGCTCTTGCAGTAGGTAACCATTAGGACTAGAGCCGCCAGGCGCTAGGACCACATGGAAAACTTTAGCTAGCAGTGTCTGGCGGGGGACTGCCCACATATCACATGATGGACGTCAATGTGACACTATATTGTGGGCAGTCCCCAAGCCCGCCCTCCAGTTCTCCTGCCATAAACCTAAGGAAGTGCAACAGGAGAAAGGAGTGGGCTCCTGGAGCCAAAAGAAAGGCGAGAAAGAAGTAGCCACAGAAGTAGGGGGATGGTGGAAGGGAAAAAGGTATCTACTTCAAGAGCCTCTCTCGAAAATCTACTGTTATGGTAAGTTCTTACATAACTGTACTATCTTACTTCCAAAAAGCTCTTGTAGTAGGTAATAATCATTAGGACTGAGTCCCAAGCAGTGGAATCAGACAAAGACTGAGAAACATGGGAGTCAGGAAAGGTCTGCAGTAGGTACCAATTAAGACAGGAGGCTCTGAAGGACAGCTAGTCCAAAGCCTGCCCTGAGCCTAGAAGCAGTGTCTAGACTGCAATGCTTAGTGAAGGTGTGGACAGAACTCTAAGTGGCTGCCGAACAGATGTCCACAGAAGAAACATTTCTGAAACAAGCAGTAGATGCAGCCATGCCTCTGGTTGAGTGCCCTTTAACTTCCGCAGGAAGTGACTTATTATACTTCTGGTAACAAAACAAAATGCTGTGTTCCAACCATTTGGACAAACACTGTTTGGAAATTGCAGCACACTCTCTTGGGTGCAAAGGAAAGGAAAAGCTGATCCGTTCTGTGGACTGACTTCATCCAGTTCGTATAGCAATGCAAAGTTCTGTGCACATCGAGAGTATGCAGAACTGCCTCCCCTTGGTTAGAGTGCTCAGGATAATACACTGATCCAAGTGTTATTGTCTGATTCAAAGTAAACTCAGAAACTACTTTAGGCAGGAAATGAAAATGACATACCTACCGTAATTCTTGATCCTCCTGTATATCTTCACCATTCATTACTGGTGGGTTATACGTCAGAGGCACTATGACCCCACGGGAACTTATAGCTTAGAAATTCTAGGGAGGAGCAAAGCCAGGACGGTGACACCCACGAGGTGCTACACAGTGGTGCTCGAGCGCTGGCCAGTAACAGACGCCAACTCCTCCCTCGTCTCAGTTCTGACCGCCAGAGAGAGAGAGAGAGAGAGAGAGACAGTGAAAAATAGATATAGCGAAGAAAGAAGGCAGGGCAAGGGAGCCCCAGTGATAGTAAAAGGAAAAGATATAAAACAGAAAGGAGAATAAAGTTGACACAAGAGGGGAGGAAGGCTACCTGAGGGTGTGGTATAAGGAGGCCCCAACCACTGGGCAGTCCCAAGGGGATAGTGAAGTGGAGGGGTTGGGAGAAGAAAGGAAGGAAGAGACCATTCACACCCTACTCCTGCAGGGATGCCAGGGAGCATCTTGGTACTAGAAGGGACAACACCCGCCTCCATTCTCCCTAACCACTCCAGCAGGCTGGGGAGAGAAGACCAGAACGGTCTATCATCTGGAAGAATGTCAAGACCAATTGAACATGATAGGCACTTCGGAGAGAAGGTGGAGGCAGGGTCAACCCAGGGGTCGTACTTTTCCAACCAACAGAGGGTGAGTGCCACGGTTTCTCTCAAGTGTGTGTCCCAAGGATATGGAGGTGGGGACTGGACCCCTTTCCCTCAAGCCAAGCCTTTTAGCAGAAAGGCCTAGATTTTTATTTTTTTTTACCTATTCTGAGCCAGCGGGCAAGGAAGGAATGGGTTGACCAAGGGGTTCTCCTCGAAGAGAAGAAAAGGGAAGCAGCTCCAGGTTAACCAGCTAGGTTAACCTGAAAGGAGAAAGGGAAGGGAGTCCTTGGAACCCTAAACTCCTCTATGATCCGCAAGGGTTCCAAGTCCAGGACGCCAGTCTGGACTTCAATCCCCCTTCCTCATAAAGGAGAGTGGAGCCCCGAGGGAGTCCTCATTCGGATCGCACAGAAGGGGTCCAGAGGAGCCCACATTAGAAGAGGGTAAGCATCCCTCCAGCCAAGAAGGGTTACTGACACCCAACCGGGGGATCAGTGAACCTGCAAAGTCAGCAAGACTGCTCACAACTTGACCTCATTTGGGGGGAAGCAAGCGGGGAGGAGGCACTGCCCAAAGGTTGAGGCCCACGAGGGGAAGGTGGGTGGGAAGCAGTAATGAATGGTGAAGATATACAGGAAGATCAAGAATTACAGAAAGTACGTGATTTTCATATCTTACCTGTATGTATCTTCACCATTCATCACGGGTGGGTGAGTACCAAGTCCCTCCCCCTCCCCCCCCCGAAGGGGACCTGGCACCTCCCTGAGAGAAGAGCTTCTCTCAGCCTCCTGTGGAGGAGATTCACAGAGGGGAAAAGTCCCCTATGGGCCCAGCAAGGCCCATGACTAGTCAGGGTGAGATGGGGACTCCTATTGCCTGGGAGAAGGAAGATGCTCATTAATTCCTGTTTCACCCTGCGGGAGAAAAAATGGGCTCCCTGGAAAGGGGAGGCAATCACCCTATGCCAGGCCAGGGTCATAACCTGGAATGGTGAAGCCATGCCGTCCGCCTTATGCAGTCCGCAGTTCCTGCCAGCCTAGAAGCTACCTCATTAGTGTTGTATGATGCTTTTGACAGGTGCCTCGCTAGCGCTAGGCCACTAGCAGAAAGGCAGATGGCTTGCCTGACTGCCTCAGAGTCAGGCAGAGTTGCTAAGAGCTGTCCTAGCACCATCTATTAGTGCCTAGCATAGGCAGCCATATGGGCCTGATGAGCTGAGATACCGGGGAAGAGACACGCCATGGAGAAAACCCTTCTCCTCCAGCAGTCAAACTCAGCTGAGTCAGACTCCAGGGGGTGGTCATGTCTCGGGCGACAATGCACAGAGGGGGTACACAGTAGCTCTATCCTAGAAGTAGGGTGAGGCATGGAACCTGGAGTTCCGTGGGGTGCGTGATATCTGTGCTAGCAGTCCCTCGGGGCAGGGGAGGGGCCAGAGGGATTCTGCCAGACCTGATGTGACACCTCCAGAAATGGAACAGACCACGGAGTACCCCCCAAGGAGACAACGCGTCACATGAGCCGGATCACGACTTGCAAAGTGAGATATGTGGAGCTCTTCCAACAACCTCCACAAGAACCGCTGACAGCTGGTGATATCAGCGTCCGAAGGCAGATGGGCCGAGTCTTCTTCCTCTGGGGAGGAAGATGAGGAAGCAGAAGAGCTTGATTCAGACCCCAGAGCAGCAAAGGCTTCTGGTCTGAAGATAAACTGGTCCAAAGATCTTAAGTAGCGAGGAAAAGCTGCAGCTGAGGCTCTGAATTGGTCCCAGGACAAGGGTCCCGCAGGACCCAAAATGGCCAGGAGAGCAGGAGGGCGAGGCAGTGGATCTGAGGGAGGAGGAGGAGAAGTCTGGAGAGCCAGAGGAAGATCCCTACTAAGGCTTCAAGAACGCTCACGTGACCCCTCCTGAAGAGTGGGGCTACGCAAAGTGCCCACTGTACAGGAGAAGTCCAAGTGGTGCACGAAGGAAAAGGCCCCACCCCTGCTGAGGAGAGCAAAAATGTGAGGGGTTGGCACTGTGGCTCCTCCAAGCCACCAGCAGCTCTGGGAGTATGCCCCTGAACCACCCCAAGCTTTCTCAAACCCTCCCCTTCAGAAAGGGACCTGCCCCTAGGCTGTCCCTGAGGTACCAACAGAGGGAGCTCTGGGACGGCTCCAGACCCTAAAAAAACAGTCAGAACCATCCTCAAACCCAGCTCTGTAGCGGAGACTGGACAGGCACCACCCCCAGCACAAACCCCAGACCCGGCACCAATGGTGGTGCCTGTGCCTGACTCAACGTCATTCCCAAATCCAGCACAGTCCCCCGACCTGGCTCTTCCCTCGGTGATGGTGTCTGCGCTGTGAGCATCTCTGGCACTGCCAACGGCACTGGAAGTCTCGGAAGAGTCGGCCCCAAGGGTAGGCCCGGCGAGGGAGGTAGAAGACGAAGATATCTCCAGAACCTCGCCACTAGGACTAGGTAGACGGCGCGACTCCTCAGGATAGGAAGACTCGTCAGAGCTGAGTAACCACTCTGGGTCATCCCCATCCTCCTCTGAAGAGGAGGAGACCAGAATGACCGGGAGAGAGGCCACCCCCATCACTCTACCGGGTCTGGTGCCGTTGGAGGCATCGGAAGTAAACCTAGCTTAAACCTCAACCCCACCCTGCTCACCATCCCTAGAAACAGGGCTAGGAGCCCAAGCCGAGACGGCAGGCAGAGCCGAGGGCCCCACCAGTTTGGGTCCAGCATATAGCTCCTACCACGATACTGGGGGTGGTCGCACCTTCGAGGAGGCCAACGATCGAGATGGGTGCTCAACCAGCCCCCCAGTGGAGGCCAACTTTCCACCTGACTCCTCTGGTGAGCTGGAGGTTCCAGTGAGGCAAGAACCGACTGCAGCTCGCTCCACACCGGTACGTACAGTATTGGGGGTGGCCCGGGGGAAATGTCTGAAGTTCTTGCCTTGGCATCCCTGGACCGACGCCATCCTCTGAAAGTGGGAGGTTTCTGACCCACCTTCAAAAAATGCATTTCAAAAACCCAGTGGTCCATGGAGAAGCACATGTCAGAGTTGTCCATGTCGTGTTGAGGGCCCAAGCAAGATAGACATCGATCATGGTGATCCATTACAAAGATGGACTTGCCATAGGGGCACCGACACATGGGGGCAGGTTCCACCTTCAACTTAAAGGACTGGACATGAGTGACTGCACACAAAATAAAAATAAAACTAAAGAGAGACTTAGCACTGTAGAAACAATATAAGTAAAGACGTAGGCCGGCCCGTCGGTGCAGTGGTTGGAATTCCGCTTGCGATGCCGGCGACCTGGGTCTGGGAACAGACCCGGGACATCGGAGGGCCGGCTGGTGGGGGAGAAGGATGGAGCATTTCAGGGTCTGCTCTCCTCCGGGGGGGGAGAGGGAGGGGAGTGTGTCCGGTGCTTGACGGACCAAGTGACTGGCACCTTGACGTTGTCTGAGGGGCGGGGCGGACACTGGCTGTCATTGCACAGCCCTGCCTCCACATACAGGGGGGAAAAAATCAATGCTGCCTGCTGCCTGGATGAAGCCTGCCCCTCCGCTCTGACGAGCTCCCAGCCTTTCTATCTGATCTATCCTGTAGCTTGCGGCACTTATTCCCGGTGCCGCAACCCCGCCCTGAGGAGTGGCGAGGGTATCAGGGAATAGCAGCAAGAGTGGGAGTGAAGGGGGCCATGTCCAAAGCCGCGGGACAGCGGCAGGTAGCACAAAAAAATACATAAATAAATATAAGTAAAGAAACTGTCTCACCTGTGTGAAGATCTACGGCATCTAGTAACGACAAACAGAACTTCAGCGATGACTAACTGCAACTGCGTAGTAACGGCTCTGCAGCTCCCACGAGGTGCACTCTCGACACCAGGAAAGACAGAAGTGAGGCAAGGAAGGAGTCGGCTTTGGTTACTGGCCAGCGCTCGAGCAGCACACTGTGCGTCACCCTCGTGGGTGGTGCCATCCCCAGTGCTGGATCCCACACCTAGAAAAATGTTTAAGCTATAAGTTCCTACGGGGACATAGCACCTCTGGCGTATTAACCAACAGTGATGAATGGTGAAGATACATACAGGGAAGATCTTAGGATTTGTACGCAGAGCCACCTGGTCTCTGTGGAAAATTAAAGCTCCTTACACGTGAGGGCCTGAAGCTTGGGAATCCTTCAAGCTTAAGTCATGGCAACTAAAAATAGCACTTTCCAAGAAAGACAGTGCAGGTCCCAGCTTGCGGACAGTTCAAAGGGAGGTAAAGTGAGCTTTTCTAGAATAAAATTTGGATCCCACAGAGGAACAGGGTTCCTAACAGGGGGTTTCAGATGGAGAATTCCTTTCAGAAAGGTTTTGGAAGCCTCCAATTGAACCAAAGTTTTTCCATCCACCGGAGCGTGGTCGGCAGAAATGGTGGACAAATGGAGCTTCAAAGAAGAGTAACTAAGGCCAAGGTCAGAGAGATGCAGCAGATACTCCATGACCTATGGGACGGTGCAAGAGAAAGGGTCCCAACCCTTGGAAGTTGCCCAAACGGAGGACCTGTACCATTTCATAGCATATGTAGTTCTTGTGGATGGCTTTCCGGCCTCCACAAGGACCTGTGCAACTCTGGAAGTGACCCCAAAACGTGCAGCAATGTCAGCAGGTGCCACGTGTGAAGGTGAAGGGACTTGAGACCTGGATGTAGTAGCTTGCCCTGATCCTGGGTCAGCAGGTCCTGGCAAAGGGGTAGCGGTACTGGAAGCTCCATCAACAACTGCTGGAGCAGAGGGAGCCAAATTTGGCAAGGCCAATAAGGGGCGATCAGGATCATGTAAGGCCCTTCCGCCTGTAACTTTAGGAGTACCCTCTGCAGAAGCGGGAAGGCATACAAAAACCTCCCTGTCCAGCAGAGACGCAGCACGTTTTGGCGGAAAACACTAGGCCCATGAATGAGCGAGCAGAGACTCAGCAGTTTTGCGTTTGATGGGGAGGCGAACAGATCTAGTTCAAGACGACCCCAAAGATTGAACAGATCTTCAACTACCGAATGTTTCAGTTCCCACTCATATGCCCTTGTCAGAGTGTGGCTGAGACTGTCTGCCAGGACACTGTGAACTCCTGGGAAATGTACCACTGTCAGCTGGATGCTGTGCTGAACTGCCCAATACCACACCTGCATTGCTTCCCTGCAAAGGGGGTACGATCGTGTGCCTCCCTGTTCAGGTACCATATCACACTCATATTGTTCGTCTGGACAAGGAGCGTGCCTGAGTGGAAGAGAGGTAGAAAAACCTGAAGGGTGTAAAGCACCGCACGAATCTCTAACACGCTGATGTGCAGAGAGAGAGCTCCTGCTGAGACCAGGATCTCAGAGTCCTGTGATCCCCCCAGGTGTGCGCCCCAGCCTTGGCCAGAAGCATCCATAGTCAGGGTCTGGGTGGAAGACTAGAAAGGAGCCCCTCGACAGAGACTGCTCAAATCCTGCCACCACAGGAGATCCCGATGCATGAGGTTGGATACCAGGATTCTGTGATCCATGTCATCTGATCTCTGGTCCCACTGTACTCTGTGTTCACTGCGTAACTCGCATGTGGAGCTAGAAGAACAGTGGGAATAGCAGCAGCCATCAGACCCAGTAAGCGTAAGACGGACGGGGCTATGGACCATCGGCTGGTTGCCACTTGGTTGGCCTGTTGTTGCAAGGTCTCTGATCGGTCCAAGGGGAGGAAAGCCTGACCCTGAACTGTATCCAGCATCACTCCAATGAATTGGAGACGTTGCGAAGGAATACAGTGGGACTGGGGATAGTTCACTGTTATTCCCACCTGCCAAAAAAGGTCCAGGGTGACAGACAAAGAAGCTACCAGTCTGTCCCTCGATGGCGCTGACAGAAGACAGTTGTTGAGGTATGGGAACACATACAGGCCCTGGTGATGTAACCCTTCCAGCCATCTGTGCGCTGGCGGCAGTGCGCCCGTCGTTAGGGCACCACATTGTGGTCGCTGCCCCCTTCCCAGAGTTAGAATATTCAGAAGGGGGGGGCATGATGGGACACACCCCTCACAAAAAGAGGGGATGGTGACATCAGGACGTGGCACCTCAATGACCGGTCACACTGCCGCAGACACCCTGTATAGGTAGAACCACGGCGTAACGCCACTGCCACCACCGCTAGGCACTTGCTGAACACCCTGGGAGCCGAGGAAAGGCCAAAGGGGAGTGCCTTGAACTAAAAATGTTCCTCCTGGAAGGAAAACCAGTGGAAGCAGCGGTGGGAGGGAAAGACTGGAATATGCAGTTAAGCATCCTGCATATCCGGGGCACAGAGCCAATGTCCCTGCTGAAGTAGAGGCAACAGACCCAGCAGGATCAACATGCAAAATCTTTTGTACTCTAAGTACAGACTGAACATGCTGAGATTCAGGATCAGACGAGGGTCCCCCATCTTTTAGGGAACCAGGAAGAAGT
This sequence comes from Neoceratodus forsteri, assembly GCA_016271365.2. Lineage (NCBI taxonomy): Eukaryota > Metazoa > Chordata > Ceratodontiformes > Ceratodontidae > Neoceratodus > Neoceratodus forsteri. Next base: position 149,981,897 of record CM028130.1, on the reverse strand, counting down.
GGGAGTAATATCCCCTTCCCACAGTTCCAAGAAATGGGCTCTATGGTGGACTTTTGCAAAACAGCCCATTTTTTCTCTCTGATAGGAATGTAACCTTTTGGGTAGTGACAGAGACCTGGAGGATTTGTTGAAGGTAGTTCTGTGAATTCTATGATGTGGCCTTGAGCAATTAGCTGAAGGACCCACAAGTTTGTGGTGATCACCTCCCATCCGGTTAGATGTTTGGCAAATCTGCCCCCTACCGGTTCTTCTGGAACCGACAGTGGAGGGGGCCCTGCCACAAGTCAGGAGGCAGGGGGGTGGGAGAGCAGTGCCCCGGAAGCCCGCTGTGACTTGGCTGGAGGGGTGGCCGCTGCCGAAGAAGCCCAACATTTGGTCTGACGTTGGGCAGGCTGTTGCCTGTTTTGATACCTTTGCTGGTGACGAAAAGACTGCTTAGGCTTGGAGTTTATTTATTTATTTGGTTTTGGTAACTGTGTAAGTGCACTAGGCAACAATCCTGCCTATTTTCAGGCACAAACTGGGAGTACACAAGACGGAACACAAATAAGAACAATTGTACAAATTCATAAATAAAAACAACAACATAGTGCATACAACATAATACAGGTTAGAGTACCTTTTACCAATAGGTCAATTCCTGGCCAGGAGACCTAGTGGTAGTTAAGTCTAGGTGCATTTGCAGTTTCCAAGGGTGTAGAGGTGAGAGAACAATGAGCTCTTAAAAACACGGTGAGAGGTGGAGTTTTTAACCTGCAGAGGTAGCGAGTTCCAGAACTTAGGAACAAAACTGGAGAATGCCTGTTCACCCATTTTTGTAGCACAGGGTCTACGAGAGAGCATTGGGACAGAAGAGGACCTAAGGGTTGGAATGATAAACGGGCTGGACAGAGTGCAAGGCTTTGCCACTGTCCTGCAGCTCAACTATGATGGTTTTGACATCACCCCCAAAAAGAATTGGGCCTCGGAAGGGGGCATCCTGAATGGCTGCTTGGACATCTTGGGCCAATCCAGATACCCACACCCAGGAGTACAGATGCATGCTAACAGCTGTAGCGGCACTCCAGATAGAAGCATCTGCCGCATCATGTGTAGCCCTTAGTGAATGACGGCAGGAGATTTCTGCAGTCCTGACTGAGCAATCTTAGTTTCAGCCTCGGAGTCGGGCAATGCCTCGAATTCTGACTTAAGCTGACCTAGGACAGATTTCTGGTACCTGATAATGTGTGCCAGATAATTAAGGGCTCTGAGGGCCAATGTGGAGGACGAATACATTTTACATCCAAACTGGTCTATTTGCCTCCACTCCTTGTCAGGAGGGGAGGTGCTCATATGCTTAGGCTTAGCTGTTCAGTCTTGGGCCACGTTAATGACCACAGAGTCTGCCTTAAGATGAGAGCTGAGGTGGTCTTTGCCCTCAGGGGCCTGATATAATCTGTCAGCCTTCCTGACAACTGCAGCCACCGACGAAGGCTGCTGCCTAACTGTGGAGTCCAAATCCTCATGCAGGTCTAACCATGGAGGAATGAGAAGTGGGGACAGCTCTGGCATGTCTAGGTGCTCCGCCAGTCTCTTACGTTGAGGATCCTGGTCCTCTGTCTTCCACCTATTCATGTCTTGAATTTTCCAAAAGATCTCTGTGAAAGAGGGATCCTCCCGGGGGACTTAGGAAAGTCCCTGTGCTTTATATCCTCCGGGGCAGGGATTTCAAAGCCCGAAGCAGAGGAGGTGGAAGAAGTCAGAGTCTAAGTCAGATGAAAAGCTTCTGTCCGGGGACAGATCCTACAAAAGAGGGATCTCCTTAGAGGAGACCATGAGGCTCATATCGACGCCTGCTACCAGGGTAGGACGCAAGGCCTCGCCCAAGGCAGATGGACGAGATTCCACTGGTGAAAGGGACCTGAGCGTAGGAGCCAGTCAGACCAGCGGGGGTGGTGACCAGCTGGCGTCGGTCCAATTCAAACTCGCTCCACAAAACTGATGCACCGCCGCAGAGTCCACCCAAGGGCGAAGGGGCGAGGGGCTAGTAGTGGGCGGTAGCCTGAAACTGATAAACCGTCATTTACTAATGAGGCATCGGGTTATGGTAGCCTAGATTATCGTGAGCTGGGGCATAGGATATCCTGGCATCTGGTACCCTGGCGGCAGAAGTTCAGGTGTCGGCCCCAATAGAGCGGAGGGTCACACCGGGGTCTGGGGCGGTGCAACAGGCCCAGACGGGGGAATCTGCAGTGAAGACGTTGGCTCCCGAGGGAGGTCGGGCATTCTGGCTCTCATACCTGTGTGGTGTCGGGCAGACGCTCCTCCAACTCCGGCTCAAGAAGATCAGGAGAGCCAGGAGTCTCCACCAAAGGAGACCGAAGGAGAATCCCGAGAGAGAGAACCCTCTTGGGAAGGCTGTGGCCAAAGCGGCAGCATGCGCTGATCTGGCAGATCAACATCAGGCCTGTTATCGGGGCCTGTTGAAAGTGCCGTGGCTGGGCAAACACCAAAGGAGCTGGCGTGTGGCTTATCAGCCTGGGCTGGGCGGTCGTCAGAGGTGCTGATGACCGATTTATCAGCCGTGCCACTAGACTTACAGCCAGAGGTTTTGAGGGGTCTAAGAGTGGCAGAGTTCTCTGGAGTTCTGGAGATACCCAGCTGAACCGCAATCAACCCAGGCGAGGGAACAAGGGCTACTTCTTGGAAGAGGAAGCAGCTTTGGCCGGTGGAGCATTACCGCATTAACGGGAGGCCACTTGGCGTCTGCGGCTCCTGCAAGAGACTGCAGGCAGGAAGGAGATCAATCGAGGTCCTGGTGTTTCTCCTTGTCCTTTTTTGTGGGAGTCAGAAGAACCCCCCAGTGAGGAATATGATCCCGCAGCTTCCACAGCTCCTTCTCCATGGAAGCCATCTTCAGTTTAATAATGTGGGCTTCCAGGGTCAGTTGGCAACGTTTCCGTGTGGCCTGGTTGAAATTCTAGCAGAACTCACAGTCCTTGGTCTTGTGCTCGGGTCCCAGGCAGAAAAGGCAGAGGGAATGACTGTTCTTATGAGGGAGTTGTGTGCTACAGGAATCGCACTTGTTCTTGTGCGACTCGGAAGGCATCGGAGAAGACATGCATGAAAAAGATTTACTTTTCAAAATACAGAAAATAAAGAAAAGACGATTTAAATAATTATCCGAAAATGGTAGTCAACTAAAGCAGCGTTCTCCATAAGATCCGATGTGTGCAGGTCGACGGAGGGAAAGAACTGGAGGGCAGGTGTGGTGACCGCCCATTATACAGCATCACGCTGACGTCTGTCAGGTGACGTCAGGTGGGCAGTCCCCACCAGACACTGCTAGCTAAAGTTTTCTGTGTGGTCCTAGCGCCTGGCTTCTCTAGTCCTAATGGTTATTACCTAATGCAAGAGCCCACTTGAAGTAATATATGAAAGTTACGTACCTACCGTAATTCTTGATGATCTCTTGTATCTTCACCATTCATTACTGTTAGGCGTCAGCCGGAGGCGTGCACCTGCCACAGGAGGTTTTTATATATATATATATATATATATATATATATGAAGTCGTGATGATAGTAACCCCCTAGATGACGCTCTGCGTGAGAGTCTTGGCGTCATTAGACGCTGCAGACTCCTCCTCTATCCCAGTTCTGTTGGCCAGAGAGGCGAAAAAAGGGTCAGAAGAAGGAGTGAGGCAAGAGAGCCGAGGGATAGAAAAAGGAAAGGATATAAATTGAAAAAGGAATAAGCCGATAGAGGATAGAAGGGAAAAGAAGAACTGCCTACCATAAGGGACCGAAAGGCCTCACTTCTGGGGCAGCTCTAAGGGAGGAACAGATAGGGAAGAGGAAGAAGAAGGGTAAAAAGAGAGAAGAATAGGAGGGGATGCTAGGAGGGGGGGAAGACTGCCGTTGGCAATTAGTTAAGGGTTATAAGCTCGGAACCACAAACAAGGGAGCAAGGATCCCATTCTGGAATTGAAGAAGGTCAACTGAACTTCTCGCTCAGAATGGACACCAAAGGCAGGTTCCCTAACCTCCTGCCTACCTGGTTTTTTCCCAGACTCCAGCCGAGAGCTCTTTAATCATTAAGAAGGAAAAACTCTGTTCCAAACGAGAGCTGCCAGCTAGGAGGGAGGAAGCCCACCAGCATTTTGTTAAGTGATAACACAGTATCATGTGAAAATGGGGGAGGGGGGCCTGCAGGGCGCACCCCTATGCCAAAGAGAGAGAGCGGGAACTCAATCGGACTCCCTAGAGGCAAGGCAGGGAACACCCTTTAAGGAAATTAGAGTGCCGGATAGCACTACACCTGTAGAGGCTGACATAATAGGATTAAGACTTGACAGAAGTGGTCTGGAAAAGAGAAGTCGAGTCCCGAAAGGGATTGTCTCTTTAAACTGTGAATTGAGAAGAAATGGCTGGGGAGAACCAAGAGATGCCCATTAAGGGCAGTCAGAAAGAGTTCCCTCAGGACAGGTAAACGAAGCTCGTTTCTCCTATTCTCAGAGGGAAAGATCCGTTCAAAGGATAGGAAAGAGAGCAAATAAAAACGAACAAAAAAATTTCTTTTTTCTTTTTTTTTTTGGCTTAACGGCCCAGGGGGAAAAGGAGGGACGAGCAGGGAGGGGGAAACGCTGAAGAAGGAGGCCCTTGAGGGGACGGTGGGAGGGATTCAGTAATGAATGGTGAAGATACAAGAGAAGATCAAGAATTACGGTAGGTATGTAATTTTCATATCTTCCCTTGTCATCTTCACCATTCATTACTGTTGGGTGAGTACCAAGCCCCCTCCCCTTAGAAAATGAGGAAGGGAAAGAGAAAACCCCTGAGGGAACAGACCCCTCAGCCTCCTACTGGTGACAAGTAGAGAGGGGGAGACCCTGACCAATAGACAAGAGTCTAAGGTGGGTGAGGAAAAGAAGACACCCCCAAGGGGCTGTGGGAAGGGTTGCCCCAGAGGCGTCTCCTCGCCCTCACGGAAAATAGGCGGGTCCCCAGAAGGCAGAGCCAGTCACCTTACGCCGGGCCATGGGTGACAGTCGGGAGAGACGAGGCCATGCCATCCACCTGATGCAGATCGCTGTCCCTACTAGCCTGGATGCCACCTCGTTGGCGTCACAGGATGCCCTTGCTTGGTGCCTTGCAAGCTCCAGACCCTGTGCAGAGAGGGCAATGACTTGTCTAGACTGCTCTGAGTCAGGTAGCAAAGCTAAGACCTGAGCCAGCATCGACCACAGATGCCTGTTGTAAGCAGCGTGGTGAGCCTGATGGGAGGAAATGCACAGTAATGCACAACCAGAAGGGAAAACTCTTCGTCCCCACCGGTCGAACTCAGCAGAATCCGAGTCCGAAGGCCTGCCGTGCACTGGGCGGCGAAGCCCAGAAGGAGTATCTAGGGACGTCAACCCCGAAGGTGGGTGAGGTAGAGAACCTAGAGACTTGTGGGGGGCACAATACCGTCTCCTGGGGATGGAGAAGGAGTGGCTGGAGACTGCCAGGTGTGGATAGATGCTTCCTGGAAGGGAATCGGCCAGGAAGGCACCACCAAATGGCGGGCGCTGAATTCACTGAGGAAAGCACACGTCTGCCACTCGGTATTGTCTCTATGAACGTAAGAAATAAGAAGCTCCGAGACCATCCTCGAAAGGAAACGCAGATAGTCAGTGAAGTCAGCTTCAGAGGAAAGGTGGACAGGAAGTTCCACTTCCTCAGATGAGGAAGATGAGGAGGAAGTGGAGCTCAAATGTCCAGAAGACTCCTGCGGCGGGGGGGGGGACAGGTGAAAAACCTGTTCGTCCATGGCCCTAACATAGGATGGGAAGGCCACCGCAGTAGCTCTGAACGTCTCCCAAGTTAACGGCCCAGTGGGCCCCACATGGCCTGGGAGAGAGGGGGGTGGTTGCGGAGGGATGGGCGAAGGGCACCTAAAAACACGTGCCTGGCCTCTGCCAGAGCTCTGAGATCCAGACAGCGATGCCGCCAAAACTGGGGACCCTGTGATCACGCCGGGTTGTGTAGAAGAAAGGAAGGGAGGCAACTCCAGAAAGAGCCCTGAAGGGGAATCTCCCCTGTGGTGCACCTGGGATTGCATGAGTCCAGAAGGGCAACCCTCAGAAATGCCACTAGAAGGCGCTTTGGAGACCTTCAGAGAAAGGTGAGGATCAGCGCTTCGACTCCTCCCTGCACTCCGCGAGGCGGTGGGAGCCTAGTCACTGCTCTCGACCCCTACCTCTCAGCCTTGGGACTCTGCGACAGCCTCTTCCTCAAAACAGCAGCGGAGGTCCCTGCTGAGCAAGGCCCTGAAGGGCGCCTACCGAAGCAGGGTCCTCCTCCCTCTGTTGAAGGACCCGGGTAGCACTGGAAATGGCAGCTGCCTGGAACCTAGCAGAAGAGGGAATCCCTTCTTGTACTCGCGAAGGGTCCACCACAGATGACTCCAGGCCACTCCTAGCCGTGGAGCCCTCTGGGCTGACCAGCTCCGGGGAGTCCGGGAGAGGGATACTGGACCATCTAAGCCCTGCGGCCTACGGGAGGTTCAGAGCCAGAGGACTCTAGCTGCTGGTCTGTGTCCTCACCTGAGTCGTGCCCCTCCAGGGGCAGGCAAGGGAAGACACAGCCCAACACGCAGCAGGAACCTGTCCCAAGGTGGCACCAGGCTAGTACACGCCATAGGCACATAGCAGAGCAACACGTTCACTGAGTCATCCGTCCCGGGCTGCACAGCGAAGCGGTGCTGCCAGTACCGACAGTCGCTACCAAGATCTGGTGTGGCACCGCGCGTGTCCCCGGCACCACGAACAGTGCCAAGGCCCAGCACGGCACCACCAACGGTGCCGGCCGAGTCCCCGGCACTACGTACGGCACCAAGGCCCAGCGAGGCACTGCTGACAGTGCCGCCCGAGTCCCCGGCACTGTGTACGGTGCCAAGGGCCAGGACAGCACCGTCGTGGATGCCGCCCAAACCCAAGGTGCCGTGTCCCAGAGCGGCACCGCTAATGGCGCCCGCCATGGTCCCCGGCGCCCGCGAGCGCCGAGGCCCAGAGCAGCACCGCCCTACGGCCCCGACCGGGCCGCCCCGGCATCGCAGAAGCGGAAGACTCTACAGCGGAAAGGCGGTGGTGAGAAACCACCGGCACCGGGCCCCACAGCCAGGGGCAGCGACACAGTGGGCCTCCACCTCCATGGAGGTGACTGCAGGGACAGCGCCAACAGCACGACCCCGGGTGGGATCACGCCATTCCTCCGGGGCCGAAGAAGAAACCTCCTCCTCAGCAAGGCTGGAAGTGGAGGAGATTTCCTCCTCACCGGGCCGTATAGACCCGGGAGGGGACCCAGAGGAAAGGTCGAGAGATCTGGCCTGGGAAGCCCTAGGGCGACGTCGTCCTCCGAGAGTCGGCGGAGCTCGCCCGAATCACAACGTGCGGAGTTCTAAAACACGGCAGTCCATGGAGAAGCAGGTGTCGCAATGGTCCATATCATGGTAGGGTCCCAGGCACCGGAGACAAACATCATGACGGTCCGAGACAGAAAATTGCTGGCCACAAGGGCACCGACGCATAGGGGCAGCCCGCCTTAGACTTACTCTTGCCCCCAGAACCATGGGATGCTAAACAATAAAGGATAAAAACACAGAAAAGGCTGAAGTGTCGATGAAAGAAAAACAGTAATGGAAAGATCTTACCAGTCGTGACGTTGAGAAAATACCGGGATGAAGAGAGTCGAAATAAATTTTGAAGGCCTATGACGATAAACTATTGAACTATGGAAACTTAACACAGCAGGTGCAGCCTCGCTGGCCAGGAGAAGTAGAACTGGGATGGAGGAGGTCTGCGGCACTAACGGCACCCCTGCGTCGCGTCACTCCAGAGTCACTCAGGGGCGGCTGTTGGCGTCGGCGACTCTATATAAAAAAAAAAAAAACTTCCCGTGTGGTGCGCGCCTCCGGCTGACGCAGCAGTAATAAATGGTGAAGATTGACAAGGGAAGATAGTACGAGTTCAGGCAGAACTTACGTAACAGTAGATCTTCGAACAACTCCTGGCAGGATTTACACCATTAGGACTGAAGCCGACGGCGTCAAGGACCTGGAAAAAGAATTCTAGCTCAGCTATCTTCAGCGGGACCGCCTGACGTCGGTCCCGCCTCCGACGCCAGGTGGCATATAAGGGGCGGTCCCTACCAGATTCCCAGTTCTCCCCAGACTTCCGCCGCAGGCTGACATCAAAATGGGAGACCGAGGATCCACCATCAGAAGACAAGCAGGACAAAATCCTGTTAACAAGGCTTAAGCCATGCCTCCTCCAAGGGGAAGTGGGAGCGGAGAGATCTGCTGCAAGAGCTGTTCTCGAAGATCTACTGGCACGTAAGTTCTTACGCAACTGTACTATCTTACCGAGACACAGCTCTTGCAAGCAGTTACACCATTAGGACTGATTCCCAAGCAGTAGCGCTTGCAAACACTCTGGAGGAGGAAATTAGAAAGAACATTCCAGGTCCTGAATCTAGGACAGGAGACCCTGTAGCACTGCCAGGCAGAAGCCTGCTCTTCACCGTGATCGATGTCCAGGCTATAATGCCTGATAAAGGTATGAACAGAGCTCCAAGTGGCTGCAGCACAAATGGCAGAGGTGGAGACGTTTCTAAGTGCTGCAAAGGAGGTGGCCACACCCCTAGTGGAATGGCCCCGGACTGATCCTGGGAGGGGCTTTCGTTTGATATCATAACAGTATGAGATGCACTGGACAAGCCAGCGAGACAGGGACTGTTTGGATACTGGTTGGCCCATCATCCTTTTCTTGAGTTGTTCCTCTAGCAGGAATGCCTGTAGGGCCTTCTGGCAACGGATCCGGGTTCTGCTGTTGAAACCCTGGCAAAAGGTGCAGGACCGGGTGTCGTGGTCTGGGCCTAGGCACCGGACACAGGCCGAGTGCGGATCCTTGAATGGGATCTGCTTCCCACAGGTGCACTTGATGAGCGGACCGGAGGTCGAGAGGACATCAGAGAAAAACTGAGCATAGAAGGCAATTTCCCGTGGGAAAACACTTCTACCACGCGCCAGCGCTAGAAACTGAACCGAAGGGTCGAGACATGCAAGTTGACGGGGAAAGAACCGAGGAATCTGCGGGACCGCCTTATGTACTACGCCTGACGTCGGAGGCGGGACCGACGCGAGCGGTCCCGCATGAAGATAGCTAGCTAGAATTTTTCCGTGGGGTCCTGATGCCTGCCGGCTTCAGTCCTAATGGTGTAACCTGCTGCAAGAGCTGTGTCTCGAAGTAATTCAAATACTTAAAGTGCATTAATAGAGTTAGTCATGCTGGCCTGTTTAAATTCAAAAGGGAATGGATCACAAGAGGACATAACTTGAAGCTGGAGGGGGGTACGTTCATAAGGCAGATGAGACATTTCATCACAGAGAGTGGGGACAGCATGGAATGCTCTGCGAGGAATTGGTTGTGCAAACATCAGTTGTGGGATTTAAGGGGGGGTGGGAAAGACTGGCAAAATAAGGAAGGGGGAGGAAAAGGGTAAAGCAGATGGAGTACTTAGAGGGGAGGGAGGGGAAGGGATTAGGGGGGCAGCATCAGTACCCAGCACTGAGAGCTGCACATTTGAGCAGACACAATAGACTGTTAGGCTTTTATCTGCTGGTTTCATTGTATGTTCGTAAATACAGGGGTGCTGTCAGTCAACCAGATTGAATTCAACCCCTTTATCATATCAAATAAAGGGGGTGCTATCAAGCAGATTACATTCATCCTCTTTATCACATCAAATACAGCAGAGCTATCTGGCAGACCCCAAAATTCATCCTCATTATCATATCACTTACAGGTGAGCTAAAAAGCGGACCCCTAAATGTATGTTCTTTCTCATCAAATGCAGGGATGCTATTAGGCAGACCCCTAATTTCTCATCAAATGCAGGGATGCTATCAGGAAGAGCCCTGAATTCATCCTCTGTCACAGTGATGAACAACATATGGCCCAGGGGCCACAAACAGACCCCACAGCAGCTGTCTGTGGCCCCGAGGACCTAGCAACTTTCCCTTGCAGCCTTTATTTCATTTTGTTTTTAGTTTTAGTAACATGTAGATAGATAGACAGAAAGACAGATGTTTTGATTTATGTGTACATTTAATAACATCTTGCTGGACATTTGTCACCTTGGGCCATTTTACAGTGGCCCTCGACCTCGACTCAAGTTTTCAGCCTGGCACTCCACAAAAAAAAGTTGTGCACCACTGCACTATCATATCAAATGCAGGGGTAATAATTATCTTCTATCAGCAGTGCTCTTAAAAATTCTTGTACTTTTTTTTTTAAACTACCTTAAAGGCATGTAATTTCAAACTTTTAATATCTATAGCCGTTTTCAATTTGAAAAATATTTGCTTTTCCTTTAGTTCCTACCAAAGAAAACAAAACCAACTCTCCGTATTCCCAAAGATCCCCTATGGCTGATGTCATCAGACAGACAAGTCGCTCTCTTTATAGCCCAGTTCTAAACAACTGCCTCAACCCAGCATGGCTAGTTCATCTTACCTTGGACCAGTTAGGCCGTTTCAGCTGAACCTCAAGCTTGTAATTCTTTTTAGGTGCCAATCCATGAGGAAGAACAGGAGCTGCAGGAAATCTTCCAAAGGAAGGGGGAGGCGGCGGCATCCCTGGCATTCCAGGCATGGGAGGAGGTGGAGGAGGGCCCATTCCAGGCAGAGGGGGAGGTGGCGGTACACCAGGTGCTCCTGGTAGAGGGGGAGGAGGTGGAGGTCCCCCTGGCAGAGGAGGAGGGGGTGGTATTCCAGAAGCCCCAGGAAGAGGCGGAGGAGGTGGAATCCCAGAACCCCAAGGCAAAGGTGGAGGGGGTGGAATACAAGGTGCTCCAGGTAGCGGGGGAGGAGGGGGAGGTGGAGGTATTGCAGTAGAACCAGGCAAAGGAGGCGGAGGTGGTGGTGGTGCCACTGATGCTCCAGGCAGAGGGGGTTGGGGTGGAGGTGGACCATGTTCTTCTGTCTTTGGTACAGGAACGGCTTGGGCAGCAAGTGCAGCTGCAGTGAGGCTAGCGATTTTGTTTCTAGCTTCTTCTAGCTCACTGGACAAGTTTCTAATCTGTCAAGAAAAAAAAACAACCAAGAAAAAAGATTATGTAAAGAAAAATCTACAATTCCCAGTTCTGAGAAGCAGAAAACAGTTTTGGATATACAACTGCTGGGGCCAAGCCAATCCAAAAAAGAAAGTTAAATACCATAAATGAAAATCACGTACTCACCATAATTCTTGATCCTCTAGGAATATCTACACCATTAATTCACACTAATGGATCTTAGCCGGCGGTGCTAGGACCCTGCGGAAGCCAGAACTTTCCATTAGGGATGGCACCAAGCAGACTGTGTGCATGCACAGCACTCCGAGAGTGGTTCGCGGCATCAGGCTCACCTCTGCACCAGCCCTCAACCGCCTCAGTACCTTTTTTTTTTTTTTTTAAACCAAGGAGGTGCAGTATAACCTAACTAGCACTTATGCACTAAACCTAAGAGCATAAGATAGCTCTGGTGGCATGTGTAAGAAGGGTCAACAAGACAGTGAACGAGGGTCACTCCCCTGTAAATGAAAATAACGTGCTCACTGTAACTCTTGATCTTCACAGATATCGAAACCATTCATTACTGGTGGGTGTAAGCCAGAGGTGCCAGACCCTGCGGGAGAACGCAGCTTAGCTTCATCAGGAGGGGGTGCTGATGTCGCAGATGGCATCGCCCGAGGCTGACGTACAATGTGGCTCTCCTGGGTTGGCCAGTATCCAACGCTGGCCCCCCAACCTCCTCAGTTCTGCTCACTGGAAAGGAAACTAGATCAGAGAAAAAGGGAAGGTGGGGCAAGGGAGCGCAAGGCACAGGAAAAAGAAAGGCTATAAACTGAAACCTGAAGCCAACCAGAGAGAGAGAGAGAGAGAGAGATACAAACTCTGGGAGGGGTGACCAGAGCCACCGGGCAGGCCAAAAGAAAGACAGAGAGAGAGAGAGAGATATGGAGAGAGACAAGGATCCCTTAACCCACACCAGGGACAAGTAAATTCACCATCCCATCTAGACTCGAAGAGCTGAAGATGGTCCACAGAGAGACTCCTCCGTGGAGTCACCCTGTAAGTTATAATAAGTTCGATAGGAGTGGACAAGGGTACGCACCCTACTAGTGTCCCACCCACTTTTTTCTTTTTTTTTTTTTTTTTTAAACAGGGAAGGATTCACCTGGGACTGAGGAAAAGGGACCCTGGAGGACAAGAGGAGTTGTCTCCAAGGAAGGTCGTAGGAAGCAAATGAAGGGAAGGCCCCAGCATCTGACCTAAACGGCAAATATTAGCGGACAAGAAGAGGGTGAATGTAATTCGCGGCATGAGAGACCGCAATAGGCCAAGCAGCTCCTGCTAGTCCAAGGTGCCTTCAACACCACTATTACGATCTAATCGGAGAGGGAGAACACCAAGTCGACTCCGGAAGGAGTCTCTCTTTCTCCCCCACCCCCCAAAAGGAGATACAAAAGGAACTCCTGAAGGATTAGCTACTCCCAATGCATAAGGGTTAAAGAAGAAAGCTTGGTGAGAGTACCGCTTAAAGGTACCCAAGAATAGGCAGCAGAAAAGATGCCCTCTCCCCCGGACTGCACCAGCTAAAGTTGCAGGTCCCAGAAAACAAAACAGAGGATACTGCAGAGCAGCAAAGAACGAGTTGCAAAACTGGTCCAACCTTGCAACGTGTACCTACAACAGGCATAGTGTGGCATGCAACAATACCATGGCAGTGAAGCCGGTCTGATCCAGAATTCAGAACTGGCCGCTGCAAGAAAAATAGGGGATGAATAGGCACCTCAAGAATCACAGCCAACACAATCCCTGGGAGGCCTAGAGAAAGGTCTCTATAATTTATTTTTTATTTATTTATTGAAATCTCGTATTAAACCCCTTTGAGCTAGAGCTATTTTACATAGGTTCCACGTCAGTAGAAAACAAGACAATAAACACAAAACAAGGATGAACATTAAACAAGGAATTACAAGACACACGTGAACAACTTAAATTGGCATTGCACAATGTATGCCAGTTCAGGAAAACAATTGGGTATGCTGGCATGCACAGTAAGTAATCAATTAAATCAGCCTTGGGCCTCGCCTTAGAGTAACAGATAAGTGGAGAAAGTAACCAAATTAATCAGTCAGGGGCCTTGTCATAACGTAACAGATAAAGAGAAAGAGAAGTGGATGCATGGGGGGTTTGGGCTAGATAGGTAGCAGGAGGGGGTGCAGCAAGTGGCTAGGTGGTAGAGAACAACGTAGAGGGTGAGATATTGGAAAAAGGGGAGGGCAGGGAGATTGAAGAGGAAGAAATGAAATTATGTACCTAATGTAATTCTTGATCTTCTTTACAAAGTCTCCACCACTCATTAACACTAATGGAGATGCTGGGCGTAGAACCATGAGACAACCTTTTCAGGTAGGCGCGCTGAGATGGAGCCATGAGGAAGCGGCACCACGAGCAAGGTGTGTGCGTATAGACTATCTCAGCGTCGACCTCCACCTGCCTACTCAGTACCCTTCTCGGGAGGAGGTGCAGACGTAACTCAGAGAGGACTAACCTAAAACCGGACATAAGATAGTCCAATTATCCATGTAAGAAGGGTCAACAACAAAGTCTTCACAGCTCAGCCACTGAGGGAGTGAAGACCAGAAACAGAGAAGTGAGCTCAGGGGATGGTACGTGGACGTGTGAATGAGTGGTGGAGACTTCATCCAAGAAGATCAAGAATTACGTAGGTACATAATTTCCATATCTTCCTGAACATAAAGTCTCCACCACTCATTCACACTAATGGGAGAGTACTGAGCTAAATAATCCCGCCCGAGACAGGCGGCAGGAGAGAAAGGAGTGCACTTGCTTAGGACAGAAGTCCGTTAAGAATTGTCCTGCCAAATGACTGATGTCATCTGGCGTGGACATCCAAGGCATAGTGCTTAACAAACATATGCACGGAGCTCCAGGTAGCCGCATTGCAAATATTTGCAATGGGGACATTACGGATTTCCGCCAGAGATGTCGTGACAGCTCTGGTAGAGTGAGCATACACTCTGCCTTCCAGCCTGACCTGTGCCATAGAATAGCAATGGCAAAGGCATGCCACCAGCCACGCTGAAATGCACCTGATAGCAACAGGTTGACCCAGCCGGGTTGTGCTGAAGGAAACAAACAATTGTTGAGCCTTCCAAATTTCCTTCCTTCTATCGAGATAGAACTGCAATGCTCTCTTTATGTCCAGTGAATGAAGGGTATGCTCCCCTTCATTCTGGAAGTTTACAAAGTAGGCAGGAAGGGCTAAAGGTTGGTTCAGAGGGAATTCTGAGACAACCTTAGGCAGGAACTTAGGATGAGTTCTAAGAACTACTTTGTCCTTGTGAAATACAGTATTGGGGGGAAGGGTCTGTGACCAAGGCATATATTTCAGAAACCCTATGAGCAGAAGTTATGGCCAGCGGGAAGACCATTTTCCAAATGAGGAATTTCAACTCTCAAGTAGCTAGAGGCTCGAAATCTTTAGAAGTAAGCATGTCTAGTGCAAGGTTAATGTCCCAGGCTGCAACTGGACGTCTAATAGGAGGTCTAGTATGTAGAATCCCTTTAAGAAACCTCTTAACTATGGGCAGCTGAGCCAGCGACATGGAAAGTACCGGATCATGATATGCCGAAATGGCACAAAGATGAACTTTGACTGTGGAGTATTGCAGACCTGTGTTTCAGAGGTCTAAGAGATACTCCCAATACTTTATTCGGTGGGCAGGAAAAAGGATTCCAAGAGGATTTCGCACACCAGATAGAGAAACGTTTCCATTTAGCTGTGTAGGTTTTTCTGGTGGCCAGCTTGCACGCTGCCAAAAGAATATTTGAAACTCTACAAGAAACATTAAATCTATTCACCTCTATCTCTTCAGGAGCCAAGCATGAAGGTAAAGTGACCTCGGGTTGGGATGGACCACAGGACCCTGGGTTACAAGGTTCGTCTGAAGGGGAAGAGGTTTCGGGCAGGTTTCCGATAGCCTGTTGAGTAGCGGGAACCACATCTGCTGAGGTCAGTAGGGGGCAATGAGCATCATTCTGCCCCCTGGGACTCCAGCTTGAGCAGTATCCTCTGAATTAGGGGAAGAGGAGGAAATGCGTTTAGAAAGCATTTTGTCCACCACAGCCTGAATGCATCCTGACAAAAAAACGCCAGGTCCTGGATTTCTGGAGCAGAAGAGAGGCAGTTTTGCATTGAGTGGGGACGTAAAAAGGTCCAGGTCTGGAGTTCCCCACTCTTTGAATAGTGACTGAATGATGGTTGAGTCGAGAGACCACTTTGGTTCTGCTGAGATGGTCTGCCAGCTCGTTTTGTACTCCTGGCAGGTAAACCACCTGAATCAGAGCCTTGTGCTCCAGGCACCATTCTCACTCTCATAGCTTCCCTGCATAATGGGTAACAGTGTGCACTGCCCTGTTTGTTGATGTAGTACATCACTGCCTTGTTGTCTGTTTGAAGGAGGATGTTCTTGTGACACGAGTATATCCTTAAAAGCTCGGCCTGCATAGAGGACGGCTCTCATTTCGAGGACGTTTATGTGAAGTTGAGACTCGTTCTGAGTCCACGTACCCTGGGTGTGGAGATCCCGGCAATGAGCTCCCCAACCCATCAGGGACGCATCCGTGGTAATGCAGATCTGATGATCCAGAGGGGCTAAGTGATATCCTTCCAGAAGGCTGTCCTCCTGAGACCACCAGGTAAGTGACCTCTTCAGAGGTTCCGTCACCTTGATGAGAAAGGACTGAGGGTGAGTGGTTGGGGACCATCGAGTACTGAGCATCCACTGAGAGGTTCTCATGTGAAGATGAGCCAAGGGTACAGTGAACACCGAGGATGCCACGACACCCAGCATCTGATGCATCAAGAGAGCTCGAACCGAGCTGTGTTCTCTGATGAATGGGGATATCTGTAAGATATCGCTCCTTCTGTCCTCTGGAAGAAAAGTTTTCACACAGGAAGTGTACAGAAGAGCTCCTATGAAGAGGAGATTCTGGGAGGGCTGCAACTGCGACTTCTTGAGGTTCAGCAGGACTCCCATGGACATGAGGAAGCCTGAGACCATGACCACAGTCTCCAGAGTCTCTTGCCTGGAGGGACTTGCTAGAAGCCAGTTGTCCAGATACAGGAATACCTGGATGCCAATTTTCCTTAGATGCACTGCGAGAACTGCACAACACTTTGTAAAAACTCGAGGTGCCGAGGACAGCCCAAAGGGCAGGACTCTGAATTGATAGTGTTGTCCCAACGCCATGAACTTTAGGTATTTGTGGTGATTTGGGTGTATGAGAATGTGCTGGCAGGCATCCTGCATCTCCAGGGAGGCTAGCCAATTGTACAGATGAATCAACGGCAGCAGGGTACCGCGTGACATCATCTTGAACTTTTCCCTATGTAGGAATTTGTTTAACTTTCTGAGATCCAGAATGGGGCGCATGCCGCCAGTTTTCTTTGGGACCAGGAAGTAATGGGAGTAGAAAGAACAGGTTACTCACCTGTAAGAAAAAAAGCACTCACCTTAGTAATTGTGTTTCTCCAAATGGAGTCTTGCTGTAGTCTGACTATCTGCAGTTAGCTCCAGCCTTTCAACTGCCCGGGAGAACATAGGGTTAATTTTCTATGCAGTGCATAGGACGTTGAGCTCAAGCTCGGTTGAGGTCTCTGTCTGCAGCCCTTTGAAACCCAACTGTCAGATTCTTACGAGCAAAAACTCACTAACTACACTATGTGGAAATTGTAACATTTTAACTAGCCATCTGGCAACAAAGAGCTTTGGATTCCCAAGGAAGACTCAAGTCAGGAAACCCAAAACCAAAAACCAATCCAAATAAGGATAACAATACAACAAAACACCCAAACAAAAAGGGGAGGGTGTGTAAGAAGCACCTCTGGGTTGCAACACTGCACCTGCCCACCCACTTCCCAAAAAACAGGTTCTGAGAGGGGAGACAGGGAGGGAGGTCAGAATACAGCAAGACTCCATTAGAAGAAACACAATTACTAAGGTGAGTAATTTTTTCTTCAAACAACATGAAGTTTTGCTGTATTCTGACTATCTGCAGACTTCCAAGCAGTACCTCCATGGAGGAGGGAGAGAACCTACTTTGGGAATAGGCTCTGAAGTACTGCTGTGCCAAACCGAGCATCACTCCTAGCCTGGATATCCAGACAGTAATACTTGGTAAAGGTATGGACTGTTTTCCAGGTGGCTGCTTGACAAATTTCTAAGAGAGGGATATCCCTGGCAGCAGCCAGAGAAGCAGCTGTACCTCTTGTAGAGTGAGCCCTCAAGCCTGAGGGTGGAATCTTTCCCAGTTTTTCACAGCAGAATTATATACAAGACACAATCCACCTGGCAATAGTTCTCTTGGTGGCAGGTTTGCCCTTTCCCACTTCTCCATAAGTGAGGAACAACTGGAGGGAATCAAACCTGTGACCCTAGGTACACTCTATGTAGTAGCTGAGGGCTCTTTTAACATCTAAACTGTGAAGCCTCCTCTCTCCTGAGGAAGAATGGTCAGTGAAGAAGACAGGAAGAGACACAGACTGATTCAAGTGGAAGTCTAAAACCACTTTGGGCAAGAACCTCCTATAGGTTCTAAGGACCACTTTTTCTCTATGGAAAGAGATAAAATCAGGTTCCACTGACAGGGCTTGCAGTTCATGGATACGTCTGGCAGAGGTAATAGCTACCAAAAACACAGTTTTCCAAGTCAAGTATTTAAGCTCTGCTGAGGACATAGGCTCAAAGGGAGGTTGCATCAGTTGAGCAATGCAAACGTTTAAGTCCCAGGCAGGGGCAGGATCCCTGAAGGGAGGATTGGTATGAAGCAATCCCTTGAAAAATTTACAGAACACAGGATGAGATGATAGTGAGGAGGACTTACTCACTGACAGAAAAGCAGAAACAGCTGACAAGTGTACTTTGAGAGTAGCTGGTCTGAGGTCTAGACCATTAAGATGGACCATATAATCCAAAACTGTAGGCAATTCAGCAGTGTCTGGAGAAATATGCCTCTTGGAACACCAAATGCTGAATCTTTTCCATTTGGAGTTATAAGTCTTTGTGGTGGAGGGTTTTAGAGAAGCTTTGAGAATACCCAGAACCCCCTGAGACAGATGCAAATTTGCATACTCTCTCTTCAAGAGCCATGCCTTGAGATTGAGAGCCCGAAGATTAGAGTACCAAATCCTCCCGAGAGGAGGTTAACAGGTTGTAATTCCTGGGAAGAGACAGGGGAAGATGGACGGCTAGTGACAGCAGCAGGGGGTACCAAGGCTGTCTGGCCCAGAATCACTTTGCAAGGTTGTGACCTTATCTTGACTAGAACTTTGAACAGAAGAGGAAAGGGAGGGAAGGCATACAGAAATTTCCCTTCCCAGATTAAAATCAGAGCATCCAGAGGGACTGAACCCAAGACTGAGGGTCTGCAACAAAACAGAGGAAGATGATGATTATCTGGGGCTTTAAAGAGATCTATCTCTGGAGTGGCCCACCTTGAGAAAATTACTTTCAATACTAGGGAGTCCAGGGACCATTCGTGATGGCCCTGGGAGATCCTGCTCAGTGCATCTGCTAGCACATTGTCCTTTCCTGGAAGGTGGACTGCTATCAGGGAGGTCTGCAGAGAATAGGCCAGGGACCACAATTTCATGGCCTCTGTGCACAAGGCCGTAGACCGAGTGCCTCCCTGCATGATGATGTACCACATGGTGATGGTGTTGTCTGTTCTGACCTGAACTACCTTGTTCTGCACAGACTGAGAGAAAGCTTGCAGGGCCAGAAAAACTGCTCTGAGTTCCAGGAGATTCATATGAAGAAGGGACTCCTGAGGGGACCACAGTCCCTGGGCTGTGAGAGCTCCCAGATGAGCTCCCCACCCCAAAAGGGAAGCATCCGTGGTAAGGACCACCGAATAAGACTAAGTGACAAATGGGACCCCTTGCCTTAAATTGACCTGATCCTGCCACCACTGAAGAGCTTGGATCAGTGTCCGAGTCACTGGAATCAGTTTGGTAAGAGGGTCCCTCTTTTGGGACCAAAAGGCCCTCAGATGGAACTGAATGTCCCTCATCTGAAATCTTGCCCCTTGGACCACTGCTGTAGAAGCTGCCATGTGGCCCAAGAGCTGAAGGAAGTGCCTTGCTGGTCGGGACACCTGAAAGCTGAAGGAAGAGGCCAATTCTATAAGAATTCTTGCCCTTTCCAGGGGAAGAAAGGCTCTTGCTTTGACAATATCTAGCTCTGCCCCTATAAAGGTAAGGAGCTGTACCAGTTTGAGAACTGACTTGGGGAGGCTGAGAAGAAATCCCAGAGAAGTGAGCACTTGCAAGTCTGACTTGACTTGGTCTGGAGACTGACCTACTATGAGCCAGTCGTCCAGATATGGAAAAATAGAAATCTTTTGCCTTCTTAGAAAGGCAATTACTACTGCAAGGCACTTTGTGAAAACCCTTGGAGCTGATGTTAGACCAAAGGGCATTGCTTTGACATGATAATAGATCTGAGGACAACTTGAAACTGAGGTACTTTCTGTGGAGCACCTGATGAGAATGTGAAAGTAGGCATCTTTGATGTCCAGGGAGGCTAGCCAGTCCCCTGGCCTCAGAGAGGAAGAATTATTCCCAGAGTCAACATCTTGAACTTTGGTTTTAAAAGACGTTTGTTCAGGTATCTTAGATCTAGGATGGGTCGCCACTCCCCTGTCTTTTTTGGGGTAAGGAAGTACCTGGAGTGTAGACCTTTGCCCCTGTGTAGGGTAGGAACTCTCTCTATGGCTCTTAAGGCCAGAAGAGATGAAACCTCTGCCTCTAGAGCAAGGGTTTTGGAGAGACCTCCAGGTGGAAAAGATCTGGCTGTCATCTTTGGAAATTTTTTGAAGCTGAGAACCAGTCCCTGGCTTACTACTTCCAAGACCTACTTGTCTGAGGTAACAGACATCCAGTCCTAGACAAAGTAAGCCAGCCTGCCCCCTACAGAAATAGGAGTCTCGACCCGGGCAGACCCATGAGGGTGTCTGCTTGGCAGGGGCCTTATGCTAAGGAGTGGATGCAGCCCTGCTCATCCCCCTTCTGCCTCTCCCTCTGAAGAACCCCCTCTGTGAAAAGGGAAAAGGGGCCTGTGCTTGGTAAAAAGGCCTATGAAAATGCCTACCCCTACACCTAGATTGCTGCCTTTGAGGAGGTGCCTGCCTCTCCTTGGCCTGAGCACTCCTATAAGTGGTCCTGTACTCATCCATTTTCTTCATGTAATTCTCTGTCTGTTCCCCAAACAGAGAATTACCCACTACAGGGAAATCCATGGCCTTATCCTGGGTGCCCAGTGAGAGGCTAGTACATCTGAGCCAAGCCATCCTCCGAAGAGCCACAGATGTAGCCATGACTCATGATGACACATCACTGGAGTCCACAGCAGCATGAAATTGTACCCTTGATGCCTCAATCCCATCAGCAGCCACCTCCTCCAGCTCCTTGGCCAGCTGGGGGGAGGCCTGTTTAGCCAGAGCCAGTACAGTGTCCCACCTGGACTTCTGGCACCTGGCTGTAGAGGCCATATAGTTCGCCTAAGTCCCAAGGAAGATGCCATGTACCGCTTCTTTGCCATGGCATCCATCTTCCTGGAGTCTTTGTCTCGGGAGGGGTGAAGCCAAGGGAATATTTGCCTTGTCACAGGCAGCAGCCTGCACTACCCCAACATGGCTGCACTGCTGGTAAAAAAACTCTGTATCTGAGCCTGATAGTGTATACCTCTTGTCCATCCTTCTGTCAACAGGAGGTACAGAATTGGGGACTTTAGGATTTATTGTTCTGCTTCCCAAAGGATTTGTGAAGGAATAGACAGTCTCCTGGACTCTGGGATGTCCATCATTTCCACATAATCAGGCTCCTCTTGATCCTCCATTGCCTCCTCCATAGGAAGCCGGAGGGTTTCAGCCACTTTTCTGTAAAACAGATAGTGGGGAAGGGACTCAGAAAGCCTAGCAGGGGAAACACCAGAAGGTCTGTCTGGGGAGATGTCCGGTTCCACAGGCACATCCAGACTTTCACCATCATCACCATCATCTTCGAACTCCCCCTCCTCCTCAAACTCCGGTTCATAAAAGTCTTTAGGGGCATAATCTTCAACCGGGGGAACCAACCGAACCGAACCCCTGCCAAAAGGTACCGGATTGGTCAGAATCCGAGCGAAGCGATTCCACAATTCGAATCGCTCTGGTTATTTCCTCGGCAGTCGGAACATGAACCTCTGGATCCGAACAAGTCGATTTCTCTATGCGCTTCTTTCAGAGGAACCGACCCTCAGGATCGGCTCTCCTCTTACCCGAAGAAGTGTCGCCCTGGTCAGAGGGCACTCCTTCTGGTTCGGTCGGAACCGAACCGGGCTGGCCATCTGGGTCAGCGGACTTCTCGGCCTCTTTTTCCCTAAGTCTACCAAATCTCTTCTCAAGGGTAGACTTAGGAAAAAATTTTTACGAATTTGGCAGTCTGTATCGAGGTGTTCAAACCCTAGACAATAAACACAGGTGGTGTGGGGATCGACCTTAGCAAAGACCTCCCCACACTCACTGCAGTGCTGAAACCCAGTGGACCCGGTTTTCTTCTTGGGCTTCTCAGACATGGCCAACCTAACCAAACTTACCCTTTTATGGCAACATGAGCAAGATCTCTCTTATCGGTTCCTAACGCGTCATGGGTACTGTAAAAAACGTTCAAAACAAGTTTTTTTTAGAACCGATAAGGACCGGTAACCACACTCTAAAGTAAAATACAAGAATTCATTATAAATGATCGGTTCAGCCGAACCGATCAAACAACTTTACAATTTCCATGCAGAATTCAGACAAAACCTATCTAGTACTCATGGTACCGCAAACAGACACTGAACCGACTATGCAGAATAATTATGGCTTAAAACCAACAACTTTAACTGACACTTTAACAGACTTTCGAACCGAGCTGAAGGAGAAATCTCCGGAGCGACTGTTCAGTGAGGCGGAGTAAAGAATCTGATGACTGGGTTTCAAAGGGCTGCAGACAGAGACCTCAACCGAGCTTGAGCTCAACATTCTATGCACTGCATAGAAAATTAACCCTATGTTCTCCGGGGCAGTTTAAAGGCTGGTGCTAACTGCAGATAGTCAGAATACAGCAAGACTTCATGTTGTTTGAACAGCAGTTCTAGGAGTGGTATATGCTGTTCATCCACACTGTTTGGAATTGTCCCCTTCCACTTTAAATCTTCCGGAAGTCTTCAAGCTGGCTCCTCCCACCCACCCAGGTGGTATAAACCTCGGCTCCATTACATGATGCCATATCTTAGCCTTCTGGAAGCAAGGTTGTGTGCGTCCACAGCCGGGGAGGTCGGGTCGGTCCGTGTGGATGAACAACATATACCACTCCTAGAAAGGAAAATTACGTACCTACCGTAATTCTTGATCTTCTTGGACGAGTCTCCACCACTCATTCACACCAGTGGGATTAGCGCCGGAGGCACTAAGACCCATCGGGAGCAAACTTTTTGCTGGAGGGTCGTATGAGGAGGCAGTGCGCCCGCGAGACACGGCACCACATGAGCAGCGACTCGGCCGGTAATGACCATCTCGGCTGACCCTCCAACCGCCTCAGTACCTTTTTTACAAGGAGGTTGCAAGCAACTACACGTAAAATAAACCCAACATTAAAAGCGGACATAAGATAGTCCGTATGACCCGTGTAAGAAGGGTCAGCAAAGAAGTCCTCACGGCCTAAAGATTTGAGGGTGAAGACCAATACAGCGGTGAGCTCGGGGGATGGAGGGTGGGCGTGTGAATGAGTGGTGGAGACTGGGTCCAGAAGATCAAGAATTACGGTGAGTGCGTCAATTCTATCTGAACATAAGTCTCCACCACTCATTCACACTAGTGGGAGAGTACCAAGCTGATAATCCCCAAAGAGAGTGACAGGAGGCCAGAGCTCACGCGTCTAAGATAGAAGCCCGTGAGATGAGTTCTGCGAATCTGAATGTGGCCTAGCATGAACATCCAGTGCATAGTGTATGAAGGTATGCACTGAGCTCCAGGTAGCGGCGTGCATATATCTGCAATTGGAACATTGCAATTTCCGCTAGGGATGCAGGACTGCCCTAGTAGAGTGGTACACTCTACCTTCTAATTTAACTTGAGCCATGGAATAGCAATGACGAGGCATGCCACTAACCATGAAGAGATGCATCTAATAGCGACAGGTTACTGGCGGTGTACAAGAAAGAAGCAGAACAGTTGCTTGAGTCTTGCGAACATCCTTGGTTCTATCTAAATAGAACCGCAAGGCTCTCTTAACATCAAGAATGAAAAGCTCGTTCCCCTTCATTTTGGAAATTAGCGATAGGGAAGTACCAGAGGTTGGTTTAGATGGAATTCTGACACAACCTTGGAAGAAATTTAGGATGAGTCTGGAGAACTACCTTGTCTTTATGGAATACAGTATAACGGAGGGTCCGTAACAGGGCATGTATCTCAGACCCTGCGGGCTGAGGTAATGGCCACCAGGAAGGCAGTCTTCCAGGTAAGAAATTTAGCTCACAGGTAGCTAAGGGTTGAAAGGCTTCCAGTGATCATGTCCAGCACCAGGTTAATGTCCCAGGCTGCAACTGGGGCTTAACAGGGGTCTGAGGAGAATCCTTAAAGAAATCTCTTCACCATAGGTAACTGGCCAGAGTTAAGGAAGAAACATGACTCATGGAGCGCCTGAGATAGCACTAAGGTGAACTTTAACTGTGGAGTACTGAAGACCTAAGTTTGACAGGTCCAAAAGATACTCCAGAACCTTGCCAGGAGGACAGTAAAGGGATTCCAAGAGGATTTTGACACAGAGAGAAACGTTTCCATTTGGAGCGTCGTTTTTAGTGTGACTGGCTTCCGAGCAGCCAAGAGGATGTCTGAGACTCTCGAGAGGCGTTGAACACGATTCACTTCTATCTCTTCAGGAGCCAAGCATGAAGGTGAAGTGATTTCAGGTTAGGATGGACCAGCGAACCCTGAGTCAAAAGACTGATTTGCAAAGGAAGTGGTCTGGGAGGCTGCCAACATACTATTGAGCGAGGAAACCATAGTTGCCGAGGGCCAGGAAGGAGCAATGAGAATCATCTTGGTCCCCTGAGACTTGAACTTGAGGAGTACTCTCTGGATTAGAGGAAGGTGGAAAGGCGTAAAGAAAGCGTTTTGTCCACGCAGCCTGAGCACGCATCCTGACAGAAAATGCCAGGCCCTGGTTTCTGGAGCAGAAGAGAGGCAGTTTTGCGTTAGTGGGGATGCAAAGGTCCAGGTCTGGAGTCCCCACTCTTTGAACAGGGACTGAGCTACGGCTGGATCGAGACCACAGTGAGGTCTGCCTCCGCTCTGCTGAGGTGATCTGCTAGGTCGTTTGTAGCCTGGCAGATAAACCGCTTGAATCAGAGACTTGTGCTCCAAGCACCACTTCCACACCCTCATTGCTTCCTGCAAAGAGATAAGAATGAACACCGCTGCTTGTTGATGTAATACATCACTGCTTTGTTGTCTGTTTGAAGGAGAATGTTCTTGTGACAAAGGACATCCTTCAGAGCTCGGATTGCATAGAGGACGCTCTCATCTCCAGGACATTTATGTGGAGATGAGTTGAACTGAGTCCATACACCTTGAGTGTGGAGGGAGAGACAGTGAGCTCCCCATCCCGTGCGAATGGAGATCTGATGATCCGAGGAGCAAAGGGGAATCCTTCAGGAGATTGCTCTCTTGAGACCACCAGGTGAGAGACCTTGAAGGGGCTCCGTCACCTTGATGGGATAAGACTGGGGGTGAGAGGTCGGGACCACTGGTGGAGAGGCATCCATTGGGTGGTTCTCATGTGCAGCTCGGGCCAGAGGGACAGTGAAGACCGAGGACATGAGACCTGTAACATGCTGCATCGAGAGAGCTGTAACCATTGGTTCTCCCTGATGTAGCGGGCCATTCGAGGATGTCAGTCTGTCTGTCCACTGAAGGAAAGCCTTCGCTGAAGGTGTCTAGGGCGTCCCTATGAAAAGAGCCTCTAGGAGGGTTGCAGTTGAGATTTTTCAAATTCAGCAGAACTCCATGGACGTGAGAAGGCGAGAAGTCGTTTACGGCTTCCAAAGTCCCTTGGCCGGAAGGGCTTGCTAGAAGCCAATCGTCCAGGTAAGGAAACACTCGAGTCCGACTTTCCTGAGACCAAGAGAACTGCACAACACTTTGTAAAACTCATTGGCGCGAGATAGCAAAGGGCAGGACTCTGAACTGATAGTGCTGACCCAAAGCTACAAACCTGAGGAACTTACGGGTGGGTCGGTGGACGGGATATGCTGATGCATCCTGCATATCAGAGAGGCCAGCCAGTTGTGCTGATGCAGCAAGGGTAACAGGGTACCTAGGGAAATCATCTTGAATTTCTCCTGGGGAAGAATTTGTTTAACTTTCTGAGGTCTAGAATGGGCACATCCCCAGATTTCTTTGGAACCAGAAAGTAATGGGAATTAGAACCTGTGTTTCGCGAGATCGCGGGGCACCAGTTCTATTGCCCTGTTGTTCAGAAGGCCCTGGATCTCCAGCGGTGAGGAGGTCTGACTGAGAGCCGACAACCTGGGTTGTCGTCTGGGAGGGATCAATCGGGGTTTCCAAGAATTGAGAGAATAACCCTCGCGAATTATCCGAGAAGGACCCATTGTCCGAGTTATGGACTTCCACTGGTTGTAGAAGTACATCAGGCGACCTCCCACCGAGAGAAAGTTCCACCTCGGGCAGAGTGGATGGAACTTGGAGCCAACGACTCATAAGGTAGCGCTGGGAGCTTTAGGCCCCTGCGCTTTCTGCGTCTTCTTTTTGAGGTTGGGCAGGTTGGCTTTTATGAAGCTTCCCCTGCCTCTGCCTCGAAAGGACTGACGACTATGAAGCAGCGTCTGTTCACATGCACCCGAGAGGGGCAGGCGGTCTGGCCAACTTAATGGCCGATCTAGTCTTCTGAGTGGCTCTGGGCTTGCTCACCTGAGGGCCAAAAGAAGGGAGCCATCAAAGGCAGCGCCATCACCTGCTGCTGAGCATCATTCATTGAAGCCAAGTACGCAGCCAGGAATGGCGCCGTACAAATCCTCAGCGACTGCTGAGGCGAAGCCAGTGTCGAAAGCGTCCATGAAGCTTTGACCTGTTGGTTATTGGACTCGATGCTTTAATAACGGTCAGGAAGAAGCTCTGACTTGGAATCCAATCTGGAAGAGCTTCAACCATTCTTTTCATAGAGTGCCACAGGATATACTCATACTGAGAAAAATAGCCTTGATAACTGACAATACGCATACTTAGAGTGGAGGCAGCAAAGACTCTCTTACCTAATGTATCAATCTTATGAGACTCTTTGTTAATAGATTCGAGAGCTGTAGTAGTTTGAGGAAAACGACCTTGTCATTCTCTGCCAGGACTACAACAGGATCCGCAAAGGCTTGGGATGCCAAAATGGGACGATCCTTGGGAGCTGAATACTTCTTATCAATGGATTTAGCCACTGAGGAATAAGAGCAGGATTATTCCATACCATTTGAGACAGCGTCTCGAAGGAAGGCTGGATCGGAGGAGCAAATCCGTAGGGATCTCCGGGCATGAAATACTCGAGTCTTAATATCTTCCCAGGATCGATGTCTCGTAGTCTGAGAGAAAGTGGATCCCAGGTTTCTTCAACAGAGACTTAAGGACAGGTCCTCGACCACAGGCTCTGTAGCAAGAAAGATCCTGTTCCTCTTCATCACCCAACCGAAGGTCTGGTCAGACTCGCTGTCATCTCTGATGGTCCAGAAAGGACTGTTTGGACAGGAAAGGAGTGAAAATTGAGGAAGGAGGAAATAGCAGAAAAACAAGAGAGAGTCCCCAAGGGCTGCGGCGCGAAGGCAGCAAAGCGAATGAGGCAGCACCCGAGGACGCAACACAGGCGCCCGAAAACCTGTGACCCATAGCGCCCAGCAGGCGCCGCCCAGGCAACGGCTGCACTTGGGCGCGCGGGCGATGACGATCGGCTCCGCGAATGGCGCCCGCGGGCAGCGCTTGTGACAGCGCCCGCCCTATCAACAGCACCCACCGCCCGCGGATCCCAGCGGCACCGCGAGCCAGCGCCACAAGACCCAGCGGCACAGCGGGCGCCGACAAGCCAACAGACCCTGCGGGCGCGGAAAAGCCCCAGGAACCTGGAAGCTGAAGGAAAAACCAGGAGATAAGGGCATCGGTGAGGCCCCTGCGCGCAGCCATGTGAGGAAACACCTAAGCGCGGAGTCGCTGGCACCCGAAGAGGGCCATGCCGAGAAGAAGGTCCAGCCTACCTCAGATGCACAGAGGGACCTGAGGGCTCCGAGGCAACCGAGCCAGGCAGAAGAACCAACCTCCGAGCCCATTGCTCCATAAGAGCGGCCCACTGATGAAACTGCTCATCTGGAGTCCTACCTATAGGCGGGGAGGGACTCCGATGTCGAGACCGACGACGGAAGTCGGCGACTCAAGAAGGAGACCGCAACTATAACGATAACGAGCCTCGGCCAGCGCGAACATACCAGAAGGCGACCTCGAGTGATGCCTTCTCTTTTTTGACCTGTGGGCCGAAGAAGAGCTCGAGGCCGAACGGTGCCGAGAATGCGACCGTTTATTTTTATGCCGGCGGGGGGACCGCCCATCCCCCCGGGCATCGGACTGACCGTTATCGGAACCCGCTGAGAAGAAGGAGTGACGGACCCGGCCCGCTGACTGAACAGCTTTCATCATCAAGTCTCCCTACCGCCACCTGACCTGCTCATGGTCGACTCCGCCCAGTAGGTCGAGACTTCTTCAAGTAAAATTTAAATATTAGAAAAATTTAACGAAAATAGAATAAAATAAAGCGATACTACTTATCATGATAAAGTTACAAAAACAAACTGAAAACTATAAGCTAGTTTGAAGTTTGACTCCGATAGTGACGTCGTCACTGAAGCGCACTGCGGCGGGAAAAAAAGAACAGAGAGCGGTTGGAGGGTCGTCGCCGAGATGGTCATTACTCGCTCGAGCCGCTGCTGTCAGGGCGCCGTAGTCTCATGGCGCCGTCTCTCGCCGACCCTCCAGCAAAAAGTTTGCTCCCGATGGATCTTAGTGCCTCCGGGGCTAATCCCACTAGTGTGAATGAGTGGTGGAGACTTATGTCCAGGAAGATCTACTGTTACAAGTGAGTAACCTGTTCTTCTAGGAGCGTAGATATGTTGTTCATCCACACTGTTTGGCAGACTCCAAGCAGTTCTCCGGGAGGAGGGAGGCTAGATGCACACACCCTACTTAGAGAACAGAGATTGGAGATCTAAGGCCCCAAAACCAACATCCTGGCGTGACTCAAAGTCAATGTGGTAGTGGGTGTTAAAGGTGTTAGCTGACTTCCAGGTAGCAGCCCAGCAGATCTCCTGGATAGGGATGTCCCTGGAAGCAGCCACCAATGCAGCACTATGGTGGGTAGAATGAGCACTTATCCCTCTGGGAAGCTCCTTGCCCGCCAACTCATTGCACAGACCTATGCATGATGTAATCCACCTTGCTATAGTCCGTTTGGCTGCAGATCTCCCAGAAGCAGCTTCGGCGTAGGTGATAAACAGCTAGAGAACCTCTCCACAAATTTCTGCCATCCGCTCCTTATAATAGGAGAGAGCATGTCTCAGGTGCAAGGTATGGAGCCTGTACTCTGTGACCAAGGTGTAATTAGGGTAGTATACTGGCAGAGTTAACACCTGGTTAAAGTGAAACTCTGACAGGACTGCAGGACAATTTTGTCCCTGTGAAAGACCAGATAAGGGGAGTCCACCGAAAGTGCCTGGAGCTCCCCTGTCCTTCTGGCTGAAGTGATAGCCACCAGGAAGGCCGCCTTCCATGACATGTGTGACAGCTCACACCTGTGCATGGGTTCGAATGGCTTGCCAGAACCAGCAATAGATACCACGGAGGTGGAGGTTCAAGCACTGAAGGGGATATGTGATCCAGGCCTTTGAAAAAGGACACGACCACTGTCTCCTGCGCCAATGTCGGCTGACCGGCCCGCATCCAGTAAGCAGAAAAGGCTGCCAGGAGCACCCTAATGGTCGATGACCATAGACCCCCTTTGGAGAGAGAGACCAAAGGTAGTCGAGAATGTCAGCCACAGAACAGGATAAGGGGTCCAGACCCTTACCCTGACAGCAAATGGAAAACCTTTTCCATTTGAAGGCATAACATTTCCTGGTCGATTCCTTTCGAGATGCCTCCACCACGGTGTAGACATCTTCAAAGACCTTCCCCTGGTTGAGAGATATCAGGTCCGGGCGTGTAC
The DNA here is from genome assembly GCA_016271365.2 of Neoceratodus forsteri. Classification (NCBI taxonomy): domain Eukaryota; kingdom Metazoa; phylum Chordata; order Ceratodontiformes; family Ceratodontidae; genus Neoceratodus; species Neoceratodus forsteri. Next base: position 149,952,479 of record CM028130.1, on the reverse strand, counting down.
AAAGCCGCTCCGGAGGCCTGTAGCTGAGGCTGAGGAGATCTGGGTACCAGAATTGGCACGGCCAGTATGGGGCTACCAGAATCACCTTTGCCTTTTCCCTCCTCACCTTGAGTAACACCTGGTGGATCAAGGGAAAGGGAGGAAAGGCGAAGAGGCCGACTGGGGTCCATGGCCTCGAGAAGGCATACTCCTGCAGTGAGCCCTGCTGAGAGGGGCGGGTATGATACAGCCTCAGCTTGGTGTTTTCCCAGGAGGCAAACAGGTCCACCAGCGGTTTGCCCCAATGGGAGAACAGGCTGTAAGCTACCTCTGGATGGAGAGACCACTCATTGGATATCTGGTCTATGCAGCTGAAAGCATCCACCAGCTGGTTCGAGGCTCCTGCCACATGGATGGCTAGGAGATCCGCCTCCAACTGGCTTACGAGGGTCCAGATGCAGAGCGCCTCCTTGCACAGCGTGCCACCCTGTTTGTTGAGGTAGTACATGGTTGTGGTATTGTCCGTCTGGACTTGAACCACTTGACCCCGGAGCTGAAGAGCAAAAGCTGACAGTGCCAGTCTGACTGCTCTGGGCTCCAACAGGTTGATGTGGCAATGGGACTCCTAGGGGATCCGGAACCTGTGGGCCCTGTTGTCCCCCATGTGGGCTCCCCAGCCCATGAGAGAGGCATCGGTCGTAAGGACAACCGTCGGCTCGGGGAGGACAAATGGGATCCCTTCCTGCAACCGGTTTGGGGCGTTCCACCATTGGAGAGTGTCCCACATCTTCTGGGTTACAGTTATCAGCTGGTCAAAATGACCATATCGCTGAGTCTACTGGGTGGCCAGCTCCCATTGGAAGGGACGCATATGCAACTGGGTCCAACGGACCATCGAGGTGCACGCCGCCATATAACCCAGAAAGTGCAGAAAGCCCCAGGCAGGGCGCAACTGCCCAACCAGAAATTATGGGGCAAAGGAGGAGAGAACCTCAGCCCTGTCCGCCGAGAGCCGAACTCTGGCTTGACGAGAGTCGAGCTCTGCCCCGATGAAGCCCATCACCTGAGAAGGCACGAGTTCAGACTTGGCCTCGTTGATCAGGAGGCCGAGTTGGGAGCAGGTCTGGAGGGCCAAATCCTTGGACCTCTCCAGCTCCTGTTGGGTGTGACCTGCCTGAAGCCAATCATCGAGATAAGGGTAGATTCAGACTCCTCGACACCGAAGATGGGCCGACACAACTGCAATGCATTTGGTGAAGACCCATGGGGCCGATGACAGGCCGAATGGCATGGCTCGGAACTCGTAAAGGGTTCCCTCTACTCTGAAGTGGAGGAACCGCTGGTGAGACGGACGGACTGGGATGTGAAAGAATGCATCCTGAAGATCCAGTGAGCAGAACCACATGTTTTGCTCCAGGGATGGTATGATCTGGGACAGAGTTACCATTCAAAAGCTGTGCGGCCTGAGATACTCATTCAGGTCATGGAGATCTAGAATGGGGCACCAGCACCCCATCCGCTTCAGGACCAGGAAGCACCTGAAACAAACCCTGGGTTGACTGGAGGATCTGCCACTCAGACAACTGCCTCCTTGAGGAGGAGCTGGGCTATGCTGTCTCTCAGAGCCAACTGAGTGTTGGCTGATACTCTCTCCTCTTGTGGGGCGTGGGCTCGACTGGGAGGGTACTGCTCTAAATCTAGAGGCAGACCCAGGCCGACCAATTCTAAGACCCACCTGTTCGTGGTAACAGCAGACCAGGTGGAAAGGAAGTGGTGGAGCCAACCCCTCATGGGAGGACCCAGAGCTGGCGTGACGGGAATAGGGCTGGCCACCCCTATTCCGTCACTGGGCAGGCTTGGAGGAAATGGGTCCAGGGCCTGAACCCCGACCTCCTCTGTGGGCCTGGGGAGTTCCAGGCTTGGGCCGGGGGTGCCAAGTCTGTGCCTGCTGATGCTGTGCTCCCTGAAAGGAGGACTGCTGTGCCACAGAAGCAGAGTGCCAAAAAGGCTTCTTCTGCTGCTACTGCTCCTTAGGGCCAGAAGCACTTTGAGCAGAAGTAGCAGAGTCTGAGGTGGCATTGGACTGTTCAATTCGCTGAAGGTGACCATCCACACCTGGACTGAAGGGATCGGTGCCCAGGAAAGGAACATCAGCAAGTTTGTGCTGGGTATCCGCTGTGAAGGTGGAAAGCCTCAGACAAGCCCTGCAGCGTGAGGCAACCACAGCTGCCACTGAACGGGCTCATGAGTGCCCAGTGTCCATAGCCGTCTGAAGCTGCTGCTTGGCAATGGCACGGCCTTGGTCCTGGAACTGCTTGACCGTAGTCTGAAGGTCTGCAGGGAGATGTGGAAGAACTTCATCCAAGGACCCTAAAAGGGCATGGGAGAAGTGCACCATGACGACAGTCGAGCTTGCCTGACGGAGGCCTAAAGAGGAGGCCACATAGACCTTCCTGGCAGAGTGGTCCAGTTTCTTGGACTCCTTGTCCAGGGCTCTATCAGTGTCGAGAGAACTGCCTGTACATCTGAACACAGAGGCAGTCACAAGGCTCTCGGCTGAGGGATGTTCTGTGAACCCCGAGAGGGACCTCATGGGCACTGAATACTTGAGGGGCAGACGGCACCGAGCAGTAGGCAGGATGCTGCCAAAGCTCCAAGGCTCAGCCAACAATGGCTTCGGCCACAAGAAAGGCTTCCGTCGGGGTATCCCCTCTCTTGAGAATGTCAGTGAGAGGGTACTCCACCCTTCTGGATTGGTTCCAGGGGCATCCCCATGGATTTGGAGATAAGGCAGAGAATCCCTTGAAAGGATGAAGGGCCTTCCTCCGTCAACAGATCACCGGCCGACTCGTCATCCCGTGGGGGAGAGTGAAGGTTGGTGTCATCTGAATCCGAGGTATCCGGATATAACGGTCAGCCGCCAAGGTCACCCTCAACATGCCTGGGGCAATCAGGCATTAGGGTGACCAAGATCCTGTGAGGAAGACCCAGGGTTGACAGAGCTTCCTTCGTAGGAGCCCCTCCCAAAGGCTGTTTAGGCGGCGGCTCCACCACAATTGGTGGAAAGACTGATATCGGCCGAACCGAAGCGGGTTTAGCCAGCTCCGCGGGCGGGGGAACTGATTTCACCAGCTCCAGAGTAATCAGCCTTCAGTCTAGGAGGCGAAAGCCAAGTAAAGGCCGGAGTAGAGACCGTGGTCAGCTTCTGCCCAGACAGAATCAGCTGCTGCCATATCAGATCCTCGTAGCATCAGCGGAGCTTACACTTAAGCCTCTCCTCATCCCGGGAGGATAAGGATGACTGATGGTGTCACCTCTTTTTGGAGCGCTTGTGCACCTTCCTCGGCCTGTTGGTCGAGGAGATCGGACTGGCCAAGTTGGTCACTCTGGAGACACTGGTGGGAACGGTGACTTCCCGGGGTCAGGGACTGGTTCCTCGATGGGATCCCCAGCTGGCTGGGTCTCCTCGTTGGAGAAAGATAGGACCAGGGTCCCACTGAGAGAGTTGTCGACTGAAACTGGTGACAAAAGATCAATGGGATCGAGAACAATCTCAACCTCGTCAATTGAGACCTCTGTTGACTGGCCAGATGGCAAGGCCGAGAAGCCAGCAGTCGAGGAGGCAATTTCAACCAAAGTCGATACTGTCGGCTCCTGGGACCAAGATCGCTCACGATCCCAAGAGCGTCTTCGTCAAGATGAACACTAATTCGGATCCTTATCCCTCTTACGGGACTGAAAGGAGTGAGCCCACAGGTCCATTACCCATAGTGGGGAGAGACTGGCACAACTCTCAGAAGGAACCTGAAAACATAGAGCCCAAGTTCAGAGGAACAAAAAATGACAGAGAGGAAGACTCTGCAACATACGCCACTTTTTCTTCGAAGGCCTGCATTCTCTCCAGCTGTCCGGCAGATCCCGCAGCCGTGGAGACCGCCCACTGGGCCTCTTTAGATTTCACCGGAGGGTTCAGTTTTTCGGGCCTGCCCAATCTGAGGTGTGCGAGACAATTGTCAAGGACGTTTGGGTGAAAAGCGACACACATCTCGCAAGCCTTGGTGTCATGGCCAACACCCAGACAGTAAACACACGCAGTATGCGGACCAGTGCGCAACATTTTTTGGCTGCACGGGAACCAGTGAAATCCAAGGGAAGATTTATGTTCCATGATGGAACAATGAGAATCACTGTCGCTAACTTGAATGAGTCGAAGTTTCGGAATAACCAAAGGTTTTGAAGCCAGGGCCTACAAAAAGCAAGAGCAAAAAAGGAGGAAACCTGAATCTTCCAGCGGAAAGGAAGATCTGGCGTCATGGGGCAGAGCCGAGGGCAATACCACCTGGGTGGGTGGGAGAAGCCAGCTTGAAGATCTTCTGGCGATTCTTAAAGGGGAACGGGACATGCCAATAAGTGTGGATGAACAACATATCCACAATCCTAGGACCAGAATTACATTTGTTAGCAAATGTTTTCAAAATGATTCCTTGATTCTAATGTAGGTTAACCTGAGAATCCCTAAATTCAAGTAAATCAGATAACGGAGATATATTCCTTGCGTAAATAGCCTTACTGCCTTCTTACATTGCTTGCCTACCTTAAGGTCCTCTGATATGACTTCCCCAGGTCCCTTTCCATTTTTGTTGTTGTTAGTACCCCCCAAACTGTATACTCTTCCTCTGGAAGCGTTAGGTCCTTCACATTAAGACTAAACAGACAGATTTTGTGCCCTACATTTTAATAATTCACCATGAGACTGCAAATGACTATCTGCCTTTACTGTTATTCTTGGCTGACTATAAATATACATATGTTTTTATGAGGTTTTCTGATTCTTGGTGGGCCGGTTCCATGCTGAAATCATTTTCCCTGGACCTGTGGAAAAGGAGATGAAACAAGACATTGACAGACTCTTTTTGTATAGACTTTATCAACTCTTTGTACTTCCACCAACTGCAGCAGCTTACATTTTCTTGTTATGTTGCTTGCTGTAACTAAAAAACTGTTTTTATTAAAAGAAATTTGCCAAAGCAGAAAAAGGGGGCTCTTTTATTCCCAAACACTGCTGTTCGACCAAATCTCACCTTATCATTGACGTGGAGAGCTCGCTTTCCAGCTTCTTGCTTTCCAAAGCAAATTGTTCTTTCTCTGCCTTTATGGCCTGATTGTTATCCTGTAGCTCAGTCAGCTTCTGCTCAAAGTCACTTTCTTTCTTCTTAATTTCCACCTGCAGTTCATGTCGTGCTGTCAGCTCAGATTCCAACTGTGGAAAAACCCAACTCTCTCTGGTGAGAACAAGGGAAGAACTGAACAACAGGCCCAACTTGACCCACAAAACACAGTACTGGGTACATGGATGGGTCAATCATTACCTCAGAAACTGGGCAAATAATTCCCGCCTCCTTCATATTCATAGCACCCACTGACACACAGATGATGTACACCCCAGCCCAAAACTTTATTAACCAATCTTTGTTTCTTTCTATGGAGATATGGGCATGATTGACAGAGTCTGGCATCAATGGATTAAATACAGCCATGACCCTTGTGCCATACTACAGACTACCCTTTATCCAGGGAGAGCGCCAAACCTGGAAAGGTGGTTTGCCTCATTTAATACGTGGGAGGGTTCGAAACATGTTTATACAGGACTAACTTTGTACTTTCAGCCCTTTTTTTACCCAGACTCAATACAGCACCGTTTTACAGCAATCACACCAAGCATTTTTTGAGTTAGGGAGCAGAAGGTTTCGCCGGAATGCATGCAGACAAGAGTTAGTGCACTAGCACAGCAGGGTGCTTCTGGTTCCTACAGAAACAAAGGGAAAAGATTAACTGTCTTATTACAACTCCTTCCCTACTCCCTTTTTTTTTTCCTCCCAGTAGTTTTTGCCACCCGGGCGCAATGGGGGCAGGATCTTAAGTCAGCTCAATACGCCTCCACCAGCGTGTGCCACGCCATCCCCAAGACACCCCACAGATTACTCCCTGTGGTGGGGCCAGGAAGGAGGAAGCCCTCCTCCCCGGAACACAATCCAAATCCAGCGGGGTGGCCGATGGCAGTGCACAGGCAGAGTGGGGTCAGGTATCTCATAGAGCCCCGGCAGTCATTTTTCCTTTTTCTTTGCCCATTCCGGCTCGCAGGGCAGCACGCGTGCATGTGAGGCGCAGCATGCGCCACACCAGCCGAGTTCTTCTTCTTCTAGCTATCACCCACCCCAGCCCCCACTAGAGGGTGAGCGACAAGCGAGTCGACATGCCCTCCCTCCCCAAGAGAGGAGAGCAGTCCTCCGGACACTCCATCCTCTCTCGCCCCTGCTGACCCCAGGCGGCCCTGGCTCAGTCCCGAACCTGGGTCGCCAGTGTGGCGTTTCAGCACCTCAACCCTCAGCGCCACCAGGCTGGCCCCTTCCCTACTCCCTTGCTACACAATCTGTTTTCCCTTCCTCAGGTGCCAACCAAGTGTTCATGTGCCCTGACCAGCCACTCAAGTCCTCACCATTAACCCTATCCAGACTGTTATTCACATATGACTTGCCCGACCCCTACATACTTTCATTTATTTATTTTTAATTTTTAGTCTTTGGTAACCGGGTAAGGCCCACTAGGCACAAGTGCCTGTTTTCAGGGGCGACCTGGGAGCACTGGGCGGTTAAGTGACTTGCTCAGAGTCACAGAGTATGCAAGTGGAGGTTGTGAGAATCAAACTCAGGTCTGGTCTGTTGGATGTATCAAGCTTGTTCACACCTCGAACCTCTAACCTCTAGGCTATATTGTCACTCCCCCCCCCCCAAACAACAGATCCCATCTTAGAAGTTAATAGGGCTGCCTCAGTTTGTCTCTTACTTTATAAGGGACCCTGAGAATGAGGTCTGGGTGAGAGGATCCTCAAGCAAAACTGGGCAGTTTTAGCTGCTTACACCTCTCAAGAGGAGTCATTTATACCACAAGGGACAACCGGAGGCCCTATTATCATAACTCAGTCCAGTTAGTTACAGTGATTTACAAGCCTGAAGTATTTTATTTTTTTAATTTAAAAGTTAAATGAAGCCATGCTCCCCCTGGCTATGAAGTACAATACTTCACTCCTAAAGTTCAGGCATGAGAGCAGTGTATGCAAGAAAAAAGGTACAGTGCCCTTATCACGTAAATGATTTATAATCACTACAACCCATGCTTCTTCTCCCCTGATGTGTTCCTTCAAGGGTGTTGGGGGGGAGCAGCAATCTGATTCTAGAGTAACTGCATTTATAACAGATGTAGCACAGACACCCCCCCCCCAGAACACAGGCTCTCTCCTCTGTACCACCCAGTGACACCATCACAGTGTGACACCATCCCTGGCAATAACCAATATACCCATCTGCAAATTTCACATGCCTTGCCAGAACACAGGAGAGAAATTACATACTTGTTGATCCCCCAGATTATCTTCACCATTGATTCACACTAGTGGGGCAAGTCGGAGGCGCCAGGACCCGGCGGGAGCCAGAACACTTAAGAGGGCTAGTGAAACGGAAGGCACTCCATGTGCAACATCACACACTGACACTGGCGCACGCTGGTATAAAGTGGCACCAGCCATCAACCACCTCACTACCTTTTATACAGAGGAGATAAGCATCATGACCCTAACAAATATCCTATGTACTTATCCGAAGGGCATAAGATAGCCCAGGTGGCCCATGAAAGAATGGCCATCAAATCCAGTAACAAACGGTCTTCAAAGCCCAAAAGAAGTACAAAGAGGTGAAGACCACAACAATATTGGAGTGAGTCTGGGGGATGGTCGGTGTGTGAATCAATGGTGAAGATATTCTAGAAGATAAAGAATTACAATAAGTACATAATTTTAACATCTTCCAAGAGTCAATCTAGTGGGTCAGAGTACCAAGCTCATAGAAAGCCCCCCACACTAGAGTGGCTGGAGCCCATGGCTCACTCAGGATTGCAATCTAGTCAGTATTGTCCAGCCAAAGGTCACGATGCCTGGCATGGACATCCAGGGCATAGTGCATGATAAAGATCTGCACTGCACTCCAAGTCGCAGTTCTGTACATCTCTCCAATAGGCACAGAGCAATTTCTGCCAATGAGGTGTCAACCATTCTGGTGGAGTGGGCGTGATCACTGCCCTCCAGTTTAACTTGAGCCACAGCATAGCAGTGGCAATTCACAATCCAGGTTGAAATGTTCCCGACGGTAAGGTCCTGTCCACACTAGGGCTCCATGAACATTACAGGCATTTGAAAATGTTACAGGAGCTCCTAAACACAGTTCATGTCCACACTGGTAACGTTTTCGAACCGTGTTAAGAAAACGGTGTTTAAACCCTGATACTATCAGGGTTTTAGCACGGTTTTCAATACAGTTTAAAAATAATCACATTTATCTGACCAGTGTGGATGGGAGTCCCTACCATGCTTGCCGTCCTGCAGCCATTATTGATCCTCCAAAGAAACAGAATGCACTGCTCCTCAAGAACCACCTGTCATCAGAACGTGCTGCAAAGCACTGCGGTACAGTTCTAATGCGTTGTGGGACAGCTGGTGAGACGCAATGCAACATGGTTCCAAAACCGTGCTTCCCTGCCACGGGATTCTCCTCAAGTGGGGACACGCTTCAACACCATTTTTAAACACAGCTTGGAAAATGTAGATACACAAGCATAGTAAGACCTAAACCGTTTAAAAAAAATGTTACACCACAACCATGCTCATTGTGGACAGGGCCTAACAGGCTGTCACTTCTGAACAGATCCAAGGAGACAAAGAGCTGTTTGGATTGTCTAAAGTCTTGGTTCTGTCCAGAGAAAACCTAAAGGACCCTCTTTACTTCCAACAGCTTCGTATGAAGTCCGGACTATCCACTGCTAACCCGACACAAAATGGCTGCCAGGAGATAATGAGTTAACATCCAGTGAGTTGAGAGTCCTTTCTCACTCATTCTGAAAGTTGGTAAAGCAGGTAGGCAAGGACTATGACTTAATTAAAATGGAAATCCAACAAAACCTTAGGTAAAAATGTGGGGTTTGTGCAGACTACTACCTTATCTCTACTAAAAAGAGTATACAGAGGATGGGTGACCAAAACATGGATTTCAGATACAGTACTGTGCCTGCAGAGGTGACAGCCACCAGAAATGCTATTTTCCAAGTCAAAAACTTCAAGTCACATATCAGAGTAAGGCTCAAAGGGCATGCGAGTGAGCATGTCTGGCACAAGGTTGATGTCCCAGGGAACCACTGGCTTCCTGATGGGAGGTCTTGTGTGTAAAATACCCTCAAGAAACCTCTTAAACAGAGGCAGCTTTGTTAGGTAGCAGGTATCAACAGGCTTGTGGTATGCTGAGATAGCAGACAAATGCACCTCGACTACTGTGGAATCCTGCAGGCCAGTATCAGAAAAGTCCAGCAAGTACTCCAGAACCTTGTCAAGTGGACACTAAAAGGGATCCACACAGATTTTGGAGCACCAGATGGAAAATCTTTTCCACTTGGCTGTGTATGTCTTCCTGGTGGAAGGTTTACATGCGGCCAAGAGTATTTCAGACACCCTCTGAGATACGTTACACCTGTTCACTTCTGTCTCTTCAGGAGCCAGGCCTGAAGGTGAAGGGATCATAGACTGGGACTGGCCAGCTGACCCTGCATCAGTAAGTCCATACTGAGTGGCAGCAGCTTTGGTTTGTTGACTGAAAGTCTGTCCAACAGAGGAAACCCCACCTGCCAAGGCCAGCAAGAAGCCAATAATATCATCTTCTTACTCTTGTGACCTCCAACTTTAATACTCTCTGGATGAGACTGACTAGAGTGAATGCATACAGTACATAGATACATAGATACATAGACAGTGTCGGCAGATAAGGGCCTATGGCCCACCCAGTCTGCCCATTTGAGCTTGTAAGTTCAGTTTGTTTTCCTAGAAGTCTGTTTCCCCTTACCCCTGACCTCTAGAATTCCTTTATGTCTATCCCATGAATTCTTAAATCCCGTGATTGTTTCAGCCCCCACCACTTCCTCTGGCAGGGTGTTCCACTTGTCCACAACCTGTTCTGTGAAGAAATTCTTTCTCATGTTTCCTCTGAATCGTCCTCCCTCCAACTTCATCCCATGCCCTCTAGTCCTGGAACATCTTTTTCGCTTAAAAATAGTGTTTTCCTGCACCCTGTTTCTCCCTGTAAGATACTTGTATGTCTCTATCATATCCCCTCTCTCCCTCCTCTCCTCCAGGGAGTACATGTTCAGTTCCTTCAACCTGTCTTCATAGGACTTGTGATGCAATCCATGCACCATCTTTGTTGCCCTCCTCAGAACCTTCTCTACCCTGTCTATGTCCTTACGTGGTATGGTCTCCAGAACTGTACACTGTACTCCAGGTGGGGCCTCACTAGTGTCTTGTATAGCGGAATTATGACCTCCTTTTTCCTGCTGGTGATGCCCCTGCCTATACATCCCAGCATCCTATTTGCTTTACCTGATGCCTTGTCACACTGTTTCCCTACCTTGAGGTCATCAGAGATGACAACCCCAAGATCCCTTTCCTGCTTGGTGCATGCTATATCCTCACCCCCAACTGATATATTGTGCTAGGGTTTTGTGCCCCATATGCATTATCTTGCACTTCTTTGCATTGAATTTCAACTGCCAAACCCTTGACCATTCTTCAAGTTTCTGCAGGTCCTTCTCATTCTGTCTACACCCTCTGGTGTGTCTACTCTGTTACAGAGCTTGTGTCATCAGCGAACAGTGAAATTCTGCCTTCTAGATCCTGCACAATGTCACTGATGAAGATGTTGAATAGGACCGGTCCCAGCACTGATCCCTGTGTACCCCACTGGTCACTCTTCCCTCGGTGGAGTGACAGCCATTTACCACCACCTCTGTGTCCTGCCACCCAGCCAGTTACCTACCCACCACACTACTGTCCTGCCCACACCCATATTCCCCAGTTTGTGTAATAGTCTTCTATGTGGCACAGTGTCAAGGCCTTGCTGAAGTCCAGACAGGCCATGTCCACTGCCCTCCCCTGATCCACCTCCCTAGTCACCCAGTCAAAAAATTCAATGAGGTTGGTCTGACATGATCTCCCCCTGGTGAAACCATGCTGACTTGGGTCCTGTAGTCCCTTGACAACCAGATGTTCCACCAATCTCTCCTTCAGTAGTGCTTCCATGATCTTTCCCACTACCGAGGTGAGGCTGACTGGTCTGTAGTTCCCTGCTTCCTCTTTGTTCCCGCTTTTGTATAAGGGGACTACATCTGCTGTCCTCCAGTCTTTGGGTACCTCCCCTGTTTCCAGTGATTGGCTAAACAGGATAGCCAGAGGTTCAGCCACCACCTCTCTTAGTTCTTTAAGGACCTGGGTGCACCCCATCTGGCCCATTGCTTTGTCAACTCTTATTACTTCCAGTTCCTTCAGGACCCTTTCTCGTGTAGGGACTTGTGTCCATTTCTGCACATTCTCACCACTTGTACTCCCTTCAGACCCATTACCCCCTCTTCCTCAGTAAGACAGGCAGGAAATACCTGTTCAATATGTCAGCTTTACTGTTGTCATCCTCCACACGGCTCCCATCCTCCCCTTCAGTCTCACTATCCTCCTTTGTCCTTCTTTTTCACTTATGTACCTGTAAAGGTTTTGTCCCTTCAACCACTGATTTTGCAATGTGTTCTTCTGTCTGAGCTTTGGCTTCCCTTACTGACTTCCCTGCCTCCCTTTATTTCTCCTGGTACTTCTCCCTATCCCCTTCTGCCTGTGCCTTTTGTATTGCCTGAATGCTATCTTTTTGGCTTTCACTTTCTTTGCTACCTCTTTGGAAAACCATAATGGTCTCCTCTTCCTTTTCCTCTTGCTAACCTGCTTAATGCATAATTCTGTTGTTCTTATAATCCCCATTTTAAATACTGCCCACTGTTCCTCAACCCGATTCCTGTCCCATTCCCCTTAATGCCTCTTTCAAGTATTTCCCCATTTTCCCAAAGTCTGCCCCCCTAAAATCCAGGATACGTGTTTTTGTGTGGTTTGGTTCTGCTCTTTCTGTGATTTCAAACCACAATGACTGGTGGTCACTGTTACCCAGGTGCTCCCCACTGTTACCCCCCATCACACTGTCCCTGTTTGTGAGCAGAAGGTCCAGTATTGCCTTCTGCGGAGTTGGTTCCATGACCAGTTGCTTGAGAAGGCACCCTGAAGGAGTCCAGGATAAATCTGCTCCTAGTTGATGCTGCTGCTGGGATGCTCCAGTCACGTCTGGAATATTGAAGTCTCCAACCAGTACTACCTCACCTTGTCTGCCATCCTTTGGATGGCTAGCATCAACTCCCTATCTGTTTCTTCCTCCTGGGCTGGTGGTCTATAGACCACACCTGTGCGGATGGCTGGCCCCATTTTCCTTTCTAGCTAACCCACAGTATCTCTCCCCATTTTGTTCCTCCTGGATCTCTGTGGCCCTTATGTCATTTTTCACATACAGTGCCACTCCTCCTCCTCCCTTCCTGCCTGCTCTGTCTCTTCTAGATATGTTGTAGCCAGGTATGGCCATCTCCCAGTCATGGTTATTATTACACCAGGTTCAGTGATGGCCACAATGTCCAAGTCTGACTGTACCATGACAGCCTCCAGATCTTCCATCTTGTTGATAAGGCTCCTGGCATTTGCACATATGGCTTTCCATGATTTGACCTCCCTAGTCTGCTTCACTGTTCTACTCCAGCCCCTTCCTTGGTTGTCATTTATCCCTGGTTCTCCTTGCTGTCTGCCCTACTGCTGAATTGTGCCCCTTTTCTGCTTATCCACCTTTTGGACACTAATCTCCACCTTTTGCACACTGCTTTGCAGAGATAGCCACTCCTCTGGTTCATTGGTTCCACTGCTAGCTGTGGGGGGTGAGCAAGTAGGTACCCTCCTTGCTGACCACCCCCTTTGCTAGTTTAAATGCTTGTCAATGTAGCATTTAAACTTATCATTAAGTACTTGGATTCCCTCCAGGATGGATGCAGGCCATCAGGCTTGAACAAACCTCCATCCTCCAGGTGGGTCCCCAGTCACCAATGAATCCAAACCCTTCCTCACAGCACCAGTTCTTCAACCATGAGTTAAAGTTCCTGGTGCATGCACTCCTATGCTCTCCCTTGCCTCTCACAGGTAGTACTTCTGAGAAAGTGACAGAAGTAGCTACTTGCTTGAGACCCCTCCCCAGTTTCCTAAAGTTACGTAAGAACTTACCGTAACAGTAGATCTTCAAGAGAGGCTCTTGCAGTAGGTAATTACATATAGAACTGACATCGGCAGGCGGCAGGACCTCACGGAAAAATTTCTAGCTAGCAGTCCCTGGCGAGGGACCACCCCCACGTCAGGTGACCGGCATCAGGAGACATCTGTATAAAGGGACGGTCCTTGATGCCCGCCTTCCAGTTCTTTCCCGCCAGAGGCCAAAACAGGCCTGATGAGAGAGGAGCAGATATTTTCCTCAATGGAAAAGGAGCTGAAAAAGCTTAGGGTGATGGAGGGCGGGAGGGTTTTACCTACTGCAAGAGCCTCTCTCGAAGATCTACTGTTACGGTAAGTTCTTACGTAACTGTACTATCTTACTTCGAGAGGGCTCTTGCAGTAGGTAATTACATATAGGACTGAGTCCCAAGCAATCTGGAACAAGGAGAAGCACCGGGAGGAGAAATCTACTCCAAGTAGAACCTCTAGCTGTGCAAGCCTTAAGATAGGAGGCCTTGCAGGACAGCCAGTCGAAGCCTGCTCTGCAGGAACAACATCAAACTGTAGTGTTTTGTAAAGGTATGGACGGAGGTCCAGGTGGCAGCAGCACAGATGTCTGCCACTGACACATTCTTGAAACAAGCCACTGAGGCAGCGACTCCCCTGGTGGAGTGGCCTCTTACTTGACCCGGCAGGGTCTTGTTGCACTTGTCATAACAGAAAGTAATACAATGAGCCACCCATTTGGATAGGCATTGTTTAGAAACGGCATTGCCTTCTCTTTTGGGTGAAAAGAGACAAACAATTGATCGGTCTTCCTCAGATCATTTGTCCTGTTAGTGTAGTATCTCAGAATCTGGTGAACGTCCGTAGTATGGAGTAAATACTCCCCTTGATTGGAGTACTGTGTAAAAAAGGTGAGTAACTCTACGGACTGGTTCAGAGTAGACTCTGCTACTACCTTAGAAAGAAAATACAGGTTACTCACTTGTAACAGGAGTTCTAGGAATGGTATATGTTGTTCATCCACACTGTCTGGCAGGTATCCTTGCCGCTTTAAATCTTGCCGGAAGGTCTTCAAGCTGGCTCCTCCCACCCACCCGGGTGGTAAAACTCTAGGCTCCACCCCATGGCCTTAGATCTGGCCTGCTGGAAGCTCGGGTTGTGTGTCAGGCCGGGGACTTGGGTGGGTTGTGTGGATGAACAACATACCATTCCTAGACTCCTGTTACAGTGAGTAACCTATATTTCTAGGGACATGGATATGTTGTTCATCCACACTGTCTGGCAGACTCTAGCAGTTCTCCGGGAGGAGGGAGGCAGCGCACCCCTACTTAGGGAATAGAGACTGGAGAACCGAGGCCCCAAAACCAGCATCCCGGCGTGACTCAAGGTCGATGTGGTAATGGGTGATGAAGATGTGTGCTGACTTCCAGGTAGCAGCCCTGCAGATTTCCTGGATAGGGACGTCCCTGGAAGCAGCCACCGATGCAGCAGTATGGCGGGCAGAATGAGCTCTTATCCCTCTGGGAGGCTCCATGCCCACAACTATAGCAGAGATCTATGCAGGAGGTGACCACCTGCCTATCGTCCGGCTTGGCTGCAGGTCTGCCCGAGTGCGGCTTCAGCATAGGTGACAAACGGCTGGCGAACCTCTCCTGAATTTCAGCCGTGCGCTCCCTTATAGTGTGGCCCTTCTAGGGTCAGAGTATGGAGCCATATTCGGCCCTCCGGTGTGACTGGGGTAGAACACGGCAGAGTCAACACCTGGTTAAGGTGAAACTCCGACACCACCTTGGAAGGAATTTGGGTGGGGGCGCAGGACAACCTTGTCCCTGTGGAAGACCAGGTAAGGAGACTCGATGCAGGCGCCTGGAGCTCTCCCATCCTTCTGGCTGACGTGATAGCCACCAAGAAGGTGGTCTTCCACGACAGAGTGAGAGGTTCACATCTGTGCATTGGTTCGAATGGCTTGCCCATGAGGCTTTATGCATACCAGCAGTAGATCCCGGAGGTGGGTTCTCGCACCAGAGGAAATGTGATCAAGGCCTTTGAAAAGCGCCTGACCACCTCTCTCTGCGCCACCGACTGCTTCCCGCCGCGCCCGTAGCAGAGATGGCTGCCAGGTGCACCTTAAGGGTCGTCAACCTAAGCCCTTGCTGAGAAAGGGACCAAAGGTAGTCCAATATGCTCGCCAAGGAACAGGAGGAAGGGTCCAGGCTCTTTCTGGCATCAAATGGAAAATCTTCCATTTGAAGGTGTAGCATTTTCTGGTCGACTCATCGGGACACCTCAACTACGTTGAAGACCTCGTCGGAAAGACCCAAGGCCTGTAACTCTAGCCGCTCAGGAACCAGGCCGTCAGGTGCAGGGATTGAAGGTACGGATGGAATACCTTCCCCTGATTGACTGAGAGCAGGTCCGGGCGAGCTGGAAGCTGCCTCGGAAGCCTGGAGCTGAGGCTGAGATCTGGTACCAGTACTGGCGGGGCCAGTCTGGGGCTATCAGAATCACCTGCGCCTTGTCCCTCCTTGCTTTGAGAAGCACCTTGTGCATCAAGGGAGCAGGGGAAAGGCGTAGAAAGAGGCCGGGGTCCACAGCCTGAGAGGCATCCTGGCGATCCCTGCTGAGAGAGGCGGCACGGAACAGCCTCAGCTCGCATTCTCCCTGGAGGCAAACAGGTCCACCTGAGGTGTGCCCCAATGGGAGAATAGATCTTGTACTACCTCCGGCAGGAGAGACCACTCGTGGGACGCAGCCCCTATCCGGCTTAGGGCATCAGCCAGGGTGTTGGAGGCTCCTGCCACATGAATGGCTAGGAGATCCGCCTCCAGGCTGTGCACAAGTGACCAGATGCGGAGAGCTTCCTTGCATAGAAGCATGGAGCGCGTCCCGCCCTGGCGGTTTAGATAGTACATGGTCGTGGTGTTGTCCATCTGGACCCGGACCACTTGACCCCGAAGAAACGGAGCAAAGGTGGTGAGAGCTAGAGGGACCGCCTGGAGCTCCAGCAGGTTGATGTGGCATCGGGACTCCCGCGGGGACCAGAGGCCGTGCGCTTGGTGTTCCCCCAGATGGGCACCCCAACCCATCAGAGAGGCATCGGTCGATAGAGAGACCGTCGGCTCGAGGCGGACAAACGGGATGCCCTCCTGCAGATGAACTGGAACGGTCCACCACTGGAGAGCATTCCACATCCCCCTGGGTCACCGTCACTAGCTGGTCCAATGGATCGCAGCATTGGGACCACTGGCTGGCCAGCTCCCACTGAAGGGGGCGCATGTTCCAGCAGGCCCAACAGACCACGCTGGTACAGGCCGCCATGAGACCCAGGAGGTGCAGAAGTCCCGGGCAGGGTGGAATTGCCCAACCAGAAATGACTGGGCAAAGGAGGAAGGAACCTCGACCCTGTCCGCCGGGAGCCGTGCCCTGGCTCGAAGAGAGTCGAGCTCTGCCCCGATGAAAAGAATCACCTGCTTCGGCTCAAGTTCCGACTTGGCCTCGTTGACGAGGAGGCCGACCTGAGAGCAAACCTGGAGGGCCAGATCTCTGGACCGCTCCACCTCCTGTCTGGAGGGGGCTGCTATCAGCCAATCGTCCAGGTAAGGGTAAACCCGGACCCCTCGGCGCCGCAGGAATGCTGTCACCACTGCCATGCATTTGGTGAAGACCCTGGGAGCTGGAGATAAGCCGAAGGGCATGGCTTGGAACTCGAAAAGGGATCCCTCCGCTCGAAAGCGAAGGAACCTCTGATGTGACGGACGGATAGGGACGTGGAAGAACGCGTCCTGCAGGTCCAGAGAGCAGAACCACACGCCGTGTTCCAAGGATGGTATTATCTGAGCCAGAGTGACCATCCTGAAGGTTCGAGACCTTAGGAACTTGTTTAGGTTGTGTGGGTCGAGAATGGGTGGCAACCCCCGTCTGTTTGGAACCAGGAAGTACCTGGACCACGAACCCCGGGTTTGAGGAGGGTCATACCTCATCACCTCCTTCCTAGGAGGAGAGCAATGTCGGCTCGGCGAGCTGACAGTGAGGATCCGGACCCGAGGTGCAGCCCGGCTCTGAAGGGTGGGGCCTGCTCGAACTCCAGAGGCAGGCCCTTTCCACCACCTCAACACCCACCGGTCTGTGGTGATAAGCGGACCAGGCGGAAAGAAAGTGGCAGAGCCGCCCCCACAGGGGCACCTGGGGAGTGAGGCGTGGGGTTGAGGGGGGACACCCCTCAACCCGTCACTGGGCAGGCTTGGAGGAAGGACCAGCCGAGGGACCTCCAGGGCCTTTACCTCCCTGCTTCCTGGAGCAGGAAGCCACAGGCTTGGGTTTGGGATGCAAAGCGCGAGCCTGCTGGCCCTGATGCTGCTGGGCCGGACGTGCAGCAGGCGAGCAGACGAAAGGGCTTGGGTTGTGGTCTGCGGCCCTTGTCCCTCTGAGCGGATGGAGACTGAGTCAAAGTGGCATTGGACTTTTCGATCCTCTGAGGTGGCCTTCCACTCCAGGGCCGAAGGAGTCGGTCCCAGGAAGGGACATCCGCCAATTGTGCTGGGTATCCGCTGTGAAGGTGGATATCCTCAGCCATGCCCGCAGCGCATAGCCACTGCGTTGACATGACTGACCTGGCGCATGAGTCTCCAATGTCTAGAGCAGTCTGAAGTTGCTGCTTGGCCACCGCCTGCCTGGTCCGCACCTGCCTAACCGTGGTCTGCAGGTCAGCTGGGAGACAAGGACTACTGGTCCAGGGAGCCTTAACAGGGCATGGGAGAAATGTGCCATAAGCACAGCCGAGCTGGCCTGACGAAGGCCAAGGGAGGACGCAGCGTAGACTTTTCGCCCGGCATAGTCCAATTTCTTGGACTCCTTGTCGGGAGGTTTGTCCACGTCCCTAGCATTTCCGGCACGCCGGAAAACGCCGTCGGTAACTAACCCCTCGGCTGAGGGATGTTCCGAGAAACCGGACAGGGAATCAGTAGGGACCGCATACTTCCTGGCCATCCTGGCCGAAGGCGCAGGGCAGGAAGCAGGGCGCTGCCAGAGCTCCAAGGCTGGGCCCACAATGGCCTCGGCCACAGGAAAGGCCTCTGTAGGGCAATCCCCTTGGTCCAATATCTCCGTGAGGGGATACTTGGCCCGCTTGGATACGGGCTCGAGCTGCATCCCAGTGGACTCCGAGATGAGCCTGAGCAAACCCAGGAAGGACGAAGGGCTGTCGTCCAGTGACTGACCTCCAGAGGACTCCAAGTCCACTCGCCTGGAGAAAAGGGAGGAATCATCGTCGGACTCAGAAGAGTCCGCAAAGAGCTGCCTGGGGCCTGAGCCACCCTCCACCTGCCGAGGGCGATCGGGAGTGAGGGTGACCGACAGCCTATGGGGCAGAACCTGAGCCGACCGAGAGTTCTTGGTCGGAGACCCAAACAGCGGCTGTGGAGACGGAGGTTTCACCGGAATCGGTGGAGCAGCTGGTTTTGGCCGAACAACCGGCCTGGGAACAGGCTCCTCGGGTAAGACGAGGAGTTGTTTCGGCCGCTCCAGTGACAGCCACTTAATGGCCGGGGAAGGCGACGGCGTCGGCTTGTTCCCGGTCAGAAGGAGCTGTTGCCACATGAGGTGCTCGTATCGTCGACGTAACTTACTTCGAAGCCTCCCTTCATCCAAGGAGGAGGACGAGCGGCGGCGCCGCTTACCGCGGTGCCGAGACTGAGACCGCCTATGACGGCGGGATCGGCTGGACCGCGAAGAAGTCCGAGACCGAGACCGAAAACCTCAGCCTTTCTGAGGATGGTGCGGGGAGGGGACGGGTGGAACCGGCTCCCCCCTCGGCTCGGAGGGTTCACCCGAGGGCTCCGGAACCGGAGGCACTGGCAAGCCCACAGGATCTCAAATCCCCACCGGGGAACCGGGTGAGAGAGGATTTTCGGCTTTGCCGGTCGACAACCTGTCCAACGGGTCGAGAAAGATCTCGACTGCATCGACAGGAGTCTCGGTCAACTGACCTGACAGGGACACCGTGAGACCAGTGGCCGAGGCCGAACGATCGACCGAAGTCGATGGCCGACAACTCGGGGAGAGGGACCTTTCCCGCTCCCAAGAGCGTCGACGGAGGGACTTACCCTTGTCTTTCTTCTTGGACCCAGAAGAAGGTCCAGCAGACGTTGGTCCCTCTCCTCTAGTGGAGAGGGACAGACAAAGCTCCTTAAAGGAAGCTGTGTAAGAGGAACCCAGGGAGAGCGGGATAAATGCTGCGGTCGAGGAAGATGCGGCCCGCGCCGCCTCCTCTTCGAGGGCGATCATCTGCTCTAGCTGATCCGCCGAGCCCACCGCCGCAGAAACCGCCGACCGGGCCTCTTTTGACTTCACCAGTGGAAAACGTTTCTCAGGGCGCCCCAGTTGTAAACGGGCAGCACGGTCTTCGAGGACGTAGGCTGAGAAGGAAGAGCACAGGTCGCAAGCCTGCGTGTGCTCAAGGCCTAAACAGTAGACACACGTGGAGTGCGGATCCGTCCGAGACATCTTCTGCTCGCAAGGGCACCTCCGAAAACCGGGAGTCGATTTGTCCATCGCAGCCACGAGGGATAGAAGACTCAAGTCTATAATGCAAAAACTTTTAAATTCGGAAACCAAGAATTAGAACCAGTCTTATACGCAGAGCGTTAAGGAGGGAACCTGAGCTTCCAAGCTGTAAAGAAGATCTGGCGTCATGGGCGGAGCCGAGAGTTTTACCACCTGGGTGGTGGGAGGAGCCAACTTGAAGACCTTCCGGCAAGATTTAAAGCAGCAAGGATACCTGCCAGACAGTGTGGATGAACAACATATCCATGTCCCTAGAACTTAGGGTTAGTGCGCAGAACCACACGTTCCTTGTGTAAAATCAAGTATGGAATTTTACACATCAGGGCCTGGAGCTCGGAAATTCTCAGAGCGGAAGTAATGGCCAACAGGAAGAGAGTCTTCCATGAAAGGAACTTCAAGTCTGCGGAAGCTGCCAGTTGAAAAGGAGGCAGAGTAAGTTTCTCGAGAACAAAGTTCAAATCCCAAGGGGGAGCAGGAGTATGTATGAGAGGTCTCAGATGAAGGACCCCTCTAAGGAAAGTCTTAGAGACCTCCAGTTGAGCAAATGTCTTGTCTGCAAAGGGGACATGATAGGCAGAGATGGCCGCCATGTGGACTTTCAGAGAAGAATGACTAAGACCCAGGTCAAAAAGATGTCGTAGGTACTCCAGCAGAAGCCCCGCTGAACAGGAAAAGGGTTCCACGTCCTTAGAGGAGGACCAGATAGTGAACCTTTCCCACTTCATGGCGTAGGTAGATCTAGTAGATGGTTTTCCAGCCTCCACCAAAATCTCCACCACTTTGGGAGACACTCTAAAATGGGATTGGGCTAGTCTGCAGGAGACATGCATGCAGCTGAAGAGATCTGAGGCCTGGATGGAACAGGGTCCCCTGATCCTGGGTCAGCAAACCTCATGATAGAGGAAGAGGAAGAGGATGATCCTCTGAGTATTGTTGTAGAAGAGAGAACCAAACTTGCCTGGGCCAGAAAGGAGCAATCAGAATCATTCATGCTCCTTCTGAAGCTAGTTTCTGTAAGACTCGTGGGATAAGCGGAATTGGGGAAAAGGCATAGACGAATCTGTCCTTCCAGTCTAGAAACAGAGCGTCTCTCCAGAAAATGCCTCGCTCTGGAATGAGCGAGCAGAAGACGGGAAGCTTTGCATTTACAGGAGAGTCGGAAGATACCTTCTAGGGCCCCTTGGTCCAGTTCCCACTCGTGAGCCAGAGCAGTTGAGTGACTTAGCTTGTCTGCCAAGGTGTTGTTGACTCCCAGAACATGAATTGCCGTGAGATGAAGGTCGTGTTGTGTTGCCCAATCCCAAACCCTCATTGCTTCCCTGCAAAGAGAGTATGACCAAGTCCCCCCGTTTGTTGATGTACCAAACCACGCACATATTGTCCATCTGAACGGCTACGTGGCCGGGAAGGATGTATGGGTGAAGGGCTTGGAGAGCGTACAACACTGCCCGCAGCTCGAGCACGCTGACATGAAGTGTCTGTTCGAGCTTGGACCAAGAGCCCTGGGTCCGATGGTGACCTAGATGGGCTCCCCAACTTTCGCCCCAGGCGTCTGTGGTAAGAGTCTGGGAGGGGGGGGGACGAAAGAAAGGAACTCCCTGAAGCAGGTTCTCTCGAACCATCCACCATTGCAAGTCTCGGAGCATCAGTGAGGAGACTAGAACTGGGTGATCCAAGTCGACCACTAACTGATCCCATTGTAAGCAAAGTGTCCACTGAGAAACTCTAATGTGAAGCCGAACACGAGGGACTGTCGGGATAGCAGCCACCATGAGACCGAGGAGGCAAAGGACCGACCTTGCACTGACCCGCCTGCGGCCGGACAACAGACTTATTTGAGTCTGGAGGGTGGATGCTCGGTCTGGTGGCAGGAAGGTCCTGCCAATTGTCGTGTCTAGAATCGACCCTATAAAACTGTAGTCTCTGGGATGGGATCAAGTGAGACTTGAAATGGTTGATGGTAATACCCATGCAGGCAAAAACCTGCTGGGTAAGGGCGAGGCAGCAAGTTAGTTCCTCCTGGACGAGGTCAGCCAGGAGTCAATCGTCCAGGTATCGGAAAACCTGTACCCCCCACCACCACCGCTAGGCATCTGGTAAATACTGGGGAGCCGAGGGTAGGCCAAACAGAAGTGCCTTGAACTGGTAGTGGCCCCCTGGAACGCAAAACGAAGATATCTGTGGTGAGATGGGCAAATGGAAATGTGCAGGTAAGCATCCTGCATATCCAGAGCACACAGCCATTGTCCCGACCGAAGGAGGGGCAGAAGGCTCTGCAACGAGAGCATTCTGAACTTTTTGTACTCCACAAAAAGATTCAGGGAACTGAGATCTAGAATGGGTCTTAGATCTCCTGTTTTCTTTGGGACCAGGAAGAAGTGGGAATAGTAACCCATCCCTTGAAGATGAAGAGGGACGGGTTCTATTGCTTCTTTCAGTAGCAGAGCTGAAATCTCTTCCTGGACCAAGAGAAGATGTTCCCATGAATATGACGACTTTGGGGGGGGGGGCAAGGCGGTTTCTGTAGAAACTCTATTGAACGTCCTTCTGCGATCAGCTGGAGCACCCAAGAATCTGATGTTATCCTCTCCCAGCCCGGAAGGTGGAGGGAAACTCCCTCCTACCAGTTCCTCTGGGGAATCCGGAGGCTGTGGGAGAGGAGAGGAGTCAGGTGGTGTGAAGCAGCACCACAGCTGAAGCACCCGCTGCTTTTTTGGGCGGGGGGGGCTTAGCAGCTGTGGGGGCCCGACGTTTTGTGGTCCGCTTTCCCTGAGGTTTCGCCTTGGGCCAATTCCATCTGCGAAAGGGATGGCGCTGCGGCTGGTGAGGATGGTACATGCAATCAACAGACTTTAGTGCCATCCCCTTCTCCTGCAAATCGGTGATGTCCTTGACATCCCCACCGAAAAGGACCAACCCCCGGAAGGGCGCTTCCTGGATAGCGGAGTGCACTTCCGGGACCAACCCTGACACACGGAGCCAAGCGCGATGCCGTAAGCCTACGGCGAAAGCTGAGCTCCATCCAGCAGTGTCCACTGCATCGTAGGTCGCACAAAGCATGTGTCGACTGGCTGAACGTGCAGAGCGGACAAGATCAGCCAACTCCTGCTTGACCTGAGAGTCCGGCAGAGAGTCTAGTTTGGTTTCCACCTGAGTAAGAATGGCCTTCTGGTAATCTCCCATATGACCGACATAGTTCCGGGCCCTAAACCCCAGCGTGGAAGAAGCAAAGATCTTCCTACCATACTGGTCCAGTAGGCAGGATTCTTTGTCAGGTGGCGATGAGCTAAGATGTTTTGGGTTAGCCGACCGGCCTTGAGCGGCGCTAATCACTACCAAGTCAGCACGAGGGTTAGAATCTAAAAAGTCAACACCCTCGGGAGCCTGGTATAGCCTGTTCGACTTCCACGGAAGTGGGGCTAGAGCTGACGGCTGCTTCCAGATGGTGGTAACGAGGTCTGCATGAGGCTCTATCCAGGGTGGCACCAAAGTGGGAGCTGTCACGGGCAGATCCAGATGCTCGGCGAGTTTCAACCGCTGAGGGTCTGGTTCCAACGAATGCTACTGATGAACCTCCTGGATTTTGCGTAGCCACTCCGTAAAGGAAGGATCTTCCGGAGGAGACTTCGGAGGAGTACTTGGCCTGGGCTTCGACAGAGAGCGTGGCTTGTCGTCCCTTTCGGAGCAACTGTCGGAGGAATCCGAGGAGTCTGAGGGGGAAGAGGAAGAAGAAGAGGAAAAAGACTCCCTTTTCCGACCCGGGGGAGGAACGGACCCCTTGGGAATTACACGAGGAAGCGTATCCTGCCCCTCTCTGGACCCAGAGGGGAGAGCCCTGGTGTCCGGAGGTGGTGAGAGAGTGTGCCGCCGTGGACGTACGGGAACCTGGGATGGCACCGTCATCGGTAGGCAGCTCTCCACCTCCCTGGTGAGCTGAGCCTTGGCCTCAGCCCACCAGGAGGCCACAGTCCCCTGCAAATCCACCGGCGGCTGTGGGGGCAGTGGAGAAGGAGGAGGAGGGGAGGTATGGATTATATCCATACGGAGAGTATCCGAAACCCAGAGGTGGAAAACCAGGCGTTGGGTATTGTGGCATCAGGTACTGTGGCGCCGGATACTGTGGTCCCCGGATACGACAGCGTCGGATAGGACGGAGGGTATCCGGGAGCCGGAGGAGCAGCTGGAGCAGACGGCCCAGCCGACGGCCTCACAGGCAGGTTCAGATTGGAGGGCCCGGAGGGCCCATCGTTGGGGCGACATCCGGGAGCAGGATGTCGGCCGGCGTCGGGGCCAGCGTCCAGGGAACCGACGTCAGATCTGGCGCACCTAAGGGAGGATGGTCTGATGGAGGAGGAACCCCAGCGTCGCCTGGGGATGGAGGGGAAAAATCCACGGGGTCAGGCTGCGGGGACTCAGGGTCCCCGGAGGGCAGCGAAGTCTGCAGAGAACCGGGGAAGACGGATGTGGGGGGTCCATTGTCGGTTCTTTCGCCGACCGGACGACAGACGAGCTGACGTGCAGTTTTACAGCAAGATCCTGGCGGGCGCCGGAGGAGCCGGGCGCCACTTATGGGACCTCGCCGGAGGCAGACCGAGAAGAAGGATCGCCTGGTCCGCAGGACAGAGCTGGCGCGCCGCCCTGAAGGTCATGCGCCTTACCGCTTTCTCCGCGGCGATTTAGAGAAGCCGATGTCCGCTTACTGGAGTCAGCCCACACCAGTAGGCTGCGTAAACTATGGCCGAATCAGGGGCAGAGGCCTCCAATTGCCTGAGCGCCTAAAAGCCAGAGTGCAAGCTAGATCGGGCTGGCTGACGCCTCGGAAGCCTCCAAGGCGGCCGTCGAGGAGCGGTCCCCCGGAGGGGACGTTACCTGAGTCCCAGCGACTCCCAAGGGAGACACGGTGGAGGAGCCCTTGTCCTCTCCTTGTCTTTCTTCTTCCGATGGCCTTCGTGGGAAGTGAACTCCTGCCTCAGTTTTTTGAGCTCCTTCTCCAACGAACTCATCTTTTTCTTCAAGATGTGGGCTTCCAGGGATTGCTGCTGCCTTTTCCGGGTAGCCGTGTTGAAGCTGAGGCAGTGCTGGCACTTTTCGACTGGGTGACCGGGGCCTAGACAGAACAGGCACAGAGAGTGGACGTCCTTGTGCGGGAGTTGGGCGCCGCATGAGTCGCATTTTTTTTTGTGCTTGGAAGGTGTAGGGGACGACATACACCGATGGATGTACTGACAAATGTCGAAAAAAGGCAAAATTATTCAGTAATAAACTGACGAAGGGAAGCTGATGAAGTGAATATCTTTTCCGCAAGGCACTGCACGAGCTAACGGCGGGAAAGAACTGGAAGGCGGCGTCCGGGACCGCTCCTTTATACCGATGTCTTCCTGATCGCCAGTCACCTTGACGGGGTAGTTCTCGCCAGGACTGCTAGCTAGAAATTTTTCCGTGGGGTCCTGCCACCTGCCGACGTCAGTCCTATATGTAATTACCTACTGCAAGAGCCTTCTCGAAGTAAGATCTACTGTTACGGTATCTTACTTCAAGGGTATCACTTGCAGCAGGTCACATGGGTAGGACGAGTCCCAAGCTGTTCTGGCAACAACTGTCAGACAGTTCGTGTGGCTGGCCATAAGGACCTAAGAGAGGAGGCCCTGAAAAGCAGCCAGGCCAAAATTAGCCCTACGCCTAGAGGTGATGTCCAGACTGTAATGTTTAGTAAAGGTGTGGACAGTGCTCCAAGTAGCAGCTGCACAAATCTCCGTAGTGAAATGCTCCTGAAATATGCCACAGAAGTGGCCATACCTCCAGCTGAATGGCCATGAACCACACCTGGAAGTTCTTTACCATACTTCCTGTAACAGAAGACAATAGAATTAGCTAACCATTTGGTTAAACATTGTTTGGACACCAGAATGCCCGCTTTCCCAGGGGCAAAGGAAATAAATAATTGGGAGGATTTCCTACAGTCCTGACCGAGAGGTACATGGTACAAAGAGATGGCAGAGAGATGTACCTTAATGGAGGAGTACCTCAGGCCCGAATCAGAGAGGGACAGAAGATACTTCAACACCTGATCCACCAGACATGTGAAAGGGTCTAACTGGCAGGAAGAAGCCCAAAGAGTATGGCATAGGTAGCCCTAGTGGAGGGCTTCTGGGCAGCAACCAGGACTTCTGCTACCCTTAGAGAGACCCCAAACTGGGCGATAGCTAGTATGTCCTTAGGAGCCACACATGGAGATGCAGAGATCTGAGGTCTGGATGGATGAGGTTCCCCCACTCCTAGAAGGGCAAGCCAGTGCACAGGGGCAAGAGCGCTGGAGGTTCTACCACCAGCTGTTGAAGCAAGGGGAATTAGAACTGACGAGGCCAGAAGGAAGCTACAAGGATCATTTCGGCCCCCTCCATCTGAAGTTTCAGAAGTACCTACTGAAGAAGCGGGAAAGGACAGAAGGCATAGGAAAACCTCCCATTCCAGGACAGGGACAATGCATTTCACTAGAAAACTCCAGGCCCTGGCTTAAGTAAGCAGAATAGAGGCAGTTTTGCATTGAGTGTGGACACAAAAAGGTCCAACTCTGGCCACCCCCCCCCCAGTCTGACGAAGAGGTCTTCGACTACTGGGGTCAGAAGGTCCCACTTGTGCGCCCTGGAGTGGGAGTGGCTTAGACGGTCCACCAGGTCATTTTGGATGCCTGGAACATGGACGGCGGAGAGCCCCAGACCATGTTTCATGATCCAATACCAAACCCCCATTGCCTCCCTGCACCGGGGGTAGGAGCATGTCTCCCCCCCCCAACCTGTTTATGTAATAAACCATGCAAATTTTGTCCATCTGAACTAAGAGTGGTACGGGGAGAAGATGAGTTTGGAAGGCCCGAAGGATGTATAGAACTGCCTACATCTCCAGTACATTGATGTGGAGTCCCTGGTTCCATGGCTGTCCAGGCGCCCGGAGTCTGGAGAGCTCCGAAGTGGGCTCCCCAGTCGAGACCCGAAGCATCCATCATAAGGATCTGATGAGGGGTCAGGATAGCAAAGACAGCCCCCTGAAACAGGTTGGTCGACTCCAGCCACCAGGACAGGACCAGTTTGACTGGGTCAGAGACCATAACCAGCTGGTCAAGGTTGTCCGTGCACTGGTCCCATTGGACCCGCAGTATCCACTGAGGTATCCTCATATGCAACCAGGCAAGAAGGACCATGGCAATGGCCACTGCAACGTGGCCCAGCAGATGCTGGAATACCCTGGCTGGGACCTGATGGTTGGCGACTAGACAGGCCTGGTCCATAAGGTGCTCTGCCCAATCCATGGACAAGAAAGACCTGCGCCCTGGGCCGTGTCCAGGATGGCCCCTATGTACTGGAGGCAGTAGCATGGCACCAAACAGGACTCTAACTGATAGTGATATCCTGGGCCTGGAAGAGGATTAAAGTATTCTGTGGGGCCTGGAGAAGGTGTTCCCAGGACAGGGCTGCTAGATGCCAATCATCCAGGTACAGAAATACATAAAAGACACGCCTCCTCAAGGCAGCCACCACTACCAGGCACTTGATAAAAACCCTAGGGGCTGAGGACAGGCCAAAGGACAGAGCCTGGAACTGAAAAATGGCCTCCCCAGAAATGGAATCAGATGAAGTGCTGGTGGGAAGAAAATATGTTGATATGCAGATATGCATCGTGCATATCCAGAGAGCACAGCCAGTCCCCCTGGTGCAGAAGGGGCAACAGACCTTGGAGGATGACCATCCTAAAGCACTTGTATTCTATGAACAGACTCAGGTCGCTCAGCTCCAGGATGGGCCTGAGGTCCGACATCTTCTTGGGGACCAGGAAGAAGTGGGAGTAGAAATCCCTGCCCCACTGAGCTGGAGGAACAGGCTCTATGATTTTTTTGAAGCAGGGTCTGAATTTCACCCAGACGAGAGGCACAGGAGCTAGGGGTAGGAGGAGTCGCCTGGAGGATTTCTGGAAGGCCACTCACGGAGTTCCAGATTCGGTCCATCCTCTATGACCTATAGTACCCAACTATCCAATGTGATCCTGCGCCACCCTTCCAAGTGAGGGAGAAGCCAGCCCCGACTACCTCCTCCAGAGTTTCTCTGGAGGGGATGGTCAGACATGGAGTCAGGAAGTAGGGGAAGGCACCAGGAGGGCAGGAGCGGCCATCTGAGGAGCCCCGGTGGCGGATGCGGCAGGGTTCGATGCCGCCTTCTGCTTGCCCTGACCTTTGGCAGGACGGCATGCCTGTTTGCAAGAAGAGCGGCGAAAGTGTGGCCACTGACCAGACTTAGGCTGAGCATGGTATAAGGAGTTCACAGACCGGCGAGTTCAGCCTGTCTACTGAAGGGAGGGGAGCAACTCCTGGACATCACCCAAAAAGGATGGATCCCCGAAAAGGGGGCGTCCAAGATGCTGGACTGCACATTGGAAGCAAAACCAGACAGCGGAGCCAAGAGAGGCCCCGGAGATAGATGTCAGTGGCCGCCCCGCTACCAGAGACATCAACTGCATCATAAGCAGCCTAAAGGACATAGGTCCCTATGTCTGAGCCTGCCTTGAGAGCCTGAGCCAGAGGCTTCTTAGTTAGGTCATCTGGCAAGGCCTAGACCAGCTCCCTGGCCTAGTCCCAAAGGACATTCTGGTACCATACATCATGTGGGCCAAATAGTTAATGGCCCTGAAGGCCAGGGTGGAAGAGGCAAAGACTCTCTTGCCTAGGTGGTCCAGCTGAGGTGCTTAGGTTTTTTGGTGTGGTCATGCACCGCATTGATGACCACCGAGACAGTCTTAGGTTGCCCCCCCAAAAAAAGGGTTTTCCCACAGGGGCATGGTAAAGACAGTCAGTCTTCTTGGGCACTGCTGGTGTCATAGGAGGACAATTCCAGGCCGCCCTGGTGACATCCTCATAGGAGTTAATGAAGGGAGGTACCACAGAAGGGAGAACATCAGACTGGCGCAAGAAAAAGCCAACCGACGTTGCTCTGGGTCTTGTTCCTCCATCTCCCCGCCCATGGTGGCCTGAATGTGCCCCATGATGTCCATAAAAGTAGAATCATCGGGAGGGGACTTGAAGACCACCTTGGTGGGCTCCTCGCCCTCAGACGAGACCCCAGCAATGGAGGAAGATTGCGAATAGTCAGTCATCTTCATCCTCCATCTCAAACCTCATGGCCTCCTGAATATGTTGCATAACGGCCATGAAGGAGAGGTCATCCAGAGAGGATTTGGGGAAATACCTAGTGGTCCCTTTCCCTTCAGAGGAGCCCAGAGAGAGAGAAGACGAGCCATTGATGTGCCTTCATCACCCTCTTCTCCATCCTGATTGTCATCCTCATCAAGCAGATGCAGGTATGGAAGATACTCATACTCCTAAGTCTGTGGGCTGCCAGGGGGTGCAAGTCAGAGAAGAAGGTGGGTTGGCTGCAGAAGCACCAGCGAGGAAGGCCCCGGAAAAGGCTCTTGAGGAACAGGAGGTAGTGGACCCCGAGGGAGGGGAATCTGAAACCACATAAAGCCCCAGAGGGATGTAAGTAGGCTTTGAAAATCAAGAGTAACAGATGTCAGTCCATCGGGCACAGGACAAAGATAGACCGGCATTGGCCTTGTGGCACTGGCTGAGGGTACACGGCATGGGCCCTGCGGGTGTGCCTCTGGATAAACCATGCCTGATGCAGGCACCAGCGACGGGCAAACCGAATATAGCTGCAGGCGCTTGATTATGGATAAACTGTGCCCGCAGTATGCCGGCTGAGGGTAGACCAGCGCAGGTCCAACAGGTGTCAGCTTTGGGACAATGGGCGCAGGCCCGACGGGTGCCAGCTGAGACAAGAGCAGTGAAGGCCCAAAGGGTGCCGGTTGAGCTGGGGAGGGAGAAACCCTTATAGGCTAAACTGGTGGAGCACTCAGTACTGCACGGCACTCTTGTGGCACCAAGGAAAGCCCAAAGTGTAGGACTTGAACTGGTAATATTGCCCATCCACACAAACATAAAGGAATCTGTGTTGGCTGTGATGCACCAGTATGTGCAGGTATGTATCTTACATGTCCAGGGATGCTAGCTAGTTCTGCTGCTTCAGGCAGAAGCAGAGAGCCCAAAGAAATCTTTACGAATTTTTCCCGAACCATGAATTTGTTCAGATTTCTGAACTTGAGAATGAGGTGCAAGCCCCTTGATTTCTTTGGTATCAGGAAGTAGAACCTTGTGTTCCATTCTGACTCTGGTACTATTTCCACTGCCTTGTTTTGCAGAAAGCCCGCAACCCCCTGCACCACATGCTCTGTCACTGGAGCCGACAAAGGGGGTTGTTTTCTGGGTGTACTGTCCAGAGGGGGTTCTATGAAATCCAGAGAGTACCCTTCCTGGATGATGTCGAGGACCCTCTTGTCTGTCGTGATGGATTCCCACTAACAGTAAAACTGGGCAGGTGCCCCCACCAATGGGGAGGAGAAGTTTGTCTTGGGCAGCAGAGGCTGGACTGGTGCCATAACTTAAGATGGTGGCACTAAGAATTTTCAGCACCTATGCCTTCGACTGTGCTTTCTTTTGAGGCTGGGGAGACTGGATTTAATTATTCTGAGCTCCCCTACCTCTAACATGAAAGGACTGCTTGTCCTGAAAAGAGCTATGTCCCTTACCCCTCTGTGGGTTAAAGGGGGCTGGTCTGGAAGCCATAAAGGAAAGCTGTTCAAATTTTATTTCCCCCTCGACGATATAGTTTCATTAGCAGCATTAAGAGACTGCTCGACCTACTGTCCAAACAGATAAGTGCCACTGAAACGCACATTCATGATCTGTTGCTAGACATCCAGGGTGAAGACAGCAGTCTGGAATGCAGCCTCATGCAGATACCTGCTGCTGCTGCATCAGAAAGCATCCAACATGGAGGCTTTCAGATGGTGACTGTTCGATTCAATACCCTGTTTAACAGTAGGCAGCATCTCTTGTTTCACCTCTCAATCTGGTAGGGCCTCTGCCAGAGACCTCAGCTTGCTCCAGAAGGTATATTCATACTTAAAAAAGTAACCATGGTACTGTAGTTACCTGTTCACATGCCAAGGGTAATTAAACTCTTGTTTTGCAGCATTACTTTTAAGTCCATGCGAGTCTGCTTACATTCCACTCTGTTGTTCTGGAGTGCTGGACCTTGCCCTTGCGGCTGTTACTTTTAGGGCAGTATCCCTAGACCAGCAGCCTACCTCTCTATGTGAGCACTGTATTTCCTCGTTTCCCTACGTTTAGAAACTCCAACTGGAGGAGCCTAGCCTGGTAAATGGCTGTTGGATCAAAATTTAGGGCCGAATGCATATTTCTCTGCAAAGCCTGAAAATAAAGATCCACCTCAGGAACAGACACAGGTACTGGGTCCGAGACCACTGGATCACAAGAGTCATTGTCCCCACCATCAGAGATGATGAGATCAGAGTCTGATTCATTTCCCTCTATAACCTCTTCTCAAAGGGAAAGAAGGGGGGTCAAAGAGCTAACAACACAGCATGCGGCTACGGCCAAACCAGCTACACTGGCTCTGGCCCCAGGGGCCTAAGGAACAGTGTTGGAGGCAGCACCACGGTTGATGATGCAGGCGACAACAGAAGCCCTCCCAACGCTGCAAGTTCATGCGATGTTCTACCCAGTGCAGCATGTGGTATCGGGGTAACCCCAAAGGGTCTCAGCCCCAGTACCGCACACAATGCTGTGTATGGTGTCAATGACCAAGCCAACACCACAATGACTAGCTGCACCACTGTGGCTGTCCCTGTCCCCGAAAAGTACACAGGTGACACTACAAGTGGGATGGATGGCGGTGGTGCTCAATGCGCCAGTGTCAGAGAACGGTGCTGCAGGTAGATGTATATCAGAATCAAGCAACACCACGGGGGAGGGCCCAGCCCTGCAGACTCCAAGTTGTTAAGTGATGGCACCAGAAGTGGCACCACATGACTTAAAATGCTATACCCGCTGCTTCATAACAGCTGCCTAATTACTGAACTGCCCACCAGGGTCCTCACTAGGAGACATAGGGAGGCTCTGGGATGGAGAAGGCAACCTCACAAGCCTAGGCATTCCTGTGTAGTTGGTGATAATGGTGAGAAACCCAGACCCAAATAAGTCGGAGGTCTCACAGCAGATCTGACAGAGGGCAGTCTTGACCAATGCCATTTCTTCTTCTTATGAGAAGATGAACAGGCTAAGGTTGAATGGTGCCAGGACCTGATGCCGAGCGTGTGTAGTATCTAGGTAATTTCTTCTTGCGCTTCTGGGAGGACTGTTTCTTCCCGGTGCCAGACCGTCTGTCGGTGGTTCATCCGCATGGAGATAGTGTTGACCAGATATAGCCCCGTTGCCAGGGCAAAGTGCCTCTTCAAGCTCCCTACTATCCTCCATGGTCGTTGACTGTTCACCCAAGGTAGGGCTGAGAAAAAAAAATATTGTGTTGAAAACTAAACTGACACAAAAATAAACTGGGAGTTTAAACACTAAAATTGAAGAACTGAACATTGTCACCACATAGACGGTGAAGTTCTGACTCCTGACAGGTGAGCAATGTCACTGATCTGCACTTCACAGTGGGGGGGGGGGGAGGAACTGAAGCAGGCGGTTGGGGACTGGTGCCGCAGTATACTAGTGGGCGTGTGTGTCAATGTGTGACATCACACACACAGTGTTTACCGTGTATCACCAGTTCTTTGAATAACTCTGGCTCCCGCTGTGTCCTGGTGTCTCTGGTTTGGACCCAGTAGTGTAAATCAATGGTGAAGATTAATTCTTGGAAGATGTTGTGTTTCTTCATGGGACTAGGACTGCATCTTCTATACGAAAGCACCATACTGCCTCCCACTCTCAAAAGTAAGGGTTCAGGGGTGCAGGAAAATAGGTTACTCACCTGCAAAGTACAGTTACGTAAGAACTTACCGTAACAGTAGATCTTCAAGAGAGGCTCTTGCAATAGGTATTCACATATAGGACTCACCCGCCAGGCATCAGGACCCCAGGGAAAAATTTCTGGCTAGCAGTCTCTAGCGGAGGACCGCCCCCACATCAGGTAACCAGCGTCATGAGACGTCGATATAAAGGGGCAGTCCCCCAGACCCGCCTTCCAGTTCTTTCCCACCAAGGGCCTAAGGAGGCAAGATGAAAGAGAACAGGATATTATCCCCCATAGAAATGGACCCAAAGAAGCTTAGGAGGATGGAGGGCGGGAAGGCAATACCTACTGCAAGAGCCTCTCTCGAAGATCTACTGTTATGGTAAATTCTTACATAACTGTACTATCTTACTTAGAGGGGGCTCTTGCAGTAGGTATTCACATAGCAGTCTGGAACAAGGACAAACACTCTGGAGGAGGATAACTATCCAAAAACATGGAACCTCCGGCTGAATTGGTCTTATGAAAGAAGACATTGAAGCACGGCCAACCCGAAGCCTGCTCTATGGCGAGAGGTAATGTCCAAGCTGTAGTGTTTCGTAAAAGTATGGACAGAAGTCCAAATTGCAGCTGCACAGATGCCTGCCGCTGACATATTCTTGAAACAAGCCGCAGAGTCAGCTACTCCTCTGGTACAGTGACCTCTGACTTGACCCGGCAGGGTCTTGTTGTACTTGTCTTAACAGAAAGTGATACAGTGAGCCAACCATTTCGATAGGCATTGCTTAGAAACAGCGTTGCCTTCCCTTTTGTAAGCAAAAGAGACAAAAAGTTGATCAGTTTTCCTGAGATCTTTAGTCCGAGTGGTGTAGTATCTCAGTATTCTGTGAAATCCAAAGTATGCAAGAGGTATTCTCCCTGACTGGAAAGTTGCATAAATAAAGCGGGTACTCCATGGATTGATTCAACGTAGATTCAGCCACCACCTTAGGGAGAAACTTAGGGTTGGTGTGTAAAGCCATACATTCCTTGTGGAAAATCAAGTATGGGATTTTGCACATCAAGGCCTGGAGCTCAGAAATGTGCCTAGCCGAAGCAATGGCCACTAGGAAGAGAGTCTTCCATAAAAAGGAACTTTAAATCTACTGTGGCTGCCGGCTCGAAGGGAGGCAGGGTAAGCTTCTCTAGAATAAAATTCAAGTCCCATGGAGGAGCAGAAATGCGGATGGTGGGGGTCTCAAATGGAGGACCCCTCTGAGGAAAGTCTTAGACTTCCAACTAAGCAAAAGTCCAGTCTCCAAAGGGAATATGGTAGGCTGAAATTGCTGCCATGTGGACCTTTAAAGAGGAATGGCTGAGACCCAGATCGAAGAGGTGCCGACATGTAATACAGGACTTTATTGGCTGGGTATGAGAAAGGTTTGAAACCCTTTGAAATGGCCCAAATTGACAAGCGTTTCCACTTCATGGCGTAGGTGGACCTGGTGGAAGGCTTTCTAGCCTCTACCAAGATATCCACTACGAGAGGAGAAACTCTGAAGCAGGCCTCTGCTACACCTGCAAGAGCCACGCATGCAAATGAAGGCATTTGAGACCTGGGTGAACAAGGGTACCCTGATCCTGTGTCAATAACTGTTGCGACAGAAGAAGAGGAAGTGGAGGTTTCTCTGAAAACTGTTGCAGGAGAGCGAACCAAACTTGCCTGGGCCAGAAAGGAGCGATGAGAATCATTCAAGCTCCCTCCAATCTGAGTTTGTTCAGAACCCTCGGAATAAAGGGAATCGGAGGGAAGGCATAAACGAATCTGTCCCTCCAAGCGAGATACAGAGCGTCCTGCCAAAAAATGCCTCGCCCTAGAGCGAGCGAGCAGAAGGCGGGAAGTTTTGCGTTTTGGATAGACATGAAGAGATCTATCTCAGGTGTTCCCCATTGTTGAAAAATGTTGTTTACAACTTCTTGGTCCAGTTTCCATTCATGGGCCCTGGCTGAGGACCGACTGAGATGGTCCACCAGCATGTTTTTCACTCCCAGAATGTGGACTGCAGTCAGGTGAGGGTGATGCTGGGTTGCCCAAAGCCAGACTCTCACTGCTTCCTGGCATAGAGGGTAGGAATGTGTCTCTCCCTGCTTGTTGAGATGCCAGACTATGCACATGTCTGTTTAAATGAGGAGATGACCAGGAAGGATAAGGGAGGGAAAAGCCTGAAGGACATAAAGAACTGTCCTCAGTTCGAGCACATTTATGTGCAGGTTTTGTTCGAACTTTGACCAGCTGCCCTGAGTCTTGTGAGACCCAAGATGGGCTCCCCGGCCTTCCTCTGACGCATATGTCATCAACATCTGGGAAGGAGGTTCAATATTGAAGTGAACTCCCAGGCACAGGTTCTCCTGCACCATCCACCACTGCAGGTCCCTGATCATCTTGGTCTAGACTGTCCAGGGTTTGGTCCCACTGACACTGAAGCGTCCACTGAGCAATCCTCGTATGGAGCCGAGCGCATGGGCCTGTCGGAATGGCAGCCGCCATTAGCCCGAGGAGGCAAAGGACTGACCTGGCTCCAACTCTCCTGCGATCGAATAAAAGACGGGCCTACATCTGAAGGGTGTTCCCCCTGTCCGGAGGCATAAAGGCTTTGCCGATGGTCGTGTCCAGAATCGCCCCGATAAACTTGAGGCATTGGTGAGTGACCAAATGGGACTTTGCCTGGTTGATGGTGATACCCAGGCTGGTAAAAACCTGCAGGGCAATGGAAAGGGAGTGCAGGAGTTCCTCCCTGGACTGCCACCAGGCCACTGTCGTCCAGATACCAACCCCTGGGCTAGTGCAGGTGGGCCGCTACCACAGACAGGCATTTGGTAAACAGTCGGGGGGGGGGCTGAGGAAAGACCAAATGGGAGGGCCTTGAATTGGTAGTAGTCCCCCGAAAGCAAACATAGGCTATGTTCCCTGCGGGGTATGCTGTCAGAACTGGTGGGTGATCTGAAGGGTTTTCCAGAAGCTCCAGAGCATGACCCTTTTCTATGATCTCCAGAACCCAGGCATCTGTGGTCACCTCCACCCACTGAACCAAGAGAAGGAATAGGTAAACTACTACAACCACCCCTGGAGGTAAAGGTGGTTGGGGAGTACAGAAAAAGGCAGAGCCACCGACCCGGTGGTGCTGAGGACCGAGGCGCTGGACGCCTTACCTCACGTTACGCCGGCAACCCATGTTTGGGAACGGGGGTTGGCAGGGAGAAGGAATGAGCATCCCCAGAACTGCTCTCCTTCTCCAGGGAGTGGGGGTTGCAGTGCTCGGTGATTGCCTGCCACCTAGCGGAGGCTGGGAGGTGGCACGCCAGCACTGAATCTGTGGGCAAGAGTCTGCAGCAGGCGCTTGATGAGGATACGTACAGAAGTGTGCGTGCCACCGCTGCTGGTGCCACTGCACGCCAAGACCTCGGGGGAAGGAAAGAAGGGAAAAAAATGTGAGTCCTCTGTGAGAATGACAATGCCTCACCTGCGATTTGCACTGGAAGGCACCTCCCTAACACTAAATCCGTCCGTGGGTCGAGTTGCTCCCTGCCCCCTGCCACGATGGGTTAAGTCGTGGGGCATCATAACTGGTGCTGGGCACGGGGCGGACATCAGAAGGGACGCAGAGGACTCCAGGAGGAGAAAAAAAATAGATAACTGCAAAAAAAAAAAAAAAAGGCAGAACCAGTCGGGGTGGAGCTACTGGCTGAACTACCTTTAGGTACTTTTGAACAGGCACCTGGGGTGGTGCTGGGGACTGGCAAGGCTCCTGCACCTTTGGCCCTTCCCGGCAAGTATGTAGGTTAGGCACTGCCCACTAACACCAGCTGGGCAAAAAGTACTCCCTGCTTCTACCTCTGTTTTGGTTATGGTACAGGGAATGCACTGACTTCAGGGTCTTGCCAGAGGACTGAAGAGCTTTTAAAACTTCTTCTACCTCATGAGCAAACAATTTCTGCCCTCTGAATGAGGCACTGAAAATTATCTGCTGCTCGCATATCAGTGGTAAACTCTGCTATTCTGAGCCAGGAGTAGCACCTGAGATAGACACCGCGGCTGCAGGCCTGGCAGAGGCATCAGAAATGTCATATGCTGTGCAGAGCAAATGCTTGCCCACATCAGCACCAGCAGTAAAGGGTTTTAATTAACTCCTGCTTGGCAGAACCCATGGGCATGGCCAGTGCAGCAGCCTTCGCCTTCCTCCAGAGGGTGTTCTGATATTTTAATATATGGGCCTGGTAACTAGCAACACAGAGGCCCAGTTAGGCAGAGGAATATGTACGCTTGCCTGGAACATCCAGCCGTCTGGATTTTTCATCAGGAGGGAGGGAACTCAGGTGCTTAGGCACCCTAGACCTGTCACAGGCAGCTATGATAACTACCAAGTCAGTCTCACGCTGGCTAGTGCAAAAAGGCTTCAAAGCGGGGGCAAAAAAAATTTTGTCTGCCTTTCTGGGCACAGCTGGTATAATGTTTGGCATATACCAGGCTGCAGAAGTGGCATCCACCAAGGCTGGAAACAGGAGAGGAACCACAACAGTAGGAGACTCTGACATCTCCAGGAATTCCAGCAGGTTCTTTTTGGTAGAATCCTGGTCCTCTAGAGTAAAACTTCATAACAGCCTGAATTTGCTGCATCATGTTGGAAAATAAGGAATCCTCTGGAGATAATCTAGGCATGTTCACTATGGAGTACCCACTACAGGAGGAGACTATGGAGCTGGTGCAGTGTTCATAATGATTCTTAGCATAGTCTTCCTCCTCATCTTCCTGCATCATCAGATCAGGGATGTATTAATATTCATCAACTATATCATCAATGGACATCAAAACCACGCATTTGATGTAGCTGGCAGCTAAGGAGGTCTACGCAGCAGGACAGTACCTTGCTGCATCAAGGGGACAGGTACAGAAGTCCCCGTCGACATACGCCCTGGAACACGGAAACGCTGTATTGTATCTCAGAAGGTGATAAGGACTGCCTACGTATCAGCAATGCTTTGCATTCGTGACTGGAGGAGTCAACAGTGGAGGCTGGATTCTCACTGACGACAGCAGTATACCAGCCGTAATAGGCCCGGTAGTATATACACCAAGTCTCGACCTTGGTGCCTGGTTGATGGCTTGGGGAGTCAGCATTGCCACTGGAGTGGACAACACTGAAGAAAAAATTACTCACCTTAGTAATTGCTTTTCTTCTCATGGAGTCTTGCTATATTATAACAATAGCAGTCAGCCACTGCAGCTGAACTGCCCCGGAGAGGAAGGAGTTAACTCCAGAAGATCTGGAGTTCTACAGCGCGAAGGCGCTGTGCCCAAAGCTCTATCTGGCAGTTTCAAATGAAACTGTCAGATCTTTACGAAGCTAACATCAAAGGACGGAAAGTCTGTGTGGAAAACTACACTAGCCCATGGCTACCTACTAGTAGTAATAACAACAATATAAAGAACAAAGAAACACTCAGAGCCATAATAACAAAAATTGATGGTATTATGGTTCGCTTTACCACCCTTGACAAGAAATTATATGAACCCCCTTCCCCAAAGACTCAAGTCCAGAAGGGGGAATATAAATAACCTAAATGAAACAATATCTAGATCCCTAACCCAAAGGAAAAGAGGGTAAGGAAAACTACAATGGCATGACACAGTGCTTGCACCAATTCACACCCCTACCCAAGTAGAAGTTCTGAGAGGGGTAGGAGGGAGGGTGGTTATAATATAGCAAGACTCCATGAGAAGAAAAGCAATTACTAAGGTGAGTAATTTTTCTTCAAACACCATGAAGTCTTGCTATATTATAACAATAGCAGATTACACGGCAGTACCTCCATGGAGGAGGGTCAGAACCTACTTAGGAAATAGGCTCTGAAGCATTGGCTGTGCAAACTGAGCATCTCTCCTGGACTGGACATCCAGGGAATAATGCTTGGTAAAGGTGTGAACTGTCTTCCAGGTAGCAGCTTGACAAATCTCCAGAATGGGGATGTCTCTAGCAGCCGCTAGAGACGCAGCTGTACCCCCTGGTGGAGTGGGCCCTCAATCCTGAGGGGGTACTCTACCCAGTTTCTGATAACAGAATTGGATACAAGAAACAATCCACCTTGCAATTGTTCTCTTAGTGGCAGGTTTCCTTTACAACCTCGCCGTAGGTAAGAAAGAGTTGGAGGATTCGAACCTATGACCTCTAGTGCGCCTAAATAGTAGCTAAGGCTCTTTGACATCCAAGCTGTGCAGTCTCCTCTCACCTGAGGAAGAATGCTCCGTGAAAAATACTGGGAGAGAGATAGATTGATTCAGGTGGAAATCAGAAACCACCTTAGGCAAAAACTTTCTATTAGTCCTAAGGACTACCTTATCTCTGTGGAAAGAGATAAAATCTTCTTCCACTGACAGGGCCTGTAGCTCACTTATGCGTCTGGCAGAGGTGATAGCTACTAGGAAAACGGTTTTCCAAGTTAAATACTTGAGCTCTGCAGAAGACAGAGGCTCAAAGGGGGTTGCATTAACTGAGCAATGCAAATATTCAGGTCCCAGGCGGGAGCTGGTTCCCTAAAAAGGAGGTTAGTATGAAGTAACCCTTTAAAAACTTGAGAACACCGGTGAGAAGAAAGGGAGGCAGGCTTCCTGCTGACACAAAAGCAGAGACAGCTGCCAGATGAACCTTCAGGGTAGCTGGTCTAAGGCCTAGGGAATTCAGATGGACCAAACAGTCCAGTAGAATGGAAGATCAGCAGATTCTGGGATAATCTGCCTCTCAGAGCACCAGATGGAAAACCCTTCCACTTAGAATTATAAGTGGCCTCTAGAGGAAGGCTTCCTTGAAGCCTTTAAAATATCCATGACACCTTGAGAAAGGTGTAAGTCAGCAAATTCTAGCTCCTCAAGAGCCAAGCCTTGAGGTGGAGGGATTTGAGGTCCGGATACCACACTCTCCCCTGTGCACAGGCCAGTAAGTCGTGGACTCTGGACAGGCTCAGGGCAGGGTGGACTGCCAAGGACAGGAGCAGAGGGTACCAGGGCTGTCTGGCCCAATCTGGGGCAATCAGAATCACTCTGCAAGGTTGAGATCTGATTTTTACTAGTACCCTGAAAAGGAGAGGAAAGGGGGGAAAGGCATACAGAACTTCCTTCCAGTCCAACAGAAAGGCGCCCAGAGGGACTGAGCCCAGAACTGGAGGCCTGCAACAGAAAAGAGAAGTTGGTGGTTGTCT
The DNA here is from genome assembly GCA_016271365.2 of Neoceratodus forsteri. Classification (NCBI taxonomy): domain Eukaryota; kingdom Metazoa; phylum Chordata; order Ceratodontiformes; family Ceratodontidae; genus Neoceratodus; species Neoceratodus forsteri. The sequence goes on along the minus strand of CM028130.1, from coordinate 149,912,633 downwards.
GGGGCTGCGAAAGATCTATCTGAGGAGGCCCCATCTGGCAAAGACAGACCCCAGCACTTGTGGATTCAGAGCCCATTCGTGATGGCCCTGAGAAATTCTGCTGAGGGCGTCCGCCAGGACATTGTCCTTCCCTGGGAGATGAACCGCTATCAGGGAGGTGTTCAGGGAGTAAGCCAGAGACCACAACTTCATTGCTTCGGTGCACAAGGCTGAAGACCGAGTGCCCCCTTGCTTGTTGATGTACCACATTGTGGTGGTATTGTCTGTCCTGACTTGAACCACTTTGTTCTGGACAGAATCTGAAAACACCTGAAGAGCTAAAAAGACAGCTCTGAGTTCCAAAAGATTGATGTGGAGCAGAGACTCTGAGGAGACCATACCCCCGAGTGGCAAGGTCGCCAGGTGAGCCCCCACCCTAACAGGGAGGCATCCGTGGTGAGGGAGTGAGAAATGGGAATGAAGGAACCCCTGTCTTAAATTGCTCTGGACCTGCCACCAGTGGAGGGCTAGGATCAGAGTTTGAGTAACTGGGACCAACTTGGTAGGGGGTCCTTCCTTTGAGACCAATAGGCCCTCAAATGGAACTGAATGTCCCTCATCTGGAATCTTGCTCCCTGCACGACAGCTGTGGAAGCAGCCATGTGCCCAAGGAGTTGCAGAAAATGCCTTGCTGGTCGAGAGACCACCGAGGGTAAAGGAGGATGCCAGGGCGATGAGTCTGTCCACCCTTTCCGAGGGAAGAAAAGCCCTGGCTAACCTTGTGTTCAATTCTGCGCCTATGAAAGTTAGGACCTGAACTGGTTCCAGAACTGACTTTGGTAAGTTTAGCAGGAATCCCAGGAAGTGAGAAGCTGCTGGGTGACTTGCAAGTGGGATTTCACCTGACCTGGAGACTGACCCACAATGAGCCAGTCGTCCAGGTAGGGAAACACAGCAACCCCTTGCCTTCTTAAGTGAGCCACTACTACAGCGAGACATTTTGTGAATACCCTTGGCGCAGAGGTAAGGCCGAAGGGCATTGCCCTGAACTGGTAGTGGCCTGAGGGCAGTTCGAACCTGAGGTACTTTCGGTGAGAAGGCCTGATCAGAACATGAAAATAGGCATCCTTGAGGTCCAGGGAAGCTAGCCAGTCCCCTGGCCTTAGGGAAGGCAATATCATTGCCAGAGTCAACATTTTGAACTTTGGTTTCAACAGATGCTTGTTCAAGTATCTTAAATCTAGAATGGGCCGCCATTCTCCTGTCTTTTTTGGGGTAAGAAAGTATCTTGAATAAAGCCCCTTGCCCTGATGGCAAGGAGGAACCCTTTCCACTGCTTTGCAGTCCAGCAGAGCAGAAACCTCTGCTTCCAAAGCAAGGGCTTCTGAAGGATTTGCAGGTGGAAAATGCCTGGCTCTCATCTTTGGAAAGTGTTTGAAGCTGAGAACCAGACCCTGGCCTATTACCTCCAGAACCCATCTGTCCGTAGTTAGGGACAGCCAGTTCTGGCTGAAATAGGCCAACCTGCCCCCCACTGGTACAGGAGAATCGGCCCTGGACACCCCATCAGGGTGCCTGCTTAGCAGCAGCCTTAGGCTGAGGGGAGGGGGACGGTCTACTTGTGCCATGTCTACCCCTGCCTCTGAAGAAACCCCTCTGCGAGACAGCAGAGGAGGCTTGAAATTGTAAAAGGCCTGGAAAAGGGCCTGCCCTTACTTCTGGGAGCATGCCTTGTGGCATGGCATGCTTCTCCTTAGCCTGGGCACTTTTGTAGGTAGTTCTGTATTCATCCATCTTTTTCATATAATTTTCTGTTTGCTCTCAAAAGAGAATTTCCCACTACAGGAAAATCCATAGCCTTTGACTGGGTATCTTGGGACAGATTAGTGCATCTGAGCCATGCCAACCCACGGAAGCTACAGAAGTGGCCATGACCCTAGAGGAAACATCATTAACATCAACAGCAGTATGAAATTGAACTTTAGAGGCTTCAATGCCATCAGCAGCCACCTGTTCCAACTCACTAGCCAGCTGGCCATGGGCCTGCTTGGCTAACTGCAATACTGTATCCCACCTAGATTTCTGATATCTAGCTACATAGCTTCATATAATTTGCCTGCCTGAGTCCCAAAGAAGCTGCCATATACTGTTTCTTCGCCATGGCATCAATCTTCCTGGAATCCTATCAGGAGGATGTGAGGCCAGAGGAATATTAGCCTTGTCACAGGCTGCAGCTTGTACCACACCTACATGACTACACTGCTCAGTAAGGAAGTCTGTATCCGAGCCTGACAAAGTACACCTTCTGTCCATTTTTTATCTACAGGAGGGACAGAATGAGGATTTTTAAATCTTTGTTGTTTGCTTCCTAAATGACTTATGCAAAGGAATAGACAACCTCCTAGACTCTGGAATATCCATCATTTCCACATAATCAGGCTCCTCTTGCTCATCCACAGCCTCTCTAAAGGAAGCTGGAGGGTTTCTGCAACCTTTTGTAAAAATAAAGAAAGAAGGGACTCAGACAGAATAGGAGGAGATTCTAAAGGTCTGTCTGGAGAGATGTCCGGTTCAATGGGCACGCCAGACCCCCAGCCACACATATTGATCAAATCTCCTCCCCTCCTGTGGTTCATAAAATACGCAACTTCAAAATCCTGAACCACTGGGACTGAACGAACCAACCTTTACCAGCTGTTGGTGGATCTACAGATCCTGAGACAGTGACTGGACAATCTGAATGGCTTTAGCTATCTCTGCAGCAGTTGGAGACACAATTTTGGACTCAGACCTACTGATTTCCTTGTCTTTTTACTTGGGACTGGTTCCTCTGAACCAGCCTTCCTTTGCCGAGGAAGTCTCGCCCTGGTCAGAGGGCACTCCCTCTGGTCCAGTGGGTACTGGACCGGGCTGGCCATCCGGGTCAGCGGACTTTTTGGCCTCTCGTTCCCTGAGCCGGCCCAATCTCTTCTCCAGGGTGGCTGCAGGGAAATTTTTACACACCTGGCAGTCTGACAGTAGGTGGTCAGCCCCCAGACAATAAACACAAGTGGTGTGTGGGTCAGCCTTGGCAAAGGCGCCCCACAGACATCACAGTGTTGAAACCCAGTGGGCCCGGTTTTTCTTTTGGGTTTCTCAGACATAATGCCAGCCTAACCAAAACTTGCCCTTTTGATGGCAGTGCCAGGCAAGACACCCTTATCGGTTCCTAACCGTGTCACGGGTATTTGAAAAACCGTTATAATTCCGCTTTTTTAGAACCGATAAGAACCGGAACCGCACTCTAAAACCCACTGTACACTTTTAAAATGCAGAAAAAAACCAACCGATCGGTTCAAAACCGAACCGATAATTAATTTTCCACACAGACTTAAATTTTAGTACTTACAGTTACCAGATAGAGCTTTAAAACCGAAATGCGGTAAAAATAATAACTTTTGCCGGTTCAAATGAACCGAAAAATACTCGCTTGAACCGAGAATGAACCGAGCTGAAGGAGCTGATCTCCGGAGCGACTGTTCAGTGAAGCGGAGTAAAGAATCTGACAGTTTCATTTGAAACTGCCAGATAGAGCTTTGGGCACAGCGCCCTCGCGCTGTAGAACTCCAGATCTTCTGGAGTTAACTCCTTCCTCTCCGGGGCAGTTCAGCTGCAGTGGCTGACTGATATTGTTATAATATAGCAAGACTTCATGGTGTTTGAAGCAAGGGTTGTACCTATAAGGTCACAGTGGTGACCTGGATCTGGCCGTGAAAGCCTTATCCTTGTCCTGGTGCCTGTTAGTGACTCCCTGAAGATTTTTCTTGGGACTTTGATGACCATACAGCGACGAACATTTTTCTTGAAGATGCTTCTCCATTCTGGCTGGTGTCTTTTGGAGTAAAAATTTCTCCAAAGTTCCCTTTCTGCATCACCTGATTGCAGAACTGAACCCCTGGAAGATTTTGCAGGTGTTCACGTTGTCTTCAAGGCCTAAGCAGCAGACAGACATCGTGGGACTCTCCTATGTATATTTTCTCTCTGTACTTGCAGTTCCAGGCAAGTTTAGATTATTTTTTCAACTACATAATGGTCACTGAAAATCTCTATAAAAGTGATTACTTAAATATTTAAAGAAACAAAATCGTGGCTACTGGCAGCAACATTTTCTCTCCGTATTCCGTAATCACAAAAAGGCCTAACTCTTACAGAGAGTTTGTTTACTATGGAGGTCACTCCATACTCGCAGTTCCAGAAGAATTTAGATGGTTCTTTCAACTACATAATGGTCATCGAAAATCATTTTAAAAGTGATTACTTATATATCTAAAATAACAAAATAGTGGCTACTGGCTGAAACGTTTCCAATGGTGGTCCATTAAGTCTAATCGATGGCGGGATAAGAACTAAGGAGAGGAGGGGCTGCCAAGGTTTATGTATACACTGATGTCTGACATCATCATGGGTGGCCCGTGGTTGATTGGTTACAAAAGTTTCCGTGTGGACCTAGTGCCTGGCAGCTATATGTTCCAAAGGTGTGGCCTGATGAAAGTGATATCCTCGAAGAAGATCTTGTGTTTCCGAATGAACTGGTTCAGATCATGCAGAACCTCCTGTACATTTCAGAACTAGAAGTATCTGGACACATAATCTGAATGGCCAGGGCATCTAGGGTACAAGCAGTTGCCCCTTCTGCAAGGAGCTGAGCAATGTCCTCCCAAAGGGTGGACAGCATGTCGTGCAACACCCTGAACTCCCGAAGCACATGGAGGCAGTAAAGTGGGACAGCCTTGTACTTCAAAGGAGCAATCAGGCACAGGATGGGTAATGGGATGATACCCCCTGACCTGTCACTAGGCACCTTTTGTGGCGACATGTACGGTTGCGGCCGGAGGGGCACCGTTATCCCTGCCCCCCCTTAGGACTCTGGTCCCCCGATTTAGACTTGGAGCATCAGGCCTGGCACTGTCGCTGCTGGGGAAGCTGCTGAGGAGGCTGTGGCTGAAAGGACCAGTACTGAAAAGCCTGCTCCCTTAGGCTTCTTTCTTGGGCCCTTCTGGGACAATGCCATAGAATCCAGGGTGGCAATGGACATCTCAATACAAGAGAGATGTCCTTCCACCCTAGGGCCAAATATGCTGATGCACAAGAAGGGACATCAGCTAGTTTGTTCTGGGTGCCCAAGAAGAGAGAAAGACATAGCCAGGCCCTCCCACGTATGGAGACAGCTGCCACCATGGCATGGGCACACAAGTCACCCATGTGCAAGGCCATTTTGAGCTGGTGTTTAGCCAGCAACTGACCCTGGTCTCTGATGACAGTCACTTCCAACAGCAGATCAGCAGGAAGGTGAGGGAGGAATGCATCAAAGACTTCCATCTGGGAGTGACCAAAGTTCGCCACCATCATGGCATAACTAGCTTGTCGGAGACTAAAGAAGCCGCAACATACACGTTTTTGGCACCATGGTCATTCTTGAGAGTCCCTCCTTGTCCAGAGGCTTGTCAATGTCCCCATGACTTCTGGACATGCGGAACATCGAATCTATGATAAGCCATTCTGCAGTGGGGAGGGGTGGTCTGAGAATCCAGAAAGGGACCACGTAGGAATCACATACTTGAGGACTATACAGGTAAGGGTGCCAGGCAGGATGCTGCCAAAGTTCCAAGGCCTACCCCAAAATGGTTTTAGCCAGAGGAGACCATGTGATGCGAGCAGCCAGGTGCTAGCTCTGTTCACTCGCTCCAGCCACCCGCTTACCTTTTCGTCTTATTTTCCGAGTTAAACTTTTTTTAAAGTTCTAAAAACCTGCTTGGAAGACGTCTGAAGGGTTAGTTTCTTAAACGCCGAAGGAACTTCTCTCATGGAGATCGAGATGCGGAAAGCCCTGCCAAAACGTACCCCACCAGCAATGCCCGAAAAAGGCCCTAAAAAACCTAGATCCTCTACTACTATGGACATCGAGGGTACTGTTAATACCTCGCCTGAAATGGAGCCTCTTACTCTTGCCGGCTTTCTAGCAGAATTTCGTCCCTTCAAGGATGAGCTGAGGGCCCTTACATCTGAGATTAAATCAATCTCACAAGCTCTGGAGGACCTTTCTTGTTGTACCTCTGACTCCGAAACCCATATCATATCCATGGAAAAGCGCATGGACAAGCTTGACCCCGAGCTAACTGCGACCAGGCAGAAACTCGCAAAAAGGAGGGAAGGTGGGCAGGTACAGTAGCAGTCATGAATGGTGAAAATATGTAATTTTCATATCTTACCCAAATTAATCTTCATCATTCATAACTGGTGGGTCACAGTACGAAGCCACCACCTTCAGTGGTGTCAGCAAACCGTGAGGGAAAGATGTTCTCCAAGTCTCCTGTGGGGGAGACACAAGGAGGCAGAGGTCCCTCACAGGTCTGGCAAGACCAGAGATGAATCAGGGATACGCAGAGGCTCCCGTGGCCTGGGAGAAGGATGTTGCCCCACTAACTCACGCCTGAACCTGCGGGAGAAAATTAGGGCCCCCTGGTATGGTGAGGCAATCACCCTATACTGGGCCTAGGGTGACAACCCTGAAAGGTGAAGCCACGCTGTCCACCTAATGCAGACTGCAGTGCCCACCTGCCAGGAGGATACCTCACTGGCATCCGGATGCCCCAGATTGGTGTCTCACAAGCTCCAGACCACAGGTGGAAAGGCTGATGGCTCACCTGGTTGCCTCACCATCAGTCATGGATGCTAGCAGATGACCCAGCATTGGCCAAAGATGCCTAGCACAGGCAGCCTGGTGTGCTGAAATGCACAGGAGAAGGCATGCCACTGAGAACACCCTTCTACCCCAGTGGTCAAACTCGGCAGAGTCGGGGACTGGGGCCACAGAGGGATGACAGTACAATCTGCACTGTATTCACCAAGGAATGACAGCATCGCACATACAGCATTGCATCCTCTAAAGTGGGAGAGGTGCAGTTCCTCCATCATCTCCGACGGGAAACACTGATAGTTAGTGAGATCAGTATTGGAGTAGTGGATAGAAGAGTCCTCTTTCTCTGTGGAGGAAGACAAAGATGCAGAGGAGCTGGATTCAGGGGGAGGTAGATCAGGAGTCTGAGGTTTAAAAATGAGCTCAGCCATGGCCCTTAGGTATCTGGGAAACGCAGCCGCCATGGCCCTGAACTGTTCCCAGGTCACAGGCCCTAAAGGGATAGAGAAACCTGGGAGAAGAGGAGGAGGAGAAGGATCACTGGAGGCCAAACAAGGTCCTTTGCTAGGGCTGCAGAAGCAAGCAGGGGACCCTTACCGAAGGAGGGGAGTGCGCAGCAAACCCACTGAGGCACGCCCAACCAGAGAAGGGCAAATGGGGTGGTGCCCTTGGGGGTGGGAACCCCGAGATGAGGGGATCGGAGTCATTCTGATCTCATCAGACAGCCTCTATCCCTATCAACTGCAGACTCTGACAGATTTGGAGGAGAAAGAAGACCCGAGACAGCACTCCAGCTCCTCCCAGAGCCTCCAGCTGCCCTGGGGATGGGCCGCGACACCGACCTCCTAACCCCCACCTCACCTGACAGGGACCTGCCCCTCCAAAGAGGACTTAGGCTAGAAACAGGGCCTGACAGAGGGGGAAGTAGCAGACTCAGCACCACAAGATGTGCTAGAATTGATCACAGCACCACCTCTAGTACCAAGGCCTGAACTGGTGCCAGCTGTGGCACCAGAAGCAGATTCGGCACCAGAGACCGCACCACACCCCGACTCGGCACTGGGCTTGGCACTGCCTTACTCATCAGTGCACAGGTTGGTGCCAGAAGCATCTCCGGCACCACAAGTGGCACCTAGAGATGATGAGGAGGTGGCACCGCGGTCGGTGCCACAAAGAGGACTCCCAGGTCCTGCTGGCAAAGAAGGCCTTGGATTGGGCTGAGAAGAGTCCAGAGACTCAGAGAGCCAGGTAGTCAATCAGGATCATCATCCTAAGAGTCAGAGAATGAGATCAGGAAGATTACCAAACGGGCAGCCCCCTGGACCCTCCCTCTCCCGGCATCGTGACCGGCGTCATAAGGGGACCTTCGCTCAAGTCCGGCACTGCCTCATTCAGTGACACCGGGGGTAGTGTCAGGAGCTGAAGTGGACCAGGACACGCCACCAAGGGATCTGCCAGAGCGGGCCTTGTGTATAGCCGCAACACCATCACCGGGGGTGTCCGAGCCCCCAAGGGAGCAACAGACTGTGAGGGGTGCTCAGCTGAGCCTCCAGAGGTGGCCAATTGACCCAATGACCACTCGCACAGGCCTCCTGTCTTGGGGACACAAGAAACAAAGGAGGCCTCCTCTCCCTCGGTACATATAGTACCAGGAAAGGGCCCAGGGGAAGGGCCCACAGACCTGACCTTTGTGTCCCTGGTGTGACACCAGCCTCTGAAGGTTGGGGGGGTTCTGTCTCAACCTTAACACGCTGATTTAAAGAGTGCAGTGGTCCATGCTGAAACAGGCATCACACAAGTCCATATCATGGTTCGGACCCAGGCAGGCCAGAGAACTGTCCTGGCAGTCAAAAATGGTCACAGGATTGTCGCGGGGCACCAATGCAGATGGGCAAGCACCGCTTTGGATTTGGCGTATTTACTAGGCCCCAGACTGGACATGACCACCAACATAAAAAACAAACAAAAAAAAACAAACAGAAAAAGCACTGGATGCCGCACTAGGGAAAGAAAGAAAAGGTGACAAGAAAATGAAACCGAGTTAGACTACGTCGAACTGAATATGGCACCAAGCGCTAACAGCAGCAGCAAAACTGACGCACATGTTTCTCTCTCAGCGGAGCTCCCACGATGTTGCCTCAATGGTGGGAAAAGCAGAACTGAGGAGAGACGGAGACGGTATCGGTTACTGGCCTATCTATGAACGCCACATAGAATGCCTGCCTCGTGGGCAGCGCTGTCCCCAATTTCAGCTCCCCCAGTCCAAAACTCTTAAAGCTGAACTCTCCCACAAGGGTCCTGTGCCTCCAACTAAGACTCACCAGTCAACAATGGTGAAGACTGATTTGGGTAAAATCTAGAAGAAGTTTAGAAAAGACAAAGTTCACCTACGGTGCACTAAATATTAAGCAGGATTCACAAAGGAGGTGACCTGTTCTTCCAGCGGAAAGAAAGATTTCAGATCATAGAGTCTGGGGATACACTACCCAGGTGGTGGGAGGAGCTTAGCTTAAAGATTTCCGGCCAATCAAATTGTTCCAGTGGAACTACCAGACTGTGGAGAGTAAACCATAGCCACACCCTTAGAACCAAGGACTTCATACTGAAGGACAGAGTGCTGCAGACCACTACCGCTCCTCTCCTAACACTTGTGCCCAGTTAAATATTCAGAACAGTGAGCCGAGAAGACCAGCACCAGGTTCCAGTATCAACAAGTGCCTCCTTTTATTCGCTACTCCCAGAGTGTAGTATGAAAAAGTAATTCAACTTTAAAAAAAACACCACAGTCCTCCCCAGGCAGCCGCAGCATACGGCTTCGCCAACTACTGCCGGTGCCCCCAGTCATCTCCTCCCCTCCAACCCCAACCTCCCCACATATGCACTGTCTAGAGAGGAACAGCCGGGCACCAGACACTGTGCCAGGGGATAGCACTGCTTTCTAAATCCAGAGCTTCTCTTTAGCCTAACCCCCCCCCCCAAAAGGACATTTCTGAGAAGTACTGCCCCCATACACACACAAATTATGGCTTAGTGTGTCTTTGGGGGGCAGTGATAATGAAAATCAAAGTAGCTGAGCCAGCCCGGTGCAATTGAGGGTTAAGGCATTGTGATCACCACACCGCACTACGCCAGCGACCCAGGTTCAGGAACGAGCTTGGGTAGTCGAGGGTCGGTAGGGTGAGTCACAGGATTGAGCTGCCGTGAGACAGCACTCCTGTCCTGGGGACGGATGAGGGGTTTCCCTGACCCTAGGCTGCCACCTAGTGGAGGATAGATGGCAGTTCAGACAGCGGGGGGCCTGGCGATAGCCAAGGGTGGGGCCAAATGGGCCAAGCCAGTACTCTGAGTGCGTGTGCTCCTCCATACACACGCACTGCTGTGTCTGCTGGGGTCCCGGGATCTTCAGAGAGAAATCGGGGGGCGGCAAAAAGTACTAATTTAAAAAAAAAAAAAAAAAAAAATTCAGACTAACCCAAACTTCCCTCTCATGAACCTGCAGGCCGCTAATACGGTCAATGCAGTTTATCTTAAGACTATGTTAGCAAAGTGAGAACAATGAGAGGAAGTGGGGGTGTGCATGCTTCTGCCTCATTAATGATGTCTGGCAGACAGACCACTCTGCCTAGCTCTCTAACCACCACCCAACTCCCCCACTGCAGGGCAATAAAATTAGCTGATAAACTAGATTATCAAGAGTAAAGGCACACTGCAGGTTAGGGAAGGGACTGAATAAATTAGCCTGCTTTTTCACTATAAATAACCCTTCACCAGATCACAGGTCAGGATGGGGGACACAACTTCTTAGTAGTGTCCCAAGGAGGTTCGATGCTCCCCTCCTCCTATCACGGATCAAGGGCCAGGACATGGACTCAACTTCTCAGAAGTGCCCCACTGAGGGGGGAGGTGCTCCCCCCCCCCAATCATGGGTCAAAGTGGGGACTCAACTTCACAGAAATGCCCCACTGGGGGAGAATGGGGTAAGTCTTTGTCCTCTCTTCAATAATGGATTATGGGTCAGGATGGGGACCCAACTTCTCAGAAATGCCCCATGGAGGGAGGATGGTGGGTTTGATGCCCCCCTCCCATCATGGATCACACAGCAGGATAACCACCAAACTTCTAAAATATGCCCCATGAAGGAAGAATGGGGGTTCCCTGCCACTCCCTGCATCTATGGTCAGGAGGGGGACCCAACTTCTCAGAAATGCCCCATGGAAGGAGGATGGAGGGGAAGATGCCCCCCCAATCATGGATCAAGAGGGGGACCCAACTTTACAGAAATATCCCCTGGAGGGAGGAAGTTCAATGACTCCCCTCTCATCATGGATCAAGATGGGGACCCAATGTCTCAGAAATGCCCCATTCAGGGAGGATTCTTTTTGGGGAGGGGTGGATGCCCATCCTCTCATCATGTATCACAGATCAGGATGGGGACCAAACTTCTCAGAAATGCTCCATGGAGGATAGGGGGTTTCAATGCTCCCCTCCCATCATGCATCACAGGTCAGGATGGGTGCCCAACTCCTCAGAAATACGCTATGGGGGGGGGGGTCAATGCCTCCTCCCACCATTGATCACAGGTCAGGGTGGGGACCCAACTTCTCAGAAATGCCCCATGAATGGAGGATGGTGGAGAGGGTGGGTTTTGTGGAGATTGATTTAAAACAGCATAAGCACCTGGCACAGTACCAGGAGTCAAGTAATATTTTTCTTTTTAACAGTGTTTGGGGGGGGGCGCTCAAAAATGGGAGGGGTGGATAGCTGCCATGCTGGCCATAAGAGAGCGCATTTTGCAAAGTTCTCCTTGAACTTTACCACACCATGGGTAGGCAGAATGGGTCACTTCGCAGACACTTTGTTAGTGTATTAAAAAAGATTTACTCAGCCTCAGCATCAAATATCTGATCCTATCAAATTATCTGGCAGTGGGGTAAGAACAGAAAACACATTATCCAAGGAGGAAGGGTGGAAGGGAGGCAGGCAGGCTAAAGTTTTCTCAGGAAGCTGACTTCTCTGGGCTATCAAACACCGAAAAAACTAATACAGTCAGACATCCTCTTCAGAACAATACCCTTCATTTTAAAAAAGTTAAATAAAATTAACTAAAATAATAAAAAAAAATTGATATGAAATAAACAACTAAATAAATAGAAAATTGAAATGCCTAAAGAGGCTGCCAAGGAGTCTAGGAACTAAAATGACTCCCAGACTGCAGTCTATTATTACTGATAATACAATTTGAAGAAGCTGTATAGCTATTAGTCAGCCCTCTAATTATATCCCAAGTCACAACTTCAATTATCCCCTATCAGAACGGGCTTTGCCTGGTCACCCTATCACTACAATCACCCACGGAAATAACGCTTTGTAATGACATTTCAGGAGGTCAGCCTGCCCATCAATCACGCTGCTCTATCTTGACACACGCTGACAGCTAAATTATTTTTCGAATTGAAAAAGTAAACACGTGGGCTCCTTCACTGATAAGGTTTAGGCCTTGACTGTCAAGCTATTAGGCACTAAGGTGCCCCTTTACAGAGAGGGTCAGTCACTCAGCAATCATGATGCCGTGACGCCTGCGGTACTGAAGACTTGAGCCGTCGACACCAGCAAGGTGTCACTTACCAGACAATCCCAACTTCTCTGTATCAAAGGGAATCATGTTTTTCTGTCCATTTCTAAGGCCACCTTTAGGGACAGCTTGCTGGTGTATAAAGGAAGAATGTGCTCTGAAAGTAGACAGTTTCTTGGCCAGTTAGCCAACAGAATACGACTCCACCAGCCACGGCCAAAAGCCCAGCTGACAAATACTCCTGACACTGCGTTTAGCAGAGAGAGATCCTTTCTCATGGCTCTTCCAGTATCATGGATGGGCTATGGTGGGGGAGGTGCAGGGAGGCACAAGGTACAGAATTTAAAAACAGATTCTAAAACATAATGTGGAGATACTGTTAGTAAATTGCCAGATTATGTTAAAGGGTGGAAAAGACTACTACATTCACAAATATCCCCCCCCCCCGTTCACTTTCTGTATGTCTAATTTATTTTGTTTTCCATCTCACTAGTCAATACAGCCAGCTTCATACGTAGGCCCCTAGTGCACTATTACAAATGCTCCAACCAGTGCCATCTTTCCCTTTTTGTTGACTAGTTTCAGCCTGCTCCCAGATGATGAACATGCTCTTTGGCTGCAATTCCTGCCCTATCCAACTTCGCTCCTCATGTTTATCTTCATCTTCCACCCTCCCTCCTACTTATCCCTCTGTTACTCTGTGTTCCCATGTATACATTCTACTTATTCTAGCTGTTGTATTGATCTACCATTGTAACCTAATATGCCGACCTATTTATTGTTTTGTTCCTATTTCTGTAACTTGTATTTGTTCTCTGACGCGGAACCTTTGTAAAAGAGCCTGGCTCAGAGGTACCTGTAATCCTAGTTGTAATAGAATAAATAAAAAACAAAAATTAAAAATCACTGGTTGTAGTCGGTCAGTGGCCCCTTACACTGATCTCACTACTGGTGTGGGCTGCGGCACTGATGGAAATGATGCAGCTCCACAATGTGCTCAGTTTGCATCGAAGTAGCAGCCCATGCAAGTAGCGTTATCAGTGCCTGCAGCCACTGGCCGAACGCAATCAATGATGTCACTGGATGGAAACCCTATAAAGGTGCAGTGGGGGAGCAGGAGCTAAATACAGAGCTGCCCCCGGATTATTTTCCATGGCCATGTCCGTCAAGGATATACTCTCCTCTTTCCCAGGTCTCTGCCCCTCTTCAACAAACCCCTTGCCCTGCCCCCAACAGTAGGGGCTCCAGGGAAAGGCCCTTCCTCCCCTTGATGCAGTCCACTTTGTGGAACATGATGCAATTAGGTGGGCACTGGGACCCGGGGGAGGCTTTAGAGTTCAAGCTGTCATATAGATAGTCACTACGGTTTTCTCCCAGCATTTTCACCCTAGCTCCTCCCTCCTCCCCTGGTGTCAGTATAGCCTATCGATCAGCCCATTGCATGCACAGATATCCTGTTGAGGGAGCAAACACACCTGGCCCAGTGCAGGGGTCACTGTGACACTAGCACCCAACAACATCCCTACCTGACCACAGCACACTGCCAAGGGGCAGTTGTTGTGTTCTGGCTTGTCTCTCAATACAGTTTCCTGAGTTCACTCCCAAATCCAGCGCACCACTGCTGGAGAACTGGGCCGGCCATAAATTATTGGTTTTAAAGTCCAGGGAGACAGACAGAGGAAAAAGAGAGAGAGATACAGAAAAAGAATGATGGCTCAGCAAATAGGAATTGGGAATGCTGTAACATTTTCCATCTCCTTTAATGGGTCCCACATATTCCAATTTTCCTTGGGGACATAGCCATTTGCCCTAAAAAGGGTAAACCATACAGAACACTCAACTAATGCTTCCACTCCTCCCTGGCACTAAACTGTCACACAGCATTAAATGTGCAAGAAATACAGGTTGATCACCTGTAAAGAGCAGTTATTTACCAGTAACAGTAGACCTTCATGGAAGACATCTCCTCCATTGGGCCACGCCCCTGGAACTGTAAGCTGTTGATGTCAGGAACACCTGGAAACTTCTGTTGGCTGGGGGGCCGCTCATGTGGACATGCAACATCAGCGCCTACAAAAACGTAGGCAGCCCCATCACTCCTCAGTCCCCCACGGGAGACAAGCTTGGAGGGCTTTTACCATAAATAACCAGCATAGCAGACTAGTGCCAAGCACACAAGGAGAGGCATGGGACTGGGCAATAAAGGTAAGGCACTTAGGGATACCCCTAGACTAGGCAGACAACTGTCAACAAACACCTCTGTAACAAAGAAAGGGGGAAAAAAGGAGCATGAGTTCTATGGTCCAATGGAGGATGCTCTCTCGAAGATCTGCCGTTACTTGTAAATAATAATGGGTAACCCCTTTATCTTACTGATTACCAGTGTGACCAACACGATAATAACCAGGCATGGGAGCGCTGGTGCTTCACTTTCCTTGTTGGGAAATTTGTTTTTTGGGCTCATGTCCCTGCATCAATTATTATAAGAAAGAAAACATGACTGTGTGCTTATGATTCTTTTGTTGTTCTTGTTGTTACACACCCTATGTGGTGTGGGATGACCACATAAAGCTCTCGAGCTTCACTCTCGAGGTTTATGGGTCATCGCACACCTCTGGTGTGTAAAAAATCTTCATAACAAACAGTTGTGTGTGCATTATTGTCTATGTAACAGCTCAATCTTCATCAAGCACATCTCCTCCATTGCAGCACACCTTTGGAATAATCCCCATGCATTACATAAGATACTCATGGTGCACGGCGAAGTCTGAAATGCAATCAGGACAGAAGGCCATGCAGAAATAGAAATTATGTACCTACCGTAATTCTTGATCTTCCTGGACGAAGTCTCCACCACTCATTCACACTAATGGGATCTACACCGGAGGCACTAGGACCCAGCGGGAGCAAACTTTTTGCAAGAGGGTTGGCACCAGAGATGGAGCCGCGAGGCTCGTACAGTAATGACTATCTCGGCGTCAACCCTCCAACCGCCTCAGTACCCCCGCCCCGCGGAGGTGCAGCGTAACTAACCTAGAAGGATAGCCTAACAAAAGCCGGACATAAGACAGTCTGGATGACCCACATAAGAAGGGTCAACAAAGAAGTCTTCACAGCCTAAGATTGAAGGAGTGAAGATAAACAAAAGAGGTGAGCTTGGGGGATGGTGGGTGGGCGTGTGAATGAGTGCTGGAGACTTCGTCCAAGAAAATCAAGAATTACGGTAGGTATGTAATTTCCATATCTTCCTGGACATAAAGCCTCCACCACCCATTCACACTAATGGGAGAGTACCAAGCTAATAATCCCCTTATACGGCAGCAGGAGAGACCAGGAGATCACAAATTTAGCACAGAAGTTCATTAAGGATAGTCCTGCCAAACGAGAGATGTTGCCTGGCATGGACATCTAGGGCATAGTGCTTGACAAAAGTAAGTACTGAACTCCAGGTAGCCACACTGCAGATGTCTGCAATGGGCACATTGTGGATTTCCGCCAGGGATGCCGCTACTGCTCAAGTAGAGTGAGCATACACTCTGCCCTCCAGCTTAACCTGTACCATAGAATAACAGTGGCGAAGGCATGCCACTAGCCATGCAGAAATGCATCTGATAGCGACAGGTTGACCCAGCGGGTCTCGCTGAAGGAAACAAACAGTTGTGGAGCTTTGCGAATTTCTTTTATTCTATCCAGAAAGAAACGCAGAGCTCTCTTGTCATCTAAAGAGTGAAGGGCACACTCTCCCTGATTCTGGAAGTTCGCAAAGTAAGTAGGGAGTACCAAAGGCTGGTTTAGATGGAATTCTGAAACAACCTTAGGGGGAAACTTAGGAAGGGTACTAAGAACTACTTTGTCCTTATGAAACACAGTATACGGAGGGTCTGTGGCCAAAGCATGTATTTCAGAAACCCTGCGGGCTGAGGTAATGGCCACCAGGAAGGCCATTTTCCAAGTGAGAAATTTCAGTTCACAGGTAGATAGAGGCTCGAAAGGTTTTCGAGTGAGCATGTCTAGCACGAGGTTAATGTCCCAGGCTGCAACTGGACTTCTGATGGGGGATCTGGTATGCAGAATACCCTTAAGAAACCTCTTAACTACAGGTAACTGAGCCAGTGACAGGGAAAGCACTGGCTCATGATAAGCTGAAATGGCACAAAGGTAAACTTTAACTGTAGAGTATTGTAGCCCTTAATTTGTGAGATCTAAAAGGTACTCTAAAACTTTATCTGGTGAGCAGGAAAAGGGATTCAAAGAGGATTTCGCACACTACAGAGAAAAACACTTCTATTTGGCTGTGTAGGTTTTTCTAGTGGCAGGCTTGCACGCAGTCAAACAATATCCGCAACTCTCCGAGAGACATTGAACCTGTTCACTTCCATCTTTTCAGGTGCCAAGCGTGAAGGTGAAGCGACATCAGCTTGGGATGGACCATAGGTCCCCGGGTCAGAAGGTTCGCCTGAAGAGGAAGCACTTTTGGAGGGGTTTCTAACATACTGTTGCGCAATGGAAACCATATTTGTCGAGGCCAGAAGGGAGCAATAAGGATCATTTTGTCCCCCTGGGACTTGAATCTGAGAAGCACTCTTTGAATTAGAGGAAGAGGAGGAAAGGTGTATAGAAAGCGTTTTGTCCACTGCAGCCTGAACGCATCCTGACAGAAAATGCCAGGCCTTGGATTTCTGGAGCAGAAGAGAGGCAGTTTTGTGTTGAGTGGGGATGCAAAAAGGTCCAGGTCTGGAGTTCCCCACTCTGCGAATAGTGAATGAACTATGGTCGAATCCAGAAACCACTCGTGAGAATCTGTCTCTGTTCTGCTGAGACGGTCTGCCAATCTGTTCTGCACTCCTGGCAGGCAGACCGCCTGAATTAAAGCCTTGTGCTCTAGACACCATTCCCACACTCTCATTGCTTCCCTGCATAAAGGGTAAGAGTGTGCACCACCCTGCTTTTTTTTTTTTTTTTTTGCACCTTCCCCTTCTTCCTGGCTGCCCACTCCTTCAGGTCTCTATTGCCCCTTCCGACTGCCTGCCCCGACTCCCACACCGGCTGCCAACCTCATATGGCAGTCCCCCTGGGTAACCCGGCGTATCCCTTTGCCGGGCTGGTCCCCCTCCTCTGAGGGCGAAGGCACCGGTGGGGTGGCCAGCGCACTATTTTATTGCCCCGGGGTACTGCTGAGGTGTGTTGGTCCTGGGATTGGCGGCAGCAGAGGACAGAGAGACCATCATCCAGCCAGCCAGGAAGCATTTTCCTGGTTTTCGGTGGGGAGTGACGTCCTGATGTCAAGGCATACACCGACGTCTGTCACTCCCCTTGAGCATCGGACCCAAGCATCACTACTGTGCTCCCAGCCTCCGCCAGGAGTCAGCGTGCGCCAATGCGCATCCCCACCTCCCCAGAGAAGGAGAGCTGTCCCCAGACGCCCTATCTTCTCTCCCCGAGCTCCGCACCTCGAGTCCGTTCCCAAACCCGGGTCGCCGGCGTTGCAGACGGAAATCCAACTGCTGCGCCGACAGGCTGGCCACCCTGCTTGTTGATGTAATACATCACTGCTTTGTTGTTCATTTGAAGGAGAATGTTCTTGTGACACAGAATGTCCTTCAACGCCCGGACTACATAAAGGATGGCTCTCATTTCTAAGACATTTATGTGAAGCAGGAACTCGTCTTGAGTCCACGTACCTTGGGTGTTGAGATTCTGACAGTGAGCTCCCCACCCCATTAGGGATGCGTCTATGGTAATGGAAATCTGATAATCCAGGGGAGCAAAGGGATACCCTTCCGAAGACTGTCCTCTTGCGACCACCAGGCGAGGGACCTCTTCAGAGGTTTCGTCACCTTGATGAGAAAGGACTGAGGGTGAGTGGAAGGGGACCACTGAGTACTGGGCATCCATTGAGAGGTTCTCATGTGGAGGCGTGCTAGGGGTACAGTGAACACCGAGGATGCCATGAGACCCAGCATCCGTTGCATCAAGATAGCTTGAATGGAGCTGTTCTCTCTGATGTATCAGGCCATCTGTAGGATAACGCTCCTTCTGTCCTCTGGTAGAAAAGCTTTCGCACAGGAGGTGTCCAGAAGAGTTCCTATGAATAGGAGCTTCTAGGAGGGCTGCAACTGCGATTTCTTGAGATTTAGCAGGACTCCCATGGACGTGAGAAAATTCTAGGCCATGGCTACGGCGTCGAGAGTTCCTTGCCTTGAAGGGCTTGCTAGAAGCCAGTCATTCAGATATGGGAACACTTGTACTCCGATCTTCCTGAGGTGCATTGCGAGAATTGCACAACACTTTGTAAAAACTTGTGGCACCGAGAACAGCCCAAAGGGCAGGACTCTGAACTGATCATGTTGGCCCAAAGCCACAAACCATAGGTATCTGTGATGCTTTGGGTGAATGGGAATTTGCTGGAAAGCATCCTGCATGTCCAGGAAGGCTAGCCAGTCATGTTGATGAAGCAAAGGTAACAGGGTTCCTAGCGAAATCATTTTGAACTTTTCCCTGGGAAGAAACGTGTTCAGTTTTCTGAGGTCCAAAATGGGGCACATGCCCCTGGTTTTCTTTGGAACCAGAAAGTAATGGGAGTAGAACCTTGTGTTTCATTGATCCAGCAGAACTATTTCTACTGCCCTGTTGGTCAGAAGGCCTTGTATCTCAGAAGTGAGAAGTTCTGACTGAAATACTGACAGCTTGGGCTGTCATTTGGGGGGACAAACCGGAGCGGTCTCTGAAAAACTGAGGAATACCCCTCGCGGATTATCCGGAGGACCCATTTGTCCGATATTATGGACTTTCATTGGCTGTAGAACTGAGTCAGACGAAATCCCACTGCTGAGAAAGAATCCCCCTCGAGCAGCTGAGGTGGGACTTGGGCCAGAAACTCAGGAGGCGGCACTGGGCGCTTTGGGCCCTTGTGCTTTCTGTTGCATTTTCTTCTGAGGCTGGGGGGCTTGGTTTTTATTAAAACTTCACCTGCTTTTGCCTCAAAAGGACAGACGGTTGTGAACTTGATGCTTATTAACACCCCGAGAAGGGGCGGGAGTACATCACGCCAGTTTAATGGCAGACCAAGTATTTTGTGTTGCCTCCACAGCTTGCTCCACTCGAGGACCGAAAAGATACATACCGAAGGGTAACACCATGACCTGTTGCTGGGCATCATTCGTGAAACCTGAAGTGCACAGCCAGGAGTGACGGCAGGTATAAATGCCTGCCGCCGCTAGGGAGGCAGAATGGAAAGCATCCATATCTGCTTTAACCTGCTGTTGTTGGACTCAATACCCCTGGTTATGGTTTGAAGAAGCTCTGAATTAGTGTCCGACTCCAGAAGAGCTTCTACCATCTGTTTGAGCGAATGACAAAGAATATACTCATATTGAGAGAAATAACCCTAATAGCTGGCAATACGTATACTTAGGGTGGATGCAGCAAAGACTCTCTTACCTAAAGTATCTATCTTACGAGATTCTTTGTTTATAGGTCGGGCTGTAGTAGCCTGAGGGAAGATGACCTTATCAATCTCTGCCAAGACTACAATAGGGTGCGCAAAGGCTTGGGAGGCCAAAATGGGTCAATCCTTGGGAGCAGCATACTGTCTATCTATTGAACTTAGCCACAGAAGGAATGGGAGCGGGATTATTCCATACCATTTGAGAAAGCGTCTCAAAGGAGGGCTGTACCGGGGGGGAGTTAAATCCATAGGAATCTCCAGGATCTGAAGGTATTGGAGCCTTAAAAGCTTCCCAGGATTGATATCAGTAGCTTGGCGAGAAAGAGTGGAATTTAAATTTTTCAGCAGAGACTTAAATTACAGGTCCTTGACCACAGGCTCTGCAGTAGGAACAGACTCTGTTCCTTCCACGTCATCACCTAGCCTAAAGTCTGGGTCAGTCTCAATATCATCTCCTGACAGCCCAGGAGGAACTGCATGGATAGGAAAGGAGTGAAAATCAGAAGGAAAAGAGGAAAAAAAAGGGTTCGGAGTCGAAGAACCCTGAAGACAGGAAGACGTCACACCAAGCCTCGGTGCTGAAACAGAGCCGCAGGCGCAGTTCCGGCACCCCACCGTCGCCAGCAGGCCCTCAGCGCCGATGAGCCGCACGGCGCCGAGGACAGTGCCGACAAGGGGCACAGCGCAGAGGACGCTGCAGACAAGCTGCACAATGCCGAGGATGGTGCAGACAAGCCATACGACACCGAGGATGGTGCTGACAAGCCACACAGCGCCGAGGACGGCGCCAACAAGCCGCATGGCACCGAGGGACTCATCAACACCGAAGGTGCCGAAACCAAACCAGGGCTACGAAAACTAGGATTTGAGGAGGAAGAAGGAATAATACCAGGAGATAGAGGCATCGGTGTGGCCCCCTGCGCCGCAGCCATGTGAGGGGGGAAAACACCTGAGCACAGAGTTGACGGCACCGAAGATGGCGCCGTGCAACTAGGAAGGTCCAACCACCCTACCTGCTCCCTCAAAGGGCCTGAAGGCCTCGGAGTGACCGGGCCAGGCAGCTGGACCAACCTCCGAGCCTACTGTTCCATCAGAGCTGCCCACTGATGAAACTGTTCATCTGATGCCCTACCAGAAGGCGGGGAAGGGCTCCGATGTCGAAGAGGTCGGTGACCAGAACCAGAAACCGGCGACACCGAATGAGGAGACCGGCAACTGACCCTAATGACCGACCGTCAACATGCAGACATATCAGAGGACGACCTCAAGTGATGCCTTCTCTTTTTTGACCTACGGGCCGAAGAACAGCTTGAGGCCGAATGGTGCAGAGAATGCGACCATTTTCTTTTATGCTTCCAGGTTGTCAGACCCTCCCTCCGGAGAGTGCAGCGGACCGGACCCAGCCCGGCTGACTGAACAGCTTTCATACGAAGTCTCCCTACCGTCACCTGACCCACTGATGGTCTACTCCATCAATGTAGGCTGAGACTTCTTTCTTTAATAAGAATAAATTATCGTAAGTGGTACTTTATTCAAGAAATACTACAAAATAATAAACTGAAAACTATGCTGCTAGTTTGAAGTTTGACTCCCAGTGGGCGAGAGACATCATCACTGAAGCGCACTAGACGGTGGGGAGAAAAGGAACTGAGGCGGTTGGAGGGTCGGCCGAGATAGATTTCGCCGACGAGCTGAGGCTCAGAGCGCCTCCCTCGCTGCTCCATCTCTGGCGCCCGACCTCTCACAAACAGTTTGTTCCCGCTATCCTAGTGCCTCCGCATAGATCCCATTAGTGTGAATGAGTGGTGGAAACTTTATGTCCAGGAAGATCTGCAAGATCAATGCAAGCATGTTTAACATTACACAATGTCTAGACTGTAGTGTTAAATGAAAGCACGCAGAGTGCTCTGTGCGACAGCGGAACATATTTCTCTTGCAGAAACATTCTGAAAGCAGGCAATGAACGTGATCATACCACTGTTCAGAGTGGCCACACACAGCACCAGGAAGTTCTTTGCCATACTTCCTATAACAAAATTCAATACAGCGAGCCAGTCATTTGGACAGGCACTGTTAAGTCACTGGCGTGCCCTCTTTCCCAGGGGCAAAAGAGATAAACAGCAGGGAGGACTTTCAGCAGTCCTACAGTGCAACTGAGACAGAAATGCAGTGTCCTATGTAAATCAAATGTATGGAGCACTGCCTCATCTTTGTTAGCATGCTCAGGGTAATGATTCAGAGTTAAAAGAGACTATTTCTGTGAAAAACAAGGACTGGTAAGCAAGGACACCCTTGTCCTTGAGGGAAATCAAATGAGAAGGCTTTTGCATGAGGGCCTAGAGCCTGGAAATCCTCTGAGCCAAGGTTATGGTGACTACAAATAGTGTTTTCCATGAAAAGAAATGCATATCAAGTTGCAGCAGGCTCAAAAGGTGCCAGAGTCAATTTTCCAAGACTGAAATTAAGGTCTCAAGGCAGAACCGGTTTACTAATTGGGGGACGCACGTGCACAATACCCCCAAGGAACATATGGGATGCTTCCAGCTGTGCCACTGTGCATCCATCAACAAGGGCATGAAAGGCCGAAATAGCAGCAAGGCGCACCTTAACGAATGAGTACTGGAGACCAAAGTCAGGCAGAGGCAGAAGGCAGGCCAGTACAGTACTGACAGGAAATGCAAATGGATCCACTGAACAGGAAGCACACCATATACAGAAACACTTCCCACTTCAATGAATACGTGTGTTTCGTGGAAGGCTTTCTAGTCACCAGCAAGACATCAGCCACCTGGGAGAAAACCCCAGTATGTGCAATAGCTATATCTTCAAGAGCCATGCATGCAGATGCAGGAACTACAGGTCTGGATGGACTAGGGAACCCCATCTTGTGGCAGCAGATACAGAGGCAGCTGAGCAGGCAGCTCCACCGCCAGATGCTTTAGTGGTGGAAACCATATCTGGCGAGTTCAAAAGGGAGACATTAGTATTAGTATGGTCCGCACTGCTTGCAGTGTGAGCAGAACACACTGAATGAGAGGGATGGGAGGGAATACCTAAAAGAACCTCTCTTTCCAGGAGAGGAACAACACATTTCGCCAAAAACCTCCAGGCCCTGGAGCAAGTGAGTAGGAAGGCAAAAAGGTCCAGCTCTGGACAACTCCATCTTACGAAGAGGTTGTTTACCATGGAGGTCAGCAGTTCCTACTCATGTACCCATGATTGGGACTGGCTTAGTCTATCTGGTAAGACATTTTGCACACCTGGAAGAAACATGACTGATATCTGAAGGCCATGAGATAATCGCCCAATACTACAGCCTCATGGCTTCCCTGCATAGGAGGCAAGGGTGAGTGGCCCCTTGCTTGTTGATGTATTGCATCACACTGACACTGTCTGTTCTCATCAACAAGGGATCTGGACTGAGGTGTTCTGCAAAGGTATGGAGACCAATTAGAACAGCCCTCATCTCCAGAACACTGATGTGGAGATCTGAAACCAGATCAGTAGACAACCCCGGGCTCTGAAAGTGACCCAGATAGGTACCCCGTCCAGACACTAAGGCTTCAGTTGTGAGGATCTGCACTGCAGTCAGTGAGAAAAAGGGGATGGCCTGCAACAGGTGCTGGTACTCCATCCACCATACCAGGGCACTGAGGAGAGGGGATGTGATGAGACTCCTCTGTTCCAGCTTATCCGTAACTGATCCCACTGTACCCAAGGGATCCACTGAGGTATGCGCATATGGAGGCTGATAAAGGGGCTGTTATAATGGCAGCTGCCGTAAGTCACAGGAGGCAGAACATTGCCCTGGGAGACAACTCTTGTGTACCAGCCAGGCATCAGCAACCAGGGACTTAGTCCTGTTTGCAGGAAGAAACTCACTGTCCACTACTGTGTCCAGCACCACACCAATGTACTAAATGTGCTGACAGGGAACTAGTATGGAGTTCAGTACATGGACTGTAACACCCAGGTTCATGAACAATTGTTTCATTCTGCACAATGTGTACTGAACCACTTCCCTGGACAGACTCTTCAGGAGCCAGTCATCAAGATATGGGAAGACAAAGACCTTCCCCCTGGAGGGCTGTTGCCACAGCTGGAAAGCATTTGGTAAATATCTATGGTGCCAAGGACAAAACCAAAGGAAAAGACTTGAAACTTATAATGACTGTCCTCCAGCATAAAGCGGAAGTAATGCCTATGGCATTTGCAGACTCTGACATGAAGGTAAGCATCCTTCGTGACCAGGGTTCAAAGCCTATTCCCCTTTTGCTGAAAGAGGATGAGAGCCTGAAAAGACACCATTCAAAACTTTTTGTATTCAATTAATTTGTTCAGGTCTCTGATGTTCAGTATGGAATGCAGATATCCTGTCCACTTGGGAACCAGGAAGTATCTGGAATAGAAAACTGTGTTCCTTTCGTTGGGAGGGACGGGTCTGGTAGTTCTATTCTGAATTAGTGACTACATTTTCTCTTTCAGAAAGGACAAGTGTCCAGGAGGATAACAAGGAAGAGGTATAAGATGAACAAGCACAAAGGAAATCCAAAAAACTTCTGA
Source organism: Neoceratodus forsteri (assembly GCA_016271365.2). Lineage (NCBI taxonomy): Eukaryota > Metazoa > Chordata > Ceratodontiformes > Ceratodontidae > Neoceratodus > Neoceratodus forsteri. The sequence goes on along the minus strand of CM028130.1, from coordinate 149,888,396 downwards.
TCATAGGAGACTCCATGATTCGGGGAGTTGATACCCATCTCCAGCCAGGGGTGATGGTCAGATGTCTCCCAGGTACATCAGCATGGAGAGACACTGACCGCATTGCTAAAATTGTTCACAAAGCAGGAGAAAACACTGATGTCCTAGTACACATAGGGACTAATGATCTCGCCAGCCGGTCAGTTGAGGAGACCAAGGAACACCTGACTAGGCTGGGTGACAAACTATCATCTATTTCGTCCGGCATCTCCTTCTCTGAGATCCTGCCAGTCTGGGAGAAGGGAGCAGATGGACGAAGGTCAGAGAAGGGAGATAGGGGAGCTAAACACGTGGCTCAAGGACTGGTGCCAGGAAAAGGACACAGATTTGTAGGGAACTGGCAACAGTTCTGGGAGCGAAAGTTCTTTAAATTTGATGGACTGCATCTGACTAAGAGGGAGTCAGTGCATTGGGGCAGAAGTTTGACGTCTTTGCAGAATATTTAAACTAGCAAATGGGAGAGAGGGCACTCCATACGTCGAATGGGAAGAACACCCTCCCCTCAGCTAGTGGTCAAACAGGAATTCAGCGTGTTTGCCATTCATTTGCATCACCAGGTAAGAAAAAGGTTTGTCTCCCCATACGATGCACAGGGTAATGCCAAACTTCACCCAACAACTAACACACCAAAATCTGGCCAATGGAAAATCATGTACACAATGCTCACAGCCTGGGAAATAAGATCCCAGACCTGCAGGCAATAATGTCAGAGGCTAAACTGGACATAGTAGCAATTAGTGAGACGTGGTTTACCAGTAACCACACTTGGAGACTTCAGTACCTGGATATGTATTGTTCAGAAGAGACCGAGGTGCAAAAAGGGGGAGGGTGGCCTGTATGTTAATGAAAATATCAAAGCTACAGAAATTCAGAATACACATAAGGAGCCAGAAGAACTGTGGGTCACCCTGGAAACAGGTAATGGGACAGCCATAAGAACTGGGGTTGTCTACAGGCCCCAGACCAGAGGGAGGACATAGACACATTACTGTTAGAAGATATACAAAACATGACAGCTAAAGGGGAGGTTCTGATAATGGGAGACTTCAACATGCCAGATACAGATTGGTCAATACCAGCAGGAACATCTGCCAGAACTAGACTCATAGTGGATTCCCTGCAGGGGGAGGGCCTCAAACAACTGGTACAGCAACCCACAAGAGACAGGGCTATCCTAGATCTAGTACTGACTAACAAAGAAGGGATCACAGATCTCCAGGTAGAAGGTCACCTGGGGGCCAGTGACCATCACATGGTATGGTTCAATTTGGCTACTACATCTAAATCATCCCATTCCAAGGCAAAAATATGGGACTTCAGAGGAGCTGACTTTGATAAGATGGCCAACAGAGTTAAGCTAGCCCTGGCAAAAAGAAACACAGGTGAGGAGGTACAGGCAAAGTGGGCAAGCATTAAGGATACAATCTTGAAGCAACATCCCATTGTGTTAGACAGAAAGGAAGTGCAAAGAAGAGAGAAACCACTTTGGTTCTCAAATATAGTAGCAGAAAGGTCAGAGCCAAAAGGCTGGCCTTCAGAAAATATAAGGGAACACAGCGGGATGAAGATAGGAGGCATACCAAACTGCCCTAAGGGAAGCAGGTAAGGCAGTAAGGCAGGCAAAGTCCCAAACTGAGGAAACACTAGCACGAACAGTAAAAGAAGGTGACAAGACTTTCTATAGATACATTAGTGAAAGGAGAAAGTCCAGAGGGGTATGCTAAGCTTAATGGAGAAAAGGGAGGTGAGGAGGAGGACCCTGTAAAGGCATCTATCCTAAATAGATACTTTGCTCAGTATTTACTGAAGAGAAGGTAGGGCAGGGCCCACAGCTCAGCATCATGGACACAGGGGGAGGGAGGTGACACTACTCCTTCACAAAGAAAGGGTCCTACAAGAGCTTGCTAAGCTCAGGGTGGATAAGCAATGGGACCTGATGGCATACATCCCAGGGTACTTAAGGAGCTAAAGGAGGAACTAGCAGAGCCATTAGCAGAATTGTTTAGTGAGTCTCTGAGCACAGGAGAGGTCCCAGAAGACTGGAGAAAGGCTCATGATCCCACCCACAAGAGTGGTAGCAGGGAGGAGGCGGGGAACTACAGACCGGTCAGTCTTACCTCAGTAGTGGGCAAGATTATGGAGGCACCCTTAAGGAAAGGATAGTGCAACACCTGGAATCCATAGGGGCACAGGATCCAAGACAGCATGGGTTTACAAAGGAAGGTCCTGTCAAACTAATCTCATAGATTTCTTTGACTGGGTAACCAGAGTGGTGGACCAAGGGGAGCAGTTGATGTCGCCTACCTTGACTTCAGCAAAGCTTTTGACACTGTTCCACATAGAAGATTGATAAATAAGCTAGGTAGGCTCGGGGTGGGTCAAGTTGGTCAACTGGGTGGCAAACTGGTTGACTGGCAGAAAACAGAGAGGGTGGTAAATGGTATACAGTCAGAAGAGATGCAAGTCACAAGTGGGTACCTCAGGGATCAGTCCTGGGGCCAGTCCTATTCAACATCTTCATTAGTGACCTCTAGATGGACTAGAGGGTAAGGCTTGTCTGTTTGCAGATGACACCAAGATCTGCAACAGAGTAGATGATCCAGATGGGGTGGGCAGAATGAGAAGAGATCTGGATAAACTAGCAGAATGGTCAGAAGAGTGGCAACTGGGATTTAATGCAAAGAAGTGCAAAATCATGCACATAGGAAGAGAAACCCTGAAGCCACTTATAGGCTGGGAGGGAGTTGCTAGCAGTCACAAAGGAAGAAAGAGACTTGGGCATCATCATCACTGATGACCTAAAATCATCCAAGCAGACCTCTAAAGCAGTAGGTAAGGCTAGGGGGTGTTAGGGTGTATTAGTAGGGTATCACAAGTCGTAAGAGGGAGGTAATAATCCCTCTGTACAAGACATTGGTTAGGCCCCATCTGGAGTATCATGCGCAGTACTGGAGGCCACACCTTCACAAGGACATTAACCAAATTGAGGCAGTCCAGAGAAGGGCAACCAAAATGGTGCAGGGACTGCATCAGAAGACATATAAGGACAGATTAACGGAGCTCAATATGTATACCCTTGAGCAAAGGAGGGAGAGAGGTGATATGATCGAGACATTTAAACACCTTAAGGGCATAAACAAGGTGAAAGAGTCTAACATGTTTAAATATAAGAAAAATAGCAGGACAAGAGGACACAGCATGAGATTAGAGGGAGGCCGATTAAGGGGGAATGTGAGGAAATTCTTTTCACAGAAAGGGTGGTAGATGCATGGAATGGCTTACCACAAGAAGTGGTGGCTATGAATACAGTGCAGGGCTTCAAACAGGCATGGGATAGGCATAAGGGAGCAATACAAATGACTATGAATAGATAGGTCACTGACAGAGCAAAGGCCGATGGCACATTTATAAGGTAGAAAAAGAAATGGGCAGACTGGATGGGCCTTGCGGTCCTTATCTGCCGTCAACTTCTATGTTTCTATGTTTCTATGTTTCTATGTTTCTATGAACTGGAGGGGTGGACAGTAACTCCAGAGCATGTCCCTTTTTCCAGTTTCCAGGGTCCACTCATCTGTGGTGATCTTCCTCCACTTTAACAGATGAAGGGAGATTCTTCCCCCAACTTGCACTTCTGGAGACAACAGTGGAGGGGGAGGAAGTGGGGAGTCCTAAGGTACTGGAGGTGGCAGAATGCCCAGGACTGATACATTTGGCTCCCTTGGAATGGGCACCAGGATGGGGACACAATAAAGGGGTTCAGCTCCATGGCCATGGGTCTGCCCACAGTACCCCATTGCCACCACGGCCTGCTGGTCTGTGAAATAAGCCCCTACTTGCACTAGCAGGTTGAGCATTCAGGAATTTAACCGACTTTAAAGTCATCATGGATGGCTGAAGCTCCCCAAGGGCACTGTCACCATGTGATCTAAACAACTTGGAGCCTGTAAAAGTAAAAGTGGCATTCAGCACAGCTTGCTGCCCCATCGGTAGCAAATTCAGCCACCCTGAGCCAGGAATATGTCTTGAGGCAGATGCCAGAGGCAGCAGGCCTGGCCGAAGCATCAGAGGCATCATATGCTGAGCGTAATAGATATTCTCCTGCATAAATACCAGCTGAAGAAACCTTAAACAGTTCAGACTTGGTATGGCCATCAGGTAAAGACTGAACAGTAGTCATGGCAGATTTTCACAGGCTATTCTGATATTTCATCAAATATATGACTGGTAGTCAGTAATTCTTAGACCCAAGGATGTAGAGGTATAAGACTGTTTGCCTGTGACATCCAGCCTCCTGGACTCTTTCTCAGAAGGCAAAGTACTCAAGACTCTAGGGGCTCTAGAGCGATCACTAGCAGCCATGATTACTACAGAATCAGTTTCTGACTGGGAAGCATAATGAGGCTCAACAGATGGAGCAGGGTACTGTTTATCAGCTTTTCTAGGGACTGCAGGCACAGTGTTACGCCTAAGCCAGGCAGCAAAGGAAGCATCATCCAGTGCAGGATACACAGGAGGCACCACTATAGAAAGTGCTGCTGTGACCTCCAAAAAAATTCATTAAGTTTCTTTTACTGGAGACTTCCTTCTCACCCTCAAAACATCCTGGATTTGTCTAAGCAAGGCCTGGAATGAGGGATTCTCAGGAGGAAAGCTGGGGTTACAGAATCTTCACCACAATAGGAGAAGATAGAGCTTGAAGATAGCCTCCCTTCATAGGGATCTTTAACCTCCCCCCACTCCTCATCCACTAAATACTCCTCCATGTCCAGGAGATCGGGATTACATTTCACTTTGTCTACTGAAATGACAACAGGATCAACTGACGGAGCTGGTGATAGAGGCAACCGTTGTCATGAAGGAAGAGCAGACATGCTTCCAAGTCTCTTCGATGATGGTAGTGAATGGGGAGGCCTAGTTGATGGGACCACAGACACAGTCATTGGCAGGGATGGGAATAGGTGAAATAACATAGAAACATAGACTTTGATGGCAGATAAGGACCGCTTGGCCCACCCATTCTGCCTATTTCCGTACCTATTGGATAAGCTGCAGATCCTAGTTAACCAACAGCCTACACTTCTTCCTGCCCCCCACTAGAATTGCTTTATGTCTGTCCTCACATTTCCCCTGAGGTCCCCTAGAGAATGACATCAGTAAAGCCCGGGAGTTGATGACACTCATTAGAGTATTTGTGACTACTGTCATTGACAGGGAAGAACACGACGATGAAGGCATCTTATATTCCATAGTAGATATGGCAGTGACAGAGCCAAGTCCCGACCTTAGTGTCTTAGAAACAGTTGGTGGGGGAGGCTGCAGCCAACGACTCCAGAGCGATCAACAATAAGAATTCACCCTCCTTTAATGGAGACCTCGACCTCACTGGTGTAGCAGTTTTCTCTCCATGCTTATGGTAATGACAAGGGGACGACGACATCAACAACAGTTTTTCTTTGTCCTTTTCTCTAAAGTTCTCGCCAAACTTGGTGGCAACAGTGTCGCCAACCATTTGGGAGTATCCTTTCCGACAACAACCGTATGTGAGGAGACTCTAGTTTGGAGTTTGTGGCCTTGGCTTGAGGTTCTGTGGTCTTAATGGTGATGAAGGTGTCTAGAACCTTCTACTGGTACCTCCTTGTTCCCTGGTTGAATCCATAGCAGATCTTGCAGGCCCTCCCATTGTGGGACAGGCCCAAACACACAAACACAAACCATGCAAGTTTTCTTTATATGTCTTGTAACCACAGATTCCAAACCTAAACAAAGGTTCTTTCAATGGCGGCATGCAAGGACAACGTTAAGAAATACACTGACAGCCGGCCTGTTGGTGCAGTGGTGGGATTTCCGCTCCAGACGCTGGCGACCCAGATTCAGGAACGGACCCAGGTTGCTGGAGAGCCAGCTGGGGGAGAAGGATAGACTGTCCTATGGACTGCTCTCCTTCTCCACGGGAGGGTGGGGAAGTGCCCGGCTCAAGACGGACCCCTGGCGGAGGCTGGGAGTCACGCAGCAATCAGCGTTCACATGTAATGGAAGCGGGGCAGATGCTGGATGTCACTGCGTGTCCCCGCCTCTCGGAGGAAAAACAGAAAAAGGAATGGTGGATCCTCCGGCTACATGAAGCCCTCCCTAGGCTTCAATTAGCCAATGTCACCAGCACTCCAAACTAGTTATTGGTTCTGCGGCACTGGAATTAGGGGACCAGTGCAGAACCCGCTCTCCGGGTGACCAGGAGATGCAGGCAACTGACGGTTGGTGGGAGCCCAGGGGCCGTGACCAGGGCAGAAGGAGAAAAAAAAAAGGAAAAAGAAATACACTGACAAAGAAACAAATAAAGAAACGGCAGCATTGTTTTACTTCATGGTCAGATGCACACTCGATGGCAAAAAAACAGAAATGAAAATTACGTACCTACCGTAATTCCTGATCTTTCTGTGTATCTTCACCACTCATCACCTCTGGGTAATGTGGTCAGAAGTCACGACCCCGTGGGAGCTTTTTTTTTTTTTGATGGGCGGAGTCAATGCACCAACGGAGCCGCCCTCGAGTCCGACGCACTGCATGACGCTCGCGTGTTGGCCATTAGGTGTCATCGACCCCACCCTCCCACCAGTTCTGAGTCACCATACAGTAAGAAAGGGTTGGGAAGGAGGTACAAGAAGTCCAAGGGACAGATAAAGAAGAAGATATACAAACTAAAAGGAGAAATAAATGGCAGAGGACAGAAGGAGAGTTGGAAATCTAAGGGGACTGGGAAGAGGCCCCAATCTCTGGAACTAGAAGAAGAGGGAAGGAAGAATTAGAAATAAGGATGCGGAGGGCACCATACCCTGAATCCGTGACCTGTCTCCAGACTGTACTGGAACTGAGAAGGAGTGGCCAGAAGGCTACACTGCCAGAATTCATGGCACAGAATCACTGGCAATAAACTCCAACATAAGCAGAAGCTGCTATTCTAGAAGAAAAAACAGGATACAGGGCTGCACCCCCACCCGGAGCCAAATTTGGAGGTAAGAAACAAGTTTCTAAATTAATTTGAGGGTTGAGTCCCTAAGGACAAGAACGAGGGAGAATAGCAGAAAGGGGAGAGAGAGAGAGAAAAGAAGAGAGGGCAACCACCAAGCCCCAACCCGCAGTGGTGGAGCCGAGGCACTGAGGAAAGAAGTGCCCTCTCCCCCCTTTCAGATTGTAAAAATTCCCGTGTGCCCAAGGTCACCCTGCTCCTGACCAGTGGGAAGGAAGGAGGGGGGAAAAGTGCACACAGAGGGAGGGGGACCCAGAGACTGAGACCCCAAGGGGATGGAGAGTGGGATTGTGATTAATGGTGAAGATACACAGAAAGATCAGGAATTATGGTAGGTACGTCATTTTCATATCTTATCTGTGTCAATCTTCACCATTCATCACTTTTGAGTGAGTACCGAGCCCCAAGAAGGGGGCCCTGGACCCTAAAGGACTAAGTCCCTTAGCTCTCAGTGGGTGGCACACTGGGAGAGAAAACCTTCACAGGTCTGGAGAGGCCCGAGACTGGGGAGAGTGAGACGGAGACCCCCCGGAGAGGGCAGGAGGTTGCCCCGACAGATGCCGCCTCACCCTGCGGGAGAAAAGACGGGTCCTCTGGTATGCGGAGGAAACCACCCTACACTGGGCCAAGGGTGACAACCGGGAGAGACGTAGCCATGCCGTCTGCCTAGTGCAGATCACTGTCCCTACGACCCAGGAAGCTACCTCGTTTGCATCATAAGATGCCCTCGCTTGGTGCCGTGCTAACTCCAGGCCACGTGCAGAGAGTGCAATGGCTTGTCTAGTTACCTCCGAATCAGGCATAGAGGCTAGGAGTTGACCTAGCCTTGACCACAGGAACCTATCATAGGTAGCACAGTGGGCCTGATGTGCTGAAATTGACAGAAGCAACCGTGCAGAGTAGAAAATCCTCCTCCCCAGAAGTCAAAATCCATGGAATCTGCATCTGGGGCCCAGTCACGGTGAAGGGTGCAAAGCCCATCAGGAGTGTCCAGCTGCATCAGTCCTCACTGAGGATAAGGCAAACTACCTGGAGACTCGGTGGGGGGGGGGGAGACACAATACCTCTGGCTGAGATCCCTAGGGGCTGGGACTCCGGAAAAGGGTCTCTGCTAGAAGCACAATGATGCCTCCCAAAAAGGAGCAGGCCAAAGGGGCACCACAAGGGTGACCGCACTAAAATCACCTAGGAAGGCATGCGTCGAGTGCTCCGGATTGTGCTGAGTGGGTGGTGTGACATGCGGGTCTTCCAACATCCTCACGAGGAAACGTTGATACTCCGCGAGATCAGCAGCAGGGGAGATGTGGACAGAGGGCTCCTCTCCTCCTGAAAAGGAGGATGAGGAAGCCGAGGCCTCATAGACTCAGTGGCTGGTTGCTCTGGGGGGGCTGCCTGTCAATGGCTCTGACATATGAAGGGAAATAAGCAGACACAGCCCCGAATTGCTCCCAGGACAGAGGTCGGCTAGGGCCAAGAATGCCTAGGAGAGCAGGAGAAGATAACAAAGGAGTGGGGATGGGGCCATCGGCAGAAGGCAACAGTCCTCTGTCCGGGCAAAAGCATGTACCAGGGGCCCCAAGGGTAGAAGGGGCCCCAGAAGACCCTACAGCCGACAGCTGATCAACCATACCGGAACTGCCTAGGCTGTGCCCTGAAGATTCCCCCCTATGAGGTGACCGGGACTGCGGAATTCCAAAAGGACAGTCCCTACCCTCCAAAGACCAGGACCCTCTCAAGGAGACCGAGAGAGAAGGACAAGAGTCCGCACTATGACTCCTTCTCGAACCTGAGTGGGTCCCAGAAAAGGGTTGTCTCATCGAACCCCGAACCCTTGATCCCTCGGAGTCTGAAACAGCCCTCCTCCTCCTCGTACAGACCAGCCTAGGCAGCTGACACCCCTGGTAAGTCCCCGAAGGAACCACCCAGGGAGTAGCACCCTTCCCTCCTGTAGGTGCTCCGATCAGCCCTAAAGTTGGGCGATCCAGGCACACCACTTGAGGGGGTACTACAGCTGAGGCAGCAGAAAACCCTCTAAGCCCAGGCTGCAGACAATAGTGGGCTGAACCAATGCCTGCTGGTCAGCACCCCTGACCCTGGACACAGGGACAACTGCCTGCCCCTCGGGGGGGGGGTGGGCTGGCTCCAGTCAGTAGCGGAAACTACCAGGGTGCCCACGTGGGGCGCCAACTCCAAAGAGCTGGACAGCCTGTCCAAATCAGACTCTGACTCCTAGGAGGTAGAGACCGAAGTCCAATGCCAGACAGTACACGGGCGCCCACTGACATCCTGACCAAAAGGGGTACCAGTCTGGGTGTCTGCACCAGAGCTGGTACTGATGTCTCCAACCGCACCGCGAGCGGTGCCTGAAGACATGGCGCCGAGAGCGGTAGCAGAAGCGGCGTTGATTCCTGCCATGGACAGCACCGGACAGCCCCGACAGCTCACTCAGCACCACTAGCGGCATCGAGGATGAAGACACACCACGGCGCCATATTTGTTGTTGGTGGCAAATGCCATGAAACTAGGCACAGTGCTGTCCTCAGCCTTGGTGCCACAGGCAGCACCAAGGCGAGAAGCTATCGAAGATGGTGCCCGTAGAACCTCCTTGGCACTGTCAACAACATCGGTGCAGTGAACAGCATCGAAGTAGAGGCAGCGCCGATGACAGGACCGGCATCCCACCACGTGCTATCAGGAGACAAGGTGCCGCAATGCGCTGAGGCTCAAGATGGCGCCTCGACAGTGCTCACCAGGCTTCCCAGCCTCAGAAAATGACACTGGGGAGCTTCCTGGCGGGCGCTTGCCAGTGCGGTGGCCTCCCATCCACTCCCTGGGGAACAGACGGGCCTCCTGCACCACGGGAGGGGCTTCTGCAATGGCGAGGCTACTAGGAGCAGAAGCCCCCTCCTCCACGGTCCGTATAGAACCAGGAGAGGACCTGGAGGAAAGGCCGAGAGACCGTGGCTTGGCCCGACGAGTGCGCGTCCATCCCCTGAAAGTCAGTGAAGCTCGTCCAACTTTCAATGCGCTTTGCTCGATGACACAACGGTCCATGGAGAAGCAGGCGTCACACGAATCCATGTTGTGTAGTGGGCCCAGACATGCAAGGCAGCAGTCATGTTGGTCGGTGACGGAGTATTTATGGCCACACGGGCACCGTCGCATAAGACGCCGACCCGTCTTCGAAGATTTCTTGGCCCCCGACCGAGACATGACCAATGGTAAAACAAGCTAAACAAGATTCGATGTCGCTGACAAAATAAAGAAAAGGAACAGTCTTACAGCGGCGTCGGGTGGAGGTGATAACGGAACCGTCAGGAGTCGTAGGGATTTCAGCATCGATGGGATTTCGGCGTCGATTCAAAGGCTTTTCAGAAGAATTAGGCCTCTTGTGCAGCAGCAGCTCCTCAGGAGGTATGACCTCTATGGCAGGAGACGAAGAACTGGCGGGAGGGTGGGGTCGACGATGCCTAACAGCCAACCCACAAGTGCCACACAGTGCATCGGCCTTGAGGGAGGTGACGATGGTGCGTCGACTCCACCCATCAAAAAAAAGCAACTCTCGCGGGGTCGTGACCTCCAGCCACATTACCCAAAGGTGAAGGATGGTGAAGATTGACATAGATAAGATCTGAGGAGCAATGGGGATGCCCATGTTTTATAGGCACTGCAGTTGTACATCATTGTGGGTGGCCCCCAGCTAGCAGAAGTTTCCGAGTGGTTCTGGTGCTGAAGGCTTACAGTTCCAAAGGCATGGCCCAATCAAGGAGATATCCTCAATGAAGATCCGTAGTGCTACTAATGGTATAAAGTTCACATCCAGACTCTGGTAGTTAGCTGGAGACAGTTGAATCACAGGACATCTTCCATCTCCACTTCTCTCACCACCCACATGGCAGTGTTCTCCGGCTCTGTCTCTTGACATCAGATTTCACACACTGGAGGCAGGGATCCGGGCACCACTTGCCAGGGGACGTTGGGTGGGTTAATGGATGTGAACTGTACACCACTAGTAGATCTACTGCTACTGGTGAGTAACCTATATTTCTACCAACATGGATACAGCTCACTATCCATATTCTGGGAGACACTTAGCAGTCCTTTGAGAGGTGGAAGCAAGGCATGCACCCCTGTCTGGCAAAGAAAGACCGGAGGACATTAGGTTCCAAAAGCACTATTGCAATGATTCAGCACACTGATGCTGCAGTGGGAAGTGAACTTGAATGCTTTAATCTACGTCGCAGCCCTGCGTATCTCCTAAATGGGAATGACCCTAGAAGCTGACACAGAGCCAGTGATATGTTTGGTGCAATGTGCTTTATGCCCCTTGCAGCTCCCTACCAGTCAGCCTATAGCAGAGATCGATGCAGGATGTGCTCCATCTAGCAATCATTACCTTTGCTATCGATCTGCTAGGCAAGCCTCACTGTGAATTCCTGTGGTACATTTCTTGTAATAGGATAATGCCCTTCTCAAGTCCAGGGTGTGAAGCCTGTGATCAAAGTCCCAGGTAAGCTTATTGAAATACAACAGGAGATTGACCACCTGGTTCAGGTTGAACTCCCACACACCCTTCTGGAGGCATTTCGCATGGGGGCAAAGAACAATCTTGTCCTTATAGAAGACCAGGTAGGGAGATTCCACGAGAGTGCCTAGACCTCACTCACCCTTTTGCAGACATGACTGTCCTCAAGAAGGCGGTCTTCCATGACAAGTGTGACACCTTCACTTGTGCACAGGCTCAAATGGCTTGCCCATGAGCTCAGCCAGTACAAGCAGCAAGTCCCACAGACATGGCAGTTTATCCATCAGAGGGGACCAATGATCCAGGCCTCTGAATAAGTGCCCAAACACCATCTCCTATGCCACCATCCACATAACAGCCCATGTCTGGTATGCAGAGATGGTTGTTAGGTGTACCCTTGGGATCAAGACAAACAGTACTGACTGTGACAGGGACCAGAGAGTCAGCATCACTGCTACTGAACAGCCCAGAGGATCAGAATCATTCCCTTGGCACTACAGTGAGAATTTTTTCCATTTGAATGTGTATGTTCTCCGAATCAACTTCGTTCAGGACTACTCCACTACATGGAGAGCATCTTCCAAGAGGTCCAAGGCCAGGAACTCTAGCCACACAGAAACCAGGCTAATAGTTGCAGGGGGTGCAGAACCAACCTCTGTTGTCTCAGAAGCAACCTCCATAAAAACCTGCTGCTGAGGCTGAGGAGATCCCGATACCAGAACTGCGTGGGCTAGTCTGCAGCTATCAGTGTATCATCTGCACCCTGTCATTCCAGACCTTGATCACAACTTTGTGAACCAAGACTAAGGGAGGAAAGATGTACAGAAGGCACGGAATCCAGGGCAGAAAGAAGGCATCCCCCAGCAGCATCCCAATCTGGGGGAGGCGGGCACAGAACAGCTTCATAAGAAAGTATTCCCCAATGACATCCTAGTCTGAGGGTGGCAAACACAGAACAGCTTCAGCTTTCTGTTTTCCCATGAGGAAAATAGGTCCACTAGAGGGGTGCCACATCAGAACAGCTGGTCTGCCACCTCTTGGTGCAGGAATCTCTCATGCGAGGACTCTGATCCAGCTGAGAAAATCCACTAGCCAGCTGTTTTCTCGCACGACATGGATCGCCAGATCAACCTGCAGGCTGTGCTCCACTTACCAGGTGCAGGCAGAACACCTCGTGACACAGAGGAAATGAGTGCATTCCACCCTGCCTGTTCAGGTAGAACATGGCTGTCATGCTGTCCATCTACACCTGAATGACCTGACCCAGAATCGACAAAGCAAATTCCATCAGAGCCAGATGCACTGCTTGGAGCTCCAGTAGGATGATGTTGCATCGGGACTCCTGGGATGACTAGAACCCATGTGCCCTGCGGTGCCCCAGGTAAGCATCCCACCCCACCAGAGAAGTTTTTGTCGCCAGTGTGACATATGGTTCTGGTCACAAATGAGATTCCTTTCTTTTAAGTTCTTGGGACAAAGCCACCATATGATGGCCTCCCACATCTACTGGGTCACAAGAAACAGCTGATCCAGACAACCTAGACACTGAGATCACTGGCAGCCCAACTCCCACTGGAGGGGATGCTTCTGCCAGTGAGCCAAATGGACTAGGCTTGCTGAAGCCGCCATGAACCCCAACAGCTGCAGGAAATTTCAGGCCAGGTACCAGTACCCAACAAAGGATGTAAAGTCAGATGTCCTTCCAAAGGAAGGTGGGCCCTGGCCCGAAGGAGTTCAGTTTTGCCCTAGGAAATTTGATAACCTGCATGGGGATCAGTTCCAACTTGGTCGAGCTGACTGGAAGCCCCAAGTCTTGAAAGGTTTTGAGGGGCAAATCTCTAGACCACTCCACTGCCTCCCTGGAGATGTCGGTTACCAGTCAGTCATCCATGTATGGGTATACACTGATGCTCCTCCGCCGAAAGAAGGATACCACCAACAAGCAGGCATTTGGTGAAAATCCTCGGAAAGGACAAGAGGCTGAAAGGCATGACTGAATATGTAGAGCACGAACTCTGCCCAGAATTGGAGGTAATGGCGGTGGGATGGACAGGCAGGCTGAGATGTGGAAGAATGTGTCTTGGAGGTCCAGAAGAAAAAATTACTCACCTTAATAATTATGTTTCTTCTAATGGAGTCTTGTTGTATTCTGACTATTGCAGTTAGCTCCAGCACTTGAACTGCCCCGAAGAGTAGAGGGTTAAATTTCTATGCATGGAATAGAACACTGAGCTTGAGCTCGGTTGAAGACTCTGTCTGCAGTGCTTTGAAACCAAACAGTCAGATTCTTATGAACTAAAACTCACTGACCTATATATGTGGAAATTGTAAAATTTCTACTAGCCAACTGGCAACAAAAACGTTTTTAGATTCCCAAAAGAAGACTCAAGTCAGGAAACTCAAAAAAACAAAAACCAGGAAATAAAGCATGAAAAGATTACTAATTAATAAACACAAAGCACCCACATCAAAAGAAAGTGTGATGATGACACCCCTGGGGTGCAACACTGCACCTGCCCACCCACTTCCCAAAAACCAGGTTCTGAGAGGGGAGGCAGGGAGGGAGGGAGGTCAGAATACAGCAAGACTCCATTAGAAGAAACATAATTACTAAGGTGAGTAATTTTTTCTTCAAACAACATGAAGTCTTGCTGTATTCTGACAAATGAAGACTACCATGCAGTACCTCCATGGAGGAGGGACAGAACCTACTTTGGGAATAGGATCTGAAGTATTGCTGTGCCAAACTGAGCAGCACTCCTAGCCTGGATATCCAGAGAGTAATGTTTGGTGAATGTATGGACTGTTTCCCAGGTGGCTGCTTGGCAAATGTCTAGCAAAGGAATATCCCTGGCAGCAGCCACAGAAGCAGCTGTACCTCTAGCGGAATAAGCCCTCAGGCCTCAGAGTGGAATTTTTCAGAGTTTATCATGGCAGAATTGTATACAGGATACAATCCACCTGGCAAAAGTTCTCTTGGTGGCAGGTTTGCCCTTACCTACTTCCTCGTGAGGAACAACTGGAGGGAGTCAAACCTGTGACCCTTTGTACATTCCATGTAGTAACTAAGGACTCTTAACATCTAAACTGTGTAACCTCTCTCCTGAGGAAGAGTGATCAGTGAAGAAAACAGGAAGAGACAGACTGGTTTAAATGGAAATCCGAAACCACTTTGGGTAAGAACCTCCTATTGGTTCTAAGGACCACTTTATCTCTATGGAATGAAATAAAGTCAGGCTCTACTGACAAAGCTTGCAATTCACTGATACGTCTGGCAGAGGTAATACCTACCAAAAAGAGTTTTCCAAGTCAAGTACTTAAGCTCTGCTGAGGACATAGACTCAAAAGGAGGTTGCATAAGCTGGGCAATGCAAACATTCAAATCCCAGGCAGGAACAGGATCCCTAAAGGGGGGACTGGTATGAAGCAATCCCTTAAAAAAATGTACAGAATACAGGGTGAGACAACAGTGAAGAAGGCTTTCCCACTGACAGAAAAGCAAAAACAGCTGACAAATGTACTCAGAGTAGCTGGTCTGAGGGCTAGGCCATTAAGATGAACCATATAATCCAGCACAGTAGACAAATCAGCAGTGTCTGGGGATATGTGCCTTCTGGAACACCAAATGCTGAATCTCTTCCATTTGGAGTTATACGTTTTTCTGGTGGCAGGCTTTCCAGAGGTTTTGAGAATATCTAGAACCCCTTGGGACAGATGCAAGTCTGCATATTCTAACTCTTCAAGAGCCATGCCTTGAGATTGAGGGACCGAAGATTGGGGTACCAAATCCGCCCTGAGAGGAGGTTAACAGGTTGTAATTCCTGGGAAGAGACAGGGGAAGATGGACTGCTAGGGACAGCAACAGGGGATACCAAGGCTGCCTGGCCCAGTCCGGAGCAATCAAAATCACTTTGCAATGTTGTGACCTTATTTTGACCAGAACTTTGAAGAGTAGAGGAAAGGGAGGGAAGGCATAAAGAAATTTCCCTTCCCAGTTCAAAAATCAGAGCATCCAGAGGGACTGAGCCCAAGACTGGGGGTCTGCAACAAAACAGAGGAAGTTGGTGATTGTTTGGGGCTGCAAAGAGATCTATCTCTGGAGTACCCCACCTTGAAAAGATGACTTTCAGCACCAGAGGGTCCAGGGACCATTCGTGATGGCCTTTGGAGATCCTGCTCAGTGCATCTGCTAGCACACTGTCCTTCCCTGGAAGGTGGACTGCCACCAGGGAGGTCTGTACAGAGTAAGCTAGGGCCCACAATTTCATGGCTTCCGTGCACATGGCCATGGTCCAAGTGCCTCCCTGCTTGTTGATGTATCACATGGTGGTGGTGTTGTCCATCCTGACCTAAACCACCTTGTTCTGCACTGACTGAGAGAAAGCTTGCAGGGCCAGAAAAACCGCCCTGAGCACCAGGAGACTGATAGGAAGAAGGGATTCCTGAGCGGACCACAGTCCCTGGACTGTGAGAACCTCCAGATGGGCTCCCCACCCCAATAGGGAAGCATCCGTGGTAAGGACCACAGAGTGAGTCTGAGTGACAAATGGAACTCCTTGCCTTAAATTGTCCAGATCCTTCCACCACTGAAGGGTCTGGATCAGAGTCTGAGTAACTGGAACTAGTTTGGCAACAGGATCTTTCCTTTAGGACCAAAAGACCCTCAGATGGAACTGAATGTCCTTCATCTGAAACTTGGCCCATTGGACCACTGCTGTGGAAGCTGCCATGTGGCCCAAAAGCTGAAGAAAATGCCCTGCTGGTCGAGAAACCAGAAGGCAGAAGCCAGCTGTGTAATGGCTGTTGCTCTTTCCAGAAGAAGGAAAGCTCTTGCTTTGACAGTATCCAGCTCTGCTCCTATAAAGGTGAGAATCTGTACAGGCTCAAGAACTGACTTGGGAAGGTTGAGAAGTCCCAGGAAAGTGAGCACTTGCTGGGCCACTTGTAGATCTGACTTGACTTGGTCTGGGGACTGACCCAGAATGAACCAGTCATCCAGATATGGAAAAATGGAAATACTTTTCCTTCTTAAAAAGCCCACTGCTACTGCTAGGCACTTTGTGAATACCCTTGGAGCTGATGTTAGGACAAAGGGCATTGTTTTGAACTGATAATGGCCCAAGGGCAATTTGAACCTGAGGTACTTTCTGTGGGAGCACCTGATGGGAATGTGAAAGTAGGCATCTTTGAGGTCCAGGGAGGCTAGCCAGTCCCCTGGCCTTAAAGAGGGAAGAATTGTTCCCAGAGTCACCATTCTGAATTTTGGTTTTAAAAGATGTTTGTTCAGGTATCTTAAGTCTAGGATGGGTCGCCACTCCCCTGTCTTTTTTGGGGTAAGGAAGTACCTGGAGTATAGACCTTTGCCCTGTGTAGGGTAGGAACCCTCTCTATGACCCTTAAGGCCAGTAGAGATGAAACCTCTGCCTCCAGAGCAAGAGTTTCTGAGATGTTTGCAGGTGGAAAGGATCTGGTTCTCATTTTCGGAAATTTTTTGAAACAGAACCAGACCCTGGCTTACTACTTCCAGGACCCACCCATCTGAGGTAACAGACATCCAGTCCTGGACAAAATGAGCCAGCCTGCCCCCTACAGGGATGGAGGAGTCGACCCAGGCTGACACATCAGGGTGTCTGCTTGGCAGGAGCCTTAGGCTGAGGAGTGGATGCAGCCCTGCTCATCCCCCTTCCGCCTCTCCCTCTAAAGAACCCCCTCTGAGAAAAGGGATTAGAGGCCTGTGCTTGGTAGAAAGGCCTGTGAAAAGGCCTGCCCCTACCCTTAACTTGCTGTCTTTGAGGAGTTGCCTGACTCTCCTTGGCCTGTGCACTCCTATAAGTGGTCCTGTACTCATCCATTTTCTTCATGTAATTCTCTGTCTGCTCCCCAAACAGAATTACCCACCGCAGGGAAATCCATGGCCTTAGCCTGGGTGTCCTGTGAGAGGCTAGTACATCTGAGTCAAGCCATCCTCCGAAGAGTCACGGATGTAGCCATGACTCTTGATGACACATCGCTGGAGTCCACAGCAGCATGAAATTGTACCTTTGATGCCTCAATCCCATCAACAGCCATCTCCTCCAGCTCCCTGGCCAGCTGGGGGGAGGCCTGCTTAGTCAGTGCCAGAACAGTGCCCCACCTGGACTTCTGGTACCTGGCTGTATAGGCCATATAGTTAGCCTGCCTGAGTCCCAAGGAGAATGCCATGTACTGTTTCTTTGCCATGACATCCATCTTCCTGGAGTCTCCGTCTGGACAGTGTGAAGCCAACGAAATATTTGGCTTGTCACAGGCTGCAGCCTGCACAACTCCAACATACTAACATACTATTTGCCAGCAGATTAGGCCTTACGGTCTATCGAGTCTGCTCGAACCTTAGATCCTTAGTTGGGTGCCAAGACCCTCCCATCCCTTGTGCTCCAGAAACCCGTATCATCCATCCCCAACCCCTTGGGACAGGCCATCATCTGATACATCCACTTTCTGTGTCTATCCCAACCTCTCTTGAAGCCCTCCACTGTGGATCTCTGAACCAGCTCACCAGGCAGTGCATTCCAAGGGTCCACCACCCTCTCAGTGAAAAACCTCCTGCTCTTTTCCCCCTTCACCCTTCCACCTTCCAACTTCAAACCATGCCCTCTGGTGATACTTCCCTGCTTTAGTCTAAAGATCCCCTCCATGTTTACCCTATTTATTCCCTTGAGGTACTTGAAGACCTCAATCATGTCCCCCCTGTCTCTCCTCTCCTCCAATGAAAACAGGCAGAGCTCCTTAAGTCTGTCCTCATACGTCAAATCCCCTAGCCCTCGTATCATCTTTGTTGCCCTCCTCTGTACCCTCTCCAGGAGCTGTATGTCCCTCTTGAGTGTGGTCTCCAGTACTGTACACAGTACTCAAGGTGTGGTCTAACCAGTCCATTGTACAGCGGCAGAATCACTTCCTTGCTCCTAGAGGTGATCCCCCTACGATGCATCCCAACATCCTGTTTGCCTTGCTAGCCGCTCTCCTGCACTGCTCAGAGTTATTCATACATGCATCCACCATGACCCCTAGGTCTTTTTCCTCATTGAGACCTCCAGCGCCTCCCAGGGTGTACCTGTGTTTAGGTGCTCGACCAAGATGCAACACCTTGCACTTGGTGATATTGAAATTTAATTTCCATGTGTGAGCCCAGCTTTCCAGGTGTCCAGGTCCTCTTGCAGGCCAACCTCCCTCTTCTCCTCAACTACTGCTCCCATCTTGGAGTCATCTGCAAGAGACTCATTTTACACCCTTATACCCTCCCTGATGTCCGATATGTATGCATTAAACAGGATCGACCCAGGACCTAAGCTCATGTACCCACTACCAACCTCTAGGTTGAGAGCTCCCACAGACCACTACTTCTGAGTGCGCCCAGCTAGCCAGTTTTAATCCAACTGACCATCAAAGGGCCTACTCCTAACCCCATCAGTTTCTCCACCAGACCATTGTGGGGACAGAGTCAACGCCTTGCTGAAGTCCAAGAATAATACATCCACAGGCTTACCCTGTCCAGTTCTGATGCTACCCATTCATAGAACTCCACAAGGTTGGTTTGACATGATCTACCTGGCACAAACCCATGTTGCCGACATATCCAGACCTCCCACCTCCCAAGTACACCCCAATCGCTCCTTTAGTATACTCTCCATTAATTTTCCCCACCACCGAGGTCAAACTGATGGGTCTATAGTTACCTGGTACTTCCCTCGACCCCCCTTTATGGATTGGTATCACATCTGCCTCTCACCAATCCCTAGGTACCCTCCCTGTCTCAAGTGACCTGCTGAAAAGCTCTGCCAGGGGTGCAGCCAGTATGTCCGCCAATTCCCATAGTACTCTCGGATGAATGCCATCCAGCCCAGGAGATCTGTCTTTCTTTAGGGCCTTGAGGGCTAACCACACCTTTTTGGCAGAGATAGCATAATCCGTCCCCTCCACCTTACTGGCCTTTTTATCTTTACCCAGATGTGACACCCCTTGGGTACCTCTCTCTCCCTCTTGCTCCATTTCTGTTGCTCCCTGATCCCACTTACTGATGTTTCTATCCCTTCTGCCTTGCTTTGTAGATATCCCATCCCTCCCTAGTGAACACAGAGGCAAAGTACTGGTAAATACCTCTGCCTGGTCCCTCGCCTCTTCCACCCACCCTCCTTCTGATCTCAATCTGCTGAGATGGCCCTTAGTTTTCTCTGCTCCCCAATGTGCCGGAAGAACCCTTTTTCCCTCCATGTATCCCTGTGCCAGCGCTGCTTTTACTGGACTTTGCTCCCTCACCATGGGTGACTTTTCTAGATGCAAGCTGGTACATTTCCTTATCCCTCTTGTTGTTTTATATTTTTGTAGGCCGCCTTCTTTTCTCTGACTGCTACCTGTACCTCACTGGACCACCAGCATGGTTTTGTGACCTTGCTCCCTTACGTTTCAACTTAGCGCAGATCCTGACTGCCTCATGAAGTCCCTGTGTGACCTCCATCTCCTTTCCACACTTGTCATTGAGGTAATCCCCATCAAGTGATCCTTGAGAATATTTCCATGCCCATAAAGTCTGCCCCTGAAGTCCACTGCCAGTGTCCTAGATCTCACCCCTCCCCATGCTTATTTGAAACCAGACAGTATTGTGGTCGCCTCCCAGTCAGGGGTCTTGTACAACCATGTCCCTTACCAGATCCCCATCTGCCAGAACCACATCCAGGACATGCCCCTCCCTTGTGGGCTCCATCACATGCTGTGTTAAGAACACATCCTGGAAGCCAGCCCAGCAGCCTCTGCTCCTTGGCCACCTTAGAGACATGGTTCCCCAGTTTGTACCTGGCATATTAAGGTCCCCATCAACACCACTCCTTCCCTTTTGGTCCACACTGGCAATGATGTTGTCCAGCAAACCATCCTCTAGAACATCACTCATCCCGGGGGCCTATATACTACACCCAGCTTGACTTATCTCCTGCTGGGGATCGTAAGGTGACCCATAAGGCCTCCACGTTTCCCTCTGCCTCTTCTACCCTAGCAATTTCTATGTCATCTCTAATGAACATAGCCACTCCACCCCCTCTGCCCTCCTTTCTATCCTTCCTAAGCATAGTGTACCCCCGTGCGTTTAGGTCCCAGTCATGGTTTTTGTTGGCCCACGTTTCCGTGATCGCCGCCACATCCACCCCCCCAACAGCATGGCCTGGAACTCTGGCAACTTGTTTCCCAAGCTCCTGGCATTTACTAACACCAACCCCCACCCCTAATCCCTGATCCTCTTGCTCTAACCCCACCCAGATTCCTTATACTTCCATCCTCCCTCTGCTCCTCCTGAAACCTCCACCCCAATCTGTTTCCCCCCCCTCCCTTGGGCTTGAAGCTACTCCCCTCATCTGGAGGAGAGGGCTTCTGGTCAGCCCTCCTTATCCTTCCCCCTCAAGTTTAAACCCACCTTTCTTGTATGTAGTCAGCCATCCCTGTTTAAGGACTTCTTCCTTAATGGGGCAAGATGAAACCTGTCCTTGGCATATAGTCCCTTATCCTCCCAAACTCCATTCCAGTTCCCCAACACCCCAACCCACTCTTCACCCACTTCCTGAGCCAGTCATTAACCTCTGTGAGCTTCATTTTTCTCCACTGAGGCCTTTGGTACTGGCAATATCTCCGAAAAGGAAATGTTGCATCCATTATCCGACATACTCTGGCAAGTTCTTGGAACCTTGCTTGGATTTCAAATGCTATTTCTCTAGATCATTAGTTCCCAAATGCACCAAAATCGGTTTCCTCCACAATCCCTAACCATTTCATACACCATGAACTTTGCTCTGTGCACTGTCAATGAGAACTCATACTACCTTCACCTGGCTATAGCATCCACCGTCCTCCACACTGGATACCTAATCACCGAGTCTCCCAATAACAGAACCTTAACACGCCATCATCCTTATGGCTACCCTCACTATGCCCTCACAGCCCCCCTTTATTCATGATCTCAATTTGAGGAGTCTTCCTTCCTTATTAGAGACCCCTTGTCACCCTCCCTTTCTGCCTCCCTTGCTATTTTGCCCATAACTCAAACCCCGTCCCTTTAACCTCTCTTATCCGAACCATTTATCCTGGCCTGATGGTTCCTTCCACACCCATCCACTCCTTGTAATAGTACCCCTGCCTCCAGAGGCTCTCTGTGGGTCCCCTTTAGCTAGGGCCCCATCCTTGGTACTGACCCCTCTGCTGAAGGGGGGCTCCTCTCCCACCTCCTTGTCTCCCAGTTTCTCTCCAATCACGCTCTCCTCCCTCATGTCTGGAATATGTTGCATCTCCCCCATTTGCTTAACATATATGTTTCCCCTTCTCCCTCTAGGACTATTACTATCCTTTCCATAGCCGATCTGTGATGCCCTATGGGTATCCGACTCCCTCCCCGACCTCTGTATAAGTTTCCTCATTTCACCAACCCCTTCCTCCCTCTAGGTTGTTAGTAGCTCAAATTTATTGTGACACTCTATGTCAGCCTCCATCAAGTAACCGAGTTTCCCCTGACTGCACCTCTAAACTGCCCTCTTCTTCCCCTCTTGCTCTGTTCACCTTAGGGCTCCCTTCCCACAGTCTGCTGTTTTAGGCTTCCGCGCAACAGCCCCTCCTGACTCTTCCCCCTTCACTCTCTTTGTATTCAGAATGTTCACCCCGTACGCTTTCCTCTTAGCATCAACATCCCTATCTAAGGATCCTGTGTCCCTAATATCCCCCCCTCCTGCTTGCTGTAACATAACGTCCTGTAATTTCAGAGCATTGCCCCAGCCTCCCCTCAGCCCCACCCTTCTGCTGCCCATATCCACACCCCTTATCCTTGGACACCCCCCCAGCTTACTCCTTAACCAATATACCTCACTCCTGATACAAGATAGCTGTCTACAGAGTGGGCAGCCTCCCTCTCTCCAGGCCCAATTTAGAATTATTGCCATCCCACAGCCTGTGCAGCCTACAACCCTTCCGAAGATGCCTGCCATGGTGGAATATGGCCACCCTGTTTATCCCCCTCTGTTTATAATGGCACATCCCCTTTTCTCAGTCCCTTTCCCCTGGAATATAGTTTCTCTCTATACTGACTGTAGTTATTTACAAACCCAATTTCAACCCCATCAATAAAGTTCCAAAGTCTCACAAACACATACAGTCCAGTGTGTGTTCGGTCCCACTAACAGTGTGTGTAAGCAGACATCAGGTACCGTATGATGTCACAGGCCCACCAGCTCTTGTTGCTCAATTTCAGTCCAAACAGAAATACTAAGCTCCTTCAATCCCAACCCCAGTGGTTATTCAGTATTTAAGAAAGCCTACAAAACAGGGGTGGGTGGGAGGGTCTTATCAAACACCAGGCAAACAACACATTTAAATTTCCCTCTAATTAACCCTGACAAACAACAGTTCCCAAGCCTCCAAAGTTACAATATCACAGCCCAAGTAACAGTTCTAATTCAAGGTAATAATTTTTAACACATAGAGCTAACTTCACTTACAAACTATTCAAATATTTCAGTTAAAACAGAATATAACCCCAGACCTCTGTCCTACCAGCCTGCTGCTTGAGTTCCCAACATGGCTACACTGCTGGTAGAAAAACTCTGTATCTGAGCCTGATAAAGTATACCTCTTGTCCATACTTCTGTCAACAGGAGGTACAGAATTAGGAGACTTTAGAATTTTTTGTGTCCGCTTCCCAAAGGACTTATGAAGGGGAACAGACAGTCTCTTGGACTCTGGGATGTCAATCATTTCAACAAAATCAGGCTCCTCTTGATCCTCCACAGCCTCCTCCATAGGAAGTTGGAGGGTTTCAGCCACCTTTCTGTAAAACAGATAGTGGGGAGGGGACTCAGAAAGCCTAGTAGGGGAAACATCAGAAGGTCTGTCTGGGGAGATGTCCGGTTCCACAGGCACATCCAGACTTTCATCATCACCATCCTCTTCAAAATCCCCCTCCTCTTCAAAATCTGGTTCATAAAAGTCTTCAGGGGTATAATCTTGAACCGGGAGAACCGACCGAACCAAACCCCTGCCAAAAGGTGTCGGATCGGTCGGAACCGGATGAAGCGATTCAACAATCCGAATCGCTCTGGCTATTTCTTCAGTGGTCGGAACATGAATATGAACATCTGGATCTGAACCAGTCGATTTTTCTTCGCGTTTTCTTTTTGTAGGAACCGATCCTTCAGGATCAGCTCTCCTCTTGCCCAAAGAAGTATCGCCCTGGTCAGAGGGCACTCCTTCTGGTTCGGTGGGAACCAAACCGGACTAGCCTTCCAGGTCAGTGGATTTCTCAGCCTTCTTATCCCTAAGTCTACCTAACCTTTTCTCCAGGGTAGACTTACGAAATTCTTACAAATTTGGCAGTCTGAATCGAGGTGGTCAAAACCCAGACAGTAAACACAGGTGGTGTGGGGATCAGCCTTGGCAAAGACCTCCCCACACTCACTGCAGTGTTGAAACCTAGCGGTCCCATTTTTTTTTCTTGGGTTTCTCAGATATGGCCATCCTAACAAAACTTACCCTTTATATGGCAACTGCCAGGCAAGACTCCCTTATCGGTTTCTAACCGTGTTACAGGTATTTGAAAAAAACGCAAAAATTAAGTTTTGTAACTGATAAGGACCAGTAACCACACACTAAAAGATAGCAAAAAGGATTTAAACTAATGGATTGGTTCAGCCGAACCGATCGAGAAATACAATTTTTCAATTTCCACAGTAAGATACAGAGATACTACCTAAAGTACTTATTGTACCACAGACAGAGCCCTGAACTGACAATGCGGAAAATAAATCAGAATAAAACCAACTTTTACCAACTTTGAACCGAACAAAAGGAGAAATCTCTGGAGCGACTGTTCAGTGAGGCAGAGTAAAGAATCTGACAGTTTGGTTTCAAAGCACTGCAGACAGAGTCTTCAACTGAGCTCGGGCTCAACGTTCTATGCCCTACACAGAAATGTAACCCTCCATTCTCCAGGCCAGTTCAAGTGCTGGAGCTAACTGCAATAGTCAGAATACAGCAAAGACTTCATGTTGTCTCCAGAGATGTGGGAGAAGGAAGGAGTCAGGAAGTGTGAGGCAGCGTCACAGCTGAAGCTCCCGCTGCTTTTTGGGGCAGAGCAGGCTTCGTAGCCGGAGAGGCCTAACGTTTGTTGGCCCGCTTCCCTTGGGGTTTTGCTTTGGCCCATCCATGTTTGCGAAAGGGACAGCGCTGCATCTGAGGGGCTCTGTACATAGAGTCAACCTCCTTGAGGACAGTGCCCTTCTCCCGCAGGCTGATGATGATATCCTTGACATCACCACCGAACAGTACTGAACCCCTGAAGGGTGCGTCCTGAATGGCGGACTGCACTTCAGCGGCCAATCCTGACACATGAAGCCAGGCTTGAAGCCACAAACCTACTGCGAAAGCCGAGCTCCTACCGGCAGCATCCACCGCATCGTAAGTAGCATGAAGCATGTGTCTACTGGCCGAACGAGCGGAACGGACTAGGTCAGCCACTTCCTGTTTAGTTTGTGACTCAGGAAGGGAGTCCGGTCTGGTTTCCACCTGACTAAGGATGGCCTTCTGGTAATCCCCCCTATGAGCGACATAATTCATGGCCCAAATACCCAGGTGGAAGAGGCAAAAACCTTCTTGCCATACTGGTTCAAAAAGCGGGACTCCTCATCAGGTGGGAACGAGCTCAGGTGCTTCGGGTTGGCGGTACAGCCGTGAGCGGCGCTAATAACGACCGAATCTGCCTTCAGGTGAGAGTTAAGGAACTAGACACCCTCAGGAGCCTAGTATAGCTTATCCGCCTTCCTTGGAAGGGGGGGCTACAGCAGACGGTTGTCTCCAAATGGTGGAGACAAGGTCGGCATGAGGCTCGATCCAGGGTGGAACCAAGGTAGAAGCGACCTCGAGCAGATCCAGATGTGCAGCTAGCTTTTGTCGCTGTGGATCTGGCTCCAATAACTTTCACCGATGTAAAGACTGGATCTTACACAGCAACTCCAGGAAGGACGGATCCTCCGGAGGAGACTTCGGAGGAGTCCGAGGCCGGGCTTTATCTGGAGTGCGTGGCTCATCGTTGATGTCGGAACACCCATCGGAATCATCCGAGGAAGATGAAGAAGCAGATGAAGACCCCTCCCCACTCAGGGGAGGAACAGACCCCTTGGGGAGTCCCCCGAGTAACATGCCACCCCCTGCAGCAGAACCGGTGGGAAGACCTTGGGTATCCAGAGGAGGGGTGGAAGTCTCACGCCCCCAATGACGGGGTTCCGGAACTGGGGCCGGGCTTGGAAGGCGGTTCTCAACCTGCTTGGTGGTCTGAGCCTTGGCCTCAGCCCACCAGGAGGCTAGAGTCTCCCTCAGGTCCACCGGCAGCTGGGGGGGGCAGTGGAAGAGGGGGATACGGATACTGTGGATATCCGAAGGTTGCGTATCTGTACCCCGACGGCAGGAAATCAAGCATCAGGTACTGAGGAGCCGGGTATTGCGGCGTCGGGTAGTATGGCGTCGGATACTGCAGCCTGGGTAGGACAGCGTCAGATACGACGGCGTGTAGCCAGGCGCTACGATGGAGCAGAAGGCTGGGCCAGGTAGGCGTCGGGTCCGGCGTAGGGACGGCATCCGGGAGGGGGATGTCGCCCGGCAGCGTCAAGACCGGCGTTGGAGCCGGCATCAGAGGGACCGACGTCAGGTCATCCGGCCCAGTAGGAGGGAGGCCCGACGGGAGTGTGCCAGCATCCTCGTTAGTGCCAGGGGAAAGAGGGTGAAAATCCCCGGGGTCTAACTGAGGAGACACTGGCCCCTCGGAAGGCAGCGGTGAATGCTGCGGGGAACTGGGTACGACGGACTGGTCGACAGGGTCCGGCTTCGGATCTCGTGCTCTGCAGATGTCGGAGGGGCGTCTTACCAGTGGGGTCCGTGCGGATGATGGAGAAGCCGTCGTCCGACTTACCAGAACCGTCGTCCGAGGAAGACCGAGAAGGGGGAGCAGCCTTGTCGGGAGACAAAGGGACTGTGCACTGCCTTGAAGGGTCGAGCAACTTATCAGTCTTCCCCGGGTGGGCATCAGAGGAACTGATGTCCAGCTTACCGGAGCCACTCAAACCAGAAAGCCACATGGCGGCAACCTTACCGGGAGTGGAGGCCTCCTCTGACCCGGAGGCTCCCAAAGGGCCCAAGCGCGAGCCAGATGGGAGGGACGATGCCTTCTTGGAAACCTCCAAGACGGCCGAACGGCTCCCAGAGGGGACGTTACCTGTAGAACGGCGACTCCAGCCAGAGTCACGGTAGCCAAGAAAGAGGAGTACCGGTCCCGGTGCTTCTCCTTGACTATTTTCTTATGGTGACCCTCGGGGGAAGTAGAGGCCTGCCGAAGCTTCTTCAACTCCTTTTCAATGGAGATCATTTTCATTTTTAGTATATGGGCCTCCAGGGACTGCTGACTCAGTCGACGGGCGGCAGCGCTGAACTTCAGGCAATGCTGGCACTTCTCCATGAGGTGATCCAGGCCTAGACAGAAGAGGCATCGAGAGTGTATGCCCTTGTGCGGGAGTTGGGTGCCGCACGAGTTGCACTTATTCTTGTGCTCGGAGGGAGTTGGGGACGACATACACAACGCGATGTTGTAGTTAGGAAATGCAAAAAAAAAAAAAGCAGTAATACAGCTGACATCAGGACTGCAAAGCAGGTGAACTTAGCCGTGAGGCGCTTTCGCAAGCTAACGGCGGGAAAGATCTGGAAGGCGGGCATGGGGGACCTCCCCTTTATACTGACGTCGCATGACGTTGGTCACCTGATGTGGGGGCGGTTCCCCGCCAGAGACTACTAGCTAGAAATTTTTCCGTGGGGTCCTGACAACTGCTGGCTTTAGTCCTATTTGCAATTACCTACTGCAAGAGCCCTCTCGAAGTAAGATCTTTGGTTTTAATAGATGTTTGTTCAGGTATCTTAAGTCTAGGATGGGCCGTCACTCCCCTGTTTTCTTCGGGGTAAGGAAGTACCTGGAGTATAGACCTTTGCCCCTGTGGATTATAGGAACGCTCTATGGCCCTTAAGGCCAGAAGAGATGAAACCTCTGCCTCTAGGGCAATGGTTTCGGAGATGTTTGCAGGTGGAAAAGACCTGGCTCTCAGCTTTGAAACTTTTTGAAGCTGAGGGCCAGTCCCTGGCTTACTACCTCCAAGACCCATTTGTCTGAGGTAACAGACTTCCAGTCCTGGAAGTAGTAAGCCAGCCTGCCTCCTACAGGAATGGAGGAGTCGACTCGGGCTTACACATCAGGGTGCCTGCTTTGGCAGGAAGGCTGAGAGGTGGATGCAGCCCTGCTCATCCCCCTTCTGCCTCTCCCTCTGAAGAACCCCCTCTGGGAAAAAGGAGAGGAGGTCTGTGCTTGGTAGAAAGGCCTATGAAAAGACCTGCCCCTAGCTTGCTGCCTTTGAGGAGTTGCCTGCCTTTCCTTGGCCTGTGCAGTCCTACAGGTGGTCCTGTATTCATCCATCTTTTTCATATAATTCTCTGTCTGCTCCCCAAACAGAGAATTATTAAATACAGGGAAATCCATAGCCTTAGCCTGGGTATCCTGAGATAGGCTAGTACACCTGTGCCAAGCTAGTCTCCGTAGAGCCACAGATGTAGCCATGACTCTAGATGACACATCACTGGAGTCTACAGCAGCATGAAACTGGATCTTTGATGCCTCAATCCCATCCGCAGCCACCTCCTCCAGCTCCTTGGCAAGCTGGGGGGAGCCTGTTTAGCCAGTGCCAGTACAATGTCCCACCTGGACTTCAGGTACCTGGCTGTATAGGCCATGTAATTCACCTGCCTGAGTCCCAAAGAAGATGCCATGTACTGCTTCTTCGCCATGGCATCTAACTTCCTGGAGTTTTTATCTGGGGGATGTGAAGCCAAGGGAATGTTAGCCTTATCACAGGCTGCAGCCTGCATGACCCCAACATGGCTGCACTGCTGGTACAAGTACTCCGGACTTGAGCCTGACAGCATGTACCTCTTGTCCATCTGTCTGTCCACAGGAGGTAAGGAAGTTGGAGTTTTTAACAACTTTTGAGTCTGCTTCCCAAAAGACGTGTGAAGGGGAATAGTCAATCTTTTGGACTCTGGGATGTCCATCATCTCCACAAAGTCAGACTCCTCTTGTTCCTTAACAGCTTCTTCCATAGGGAGCTGGAGGGTTTTTGTCAATTTCCTGTAAAACATAAAGTGGGAAAAGGACTCAGAAAGCCTAGGAGGGGAAACACCAGAAGGCCTGCCTGGGAAGATGTCCGGTTCTATGGGCTCATCCAGACCTCCTATTCCGTCATCATCATCATCATCATAATCATCCCCTTCCAGATCCAGTTCATAAAAATCTTCAGGGGTATAATCTTGAACCAGAGGAACCGACTGAACCGAATGCCTGCCAGAAGGTGCCGGATTGGTCGGAACCAAACAAAGCGATTCCACTATGCGATTCGCTCGGGCAATTTCTTCAGCGGTCGGATGGATGGTACGGTTCTGGATCAGAACCGGCCAATTTATATTTTCTTTTTGACGGACCCGATCCCTCAGAATCAGCTCTCCTTTTGCACGACGGAGTCTCACCCTGGTCAGAGGGCACTTCTTCTGGTTCGGTCGGAACCGAACCGGGCTAGCAGTATGGGTCAGCAGACTTCTCGGCCTCCTTTACCTGCCCAATCTTTTATCCAAGGTGGCTTTAGGGAAATTCTTGCAGAACTGGCAGTCCGAATCGAGGTGGTCAAAACCCAGACAATAAACACAAGTGGTGCGGGGATCAGACTTAGCAAAGGCCTCCCCACACACACTGCAGTGTTGAAACCCCGCAGGCCCGGTTTTTCTTTTGGGTTTCTCAGACGTAGTCATTACTTAATCAGAAAACTTACCCTTTACTCGGCTTCAGCCAGGTAAGACACCCTTATCGGTTTCTAACCATGTCACAGGTATTTGAAAAAAACACAAAAACAATTTTTTTTAAAACCAATAAGGACTGGTCCCACACACTAAATTTACAATAAGACAATACTCTACACAGCAGCAGGTTCAGCCGAACCGGTTGAATTATATATAGTTTTACAATTTCTACAAATTTTTCAAATCTAGTCTACTACCTATGTACTTACTGTACCACAGACAAGGATCAGAACCAAAAAAACAAAGAATTTATCAGTAAAACAGATGACTTTAACCGACCGAGAACCATGAGCAAAGGAGAAATCTCCGGAGCGACTGTTCAGTTAGGCGGAGTAAAGAATCTGACAGTTACACTTCAAAGTGCAGCAGACAGAGGTTTGAACTGAGCTCAATGTTCTATGCCCTGCATAGAATTCAACTCTTTCCTCTCCGGAGCAGTTCAAGTGCTGGGGCTAACTGCATATGTCAGAATACAGCAAGACTACATGATATTTGAAACAGTCCCTCTCTTCTGAGAGCTGGAAGGTCAGATTCGAGGTGGAGTGTGGTGTGTGAATGAGCAGTGTCTTGGAAACAAGATGGATGACCTGCAGGCACTATTAGCAGACAGGTAGGTGGACATAGCTGCAGTAACCGAGACTTGGGCAACATCACACCATGACTGGGACCTTGCGATCCCTGGATATAACCTATACAGGAGGGACAGGGTAGTTGGGAAGGGGGGAGCGGTGACAGTTTATGTCACAGAGGGAATAACCTGAACGAGGGAGAAGTGGGAGGAAGGGTAGGTGGAGGCATTATGGGTTCAGTTAAGGTCCAACAGAGGGAGAAAGGTGAGGCTGGGAGTGGTTTACGGACCACCCAATCAGGACAAGGAGAGGGACGGGGAACTGAGATCACAAATATTGGAAGCTGTGGGGAAAGGAGAGGAGGTAATTGTGGGGGACTTCAACATGCCAAAGGTGGACTGGAGCATACACTCCTCCACGTGCCAGGAGTTAGGTGATCCTGGAAGGACTGCAGAGTAGGTTCCTGACTCAGGGAATCACTGAACCTACAAGAGTTGAGGCAATTCTTGATCTGGTGCTCACAAATGGGGAGCATGTACAGGAAATAATGGTCAGGGAGCCACTAGGTGGAAGTGACCATTGCACAGTGTGGATCCAGTTGGATATGGGCAGGGAAAGCATCCCGACTAAGACCAAAATCTTGGATTTCATGAGGGCAGACTTCAGGAAAATGGGTGAAGTGCTAAGGAGCCATCTGGTGGGCAGAGCAGATATGGGGGTGGCCAAAAGGTGGTCCATCATTAAGGAAGGAATACTGGCTACCACAGGTCAGTGTCTTGGGCTCAGGGGAAGTACACAAAGGCCAAAGCGCCCAACTGGTTTAGTTCTGGGGCTGCCCAGGCAATAAGGGAAAAGAGATTGGCCAATAGAAAATTCAGGCAGACCAAGAGAGAGGTGGATAAGGAAAATTACCTAAGGTTAGCTAGTGGGGAAAGTCAGCAAAGCAAGCAAAGGCACAGAAAGAGCTGCAGGTAACTGAAGGAATGGAGAAGGCTTTGTTTCGCTATACAAGTGAGAAAAGGGACAAGAAGGATGGGACTGTTAGGGTTTAGAAAGGGATGGAGTGGGTGGAGAATAATGGGGTGAAAGCAGACATACTAAATGAATACTTCTGTTCCGTCTGCACCAGAAAGGACGACGGACCGGTGCCTTCAGGAGGGAAAAGAGGAGCGCGGTGGCGGGGGACACAAATGTAGTGACAGAGGAACACAGAGTGTGGGAGAAGCTGCTGGCACTGAAGGTGGACAAATCACTAGGCCCGGACAGAGTACATCCAAGGGTACTAAAGGAACTGGCTGAGGAGCTCGCAGGGCCACTGGCAGACCTATTTAATAGTTCACTAGAGTCAGGTGTGGTACCACAAGACTGGAGAACAGCACATGTCGTGCCCCACCACAAAAGCGGTCCCAAGGATGACCCAGGGCATTATAGATCAGTCAGTCTGACCTCCATTGTGGGCAAGCTCATGGAGACCATACTAGAGGAAAGGCTGGTGGAATATCTAGAGGAGAATGGTCTTCAGGATGCAAGGCAGCATGGGTTCATGGGGGGGGTGGAGATCATGTCAAATGAATCTGATTGACTTCTTTGACTGTGTCACTAAGACAGTAGACAGTGGCCAAGTGACAGACATCCTCTAACTTGATTTCAGCAAGGCCTTTGACTCTGTGCCCCACAAGAGATTGATTAGGAAGTTGGTGGATCTTAAGAAAAGACGACCAGATGGGTGGAAAATTGGCTGAGGGACAGAACCCAGAGGGTGGTTGTGGGGGGAGAGTTATCTGGCACCAGAGAGGTAACCAGTGGGGCCCCACAGGGCTCAGTGCTGGGGCCGGTGTTGTTCAATGTCTTCATGGATGGCATTAAGGGAAAATCTGCCTATTTGCAGATGACACCAAGCTTTGCAGGAGAGTGGACACAGCTGAAGGGATACAGGACCTACAGGAAGATCTGGAAAAGCTGGAGAGGTTGTCCAGTATCTGGCAGCTTGGCTTGAATGTCAATTAATGCAAAGTTATGCATATTGGAGCCAAGAATCCCAGGAAAGATTACTACCTGGGTGGAGTCATAGTATCTGCATCAGAGGAGGAGAAGGACCTGGGAGTGATGATCACTAGTGACCTGAAGCACACCACGCAGTGCAAGAAAGCAGCAGCAAAGGCAAACACAATGCTGGGATGCACATCTAGGGAGATCAGTAGTAGGACAGAAGAGGTTATACTGCCCTTGTACAGGTCACTGGTAAGGATGCATCCAGAGTACGGAGTTCAGTACTGGTGCCCACACCTCAAAAAGGATATTAACCTGCTGTAGAAGGTCCAGATGGGGGCTACAAAGATGATAGTGGGTCAGCAGGGTAAGGCATACAGGGAGAGAGGCTGAGGGCACTGAATATGTACTCCCTGGAAGACAGGAGGGAGAGAGAGGGGACATGATTGGGACCTTCAGGTACCTGAAAGGGATAAATAAGGTTGATAAGGAGAGTCTCTTTAAGCTGAGTGGCAACCATAACACGAGGGGGCACAGTCTTAAGCTGGAGGGTGGGAGGTTTAGGAGGGAGGTCAGGAAGCACTTCTTCACCGAGACAGTGGTGAACACTTGGAATGTGCTGCCAGAAGTGGTAATCTAGTTGAAGACAGTGGGCAGCTTTAAGAGAGGCTGGGATAGGCACAGGAAGGATGGGAGGAGTGGGGAGGGAGGGCAGGGACATCAGCTCAAGCTGTGGACTCTGCAATATGAGCAGACCTGATAGACCACATGGCCATCTTCTGCTGGCTTCTTCGGTATGTTCATAAGTACAGCTAAAATACAAGACATAAACTATGAAAACTACATCAAACTAGGCAAGAAAGTTATCTGGAGTAGTAACCAGTCCTTGTCCCTGGATAAACTATAACAGTGTGGAAAAAAGGAACTAAGGCAGTTTGGGCTGGCACTGTTTTATATCATAACGATGATGCACACATGGTGCTCTACACTAGATGCCATGAACAGATGTTGCCAGATGTTATGGTTCTTAATGGACCCTTGTTCTTCCAGCGATAAGGTCAAAGAGTGCTCTGTGGAGGAGACGGACTTTCAAAATATGCTGATTTATCAGGCCCCACAGCTTACTGCTTTGTGGAAAAACATTAAAGCGCTCTTTTACGTTACCTTTCTCTCCAGTTCAGCCAGTTTGGCTTCGCTCTTTTCTACTTTTCTCTTGTCAATCAAGTGGTCTGTGTGAAAATAATGTAATCAAAATCATGTAAGTCAAAGCCAAAACTGGCATGTCAGCATGTGTACCCTCCACCCGTAGTTCCAAACCAGCACCTTATCTGACTGGTGCATACACTAACACCCAAACCAAACACCACATGCTTGACCGTGCTAAGAGGGTAACCAGACTGTCACTGTGAACTACAGTACATTTCCCTGACTGAGTAGCCAGACTGTAACAATGAACCAGTCTACAGGAACTAGGCAACATGAATATCTCTACACACTAGACTGCACTGATGGGTAGAGAGACTGGGTTACAAGTTCCTTCTCCTCAACAAGCCACTGCAGGGACCTCAGGGGTAAGAAACTGGCGTTTCAAAGTTCCCCAAACTGTTACCAGTTCACAGGCCTGCATTAGAACATTTGTGAGTACTAAATACGAGACAAGGTGGTCTGGGAAAACCAGTGCAAGCTAGAAGTTAGTTACAAATAATGGGGAGTCCTAAAGAGCTGAGTGATAGTACCACTACAGAGATCTCTGGGGGCTGTCATTGAGATTGCAATGTGTGACAGTGTGAGTCACAAGAGCGCTCCAACCTCTTAGTTCAGGGGAATGTTATTTTAGCTGAAAGGTTAAAGCACTGCCTTTTTGACTCAAGGTCACAGGTTTGATTCCCAGTTAGGGCTGGTTTTGTGCCAGGCAAAGTGAAGATGACAGACATAACAGTAGGTTTCTGCCTTTTTCAATTTTCCTGACGCATCATTTTATTTATCTGTAACCAGAAAGGCATGCTGAGCTGTAACAGATCATTTCCACTGATGTTCTTGAGGGTGGGGTTGAATGGGACAGAAAAGTTAAGTACTTACCTTAATTGTCGATCTTCTTAAATATCCTTTCCAGAGTATCACTCTTACCATTTAAACCACAGGTGCTAGGAACCCCAGGAGCAAATATTTTGGCCAGGGGCTCAGCAATGGCTCTAGGCATCTGTGTGACCACGCGTAGTAATGCATGCTTGCCAGTCAGTTACTGGCCCCCTCAACATCCTCAGTTTTGTTTGCCAGGAGAGTATGAAATGTAGGTACAAGCTATGCTAGCAGTATACAAAATTAAAGAAATAGGAAAAGAATATAGCAGGAGTAAAGAAAATACAGGTTACTCACCTGTAACAGGAATTCAAGGAGTGGTATATGATATTCATCCATACTTATTGGCATGTCCCTTTCCCCTTTAAATCTTGCCAGAAGTTTTCAAGCTGGCTCCTCCCAACCAGCCAGGTGGTATATACCTCGGCTCTGACCCATGACGCCAGATCTGGAAGCTAGGTTGTGTGCGTCCGCAGCCAGGGAGGTCGGGTGGGTCCATGTGGATGAACAACATATACCACTCCTAGAACTACTGTTACAGGTGAGTAACCTGTTTTTCTAGGATCCTGGATATGTTGTTCATCCACAATTATTGGCAGACTTCTAGCAGTTCTCTGGAGGAGGGAGGCAAGGCGCACACTCCCTACTTAGGGAACAGAGATTGGAAAACTGAGGTCCCAAAACCAGCATTCCTGCATGACTCAATGTCGATGTGGTAGTGGGTGATGAAGGTGTTTGCTGACTTCCAGGTAGCAGCCGACAGATCTCCTGGACAGGGATGTCCCTGGAAGAAGCCACCGATGCAGCAGTATGGCGGGTTGAATGAGCTCTTATCCTATTGGGAGGCTCCTTGCCCGTGAACTAGTACAACAGACCTATGCATGATGTAATTCATCTTGCTATAGTCCATTTGGCTGCAGGTCTGCCAGAAGCGGCTTCAGCATAGCGGTGACAAACAGCTGGTGAACTTCTCCATGAATTTCCGCTATCCTCTCTATATAATAGGAGAGAACATGTCTCGGGTCCAAAGTATGGAGCCTGTACTCGGCCACCGAGATGTAATTAGGGTAGTATACCGGCAGAGTCAATACCTGGTTAAGGTGAAACTCTGACACCGGCTTTGTAAGGAATTTCGGGTTGGGGCACAGGACAACTCTGTCCCTGTGGAAGACCAGATAAGTGGAGTCCACCGAAAGCGCCTGGAGCTCCCCTGTCTTCTGGCAGACGTGATAGCCACCAGGAAGGCCATCTTCCATGACAAGTGTGACAGCTCACACTTGTGCATGGGTTTTAATGGCTTGCCCATGAGCTTTGCCAGTACCAGCAGTAGATCCCACAGAGGTGGAGGTTCATGCAGCGGAAGGGATATGTGATTCAGGCCTTTGAAAAAGCACCAGACCACAGTCTCCTGCGCCAATGTCGGATGAGCGGCCCGCGCCCGGTAAGCAGAAATGGCTGCCAGGTGCACCCTAAGACTCAATGACTGCAGACCCACTTTGGAGAGAGACAAAAGGTAGTCGAGAATGTTAGCCACAGAACAGGATAAGAGGTCCAGGCCCTTACCCCGACAGCAAATGGAAAACTTTTTCCGTTTGAAGGCATAACATGTCCTGGTCGATTCCTTTCTAGATACCTCCACCACAGGGTAGACATCTTTGGAAAGACCCAAAGTCTGGAACTCTAGCTGCTCAGGTAATAGGCTGTGAGGTGCAGGGATTGAAGATCCGGATGGAAGACCTTCCCTGGTTCAGAGATATCAGGTCTGGGAGTGTACAAAGCCTCTCCAGGCGCCTGCAGCTGAGGCTGAGGAGATCTGGATACCAGAACTGGAGCGGCTAGTCTGGGGCTACCAGAATCACCTTCGCCTTGTCCCTCAACACCTTGTGGATCAAGGGAAATGGAGGGAAAGCACAAAGGAGGCCTGAAGTCCACGGCCTCAAGAAGGCATCCCCCTGCAGCGAGCCCTACTGGGGGAGGGTGGGCATGATACAGCCTCAGCTTGTTGTTTTCCCTGGAGGCAAATGGGTCCACCATCGGTTTGCCCCAACGGGAGAACAGGCTGTAAGCTACCTCTGGATGGAGACACCACTCGTGGGATGTCTGGCCCAAGCAACTGAGAGCATTGCCAGCTGGTTCGAAGCTCCTGCCACATGGATGGCTAGGAGATCTGCCTCCAACTGCCCTAGGAGGGTCCAGATGCAGAGCACCTCTTGCATAGTAGACGGGAGTGCATGCCGCCCAGTTTGTTGAGGTAGTACATGGTCGTGGTATTGTCTGTCTGGACTTGAACCACTTGACCCCAGAGCTGAGGAGCGAAAGCTGACAGGGCCAGTCTGACTGCTCTGAGCTCCAACAGGTTGATGTGACATCAGGACTCCTCAGGCGTCCAGAACCCGTGGGCCCTGCTGCCCCCATATGGGCTCCCCGGCTTATGAGAGAGGCATCGGTCGTAAAGACGACCGTCAGCTTGGGGCGAACAAACAGGATCTCTTCCTGCAACCGGCCTGGGCCGGTCCACCACTGGAGAGCGTCCCACATCTTCTGGGTATCAGTGATCAGCTGGTCGAAATGACCGTGTCACTGAGTGGCCAGCTCCTACTGGAGGAGGCGCATGTGCAACTAGGTCCAACGGAGCACTGAGGTGCATGGTATCATGTAACCCAGAAGGCGTAGAAAGTTCCAGGCAGAGCGCAAGTGCCCAACCAGAAATGATTGGGCAAAGGAAAAGAGAACCTCCGCCCTGTTCGCCGGGAGCTGAGCTCTAACTTGATAAGAGTCGAGCTCCGACCCGATGAAGCCCATCACCTGAGAAGGCATGAATTCCGACTTGGCCTCGTTGATCAGGAGGCCGAGCTGAGAGCAGGTCTGGAGGGCCAGATCCCTGGACCTCTCCACCTACTGCTGAGTGGAACCAGCCAGGAGCCAATCGTCGAGGTAGGGGTAAATTCTGACCTCCCGACGCTGGAGATGGGCCGCCACCACTGCAATGCATTTGGTGAAGACCTGTGTGGCCGATGACAGGCCGAACGGCATGGCTCGGAACTTGTACAGGGTCTCTTCGACCCTGAAGTGGAGGAAAGGAAAATTACGTACCTACCGTAATTCTTGATCTTCTCTTGTATCTTCACCATTCATTACTTCCTGGGTGTAAGCCGAGGCGCAGCCTCACGGGAGCTTTTTTTTTTTTTTTTTTTAAAGTTGCCTAACGGCCCCGCCGAGAGCGACGCCATGAGGGGAGGCCGCTAGAAGCGATCACTCTTCCTCCAACTCAGTTCTGTGAGCCGGAGAGGCAAAATGAAAGCAGAAAATATAGATAGCGAGGCAAGATAGCCGAGGATAGCAAAGCAAGGAAGAATGAACTGAAAAAGGAATAGCCGAGGAGGAAGGACAGGAGATAAGAACATCCCAGCCTAGGGAGTGCAGGGCCTCCTTACCTGGGCGACTCTAGGAGGAGAGATGAGTAAGGAAATGAGAAAATAGAAGAAGAAGAAAGAGAAGAGAGAGATGGGATGTTGAAGGGACCAGAATGCCCAAGCAGCATAGTTAGCTTGTAGCTGAAGGCTCGACTAAAGGGAAGCAAGAATCCCGGAGATAGAGCTGAAGAGAAGGTTCACCGAACCCGCTAGACAGACTCAGGAGGGCATAGTCCTCATCTTCAACATGCCATTGTTCTTGACACCCACCTCGGGCTCCTGGCGCGGAAGGCCTTTAACTGGAGGCGGCCGAGGAGGAAGAATAAAACCCAGCAGCATGAGCGCTGCTCAGGGTTTAGAAATGGAAAATGTAAGCCTTCAGGCTCCAAGATAGAACGGGACTCAGACTGACTGGCTAAGGCCGCCAAGGCTTAGGCTGGCTAAGATTGGATATGGTCAGCAGAGCTCTACTGTAAAAATTGTCCAGGAGGACACTTAAAGGAGAAACCACTTAGCAAAACAGCGAGAAGGATAGCCTACCTTCTCATTTGCCTTCTTGTTTGATTTCTCCTATTCCTTTTTTTTTTTACAGATAGAAAAATTTTTTTTTTTTTTTAACTAGATGCATGACCCAGATACCAAGATGCCTATAGCAGTCGGAGAGTTCCTCAGCATTTTTTTTTTTTTTTTAGAAGAGAAAGGAACAGACGATTTCGCTCCTCTGCTCTGCAAGGCAAGAATAGAGGGGGATTAGATTTCAGGGCAACTACCTGAACACGGGATTGCAGGATCAAACTGAATAGCCTGAGCCAGGCCAAACAACCCCAGAGGTATCTTGCCATAAGAATAGCAAGAGATAGTTGTGCAGTCTGATCGCCAATGCAATCCGCGAGGTGGCTATGAATCTTAGAGTAAATAATTTTTCTGGATTTTAACCCCCAGAAGATTTTTTTTTTTTTTTTGAAAATGAAGCAATTTTCCTATATTTTATATAATGCAGAGAGAGGAAGGAGGCGGGGTGGAAGCCACAGGAAGAGGCCACTGAGGGATGGTGGGTGGGTGTAATGAATGGTGAAGATACAAGAGAAGATCAAGAATTACGGTGGGTACGTATTTTCCTATCTTCCCTTGTCAATCTTCACCATTCATTACTCCCTGGGTGAGTATTCAGCTCCTCTTCCCCAGGAGGGGAAGAGGCCATACCCTGAGGGAACAAGACCCCCAGCCTTCTGCTGGTGAGAAACAGAAGGAGAAGACCCTGCTTATTCAGAAAGCCTAAGTGGGAGAAGAGCTAGGAGGTGCCTCCGAGGACGAGGAGACGGAGGGAGCCCCTGTAAAGTCTCCTAGCTCTGGATGAGAAAAGACGGGTCCCTGGAAGGCGGAGCGCATCACCCCACGCCGGGCCAGGGTGACAACCTGGAGAGACGAGGATATGCCGTCCCGCCTGATGCAGATCGCTGTCCCGCAAGCCTGAAGCCACCTCATTGGCGCCATAAGATGCCCTTGCTTGGTGTCTTGTCAGGTCCAGGCCTACACGAGAGGGCAACGCTTGTCTGGTTTGCCGTGTCAGGCATAGATGCCAGCAGCTGGGACATCATCCACTCTACAGATGCCGGTTGTAGGCAGCGTGGTGAGCCTGATGTGATGCAACATATGCACCGCACGCGAAGAAGAGAACACTCTTCCCCAACGGCCGAACTGGAGAGTCCGAACCGTGGGCGGTCGTGCGCCAGGCAACGGCGCCCAGAAGGAGTATCCAGGTATACCAAACCTGAGGACGGGTTGGGAAGGGAACCTAGAGACTCAGAGGGGGCACAATACCTACGCTGGCAGTCCGCCGGGGCTGGGGAAGAAACGGCAGGGAACTGCCAGGACCGGATAGACGCCTCCTGGAAAGGGATAGGCCAGGAAGGTACCACCAGATGCTGGGCACTGAATTCACCAAGGAATTCACGCGTCACCCGTTCGGTATTGTCTCTCCGAACGTAGGAAATCAAGATCCTCACCATCCTCGAGAGGAAACGCTGATATTCTGTGAAATCAGCATCGGAGGACAGATGAGCAGGGGTCTTCCCTCAGAGGAGGGAGACGAGGATGATGGGGAACTGGAATGTCCAGAGGATTCCTCAGGCGTGGGGAGAGTCGAAAGACCCGCTCATGCATGTAACTAACATATGAGGGAAGGCCGCAGAGAACCTTGAACTGCTCCCAGGATAACGGACCCGTAGGGACCGACATGGCCTGGGAGCGGGGTGGTGAAGGCAGAGAGATGGAGAGGGCGCCCGAGGAGGCAACTGTTTCATGAGGGCTCTGGAATCCGGGAAGGAGCTCTAGTAGGAGGGATCCCGGATATCAAACCAGGCCGCAGAACGGAACTCTGGGGAAGCGGAACCTGGAAGAGCCCTGGGGGAGAAACTCCCCTGTGACGACGCCGGGACTGCATGGATCCAGAAGGGCAGTCCACACAAACGCCGCCAGAGGACACCCTAGAACCCTGGGAGGGGCGGGCTCTCGCTACGGGCTCCTGGCCACCCCTGAGGTGGCCAAGGAGACCGAGCAGCAGGACGCCTGCCCTCAACCCCTCGGATTCCGAGGGCCCTCCTCCCGACTGCAACGCTCCCTAACCCCAGAGGAGGTAACAGCACCGGGGGTAGCTGTCACCGGACCTCCAGAGAGGAGCCTCCCTCCGTCACCCCACGCCTGCCCCCGACTCGGCCACCCCAGCCGAGGAACCCTCAGGAGATCAATGCGGGGACAGAGGGAGGGCCTGGCCACTGGTACCCCTAGCCACCGAGGACCCAGATTCCAAGAATGGGGATGCCAGGATGGGTTCACATCTGAGTCATCGCCCCGAGGAGGACGGAGACCAGCAGGACTCGGCGCTGGCTACCCCAGGGTCCCCGAGGCCACGGGGCCGCGAACCGCCTCCGGCACCGAGTGCGACACCGCCGCCCAGCACGCCGGGCAGCATGAAGGCCCAACCTCACACTCCCCCAGCGCCTCGCAGACCCGCACCGCCTGAGGAGGGAGGGTCGCCGACGCCGCCGGGCGCCGAGGCGGCGCATCACGGCGGCGCCGCCATTTCATCGGCACTGCTAACGGCGCGCTGGTCAAAACGGCACCGCCAACGGCGCCGCCTGATCACCGGCGCCGCGAATGGCGCCGATCTAAAGCGCACCATTTAACGGCGCCGCTTCGATCACCGTACTGCGAAGCGGCGCTGGGATCTGGAACGGCGCGAATGGCGCTGCTATCACCGCACCGCGAACGGGCGCTGATTCAAAACGGCGCCACAGGCGACGCCGAGGGTCCACCCGGGCCGGGCTCCAGCCAAGGGCCTCGCCACCTGGGGAGCCTGCACCAAGAGGTGATCGCCGAGGCGGTGTCAGCGCTGCCCGGAGGGGGCACGACGCCCCCCAACACCGCTGAAGGCCCTCGGCAAGAAGGGAAGAGGAGACCCTCCTCCTCGGACCGTATAGGCCCGGAGGACCCGGGAAAGGCCTAGGATCTCGCCTCCAGATTCTCGTGAAGCGACGCCGTCTCCGAAAGTCGGCGGGCCTTGCCGAAGCTTGTACGCTGCTGACTTCGAGGGACGCGACGGTCCATCGAGAAACAAGCCGCACAATCCATATTATGGTTGGGTCCCAGGCAACGAAGACAGACGTCATGCCGGTCCGAGACGGAGAAATGCCGGCCGCAGGAGCACCGACGCATAGGGGCACGGCCCGTCTTAGAAGAACGTTTCGCTCCAGAACCGGACATAACGTGAAATAAACAAGATTAAACACAGTCGGAAATACACCCGGCGCCGTACAAAGGAAAGAAAAAGGAACAGTCTTACCGTAGGCGTCGAGTGTAGAAAAAGGAGTCGGATACGCACTTTTCGGTTAGCTAC
Source organism: Neoceratodus forsteri (assembly GCA_016271365.2). NCBI lineage: Eukaryota > Metazoa > Chordata > Ceratodontiformes > Ceratodontidae > Neoceratodus > Neoceratodus forsteri. The sequence goes on along the minus strand of CM028130.1, from coordinate 149,846,923 downwards.
CGCGAACAGGTGCTGCCTCGACGGCGGGAGAAACAGAACTGAGTTGGAGGAGGAGTCGGTCGCTACTAACGGCCGCCGCGCATGACGCCGCCTCAGGCGGGCCCAGGGCAACTTTAAAAAAAAAAGCTCCCGTGACGGGTGCGCGCCTCCGGCTTACACCCAGGAAGTAATGAATGGTGAAGATTGACAAGGGAAGATCCGCTGATAGGATGGACGGATTGGGACATGAAAGAACACATCCTGCAGATCCAGTGAACAGAACCACATGTTTCGCTCCAAGGATGGTATGATCTGGGACAGAGTGACCATCCGAAAGGTGCGTGACCCGAGATATTGATTCAGGTCGTGGAGATCTAGAATGGGGCACCGGCCCCCCCCCCCCATCCACTTGGGCACCAGGAAGTACCTGGAGACAAAGCCTGGGTCTGCAGACAGCTCTGGCACAAGAGCTACTTCCTCCTTGAGGAGGCACTGAGCAATGTCGTCTCGAAGAGCCGACTGGGTGCATGCGGAAATCCATTCTTCTCGAGGGGCGCGGGCTCGGCTGGGAGGGCACTATTCAAATTCTAGAGGCACTCCCTCACTGACCAATTTGAGAACCCACCTGTCCGTAGTGATAACGGACCAAGCAGAAAGGAAGTGGTGGAGCCAGCCCCCCAAGGGAAGACCCAGAGCTGGCGTGACGAGAATAGGGATGGCAACCCCCAACCCGTCACTGGGCAGGCTTGGAGGAGGAGAAGGTTCCAGGAACTGAGCCTCGGCCTCCTTTGCGGGCATGTTAGGGTCCAGGCGTGGGCCGAGGGCGCCAAGCTTGAGACTGCTGCTGTCCTCCCTGGTAGGAGGACAGCTGAACCGCAGGGGAAGAGTGCCAAAGGGCTTTTTCTTCTGCTGGGTCTTGCCCGAAGAACTCTTGGCAGAAGTGGTGTCCAAGGTGGCACTGGACTGCTTTATGCACTGTAGGTGACCAGCCACTCCTGGGTCAAATAAGTCTGTCCCAAGAAAAGGCACATCAGCTAACTTGTGCTGAGTATCCGCCGGGAAGAAGGAAAGCCCCAGAGGCAACCGCGGCGGCCATCAAACGGGCACAAGAATCCCCAATGTCCAGGGCCATCTGGAGCTGCTGTTTGGCAACAGTACAGCCCTGATCCCGGACCTGCTCAACCGCAGTCTGCATGTCCATGGGGAGATGTGGCAGGACTTCATCTAATGACCCGAGAAGGGCATGAGAGAAGAGTGCCATGACGACGACCAAACCTGCCTGACGAAGGCCCAAGGAGGAAGCCGCACAGACTTTCCGCGCCTAATGGTCCAAAAAGCTTAGACTCTATTTGGGGTCGGTCAGTCAGTCAAACTGCAAGTATGCCTGAACACAGAGGCGGTCACCAGGCTCTCGGCCGAAGGGTACTCTGTGAACCCCGCAAGGGACCCCATGGGTACCACATACTTGTGGGCAATGCAGCAGACGGTGCTGGACATGAGGCAGGACACTGCCAGAGTTCAAGTGCCGGACCAACAATAGCCTCAGCCACAGGAAAGGCCTCCGTCTGGATATCCCCACTCTTGAGGATGTCCGTGAGAGGGTACACACACAAAGAAAAAAGTAGATAAACGTGGGGAGTAGTACAATGTAATGGCTGTGGGGCAGCAGTCTTCCGGGAGTCTTTCTGGAGGCTGAGATGCTGACCTATTTGCAGACAACTCTCTGCCCTGAGGGAGGAAGTTGCCCATCTTCAGGCCATGCTGGACAGTAGTAAGGGAACCTTCCCCCAGGCCACACTGGACGGTAGGAAGGGAACCTCCCCATCCAGGGAGCACCAGAGCCACCACCACTACCTCAGAGGTTCAAGAAAACACAGCAGTTGGACCACAGTGGGCTCAGGAAGGGTGAGGATGGTGGAACAGAGGCACACCCAGTCAGTTGTTCCACTTCACAATCCATACACCATTCTGGGGAGCATAGCTCTATGGATGCACCCACAGAGGAGACTAAGGAGGCTGAGGACAGCTGTCACAAGGAGGCCCACAGGAAGGAGACAGAGGACACCACAAGGAAAGGAAGCAGCTCCTGGTGGGGGACTCAATTATTAGGGGACAGAACTGGGGGAGCAGGAAAACTGAAGAAGGTGCCTGCCTGGTGCCATGGCTTGGAGGGACAGGAGCGCATCCTCAGGATCACGGAACAGCTGCATCGGAGTCTGAGCTGGACATCGTTGTCCACCTAGGGATAAATGACTTGGCTCATCATGAGATTAGAGCAGTCGGAAGGACTTTGTAGAATTGGGGAGGGCCTAAGACAAGTAGCACACACAGTATCCTTCTCAGAGGTGCTGCCTGTCAATGGCATGAGTGAGGCGGTACTTTGCACGTGCAGTTTAATGAATGGTTGAAAAAATGGTGTGGAGCACAGGGTTTTGGCTTCATTGGGGACTGGGGTTCCACCTGGAGGACACCAGCCTATACTGGCAGGATGGTCTGCATCTGTCCAGGAAGGAACAAGTCTTTGAGCAATCGGTTTAAATGCTTCATTGGCAAGCTTTTAAACTAGTCAAGGGGAGAACTGATAAGCAGCAGGAAAATCCGGCCTCCTACAAAACAGGGTACTAAATGAGAAAAGACCAGGTAGAAAGGTCAGTGAGGGATGCTGCAACAGAAGGTAAAGCCATCAAAAAATGGAGAGCAATGAGTACAAATGCCTGTAGTCTGAGTAACAAGCTTCCTGAATTAGTGGCCTTGATGGAGGAGGAACATCTGATATCGTGGCAGTCACAGAAACATGGTACACATAAAACCACGACTGGGATAAACATACCAGGATACACTATCTACAGGAGGGACAGGGAGGGTAAAAGAGAGGAGGAGTAGCTTTACATAAGGGAAGGAATCAAAGCAACAGAACAAAAAGGGTAAACAGGAGGAGAAGAAGCACTGTGGGTAAATTTGGAGACCGCAATGGCACCACAATATGCACAGGGGTTAGTACAGACCTCCTCTCAGGGGAGGCAATGGACAAGGAAATGATAGAAAGTATACTTAGAATGGCAGAAAAAGGGGAGATATTGCTGATGGGTGATCTGAATATGCCAGACGTTAACTGGAGTGCAGTTGCAGCAACCACTTCTAAGAGTGGGGTTATTCTAGATGCCCTACAGGGGGCATGCCTTAGACAACTAGTATTGGAGCCCACTAGAGAGGGAGCAATCTTAGACCTGGTTCTCTCAAATGGAGATGAAGAGAGGATCACAGATGTAGAATTGGGTAGCCATCTGGGAACTAGCGACCATCGAACAGTATGGTTCACAATAAACACAGCAATAGAGTCAAGCCATACAAAGACAAAGGTGCTGGATTTTAGGAGGGCTGACTTTGTCAAAATGGGTGAGTGCCTAAGGAATGCACTAGCAAATGGGCAGGAAGGAGGGGTGGAAGAACAATGGGGAATAATAAAAACTGCCATCACAGAGGTATCAAGCCTTTGTGTAAAGCAAATAAACAAAACGAAACGAGGTAAGAAACCACTATGGTTCTCAAAGGAAGTGGCAGTGAAGGTTCAAGAGAAAAAGAAAGCATTCAGGAAGTATAAGGAATCACAGAAGGAACAGGACAGAGAACTGTATCAGTTAAAGCAAAAGGAAGCTGGGAAGGCAGTCAGAACAGCAAAGGCCCAAACCGAGGAAAAGATAGCCAACTCAGTTAAGAAGGGGGATAAAACCTTTTATAGGTACATCAGGAGCGAAGGAAGACCAAGGGAGGGATAGTGAGGCTTAATAAAGGGAGGGAGGGTGGGCAGAGGGTGACTGTGAAAGGCAGAGATACTAAACAAATATTTTTGCTCAGTATTTACAAAGGAAGAGGGGGAGGTACCTAAAACAAACAGTAGAAACACTCTGGATACAGAAGTTGATTCCAGCCCATTTACAGAAGAAAGTTCTGAAAGAACTCTTAAAGCTGAAGGTGGACAAAGCAATGGGGCCTGATGGGATTCATCCCAGAATTCTAAAAGAACTAAGGGTAGAACTAGTGACACCACTGACTAAACTCTTTAACAAATCATGGGAGGATGGGGTGGTACCCGAGGACTGGAGGAGGGCAGATGTGATTCCCCTTCACAAAAGTGGGAGCAAGGCAGAAGCAGGAAACTACAGACCTGTTACTTTAACCTCAGTGGTAGGGAAAATGATGGAATCACTTCTGAAGGAAAGAATTGTTGAGTATCTAGAGGCCAGAGGGCACAGGACCCAAGGCAGCATGGATTCACAGCGGAAGGTCATGCCAGACAAATCTGATAGATTTCTTTGACTGGGTGACCAAAGTAGTTGATCAGGGAGGGGCTGTGGACATGGCCTACCTAGACTTTAGCAAGGCATTTGACACAGTCCCACACAAAAGATTAATATACAAGTTAGCCAGCCTGGGAGTGGGTCCCAAGATGACAGCCTGGGTAAAGAATTGGCTGGAGAATAGGACACAGAGAGTAATAGTAAATGGAGTCCACTCTGAAAAAAGGGGGGTTAGTAGTGGGGTACCACAGGGTTCAGTATTAGGACCAGGCCTCTTCAATGTCTTTATAAGTGACATTGCAGAAGGACTGGAAGGAAAAGTATGTCTCTTTGCAGATGACACAACGATCTGCAACAGAGTTGATGCACAAGGTGAGGTGGAAAGGATGAGAAGGGACTTGGAACGGTTAGAGGAATGGTCAAATATATGGCAGCTTAGATTCAATGCTAAGAAGTGCAGGTAATGCACCTGGGAAACAAAACCCAGGGAAGAGTACACAATGGGGTGAGATACTAACAACAACAAAATGGAAAGGGACCTGGGGGTAGTCATATCAGATGACCTAAAGGTGAGCAAGCAATGTAAGAGGGCAGCAAGGAGGGTTGGGGGATACTGGGATGCATAGGGAGAGGCATCACCAGTAGAAAACAGGAAGTTATTATCCCTCTGTACAGACAGCTAGTGAGACCCCATCTGGAGTACTGCGCAGTTCTGGAGACCCAATCTCCAAAGTCATAGACAGGATGGAAGCTGTCCAGAGGAGGGCAACTAAAATGGTGCAGGGTCTGCACCGGAAGACATATGAAGAGAGACTTAAGGAGCTTAATATGTATAGCCTGAGGAAAGGAGGAGAGGAGGACATGATAGAAACTTTCCAAGTACCTCAAGGAATCAACAAAGTCAAGAAGATAGCATCTTTCAAAAAAGAGGTGTGCAAGAACAAGGGGCTGTTTGAAGACAGAAGGGGGCGGCTCAGAGGTAATTTAAAGAATTTTTCACAGAGAGGGTGGTGGATGTTGGAACGGCCTTCCAGAGGAGGTTGTGGAGTCACAAACAGTAGTGGAATTCAAGCATGCATGGGACAGTCATGAGGCAATTCTAGGGGGTGGGGGTAGGAAGAAGTAGGCTGCTGGTTAACTAGGAGCTGCAGCTTATCCATCAGGTAGAGAAATGGGCAGACTGGGTGGGCCAAGCAGTCCTTATCTGCCATCAAATTCTATGTTTCTATGTTTCTCTGCCTTTTTCTGGATGGGTTCCAGGGTCATCCCTGTAGAATCAGAGATGAGATGAAGAATCCCTTGGAAGGAGGAAGGACCTTCCTCCATCCCTGTGTGAACGGATGACTTATCATCCCCAGGATGAGGGTGGAGCCCGGTGACATCCAAGTCCGAAGAGTCGGGATACAGCGGCCTGCTGCCCAAATCATCCTCGACCCACCAGGGGCGGTCCAGGGTAACCGTGACCAACAGACGTTGGAGAAGCCCAGTATCCAGTCAGTCCTCTTTGGAAGGAGCCCCTCCTATGGGCTGCTTAGGCGGCGGCTCCACCACTATTGGAGGAGAGACTGGAATAGGCCGAACTGGAGGAGGGGCTGGCCCACTGTCAGGCAGGAGAACCGAAAGGAAATCGGTTCCAAGGGGGTCGGCTTCGGCCTAGGAGGCGAAAGCCAAGTAATGACTGGGGTAGGTGGCGGAACCAGCTTATGCCTGGACAAAATCTGCTGTTGCCACATAAGGTCCTCATAGCGCCAGAGTTTCCATCGGAGCCTTTCTTCATCCGAGGAGGACAATGATAACCTGTGGTGTCGCCTCTTTTTGAAGTGCTTGTGGCTCTTCCTCGGCCATTCGGCGGAGGGAGTTCTAGAACTCGACCAAGATTGAGCAGGCCAACTCAGTTGCTGAGGAGACACTGGAGAAATCGGCAAAACCCGTGGGTCTGGAACTGGGACCTCAATGGGGACACCAATGGGCTGGGTCTCCTCATCGGGGAACACAAGGACCAGAGTCCTCTCCCAGGAGTCGTTGGCCACGGCCAGCGACAGCAGGTCAATTTGATCGAGAACAATCTTGACCTCATCGGCTACATCCTCAGTTGTCTGGCCAGATAGAAATTCCATGAAGCCTGCGGTCGAGGCAAACTCGACTGAGGTCGAGACCGCATGCCTTGGGACTGAGACCTCTCTCTCGGGTTCAAAGAGCGTCTTCGCTGAGACGAAGACGGTTTCGTATCCTTATCTCCTTTACGAGATCGGGAGGAGTGAGAGCCCACGGGCGTCTCTCCCCAGGTGGGGAGAAACTGGCACAACTCCTTGAAGGAACCTGTGAAGGTGGAGCCCAGGTTGAATGGAATGAAAAAGCTTTTACATAGAAACAGACTCTGACGGCAGATAAGGACCACTTGGTCCACCCAGTCTGCCCATTTCCCTACCTACTGGATAAGCTGCAGATTCTAGTTAACCAACAGCCTACTTCCTGCCACCTCCCACTACAATTGCCTTGTGTCTGTCCCATGCATGTTTGAATTCCCCCACTGTTTTAGTCCCAACAACCTCCCCAGGAAGGCAGTTCCACGCATCCACTACTCTCTCCGTAAAAAAAGATTTCCTCACATTACCCCTGAGCTGTTCCCCCTCTATCTTTAAATTGTGTCCCCTTGTTCTTACACATCTCTTTTTCTGAAAGATGCTACCCTCCTGGACTTTGCTGATTCCCTTGAGGTACTTGAACGTTTCTATCATGTCCTCCCGTCCTTCCTTTCATCAAGGGTATACATATTAAGCTCTCTCAGTCTCTCCTTCATATGATTTCTGATGCAGATCCTGCACCATTTTAGTTGCCCTCCTCTGGACTGCTTCCATCCTGTCTATGTCCTTGCGTAGATGAGGTCTCCAAAATTGCACATAGTACTCCAGATGGGGTCTCACCAACTGTCTGTACAGAGGGATAACCACTTCCCTTTTTCAACTTGTGATGCCCCTTCCTATGCATCCCAGTATCCCCCGACTCTCCTTACTGACTTCTCACATTGCTTACCCACCTTTAGATTATTGTCCGAAGTGTGGGCAGCTTCTTCTTTGAACACCTTCATACATTCCAGCTGCTTGGCGAAACCCACAACCGTGGAAACCACCCACCTAGCCTACTTAGACTTCACTGGAGGATTCCTTTTCTACGTTCTCCCCAACTTTAAACGTGCCAGGCGGTCATCCAACTAACCAACAACTAACACACCAAAATCTGACCAATGGAAAATCACGTACACAAATGCTCACAGTCTGGGAAACAAGATCCCAGACCTGTAGGCAATAATTACAAAGGCTAAACTGGACAGAGTAGCCATTAGTGAGACATTTTGTACCAGTAACCACACTTGGGAGACTTCAGTACCTGGCTATGTATTGTTCAGAAGAGACAGAGGTGCAAAAAGGGGGTGCGGAGTGGCCCTTTATGTCAATGAGAATATCAAAGCTACAGAAATTTAGACTACACATCAGTAGCCAGAAGAACTATGAGTCAACCTAGAAACAGGAAATGGGACAGCCATATGAACTGGGGATGTGTACAGGCCTCCAGACCAGGGGAAGGACATAGACACGTTACTGTTAGAAGATATACAAAACATGACAGTTAAAGGGGAGGTTCTGATAATGGGAGACTTCAACATGCCAGATACAGATTGGTCAATACCAGCAGGGACATCTGCCAGAACTAGACACGTGGTGGATTCCCTGCAGGGGGAGGGCCTCAAACAACTGGTACAACAACCCACTAGAGACAGGGCTACCCTAGATCTAGTACTGACTAACATGGAAAGTATCACAGATCTCCAGGTAGAAGGTCACCTGGGGGCCAGTGACCATCACATGGTATGGTTCAATTTGGCCATTAGAACAAAATCATCCCATTCCAAGGTAAAAATATGGGACTTCAGAGGAGCTGACTTTGATAAGATGGCCAACAGAGTTAAGCTAGCCCTGGCAAAAAGAAATACAGGTGACAGGGTACAGGCAAAGAGGGCAAGCATTAAAAATGCAATACTTGAAGCAACATCCCGTTGTGTTAGTGAGAAAAGGAAGTGCAAAAGCAGAAGGACACCACTTTGGTTCTCAAACAAAGTAGCAGAAAAGGTCAGAGCCAAAAGGCTGGCCTTCAGGAAATATAAGGGAACACAGCAGGATGAAGATAGGGAGGCATACCAAACTTCCCTAAGGGAAGCAGGGAAGGCAGTAAGGCAGGGAAAGGCTCAAACTGAGGAAACACTAGCACGAACAATAAAAGAAGGTGACAAGACTTTCTATAGATACATTAGTGAAAGAAGAAAGTCCAGAGAGGGTATTGCTAAGGTCAAAGGGGATAAGGGGGCATGTGATGAGGAGGACCATGTAAAATCATCTATCCTAAATAGATACTTCTGCTCAGTATTCACTGAAGAGAAGGTAGGGCAGGACCCACAGCTCTACACCATGGACACAGGGGGAGGGAGGTGTGCACTAGTCCCTTCACAAAAGAAAGGGTCCTACAAGAGCTTGATAAGCTCAGAGTGGACAAGACAATGGGACTTGATGCATACATTCCAGGGTACTAAAGGAGCTAAGGGTGGAACTAGCAGAGCCATTAGCATAACTGTTTAGTGAGTCTCTGAGCAGAGGAGAGGTCCCAGAAGACTGGAGAAGGGCTCATGTGATCCCGCTCTACAAGAATGGTAGCAGGGAGGAGGCAGGAAAACTACAGACCAGTCAGTCTCACCTCAGTACTGGGCAAGATTATGGAGACACTCCTTAAGGAAAGGACAGTGCAACACCTGGAATCCACAGGAGCACAGGATACAAGACAACATGGGTTTACAAAAGGAAGGTCCTGTCAAACTAATCTCATAGATTTCTCTGACTGGGTAACCAGAGTGGTGGACCAAGGTGGAGCAGTTGATGTTGCCTACCTTGACTTCAGCAAAGCTTTCAATACTGTTCCACATAGAAGATTGATTAATAAGCTGGGTAGGCTCGGGGTGGGTCAGACGTTGGTCAACTGGGTGGCAAATTGGTTGACAGGCAGAAAAAAGAGTGGTGGTAAATGGTATACAGTCAAAAGAGATTCAAGTCACAAGTGGGGTACCTCAGGCATCAGTCCTGAGGCCAGTACTCTTCAATATCTTCATCAGTGACATTGCAGATGGACTGGAGGGTAAGGTTTGTCTGTTTGCAGATGACACCAAGCACTGCAAAAGAGTAGATGATCCAGATGGTGAAGGCAAAATGAGAAGAGATCTGGATAAACTAGCAAAATGGTCGGAAGAGTGGCAACTAGGGTTTAACGCAAAGAAGTGCAAGATCATGCACATAAGGAAGAGAAACCCTGAAGCCACCTATAGACTGGGAGGGAGGTTGCTGGCAGTCACAAGGGAAGAAAGAGACTTGGGCGTCATCACCACCGATGACCTGAAATCATCCAAGCAGACCTCTAAAGCAGTAGGTAAGGCTAGAGGGATGTTGAGGTGTATAAGTATGGGTATCACAAGTCGGAAGAGGGGGTTAATAATCCCTCTTTACAAGACACTGGTCAGGCCCCATCTGGAGTACTGTGTGCAGTACTGCAGGCCACACCTTCACAAGGACATTAACCAAATTGAGGCAGTCCAGAGAAGGGCAACCAAAATGGTGCAGGGACTGCATCAAAAAACATATGAGGACAGATTAACTGAACTCAACATGTATACCCTAGAGAAAAGGAGGGGGAGAGGTGATATGATTGAAACATTCAAACACCTTAAGGGCATTAACAAGGTGAAAGAGTCTAACATGTTTCAATATAAGAAGAATAGCAGCACAAGAGGACACATCATGAGAGAGGGAGGCCAATTAAGGTGTAATGTGAGGAAGTTCTTTTTCACAGAAAGGGTTGTGGATGCATGGAACGGCCTACCTCAGGAAGTGGTGGATATGAATACAGTGCAGGGCTTCAAACAGGCATGGGATAGGCATAAGGGAGCAATACAGATGGGTATGAATAGATAGGCAATTGACAGAGCAAAGGCCTATGGCACATTCAAGAGGTAGAAAGAGAAGAAAAAAATTACTCACCTTAGTAATGTTGTTTCTTCTAATGGAGTCTTGCTATATTATGACATATGCAGTGAGTCCCAACCTTCAAACTGCTCCGGAGGTGAAAGAGTTAACTTTCCATGCCAGGCGTGGAACGCTGAACTCGAGATCGGTTGAAACTCTGTCTGTTGTTCTTCAAACTCAAACCTATCAGATCTTACGAGCTAAACTCACTGGAGGTCCTGTGTGGAAGCTGTAAACCTACACTCAGCCAACTGGCTACTAAACATAAGGACACATTTTTGGTCCCAAAACAGAGACTCAAGTCAGGAGACCCAAAATGAAAAACACACACCAACTCACCCCAAAAAGGAGGGGTGAAAACAACAAGGTGGGCATCTACTAAGTGCCAACACTGCACTGCCCACCCACATCCCAAAAACAAAGGTTGTGAGAGGGGCAGGCGGGGGGGGGGGGGCATAATATAGCAAGACTCCATTAGAAGAAACAACATTACTAAGGTGAGTAATTTTTTCTTCAAACAACATGAAGTCTTGCTATATTATGACATATGCAGACTACACAGCAGTACCTCCACGGAGAAGGGTCACAACCTACTTGGGAAATAGGCTCTGGCACATAGCTGTGTTAAACCCAGCATCACTCCAGCCTGGATGTCCAGGAGTAATGCTTGGTAAAAGTGTGAACTGTTTTCCAGGTAGCTGCTTGACATCTCTAGAATAGGATGTCCCTGGCAGCAGCCAGGAAGCAGCTGTACCTCTGGTAGAGTGAACCCTCAGGCCTGAGGGAGGAACTTACCCAGCTTTTCATAACAGAATTGGATACAAGAGACAATCCACCTGGCAATGGATCTTTTAGTGGCAGGTTTCCCTTTACCAACCTCACCATAAGTGAGGAACAGTTGGAGGGAGTCAAACCTCTGACCCTTGGTACGCTCTATGTAGTAACTAAGGGCTCTCTTCACATCTAAGCTGTGCAGCCTCCTCTCGCCAGAGGAGGAATGGTCAGTGAAGTACACTGGAAGAGATATAGACTGATTAAGGTGGAAATCTGAAACCACCTTAGGCAAGAACTTCCTGTTAGTCCTGAGGACCACCTTATCTCTATGAAAGGAGATAAAATCAGGCTCCACTGACAAAGCTTGTAATTCACTTATGCCTGGCAGAAGTGATAGCTACTAGAAACACAGTCTTCCAAGTCAAGTACTTAAGCTCATGGAAGACAAGTGCTCAAAGGGGGTTGCATAAGCTGAGCAATGCAAACATTAAGATCCCAGGCAGGGGCAGGGTCCCTGAATGGAGGGTTGGTGAAGCAATCACTTAAAAACTTGAGAATACAGGATGAGCTGAAAGAGAAGAGGGTTTACCTGTTGAAATAAAGCAGACACAGCTGCCAAATGTACTTTTAGGGTAGCTGGTCTCAGCCCCAAGTATTCAAATGGACCATATAATCCAGGACCGTGGGTAACCAGCAGATTCTGGGGAAATATGTTTCCAGAGCACCATATGGAAAACCTCTTCCATTTGGAATTATAGATAGCCCTGTTGGAAGGTTTCCTAGAAGCCTTCAATACATCCATTACACCTTGGGAGAGGTGTAGATCAGCAAACCTAACTCTTCATGAGCCAGCCTTGAGATTGAGAGATTTGAGGTTGGTAACAAACCTCCCTGAGCACAGGTTAACAGGTTGTGTTCCTGAAGACACAGGGGAAGATGGACTGCTAAGGACAGTAGGAGTGGATACCAGGGTTGTCTGGCCCAATCTGGAGCAATCAGGATCATCTTGCAGGATTGAGATCTGATTTGACTAACACTTTGAACAGGAGAGGGAAGGGGGGAAAAACATAGAGAAACTTCCCTTCCCAATTGAGAACTAGGGCATCCAGAGGGACTGGAGCCCAACACAGGGGCCTGCAGTAAAAAGGGAAGTTGGTGATTGTCTGGGGCTGCAAAAAGATCTATTCTGGGGTGCCCCATCTGGCAAAATTACCTCCAGGACCAGGGGTCCAGTGACCATCTGTGATGGCCCTGGGAAATCCTGCTGAGAGCATCTGCCAGGACATTGTCCTTGCCTGGGAGGTGAACTGCCATAAGGGAGGTGTTCAGGGAGTAAGCCAAGACCACAACTTCATTGTTTCGTGCACAAGGCCGTAGACAGAGTGCCTCCTTGCTTGTTGATGTACCACATTGTGGTGGTGTTGTCTGTTCTGACCTGTACAACTTTGTTCTGAACAGATTTGGAAAAAACCTGAAGTGCTAGAAAAACTGCTCATGCTCCAACAGATTGATGTGGAGCAGAGATTCCTGAGGGACCACAATCCCTGGGTAGTGAGGTCGCCCATGTGAGCTCCCCACCCCAAGAGGGATGCATCTGTAGTAAGGATTAAGGAGTGAGACTGAGTGACAAAGGGAACCCCTTGTCTCAGATTGCTCTGATCCTGCCACCACCGTAGGGCTTGGATCAGGGTTAGAGTTACTGGGATCAATTTGGTTAGAGGGTCTTTCCTTTGAGACCAAAAGGCTCTCAAATGGAACTGGATGTCCCTCATCTGAAATCTTGCTCCCTGCACTACTGCTGTAGAAGCAGCCATGTGCCCCAGGAGCTGTAGAAAATGCCTTGCTGGTCGAGAGACCTGCAGGGTGAATGAGGAGGCCAGAGAGACCAGGGTCCTTGCCCTGTCCAAAGGAAGGAAGGCTCTGGCTTTCTCTGTGTTCAGTTCTGCGCCTATGACAGTGAGGAGCTGGACAGGCTCTAGAACTGACTTTGAAAGGTTCAGAAGGAAACCTAGAGAGGTGAGCAGTTGTTGAGTTATCTGTAGATGTAACTTGACTTGGTCTGGAGACTGGCCTACTATGAGCCAATCGTCCAGGTAAGGGAAGATGGCAATTTTTTGCCTTCTTAGGGAAGCAACTGCTACTGCCAGGCATTTTGTGAATACCCTTGGAGCAGAGGTGAGGCCAAAGGGCATTGCTCTGAACTGTAATGGCCTGAGGGCAGCTCAAACCTGAGGTACTTTCGATGGGAGCTTTGATGAGAATATGGAAGTAGGCATCCTTGAGGTCCAGGAGCGCTAGCCAGTCCCCTGGCCTTAGAGAGAGTAGAATAATTCCCAGAGTCACCATTTTGAATTTTGGTTTAAAAGGTGCTTGTTTAAATATCAAGAGATCCAGGATGGGCCGCCATTCTCCTGTCTTTTTGGGGTAAGGAAGTACCTGGAGTACAATCCTTTGCCCTGGTGTAGGGGTGAACCTTTCCACAGCTCTGAGAGCAGGAAGGAAGAGACCTCTGCCTCTAGGGCAAGTGCCTCTGGTGGATTTGCAGGTGGAAAGGATCTGGTTCTCATCTTTGGGAATTTTTGAAGCCGAGAACCAGTCCCTGGCTTACTACTTCCAGGACCCACTTGTCTGATGTCAGAGACTTCCAGTCCTGGACAAAGTAAGCCAGCCTGCCCCCTACAGGCAGCTGAGAATCGGCCCTGGAAACCCCATCAGGGTGCCTGCTTGCGAGGGCTTTGGGCTGAGGGGTGGAAGCAGGCCTGCTTGTACCCCGTCTGCCTCTCCCTCTAAAGAACCCCCTCTGGGCATAAGCAGAAGAGGAGGCCTGGGCTTGGTAAAAAGGCCTATGAAAAGGCCTGCTCCTGCTCCTGCAAAGCTGCCTTTGAGGAGTGGCTTGCCTTTCCTTGGCCTGTGCACTCCTATAGGTGGTCCTATACTCATTCATTTTCTTCATGTAATTCTCTGTCTGCTCCCCAAACAGAGAATTACCCACAACAGGAAAATCCATGGCCTTAGTTTGGGTATCCTGTGACAGGCTAGTACATCTGAGCCAAGCCATTCTGCGAAGTGCCACAGATGTAGCCATGACTCTTGATGACACATCGTTAGAGTCCACTGCAGCATGGAATTGCACCTTGGATGCCTCAATACCATCAGCAGCCACCTGCTCCAGCTCCTTGGCAAGCTGGCCAGGGACCTGTTTTGCTAGAGCCATAACAGTATCCCATCTGGATTTCTGATATCTAGCAACATAAGCCACATAATTTGCCTGTCTGAGTCCCAAGGATGCTGCCATGTACTGTTTCTTTGCCATGGCATCAATCCTCCTGGAGTCCTTGTCAGGGTGTGTGTGAAGCCAAGCGAATATTTGCCTTGTCACAGGCTGCAGCCTGTACTCACTAACATGGCTGCATTGTTGTGTAAGGAACTCCATATCAGAGCCTGACAATGTGTACCTCTTGTCCATTCTCTTATCCACAGGAGGTATAGTGTGAGGAGTTTTTAGAATTTTAACTGTCTGTTTCCCAAAAGATTTAAGCAAAGGAATAGACAGTCTCCTAGACTCTGGGATATCCATCATTTCCACATAGTCAGGCTCCTCTTGATCATCCACAGCTTCCTCCATAGGGAGCTGGAAGGTTTCAGCTATTTTTTTATAAAACATAAAATGAGAAGGGGACTCAGAAAGCCTAGGGGAGACACTCCTGAAGGTCTGTCTGGGGAGATGTCCGGTCAATGGGCACATCCAGACTTTCAAATCCACATTCATTCTCCTCATACTCCTCTTCCCCCTCCTCCGGTTCATAATATTCCTCTAAATCATACTCTTGAACCGGTGGAACCGGCCGAACCGTACGCTTACCTGATGGTGCAGGTTCGGTCGGAACCGGAGAAAGCGACTGGACAATTTTAATCGCTTTGGCTATTTCTTCAGCGGTTGGAGAGGAAAGTTTTGGCCCCACACCAGCTGATTTCCTAGTCCTTTTTGCTGGAACCGACTCCTCAGAGTCGGATCTCCTTTTGCCCGAGGAAGTCTCGCCTGGTCAGAGGGCACTCCCTCCGGTTCGGTTGAACAACCGGGCTGTCCATCCGGTTCAGCTGACTTTTGGCCTCCCTTCCTGAGCATACCAACTCTCTTTCCAGGGTAGCTGCAGGAAAATTTTACAAATCTGGCAGCCTGCATTGAGGTGGTCAAACCCCAGACAATAAACACAGGTGGTGTGGGGATCAGCCTTGGCAAAGACTTCCCCACAGACACTGCAGTGTTGAAACCCAGTGGGCCCGGTTTTTCTTTTGGGTTTCTCAGACATAGTGCCAGCCTAACCAAACATACCCGTTTATGGCAATCCGCCAGGTAAGACCCTCTTATCGGTTCCCAACCGTGTCACGGGTCGTGGAAAAAAACGTAATAAAATCCGTTTTTTTTTTTTTAGAACCGATAAGAACCAGTAACCACACTCTAAATGACAGATTATATATTTTAAACAACCTGATCGGTTCAAACCGAACCGATAAACCGTTTACAAGTTCCACACAGAATAGAAATTAATGTAAAACCTATCTAGTACTCACAATACCACAGACAGAGTCTGAACCGACCGGTTGTGGTTTAAATTTGGTCGAATACCAAGAAAAACAATACTTTAACCGACAAAATGAACCGAGCAGAAGGAGAAATCTCCGGAGCGACTGTTCAGTGAGGCGGAGTAAAGAATCTGACGGTTTGAGTTTGAAGAACAACAGACAGAGTTTCAACCAAGCTCGAGCTCAGCGTTCCATGCCTGGCATGGAAAGTTAACTCTTTCACCTCCGGAGCAGTTCGAAGGTTGGGACTCACTGCATAAGTCATAATATAGCAAGACTTCATGTTGTTTGAAATGGGCAGAATGAGTGGGCCTTGCAGTCCTTATCTGCCGTCAATTTCTATGTTTCTATCCAGGACTTTGGGATGGAAGGCCAAGCAATAGGTGTAGGATGAGGTGTCATGGCCGACACCTAGGCAGTAGACGCATGTGAGATGGGGATCAGTGCGCAACATCTTCTGGCCGCAAGGACACCGGCGAAATCCTGGAGAAGATTTCTCTTCCATGATCGCAGACACAAAAGCGCGATCGCTAACTCAGACGAGTTTTAATTTCGGTCAAACCGAAGTTTTGAAAGCTAGGGCCTATGAAGTGCATGAGCACGAGGGAGGCAACCTGTATCTGCCAGCGGAAAGGAAGATCTGACGTCATGGGCGGAGCTGAGGTATATACCACCCGGTGGGTGGTGGGGGAGCCAGCCTGAAGACTTCTGGCAAGATTTAAAGGGGAAAGGCACATGCCAATAAGTGTGGATGAACAACATATCCACGATCCTAGAAAGAACAGTTATGTACTTATCGTAACAGCAGATCTTTGAGAGAATCTCCTCCATTAGTCCACACCTTTATAACTACAGCCGCCAGGTGCTAGAACCACATGAAAACCTTTGCTATCCAGGGGCCGCCCATGGTGAAGT
The DNA here is from genome assembly GCA_016271365.2 of Neoceratodus forsteri. Classification (NCBI taxonomy): domain Eukaryota; kingdom Metazoa; phylum Chordata; order Ceratodontiformes; family Ceratodontidae; genus Neoceratodus; species Neoceratodus forsteri. The sequence goes on along the minus strand of CM028130.1, from coordinate 149,830,311 downwards.
CATGCATCAGCATCTATGGAAACGTGGGCGGCCCTGTCACTCACTCAGATCCCAGCAGGAGATTAGCGTTGAAGGACCTCTAGTCATGGAGAACCTGGAGATAAGACCAGCCCAGTCATACAAAGCGAGGTATAGGGCTGGATATATAATACATAAATAAGGTTCAGTTGTACACTATCTGATGCAACCCTCCCTGAAGCAGAAGGGGCACAAAGGGAGGGATGGCATGGACTAATGGAGGAGATTCTCTGGAAGATAGTACAGTTACGTAAGAACTTACCGTAACAGTAGATCTTCGAAAGAGGTTCTTGCAGTAGGTAATTACATATAGGACTGAAGCCAGCAGGTATCAGGACCCCATTGAAAAATTTCTAGCTAGCAGTCTCTGGCGGGGGACTGCCCCATGTCAGGTGACCGGCATCAGGAGATGTCGGTATAAAGGGGCGGTCCCCCAAGCCCGCCTTCCAGTTCTTTCCCGCCAAAGGCCAAAAGGCAAGATGAGAGAGCAGCGGATATCTCCCTTCTTGGAAAAGGAGCTGACAAAGCTAGGGGGGGAATGGAGGGCGAGAAGGTATTACCTACTGCAAGAGCCTCTCTCAAGATCTACTGTCTAAGTTTCACGTAACTGTACTATCTTACTTCGAGAGGGCTCTTGCAGTAGATAATTACATACAGGACTGAGTCGCAAGCAGTCTCAAACAAAGAGAAGCACACGGGAGGAGGAAACTAATACAGAGATCCTCTGACTGAGAAGGGCTTAAGAAAAAAAGTCCTTGCAGAAGAGCCAACTCGAAGCTGGCTATACAGTGAGAGGCAATGTCCAAACTGTAGTGTTTCGTGACGGTATGGACAGAAGTCCAAGCTGCGGCTGTGAAGATGCCAGCCGCTGACACATTCTTGAAACAAGCAGCAGAGGCTGCGACACCCCTGGTGGAGTGACCCCTGACTTGACCTGGCAAGGTCTTGTGATACTTGTCGTAGCAGAAAGTGATATAATGAGCCAACCATTTGGACAAACGTTGTTTGGAAACAGCGTTGCCCTCTCTTTTGCTGGGAAAAGAAACAAATAGTTGGTCAGTCTTTCTGAGATCCTTCGTCCTATTGGTGTATTATCTCAGAATCCGATGAACGTCCAGAGTATGCAGAAGATACTCCCCGTGACTGGAGTGCTGCGTGAAAAACGCAGTTCAGTGGACTGGTTCAGCATAGATTCTGCTACCACCTTAGGAGAAACTTGGGGTTGGTACGCAGAGCCACACGTTCCTTATGGAAAATCAGGTATGGAATTTTACACATCAAGGCCTAAAGCTCGGAAATTCTTTGAGCGGAAGTAATAGCCAGTAGGAAGAGAGTCTTCCACGAAAGGAACTTAAGGTCTGCTGAGGCTGCCGGCTCAAAGGGAGGCAGCGTAAGGTTCTCGAGAATAAAATATAAATCCCAAGGAGGGGCAGGAACCCAAATGGGGGATCTCGGAGAACCCCTTTGAAGGAAGGTGTTCGCAACCTCCAGCTGAGTGAAAGTTCTGTCCCCAAAGGGAACATGATAAGCGGCCAGAGCCGCCATGTGACCTTTCAGAGGAGTGACTGAGACCCAGGTCGAAGAGATAACACATGTAGTCCAGTAGATACCCGACAGGACAGGAGAAAGGCTCAAAATCCTTAGACAAAGCCCAAATAGAGAACTGTTTCCATTTCATGGCGTAGGTGGAACGAGTGGAATGCTTCTGGGCCTCCACTAGGATCTCTGCCACTTTTGGAGAAACCCCAAAATGGGCTTGTGCTACATCTGCAGGAGCCAAACACGCAGCTGAAGGGACCTGAGGCCGGGATGGACCAGGGATCCCTGATCCAGGGTCAAGAGTAGTCGCGAAAGTGGAAGAGGAATCAAGAGGTTCCTCTGAGCACTGTTGCAGAAGAAAGAACCAAACTTGCCTGGGCCAGAAGGGAGCGTTGAGAATCATATGAGCTCTCTCTTAGCTGACCTTGTGCAAGACCCTCGGAATCAAAGGAATCGGTGGGGGGGCATGGACGAATCTGCCCTTCCAGTCAAGAGACAGAGCATCTCTCCAGAGTCGCCCGCGCCCTGGAACGAGCGACCAAAAGGTGGGCAGTTTTGCATTTAGAGGGGACACGAACAGGTCGACCTGAGGGGTTCCCCAACATAGGAAGATGTCGTTTGCTATTTCCTGATCCAATTCCCTCTCGTGAGCTTGTGCCAAGGATCGGCTCAGGTGATCTGCCAATGTATTCTCTACCCCCCGGGACAGTTACTGCCGTGAGGTAAAGGTTGTGGAGGGTCGCCCACTCCCAGACCCACATCGCTTCCCGACAAAGAGGATAGGAACGACCCACCCCCCCGCCGTTTGTTGAGATACCAGACGACACTCATGTTGTCAGTCTGGACAGTCAGATGACCAGGAAGCAGAAAATGGTGCAGTGCCTGAAGAGCGACAACACAGCTCTGAGCTCGAGCACGCTGATGTGAAGAATCTGCTCGAGTTTGGACCAAGAGCCCTGGGTCCGCTGAGATCCCAAATGGGCTCCCCAGCCCTCGCCTGAGGCGTCCATTGTCAGTGTTTGGGAGGGAGAAGGAAGACAGAAGGGAACTCCCCAGCAAAGGTTCTCCTGAACCAACCACCACTGCAGATCCTGGAGCTCGGGGAGGTGACCAGAACCTCCTGGTCCAGGTTGTCCACCAATTGATCCCACTGAGACCGAAGAGTCCACTGAGAGATTCTCATGTGGAGCCGAGCGCAAGGAACTGTCGGAATTGCAGCCATGAGCCCCAGGAGGCGAAGGACTTACCTGGCGGGAACCCACCTGTGGAAGGACAACCTGCTTGCCTAGGCTTGGAGGGTGGCCACCCTGTCTGGGGGCAGAAAGTCCATACCAGTGGTCGTGTCCAGAGTCGCCCTGATGAACTGGAGATGTAGAGATGGGATCAAATGGGATTTTGCCAGGTTGATGTAATACCCAGGCTGGTAAAAACCTGCTGGGTAAGACAAAGAGAGCGCAGGAGTTCCTCCCTGGACGGGGCTGCCAGGAGTCAATCGTCCAGGTACGGGAAGATCTGAACTCGCTGAGTATGCAGGTGGGCTGCCACTACCAACAGGCATTTGGTGAATACTCGGGGCGGCCGAGGGAAGACCAAACGGGAGGGCCCTGAAGTGGAAGCGGTCACCCTGAAAAGCGAACTGGAGGTATTTGTAATGGGAAGGGTGGACAAGGATATGTAGGTATGCGTCCTGCATGTCCAGAGCACACAGCCACTGTACCAGCCAAAGGAGGGGCATGAGGCTCTGCAGGGAGAGCATCCTGAACCTTTTGTACTCCACGAACAAATTCACGGAGCTGAGGTCCAGAATGGGCCTCATGTCTCCTGTCTTCTTGGGGACCAGGAAGAAATGGGAATAGAAGCCCGTTCCCCGAAGAGGGGGAGGTACAGGTTCTATCTCCTCTTTCAACAGGAGGGAGGAGATTTCTTCCTGAACTCTGAGAAGATGTTCTGGGGAGTACGCCGACCTGGGAGGGTTTTTTGGGGGAGGTTTCTGGAGAAACTCTATGGAGTGACCCTCTGCTATAAGCTGGAGGACCCAAGTCTCGGAAGTGATCCTCTCCCAACCCGGCAGATGTAGGGAGAATCTCCCACCCACCGGTTCCTCTGGATCGACCGGAGGCTGTGAGAGAGGAAGGGAATCAGGAGGTGTGGGGCAGCGCCGCAGCTGGAGCCCCCGCAGACCGCTTGGGTGGGGGGGGCATCGCAGCCGGAGGGGCCTGGCGTCTGCCCACTTTCCTTGTGGTTTCGCCTTAGGCCGCGTGCGACGGCGAAAGGAACGACACTGCGTTTGAGGGGCTCTGTACATGGAGTCAACCTCACTGAGTGTAGTGCCCTTCTCTCGCAGTCCAGTATATGATGTCCTTGACATCACCACCGAACAACACCGAACCTCGGAAGAGCACATCCTGGATAGCCGATTGCACTTCTGAGGTTAATCCTGACATCCAAAGCCAGGCATGTCGCCGCAGGCTCACGGTGAAAGCCGAGCTCCCTCCAGAAGCATCCACCGTATCGTAGGTAGCACGAAGCATGTGCCTACTGGCCCCAAATGAGCGGAATGGACCAGGTCTGACACTTCCTGCTTAGTCTGTGACTGAGGAAGGGAGTCCAACTTAGCTTCCACCTCGCTAATGATAGCCTGCTGGTAGTCCCCCCATGTGAGCCATGTAGTTCATGGCTCTAATACCAAGAGTGGAAGAAGCATAGACCTTCTTGCTGTACTAGTCCAGAAGACGGGACTCCTTATCGGGTGGGGACGAGCTCAGGTGTTGCGGGTTAGTTGTGCGGCCGTGGGCGGCACTGATCATGACCGAATCAGCCTTGGGGTGTGAGGTAAGAAAGTGAACCCCTTCGGGAGCCTGATAAAGCCTATCTGCTTCCACGGAAGGGTGGCTAGGGCCGAAGGTTGTTTCCAGATAGTGGAAATGAGGTCGCTTGAAGCTCGATCCAGGGTGGAACCAACATGGGAGCGACCTCGGGCAAATCCAAATGGGCAGCTAGCTTCTGCCTCTGTGGATCCGGCTCCAGAGATTTCCACTGGTGAAGAGTCTGGATCTTTCTTAGCAACTCCGTAAACAAGGGATCCTCCGGAGGAGACTTCGGAGGGGTCCTAGGCCTGGGCTTGTCAGGAGTGCGAGGCTCGTCCAGATTGGAGCAGTCATCAGAGTCCTCCGATGAGTCCGAAGAGGAAGGAGACAAAGACCCCTCCCCACTCGAGGAAGGAATGTGGCCCCTATGGGGCAAGGTGCCATCCCCCACCTTAGACCCCGACGCAACATCTCTGGGGTTGAGGGGGAAGGAGGGGTCTCTCGGCCCCAGTGACGGGAGTCCAGAACAGGGTCAGTCGTCGTAAGGCGGCTCCCCACCTCTCTAGTGAGCTGAGCCTTGGCTTCAGCCCACCAAAAATCCAGAGTCTCCCTCAGGTCCACTTGCGGCGGCGGAGGTGGGGGGTATGGATACTGGGGGCATCCAAAGGTCGAGTATCCGTAACCTGACGGCGGGAATCCCGGCAACGGGTACTGAGGTGCCGGGTACTGTGGTGCTGGATACTGAGGCATCAGGCAGCGCCGGATACTGCGGGGCCGGATAGAACAGAGTCAGATAAGACGGCGTAAAATCCGGCACCAGGGGCTCTACCCAGGTAGAAGGCCCTGGAAGTGGCCCTGCAGGTGGGCCAGGGGCAGATGGCCTGATGGGCGTCAGGGCCAGTGTCCGAGGGTCTGACATCAGGCCATCCAGACCTACAGGAAGGGGGCCTCACGGAAGCGTCAAAGGGTCCCCAGTGGCATCTAGTGGAGGGCCGGAGGGATCCCCCGGATCCAGCTGGGAAGACGCAGGGGTCTCGGACAGCAGCGGCGAGGGCTGCGGGGAGAAAGCAGCACCGGATAGGTCTAAGGGATCTGGCGTAGACTCCAACACTGAGTGTCTGCTGGACGGGTCGGCAGGCGTCTGACCAGCAAGATCTGGGCAGGCGTCAGAGGAGCCAATGTCCGACTGATCGGACCCAGGGCCCGAAGAAGGCCACGCAGGGGAGGCGACCTTGACGGGCAGTTTAGCAGCCGTGCACTGCCCCGAAGGGTCAGGCAACTTAACGGCCGGCTCCAGGCAGGTGTCAGAGGAGCCAACACCCAACTTACCAGAGAGGCTTGCATCAGAAGGCCACAGAAAAGCGGCCTTACCGGGAGCCGATGCCTCCTTTGTCCCTGAGGCTCCCGACTGGCCCAGCCTTGAACCAGCCGGGGACCAACGCCATCTCGACACCACTTAAGACGGCCATCAGGATCCGGGGTCCCCGGAGCATTACCTGAAGGGTGGCAACTCTAGCCAAAGTCATCGCAGCCGCGGGTGAGAAATCCTGGTTCCCGGTGCTTCTCCTTCTTCTTAAGGCCCTCGGGGGAGGTGGAAGCCTGCCACAGCTTTTTCAGCTTCTTTTCCATGGAGGATATCATCTTCTTAAGGATGTGGGCCTCCAGGGACTGCTGCCTTCTTCTGTGGGTCACTGTGCTGAACTTGAGGCAGTGCTGACAGGAATCCACAGGGTGGTCGGGGCCTAGGTAGAGGAGGCACCGAGAATGGCCGTCCTTGTGCGGGATTTGGGCGCCGCATGAGTCGCACTTGTTCTTGTGCTCGGACGTGGTAGGGGATGACATATACAGCAAGTATAGGAAATCCTGACTAAAATAGTTCAAAGTTGGAAAAAAACGACGGTAGAATTACTGACAATGGACTAACAAGCAGTGGAACTTTACCGCGAGGTGCTGTCGATAGCAAATGGTGGAAAAAAACTGGAAGGCAGGCGTGGGGGACCGCCCCTCTATACCGACGTCACCTGACACCGGTCATCTGACGTGGGGGCGGTCCCCCACCAAAGACTGCTAGCTAGAAATTTTTCTGTGGAGTCCTGACGCCTGCCGATTTCAGTCCTATATGTAATTACCTACTGCAAGAGCCCTTTTGAAGTAAGATCTACTGTTACAGTAAGTAAATGCCCTATATTCTTCAAGAATATCTCTTACATTAGTCCACACCTTTGGACCAATTTCCAAGCAGTCGCAAACACTGAGAAGCACTCATAGTCTGATATATATTCAGGACAGCAGGCCTTGCAGTACGGCAAACCCAAAACAAGCATATCTACAAGAGACTATGTCCAGATGGTAATGTTTAGTGAAGGTGTGCACAGTGTTCCATGTGGCTGCAACACAAATGTCAGCAGCAGAAACATTTCTGAAGCATGGAATGGAAGAGACCATTCCCCTGGTGGAGCAGACGTGAACCACTTCAGAAAGTTCCTTACCTTACTTCTATAACAGAACGTAATACAGTGCGCCAGCCATTTAGACAGGCACTGTTTAGATACAGAAGTGCCCTCTTTCCCAGGGGCAAACAAAACAAAAAGCAGCGAGGGCATTCTGAGGTCCATGGTGCGGTTCACGTAATACCTGAGAATCCTATGTACATCCAAAGTATCAAGTAATGCTCCCCTTGGACTGGCATACTCTGGGAAGTGTACTGGAAGGTGGATGGTTAGATTCAAAGTAAATTCAGATACCACCTTAGCCAAAAACTAAGGATCTATAGAGAACACTCTGTCTTTATGGAAAATGAAATAGGGAGGTTCACACATTAGAGCCTGAAGCTCTGAAATGCTTCAAGCTAAAGTGACTGCAACTACATATAATACTTTCCATGAAAGGAAGCGTAAGCCACAGCTTAGGCTGGCTCAAAAGAAGCAAAAGTAAGCTTCTTTAACACAAAATTCAGGTCCCAAGCCAGAAATGAAAATGATGTACCTACCATATTTCTTTATCTTTCTGTGTATATCTTCGCCATTCATCACAGATGGGTAGTTGGCCGGAGGTCACGACCCCGTGGGAGCTCTTTTTTTTCCGGATGGGTGGAGCAGACACACCGATGGCAGCTGCCTTGAGGCCAACACACTGCATGGCGCCGAGGGTTGGCTGGTAAGGTGATGGCCCGCCCCGCCAGTGCTGAGCCGCCACAGAGTAAGAAGCAGGTTGGGAGGGTGGGACAAGGAAGTCCAAGGACAGAAAAAGGAAAAGATACAAGAACTAAAAGGAGAAATAAATGACTGAGAAAGAGAGAAAAACTAAGGGAAGTTGGGAGGGGCCCCAATCTCTGGAAGGAAGAAAAGAAGAAGGGAAGGAAACGTTTAGCGGAAGAGGAAGGGGCAAACTCACAGCCTGCAGTCTAGTTTTGCGCAGGACCTAGAAGGTAGAATTTCACTGTTCGCTGATGACACAAAGCTCTGTAACAGAGTAGACACACCAGAGGGTGTAGACAGAATGAGAAGCGACCTGCAGAAACTTGAAGAATGGTCAGGGGTTTGGCAGTTGAAATTCAATGCAAAGAAGTGCAAGATAATGCATATGGGGCACAAAAACCCTGGCACAGTATATCAGTTGGGGGGTGAGGATATAAATGCACCAAGCAGGAAAGGGATCTTGGGGTTATCATCTCTGATGACCTCAAGGTATGAGAAACAGTGTGACAAGGCAGCAGATAAAGCAAATAGGATGCTGGGATGTATAGGCAGGGCATCACCAGCAGGAAAAGGGAGGTCATAATTCCGCTATACAAGACACTAGTGAGGCCCCACCTGGAGTACAGTGTACAGTTCTGGAGACCATACCTCACGTAAGGACATAGACATGGTAGAGAAGGTTCAGAGGAGGGCAACAAAGATGGTGCATGGATTGCATCACAAGTCCTATGAAGACAGGTTGAAGGAACTTGAACATGTACTCCCTGGAAGAGAGGAGGAGAGAGGGATATGATAGAGACATACAAGTATCTTACAGGGAGGAACAGGGAAGAAAACACTATTTTTAAGTGAAAAAGATGTTCCAGGACTAGAGGGCATGGGATGAAGTTGGAGGGAGGACGATTCAGAGGAAACATGAGAAAGAATTTCTTCACAGAACGGGTGGTGGACAAGTGGAACACCCTGCCAGAGGAAGTGGTGGGGCTGAAACAATCACGGGATTTAAGAATGCATGGGATAGACATAAAGGAATTCTGGAGGTCAGGGGTAAGGGGCAACAGACTTCTAGGAAAACAAACTGAACTTACAAGCTCAAATGGGCAGACTGGGTGGGCCATAGGCCCTTATCTGCCGACACTGTCTATGTATCTATGTAGTCCCAATTTTGGAAGGACTAGTTTCTGGAAAGGAATTATTGCCCAGGGAACTACAAGCCTATTTAGGCTGCCAAACCCGAAGCACAGGACTTGGTAGTTATTTCTAGCAGGTGCGCCAAACGCTTCAATCAAAGAAGGAACCAGGACCTCCTGACCAACCAAAACAGGAAAAGGGGGATCCCTCCTTCTTAAAAATAAGGAGGATAGACACAGGGTCAAGGTTCAGGAGAGCAGAGAGGGGTCAGACCCCACCATCCCACCCTAAAGAGGTGGAAGCCGAAGGCGATGAGAGGAACAGCCCCCCTCCACTCCCCTTTTCACCAAACAAAGGGGTAGGAAAAATTCCTCTGTGTGGCCAAGGTGACCCCACTCCTGATTAATGGAAAGGAGGGGGGTAAAAACGGGCACACAGAGGGAAGGGGAACCAGAAACTGAGGCCCCAGGAGGATGGAGGGTGGGAATTGTGATGAATGGTGAAGATGCACAGAAAGATCAAAATTCTGGTGGTAAGCCAATTTCCATATCTCATCTGTGTCAATCTTCACAGATGGGTGAGTACCAAGCCCCTGCGAAGGGGGTCCGAGACCCTAAGGGACCAGGCCCTTGGCCCCCAGTGGGTGAGACACTGAGGGGGAGAACCTCTATGGGCCTGGTGAGGCCCAAGACTGGGGAGAGTGAGACGAGGACCCCCCACCCCCGAGGGGGGTAGGAATTTCAATCAATCAATCAAACTATTTAACCAGGCAAAATCAACCTTGAGCAAGCTCATTTGCAAGATGGTCCTGGACAAGTAGGATATATACAAATACAGCAGAATTACCAGATAAGCAGTGTACACACAATGAGCAAATAAAAGACAGTTAAACAGATAAGTTACAGAGAAACAGATAAGATCAGGGCTGGGGAGTACATATGGTGAACACTATCTGGGTTGATAATTGACTCTCTCTCTATATATATATATATATATTCCCTTGAGATGTGGGATTATTCAGACAAAGGTCACAACGTTACAATAAGATGAGGGATACCAGGTAGGGTAAATGAGGGAACAACCACCGAAGGTTTATGGGTGGAGGAAAAACAAAGCAAAGGGTCAGTGAGGGGTGGAAATAGATGCAGTTAAACAAACAGGTGGGAGCTGGCAGAATAATCCCAAAGTGGAAAGAAGAAGAGAAGTGCTAGGGGAGAACATGCAAGTGCCAAGAGTTTGGGGAGCCACAGGAGTTGGAGGAGGTGGTTATTTGCAGCATATACACAGGGCTCTCAGTTCGAGAGCAAGCAGCCTCCTGAAAGAGTGAGGCCCCAGGAGGGAGGACAGCCTGAGAGTTTTTTGCATGACATTCCAAAGGGTGGACAGAGAAAAGATGACAGCCGCTGAGCTATGACATGTCCTTATTTTGGGTACTTTAAGAGAGACAAGAGACAAACTCCTTAGACCATACATTCCCTCAGTATGCTGAAACAGCGCAGAAATACAGGTAGATAGTTTATCGGTTAGGGCCCAGTATCTCCACATGAGGGTATTTTTTTGCCTCCTGAGAGTGAGAGAGGCCAGTCTAGTGCCTGATAGAGCAGGTAGTGGTGGGTGCATACTGGCATGTTTAGGATAAATCTCAGTGCGCAATGGTATAGGGTATCAAGTTTACATAGTGCCTGAATAGGACAGTGACTATAGAGAAAGTCAACATAATCCAGCAGTGGTAAAAAAGTTGTTTGGACAAGTTGTTTCCTTGCTTTAAAAGTAAGGAGGTGTCTTATCTGATAAAATATGCCTAGACGTTGTCTTAGCTTTTTAGATAGTTCATTAAGGTGAGCCAAGAAGTTGAGCCTGTTATCAAGCCAAACACCCAGGTACTTGAATTGTTCTACTAGTTCCAAAGCTTCGCCAAACATGGTATAAATCTGGAGGCTTGAAGATGGTCCTGTGTAGTGGGCAGCACAAGGCGAGATAATCATAGTTTTGGTCTTTTTGACATTAAGCAGAAGCTTGAGTCTTATTAAGTTGCACTGAAGGATGCCAAAGTCTAACTGAAGCTCCTTGTGGGCTATGTCTAGGGAGGTGTTAGTAGTATAGAGCATGGTATCATCAGCGAACAGATGAACATTACTTGTGTGTGTATATAGGAGTCTATATGGTTTATATAAATAGCAAAGAGAGTAGGGCTCAAGATGGAGCCTTGTGGCACACAACGCGGCAGGGACTTTAACTAACACAGTTCCCTTTGATCTTTGATTTGTTGCATTCGGTTGGTGGGGTAACAATCAAACCACATTAAGGCAGTGTTGTTTACCCCGATGTTGCTCAAGACATTAAGTAGAATATGATGATCCAATGTATCAAAAAGCCTTGCTAAGATCTAGAAAGAGGGCATAGATGTATTGCTTAGTATCCAGGGCAGTTTGGCATTCGTTGGACACTTTGACAAGGGCTGATACAGTACTATGCTTGGGCCTAAATCCCAACTGGGCAGGGTTTAGGATGTGTTCGGTGTCAAGGAACTCTCAGAGTTGAGAGTTAACAATTTTTCCAGGGTCTTTGATAGGATTGGGAGAAGGGAAATCGGGCAGTAGTTGTTCAGGTCAGTTGGTCACTAGATTTAAAAAGAATAATGTGCGCTATTTTCCAAAGTGGTGGCAACTGACCATGAGCCAAGGAACCATTAAAAAGGTGAACGATTGGAGCAGTCAGGTCATAGCAGCCAAGTTTCAAGAAGAACGGTTCTAAGAGGTTGGCAACCGCACACTTTTTAGTGCTCGAGGCTAGCAGGAGGTGCTCCACCTGTTTAAAGGTTACTGGATGAGAGCTAAAGGAGGAGCGCCCCGGGATACCTGTGGTGACAGGGCTAGGGCCGTCGTTGTCATCACTGCAGACACTCACTTTACTGGCGGGTGAGGCATCGCAGAACTCCTTAATTTTGTTCGAGCAGGCATCATTCCAATTGAGATTAAAGTCCCCCATTATTATGCATTCTGAGTTTGTTTTTTCCAACCGGGAGTGAAGGTGACCTAGTATGCCAAACCCCACAGAAGGGGGCCTATAACAAACAAATATTAAGAGGGCCACTCCAGAAGATAAGGTAGGTTTCACAGCTAGGCAGTCAAATTCCTTCGGTATAGAGGTGAAAACAATATCAGAGAGAGATTGGTTTTGGTATCGATGGTAACTCCACTGCCTCTTGTTGGCCTGTCGCACCTGAATAAATTATAACCGTGGATATTAACAGTTTTGTCGGGAATGTTGTTCGTGAACCATGTTTCTGAAAACATAGTGATATCTGGAGCCATACTGTATGTACTACCCAGGTTTGGACCATGTCGAATTTTTTAGGAAAGCTACGGATATTCGTATGTAGAAAGCTGAGACCTTCTAGCAGAGGGAGGTCCGAGGATGCACCTATAAAAAGGGGTGGACCAGGGTTTAATTCCACACTCCCTGAGCAGAGTAGAAGAACTAATAGTTTCCTAAGGCAGTTTGCCCCGACAGAGGCGGTCTCATCCTACAGGAAAAAAGGTGGGTTCTCCAGTAGGCAGCAGAAATCACCCTACGCCGGGCCAAGGGTGACAACCGGGAAAGATGCAGCTATGCCATCCGCCTAATGCAGATTGCTGTCCCTATGACCCTGGAAGCTACCTCGTTGACGTCATAAGATGCCCTCGCTTGGTGCCTTGCTAGCACCAGGCCTTGTGCAGAAAGTGCAATGGCTTGTCTGGTTACCTCCGAATCAGGCAGGAAGGCTAGGAGCTGACCCAACCTGGACCACAATAATCAATCATAGGAAGCATAGTAGGCCTGATGAGCAGCAATTGACAACAACCATGCCGAGTAGAAGGTCCTTCTCCCCCAGAAGTCAAAATCCGCAGAGTCTTGATCTAGGAGCCAGTCACAGTGAAGGGCGTGAAGCCCATCAGGAGTGTCCAGTTGTGTCAACCCTGACTGAGGGTGAAGCATATGACCTGGAGACTCTGGGGGGGCACAATACCTCTGGCTCAGATCCCTAGGGGCTGGGACTCCAGAAGAGGGTCGTTGCCAGAAGCCCAATGACGCCTCCTGAAAAGAAGAAGGCCAGGCGGGCACCACAAGGGTGGCTGCCCTGAAAAAGCCTAAAAAGGCATGCGTCAAATGTTCTGGATTGTGCTGAGAGGGAGGTGGGGTGATACAAAGGTCCTTCAACATCCTCGCAAGGAAACGCTGATACTCAGCCAGATCAGCAGCAGGGGAGATGTGGACGGAAGGCTCCTCTCCTCTCCTCCAGAAGAGGAGGAGGATGAGGAAGCAGAAGACCTTGGAGATCCAGGGGCAGGTTGCTCAGGGGTAGGCTGGAACACCCACTCATCCATGGCCCTGACATAGGCAGGGAAGTGAGCAGCCGCAACCCTGAACTGTTCCCAGGTAAGAGGCCCCCCTAGGACCAGAAATACCTAGAAGAGCAGGAGATGGCAACAGAGGAATGGGGCCATATCCACCACAGAAGAGGAACGTCCTCTGTTTGGGCAAGAGAGCCCCCCGGAAGTCCCCAAGGGAGGAGGAGTTCCGGGAAGCCCAACAGCAGACAGCTGCTCAAACACACTGGAACTGCCTAGACAGCGCCCTGAAGAATCACCCCTGTGAGGTGACCGGGACTGTGTGAGCCCAAAAGGACAGTCCTATCCCTCCAAAGACAAGGGCATTATCGAGGAGACCGAGAAGGAAGGGTGGGGGGTCCGCGCTGCGACTCCTCCCCGAACCCGAGGTGGGCCCTAGAGAAGGGTCGCTGTTTTGAACCCTGGCCCCTTGATCCCTCGGACTCCGAGAAAGCCCTCTGCCTCGAGAACACCAGCCTAGGCAGCTGACAACCCTGGGCGGTCCCGGAGGAAACCACCCAGGAAATAGTACCCTCCCCTTCCGTGGGTGCCCTGGTTGGCCTTAAAGTTGGGCGATCCAGGCACACCACAGGAGGGGCTGTCCCAGCTGAGGGAGCAGAAAATCCTCCAAGTCCAGGCTGCAGGGCAATAGCGCCCTGGACCACCACCTGCTGGTCAGAACCCCTGACCCTAGACTCGGAGACTACTGCCCGTTCCTCAGAAGGAGGCTGGGTCCGGGCCGCTAAAGTGACTACTAAGGTGCCCACGGGTTCTGCCAACTCTGAAGAATCGGACAGCGAGTCCAAACCAGACCCAGAGTTCACCTCCGAAGAAGTGGAGACCAAAGCTCGGTGCCACACCACCTGCAGGTGCCTGCTCCTGTCCGGACCGAGGGAGGTGCCAATCTGGGTGCCCGCACCAGAATCAGCATCAAATTCTTCCACAGCACTGCGAACAGTGCCCAAAGAAAAGAGTGCCCCGACCACGGCAGTGGAACCAGAGTCGACTCCCAGCATGGCACCGTCTCCTCCCACAGTGCCAAAGTTAGAGATGGCACCAACAATGGCACAGTCCCCCTCACGGCACCACGAATGGAACCAGGGTAGAAGACGGTGCCAACAGCCACCTCGCTACTGCAAATGGCGCAGACAGCAAGAACATCCCCCATGGCGCTAGACACATCACCATCCCTGGTTTCGGCGCCGTGGGCTGCACCGAGTCGAGAAACAGTGAAAGATGGAGCCGTAGAACTTCCCATGGTGCCATCAGCGCCATCAGCACCGGCAGCAGAAATGGTGCTGAGCGGTGGACCGGCGCCAACCACGGCATCACCACAGCCCATGGAACAGAGGCCCAAAACGGCACCGACAGACTGCGTCAAGTATGGTGCCAACCCAGGCTCTCGAGCCCGAGGACATGACACCAGGGGAACCTTCACCCCTGAACGGGCGATTGCCAGAGCAGTGCCTCCCGCCCACTCCCTGGGGGGAATGGACTGGGCCTCCTGCACCACGGAAGAGGCTTCCACCACAGCGAGGCTACTAGAGGCAGAAGCCCCCTCCTCCACGGTCCGTATAGAACCAGAAGGGGACCTGGAGGAAAGGCCGGGAGACCGCGGCTTGGCCCGACTAGTGCGCACCCGTCCCATGAAAGTCGGTGGAGCTCGTCCAACTTTCCACGTGAGCTGATCAAGAACTCAGTGATCCATTGAGAAACAGGCATCACACGAATCCATGTCGTGAAGCAGGACAAGACAAGTCAAATAATGATCATGTTGGTCAGTAACGGAATACTTGCAACCGCACGGGCACAGACACATGGGAGGCCACCCCGTTTTATGTGACTTTTTGGCCCCTGAACCAGATAGGATCTACAGCAAATAAAAGTACAAATAGACTCAACATTGCTGTAAAAACAATAAAAAGAACGTTCTTGCCAATCAGCGGCGTCAAGTAGGTGGTGAAACGGAACCAACTGTAATGTTTTCGTCGATGAACAGGTCCAACAAAATTAGGCCAAAGCTGCTGCATAGTCTTCAAGATGAGCTCCTTACGAAGTGCGACCTCTATGGCAGGAGACGAAGAAATGGAAATTATGTACCAACCGTAATTCTTGATCTTCATGGACGAAGTCTCCACCACTCATTCACATTGATGGGATCTAGGCCGGAGGCTCTAGGACCCAGCGAAAGCAAACTTTTTGCAAGAGGGCCGGCGCCAGAGAGGGAGCCATGAGGAGCAGCACAGCCTCGGCTCATGCAGCAATGACTATCTTGGCGTCAACCCAACCGCCTCAGTACCTTTTTTTCCGAGGAGGTGCCACGTAACTAACCTGAAGGACAGCCTAACAAAAAAAGGATATAAGATAGTCCGAATGACCCATATAAGAAGGGTCAACAAAGAAGTCTTCACAGTGTAAAGGTTGAGGGAGTGAAGACCAACAACAGAGGTGAGCTCGGGGGATGGTGGATGGGCGTGTGAATGAATGCTGGAGACTTTATCCAAGATCATCAAGAATTACGGTAGGTACGTAATTTCCATATCTTCCTGGAAAAAAAGTCTCCACCACTCATTCACACTGATGGGACAGTACTGAGCTAATAATCCCCAGAGAGGGCGGCAGGAGAAACCAACAGCTCACAAATTTTAAGGATAGTCCTGCCAAACGAAAGAGGTCACCTGGCATGGATATCCAGGTCATAGTGCTTGACTAAAGTATGCACTAAGCTCCAGGTAGCTACATTGCAAATGTCTACAATGGGCACATTGCGGATTTCCGCCAGGGATGCCGCGACTGCTCTATCAGAGTGAGCGTACACTCTGCCCTCCACCTTAACTTGCGCCATGGAATAACAGTGCCGAAGACATGCCACAAGCCATGCCAAAATGCATCTGATAGCGACATGCTGACCCATCCGGGTCTCGCTGAAGGAAACAAACAGTGGTTGAGCTCTGCAAATTTCTTTTGTTCTATCCAAATAGAAACGCAGAGCTCTTTTGACATCTAAAGAAAGAAGAGTACGCTCTCCTTCATTTCGGAAGTTGGCAAAGTAAGTAGGGAGGAACAAAGGTTGGTTCAGATGGAATTCTGAAACAACCTTAGGGAGAAACTTAGGATGGGTCCTAAGAACTACTTTGTCCTTATGAAATACAGTATACGGAGGGTCTGTGACCAAGGCATGTATTTCAGAAACCCTGCGGGCCAAGATGGCCAGCAGGAAGGCCATTTTCCAAGTGAGAAATTTCAGCTCATAGGTAGCTAGAGACTCGAAAGCCTTACGAGTGAGCATGTCTAGCACAAGATTAATGTCCCAGGCTGCGACTGGACATCTGATAGGAGGTCTGGTATGCAGAATACCCTTAAGAAACCTCTTAACTACAGGTAACTGAGCCAGTGACAAGGAAATTCTGGCTCATGATAAGCATGATAACACTTGTATTCCGATTTTTCTGAGATGTGCTGCGAGAATTGCGCAACACTTTGTAAAAACTTGTGGCGCCGAGGATAGAAAAAAGGGCAGGACTCTGAACTGATAATGTTAGCTCAGTACTACAAACCTTAGGTATTTGTGGTGCTTCGGGTGTATAGGAATATGTTGGTAAGCTTCCTGCATGTCCAGGGAAGCTAGCCAATTGTGATGATGAAGCAAGGGTAACAGGGTCCCTAGCAATATCATCTTGAACTTTTCTTTTTTTTTTTTATATACTTTCTCTTTATGCCCCCTTCTCGCTATGCTGGATTCCTTTCTTCGAGGATCCCTAGGCTGTGTATTCCCGTAGTCCCGCCCCAGGTACCTCCCTCCGAGTACTGGTTAGCCTTTTCCCATCCTGCCTCGGTTTTTCCCCCGGGCGGGGAGGAGAGGGACCCCCCTCTTAGTCCCCCTCTCACACCTCAAGTATACGTAGGAAGGCGTCGCCAGCCTCATCTATGAAGCCTGGTTATGGGTTATCTCGGGACAACCGGGTCCCATCTACAGGAGCCCAGCACAGGGTTTTTCCGTTTTTATTGGTCCCAACCCACAGGACGTCTGCACGCAAGGGGGGCCAAGGAGCGACGCACGTCGAGACATGCAAACGCTCCGGCTCCCGGCAGACGTCCTCCCTCCCTTGTATGCTGTCTTGCTGCACCTCCACCCGTGGTCACCCAGGTGGCGGTATCGCAGTGGGACCCGCATCCCACCCACCCGAGGAGGAGGCAGCCCTGGGCACTCAATCCTCCTCCCTCAAGCCGCCCGAGTCCGTTCCCTAACCCGGTCGCTGGCGTCAGAAGTTGTAGCCTCGTCACCATGGCTGGCATCTTGAACTTTTCTTGAGAAGAAACATGTTTAACTTTCTGAGGTATAGAATGGGGCGCATGCCATCAGTCTTTTTCCGGGCCAGGAAGTAATGGGAGTAGAAACCTGTGTTTCGTTGATCCAGTGGAACTATTTCTACTGTCCTGTTGTTCAGAAGGCCTTGTATCTCAAAGGCAAGAAGGTCTGACTGTATTGTTGACAGCCTGGGCTGTCGTTTGTGGGGGACGATCCAGAGGGGTTTCTGAAAGGTTGAGGGAGCACCCCTCGCAGATTATCTGGAGGACCCATTTGTCTGATGTTATGGACTACCAGTGGTTGTAGGACTAAGTCAGACGACCTCCCACTGCTGAGGAAGAGTCCCCCTTAGGCAGCTGAGGTGGGACCTGGGCCAGAAACTCGGAAGGTGGCACTGGGCGTTTTGGACCCTTGTGTCATCTGTTGTGTTTTCTTTTGAGGCTGGGGGGCTTGTTTTCTGTTAAAACCTCCCCTGCCCTTTTCCAGAAAGGACTGACGGTTGTGAAATTGACACTTGTTAACACCTCCCCCCCCCAGAAGGGGTGGGAGCGGGTCGAGCCATTTTAATGGCTGACCTAGTCTTCTGTGTGGCCTCCAGAGCCTGCTCTACTTGAGGTCCTAACAGATACATACCATCAAAAGGTAACACCATGACCTGCTGTTGGGCATCATTCGTGAATTCTGAAGTGCATAGTTAGGAGTGACGATGGGTAAAAATGCCCACCGCTGCTGCTTGGGAAGCAGTATTGAAAGCGTCCATTGCTGCTTTAACCTGCTGGTTGTTGGACTCGATACCCCTGGTTATGATCTGTAGTAGCTCTGAACTAGTGTCCAACTCAGGCAGAGCTTCCACCATCTGTTTGAGTGAATGCCAAAGAACATACTCATACTGAGAGAAATAGCCCTGGTAGCTGGCAATAGGCATACCCAGGGCGGAGGCAGCAAAGACTCTCTTACCTAAGGTGTCTATCTTACGAGATTCTTTGTTTATAGGATGGGCTGTAGATGCCTGATGAAGAACGGCCTTATCATTCTCCGCCAAGACTACAATAGGGTCCGCAAAGGCCTGGCAGGACAAACTGGGTCGATCCTTGGGAGCAGCATACTTCCTGTCTATGGACTTAGCCACAGAAGGAATGAGAGCGTGATTATTCCATACTATCTGAGAAAGCGTCTCAAAGGGTGGTTGTACCGGGGTAGTTAAATCCATAGGGATCTCCGGGACAGGAAGGTATTGTAGTCTTAAGAGCTTCCCAGGATCAATATCTGTAGTCTGGAGAGAAAGAGTAGAATTAAAATTTTTCAATAGAGACTTAAATGACAGGTCTTTGACCACAGGCTCAGTAGCAAGATCAATTGCTGCTCTTTCAACATCATCACCAAGCCGAAAGTCTGGGTCAGGCTCAGTATCATCTCCTGACAGCCCAGGAGGGACTGTATGGACAGGACAGGAAAGGAGTGAAAGTCAGCAGGAAATGAAGAGGAGAAAGGAATCGGAGTTGAGAAGCCCTGAAGGCTGAATGACGCCGCACCAAGCCTCAGCGCCGAAGAGGGACACGGCGCCGAACCCAAGGAAGTCAGCGCCATCTTAAACAGCCCAGCACGGCGCCGACAAAGGCCATGGCACATAAGTGGCACAACAGGGCCTGGTGCCTGGGACTAACAACGACAACCCCTACGGCATCAAGAGTTGTAACACAAGCGGTGCTGAGGCGGCACCAACAAGCGCATTGGCATCGAAGACAGCGCCGAGAGACCCATCAATCCTGATGGCACCAGCAAGTACAGGGCTCAAAACTGTGATTTGAAGAAAAAGTAGGAGGAATACCAGGAGATAGAGGCATTGGTGTGGTCCTTGTACCACAGCCATGTGAGAAACACCTGGCCGCATGATCGACTGCGAAAAGGGCAATCACAGCCTAGGAAGGTCCAACCGCCCTACCCGCTCCCCCAAATGGCCCAAAGGTTTCGGAGTGACCGGGCCAGGGAACTGGACTAACCTCTGAGCCCACTGCTCCATGAGAGCAGCCCACTGATGGAACTGCTCATTGGAGGCCCTTTCTATAGGCGGGGAAGGGCTCCGATGTCGAAGAGGTCAGCCACCAGAAACAGAAACCGGTGACTCCAGAGGAGGAGACCGGCACCTGGACCCAACGACCGACTGTCGAGCAAGAGACATACCAGAAGGCGACTGAGTGATGCCTCTCTTTTGGACCCAGGAGCCAAAAAAGCTCTCGAGGCCTAACGGTGCCGAGAGTACGACCATTTTCTTTTATGCTTTCGGGGGGGCCACCCATGCCCTCGAGCATCAGACCATCCGTTGTCAGACCCCGCCTCCAGAGTGGGTGGCGGACCAGCCCCAGCCCGGCTGACCGAACAGCTTTCATATGAAGTCTCCCTACCATCACCTGACCCACTCATGGTCAACTCTGTCAATGTAGGATGAAGACTTCTTTTCTTTAGTAAGTACAATTAAAAGTAAGTGGTACTTATTTCGAGATCCATTACAAAACAAACTGAAAACTATGCTGCTAGTTTGACTCCCGGGGGGTGAGCGGCGTGTCACTGAAGCGCACTCAGCGCGGATACGAAACTGAGGTGGTTGGAGGGTCGACGCCGAGACAGTCACTGCCGCACGCCGCACCTCACGGCTCCCTCTCTGGCACTGGCCCTCTTGCAAAAAAGTTTGCTCCCGCTGGGTCCTAGCACCTCCGGCGTAGATTACATCAGTGTGAAGGAGTGGTGGAGACTTTATATCCAGGAAGATCTGTACCAGTTAAAGCAAAAGGAAGTGGGGAAGGCAGTCAGAATAGCAAAAGCCCAAACTGAGGAAAAGATAGCCAACTCAGTTAAGAAGCGGTATAAAACCTTTTATAAGTACATTAGGGAGCGAAGAAAGATGAAGGAAGGGATAGTGAGGCGTACTAAAGGGAAGGGAGGGTGGGAAGAGGATGACAGTGAAAAAGCAGGGATACTGAATGAATACTTACGAACATACGAAATTTGCCAGCAGATAAAGGCCTAGAGGTCTATCAAGTCTGCTCCGAATGTGCAGCTAGCACCCCTTATTCTGCAGCTGCCCCTCCCTTCCACCCTTCCCCTTCATTAACCTCCCTTGTCCTGTCCCATCCTCGTTTGAAGCAGTCCACTGTTCTACTGCATACCACTTCAGCAGGTAAAGCATTCCACCCAGCCACCACCCTCTCTGTAAAAAAGTCTCCCTCATCTCCCTCCTGAACCTTCCTCGCTCCAGTCTCATATCATGGCCCCTGGTGGCCCTCCCCTCCCTTACTTTGAACAGACCCTCTGTACCCGTCTTGTTTATTCCTTTCATGTATTTAAAGGTTTCAATCATGTCACCCCTCTCTCTCCTCCAGTGAGTACATGTTCAACTCCTTCAACCTCCTCTCGTATGATAAGTCCCCCAGCCCCTTGATCATCTTTGTCGCTCTGTGCTGCACCATCTCCAGTAACTTAATGTCCCTCTTCAGATACGGACGCCAGTACTGCACACAGTACTCCAGGTGTGGTCTAACTAATGACCTATACAGTGGTAGAATCACCTCCTCCCTCCTCGAGGATATACCCCTCGCAATACAACCCAGCATTTTGTTGGCCTTTGCAGCTGCCTTCCTACATTGTGCCGAGTTGTTCATTGACCCTGTAATGAGCACACCCAGATCCTCCTTCTCCTCTGTCTGGGCTAGCTGCACTCCCCCTAGCTGGTAACTCCTCCTTGGGTTCTTCATCCCAAAATGCAGCACCTTGCACTTTTTGGCATTAAAGCCCAGTTGCCAGGTGTCTGACCAGGTTTCAAGCTTTGTCAGATCATCCTGCAACCCCTGCCATCCCCCTAGGTCATCCATCACCGCGCCTACCTTGGTATCATCAGCAAACAGACTGATCTTGCTCTTGATGTCCCATGATATGTCTGCAATGAATATCCCAAACAACACTGGTCCCAACACTGAGCCCTGAGGAACACTGCTCGTCACTGCCCTTGGGTGTGAGGCTCCCCACCCACCACCACCTCTGCTGCCTTCCCTGCAGCCAGTTTCCCACCCATCTCACCAGCTTTGCACCGCCTGTGCCTACTAACTTCCTTCTCCCCTTCCATGGGCACTGAGTCAATGCCTTACTGAAGTCCAGATACAGGACACATCCACTGCATGGCCCCTGTCCAGTTGCCTAGTTACCCAGTCATAGAACTCGACCAGGTTGGTTTGGCAGGATCTGCCACTGATGAAGCCATGCTGTCTGCTGTCCTCTAGTCCTTTGGCCTCTAGGAGGGTCACCCTCTCCTTCGGATAGTCTCATTAGCTTACCCACGATGGATGTAGGGCTCACTGGTCTGTAGTTCCCCGGTTCATCCTTGGGGCCACTCTTGTGGAGGCACCACATGAGCCATCCTCCAGTCCGAGGTACACACCCTGAATGTAGTGAGGCATTAAATAGGTCTGCTAAAGGTCCTGCAAGGACCTCTGCCAGTTCTTTCAGTACCCTGGGGTGGATGCCATCAGGGCCTGGCGCTTGTCCACCCTCAGTGCCTTCAAACCCTCTTGAACTCTGCTCTCCATGATTTCCCATCTGTCACCACTTCCCGCTTCTGCCATTTCTCCCACCTTGGGTGTCACCCCTTCTTCTCTTTAGTAAATACTGAGCAGAGTACTCATTTAGTGCTTCTGCCTTATCGCACCCTGCTTCCACCCAACCCCCCTCCTTCCTAATCCTTACTATGTGGTCCTTACAGCTCCTTTTTTCCCTGATGTACTTAAAGAAGTCCTTCTCCCCCTTCTTAATGCCTTGTGCCAGCCTGAGTTCCGTAGATGCTTTGGCTTCCCTTACTGCCCTTGTCACCTCCTTCGAATCTGTCAAGTACTCCTCCCTGTCCTCCCCCCTCCCTGTTTTCCTTACCTTTTCCATGACCTCCTTGCTCAACCAGATCAGTTTCTTAGCCCTAGCCTTCTTGCTCTGGCCTTTGCAGCAGGTTTTGGTTGCCTACACTATCCCCAGCTTTATGAGCTCCCACCTCTGGTTAGTGTCCATACTAGATTGAATTCTGGCCAGGTACCCTTTTACCACTTCCCCCAACCTCCCAAAGTCGGCCCTCCTGAAGTCCAGCACTACTGTGCCAGATTCCACTCCTTCCTTGCTCATATCCAATGTGAGCCATACTGAGTGGTGGTCACTCCCTGACAGCGGTTCCTCCACTGTAAGTTCTCTTACAAAGTCCCCATTTGCCAGCACAAGGTCAAGGGTATTTCCTAACCGTGATGGTTCACTGACCATTTGCAGCAGGAAGCTGTCCTGGAAAGCATCCAGCAGTACCTGCTCCCTTCTGTTCCTGGTTGTTGGGGTGCTCCAGTCCACTCCTGGCATGTTGAAGTCCCCCACAATCACCACACTACCCTTCTCGCAGGTCCTCCTGATCTGTCCCGCTAGTTCCCTGTCTAACTCCTCCACCTGAGATGGTAGCCTGTACACCACTCCCATTCTAAGAATCCTATTCTTGGAATCCTGGATTTGCATCCAAAGTGACTCCGTACTACCCTCCTCCCCTTCCTCCCTTACACACTTCAGTCCTTCCTTCACATATAGTGCCACCCCCCCCCCTTCCCAATCACCCTGTCCCTACGAAATAACCTGTACCCTGGTACAGACAGGTCCCAGTCATTGTATTGGGTGGCCCATGTTTCCGTGATGGCTGCAATGTCCACCTCTCCCTCTGCCATGAGAACCTGTAACTCTGCAGTTTTCCTCCCAAGGCTCCTAGCATTAAGGGTAACCACCTTCCACCCTTTTCCCCCTCCCATCCTGCCCTCCTTCCCTAGCATCACCAACAGTACTTGCCATTTGTCCTTTGTCACTGTTATGGGGGGTAAGCTCATATGGTTTCCCAACCTGTGGTCTCTGCATACCTCTTCCCCAACTGCCACCCCCCACTTCTAGTTTAAATTCCCAACTTCCTCTATGTACTCCTCCATCCTCTGTTTCAACACTTTCTTTCCCTCCTCACTCAAGTGTAGTCTGTCCTTGGCATAGAGACTACTGTCCTCCCAGGTCCCTCCCACCCCCCAACAGCCCATACCCTTTAGCACAACACCAGGTTCTTAGCCATCCATTAAATTCCTCTATTCTCAGCTTTCTTGTTGTGCTTGCCTTTGGCACCGGAAGTATCTCTGAAAAAGTTACTGATCTTCCTGCCCCCTCACATAATTGTGCTAGTTCCTCAAACCTCCTCTGGACTGTATCTACTGTCCTGTCAGCCAGGTCGTTTGTCCCAAGATGTATAATTAAATAAGGCTTGTCCCTAACCCTTCTAGCATATTTCAGAACAGATTGTCCCACCCTTTCCGATGTCATTCTTGGCATGGCCTCCACCCAAATGCGACTATGCCTCTCCCCCTTGCTACCCCACCTAACTCCTCTTAGTATTGAGTCCCCCAGCACTAAGACTCCACCCCTCTTATTCCCTGCTTGCTTCCATTCATCTCCCTCTCTCATTTCCAGCTCCTCTTCTTCCTCCTGCACATTATTTCCCCCTTTTACCCCTGTTGCAATTCTCCCAGCAGAACTTCCCCCCGCTCCAGTTTGGTCCAGCCATTTATCAATTACTCCTCTAATTTCATCATTTCCCTCCTCCACCTTCTTCCTCTCTAGCAGTGCACAACTATTTTCTGAAGGCCCTTCACAAATGCCCACTCCCTCTCTCTTCATAGTAACCTGTTCTCTCCTTTCCACTCCATGACTTTTGCCACTTCTTCACCTCCCCTCACAAGTCCCTATCTCCTCCTTCCATTTGTCTTTTGTCAACAGGTTGTAATTCCTGGGAAGAGACAGGGAAAGGTGGACTGCTAGGGACAGCAACAAGGGATACCATGGCTGCCTGGCCCAGTCTGGAGCAATCAGAATCATTTGCATGGTTGTGACCTTATCTTGACTAACACTTTGAACAGGAGGGCGAGGAGGCATACAGAAATTTCCATCCCAGTTCAGAATCAGAGCTTCCAGGAGGACTGAGCCCAAGACTGGTGGTCTGCAACAAAAGAGAGGAAGTTGGTGATTGTCTGGGGCTGCAAAAAGATCTATCTCTGGTATGCCCCATCTCGAGAAAAATCACTTTCAAAACTAAAGCATCTAGGGCCCATTCATGATGGCCCTGGGATATTCTGCTCAGTGCATCTGCTAGGACATTGTCCTTCCCTGGGAGGTGAACTGCTATCAGACAGGTTTGCAGGGAATAGGCCAGGGACCACAACTTCATTGCTTCTGTGCACAAGACCGTAGACCGAGTGCCTCCCTGCTTGCTGATGTACCATATGGTGGTGGTGGTGTCTGTTCTGACCCGGACCACCTTGTTCTGTACAGATTTGGAAAAAGCTTGCAGTGCCAGAAACACTGCCCTGAGTTCCAAGAGATTGATGTGAAGCAGAGATTCCTGAGGTGACCACAGTCCTTGCGTGGTAAGATCCTCCAAATGGGCTCCCCAGCCCAGCAGGGAAGCATCTGTAGTGAGTATCACTGAATGAGACTGAGTGACAAATGGAACTCCTTGTCTCAAATTGTCCTGATCCTGCCACTGTTGCAAGGCTTGGATCAGGGTTCGAGTCACCGGGATTAGCTTGGTTAAGAGAATCCTTTCTTTGGGACCAGTAGGCTCTTAAGTGGAACTGAATGTCCCTCATCTGGAATCTTGCCCCTTGGACCACTGCTGTGGAAGCTGCCATGTGGCCCACGAGCTGAAGGAAATGCCTTGCTGGTCAAGACACCTGAAGGGTGAATGAAGAGGTCAGTTCCATAAGGTTCCTTGCCCTTTCCAGGGGAAGGAAGGCTCTTGCCTTTACTGTATCCAGTTCTGCACCTATGAAGGTGAGGAGCTGTGCTGGTTCGAGAACTGACTTTGGAAGGTTGAGAAGGAATCCTAAGGAAGTGAGCACTTGCTGGGTCACTTGCAGATGTGACTTGACTTGGTCTGGAGACTGACCTACTATGCGCCAGTCGTCCAAGTATGGGAAGATGGAGATCGTTTTCTCCTTGGAAAGCAACTACTACTGCCAGGCACTTTGTGAAACCCTTGGGGCTGATGTTAGGCCAAAGGGCATTGCTCTGAACTGATAGTGGCCTGAAGGCAACTCGAACCTGAGGTACTTTCTGGGGGAGCACCTGATGGGAATGTGAAAGTAGGCATCTTTGAGGTCCAGGGAGGCTAGCCAGTCCCCTGGCCTTAGAGAGGGAAGGATAATTTCCAGAGTTACCATTTTGAACTTTGGCTTCAAAAGGTGTTTGTTCAGTGTTCAGATATCTTAGGTCCAGGATGGGCCACCATTCTCCTGTCTTTTTGGGGGTTAGGAAGTACCTGGAGTACAATCCTTTGCCCTTGTGTAGGGTGGGAACCCTCTCTATAGCTCTGAGAGCTAGAAGAGAAGAAACCTCTGCCTCTAGGGCAAGGGTCTCAGAGATTTGCAGGTGGAAACGATCTGGTTCTCATCCTGGGGAATTTTTTGAAGCTGAGAACCAGTCCCTGGCTTACTACTCCCAGGAACCACTTGTCTGATGTAAGAGACATCCAGTCCTGGACAAAGTAAGCCAGCCTGCCCCTACTGGTATGGGAGAATCAGCCCGGCAGACCCATCAGGGTGTCTGCTTGGCAGGGGCTTTAGGCTGAGGGGTGGATGCAGGCCTGCTCATCCCCTTCTGCCTCTCCCTCTAAAGAACCCCCTCTGTGAAAAGGAAGAAGAGGTGGCCTGAGCTTGGTAAAAAGGCCTTTGAAAAGGCCTGCCCCTGGACTTCTGCCTTTGAGGAGTTGCTTGCCTTTCTTTGGCCTGAGCACTCCTGTAAGTGGTCCTGTACTCATCCATCTTTTTCATGTAGTTCTCTGTCTGCTCCCCAAACAGAGAATTACCAATTACAGGGAAATCCATGGCCTTAGCCTGGGTATCCTGTGAAAGGCTAGTACATCTGAGCCAAGCCATCCTCCGAAGAGCCACAGATGTAGCCATGACTCCTGATGAAACATCATTGGAGTCCACAGCAGCATGAAACTGTACTTTCGATGCCTCAATCCCATCTGCAGCCACCTGCTCCAGCTCCTTGGCAAGCTGGTCAGGGGCCTGTTTAGCCAGAGCCAGCATGGTGTCCCACCTGGATTTCTGGTATCTGGCTGTATAGGCCAGATAGTTAGCCTGCCTGAGTCCCAAAGATGCTGCCATGTATTGTTTCTTAGCCATGGCATCAATCTTCCTGGAGTCCTTGTCTTGGGGGGTGTGATGCCAAGGGAATATTTGCCTTATCACAGGCAGCAGCCTGCACGACCCCAACATGGCTGCATTGCTGGAAAAGGAACTCAGTGTCTGAGCCTGAGAGAGTGTACCTCTTGTCCATTCGTCTGTCCACAGGAGAATTAGGAGACTTAAGAATTTTATGTATCTGTTTCCCAAAGGATCTGTGGAGGGGAACAGACAGTCTCCTGGACTCTGGGATGTCCATCATCTCAACATAATCAGGCTCTTCCTGATCCTCTACTGCTTCCTCCACAGGAAGCTGGAGGGTCTCAGACACTTTTTTTGTAAAACATATAGTGTGAAGGGGATTCAGAAAGCCTAGGAGGAGAAACACCTGAAGGTCTGTCTGGGGAGATGTCCGGGTCAATAGCCACATCCAGACTTTCATAATCACCGTAATCATCCTCATACTCTCCTTCCTCCTCCTCCGGTTCATAAAATTCCTCCAAAGTATAATTCGGAACCGCGGAAACCGATTGAACCGAGCCCCTGCCAGATGGTGCCGGTTAAGTCGGAACCAAACTAAGCGATTGCACAATCCTTATCGCCTTGGCTACCTCACCGGAGGTCGGAGTATGAATTTCTGGGTCTGAACCGGACGATTTATCTTTTCTCTTTCTTTTTAACGGAACAGACTCCTCAGAATCGGCTCTCCTTTTGCCTGAATAAGTATCGCCCTGGTCATAGGGCACTCCTTCTGGTTCGGTCGGAACCGAACCGGGCTGGCCATCCGGGTCAGCGTACTTCTCAGCTTCCCTTTCCCTCAGTCTACCTAATCTCTTTTCCAGGGCAGATTTGGCAAAATTCTTGCAAATTTGGCAGTCTGAATCGAGGTATTCAAACCCCAGGCAATAAACACAGGTGGTGTGGCGATCAGCCTTGGCAAAGACTTCCCTATACACACTGCAGTGTTGAAACCCAGTGGGCCTGTTTTTTTCTTGGGTTTCTCAGACATGGCCAATTCTATCCAAAAACTTACCCTTTTTTCGGCAATCCACCAGGCAAGACTCCCCTATCGGTTCCTGACCGTGTCATGGGTCTTAGAAAAAAACATAATTAAATCCGTTTTTTTTTTTTTTAAGAACCGATACGGACCAGTTACCACACTCTAAAGTAAGCACAAGCTTTTTTATCTCAAATTGATCGGTTCAGCCGAACCAATCCATAATTTAAAAGTTCCACACAGAAACAAACAAAAAAAATCTATCTAGTACTCACGGTACCACAGACAGAGACTTGAACCGACTAAGCGGTAACAGCAATTTGGTAGAAACTGACTGAAAACCGACACTTCAACCGACTTTTTGAACCGAGCAGCAGGAGAAATCTCCGGAGCGACTGTTCAGTGAGGTGGAGTAAAGAATCTTGACGGTTGCTGTTTAAACAGCAGCAGACAGGGGCTTCAACCGAGCTTGTGGTGAACATTCCATGCTGGCCATGGAAAGTTTAACTCTTTGTTCTCCGGCGCAGTTGAAAGGCAGGACCTAACTGCACATGTCAGAATACAGCAAGACTTCATGTTGTTTGAAGTATACAACAAACACTCCCTTAGCCCCCCCAAAAAACACATTAACCTATATTGTCTTCCTTGGAAAGGCTATATTCCAGCCCTGCAAGGCACCACGTGTTGAGTGTGGGCTATAACAGCCCTTCAGGGTACTCCAATCCCAGCTTCCCAACCTGTAGACTGAGCCTGCAAAAACTGAAGCAACTGCTGATGAAAATGAAAATTACGTACTCACCGTAATTCTTGATCTTCCTAGATATCTTCACCATTCATTACTGATGGGTATTAGCTGGAGGCACCAGACCCCACAGGAGCATATAGCTTTAAGCTTTTTTTCAGGTGGAGGTGCTGGCATCGGAGATGGCACCACCCTCGAGGCCAAAATACTACTTGGCACTCACGGGTTGTCCAGTAACCAACGCCGGCCCACAACCTCCTCAGTTCTGCTTGCTGGAAAGGAAAACAGGCAGAGAGAGAAAAGAGGGAGGGTGGAGTAAAGGAGCCCAAGGGATAGAAAAAGGAAAGGACATAAACTCTAGGCCAACCATAGAAGGAGAGGTAAGGGCTCTAGGGTGTTTCTGGGCTGGGGAGACTCAAATCACTGGACAGCCCAAGAGGTAGAGAAAGAAGATGAATAGAGAGAGATGGGAGGAAGGGAAGGGAAAAAAGAAAGAGAAGAACAGAAGGGAAGGTGAGAGAGAGAGAGGAACTAAGTCCGGACCCTAGAATAGGGAGAACATCCCTATAGGGCAGTAAAGAAGGCTTCCTGTGGACCACGGAGAAAGGTCATGATCCACTCCATGGACTCCAGGAGAGAAGGAGGCCAAGGTCCAGCAGAGAAAGGACCTTAAGGAGCGGCAGAGGAAATAGTCCCAGTAGCACCTAAGTGACAGTGCTATGGGAGTTAGGTGAGAAATGGCCATCTGCCCAGAACAGAGGGACAGAAGTTCTCTGCCATCTTCAGTTTCCAAGTTGCCACTTTTTTTTTTTTATTGGTCAAGTACAGGAAAGGTCTCATTAAAAATTCTTCTCTCCCTTCCTCACTGCACAGGAGTAGGAAAAAAACATATCGGGGCAAGGTCTCCATGGATAAGAAGGCACACCTGGCCTACAGTTATCCTGTACGCCTCAGACCCAGAAGGTGAACCCCTCGGACCTACTGCCACTAGGCAAAAGTGATGGGAGGTGGAAAGAGACACTTCAGCCCTTTAAGAGAAGGGAGCAAGGGCTCAAGGATGGGGGCCCGTGGGGACCTTGTCCTGTGTGGATAACCCAGAGTTGGGATATCGCAAAAAGGAAAAAGAAGGACAGGGCCCTAAAGGGTCCACTACAGGAGAGGACAGGGCATGAGGGCCCCCAGGGCTCCAGAAGCCAGAGGACAAGGACTCAAGGGTGCCAAAAGGCAACCCCTGTGAGCTGCTCAATCAGGTGCACATAGGAGTTTGGCATGATGGAATACCCGATGGTTATCCACCTATAGAGATGGAGGGAAAATACCACGTGCATGCTGGTGTCCCAAGAGGAACAGCCCCCTGTCCAAGATAGCGCGAAGCCCCAGGAGCCCACGAGAAAGAGAGAGAGAGAGAGAGCATCCCTGCTCACCTTCTCCCTAGATGCACTCAGAGCAATGCTTGGAATGTCAGGAGGTGCCAGTGAGTGGTCTGCCAGAGGGAGAAAGCCAATAGGGAGGCAGCACCGCCCAATGGTTTGGCCATGAGGGGACGGTGGGTGGGAAGCAGTAATGAATGCTGAAGATATCTTGGAAGATCAAGAACTACGGTGAGTACGTCATTTTCATATTTTCCCCAGATTAATCGTCACCATTTATTACTGGTGGGTGTGTACCAAGCACCACATAAGTGGCGCTGGCACCTCCCTTAGGGCAGAAGTTTCCCTCAGCCTCCTGTGGGGAGAACAGAGAGGAAGGGGCTCCTTACAGGCCTGGTAAGGCAAGGCAGAAACTCCCAATTCCTGGGAGATGGAAGGTGCCCCACTAACTCGCACTTCACCCTGCAGGAGAAGAAATGGGCCCCCTTGAAAGGAGAGGCAATCACCCTACGCCGGGCCACGGGTTCAAGCCTTGAAGCCACGCTGTCCGCCTGATACAGACTGCGGTTCCTGCCAGTGTGGAAGCTACCTCACTGGCGCTGTAAGATGCCCTTGCTTGGTGTCTCCCTAGTTCCAGACCACAGACAGAAAGACTAATGGCCTACCTGATCACCTCTGAATCAGGCAAGGGATGCCAGGAGTTGGCCCAGCATCTTCCACAGGTGCCTGGCATAGGAAGCCTGGTATGCCTGGTGCACCGAGATGCACAGAAGAAGGCACGCCACTGAGAAGACTCTTCTACCCCAGTAGTCAAACTCAGCCAAGTCAAACTCCTGGGGTGGTCATGCCTTGGGCAATGATGCCCAGAGGGGGTGTCCAGGCACTCCACTCCCGAAGAGGGGTGGGGCATAGCACCTGGAGACCCCAAGGGTGCACAATACTTGTTCTGACAGTTCCTCAGGGTGGAGATGGGGTGGAGGGATGATGCCAGACCCTGTGCGATGCTTCCGTGAAGTGCGTAGGCTATGGAGGGATGACACGGTTGTCAGCACTGAACACCCCTAGGAAAGCACGAGTCACATAGGCAGGATTGTGGCTTACAAACTGGGAGAGATGGAGCTCCTCCAGCATCTCCTACACAAACCGCTGATAGCTGGTGAGATCAGTGTCGGAGGACAGATGAATGGAGGGATCCCCTTCCTCAGAGGAGGGACATAAAGAGGCTGAGGAGCCCAGTTCAGAGATCGGCACAGCTAGCGGTTCGGGTATAAAAATGACTTCATCCTGAGATATCAAGGGAACATAGTCGCCGATGCCCTGAACTGTTCCCAGGTAAAGGGCCCTGTAGGACCAAAGAGTCCTGGGAGAGGGCCCTGTACAGCCAAAGAGGCCGGGGAGAGAAGGAAGAGGCAGAGGAATAGGAGGAGGAGGAGGAGGAAGAGGAGAAGAGCTCTGGCAGACCATAGCAGATCCTCTGCCAGGACTGCAAGAATGAGCAGGGAACCCCTACCTGGGAAGGGGGCTACGTAACTCACCCACCGAAGGACGCCCAACTAGACAGGGGCAGACAGGGTGGTTCCTTGGGGGAGGACCCCCTAGATGGGGCAATCAGAGCTGGTATGGCCCTTGCGAGTGGCCCCTGACCCCACCAACTACAGACGCTATCTGTTCCGGAGAGGAGGGAAGGGCCAGCACTTTGACTCCTCCCAGAGCCACCGACTGCTCTGGAAAAGGGTCTCCATGCCAACCACGACCTCCCCACCCCAACCCCACTTGAGAGAGACCTGCTCCCTCAAGGGGACCCTAGTACTAGTAGTTGGGGGTAGAGAGACAACCACAGCACCAGAAATGGTGCCAAAATCCACCCCAGAACCTGCCCTGGAGCTGGAGTCTGATCCGGCAGCAAGAATGGTGTCGGAATCAGACCCGGTACTGGAGCCGGCATCGGACTTCAACCCAGTACTGCCGTCAGTGACAGAGTTGGCACCGGCAGTGGCGGTGAAGGCCCCAAGGGCAGCCTTAAGAAAGGCGGTAGTAGACTCCATAGTACCGGAGGCCCTAAGGATGAGCAGAGGAGAGGTCCAGGGCTCCAGAGAGCCAGTCAAGATCATCCCAATCCTCCTCCTCCTCCTCTGAAGAGGAGGAGATCGAAGACATCTCCAGAGAAGCTACCCCCTAAACTCTCCCTCTCCTGGCACCATGAACGGTGCCAAAAGGCGACCCAGCACCTCCTTGCCCCAACACAGAGGCGGTGTCAGGAGCCAAAGTGGTGCCAGAAGAGGCTGCAACGGGCTCCACCAGTTGCGCCCAGCGATAGCTGAGATCAGAACACGTGGCGCCATGCCCTTAAGGGGGCAATGGACTGTAAGAAGTGCTCAGCCGACCCCATGCAGCAGGCCAAGTGTCCCATCGACCCCTCGCGCAGGCCTCCCATCCCAGTGAGACTAGGACTGTCAGCGGCCTGGACCCCCTTGGTACATAAAGTACCAAAGGGAGACCAGGGCGTATGGCCCAATAACCTGGCCTTGGCATCCTGAGAACGGCACCACCCTCCAGAGGTGGGAGGTTTTTGACCCACCTTCAACTCGCGCACTTTGAGAACCCGGTGGTCCTTGGAGAAGCAGGCATCACAGTTATCCATATCGTGTGATGGACCCAGGCAAGTAAGACAGAGGTCATGGCGGTCCGTTACAGTGATTGGCTTGCCACAGGGGTACCGATGCATAGGGACAGGCCCCGCCTTGGATTTAGTAGGCAAAGAACCGGACAGGACTGCATGGATAAATTAAAACAAAGAAACAGTACTCGATGCTGCACTGAAAATAAAAAATAAAAAGGAGAAGTGTTACTGGCGGCATCGGCAGGAATGCGGCGTTGAGTAAAAATGGCAGTGGAAGAACAGATGCAACTCAAATTCTTCACACATGGTTTCAGCTCCCATGGAGATCCAACCTAAATGGTTGGAAAAGAAGAACTGATGAGGTTGGAGGGCCGGCGTTGATTACTGGCCCACCTGCGAGCGCCACGTAGTACATTGTCCTCTTGTGTGGCGCGGTCTCAGACGGTGGCCCCTCCTCCTGAAAGAAGTTTAAAGCTATATGCCCCCACGGAGTCTGACGCCTCTGGTTGATACCCACCAGTAATGAATGGTGAAGACTGAGCTAGGGAAAATCTCTTCTTACTGTGCTGCTGCTGCTGACTGTAGTTAGGCTCCCAGAACAGCACTGTAACTGGATCTTATGCAACAAACTGAAAGAAAAAAAATAATAATCTGACAACCAAACTAGCATCATCTCCTGCTGCTGAGTAATGCCCTGAAACATACAATGTTTTTCGAAGGATGCTGTCTATGCACTAAGCTCGTCACCAGCTCCCCAGCATTCCAAGCCACGTTCCTTGAGCTGAAGAGGTCAAGTGGAGACTAGAGTTAACTGGAAAAATATGGCATGCCAATAATAGTAATTATAAAATATACATTATACAATGGGGTAAATCCAGTGTCCCAAATCCTGCATCCTGATTGGCTGGCTGGCACAATTACCACCGTGATAAATCCTCCAGTGTACCCACTGGAAGAAGCGCCAGCCAACCTTATACCGTGCTAATCCGGTCGCTTTCACTTCAAACCAAACTGCCGCGATTTGTCCCGTCGCTGGTTCGCTAAAAACAGCGCAGTAAATTGTTTACAAAATTACCTCCTTTCGAAGTGTAGGCACCTCAGTCAGTTAGAACATAGTTAAAAAACGTTAAAGAAACAACATTCGCCATCGTATAATAAAAATTTATCCCTCCAGGGTGTGGGTACACTGGAGGACTTACCGACTGTTGTGATTTGGTCACTCGGCTGTGCCTGTGACCGAATCACACCAGCCGTGGTAAATCCTCCAGTGTACCCACCCTGAGGACAAATTGTTTAACACGTACAGCACGAAATTAATGGTTGCTCGAGGTGTGATGTTACATAACCCCAAGGGCGAAGCCCGAGGGGTTTAGTAAAGCATCCCAGACCGAGGGCAACCATTAATTTCTAATTTAAGCATACTTTCCCATAGTTTATTATTTATAATTGCTGGACAGCAATTTTTTCCAGCCCTGTGTCTGAATCTCTCACACACACACACACACACACACACACTCTCTCTCTCTCACATATATATACACACACTCTCTCTCTGTCTCACACACACACACACCGTCTGTCTTCCCATTCATCTTTTTTTTTTTTTTGTTTCCTTTTTAACCGTTGCTGGTTTTCTTTTTGTTGTTGTTTTTTTTTTTTTACTTTGGCCAAAGTTCTGTGTTGAAATCGCGATCATCTTACCTCAAGGAGCGAGGTATGAGCCGTTGTTCATGGCAGTTGTCTTCTACGGCTTTCGAATGGCGCGATCAACCAGATATTCACATGACTGTTTTATTTTTGTTTTAA
Source organism: Neoceratodus forsteri (assembly GCA_016271365.2). Classification (NCBI taxonomy): domain Eukaryota; kingdom Metazoa; phylum Chordata; order Ceratodontiformes; family Ceratodontidae; genus Neoceratodus; species Neoceratodus forsteri. The sequence continues at coordinate 149,796,178 of CM028130.1, read as the reverse complement.
AAAAAGACGTTGAGTACTTTCGGTCTGGTGGCTCCTCGCTATGCAGATAAGGAGCCGCCATGTTTGCTCACGAGTGGAAGCCTGCCCAGTAGGACATTAACAGCCAATCAGGGAGTGGCTGTTCTCGATTGACGTGGCATGTGTTTGCTGTTCTAACCCGTGGGTTATAACGGCAAATTACAACTGGCTCAGCCTATAGAAAAAAATTGCTGGCCAGTTATTATAATGTATTTAAATTTGACATTTTAAAACACCCAAATGATTCTGGAGAACATAGTTACCTTATCCTAACAAGGGGAGATGGAAGGGTAGTTTTACAGGCTGTTCTACTCCAGTAGAAGAAAAGATGTTACAACTGGCAGGAGTCCAGTGAGACGAGGAGACTAAGCGGGCTAAGGACTGAAGTCTTTCTGACCTGTCCTCCAGTAAAAAGGCCATTCCCTGTTCGGTGTCCAGAATGGCTCCTATGTACTGCAGTCTGCGGCTGGGCCATGGAGAGGACTTTGGGAGGTTTTAGGTTATACCCAGAGTCCTGAAGAGGGTAAAGGTATCCGCTAGAGTCACGAGCAGCTGGTCCCTTGTGGGAGCTACCAGCACCCAGTCGTTTAGGTAAGGAAAGACGTAGGAACCCTTCCATCTCAGGGTCATAGTCACCACTACTAGGCACTTGGTGAAAATACGAGGAGCAGTGGACAGACCAAAGGGGAAGGCTCGGAACTGACAATGAGCCTCCAGGAAGCAGAATCATAGAAACTACCTGTGGGGCTGAAAGACCTGGATATGTATATAAGCATCTTACATGTCCAAAGAACAAAGCCAATCCCCCTGATGGAGGAGGGGGAGCAGGCCTGGAAGTGTGACCATTCTGAACCGCTTGTACTCCACAAATATGTTCAGCTAACTTAGGTCCAGAATTAGTCGTAGGTCCCCTGTTTTCTTGGGGACTAGGAAAAAGTGCAAGTAGCAGCCCTTTCCCTTCTGTTCTAGAGTAATGGGTTCTATGGCCCCTTTGGACAGCAGAGACTACATCTCATCTCAAATTAGACTGAGATGAGAGGGAAGGTAATGAGAGGACACATGGGACTGCCCGGTGGGACCTCGCTGAATTCCAGAACATGGCCCTGCTCGATTAGTTGTAGTACCCACTGATCTGAAGTGATGCTTCTCCACCGGTAGGGGGAGAAGTGATCCCTTACCGACTTCCCCAGCTGCTCCGCTAGAGGAAGGGGGTCGGGCAAGGAGTCAGGCAGAAGCACTCGGGGTAAGGAGGGGAGGCCGGGGAGTTTTAGAGGTTCTAGGCCCGGAGCCTCCTCTCAGCTGAGAGGTAGTCTTCTGCCCGAAAGTACCCCTGGGCTGTTGACCCTGGGATTGTTGGCCCCTTGAGCGACGAAAGGGCTGAAGCTTATTGGGAGCCAGTTCCAATCTGTACATTCGGTAGACAGACTGGACCACTTTGCCAGAATCCTGGAGTCCCAGGACAATCCTGTCAGCAGGCTCCCTGAAGAACACCGGACCTTGGAATGGGACATCTAAAATTCCCACCTTAAGATCCTGAAGGAAGCTGGATACTCGAAGCCACAAGTAACAGTGCAGAGAGATAACCGTGGCAGCAGCCCAAGCCGAAGTGTCAGTGGTATCGTAAACACACAGCAAAACATGTTTGCCCACATCAGCCCCAGACTGTATGATATCCAGTAATTCCAAAGTCTGAGGAGACTCAGGCTGAGCTTTGGCCAATTCTATGGCCTTTTTCCACAAGGTATTCTGGTACTTCACTATGTGGGCCAAGAAGTTAAGTGAACGTATGCTGCATGTGGCCAAGGAATGCATCTTACGACCCATCGGATCCAGCAGTTTGGACTTCTTGTCCGGGGGCTGGGCAATAAGGTGCCTGGGCTGCGAAGATCACCCATAGGCTGCAGTCAAGACCATGGAATTGGCCCTAGGATGTTCTGCCATGAAAGGCTCATTCTTAGGAGCTTTATGGAGCCTATCAGACCTTTTAGGGATGGCGGAGGCTGAAGAGGGATGCTTCCATGCCAACATGGCAACGTCCTGGTGGAAAGGAACCAAGGGGGGCAGGACAACCAGTTTGGGATCCTGTAACTCCAAGTGTTCGGCCACCCTGTGTCTTTTGGGGTCCAGGCCCCCAGTATCCCAGCCATTGAGTGCCTGGATGTGCTTAATTATGTCCATAAAGGTCAGGTCATTGGGAGGCAATCGAGGCATGTCTTGAGGATGGACCGGGGAGGGTGAAAAGCCATCCTTTGAAGACTCAGTCATAATGGGAGCTTCCACTGTAGCTCCCAGAAATCGAGGACCGGGAAGAGGATCTGTATCGCCAACAGTCATGTGAGCTGTGTCGGCATCTAGAGGAGGAGTGTCTCTTCCTAACCCTTGGGGACCAAGGCTCTCTGGGTTCCGGCTGAGGCGAGGGCATCCTTGGAGGGGTCGACTTCTGAGGCGGCGGAGGAGTAGGAGATACTGGCTGTGGCTCTGCAAGGGGAAGCCTGGGCCCAGTTGGCAGCAAGTCTTTCTTTATGGTGTTCCATCACGAATCAAACAGGACCCCTACTTCCAACAAAGGGATCGGGGGGGGGGCGCCCTGGAGCCTGAGGGGCATTTCCTGATGCATCCGGTATTAAGTTAGAGGGCGGCGCTGGGCCGGACAGCCCAGAGGGGCCTGGTGACGGATTAGTCAGTGTCAGGGTAACCGGTGTCGGACTGACGGGGTGTCTGGTTGCCGGGTTTGTAGGCAGCTGATACCTGGATGCCAGCTTCTCAGGGGTCGAAGGACTGGCCAGTGAAGACCGAGGATCAAGCAACCCGAGGACAGCCGCTTGGTTCAAGGCCGGCAAAGCCAGAGTTCAAGTGGCGGGCGTCCGCTGTACCAGACCAGGGTGCCGGCCAGCATCAGCTGAGGCATCGACTGCCTGGGGGAGCGGACATCGGACTGGTCACACTCTTGGCGTCCAGGAGTGCAGTCTGACTCTGCCATCCAGTCTGATGTGGCCAAACGCCCCAGCCAGGCAGGCAGGCAGCGGGCAAGGACTCTCCGCCCGAAGTAGCAGCACTGGCTGAGCACCCGGGCTTAGGCCCAGTAGGGTGAACATAGGACCTAAGGCACAGGGGAGTAAGGGCCAAGAAAGACCCTTGCCCCGAGGATTCCTCGCCACACATCAGCACCAGGGTGGGGTGGGGGGGTCTAACCAGTGGCAACCCAGAAGGAGAGAGGAAGGCTGGGGGCAGAGTCCAACCTCCGTGGGAAGAGGAACTTGATGTGGTCAGCCAAGGCGGGTACCGAGGACAGCAGCTTGATCAGTAGCTCTCCTTTTCCTTATCCCGGTGAGGATGCGTCCCATGAGAATTCTCACTGTGGTTGCTCGAAGAGGATGATGTCCCTGCAGCTTTCAATGAGCTAGCTGAAGAAGACTCTATGGTGGTCAATTGCTGTTTGAGAAAATAGCTCTTAAGGGCCTTCAGGCAGCGGATCCAAGTCCAGTGGTTGAAACTCCGGCAGTGCTGGCAGGCCTCGATGTCATGGGTAGGGCCCAAGCAAAACATGCTGACCGAATGGTCGTTGGAGTGAGGAATTTGCTTGCCACGGACACACTTGTTCATTCAGCGCTTTGAAGATGAAGAAGATGAGGAAAGAGAGCATGCAGAAACAAAATTTCATTGAAAGGAATACAAAAGAAAAAAGTGCAGATAAATGAAAAAAATGGTAGTCAACAGTGAGCAGAAGGTGTCTGTGGAGCCAATGTGAGCAGGTTGACGGTAGGAAAATAACTAAGGTAGGGCTGGGGGATCGCTCCCCTTTTATACCACAGGTCGATGACAGGGGCGGTCCCCCACTGTATACTGATAGCTAGAAGTTTTCCGCGGGTCGTAGCGCCTGGTGGCCTAGTCCTACCGGTGTTGCCTGCTGCAGGAGCTTCCCTCAAAGTAAGATAAAAAAATATCCCCGTTCCTTGATCCGAGCTTTGCGATGCAATCTCACAGCAAAGTATTAGACCTGATCTGTGTTTCCCTTCCCGAACTGCGGATCTCACAGCCTGCAATTACCTGCAATGATCAATCACCTCCTCGGGCAAAGTATATATGTCTGGTGACCCGAAAGAAGCTGAAGTCCTTTTGGAAAAAATCAAGACAGACTTTAGTCCTCAGGTAAAGCTCTCAGAGGGTGAAGACTATGAAGATTAAGGACTTTCAGACCCTCACCTCTTATTTCTAATTGCGGGACACATTCAGGTACTGGGATTGGGGGAGGCCAGTCCGAGGCTGAGCATGCTATTCTGGTTTTAAATAAAGATGTTTGACTAGGGTATGTTAAAAGTGCACATATTTTTATTTTCTAACAGGTTCTGGACACTTATCAGTTTTGACTGTGCTCATGTTTGAAAGCAAAATAGTGCCAGCTTCCTGGATGTGTAAATTGTCTCCTTCCTAACCCACCTACCCCCTTCTCACTCTCCTATACAGCATGTTTCACTCTTCTGATGAAACTATTTTTGAAGTGCGATAGTTGTAATTCCAAACTTGTCTATTAATAGGCCACCAGTTCTGATTGGAGGGGACGCCTGAAACAAGGTGTATTCTGCTACCTAAACAGTAGTCAAGTTTACCAGCTGCATAAAAGAACTAGTCAAGAGGCAGCAATTAGTAAAGTCAGTCAACTCTTTTCCTGGAACTATGCTGATTAAAAAAGTTACACCAATGACCTCTACTAGCACGTATACTGCTTTGTTTGGATAGTTTATGCCGTTCCTTACACACTGCAGCAACGAGCTAGTACACAGATGAACTATTTTTTATTCGATGCTGATAGTGGACCTAAAGCAGTAATAATACTCATTTGCCAACATCTTTAAACACCAAACCTTCATTTCTAGGTCTGAAGCCTGATGTTAATTCATTGGTCATTTATACTAATATGCTGGCCCATTAGGGCATGTAGAAGAACATTATGTTAAGCTCTATATAAATTAACAAAAACGGTGTGGAATGTATTTGTCCTGAATCCAACTGTAACATATGCAGAACAGTAAGTCTGTGTTTTTCTGCTGAGCATACATTTGTAAGTTTTTCGTATAAAAACTAATAAAGTTAAAAAAAAAAACATGCACAGATCAGAGTCGAGACCTGGGCCAATCACCATATTCAGCGGAAACTGAAGATCTGAGGAAGGAACGCAGGTAGGTTCGAGACCAGCACAGTGCATAGAGCATCCTCTGAAAAACATTGTAAGTTACAGGGTATCATTCATCAGCAAGAGATGATGCACAATTTGACGGGGGGCAGGTTTGAGAGCCATGGCCAACGCTTCCTGTGGGGCAGGAAAAATGGAAGGGCGGAAAAACCATGAAACCACACAGCATGAACACCAACACTCGTGGTCACTGCCCAGCCAACTGCCCTACCATTTTCCTGCATCACAGAACCAACTAGTGGGGATGTCCAAACCCACGGGAGATCACCAGGGAGGGGAGAATGGAATGCGGACTCCCTGGAAAGCAGTCTAAGGATGTGACTGGGAGGACACCAGGCAAAGAAGGGTCACACTGGAGACTGAGGATGAACAAAATATCATGGGGGGAAAAATGGTTCTCACCTATTAGATTGTCAACTTCCAGATTAAACTTTTTGCACTTGAAGTCAGGGTCATAACCATTTCTGTGAAGGACTATCTGAGATACACACTCGTCCACTAGTTTGTAGTATTGAGGCCTAAAAAAAAAAAAGAATATTCATATATATGTCACTGCAATTAGCATACCGGCCTGAAGCAGTGCAATGCAATACACTGTCCTGCTATCAAAGGTCCCATTAAAGTAGTGGGAAACGGCATCCTACAGCATATTACCTTTAAATTGAAAAGGTACGGAGAACTGCACAACTATTTCTCAACAGACAGACATACAGATATGTATATTTATACAGTGTGTTTTGAGATAACTGGCAAAATTAAAAGTGATATGTCTCTGAACATGAAAAGATACAGATAACTTTTCTTGATGCATTATGACAAACTGATATCTTTACTCGTGCCACTATATCACAGTGCAGTCAACAATCAGCCTCAGTAGCACTACTAACCATATTCAAATGCGACTAGCTTTAAACAGAAAAATGATAGCATGGTACTGTGAGCATGAAAGTTGCTCAGCACAAAAATATCTACAAAATGAGTGTTATTTCATTTATAGATACCGTTTAGATTTTTTTATAATCAGCAGAAAAGGAAGTAAATTGCATTTTTTTTTCACTTTTTTGATACACAAATGCGAACAGCTTTGAAACAAAAAATAATACCATGGTACCGTGAGCAAGAAAGTTATTCAGCACAAAAATATCTACAAAATGAGCGTTGTTTCATTTACAGATACTTTTTACATTTTTTTAAACTAATCTTTATTAAAATAGTGTTCAGTTACACAGATTTAATACAGCATCTTATCCATGTAAAAGAAAACACACAGTGTGTTAACAGTAAGGTACAGTATGATACACATGAAAAAAATTACTCACCTTAGTAATTGTGTTTCTTCTAATGGAGTCTTGCTGTATTCTGACAGTATGCAATTAGCTACAGCACTTGAACTGCTCCAGAGATGAAAGAGTTAACTCTATGCTAAGAGCATAGAACGTTGAGCTCGTGCTCTGTTCAAATCTCTGTCGGCTGCACTTTTAAGTGTAACCGTCAGATTCTTACGAGCCAAGACTAAGTACACCTATAGTGTGGAAATCGTTAAAAAAAAAAAAAACTAGCCATAAGGGCAACCAAAAGTTCTGGAATCCCAAAGACTCAAGTCGAGAACCCAAAAACTCACGTAGTGAACTTAACATAACTTTATAAATAACAAACAATAGAGCCACTATGCACAGCTCCTCCCAAAGGAGAGGGAGCCAATGCACTTCTGGGGTGCAGCACTGTACCTGCCAGCCCACTTCCCAAAAAACAGGTTCTGAGAGGGGAGGCAGGGAGGAGGTCAGAATACAGCAAGACACCATTAGAAGAAACACAATTACTAAGGTGAGTAATTTTTTTCTTCAAACAACATGAAGTCTTGCTGTATTCTGACAGTATGCAGACTACCAAGCAGTACCTCCCAGGAGGAGGGTACAGAACCGACTTAGGAAATAGGCTCTGCAGCACTGCAGTAACAGACCTAGCATCACTCCTAGCCTGATGTCCAGAGAGTAGTGCTTGGTAAAAGTATGAACTGTTTTCCAGGTGGCTGCTTTACAGATCTCTAAGAGGAGTATATCTCTGGCCGCAGCCAGAGAAGCAGCTATACCTCTGGTAGAATCAGCCCTCATGCCTGAAGGGGGTATTTTGCCTTGCTTGCCACAGCAGAATTGTACACAGTAAACAATCTACCTTGCAATAGTTTGGTAGCAGGTCTACTTTCTCCCACTTCACCATAAGTGAGGAACAGTTGGGAAGAGCCAGATCTAAAATCCTTAGTACATTCCAAGTAGTAGCTAAGGGCTCTTTTAACGTCCAGGCTATGCAATCTCCTTTCCCCTGAAGAGGAATGATCAGTGAAAAAGACAGGAAGGGACATGGACTGGTTCAGACAAAAATCTGACACCACTTTGGGTAAGAACCTCCTACTGGTTTGAAGGACCACCTTATTTCTATGGAATGAAATGAAGTCAGGCTCCACTGACAGAGCTTGCAGTTCACTGATCCATCTGGCAGAGGTAATAGCTACCAAAAATACAGCTTTCCAAGTCAAGTACTTAAGGTCTGCAGAGGCCAAAGGCTCAAAGGGTGGTTGCGTAAGTTGAGCAATGCAAACACTGAGATCCCAAGCAGGAACAGGTTCCTTAAAGGGAGGATTAGTATGAAGTAGCCCCTTAAAAAATTTACAGAACACTGGGTAAGAAGCCAGAGAAGAAGGCTTCCCCACTGATAAAAAATGCAGAAACAGCAGATAGATGCACCTTGAGGGTTGCTGGTCTGAGGCCAAGGCTACTGAGATGAGCCACACAGTCCAGAACCGCAGACAAGTCAGCAGAGTCTGGTGATATCCATTTACTACAACACTAAATACCAAACCTTTTCCATTTGGAGTTGTAGGTTTTTCTAGAGGCAGGTTTACGAGAAGCCTTGAGGATGTCCAGAACCCCGAGACAGATTCATATTTGCATATTCTAGCTCTTCAAGAGCCAAGCTTTGAGATTGAGAGACTGAAGAGTGGGATACCAAATTCTCCGGAGAGGAAGTTAACAGATTGTGATTTCTGGGGAGAGTCAATGGAAGATGGACCGCCGGAGACAGCAAGAGAGGATACCAAGACTGCCTGGCCCAGTTTGGAGCAATCAGGATCACTTTGCAAGACTGTGACCTTATCTTGACCACAACTCTGAACAATAGAGGAAAGGAGGGGAAGGCATACAGAAATGTCCCCGACCAATCCAACAGTAGAGCATACAAGGGGACTGAGCCCAATACTGGGGGTCTGCAACAAAAGAGAGGAAGCTGGTGATTGTCTGGGGCTGCAAAGAGGTCTATCTGAGAACTGCCCCATCTTAGAAATATCACTTTTAGCACTAGAGGATCCAGGGACCATTCGTGATGTCCCTGAGAAATCCTGCTCAAAGCATCTGCCAAAACATTGTCCTTCCCTGAATGGTGGACTGCTACCAGGGATGTCTGTAGAGAATAAGCCAGAGACCAGACTTTCATGGCTTCTGTGCACAGGTCGTTGACCGACTGCCTCCCTGCTTGTTGATGTATCACATGGTGGTGGTGGTGTCTGTCCTCACCTGAACCACCTTATTTTGTACTGAATTTGCGAAAGCCTGTAAGGCTAAGTATACTGCCCTGAGTTCTAGAAGGTTGATATGGAGAAGAGACTCCTGAGGGGACCACACTCCTTGTGCTGTGAGGAATCCCAAGTGAGTTCCCCATCCCAAGAGAGAAGCATCTGGGGTCAGAACCACAGAATGAGTCTGAGAGATGAATAGGACTCCTTGTCTGAGGTTGTTCTGATCCAACCACCACTGGAGGGCATGGATCAAGGTCTGAGTCACTGGAATCAGTTTGGTGAGAGGGTCTTTTTTTCTGGGACCAAAAAGCCCTCAAGTGAAACTGGATGTACCCCATCTGAAACCTGGCCCCTGGAACCACTGCAGTGGCAGCTGCCATGTGGCCCAGAAGTTGGAGAAAATGCCTTGCAGGCGAGAAACCAGGAGACGAAATGAGGAAGCTAGATCTGTAAGGGCCTTTAACCTTGACAAGGGAAGAAAGGCTTTTGTCTGGAGAGTGTCCAACTCCACCCCTATGACGGTGAGGAGCTGCACTGGTTCGAGAACAGACTTTGGAAGATTGAGGAGGAATCCCAGGGAAGTGAGCACTTGTTGGAGCACTTGTAGATTTGACTTGACTTGGTCTGGAGACTGCCCTACAATGAGCCAGATGTTCTCCTCCTTAAAAAGGCTACTGCTAGGCATTTTGTAAAGACCCTTGGTGCTGATGTTAGCCCGAAAGGCATTGCCCTGAATTGATAATGGCCTGAGGGCAGTTCGAATCTGACATACTTTCTGTGGGAGCACCTGATGGGAATGTGAAAGTAGGCACCCTTGAAGTCCAGGGAAGCTAACCAATCCCCTGGCCTTGAGAGAGGGAAGAATTATTCCCAGAGTCACCATTTTGAACTTTGGCTTTAGTAAATGCTTGTTTAATTATCTTAGGTCTAGGATGGGCCGCCACTCCCCTGTCTTTTTTGGGGTAAGGAAGTATCTGGAGTACAAACCCTTGCCCCTGAGGGATGTAGGAACTCTCTCTATGGCTCTGAGAGCCAACAGAGAGGAAACCTCTGCCTCTAGGGCAATGGTTTCGGAGATGTTTGCAGGTGGAGAAAACCTGACCTCCAGCTTTTTGAAACTGAGGGCCAGTCCCTGGCTTACTACTTCCAGGACCCACTTGTCTGAGGTAACAGGCTTCCAGGCCTGGAAGTAGTAAGCCAGCCTGCCTCCTACAGGGACTGGGGAGTCGATCCGGGCCGACACATCAGGGTGTCTGCTTGGCAGAAGTCCTAGGCTGAGAGGTGGATGCAGCCCTGCTCATCCCCCTCTTGCCTCTCCCTCTAAAGAACCCCCTCTGAGAAAAAGAAGAGGAGGCCTGTGCCTGGTAGAAAGGCCTGCGAAAAGGCCTACCCCTGCCCCAAGCCTGCTGCTTCTGAGGCGTTGACTGCCTTTCCTTGCCTTGTGCACTCCTACAGGTGGTCCTGTACTAATCCATCTTTTTCATGTAGTTCTCTGTCTGCTCTCCAAACAGAGAATTACCTTCAACAAGGAAATCCATGGTCTTAGCCTGGGTATCCTGCAAGAGGCTAGTACATCTGAGACAAGCCATCCTCTGAAGAGCCACAGATGTAGCCATGACTCGTGATGAAACATCACTGGAGTCCACAGCAGCATGAAACTGAACCTTAGATGCCTCTATCCCATCAGCAGCCACCTCCTCCAGCTCATTGGCTAGCTGGGGGAAAGCCTGCTTAACCAGATCCAAAACAGACTCCCACTTGGACTTTTGGTATCTAGCTGCATAGGCCATGTAGTTGGCCTGTCTGAGTCCCACAGAAGATGCCAGGTACTGCTTCTTAGCCATGGCATCTATCTTCCTGGAGTCCTTATCCGGGGTGGGTGGGGGTGAAGCCAAGGGTATGCTAGCCTTGTCACAGGCTGCAGCCTGCACTACCCCAACATGGCTGCAATGCTGGTACAGGAACTCCGTAGCAGAGACTGACAGTATGTACCTCCTGTCCATTCGTTTGCCCACTGGAGGCAATGAATTTGGAGGTTTTTAGAAGTTTGTGAGTCTCTTTCCCAAAAGATTTGTCTAAAGGAACAAACAGTCTCTTGGACTCTAGGATGTCCATCATTTCTACAAAATCAGGCTCTTCTTGCTCCTCCACAGCTTCATCCACAGGGAGCTGGAGGGCATCAGCCACTTTCCTGTAAAACATAAAGTGGTAAGGGGACTCTGAAAGCCTGGGGAGACTCCTGAAGGTCTGTGTGGGGAGCTGTCCGGTTCAATGGGCATCCAGACCTTCCCCACCGTCCTCATCCTCATCAAACTCTTCTTCCCCATCCCATTCCGGCTCATAATATATCTTCCAAAGAATAATCGGAAACCGGGGGAACCAACCGAACCGCACACCTACTGAGAGGTGCTGGATCGGTCAGGAACTGAACGGAGTGATTCCACAATACTGATCACCCTGGCAATTTCCTCGGCAGTTGGATGGTGGGGATCTGAATCCAAACCGTCCGACTTTTTCTTCTTCTTTTTTGAAGGAACCGACCACTCAGGGTCGGATCTCCTCTTGCCCGAGGAAGTCTGGCCCTGCTCAGAGGGCACTCCCTCAGGTTCAGTCAGAACTGAACTGGGCAGGCCATCCGGATCAGCGGACTTCTTGGCCTCTTTCTCCCTAAGCCTGCCCAACCTTTTTTCTAGGGTGGTCTTATGGAAATTTCAGCATATTTGGCAGTCTGAATCGAGGTGATCAAACCCCAGACAGTAAACACAGGCGGTGTGGGGGTCAGCCTTAGCGAAGCTGAAAGTGCTGAAACCCAGTGGGCCCGGTTTTTCTTTTGGGTTTCTCAGACATGGCCACAGTAAAACAGAAAATTTACCCTTTACACGGCTTCAGGCCAGGTAATACAGACTTGACGGTTCCTAACCGTGTCACGGGTATTTGAAAAAAATGTAAAACACGTTCTTTTTTGGAACCGATAAGCACCGAAATCACCAAAGAAATCCAAAGAGTGATCGGTTCAGCCAAACCAACCGTAACAATTCTACGTTTTACAATTTCCAGAGAATTTACTACAGTCCACTGTAGTAGCAGCCACAGACACTGCCAGCTATTTCCCAAAATTTCTGTGATATTTCCAGAACTATCTATTACTTTCTGAATTTCCACAGTAGGGGCAGCAGAGAGAAACTCTTCAGAAATGTCGTGAAATATCTGGAAATAGCTGGCAATGTCTGTGGCTACCACTGTACCTCTACTACTTACTGTACCACAGACAGGGATCTGAACCGAGGAAAAAATATAACATTTTCGGACTAAACAGAAGACTTTCACTAACGCAAACCGAAAGCGACAGGAGAAACTCCGGAGCGACTGTTCAGTTAGGCGGAGTAAAGAATCTAACGGTTACATTTGAAAGTGCAGCAGACAAAGGTTTGAACCGTGCACGAGCTCAACGTTGTATGTTCTTAGCACAGAGTTAACTCATTCATTTCCGGAGCAGTTCAAGTGCTGGGACTAACTGCATACTGTCAGAATACAGCAGGACTTCATGTTGTTTGAAATACGTTTTTCTTAAGACCAAAAAATTGGTATTCAAACACCTGTGTGCTTTAAATTCATGGGAGTTTTTATTCCTCTGTCATGCCCTGTATGTTTACTAAACTGTTAACCAGGTAGTAAAAACAGCAGAAAATTCAATTTTTTTCACTCTTTCAACAAATGCACCCCAAAAAAGCAAAAACGAAAGAACTGTACGTCAAACTTTTTCATTATGTCCTGGCCATAAGGTAAAGCTGTGGGGCTGAGTGAGTAAAAAGAAGTAGTGGTATATCTTGGAAACCATTCTCAAACAAGTACTGTAACTGTAAATGAAGACAAAAAATGTAAATTACATACCTACCGTAATTCTTGATCTTCTTGGACAAACACTCCATGACTCATTCACACTGATGGGAATATGCTGGAGGTGCTAGGACCCAGAGGGACCCAAAAATCTTCAGGAGGGCAGGCGCCGAGGTAGGGCCACGAGGAAGTGGCACCGTGAGCTCGGCTCGCATCGTATAGGCTACCTCGGCATCGACCCTCCAACTGCCTCACTACCTTTTTTATTGAGGAGGTGCAGCATAAACTAACCTAGTGAAAACTAACCTATTGCCAGACATAGGATAGACCGAATGACCAGTGTAAGAAGGGTCAACAAAACAGAGTCTTCACAGCCCAGCCATCGAGGGAGTGAAGATCACAAACACATAAGTGAGCTCAGGGGACGGCAGGTGGGTGTGTGAATGAGTGGTGAAGATTTCGTTCAAGAAGATCAAGAATTACGGTAGGTACGTAATTTACATAGTTTATTTTATTTACTGAATACAATGGGAATTAATACCTTTGAGTCAGAGACTCCTTTACAAAGGCCCCACGTCATAGAAAACAATACAGAGCATACAGTGTACAGACACCACAGTATAATAGCAGTGTGGGAAATATCACACCTTACAAATGATACATGGTAAAGTACAACAGGTGGATGTGGTACAGGATAACTACAACAGTCATAGACAATGCAGTACAGTGGTAAAATACAATAAATACAGTAACTACAGGGGCAATCATACAGTACAGTGGTTGATGTAGAGAAGTATTTATGACTGGAATGTGCAAGCAGCGCAGTCCAGTGAGTGTCAGCTAGTCTGAGGCTCAGGTAAGACTGAAACCAGGGACAGGCACTCTAGAAGCAGGAACAAGTGGGTCCACATTGTGATGGCATTTTTTGGTTGTGGGTAGGTCAGATACAGCCACAGGTGGAGTCACCTGTGACATAAAGTCTCCACCACTTATTCACACTGATGGGAGAGTACCAAGCTAAAATAATCCCCCGAGAAGGGTGGCAGGAGAGAGGAGCTCACTTAGGACAGAAGTCCTTTAGGGACTGTCCTGCCAAAGGACTGATGCTGTCTGGCATGGACATCCAAGGCGTAGTTTTTACTTAAAGTGTGCACAGAGCTCCAAGTGCACGTTGCGGATTTCTGCCAGAGATGTCGTAACTGCTCTGGCAGAATGAGTGTATACTCTGCCTTCTAGCTTAACCTGTGCCATGGAGTAGCAGTGGTGGATGCCACTAGCCACATTGAAATACACCTGATAGCAACAGGTTGACCCAGCTGGGACAAGCTGAAGGAGACAAAACAGTTGTTTAGATGTGCAGATTTCCTTAGACCTGTCTAAGTAGAACCGCAAGGCTCTCTTCACATGAAGGGAATGAAGGGTACGCTTTCCCCTCATTCTGGAAGTTCGCAAAGTAGGTAGGAAGGACCAGGGGCTGATCTGGATGGAATTCTGAGACAACCTTGGGAAGAAACCTAAGAACCACCTTGTCTTTGTGAAATACAGTATACGGGGATCTGTGACCAAAGCATGTATTTCCGACACTCTGCGAGCGGAAGTGATGGCTACAAGGAAGGCCATCTTCTAAGTCAGGAAATTCAGATCACAAGTAGCTAGAGGCTCGAAGGGTTTACGAGTGATCATGCCTAGCACAAAGTTAGTGTCCCAGGCCACTACTGGTCGCCTGGCCGGTGGCCTAGTATGCAGAATGCCTTTAAGAACTCTCTTAACAACAGGAAGTTGAGCCAGAGACATGGAATGTACAGGCTCATGATACACTAAGATTGCACAGAGGTGAACCTTAACAGTCAAGTATTGCAGGCCTGTGTTCGAGAGGTCTAGAAGATACTCTAGGACCTTGCTTGGTGGGCAGGAAAAATAATTTAATGAGGATTCTGCACACCAGATGGAGAACCGTTTCCACTTAGCCAGGTAAGCCTTTCGAGTAGCAGGTTTGCGTGCAGACAACAGAATATCTGAGACCCTACGTGAAACATTAAACTGTTCACCTCTATCTCTTCAGGAGCCGGGCATGAAGGTGAAGGGACTTCAGGCTGGGATGGACCACAGGGCCCTGGGTCAGCAGGTTCATACGAAGTAGAAGCTGTCTCAGTGAAGTTTCCCACAATCTGCTGATTAACGGAAACCAGATCTGACGAGGCCAGTATGGGGTGATGAGGATCACCCTGCCCCCGTGCCTCTAGTTTGAGCAGCACCCTCTGAACTAGGGGAAGAGGAGGAAATGCATACAGAAAGCATCTTATCCACCATAGTCTGAATCCATCCTGACAAAAAAACGCCAGGTCCTGGATTTCTGGAGCAGAAGAGAGGCAGTTTTGCGTTGAGTGGGGAACGCAAAAAGGTTCAGGTCTGGAGTTCCCCATTCCTCGAAAAAGTGATAGCACGACACTTGTATTGAGAGACCACTCATGAAGATCTGTCTCCACTCTCCTGAGACGATCTGCCAGGTCGTTCTGGATTCCTGGTAAGAGGACCGAATGGATCAGAGCTTTGTACTTTAGGCACCGTTCCCACACTTTCATCGCTTCCCTGCATAAGGGGTAAGAGTGTGCTCCACCCTGCTTGTTGATGTAGTACATCACTGCCTTGTTGTTTGTTTGAAGGAGAATGGTCTTGTGACAGAGTATGTCCTTCAAGGTCCGGACTGCATAAAAGACGTCTCTCATTTCCAGAACATTTATGTGAAGTTGAGATTTGTCCGGACTCTAATGACCCTGGGTGTGGAGTTTCTGGCAATGAGCTCCCCATCCCAGCAGGGATGCATCTATGGTGATGGAGATCTGGGGATCTAGAGGGGCCAAGTGATAACCTTCCCAAAGGTTGCCCTCCTGAGTCCACCAGGTGAGCAACCATTTCGGCGGTTCTGTTACCTTGATGCGAAAGGACTGTAGGCGTGTAGTCGGTGACCACAGTGCTGAGCATCCACTGAATAGTTCTCATGTGAAGGCAAGCCAGAGGCACAGTGAACAGTGAAGATGCCATTAGACCCAGCATTCACTACATTGAGAGAGCTCACACCAAGCTGTTTTCTCTGATGAAGCAGGCCATCTGGAGGATGTCGCTCCTTCAGTCCTCCGGAAGAGAGGCTTTCGCGTTGGAGGTATTCAGAAGGGCTCCTATGAAGAGAAGCCGCTGGGAGGGCTGTAGCAGTGACTTTCCCAAGTTTAGCAGGACTTCCATGGACGTGAGGAAGTCTGAAGCCGTAGCTACAGCTTCTTGAGTCTCTTGTCTGGAGGGGCTTGTGAGAAGCCAATCACCCAGATACAGGAATGACCAATAGTGGCCTGGGACATTAACTTTGTGCTAGATATGATCACTCGTAAACCCTTCGAGCCTCTAGTTACTTGTGATCTGAAATTCCTGACTTTTATTTTTTATATTTTTAAGAATCAGTTTACAACCTTTGAGCCAGAGGCTCGTTTCCAAAGGTACTTCGTCACATAAAGACATACATTGCGTTTCGGTTACATAGCAAAGATTTGCAAAAAATCAATAGGCATTCACCAGAGGTGCCACGTCACATAGTGGTCAGACAAATACAATTGGGTACAGGGTACATGTAATTGATAACAGGTATTACACAAGTCGGTATCAAGTGAGCATTCTGGTAGATAAACATTGAAAACAGCTGGCACTGGCCAGGTTAAACCTAGGCATGGTGTACAGGGAAGTGGTGGAGGGATGGTTGGTGAGAGCTGCCTGGGGGCATTGTCAAGAGAAAAGAGGTGGAGGCTATGTTCAGAGACAGGAGCAGTTACGAGTGCTGAAGATGTGGTTCAGGTGCGGTTTGAATGTGGAGATGGTGATGGCATTGGTGATGGTGGCAGGGAGAGAGTTAAACCAGGCTGGGGCTCTATAGCTGAAGGACCTCTGGCCACGGCTGGTTCTCGCTCTGGGGACCTTTAGAGTGGTCTTGTAGGAAGACTGTGTTGCAATGGTGGGAGGGCTCTGGTGGATGGATGCCATCTACTCGGGGAGCCGGTAGGGTTTTGGTGAGGAGACAGGTCTGGTATCGGAGCCGTTCATCCAGGGTAAGCAGGTTAGCATCGACATATAGCTGACAGGTGTGTGTGAGCTCAGGGCACCAGTAATCAATCTGCATACTTTATTCAGGGTTAGGTGAATTTTGTTGAGTGCAGTGGTGTCGGCAGCACAGATACTGGTAGACCATAGTCTACAAAGGGACAGAATGGACGATGTAACAGCTAGCGGAGAGCATTTGTGGAAGGCAGGTTTATGCGGAATAGGATGCCAAGCCTGTGTTGGTGGCGGATGTTAGGCGCGATGTGGTTGTGAAATGTGAGGGCTGAATCGAAGGTAACCCCAAGGCATTTGTAGGAGCAGACTTGTTCCAGTGGTTGGTTGGTGCTTGGAAGGATATAGAGTGGGTGGTTGCTAGCTTTGTTTCAGGGGTGTGAAAAGAGCATAGTTTTGGTTTTCTTAAGATTGATGACGAGTCTGCGCTCCTTAAACCAAGCCTCGGCACTGTTGAAAGACTGCTGTAGGGAGTCCTGTAGGGGAGATGGGATTACGGTGGGTGGCAAAAGGACAGCGCGTCTGCATACAAGCAGAATTTTGCCAGAGCATGCACTGGGCAGGGTGTTCAGATACAGCGAGAAGAGAAGGGGCCCAGGATGGAGCCTTGGGGACCCCAGAGAGAATGGGATGGTAATATGAGAGTGCTATTAATCTTGACACACTGGGATCGAGTCAAGATAGCTAGCACACCATGCCAGGGGCCAGCCGAGAGACCAGTGAGGCAGAGTGCATTCAGCAGCAGTGGATGGGAGACAGTGTCGAAAGCCTTTGAGAGGTCAATGAACACTGCACCAGCTAGGAGCTGGTATCAAGGAGGAGTGTAGGAAGTTGGAGAATTAATAAGGGCAGTGCTGGTACTGTGACCCATACGGAGCTCATGTTGCTCTGGGCATAAGATGTTATGCTTAGCCAGATAATCAGTGATTTGAATGGCCACCACTTTCTCCAGGGCTTTAGAGAGGGAGGGAGGATGGAGATTGGCGGTAGTTGTTGGCTGATGACCTGTCGCCTCCTTTATGAATAGGTGTGATAATGGCTGTTTTCCAAGCTGTGGGAATTGTCCCAGGCAGAGTGACTGGTTAATTAGGCTTGTGAGAGGTGCAAGGACTTCATCTAGCACCAGCCTGAGGATGCTGGGGTCCAGTCAGTCACTGCCGGGATTGTTGCCATTGAGAGCTTTGATTAGGATGGGTCTGGCTTCCGGGTGAAATCTTCGCAGGAGGAAGCTGGGGTGCTGGAGGACAGGGAGTTTGGCTGGGGAAGGGTCAAAGAAATTACTAGGAGGACTGAGCTAAGGTCAGTGAAAGTGGTGTTGAACCAGTTAGCTATGGTGGCAGGCTCGGTGGAGGTTGTGCCATTTCTAGTGAGCTGGGATGGGGCAGGGAGGCTTTACCATTGAGTAGCTTAATATTATCCCAGAAGGTCCGGGCTGAGCCCCAGGAGGAGGTAAGGGAGGCCTGGTAATGGTCTGCCTTGGCTTCCTGATGGCCCATGAGCATTTATTTCGGCTGCATTGCATGCTTGCCTATCAGACAGACGACCTGTTTCAGTGGCAAGGTGCCAGAGGTTATCCCAGTTCTAAGTAATTGTAGGAGGGCCGGCCAACCCAGGTGCGCCTGTTTTTGGACCGGGTTTGGTTAAGGGTGCAAAGAGATCACAGGCCATGTTGAAGGTGTGGGTGAAAAGGTGAGAGCAGTATCAATGTTGGTTGCCTGCTGAGTGGGGACCAGTCTATCTGGGTGAGGAGTGCCTTAGTTTCTTCAGCCCACCAAGGCGGAGGCACCTCAGGAGGGTGGTCTGGGCTTTGGCTTGGGATTGGGGCTACCCAGTGGAATAGGATAGGGAGTGGTCACTCAGGAGTCCGGGAGGACCTGGATGTTTTGGATTTTATGGGGTGGTTAGTTATAATAACATCCAGCAGGGTGCTGGTACCACTCTTAGGGTTAAGTCTCGTGGGCTGGGTGACGAGTTGTGTCAGATCTTGGGCGGCAAATGAGTCTCTGGTGGTGGATGAGGAGGTGCTGAGCCAATTTACATTAAGGTCCCCACTAGGACTTGTTCTGCCTTATGGTGGAGGGGTGGCTAGGTAGTCCGTTAAAGATATCAGGGCTGGGTGCTGGTTCTTTGGGGAACGAGGCTGTGGTGAGATAGAGAGGGCTCAGAGGGTCTGGGGTGAGTCTGAGGGTAGGGCCTGGGCCCCATTGATGAGGGTAGGGTGGGGAGTGCATGTCCAGGTACTGTGTCCCTGGTGTAGATTGCACAGCCTCCCCCTCGTTTGCCTACTCGGTCCTCCCGGTATAAGGTATAGCCTGGGAGGGAGACAAATGTGTCAGGAGTTGATTTGGACAGCCAGGTTTCAACCAGGGCTATGATGTCTGGTTGGTGAGCCATGGCCCAGCACTGTAGGGCGTCAAATTTCTTCAGCAGGCTGCATATGTTCATGGAGGCTACTCGAAGACCAGTGGGCTGAGTGGGTGGATGGGAGGGGGCAGGGCCTGGGTTGGGGTGTATGTCCCTGTTAGGAGCAGAAGGAGGAGAAGTGCTCTGGTCAGAGGGAGGTAGATGGAGAGTTTCGCTGAGGCGATAGAATAAGGAATGGGGTTGGTTGCAAGGGGGGTAGGGTAGCACAGGCAGAGAAGGCCTGAGTGATCAGAAGTGCAAGGGGCTGTAGGGGAGGACAGGTGATGTCTGGAAGGGGGTGAGGTGGAGAGGAGCATATGGGATGTGTGGAGGAGGAGGGAGGGGTAGGAGCAGTGGTAAAGGAGGAGGGGAGGACAGGAGGGTAGGTAGGAACACTGGAGTAGTGAGGCTGAGGGTTAATAGGGACACTAGGGTATGTGGAAGGCAAAGAGGAGGAGGAGGAGAAGAGATAGACTGGTGAGCAGGGGATGCATGTGCATAGTTGGGAAGGCTGGTGGAGCTGAAGTGAGGAAAGAATGGGGGGACTAGGATGAAAGAGGGGAGATAGCAGTGAGAGATCACCTCTGAGTCTAGTTGCTGCTATGGTGTGGTGGTAGTGTATGTGCCTGAAGTGCATAGAATACCAGGTTCAAGTCTTGATCAGGGTAATAGGAGAGCGCTAGACTGGTGGCTGTAGCAGCAGGGAGTTGGGTTCAGGTTTGTAGAAGCACTTAGATAACACTTTAGTTGTGTCACAGGGTTAGTGCGTTCTTTATAGTTATGAAATCCTGCAGTAAAAATATGCAGGTGTTCTAGGTGGGTGGTGGAACTGTGGACTTTGGAAACAAGGGTGCAGGGTTCAAATCCTACAAGGCAGCAGAAAGAAGAGGTAAACTTATATTTTGGCAGATTGGGTAGGGAAGTGATTAAGAGGCTTAGAAGGTAGTAATAAAGTAGGTAGGCACTGTGGCGCAGAGGTAGAGCAGCTGACTCTGACTGCAAGGGTACTGGGTTTGGACACAGCTCAGGGACAGAGTGTAGACAGGGCCAATATTTTAAATCTGGGCAGGAGGGAGTGAGGTATGGTTAATGATAAAATAGAGGAAATTGTTGGCCTGGTTCATGGCTTAGAGGATAGTCAGTAGAATTTAGGGAGAAGGGTACCAGGTTTGATACTAGCAGTTGCTTAGAGATAGGCTGAAGGATGAGTGCAGAAAGTAGGTAGTAGAAGGAATCCAAGGGAACTGCAGTGACCTCTAGTGGGACAGCTGTGAGGTAGTAGCTAGGAGGGATATAGAGAGGACAGAGGAGCTAGAGTGGAAAGTGCAGTGACCCCTAGTGGTTGGTGCCTATAACCTGCAAATGGGAAAGTGGACACTTGGCAAGGAGGGTAGGTCACGTGATGTGACACGTGACCTGCCAGCAGCAATATATGGAGCGCCGACCCTGGGTGGGAGGGTGGTTGGGGCGGTCGGGTGGGAAGTGCCTCACAACAGTCAGGCTGTAGTGCAGGACACTTTACCTCTTACAGGCTCTGGCAATCCCCGATTTCAGTCTCTGCTGCTGGGCCGAGTTCTGAGGGGAGCGGGCTGCTTCAGGGCCTATATAGGGAGGACAAACAAAGGAATCCCATTAGTATGCAGCGGGCTAGTACAGGACCCTACTGCGCATGCGCCAACTATTGGAACTGTATCCCGATACAGGAGGCTACTGCGCATGCGCAAGATGGCGGACACCCACGCTACACGCTACACATTCTATGCAATCCTACCAAGGTAAGCACTCTAATACAGCATTTAAACAGCTAAAATATCACAGGATACTAGTGCTAGATGCTCTAAACCTAGCCCTTAAAGTAACACAGAGATAGCCCCCAAATCCCCGTTCAGAGCAGTCCAGATATCCAGAAGCACAGTCAATCAGTCACTGTGTGGGGACAGAAAAAAGACTCCAGACGAGTAATCTTCTCCAACAGTCAGGCTGTAGTGCAGGACACTTTACCTCTTACAGGCTCTGGCAATCCCCGATTTCAGTCTCTGCTGCTGGGCCGAGTTCTGAGGGGAGCGGGCTGCTTCAGGGCCTCTTACAGGCTCTGGCAATCCCCGATTTCAGTCTCTGCTGCTGGGCCGAGTTCTGAGGGGAGCGGGCTGCTTCAGGGCCTCTTACAGGCTCTGGCAACTCTCGATTTCAGCCCTGCTGCTGGGCCGAAGTTCTGAGGGGAGCGGCTGCTTCAGGGCTCTTACAGGCTCTGGCAATCCCCCATTTCAGTCTCTGCTGCTGGGCCGAGTTCTGAGGGGAGCGGGCTGCTTCAGGGCCTCTTACAGGCTCTGGCAATCCCCTGATTTCAGTCTCTGCTGCTGGGCCGAGTTCTGAGGGGAGCGGGCTGCTTCAGGGCCTCTTACAGGCTCTGGCAATCCCCCGATTTCAGTCTCTGCTGCTGACTTGGAAGATGGCCCTCCTTGTAGCCATCACTTCTGCCTGCAGAGTGTCGGAAATACATGCTTTGGTCACAGATCCCCGTATACTGTATTTCACAAAAATAAGGTGGTTCTTAGGACCCATCCCAGGTTTCTTCCCAAGGTTGTCTCAGAATTCCATCCAAATCAGTCCCTGGTCCTTCCTTACTCAGGTGCGCTGCGAGAACTGCAAAACACTTTGTAAAAACTTGAGGTGCCACGGATAGCCCAAATGGCAAGACTCTGAATTGGTAGTGCTGACCCAATGCCACAAACCTGAGGACTTTGTGGTGGTTTAGGTGAATGGAAACATGTTGGTAGGAGTCCTGCATGTCCAGGGAGGCTAGCCAATCGTGGTGACGAATCACAGGTAAGAGTGTACCGAGCGATGATATCTTGAACTTTTCTTTGTAAAGGAACTTGTTTAACTTCCTGAGATCTAGAATAGGGTGCATGTCGCCTGTTTTCTTCTGGACTAGGAAGTACCAGGAGTAGAAACCTGTGTTCCACTGATCCGGTGGAACTACCTTTACTGCCCTGTTGTTCAGAAGGTCTTGGATCTCAGAAGCAAGAAGGTCTGACTGAGATACAGACAGTCAGGGCTGTCGTTTGGGTGAAAGATCCGGAGGGGTTTCCAACAGATTGAGAGAGTACCCCTCACGAATGATTCTGAGCACCCATTTGTCTGATGTGATTGACTTCCACCGGTCATAAAACTGAGTCAGACACCTTCCTACCGCCAAGGAAGAGTCCCCCTCAGACAGCTGAGGTGGGACCTGGGCCAGAAACTCAGAAGGTGGCAGTAGGCACTTTGGGGCCCTGTGCCTTCTGCTGCATCTTCTTTTGCAGCTGAGGGATTTGGTTTCTGTTAAAGCCCCCTCTGCCTTTACCACGAAAGGACTGACTGTTATGGAACGGATGTCTGTTCCTGCCTCTTTGAGGGGCTACGGAAGGTGGTCTGGCCATTTTGATGGCCGTTCTAGTCTTCTGAGTGGCCTCTAGCACCTGCTCAACCTGAGGACCAAACAGATATGTACCATCGAAAGGCAAGGCCATAACCCTCTGTTGGGCATCTTTTGTGAAGCCCAAGTTGCGCAACCAGGAGTGGTGACGGGTGCAAATACCAGCTGCTGCTGCTCTGGAGGCAGTGTCAAAAGCATCCATGGCAGCTTTGAGCTATTGACTATTAGATTCAGTACCTCTAGTCATGGTTTAAAGGAGCTCTGCGTTAACTTCCGAATCTGGAAGAGCTTCTACCATAGCTCTGAGCGAGTGCCAGAGTGTATACTCATACTGAGAGAAGTAGCCCTGGTAGTTAGCAATACGCATGCCCAGGGTGGACGCAGCAAAGACTCGCTTCCCCAAGGTGTCGATCTTGCGAGATTCTTTGTTTATTGGATGTGCCGTAGATTCTTGTGGAAGAACGGCTTTGCCATTCTCTGCTAGTACAACAATGGCATCAGCAAAGGCCTGCAAGGTCAGAATGGGTTGATCCTTGGGAGGGGCATATTTCTTGTATATGGACTTAGCTACAGAGGGAATAAGCATCGGATTATCCCACATCATCTGCGAAAGAGTCTCCAAATGGGGTTGCACGGGGGGGGAGTCAATTCCACAGGAATGTCTGGAATGTGCAGGTACTGCAGACGCAGCAACTTCCCAGGATCAATATCTGAAGTCTGGAGAGAGAGAGAGAGAGAGAGTGGTATTCAATTTTCTGATCAGAGACTTAAAAGAAAGGTCCTCGACCAAAGGTTCTGTTGAAACAGGTTTATTTACTGCCCCTAGAGAGGAATCATCGAAGTCATCACCCAATCGAAGATCAGGATCGGGGCTCTACAGAGCCGTTCTCCAGGAAGGAAGCCTTCTTGAGCACACTGCAATTCTGCACTATATTTATTATAAATTAACAACTCAGAACTTACAAAATTTAAGAAGTTTTGGCAAATTTGAAAGAGGAATTAACCAGCTTTCTTTTGAGTCTCAGCTCACCATGGGGAAGAAACAGGGTGCTACGACAACAGCCCCTAAACTCAGTGGTGCTAAATCGGGGAAGGCCGAAGAGACCTCAGGCCAGGAACCACACGCTACAACAAGCTCCTCAATGGGACCACCATGGCAGCAGATGTTAGTGACTATGAAGTCGATGGACTCTAAAATGGAACAAACCTTGGCCAGACTAGAAAAACACGATGCTGCTTTAACGGAGTTAGGGGGAGCTGCTGCGGAATGTGAAAAAAGATCTCTCTCCACGCTTGCAACAGTCGCTACGATGGTACAGAAAAATACGCAGCTTTGGGGAAGGATGGAGTTCCTTAAAAATGAAGTCAGGGCAGGCAATCTGCGAATTGTTGGAGTACCCGAAGGGGCTGAGGGACCTCAGCTTTTGGCATTTACGCTGCAGTGGCTTAAATCGTCAATATCAGTTCCAAGCAATTTCGAGTGGAATAACCTAAGGCGAGCCTACCGAATCAATCCACGAGTTAGATCTACAGACACAAAAAACCCTCGGACCATTCTGATGAGGACAACGGGAGCAGGCATCAGAGATGTAATCCTTTCTGCAGTTTGTGCAGCTTACCCATTATCCATCAATAAAGCAGATGTGAAATGCTTTCCTGACTTGTCCTTCCAAACCAGGGCCCACAGAAAGTGTTCTGATGGGGTCAGACAAAGATTAAGGGCACTTGGTATAATTCACTCTTTTCTCCTGCCAGTGCGACTGCGGATTACCTACGCGGGAAAGTCCTGGCAATTCTCTGAACCGAAGGATGCGGGAAAGTGGCTGGCGAGAACTAAAAGGGAGTTTGCCTCACAGGAAAAGTCCAGCTTAGACGAGGATATATCTGGAGAAGAACTGAGTGAGGACTGACCAAACTGGACTAATTGCTGAACTCTATGCTAGTTAAAGGTTTAATTGAGACTCTTGGGACATTTTCCTGTTGTATTAACATTTTAAAGAATGTCTCTTACTCTAAGGTGGAAAGGGGTGGCATTTAATTGAGAACCAATTTTTTTGGTGAGGGGCCTTACTGCAGGACGCTTAGGCCCTCGTGGTGAATTAGCACCACTCGTGGATAATTCTCCTACCTTTCTGGACCGGGGGGAGGAAATATTTAATGTTCTTGTCTCAATAAAAAGCCTGTCATTCTGCCTGTTGCATTGACAGAAACCTGTTTTAAGTCTTGAGTTGTTGGGTAAAATTACCAACGTTTGTCAAAGATAGTGCTATGTAGTATGCTTAGGGGAGCACATTACTCCTAAGGTTTAAAATGAAACTGATATTTGGATAAATAGCAGTACTATGTGACTGCAGCAAATCTTTATATAAGTTCCACCTAGTTTAGGGAACTCTATTGTCAGTAAAAAGGCTGGCATAATGAGTAAACTGAAGTTTAAATAACCTTGTCATGGGAACCCCCACTTCCTATTGTAAAAGATTACAGGGGTTATATAAATGTTTATCAACTGTTTGATCAACTGTATTACAGTATATGTCTATTGTATTACCCTGTATAAGATAGCGTGTACTTTGTCTTATCACAAAACAATAAGAACAGGTTACTCACCTCTAACTGTAGTTCTAGGAGTGGTATATGTTGTTCATCCACACTGTTTGGCATGTCCCCTTGCACTTTAAATCTTGCCGGAAGTCTTCGAGCTGGCTCCTCCCACCCAGGTGGTATATACCTCAGCTCTGTCCCATGACGCCAGATCTTAGCCCGCTGAAAGCAAGGTTGTGCCCGTCGTGGGAGTTTGGTAGGACTGCAGGGATGAACAACATATACACTCCTAGAACTACTGTTACAGGTGAGTAACCTGTTCTTCTAGGAGCGTGGATATGTTGTTCATCCACACCGTTTGGCACACTCCAAGCAGTTCTCTGGGAGGAGGGAGGCAAGGAGCACACCCCCTACTTAGGAAACAGAGATTGGAGAACCAACTCCCCAAAACCAGCATCCCAGCGTGACTCAAGGTCGATGTGGTAGTAGGTAATAAAGGTGTTTGCTGACTTCCAGGTAGCAGTCCGACAGATTTCCTGGATAGGGATGTCCCTGGAAGCAGCCACTGATGTAGCAGTATGGCAGGCAGCATGAGCTCTTATCCCTCTGGGAGGCTCCTTGCCCACCAACTCATAGCACAGACCTATGCATGATGTAATCCATCTTGCTCCGTTTGGTTGCAATTCTGCCAGAAGTGGCTTCAGCATAGGTGACAAACAGCTGGCGAACCTCTCCACGAATTTCCGCTGTCCCCTCCTTGTAGTAGGAGAGAGCACATTTCGGGTCCACGGTATGGAGCCTGTACTCTGCGTCTGAGGTGTAATTACGGTAGTAAACTGGCAGAGTCGACACCTGGTTAAGGTGAAACTCTGACACCACCTTCGGAAGGAATTTCGGGTGCGGGCGTAGGACAACCTTGTCCCTGTGGAAGACCAGATAAGGGGAGTCCACCGAAAGCGTCTGGAGCTCCCCTGTCCTTCTAGCAGATGTGATAGCCACTAGGAAGGCCATCTTCCATGACAAGTGTGACGATGCACACTTGAGCATTGGTTCAAACGGCTTGCCCATGAGCTTTGCCAGTACCAGCAGTAGAGCCTATGGAGGTGGAGGTTCAAGCATCGGAGGGGATATGTGATCCAGGCCTTTGAAAAAGCGCCCAACCACTGTTTCCTACGCCAATGCTGGCTGACCGGCCCGCGCCCGGTAAGCAGAAATGGCTGCCATGTGCACCCTAAGGGTCAATGACCGTAGACCCCCTTTAGAGAGTGACCAAAGGTAGTCGAGAATGTTAGCCACAGGACCTTTTCCATTTGAAGGCATAACATTTCCTGGTCGATTTCTTTCTAGATGCCTCCACTACAGTGTAGACATCTTCGGAAAGACCCAAAACCTGGAACTCTAGCACCTCAAGAACCAGGCTGTGAGGTGCAGGAATTTAAGGTCCGGATGGAATACTTTCCCCCTGGTTCAGAGATATCAGGTCAGGGTGTGTACAAAGCCACTCCGGGGGACTGCAGCCGAGGCTGAGGAGATCTGGGTACCAGAACTGGCGCAGGCAATCTGGGACTACCAGAATCACCTTTGCCTTGTCCCTCCTCACCTTGAGTAACACCTTGTGGATCGAGGGAAGGCACAGAGGAGGCCTGGGGTCCACGGCTTCAAGAAGGCATCCCCTGCAGCGAACCCTGCTTGGGGTGGGGGGGCATGATACAGCCTCAACTTGTTGTTTTCCCGGAAGGCAAACAGGTCCACCATCGGTTTGCCCCAACGGGAGAACAGGCTGTAAGCTACCTCTGGATGGAAAGACCACTCATGGGATGTCTGGCCTATGTGGCTGAGAGCATCCGCCAGCTGGTTCAAGGCTCCAGCCACATAGATGGCTAGGAGATACGCCTCCAACCATCTTACGAGGGTTCAGATGCGGAACGCCTCCTTGCACAGCAGATGGGAGTGTGTGCCGCTCTGCTTGTTGAGGTAGTACATGGTTGTGGTATTGTCCGTCTGGACTTAAACCACTTGACCCCAGAGATGAGGAGCAAAAGCTGACAGTGCCAATCTTACTGCTCTGAGCTCCAACAGGTTGATGTGGCATCGGGACACCTCGGGGGGTCCAGAACCCATGGCCCTGTTGTCCCCCATGTGGGCTCCCCAGCCCATGAGAGAGGCATCGGTCATAAGGACAACCGTTGGCTCGAGGCGGACAAACGGGATCCCTTCCTGCAACCGGTCTGGAGCGGTCCACCACTGGACAGCATCCCACATCATCTGGGTTACAGTGATCAGCTGGTTGAAATGACCATATTGCTGAGTCCACTGGGCGGCCAACTCCAATTGGAGGGGGCGTATGTGCCACCGGGCCCAACGGACCACCGAGGTGCACACCGCCATGTAACCCAGAAGGCGCAGAAAGTCCCCGGCAGGGCGCAAATGCCCAACCAGAAATGATCAGGCAAAGGAGGAGAGAACCTCCGTCCTGTCCACTGGGAGCATAGCTCTGGCCTGACAAGAGTCAAGCTCTGCCCTGATGAAGCCAGTCACCTGAGAAGGCACGAGTTCCGACTTGGCCTCGTTGATCAGGAGGCCGAGTTGAGAGCACGTTTGGAGGGCCAGATCCCTGGACCTCTCCACCTCCAGATGGGTGGAACCTGCCAAGAGCCAATCGTCGAGATAAGGGTAGATTCTGACTCCTCGATGCCAAAGGTGGGCTGCCACCACTGCAATGCACTTGGTGAAGACCCGTGGGGCCGATGACTAGCCGAACGGCATGCTCAGAACTCGTACAGGGTACCCTCAACTCTGAAGCGGAGGAACTGCTGATGGGATGGATGGATTGGGACGTGAAAGAACGCGTCGTGTAGATCCACTGAACAGAACCACATGTTTCACTCCAGGGATGGTATGACCTGGTTCAGAGTAACCAGG
Organism: Neoceratodus forsteri; assembly: GCA_016271365.2. NCBI lineage: Eukaryota > Metazoa > Chordata > Ceratodontiformes > Ceratodontidae > Neoceratodus > Neoceratodus forsteri. The sequence goes on along the minus strand of CM028130.1, from coordinate 149,768,185 downwards.
ACCTGAGATATTGATTCAGGTCGTGGAGATCTAGGATGGGGTGCCAACCCCCCCCCCCAATCTGCTTGGGCACCCGGAAGTACCTGGAAACAAAGCCTGGGTCTGTCAGAGGATCCTGCACTGGAGCTACTGCCTCCTTACGGAGCAGCTCAGTTACATTGCCTCAAAGAGCCGACTGGGTGCATGCGGAAATCCATTCCTGCCGAGGGGCACAGGCTCGGCTGGGAGGGTACTGCTCGAATTCTAGAGGCAGTCCCTGACTGATCACTTCTAGAACCCACCTGTCCAAAGTGATAGTGGATCAGGCGGAAAGGAAGTGGTGGAGCTGACCCTCCACGGGAGGACCCAGAGCTGGCGTGACGGGTGTAGGGGTGGCCACCCCCAACCAGTCACTGAGCAGGCTTTGAGGAGGAGGAGGCTCCAGGACCTGAGCCTCAGCCTCCTTTACGGGGCTGCTGAGAACCCTGCTTGGGCCAAGGGTGCCAAGCTTGAGCCAGCTGCTGATGTTGCTGTCCTTGATCGGAGGGCTGCTGGACCGCAGGGGAAGAGTGCTGAAATGGATTCTTCTTTCTCTTCTGCTGGTTCTTGCGCAAAAAACCCTTAGCAGAAGTAGCATCCAGGGTGGCACTGGACTACTCTATACACTGAAGGCGACCAGCCACTCCCGGACCGAACAAGTCGGTACCCAGGAAGGGCACGTCAGCAAGCTTATGCAGAGTATCCACCTGGAAGGAGGAAAGCCTCAGCCAAGCCCTGCAGCAGGAGGCCACTGCAGCTGCCAGTGAGCAGGCACAAGAATCCCCGATTTCCAAGGCAGTCTGGAGCTGCTGTTTAGCAACAGCACGGCCCTGGTCACAGACCTGCTTGACCGTGGTCTGCATGTCTGGTGGGAGATGAGGGAGGACCTCATCTAATGACCCAAGGGCATGAGACAAGTGTGCCATAATGACAGCCAAGCTGGCCTGAAGAAGGCCCAGAGAAGAGACCGCATAGACCTTACGGGGAGTGTGGTCCATATTCTTGGACTCCTTGTCCGGGGTCTGTCAGTGTTGGCCGAACTACCAGTATGCCTGAACACAGAGGTGGTCACCAGGCTCTCGACCGAAAGGTGCTCTGTGAACCCCGTAAGGGACCCCATGGGCACTACGTACTTGCAGGCCATGCAGGCAGATGGTGCTGGGCAGGAGGCAGGATGCTGCCAAAGTTCAAGGACCAGGCCAACAATGGCCTCAGCCACTGTAAAGGCCTCCGTTGGGGTATCCCCTCTCTTGACTTTGTCAGTGACAGAGTACTCTGCCTTTTTCTGGATGGGCTCCAAGGGCATTCTGGTGGAATCGGAGATGAGGCAGAGAATGCCCAGGAAAGAGGAAGGGCCTTCCTCTATCCCTGCGCCAACCGATGACTCATCATCCCCGGGATGTGAGTGCAAGCCGGTGACGTCCGAGTCCGAAGAGTCATGACACAGTGGTCTACCACCTAAGTCACCCTCGATCTGCTGAGGGTGGTCCGGGGTGACTGTAATCAACAGACGTTGGGGGAGCCTGGTGTCCTGTCGGTCCTCTTTCGAGGGTGCCCCTCCCTCGGGCTGCTTAGGTGGTGGTTCAACCCGAATTGGTGGACAGACCAGAATAGGCCTAACCAGGAGACAGGCTGGCCCCACAGGCAGAGGAAAAGATGGCTTTGGTTCCGGAGGGGTCGGCTTCCGCCTAGGAGGCAAGAGCCAAGTGATGGCCAGGATAGGTGGTGTAGCCGGCTTCTGCCTGTTCAAGATCAACTGCTGCAACATAAGGTCTTCATAGCACCGGCGGAGTTTCCATCGGAGCATCTCCTTGTCTGAGGAGGATGAGGACATGTGGCGTTGCTTCTTTTTTGAGCACTTATGACTCTTCCTCAGTCATTTGGCTAAGGGGGTCCTGTACCAACACTGGGCAGACCAACTCGGTCGATCGGGAGACACCGGGATCAGTGAGACCCAAAGGTCCGGGACCGGATCCTTGATGGGGATACCAGCAGGCTGGGTCTCCTCATCCGGAAAGACCAGAACCAGAGTCCGTTCCAAAGAGTTGTCGGGCACAGCTGACGACAAGGGGTCGATCGGGTTGAGGACTATTTCGACCTTGTCGGCCACTTCCTCGGTCCCTTGGCCAGATGGAAGGTCCGAAGAGCCAGCGGCCAAGGATGCGGTCTCGACTGAGGTCGAGATCGCATGTTCTTGGGACTCGGATCTCTCCCGGTCCCAAGAGCGTCTCCGTCGAGACGAAGACAGGGGTTCCTTCTCCCTCTTTCGAAAGCGGGAGGAGTGTGAGCTCAAGGGTGCCTCACCCCGAGTAGGGAGAGACTGACACAACTCCTTGAAGGAGCCCGTAAAAGTAGAGCCTAGGTTCAGCAGAATGAAGAAGCTTCGATTGGCTGAAGCGCAAGCTGCTTCCTCCTCGAATACCTTCATCTGTTCCAGCTGTTCAATGGAGCCCGTGGCCGCAGGAATCACCCACCTAGCCTCCTTCGATTTCACCGGCAAGTTTCTTTTTTCCGGTCTCCCCAGCTTCAAGTACGCCTTGCGGTCGTCCAGGACACTAGGATGGAAGGCCAAGCAAAAACCGCACGACGAGGTGTCATGGCCAACACCTAGGCAGTAAACGCACATGAGGTGGGGATCGGTGCACGACATCTTCTGGCCGCAGGGGCACTGGTGAAATCCTGGGGAAGATTTTTTCCTCCATAGTCGATGCGACGAAAGAGCGATCGCTAACTCAAACGAATTTGATTTTCGGTAAAACCGACAAATTTAAAGCCAGGGCCTATGAAATGCTGAGAGCACGAGGGAACCTGCAACTTCCAGCAGAAAGGAAGATCTGGCGTCATGGGGCGGAGCAGAGGTATATACCACCAAGGTGGGTGGGAGGAGCTAGCCTGAAGACTTCCGGCAAGATTTAAAGTGGAAGGGGACATGCCAAACTGTGGATGAACAACGTATCTACGCTCTTAGAAATATAAATTAAAAAAAAAAAAAAAAGGAAGATCAGGATCGGGCTCAACGTCATCCCCTACTTGTCTAGAAGGGACTGTGTAGATAGGAAAAGGAGGAAATGAAGGAGGAGGAGGAGCAGTGCGAATCGGAGTCGAAAACCCCTTCATCACGTGTGGCACCGCAGGCGCTCCCAGCACTGCTACAGGAAGTGGCACCGAAGACACAGGCAGCACCGGCACAGGATTCGGCATCAGCACAGGATGCAGCATCAAGCCAGAGGTTCCCAACCCCCGACTCGCTGAAGAAAAACAAAGAAATTCAGCAGGAGATAAAGGCACTGGTGTGGACTCCTGTGCCACAGCCATATAAGGGAGATAAACAACAGAGCATGGCGTTGACGGCTCCAGAGGAGGCACTGCATGACTAGGAAGCTCCAACCGCCCGCAGGTCCAAACAGAGAGGCCATAAGGCACCAGCGATGGACTCACCGGCTCAGGCAGACGGGACAACTGCCAAACCCACTGCTCCATAAGAGCAGCCCAATGGTGAAACTGCTCACCGGAGGACCTCCCAGTAGGCAGGGAGGGACTCCGGAGTCGAGGATGCCAGCCACCAGGGACAGAACCCGGAGGGGACCCCAGAAGAGGCGGAGTCTGGACCATACCACCATTAACCGGCGAGCAACGCACAGACATACTACAAGGCGACCTTGAGTGCTGCAGTTTCTTTTTCGACCAGAAGGCAGTGTCGAGTCCTCGTCGAGGATCGAGAATGGGACCACTTCCTTTTGTGCTTTCGGGAGGACCACCCATCCCCGCCCCCCGAGAACTGGACTGCATGTAGTCAGACCCCACCCCCACCCCATAGAGGGCGGCAGACCAGACCCAGCCCTGCTGACCGAGCAGCTTTCATGCGAAGTCTCCCTACGGTCACCTGTTTATGTTCTTAGTCAACCCCATCGAAGAAGGGCTAAAGACTTCTTCTGATGAAAATCTACTTAAATTATTTTAAAACTGGTAAGAAAATAATAAAGCTACTAAAACTAATCGAAACTGAAGACTATAGCTGCTGTCGTATAGACGAGAAATAGACACTCCTGGCGGGCGAGTGACGTCGTCACTTGAAGCGCACTCGATGGCGGAAAAAAGGAACCCAGTCGGTTGGAGGGTTGACGCTGAGGTAGCTCGAGGCCAGTGCGCTTGGGCTCATGTGTCGCCTCACGCCCTACCTCGCGCCAGCCTCCTGGAAGGATTTGTGGCTCTCGCTGAGTTCTAGCGCCTCCGGAGTAGTCCCATCAGTGTGAATGAGTGGTGGAGACTTTATGTCCAGGAAGATTCACACATTTCAAAGTCACATGCAAGTTTAACACATTCCCAATCATGTTTATCCCAAAACATATGTCTGTATAAACAGAACATGACACAGCCTGACTGAAAATATATTTATCTGCATTCGAGGTTAGTGATATTAAGATATCTCACTTGTGGCTTTGCTACTTGTGAGTTATCATAATATCAGGCTCTCGTGAAGATAAATACATCTTCAGTCAGGCCATTTCATATCTCTCATATACATACTATACACACATATATATATATATATATATATATATATATATATATACACACACACATATATATATAGTGACTTGCAAAAGTATTCAACCCCCTTGAAAGTTATCAGATTTGTCTGGATTATAAGAAAAAATTACTCACCTTAGTAATGTTTCTTCTCATGGAGTCTTGCTATATTATGACATATGCAGTATAACCCCAGGTTAGAACTGCTCCGGAGGTGAAAGAGTTAACTTCCATGCAGGGCATGGAATCTTGAGCGCGAGCTTGGTTGAACACTCTGTCTGTTGAAGCTCAAACTTAAACTGTCAGATCTTTACGAGCTAAAAACTCACTACGGTTCTGTGTGGAAGCCTAAACCCACACTAGCCACTGGCTACTAACTACAAAACACCTTTTGTTCTTGATCCCAAAACAAAGACTCAAGTCGGGGATTCAAGAAGGAAAATTTAAGCATAACACCTAAGCACCCTAGAAGGGTGAAATAAAGTGGGCATCAAAGAAGTGCTAACATTGCACTGCCCACCCACATCCCAAAAACAGAGGTTCTGAGAGGGGCAGGCTGGGGGGGAGGTCATAATATAGCAAGACTCCATTAGAAGAAATAACATTACTAAGGTGAGTAATTTTTCTTCAAACAACATGAAGTCTTGCATATTATGACATATGCAGACTACAAAGCAGTACCTCCATGGAGGAGGGAGAACCTACTTGGGAATAGGCTCTAAAGCACAGCTGTGTAAAATCGAGCATCACTCCTAGCCTGGATATCCAAAGGAGTAATGCTTAGTAAAAGTGTGAACTGTTTTCCAGGTAGCTGCTTGACATATCTCTAGGATAGAATGTCCCTGGCAGCAGCCAGAGACGCAGCTGTACCTCTGGTAGAGTGAGCCTCAGGCCTGAGGGAGGAACCTTACCCAGTTTTTCGTGAACAGAATTGGATACAAGAGACAATCCACCTGACTATGGATCTTTAGTGGCAGGTTTCTTTACCAACCTCACCATAAGTGAGGAACAATTGAGGATTCAACCTGTGACCCTTGGTACGCTCTATATAGTAACTAAGGGCTCTTTGACATCTAAACTGTGCAATCTCCTCTCACCAGAGGAGGAATGGTCAGTGAAGTACACAGGAAGAGACATGGATTGATTAAGGTGAAAGTCTGAAACCACCTTAGGCAAAAACTTCCTGTTAGTCCTAAGGACTACCTGATCTCTATGAAAGGAGATAAAATCAGGCTCCACTGACAAGGCTTGTAGCTCACTTATGCGCCTGGCAGAGGTGATGGCTACCAGAAACACAGTTTTCCAAGTCCAGTACTTCAGCTCTGCTGAAGACAATGGCTCAAAGGGGGGTTGCATAAGCTGAGCGATGCAAATATTAAGATCCCAAGCAGGGGCAGGATCCCTGAATGGGGGGTTGGTGTGAAGCAACCCTTTAAAAGACTTGGAGAACACAGGGTGAGCTGATAAAGAAGAGGGCTTACCTGCTGACAAGAAGATAGACACAGCTGCCAAGTGCACTTTTAGGGTAGCTGGTCTCAGCCCCAAGGAATTCAAATGCACCAAATAATCCAGGATCGTGGGGACACCAGCAAATTCTGGGGGAAATAAGTTTACCAGCACACCATATGGAAAATCTCTTCCATTTTGAATTATAGGTAGCCCTGGTGGAAGGCTTCCTAGAGGCCTTCAAGATATCCAATACACCTTGAGAGAGGTGTAGGTCAGCAAACTCTTAACTCTTCAAGAGCCAAGCCTTGAGATTGAGAGATCTGAGGTTCGGATACCAAACTCTCCCCTGGGCACAGGTTAACAGGTTGTGATTTCTGGGAAGACACAGGGGAGGGTGGACTGCTAAGGACATGAGAAGTGGGTACCAGGGCTGCCTGGCCCAATCTGGAGCAATCAGGATCATCATGCAGGATTGAGATCTGATTCTGACTAGCACTTTGAAAAGAAGTGGGAAGGGGGGGAAGCATAGAGAAACTTCCCTTCCCAACTGAGAAGGAAGGCATCCAGAGGGACTGAGCCCAACACTGGGGGCCTGCAGCAAAAAAGGGGGAAGTTGGTGATTGTCTGGGGCTGCAAAGAGATCTATTTGCGGAGCGCCCCATCTGGCAAATATTACCTCCAGTACTAGGGGATCCAGTGTCCATTCGTGATGGCCCTGGGAAATCCTGCTGAGAGCATCCGCTAGGACATTGTCCTTGCCTGGGAGGTGAACTGCCGTAAGGGAGGCATTCAGAGAATAAGCCAGAGACCACAACTTCATCGCTCGTGCACAAGGCCGTAGAACCGAATGCCCCTTGCTTGTTGATGTACCACATTGTAGTGGTATTGTCTGTTCTGACCTGAACTACCTTGTTCTGGACAGATGTGGAAAAACCTGGAGAGCTAGAAAAACTGCTCTGAGCTCCAGCAAATTGATGTGGAGCAGAGATTCCTGAGGGGACCACAGCCCTTGGGTGGAAAGGTCGCCCATGTGAGCTCCCCACCCCAAGAGGGATGCATCTGTAGTAAGGGTCAAGGAATGAGACTGGGGAGTGAAGGGAACCCCCTGTCTCAGATTGTTCTGATCCTGTCACCACTGAAGGGCCTGGATCAGGGTTCGTGTCACTGGAATCAATTTGGTTAGGGGATCCGTCCTTTGAAACCAAAAGGCTCTCAAATGGAACTGAATGTCCCTCATCTGAAATCTCGCTCCCTGCACCACTGCTGTAGAAGCAGCCATGTGCCCCAGGAGCTGCAGAAAATGCCTTGTTGGTTGAGAGACCTGTAGGGTGAAAGAGGAGGCCAGAGACACCAGGGTCCTTGCTCTTTCCAGAGGAAGGAAGGCTCTGGCTTCTTTTGTGTTCAGTTCTGCGCCTATAAAGGTGAGAAGCTGCACAGGCTCCAGAACTGACTTTGGAAGATTGAGAAGGAAACCTAGAGATGTAAGCAGCTGCTGGGTTACTTGTAAATGCAGTTCGACCTGTTCTGGAGACTGGCCTACAATGAGCCAGTCGTCCAGATAAGGAAAGATGGCAATCTTTTGCCTTCTTAAATGAGCAACTGCTACAGCCAGGCATTTGGTGAACACCCCTGGAGCCGAGGAGAGGCCGAAGGGCATTGCTCTGAACTGGTAATGGCCGGAGGGCAGTTCAAATCTGAGGTACTTTCGATGGGAGCTTCTGATGAGAACATGGAAGTAGGCATCCTTGAGGTCCAGGGAGGCTAGCCAGTCCCCTGGCCTTAGAGAGGGTAAAATAATCTCCAGGGTCACCATTTTGAACTTTGGTTTTAAAAGGTGCTTGTTTAGATACCTGAGATCCAGAATGGGCCGCCATTCTCCTGTCTTTTTTGGGGTAAGGAAGTACCTGAGTACAACCTTTGCCCTGGTGTATGGGTAGAACCCTTTCCACGGCTCTGAGAGCCAGGAGGGAAGAAACTTCTGCTTCCAGGGCTAGTGCCTCTGATGGGTTTGCAGGTGGAAAAGACCTGGCTCTCATCTTCGGAAATTTTTTGAAGCTGAGAACCAGTCCCTGGCTTACTACTTCCAGGACCCACTTGTCTGATGTTAAAGACTTCCAATCCTGGACAAAGTAAACCAGCCTGCCCCCTACCAGTAGTGGAGAATCAGCCCTGGCTACCCCATCAGGGAGCCTGTTTTGCAGGGGCTTTGGGTTGAGGGGTAGAAGCAGGCTTACTAGAGCCCCTTCTGCCCCTTCCTCTAAAGAACCCCCTCTGGGCATAAGCAGAAGAGGAGGCCTGGGCTTGGTAAAACGGCCTATGAAAAGGCCTGCCCCTGCCATGCTGCCTTTGAGGAGTGACTTGCCTTTCTTTGGCCTGTGCACTCCTATAGGTGGTCCTATACTCATCCAATTTCTTCATATAATTCTCTGTCTGTTCCCCAAACAGAGAATTCCCCACAACAGGAAAATCCATAGCCTTAGACTGGGTATCCTGAGACAGGGCAGTACATCTGAGCCAGGCCATTCTGCGAAGAGACACAGATGTAGCCATAACTCTAGATGAAACATCATTAGAGTCTACAGCAGCATGAAATTGCACCTTGATGCCTCAATACCATCCGCAGCCACCTGCTCCAGCTCCCTGGCAAGCTGTTCAGGGGCCTGTTTTGCTAGGGCCAGGACAGTATCCCACCTGGATTTCTGGTACCTAGCTGTGTGTTGCATATAATTTGCCTGTCTGAGTCCCAAAGATGCTGCCATGTACTGCTTTTTTGCCATGGCATCCATCCTCCTGAATCCTTTTCAGGAGGGTGAGAGGCTACTAGAATATTAGCCTTGTCACAGGCTGCAGCCTGCACCACCTCCACATGGCTGCACTGCTGGAATAGGAACTCCGTGATCAGAGCCTGATAAAGCATACCTCTTGTCCATCCTTTATCCACAGGAGGATAGAATGAGGAGTTTTCAAAATTTTACTGTCTGTTTCCTAAAAGATTTATACAAGGGAATAGACAGTCTCTAGACTCTGGAATATCCATCATTTCCACAAAATCAGGCTCTTCTTGATCATCAACAGCTTCTCAACAGGAGTTGCAGAGTGTCAGCAACTTTCTTGTAAAACAAAAATGAGAAGGGGACTCGGATAGCCTGGGAGGGATACTCCTGAGGGTCTGTCTGGAGAGATGTCCGGTTCCATGGGCACATCCAGACTGTCAAAATCACACTCACTCTCCTCGCACTCTCCCCTTCCCTGGTTCATAAAATCTTCAAAATCATAATCTTAAACTGGAGGAATCGACCGAACCGGGCACTTGCCCAATGGTGCCGGTTCGGACGGAACTGGGGAAAGAGACTGGACAATTTGAATAGCTTTGTCTATTTCCTCAGCGGTTGGAGAAAGAACTTTTGGCCCCAAACTAGCTGACCTTCCAGCCCTTTTAGTTGGAACCGGCTCCTCAGAGCTGGCTCTTCGTTTGCCCGAGGAAGCATCACCCTGGTCAGAGGGCACTCCCTCAGGTTCGGTTGGAACCGAACCGGGCTGGCCATCCGGGTCAGCGGACTTTTTGGTCTCCCTTCCCAAGCCTACCAACTTTTTTTCCACGGTGGCAGCAGGAAAATTCTTACAAATCTGGCAGTCTGCATTGAGGTGGTCAAACCCCAGACAATATAATAATGGTGTGGGTCAGCCTTGGCAAAGGCTTCCCACAGAGGCCAGAGTGCTGAAACCCAGTGGGTCCGGTTTTTCTTTTGGGTTTCTCAGACATAGTGCCAGCCTAGCAAAACTTGCCCGTTAATGGCAATCCACCAAGCAAGACTTCTTATCGTTCCCAACCGTGTCAAGGTCGGGAAACAAACAATCCGCTTTTTTTAGAACCGATAAGAACCGGAACCGCACTCTAAAGGGCTAGAAAGTAATTTTAAACCCTCTGATCGGTTCAAACCGAACCGAAAAAGACGTTTACAAGTTCCACACAGAAGAAAAAATAATAAATAAGCCTATCTATTACTTACAATACCACAGACAGCTTGAACCGACGATTGCGGTTAAATTCCAGTAAAATAAACCGAGAATTACACTTTAAAACTGACAAACAAACCGAGAAGCAGGAGGAGGAATCTCCGGAGCGACTGTTCAGTGAGGCGCAGTAAAGAATCTGACAGTTTAAGTTTGAGCTTCAACAGACAGAGTGTTCAACCGAGCTCGCGCTCAAGATTCCATGCCCTGCATGGAAGTTAACTCTTTCACCTCCGGGGCAGTACTAACCTGGGGTTATACTGCATATGTCATAATATAGCAAGACTTCATGTTGTTTGAAATGAGACTTACATATATTATTCCAGTCAGTATTTTTATTGCAAACTCATATGCTCCAACAGTATATTGTCAAAGCCAAAATTAATTATCCGTCAGCAGATCTTTTAAAGAAAATTAAAAAACAGGAAAATGCTGCTTGCAGAGGTATTCAACCCCTACCCATTAGTATTTGGTAGAGCCACCTTTTGCTGCAATAACAGCTTTACGTCTTTTGGGGTAAGTATCTACCAGCCTTGCACACTGTTCGGGAGTGATTCTTGCCCATTCTTCTTGGCAGATTTGTTCCAGGTTGTTCAGGTTGGTTGGGTGACGCTTGTGGACCGCACTTTTCAAACAGTGCCAGATTTCTATGGGATTGAGACTGGACTTTGACTTGACCACTGTAGGACATTCACCTTTTGTTGTTCAACCACTCCTGTGTTGCTTTGGCCTTGTGCTTGGGATCATTGTCCTGCTGAAAGGTGAAGTTTCTCCCAAGCTTCAGTTTTTCAGCAGACTGAAGCAGGTTCTCTTGCAGTATCTCTCTGTATTTTGCTCCATCCATTCTTCCTTCAAGTTTAACAAGATGCCCGGTCCCTGCTGATGAACAGCATCCCCACAGCATGATGCTGCCACCACCACACTTCACTGTAGGGATGGTGTTTCTCGAGGCATGGGCAGTGTTAGGTTTGCGCCACACATAGCACTTTGAATTTTGGCCAAAAATCTCTATCTAGGTCTCATCAGACCACAAAACCTTGTGCCACATCTTAGCTGGGTCACACTCATGCTTTCTGGCAAACTCCAGACGTGCTTTGATATGGTTCTTTTTGAGTAATGGCTTCTTTCTAGCCACCCTCCCATACAGGCCAGTGTTATGCAGAGCTCTTGATATGGTTGACTGGTGTACCTTCACTCCACTCTCAGCCACTGAACTCTGTAGCTCCTTCAAAGTGATTGTTGCTCTCTGGCTTCCCTCACTAGTCTCCTTCTTGTTCGGACGCTGAGTTTTGAGGTACGGCCTTGTCTAGGTAGTGCCTGGGTGGTGTGATGCAGCTTCCACTTCCTCACTATTGATCCAACAGTGCACACTGGGATATCCAAACACTAGGATATTATTTTGTACCCTTTTCCTAATTTATGCATGTCTATTACTTTATCTCTAACTTCCTTAGAATGCTCTTTAGTCTTCATTTTCACACCCTTCCTTCAGACTCACAGTCTGACCAATGGTCATTAAACTGAGGGGGGGGGGGCGGTTATCCAAAAAATGTGAGCTACTTTAATGTTTCAGAGGTGAGGCCAATTGTGTCCTCGTTAGGGCAATATTTTTCATCTGTGTAAACTTGGAGCTTCCAGAGCACAGGGGTTGAATACTTATGCAAACAACATATTTCAGTTATTTATTTTTCTTAAAAATATTTTCTAACATAAAACCAATGTCACTTTAAAATAATTATTTTGAGGATCAGTCTTTTTAAATAAAGTATTACACAGAACAAAATCTCAATGTATCATTTGTCATTCAGACAAACCTGACAACTTTCAAGGGGGTTGAATACTTTTGCAAGTCACTGTATATATATATATATATATATATATATATATATACACACACACACACACACATACATACACATAGAGATATATATATATATATATACACACACACACGTATATATGTAGGTGTATACATATATAGGCTTTTTTACTCAAACCCTTGTTCTCTGGACTATATGATGCCACTTTACACCTCCCATAAAGGGAGAATGAAGACCGCAGTAAAGCCTAACAACCATGACAATGTGACAAGTGTTCTGAGCCTCAAACCAGCTTGGAATTCTGAGGTTCATAGTCTATGACTAGTTCTGCGATTTAATCCTGGATTCTAGGGTTTGATTCATGCCATGTACCAGTTCTAGTACTCGACCCTGAATTCTGGTTTTGACACAGCCGGCTCTGGGATCTGACCCCTGAATTTTAAGGCTGATTCAGACAATTTACCAATTCCTAGATACAACCCTGAATTCTGGGGTTACTGCAGACCTTGTATCAAGTCTGAGATCATACTCTACATTCTAGGAGTTGATACAGCCACTTTACTGCATATCAGCTATGACCCTTAATTATTTAGATGACGCAGCACATGTACTGGTTCTGAGATCCAACCCTGAATACTGGGATTCAATACAGCCACTTCACTGGATGAGTAATATGACCCTGAATTATTTGGCTGACACAGCATATGTACTGGTTCTGAGATCCAGCCCCGAATCCTGGGTTTGATTCAGCTCACATATTGGTTCTGACATCTGACAAAGTCTGTGTTTGAACCAGCATGTGCACTGGTTCTGAGAACCAACCATGAATTCTATCATTACTGCTATCCTCATAGGCCCTGTCTGTTCCACCCTCGCTTTGAATCCCTTCACTGATTCTGCACAGACCACCTCCTCCAGTACCCTGCTCCACCTCTCTCTCTCTCTCTCTGTAAAGAAGTACCTCCTGACTCGGTAATGAGCCTGGGAAGTTGGAAGGCCAGCTGGGGGGTAGAAGATAGAGCATCCTACAGACTGCTCTCCTCCTCGGGGTGGGGGTGGAGAAACACCTGCATTAGTGTGAGCCCTTGCGGCAGCCAGGCATTCGACAGCCGGGACTGTCTTTGTTGGGAGGCACATCAGACGTTTGGCGTTTCCATCCCTACGTCACTGCATGACACGGCTCCCCGGCAGAAAAACGGAGGTGGTGCAGCTACCTTGCAATGACATCCACCCCCACACAAGTGGACCCCGCATCACCGACTGGGCTCTAACTCCAATTTTACCTTTCAGTCTCCGTCGGGGGAGGGGGTAGATGGGGACCCTCCCCCCAGCGACCCCGCCCCTGTGGGGTAAGCCAGGGGTGTTTGGGAGTTGGGCAAGTCCCATGGTGTGTGACAGGGCCAAATGTGTAACTGGACCAATGGGTCCAGCGGATGAGTAGCGTTAGAAAGCATAGCAAATATAATTATAAAAAAAGTACCTCCTGACAGCTTCCCTGAATCTCCCCTCCCATCAGCTTCTTTATATCCCCACCCCCATGCACATATTTCCACTCTTAATGGAGAGTTCATGGTGTCCACCTTGGTTACTCCATGAAGAAAGTTAAAAGTTTCAGTCCTGTCATAACTGATGGTACACTGGCAGTATTAATTTGATTGTAATTATATTAATTTTTTATTATTATTGATGAAATGAGCATGTATTTGCATTTATAGCACATGAATGTCTTAATCTTTGTAACTGTGTATGTTAAACATAGGACTCCAAGATCCTCGAGCCTTCCATGTAGCACTTCACCTGTTGCCACTGAATCTTTTTTTTTTTGCCCTCCTACGTACTACCTCAACCCTATCCCTGTCCTTCTTTGATAGTGGACACTGGAACTGCATGCAGTACTCCAACTGGGGGTGAACAAAGGATCTGTAAAGGGAACAGTCAACTCCTTCATTCTGTTGCATATTCCGGCCCTCAGAACCAACTGTGAATTCTGGATTTGACTGCCTGTAGTCTCTCACATCCAACCATAAATTCTGGGTTCGACTCTGGCTGCAGTGCAACTCTCAGAACTGACTGTGAATTCCGGGTCAGCAAGGCCCTAAGAACAATCTGCTTGCCCACCTCCATCCCCGACACTTCATCCCGAGCAAGAGACCTGCCCTGGGCAAAGCTATAAAAGCACTTTTCTCTCTGAAAACTTCAGCAAGGTTTATCAGTAAGGTTTCGAAATTCATCAATGTCATTCTGTTTCAACTTCACAGATTCCACATTGCACATGTCATCAATAATAAACGCTTGCCTGAGCGGCACAGCTACAAAGGCTCATGCATTACCAGCGTGATTTTCAACCTTTTATCCTATTAAGCTGTTTCTGGGCAAGATTTTCAATGGAGCAATAGCGACACCTGCTGTTAGCCAGCAATCATTACTACCCCTCTTTGCACCTCACAATCTCTATTCATAAGAGGCTTGCTATAAGTCCAGTAAAACACTGTGTTACAGTATACAGATGTTGAGCGTTAGTAACACCTCTGTTTAACGTCAGTGGAGAACCCCAGCCTGACAGAAGTTTGATTAGCTGTTTATAGCTTAGAGATTTTCCAGTTTCCAGAAAAAAACATTGTTTTAATTAGCAGAATTCAAGACAAGATTATCAAAAATTTTAATATCATGTCCTTCCTTTTTTTATTAAAAAGGAATCTTTTCACCTCAGCCGTTCATGTGTTCACGTTGATTACAGCTACTCTGAAATCATACCCCTCTGCTTATGACATCCCAGCCCGTTGCCACAGGTATGAATATGACATCACAAGCAACAATTATGAATACAGGGAAGGAAATGCTACAGGAGCAGATGAAGTCTAAGGCACAAGCAGACTATTTTTCATGCAAATGTCTAGTAATGTAGAGAGGATGGGAAATAATTTCTAATTGGGAGCCATTTACAATGTTCCTATCTTTATAAATGATAGTCATTACCCTAATCAATCCATATTTATGTGTACCTGACTAAAACGTAATGTGAACAACTGTATTTCAAATTGTTTTGTTTTCATGGGCAGCATTCTGTTATGGTTCTTTTCAAGGAATTAGTAATCTGTAATTTTAACTATGTCACAGTTTATATCATTATGAGTATACTAATACAACTTTATGAAAGGTTAATGAGGGAATCCCACTAAGAGCAACAATACATTTTGAGGGATAAGTGAAAAGTACAGATACATAAGAACTTACCGTAACAGTAGATCTTCAAGAGAATCTCTTGCAGCAAACCACACCTATGGAACTATAGCCATCAGGCACTAGGACTACAAGGAACATTTTTAGCTAACAGTCTACTAGGGGCCACCCACGATGACGTCAACCAACGTTGTCCCTCCCATATAGACGTGGACAGCCCTGCGCCCTCCGCAGTTCCCCCGCCGGAGACCATATATAAAGGCCCTCCCCTCCAGAGGAACCGATGGAAGGTCGGAGGTTCCCGCCACTGTGAAAAGTAAAACAGAAGGTGTACTGGAGAGAGAGAAACAGAGACAAAGAAACAAGAACAGAGAAGCAAAGGGGATGGGGGTGGGATAGATGGCTTGCTGCAAGAGATTCTCCCGAAGATCTACTGTTACGGTAAGTTCTTACGTAACTGTACCATCTTCTTTAAGGATATCTCTTCCAGCAAGTCACACCTATGAAACGAGTCCCAAGCAGTTCTAACACTGAAACAATCTAGGTGGCTGTAGGCAACAGGCCTAGGAAAGAAGGGTCTGAAGCACAGCTAGGCGAAGCCTGCCCTTCTTCTAGAGGCAATGTCCAGACCGTAGTGTTTACTGAAGGTGTGGACAGTACTCCAAGTGGCAGCGGCACAGATGTCAGTGGCCGACACGTTCCTGAAACAGGCAACAGAAGTGGCCATACCTCTGGTAGAGTTGCCACGGACCATGACAGGAAGTTCTTACCGTACTTCCTATAACAGAAAATAATACAGTTGGCCAAATGTTTGGACAGGCACCGGTCAGAAACCAGTATGCACTCTTTCACAAGGGCAAAACGAAACAGCTGTGAGGACTTCCACCAGTCTCTTGTGCGATGAACATAATATCTGAGTATTCTAGGTATATCTAAAGTATGGAGCAATGCTTCCCCTGTATTGGTATGCTCTGGGTAATACACAGGCAGGTGGATGGCTTGATTCAGAGTAAACTCAAACACCACCTTTGGTAAAAACTTAGGATTGGTACACAAAGACACCCTATCTCTGTGGAAAACCAAATATAGAGACTCGCACATCAGAGCCTGAAGCTCAGAAATCCTTCGAGGCAGAAAATGCT
Source organism: Neoceratodus forsteri (assembly GCA_016271365.2). NCBI lineage: Eukaryota > Metazoa > Chordata > Ceratodontiformes > Ceratodontidae > Neoceratodus > Neoceratodus forsteri. The sequence continues at coordinate 149,752,032 of CM028130.1, read as the reverse complement.
TTCCACAATAGAAAGCACAGCTCACATGTCGTAGACAACTCAAAAGGCGCCAAAGTGAGTTCCTTTAACATGAAATTGAAGTCCCAAAGTGGGACTGGATTGCGGATGGGAAACTTCAGATAAAGAATGTCTCTCACAAATGTATGGGACACCTCCAGTTGTGCCACCATATGGCCATCAACAGGCACACGGAACGCTTAGATAAAAGCCAGGTGCACCTTAACGGAGGAGTACTGCAGACCAGAATCTGAGAGGGACAGCAAGTACCCCAGAATCTGATTCACTGGACAAGTGAAGGAATCCAAGTGATGGGAAGCCATCCATAGAGCAAAGCACTTCCACTTCATGGAATAAGTGGCCATGGTGGAGGGCCTCCTAGCAGCCACCACGACGTCAGCCACCTTCCGGGATACCCCAAACCCAGCCCTGGCTACGTCTTCAGGATCAGGAGCTAGGCATGGAGGAGTAGGGACTTGAGGTCCGGATGGACTAGTGTGCCCTGCTCCTGGGAGAGCAAGCCTTTGCACAGGGGCAGAGGTACTGGAGGTTCCACCACCAAGTGCTATAGTAAGATGAACCAGATGTGATGAGGCCAGAAGGGAGCCATGAGGATCATCGTTACTCCTTCCATTTGAAGCTTAATCAGCACCCTCTCAAGTAGTGGGAAGGGAAGGAAAGCATACAGGAACCTCCCTTTCCAAGAGAGGGACAATGCGTCTCACCAGAAAACTCCAGGCCCCGGAGTGAGTGAGCAGAAAAGCGGCAGTTTTGCATTGAGTGGAGACACACAAAAAGGTCCAACTCTGGACGTCCCCACCTGTTGAACAGATCTTCTATGATTGAGGTCAGCAGCTCCCACTCCTGCATCCTGGACTGCGACCTGCTTAGTCTGCCTGCCAAGATGTTTTGGGTACCTGGAACATGGACTGCCGACAATTCTAGAACATGTTCTACAGCCCAGTACCAGATCCTTATTGCTTCCCTGCACAGAGGGTATGAATGAGTCCCACCCTGCTTGTTGATGTGGTGCACTACACTGATGCTGTCCCTGTGCACCAGTAGAGGGCCCAGGAGCAGGTAACTCCTGAAAGGCTTGTAGGCCGTATAAGACAGACCTCATCTGTAGGACGTTTATGTGGAGGGAACTCTCCATTGTAGTCCAAGTGCCCTGGGGCTGGTGTGCACCCCAGCCCATTCCCTAAGTGTCCACGGTGAGGATCTGATGAGGGAAGGCAATCAGGAAAGGAATCCCCCTGGAAAGATTGCTGGGTTCCATCCACTCTGAAGCACTTTCCTTACCTGTGAAGTGGCTAGAACCTTCTGTTCTAGATCATCTGTGTGCTAGTCCCATTGGACTCAAAGAGCTCTGAGGAAACTGCATGTGCAGCCTCGCCAGAGGAACCATGACAATGGCTGCAGCCAGGAGGCCAGCAGTCGCAGGAACGTCCTGGCTGTGACATACCAGTTGCTGGAAAGGAACTGGGCCTGTTCTATCAGGCGTTCCATCATGTCCAGGAAGGCCACACCCTGGGCCATATACAGTATGGCCCCTATGTACTGAAGACGTTGACAGGGGGTCAAAACTGACTTGAACAGGTTGGTTGTAATCCCCAGGGCAGGTAACAACTGTCTGGTACACGCTAGGGTTTGAGTGAGTTGCTCCTCATACTGAGCTTTGAGCAACCAGTTGTCCAGGTATGGGAAGACATACAGTCCCCTCCCTCTTGAGGGCTGTCGCCACCACTGCCAACCATCTGGTAAAGACTCATGGCACAGAAGACAAGACAAAGGGCAACACCCTGAACTGGTAGTGCTCCCCCTGGAAGAGGAACCGGAGGTACTGCCTGTGGGGAACACAAATCTTTACGTGCATGTATGCATCCTGCATGTCCAGGGAGTATATTCAGGCTCCCTTGTGCAGTAGAGGCAGCAGACCTTGGAGAGTTACCATCCTGAACTTCTTGTACTGGATGTAGAAATTCAGGTTTCTTAGGTCCAGGATGGGTCGCAAATCCCACGTGGATTTGGGAACTAGAGGGAATAGAACCCTCTGTGCCTCTGGAACTGGTATATGGCCCTTTTCTGCAGCAGTGTGCGAATTTCCTCCAGCAATACTGGAACGTGATCTGGAGGGTAGCTTGAATGAACTGGAGGAAGATCTGGAGGGCACTCCAGGAGTTTTAGCGTATGACCTTGCTCTATGAGCTACAGGATCCACACAACTCATACTCCCTTAGACCCTCTGACCATGACCAGCTATCGATCCCTAGGTCAAGGTCTAAGTATGGTGACATCGCCTTTGCTACTATAGCCCTAAATTATGGAATAGCATCCCACCTCCCATATGACAATGTCCAGTCGCCAACTCCTTCCGACATCAATTCCGATCTTACCGACCCCAACGGTCAAAATATGCTTGTTCCTAACCACTAACCTCAGTACTACCCCTCCTACTCAAGCCTGCCAGCTCACAGCATGTATTTACTCTTTTGTCTGTACTCTCTGTTTACTGGGAGGCAGTATAGCGCAGTGGTTTAAGGCTCTGAGCTGCAAATCTGGTGGCATCCAGCAGACCAGACCTGGGTTTGAATCCCACAGCTTCCACTTGCATACTGTGTGACCCTGAGCAAGTAACTTAACTTACCTGTGCTCCCAGGTCGCACTTCTAAAAAAGCTTTCAGCTTAGTGTGCTTACTCCTGGTTAAACAACTAAAAAAAAAAAAAAAACCTCCTATTTACCCCTCACTGCCCCCATGCCTCATTATGAAACTACCATGCTGTTTAGCAAAATTTATAGCTCACTGAATGGAACTAAAAAACAAGTTTTTAAACTCCATTGTATTTTCTACTTATGTAGTACTTATCTCTGTTCTTATGTTAATGATTGGTATCATCCAGTTTGTGTATTGTACAATTCCAGGTGCTTTTGTTATTGTTTTTCTCCGTGCATTGTAAAATTCTGCCATTGTACCCTCCCGGGTCATGCCTGAAAATAGGTAAAATGTATGCCTACTGCACCTTACCCGGTCAACAAAAACTAAATAAACAAATCTGTTGTGTGATCTCCCTCCGCCGGTCTAGGTGGAGGGAGAAGCAATCCCTACCACCGCCTCCTGCAGTGCTGGGGGGGGGGGGGGTCTGGCCAGGAGTCATGCTTATGCAGGGCCGGTGGCCGGGCCAAAATGCCACCTTTAGGGGCCTTTTCAGTGGTGGAGGTAGGGGTGGGCAGGGCTGTGGCTGCTCGGCGCTTGGCTGGCTGCTGGGCACTCAGTTTGGGTTTGTGGGAGGCTCAATGAAAAGGTACCTTCTGGCTACCTCTTGGTTGTGTATAGTAAAGGGCAGGGTTCTCCCTGAGACCTGTAGGTCAGAAACTATGTCCTGTTCATCTGCTCTGAAGAGCTTGTAGTCTCTGAAGGGGGAATTCAGATGGACTGTGGTACATCAGTGGAAAAACTGGACACCCTGAGCCAAGAATGTCATCCGAGATAGATGCTAACTGCAGCTGCTCTAGCAGAGGCTTCCGCAGCATCATAAGCCGCCCTCAACAGATGAATCCCACATCAGCCCCGGACTGGATGGCTTTCAGCAGCTCCTATCTCTGGGGACCCTCAGGAAGGGCCTGAGCCACAGCCTTGTCCTGCTTCCAGAGGGTATTTTGAAACTTGATCATACGTGCAATGTAGTTAATAACCCTGATGGCCAATGTGGGAGAAGCACAGGTCCTCTTGCCTATAAGGTCCAGCTTTCCAGACTCCTTATCTGGGGAGGGTGCCGAGGTCTCTTGGACCCATCTTGGGCAGCGTTTATTACCACTGAATCTGCCACTGGTACTTCTACAAAGAAAGGCTTCCCTGAGAGAGCCTGATACAATTTGTTTGCTGTTCTGGGCATCAAAAGCATCATATGTGGCCTGTACTAGGCAGTCATGGTGGCATCCTCAAAAGCAGCCAGCAGAGGAGGAATAATCAGAGGAGGAGAATCTGGCAATTCCAAATATTTGGTCAGATTTCTCCTGGTAATGTCCTGCTCCTCAGCTGCAAACCCCATAGCTGCTTGCAGCTGCCTCATCAGTGAGATGAAGGAGGGCTCAGCAGGGGACGTTAGGGTATATTTACTCGAGTCTTCACCCCCTGAAGAAACAGTATAGGGAGATGAAGGGCTCCTAGGACCCTATCCTCATCCTCATCATCAGGAGGAAGGAGATCAGGATTGTACTCATTATCATCCCCTGGCTCTGAATAGGGCACAGAGGACAACAACAACTGAGGGCATGAAGAATGCATCGCCGTGGAAGACGTTGATGCTGGAACTGGTCTGGTAGGCTGTGGTATCGACGGGCCCAGAGGGGGAGCAACCAGAAGGAGGAGAGCATGGTCTGTAGGTCAATGGTAATCAGCGTTGTTGGAGCACATAGCGGCATTTAAAAGGGGGGGGCTGGGTCCCCGGCAGCGTCGATGAGAGAGGCTGAGGCCCCAGTGTCAGTGATATGGCCTGCAGCATTGATGCAGCTAACAAGGCATTCTGGGGCATCGACGGGGAAGGCAGGACTCTCTGTGTCACGAGGACGGCCAGAGGCATTGATGGGGGAGGCTGAATCTCTGAGATCAACGAAATAGTCAAGGGCATTGACAGGGGATGCGAAAAATGGAAATTACATAGCTACTGTAATTCTTGATCTTCTCTTTTATCCTCATCATTCATTACTGTTGGGTGTAAGCCGGAAGCGCGCATCCGCCACGGGAGATGTTTGTTTTTTTTTGTTTGTTTTTTTTTTTGAGGGAGGAATCGGCACTGACGGCACCACCCACGAGATTGACGCACTGCGTGGTGCGCGAGGGGCAGCTGTTAGGTGCCACAGACTCCTCCTCCATCCCAGTTCTCTAAGCCGGAGAGGCGAAATAAAAAAATTAGAAGAATAAGAGCGAGGCTAGAGAGCTGAGGGATAGATAAGGAAAGGAAACAAACTGAAAAAGGAATAAGCCGAAAAGGAGACAGGAAAGAGAAGAACCCTACCCTAAGGGACCACAGGGCCTCCTTCCTTGGGCCGCTCTGAGGGAGGAACAGATAAGGGAAAGGAAGAATGAAGAGGAGAGGATGTTGGGAGGAGGGAAAAATACTGCCACAAATCCTGAGTGAAATTGGCTTGAAGCTTATCAGCTCAGATCTTAAAGCAAGGAAGCAAGGATCCCTTCAGACAAAACTGATTCGGATGGTTCACACAAACCTTCTACACAGCTTGAAACGAGAGAGGCAGATTTCCCTACACCTCCCACTATCCATCACTCAAGCTGAGAGCTCACAGAATGGCAAGGCAAACTCTGTTCCAGACAGGGAGAGACCCCAACTAGGTAAAGGGAAAAAGGCCCCACTAGCACCCAGAATGTGTTAGTACTGGTGGGAAGGGGGGCCCTAAGAGAGGGCAACCTCCTTGTCAAGATGGACAGAGACAGAGAAGGAGCTCCTTCTGACTCCCCGGAGAATGCAGGGGCCAAATGGACCATACCACCAGTTTAAGATGGCAATTTTCGAATAAGGCCAGAACAGGTGGGCCATAGGCCCTTATCTGCCGACACTGTCTATGTATCTATGTAACAGGCGTTGACTAGTCCCGGTCTGGCATACCAGGTAAATCCGGGGACCTCATCTAAGTCCAAAGACCGAGGGTAGAGGACTGTCTCAGAGACTAACCCTGTTGTCTGGAGATTGCGCTAATCTGGCCCAAAGGAAAAGTCCCTGAAGGCAATACTCTCCAAGAAATCAGAAAGAGCTCCCTCAGATGAAGGACGGAGCTTTGCCCGCTCTCCTCCCACTCAAATCCTTTGTCATGTTCTTAGACACGAACAGAGGGTCCCGAGGAACTAAAGGATTTAGCCCCCTTCCCGGGAGGGGTGGGAGGAGGAGGAGGGCGATCTGGGTGGGAGAGACGCCCAAGAAATGAGGCCCATAAGGGGAAGGTGGGTGGGATTCAGTAATGAATGGTGAAGATACAAGAGAAGATCAAGAATTACAGTAGGTATGTAATTTCTATATCTTCCCTTGTCAATCTTCACCATTCATTACTGTTGGGTGAGTACCAAGTCCCCCTGGAGGGGGCCTGAAATACAGCCCTGAGGGAACAGATCCCTTAGCCTCGTACTGGTGGAAAGCAGGAGGGGGGAGACCCTGACCAATAGACTGGAACACTTTAAGGTTGCTGAGGGTGAAGGGGTGTCCCACGAGGCGGGGGGGGATGGAGGATGCCCCTGAAGAACCCTCCTCGCCCTGCGGGAAAACAGGCGGGTTCCCTTGAAAGCAGAGGAAGTCACCCTACGCCGGGCAATGGGTGACAGTCTGGACAGACGAAGCCATGCTGTCCGCCTTACGCAGATCGTTGTCCCTGCCAGTCTGGAAGCCACCTCGCTGGCGTCGTAAGATGCCCTTGCTTGGTGCCTTGCAAGCTCCAGACCCTGCGCTGAGAGGGCAATGGCTTGTCTAGACTGCTCCGTATCAAGCATAGACGCCAGAACCTGCACTAGCATCAACCACAGATGCCTGCTGTAGGCAGCGTGGTGTGCCTGATGTGAGCCTATACACAAACACACAAGCTAAAGAGAAGACTCTTCATCCCCACTGATCAAATTCAGCAGAATCCGGATATGGGGGTCTATCATGTACCAAGCGCCAAGGCCAGGAAGGAGCATCTAGGGACGTCAAGCCCAAGGGCGGGTGAGGTAGGGAACCCAGAGACTCATGGGGGGCACAATACTGTCTCCTGAAGTTTGCCGGGGCTGGAGAAGGGGCGGCTGGTGACTGCCAGGTGGAGATAGACACCTCCTGGAAGGAGATCAGCCAGGAAGGCACCACGAGGTGGTGAGTGCTGAATTCACTGAGGAATGTACGCATCTGCTGCTCAGTATTGTCCCTGCGCATGAAGGCGATATGAAGCTCCGAAACCAGCCTCGGAAGGAGCCGCTGATATTCAGTGAAATCAGCGTTGGAGGATAGGTGGACAGAAAGTTCTTCTTCCTCAAGACAGGATGACGAGGAGGAAGTGTAGCTCGAATATTTAGAGGACTCCTGCAGTGGCGGGGGGGGAGACAGGCATAAGACCTGTTCATCCATGGCCCTGACGTATGAAGGGAAGGCCATCGCAGTAGCTCAAAGTCTCCCAAGTTAAGGGCCACGTAGGACCCACATGGCCCGGGACAGAGGGAGGTGGCTGCAAAGGGATGGGCGAAGGGCACCTAAGAGCATGTGCCTGGCCTCTGCCAGGGCTCTAAGATCCAGGGAGCGAAGCCACCAAGACTGGGGACCCTGAGACCATACCAGGTTGCGAGGAGGTAACTTGAGAAGGCAAACCCCAGAAGAGCCCAGAAGGGGAATCTACCCTGTAACGCGACTGAGGTTGCGTAAGTCCAAAAGGGCAACCCTCAGTACCGCCACTAGAAGGCTTCTGAGACCCTCAAGAGAAAGGCGGGTTCTGCATCATTTAATTCTTCCACACCCGCAGGGCAGTGGAATGCGCCGCCGCCCTTACCGCGACCTCTCAAACTCTCTGATTCCAAAGCGGCCCTCTTCCTCGACACCAGTGCAGGAGCTCCCCATTCCGCAGGCCTCCGGAGGGAGGCCACAGAAGTAGGGCTCTCTGGCCCTTCCCAAGAAGCCTCAGCAGCACCAGGGATGACACCTGCCTGGGCCCTCTCAGAAGAGGGTATTCTCCCATGAATCCCGGAACGATCGCCCCTAGAAGGTCCCAAGCCACCCCTAGACGTGGGACCCCCGTCGCGAACCTGCTCCGGGGACTCGGGGAGAGGAACACTGGGCCTACAGAAAGTTCCGAATCCGAAGACTCGGGCTGCCAGTCTGGGTCCACCTCTGAGTCATCCTCCCCTGAAGAGGAGTCGAGCAGAGTGACCACAAGAGAGGCAACCCCAGAAACATCATCTCCTGCAACAGCACTGCCAACAGCGCTGCCCGAATGCAAAGGGGCGCCGCGCGCCAGCGGTGCCACCCAAGTCCCACAACGGCATCACTAGGCAGCATCGAGGGTCCGCCAGTGGCAGGCCCCAAAACCAGAGGCCACGACATTGGGGGAAGCCTGCACCTCTGAGGAGGTGACTACCGGAACGGCGCCAACAATGCGACCCCAGGAGGAATCGCACAGTTCCTCTGGTGCCGGAGAAGAAACCTCCTCCTCAGCAAGGCTGGAAGTGGAGGAGGTTCCCTCCTCGCTGGACCGTAAGGATCCGGGAAGGGAGGAAGGGTCAGGATATCTGGCCTGGAAGGCCCGTGCGCGATGTCGTCCTCCAAAAGTTGGCGGAGCCATGCAGATTTTAAATGCCTGGATTTCCAACACACGGCAGTCCATGGAAAAAACAGGTGTCGCAGTGGTCCATATCATGGTTGGGTCCCATGCACCGAAGACAAACATCATGTCCATCCGTGACGGAAAACTGCCGGCCTGAAGGGCACTGACGCATAGGGGCACGGCCCACCTTGGATTTATGCTTGGCCCCCAAATCGGACATGATGCAAAATTATTTTATAAAACAGCAAAGATCCTGGCGCCATCGAAATATAAACTGAAACTGTCTTACTCGCTTCAACAGCGTCGTAATGGAGAACCAGGATGAAAAAGTCAAACAAACGGCGTCGAAGAACGAAAAGGCCTAATGGCGCAGTAACAATTTCTCTCACTCGTGCAGCGGCCGCAGCCTCGACAGCAGGAGAAACAGAACTGGGATGGAGGAGTCTGTGGCGCCTAATGGCCGCCCCTCACGCACCACGCAGTGCATCGCTCTCGTGGGCAGTGCCATCGGCGCCAATTCCTCCCTCCAAAAAAAATTTTAAAAAAACCCACTCCCGTAGCGGGTGCACGCTTCCAGCTTACACCCAACAGTAATGAATGGTTAAGCTTGACAAGCGAAGATTTCCGATGTCGAGAGTCCATTGCTGGCTAAGAGTGGTTCGGCGGAACACCCTGATGACTGCCCCTGAATCTGGATGGGACGGAATAACAGGGACTGAAGAGTCAACGGAGGTATCAGCAGGCTCAAAATCGATAAGCCGGTGCCAGCCAAGTAGAGACCGATGGGCAGCACTGCCAAAGTCGACCCTGTGGAGGAAATGGTGTGGGCAGTAGCGAGGGTCACTGCCGACGAAGTAGTCGAAAAATCAGCAACCGCCAGCACTCAAAGCAGCAACCAAAAGCGTGCCAGGGAGGCTTTGTCCCTAGACCTGTCTTTATCCTGGTGCTTCTGTTTGCCAGCTAATTTGTCCTGGGTCTTGGAGAAGTGGGAGCCCGTGGACGGAGTTGGCGAGGCAGAGGAGCTTCTTCCCTGGAGCTCCTTTTCCACGCATGCCAACTTCTGTTCCAGGAGAAAGGCTTCAAGGGCTTTTTGACGGCGTCGCCGAGTGGCCTGGTTGAACTTGTAATCTTGTATATGAGAGAAGCCAGTCACACATCAAATATCTTTGGAAAAATTTCTTTTATTGTAGTATTTCATAAACGCCACGATCCGTTGGATTGTACAACATTTCACCCAGTTAAACGTTGGGCAATTCAGGGGATCATGGCGCTTATGAAATACTACAATAAAAGAAATGTTTATAAAGATATTTGATGTGTGGCTGGCTTCTCTCATAGACAAGATTGCTGACTTTTCCATTTACCAGCCCCAAATATAACATTCTCAGTACCTGAAACTAGAAGGGTACTCACCTATACAACATTTTTTGCATCCTGGTTGAACTTGTGGCAGACCTCACAGGCCTGGACATCACTGTCAGTGCCAGACAACAGAAGCAGACATCGTGGTCATCCTTGTTTGTGATCTTCTTGCTGCACCTGCAAAGTTTGAAAAGTTTCTTGGAAGCAGCAGACAAACGACGGGAGGTAAAAAATCACTTAAAAAAATAGTGATTACTAAGGTGAGAAAAAATTAAAAATGAAAATTTAAAGATTTGGCAGTCGAATGAAGTGGAGGTGTTCTCTGTGGAGTCCGATGTGCAATGATCAATGGCAGGAAAAGAATAGAGAAGGGCGTTGGGCTGCCCACGGTTATATGGGAGGGATGACATCAGCTGACATCACTGTTGTGGATGGCTCCTAGTAGACTGCTAGCTAGAACATGTGCCGTGTGGTCCTAGTGCCCGACAGCTACACTTCCATTGGTGTGGCTTGCTGCAAGAGATATCCTCGAAGATCCTGGAAAATCATTGGTTTCAGACAGTGAGAGTGTGTGTGTGTGTGGCAACTTCTGAGCTGGTCAGAGGATAAATACTACATTCACACTTCTGCATGTTGAGAGTTATCTTTACCATGGCAAAACACATGACAGAGTAGGTGTTTGTATGTGTATAGATGGAGGAGAAGTGGTGGGGAGCTAAGGTGCACCAGTGCTGGTCCCTGCTCCTCCAGAGACCAAATACGCAGGCATGAAGTGTCCATCTCGAATCTTCCAATACTACGATGTTAAATACGCACAAGTGGCCATATTCTTGCCCATCCCATGTGTCATGAAGAAGTCAACTCTCTCACAGCTTGCCATTTTGCCAAGTTCTTGAAGCCATTTAGTCACCAAAAAGTGTCTGCTGTGTTCTCCAGTGTCATCTGATTATTCACTTCACTTTTACCTGTGCTCTCAGTAGCCAATTCCTAAGCGCTGTGGGCATCACTGACACTAAGTCCATCTCCTCCACATGTGCTAACGTGACCAATGGGGCTGGAAGGCGGATGGGAGAGCCTCTAATTTCTCTGCATATTGTCTACACTCCTGCCAGAAGGGTTGTAGTTTCCCACAATCCCAAAGTACTGTATGTGGGAGATGGAACCTGATCGCCTCACACCTCCAGCAGCTGTCGGGAGTCCCCATCTGTGCAGTTTTGTGGCATGCTGTGCCATTGATGGACTACTTTGAACTGCGTGAAGTGATTTCGGGTATCTCTTCAACCTGTGCAAAGTTTAGTCCAGCAACTGCTCCATTCTCAACTGGAGAGGTCAAAGCCTAGTTCCTCTGCCTAGCGTAGCTTTAGTCAGGATGATCTGTGGTAAGGGCCAGATGCTCTTTATAAACATGACCGTTTCTGGGTGAATTTCCGAGGGGTGTGGGGGTGTACAGGGTTGCATCCAAGGCACTGTCGTCCTGTGGTTTAAGCTGTGATTCTAGAATGCCATTTAGGGCATGTCACAGCTAGAGGTATTGCCAGTGCTTGTTTTTACAAAGGTCAAAGTCTTTTTGCAGTGGTGTCCCATTGCTAGGTCTACTAGGTGCCATTGCCACATGAATACCTTTCCCTGCTCAGCTTTCCCAGGTGATTGGGTGGTTATCTATCTGCAGGTGGGTGTTCCAAAAGGCAAAAAATGAACATTACATACTCACTGTAATTGTTTGATCTTCCAGGAATATCTTCACCACTGATTCACACTAGTAGGCACTAGCAGCCAGGGAGAACCAGAATTTTTCACAAGTGCTGGTGCTAAGGTAAGCTGTGCGCATGCGTGGAACCGCAAGACTGGCTCGCGCTGCATGGCTTACCTCAGCACCAGCCTTTAACCGCTTCAGTATCTTTTTTACACAGGAGGTGAGGATAATCTAACAAGTACTTATGCACGTAACCTAAGGGCATAAGACAGCACTGGTGACCCTTGACATCAAGGAGATGGGTAACAAAACACAGAAAAAAGCTCCCAGCCTGCAAGATGACACTGCCTCTCCTCACAGGCCCCTCACTTGCCTACTGGGCCCACCTACCCGCAACCAAGCTAAAGGTCCTTCGGGGATTAAGGAAGAAGACCCTGGGGGGCCCGCCACAGGGGGGTACGCTGTGGGTTACTGCAAGGGTCCAGTAAGTTCTAAGGACGACTGGGTTTAGGGAGAAGAGGCAGGCTGGGCTATAAAGCATGATAAGTATTAAAAAAAGAAAAGGGGGGGGTCAACAAGCCAGTAACACAATGTTTTCACAGCCCAATTACAGTGAGTGATTTTCATATCTTCCAGGAATCCAACATCAGCATTGATTCACACTAGTTGGTCAGGGTACCAAGATCAGACAAAATTCCCCAGACTAGGGTTTCAGCAGCCAAGGGCTCATTCAGGACAGAAATCCTTTCAGGACTGTCCTGCCAAACGTGGCATACTGCCACACATAATGCTTAACAAAGCTGTGCACGGTGCTACAAGTCGCAGCTCTGCAGACATCGCCAACAGAGAGACTGAATCTTTGCCAGGGATGTTGCAACTGCTCTAGCAGAGTGGGCACATACTTGACCTTCCAGCATGACCTGAACCATGGCATGGCAGTGGCATAGGCAGCTCACAATCCAGGCAGAAATGCACTTGATTTTAACAGGCTGTCTCTTTCTACTGGGATCAAAGGAGACTAGGAGCTGTTTGGATTGCCTGAACTCTTTAGTTCTGACCACATAAAATGTAAGGACACTCTAAATATCCAGAGAATGGAGAGGCCATTCAGGAAGTGAGCAAAGTAGGTAAGCAGTACAGAAGTGGATACAAATGGACGTCCAACACCACTTCTGATAGAAACTTAGGGTGTATAGAGAAAGTACAGTTACGTAAGAACTTACCATAACAGTAGATCTTCGAGAGAGGCTTTTGCAGTAGGTAATTACAAATAGGACTGAAGCAAGCAGGCGTCAGGACCCCACAGAAAAATTTCTAGCTAGCAGTCTCTGGTGGGGGACCGCCCCCACGTCAGGTGACCGTCAGTATAAAGGGGTGGTCCCCCATGCCTGCCTTCCAGTTCTTTCCCGCCAAAGGCCAAAAAAGCGAGACGAGAGAGAAGCGGATGTTTCCTTCACTGGAAAAGGAGCTGAAAAAGCTTAGGGGGATGGAGAGGCGGGAAAGTATTACCTACTGCAAGAGCCTCTCTCAAAGATCTACTGTTATGGTAAGTTCTTACATAACTGTACTATCTTACTTTGAGAGGGCTCTTGCAGTAGGTAATTACAAATAGGACTGAGTCCCAAGCAGTCTGGAACAAGAAGAAGCAAACGGGAGGAGGAAACTACCCAAAAGTAAACCCTCTGGCTATGAAGGTCTTAGGGAAGAAGACCTTGCAGAACAGCCAACCCGAAGCCTGCTCTACGGCAAGAGGCAAAGTCCAAACTGTAATGTTTCATAAAGGTATGGACAGAAGTCCAAGTTGAGGCTGCACAGATATCTGCCGCTGACACATTCTTGAAACAAACAGCACAGGCAGCGACCCCTCTGGTGGACTGGCATCTGACCTGACCCAGCAGGGTCCTGTTGTACTTGTCGTAAAAGAAAGTAATACAATGAGCCAGCCCAGTGGCGCTGAAGGTTGAGGCACTGGATGCCACACCTCACTCCACGCCGGCGACCCAGGTTCGGGAGTGGACTCGGGTCGCTGGTTGGGTCGGCCGGGGGGAGCACGGCTTGAGCATCTCACGACAGCTCGTCGTCTCCGGGGGTGGGGTAGGGGGAGTTGGCCAATGCCCACGCTGCTTGTGTGTGACCTAGAGCGGAAGCCCAGGGGAACCACAAGACCCGCTTGGAGGGGATAGGCGCGGCCAGTAGCGCAGTGGACGTTAGCACTCAGCGCCCTGACATCAGGGGATTTCACTGTGTTGGGGAGAAATGGGAAAAATACACCTGCCGGCTCCAGGATGACGGACTTCCTGGGGCATACCTCCGATTTGCCCCTGCTCGCCGACCACCTCCGGGGCCTGACGAAATGAAGGATTACGGGGGTCAGAGCCCCACCTCATCCCTGCTCGGGGGAAAAACCGAAGCTCCATGGAGGACTGGGAGGTTGGTTCAGCGGGGCAGACAGCAGGAGGATGACCCCTTGGATATCCCAAAGAAGTCGGAGCTGGCAGGCAGTAGGGGAGTATGAAGCATAATTTCAAAAAAAAAAGAAAGAAAGTGATACAATGAGCCAACCATTTAGATAGACATTGCTTAGAAACAGAATTGCCTTCTCTTTTACACCCAAACGAGACAAACAGTTGATCAGTCTTTCTCAGATCCTTCGTCCTGGTGGTGTAGTATCTCACAATTTGGTGAACATCCAAAGTATGCAAGAGGTACTCCCCTTGCCTGAAGTGCTGCATAAAGAAAGCATGGATTGATTCAGCCTAGATTCCGCTACCACCTTGGGGAGAAACTTAGGGTTGGTACGCACAGCCACACGTTCCTTGTGAAAAATCAAATACGGGATTTTACACAAGGGCCTGGAACTCATAAATCCTTCAAGCAGAAGTAATGGCCACAAGGAAGAGAGTCTTCCATGAAAGGAACTTTAGGTCTGCTGAGTCTGCCGGCTCGAAAGGAGGCAGAGTAAGTTTCTCCAGGATAAAATTCAAATCCCAAGGAGGGGCAGGAACCGGAATTGGGGATCTCAAGTGGAGGACCCCTCTAAGAAAAGTCTTGGAGACTTCCAGCTGCGAAAAAGTCCTGTCCCCAAAAGGAACATGGTAAGTCGAGATGGCTGCCATGTGAACCTTCAGAAAGGAATGACTGAGACCCAGATCAAAGAGGTGTCGCAAGTAATCCAAAAGCCACACAACAGAGCACGAGAAAGGCTCAAAATCTTTGGAAGTGGCCCAAATAGAGAACCGTTTCCATTTCATGGCATAGGTAGACCTAGTGGAGGGCTTTCTGGCCTCCACCAGAATCTCAGCCACCAGCGAGAAAACCCCGAATCGGGCTTGAGCTACGTCTGCAGGAGCCACGCGTGCAACTGAAGGAACTTGATGCCTGGATGGACCAGGGTCCCCCGATCCTGGGTCAGCAAACGATATGACAGAAGAAGAGGAAGCAGAGGTTCTTCTGAATACTGTTGCAGAAGAGAGAGCCAAACTTGCCTGGGCCAGAAAGGAGCGATTAGGATCATGAGAGCTCCTTCTGAGCTGAGTTTCTGTAAGACCCTCAGAATCAAGGGAATCAGGGGGAAGGCACAGACGAATCTGCCCTTCCAATCTAGAGACAGAGCGTCTCTCCAAAAAATGCCACACTCTGGAGTGAGCAGAAGTCGGGAAGTTTTGCATTGTGAGGAGACACGAACAGGTCTACCTGTGGTGTTCCCCAACGTAGGAAGATATCGTCTGCTACCCCCTGATCCAGTTCCCACTCATGAGCAGACGACCGACTGAGGTGGTCTGCCAACAGGTTCTCGACCCCCGGGATGTGAATTGCCGTAAGATGAAGGTTGTGCTGCACTGCCCAATCCCAAACTCACATCGCCTCTCTGCAGAGAGGGTAGGAACGAGTTCCTCCCTGTTTGTTGATGTACCAAACCACACACATGTCCGTCTGGACAGCCAGATGCCCGGGGAGCAGATACAGATGCAGAGCCTGAAGAGCATACAGCTCAGCCCGAAGCTCGAGCACATTGATGTGGAGTGTTTTCTCGAGCCTGAACCAGGAGCTCTGGGTCCTGTGAGACCCCAAATGGGCTCCCCAACCCTCGCCCGAGGTGTCTGTAGTCGGCGTCTGGGAGGGGGGAGCAAAGCAGAAGGGAACTCCCCGGCAAAGCTTCTCCTGAACCGTCCCCCCATTGCAAGTCCTGAGCCATGGGATTGGAGACCAGAACTAGTTGATCTAGGTCGTCCACCAACTGATCCCACTGAGACCGAAGCATCCTCTGAGAGATTTTCATGTGGAGCCGAGCGCGAGGGACTGTCGGAATGACAGCAGCCATGAGCCCGAGGAGGCGAAGGACTGACCTGGCGCTGACCCACCTGCGTCTGGATAACAGGCTGACCTAAGCCTGGAGTGTGGCTGCCCTGTCCAGTGGTAGGAATGCCATGCTGGAGGTCGTGTCCAGGATCGCCCCGATAAACTGGAGGCTCTGGGATGGGATCAGATGGGACTTGGCCTAGTTGATGGTAATACCCAGGATGGTGAAAACCTGCAGGGTAAGGGAAAGGAAGCACAGGAGCTCCTCCCTGGATGAGGCTTCCAGGAGCCAGTCATCCAGGTACGGGAAAACCTAAGCTCCTGGGTACGCAGATAGGCCGCTACCACCAAAAGACATTTGGTGAACACTTGGGGCGCCGAGGAAAGACCAGATGGGAGGGCTTTGAACTGGTAGTGGTCTCCCTGGAATGAAAAAATGCAGGTATTTGCGGTGGGAAGGGCAAACAGGAATATGCAGGTAAGCATCCTGCATGTCCAGAGCACACAGCCACTCTCCCAGCCAAAGAAGTGGCAGAAGACTCTGCAGAGAGAGCATCCTGAACCTTTTGTACTCCACCAACAAGTTCAGGGAGCTGAGTTTGAGAATCGGACTCACATCTCCTGACTTCTTCGGGACCAGGAAGAAATGGGAGTAGAAGCCCATCCCCCGGAGATGGGGCGGGACGGGTTCTATCGCCTCCTTCTGAAAAAGAGAGGATATTTCTTCCCGGACCAGAAGGTGGTGTTCTGGGGAGTAAGACAAGCGGGGTGGGGGGGGTTCGAGGAGGTTTCTGAAGAAACTCTATTGACTGTCCTTCTGGGATCAGCTGCAGTACCCAAGTGTCTGAAGTGATCCTCTCCCAACCCCGTAGATGGAAGGAGAATCTCCCTCCTACCAGTTCCTCTGGAGAGCCCAGAGGCTGTGGGAGAAGAAAGGAGTCAGGAGGTGTGGGGCAGCGTCACGGCTGAAGCCCCTGCTGCTTTTTTGGGCGGGGGGGCTTGGCAGCTGGAGGGGCCCAATGTTTGTTGGCCCGTTTTCCCTGAGGTTTTGCCTTTTGCCAAGAACGTCTGTGAAAGGAACGATGCTGAGCCTGAGGGGGTCTGTACATGGAGTCAACAGACTTAAGTGCAGTACCCTTCTCCTGCAGATCAGTGATGATGTCCTTGATATCGTCACCGAACAGCACTGAACCCCTGAAGGGCACGTCCTGGATAGCAGACTGCACCTCTGGGACCAAACCTGACACCTGGAGCCAGGCATGACGCCGCAAACCCACGGCGAAAGCTGATCTCCAACCAGCAGCATCCACTGCATCGTACGTGGCACGAAGCATGTGCCAACTGGCCGAAAGCGCAGACCGGACTAGATCAGCCACTTCCTGCCTCGTCTGAGACTCAGGAATGGAGTCCAATTTAGCCTTCGCCTCGCTAAGGATCACCTTCTGGTAATCCCCCATATGAGCAACGTAACTCAGGGCCCTTATATCCAGAGTGGAAGAAGCACAGACCTTCCCGTACTGGTCCAGAAGGCGGGATTCCTTGTCGGGTGGTGATGAGCTCAAGTGCTTAGGGTTAGCTATCCGGCTGTGAGCGGCGCTAATCACAACCGAATCAGCTTGAGGGTGTGAATTTAGAGTCAACACCCTCCGGAGCCTCATAAAGCCTGTCCGACTTCCTAGGAAGGGGGGCTAATGCCGACAGTTGCTTCCAAAATAGTGGAGACAAGGTCGGCATGAGGCTCAATCCAGGGTGGCACCAGGGTAGGAGCGGTCTCTGGCAGATCCAGGTGCGTAGCGACTTTCTTACGCTGTGGGTCCAGCTCCAAGGAATGCCACTGATGAACTGTCTGGATTTTACGCAGCAACTCCGTAAAGGAAGGATCCTCCGGAAGAGTCTTCGGAGGAGTCCTTGGCCTGGGCTTGTCCGGAGTGCGTGGCTCATCGTCCGGATCGGAAAGACCGTTGGAGTCACCCGAGGTCTCCAAGGAGGATGAAGATGAAGAAGAAGACTCCTCCTCCTGGCACGGGGGAGGAACGGACCCTGGGAAGCCCTCGAAGCGATCTCGTTCCCTGCCCTGGAACCAGAGGGGCTCACCTCTGGTATCCGAGTGGGGAGGAGTCTCTCACCCGCAACGAGGGTCCGGAACGTGACCGGTGTTGGAAGACAGCTCTCTTATCTCCCTGGTGAGCTGAGCATTGGCCTCAGCCAACCAGGAAGCCAGAGTCTCCTTCAGGTCCACCGGCAACTGAGGGGGCGGTGGAGGAGGAGGAGGGGGATACGGATACTGAGGGTAACAGTAATGTGCGTATCCGTAATATGCGTGTCGTATCGGCCCGGCAGGAAGCCCGGCGCCGGTACCGGGGCACCGTGTATTGCGGGCCTGGGTAGGACGGCATCGGATATGATGGGGTCGGATACCCAGGTACCAGGGGGTCTGCAGGAGCAGAGGGCCCCAGAATAAGCCCAGCGGGCAGACCCAGACCCAGAATGGGAGGCCCGGCAGGCCCGGCGTTGGGGTGGTGTCCGGCAATGGGATGCTGTCAGGCGTCGGATAGGCCGGCGTCATCGTCCGAGGATCCGGCGTCAGGTCATCCTGCCCAGCGGGAGGGAAACCCGACAGCAGCGTACCCACCTCTTTCATGTCGCCTGGGGAAGAAGGCTTACCATCCCCGGGGTCCAGCAAAGGAGACGCTAGCGCCTCGGAATGCAATGAGAGTTGCAGCGAGCTCTGGATGACGGAGAGGCCCGAAGGGTCCGGCATCGGCGCCAACGCTGAGCGGACGTCGGAGGAGCTGATGTCCATCTTATCAGCGGGATCTGGGCGGACGTCGGAGGAGCCAGCATCCGACTTATCGGACCCAGCGCCCGACCAAGGCCACGAAGGAGGGGCGGCCTTGGTGGGCGCTTTGGAGGCCGTGCGCTGCCCCAGAGGGTCAGGTGTCTTAACGGCCTTACCCAGGCAGGCATCAGAGTAGCCGACGCTCGACTTATCGGGTCCGCCGACCAGCCGCATCGCGGCGGCCTTACTGAGCGGCTGCCTCCTCAGACCCGAAGCTCCCAGGCCCAAGCCCGACGGGAGGGTTGATGCCGCCTTGGAAGCCTCCAAGATGGCCGCCATGGAACTGCCTCCCGGGGGAGGTGTTACCTGCAGCAACGCGACCCCAGCCGAGGCCGCAGTGACCGCTGAAGAGGAGTCCCAGTCCCGGTGCTTCTTCTTGTGGTGGCCCTCCCGAGAAGTAGAAGCCCGCCTGAGTTTTTTCAGCTCCTTTTCCATGGAGGTCATTTTGAGTTTCAGAACGTGGGCCTCCAGGGACTGCTGCCTCCGGTTTCGGGTGGCCGCGTTAAACTGCTGGCAGAGCTGGCACTTCTCGATGGGATGATCGGGGCCTAGACAAAAAAGACACTGGGAATGCCCATCATTGTGCAGGAGCTGGGCGCCGCAAGAATCGTACTTGTTTTTGTGCTCGGAGGGAGTCTGGAACGACATGCACGGCAGCTGTAGGTAAGGCTGACGAAAATCGAAGAAAACATTGAAAATAGACAGTAGAACTACCAACAACTGACTGCGAAGCAGTGAACTTAACTGCGAGGCACTGCACGGGCTAACGGCGGGAAAGAACTGGAAGGCAGGCGTGGGGGACCGCCCCTTTATACTGACGTCGCCCGACGTTGGTCACCTGACATGAGGGCGGTCCCTCACCAGAGACTGCTAGCTAGAAATTTTTCCGTAGGGTTCTGACGCCTGCCGGCTTCAGTCCTATTTGTAATTACCTACTGCAAGAGCCCTCTCAAAATAAGATCTACCTTGTCCTTGTGGAAAACATTATGTGGAGGATCTGTGACCAAGGCATGGATTTCAAACACTGCGAGCAGAAGTGATGCCCACCAGAATGCTACCTTCCAAGTAAAATACTTCAACTCACATGTTGCAAGGGACTCAAAGACTTGCAGGTGAGCAAATCCAGCACAACATTGATATCCCAGGCAGCCACTAGCTTCCTGATGAAACGCCTTGTATGTATAACACCCTTAAAGAATCTCATGAACAATGGCAGCAGTGCCAGGTAGGGAGTACCACTGGGCTCACAGTATGCAGAAATAGCACACAAGTGGACCTTTACTGAGTAATACTGTAGGCCTGCATAAGAAAGGGCCAGCAAGCACTCTAGAACCTAGTAGGGTGAGCACCCTAAGAGTTCATGCAGTTTTTGGAACATCAGATGGAAAAATGTTTCTATTCAGCTGTATAAGTCTTCCTAGTGGAAGGTTTACGGGCAGCCCAAAGTATTTCAGAACCCTCTGAGATGCCTTCTACCTGTTCACGTCCATCTCTTCAGGAGCCAGGCCTGAAGGTGAAGGGAGTGCAGGATGGGATGGACCAGGTGACCCTGAGTCAGTAAGTCCATCCTGAGAGGAAGAATCCTCAGTTCACTGATAGTCTATTCAACAGATGAAATCATATCTGTTGAGGCCAGCAGGGGGTGAACAGTAGTATCTTGCCCCCTGGGTGCCTCCAGTTTGAGCAACAGCCTCTGCACTGGAGGGACTGCATACAGAAAGAGATTTTGCCATTGCAGTCTGTATGCATCCTGACAGATAATGTTATGACCTGGATTTCTGGAGCAGAATCAAAGCAGTTTGGCACTGAGTGGGGACACAAGAAGGTCCACATCTAGGGTGCCCCACTTGTCAAACAGCGATCTCATAATGTCTGGAGCTAAAAAACACTCGCAAGGATCAGCCCGAGTTCGGCTGAGTTTATCTGACAGAGTGTTCTGGACTTCTGGTAGATGGATGGCTTGAGGCAGGATCCCTTGCTCCAGACACCACCCCCACACTCTCATCGTCTCCCTGCAGGAAGGGTAAGAGTGTGCTCCTCCTTGTTACATGTAATACATCATAGATTTGATGTCTGTCTGGATGAGGACTGTTATGTGGCTTACAAGATTCATTAAGGTTTGCAGGCCGTACAAAAAGGAAAATTACGTACTCACTGTAATTCTTCATCTTCTAGGACTATCTTCACCACTGATTCATACTAATGGGCCTCAAACGAAGGTGCTAGGACCCTGCAGGAGCCAGAACTTTTCAAAAGGGCTGGCGCTGAGGTAAGCTGCGTTTACACAGGATACTGTGAAACTGGTTTGCACTACATGGCTTACCTCAGCACCAGCCCTCAACCGCCTCACTACCTTTTTTACCAAGAAGGTGCAGCATACCCTAACAAGTACTACGTACTAAACCTAAGGGCATAAGATAGCCCTGGTGATCTGTGTAAGAAGGGTCAACAACCAGTAAGACAGCATCTTCACAGCGCAACCCAAGAACAATGGGAGAAGACTCACAAACAGACTGGAATAAGCCTGTGGGATAGCGGGTTGGTATGTAAATCAATGATGAAGACATTGCTACAAGATCAAGAATTATGGTGAATAAATAATTTTCATATCTTCCAGGAATCGATCTTCACCACTGATTCACACCAAAGGCTCAGACTACCAAGCTCAGACAAAGTCCTCCAGACTAGGGTGGCAGGAGCAGAGGCTCACTCAGGACAAAAGTCCATTCAGGACAGTCTTGCCAAAGGAAGCATGTTGCCTGTCATGGACATCCAAGGCATAGTGCTCAACAAAAATGTGCACTGTGCTCCAGGTTACAGCTCTGCAAATATCACTGACAGACACAGAGTGAATCCCTGCCAGGGGCGTAGCAACTGCCCTAGTGGAGTGGGCACGTACCTGTCCTTCCAGCTTGACCTGCGCCATGGCATAGCAGTGACACAGTTCAGAATCCAGGCAGAAATGCACTTAACTGTAACAGGCTGTCCCATTCAATTGAGGTCGAAGAGACAAAGCGCTGTTTGGATTGTCTTTAGTCCTTAGTTCTGTCCAGGTATAACTTAAAAACTCTCAACATCCAGAGAGTGGAGAATGTGTTCTCACTCATTCTGGAAATTGGAAAAGTAGACAGGCAGCAGGTTCAAAAGGTGTATAAGTGCACACATCTGACACAAGGTTGATATCCCAGGCAGCTACCAGTTTCTGGATGGGGGCATTGTGTGTAAAATGCCCTTAAGGAACCTTTTAAAAAGTGACAGTTGAGCCAGGTAGAGAGTACAAATAGGGCTAATGGTATGCAGATATAGCACACAAGAGGACCTTGACTGTGGTATACTGCAAGCCAGCATCAGAAAGGTCTAGCAAGTACTCTAGAACCTTGTCAGGTAGGCACCGAAAAGGGTCCATGCAGGTTTTGGAGCACCAAATGGAAAATCTTTTCCACTTGGCTGCTTAAGTTTTCCTGGTGGAAGGCTTAAGGGCAGCCAGAAGTATTTAGGAGATCATCTGCGATACCTTGTACCTGTCTACTTCTATTTCTTCAGGAGTCACACATGAAGGTGAAGAGAGCATAGGTTGGGATGGACCAGGTGACCCTGAGTCAGTAAGTTCATTCTGAGTGGGAAGATCCTCGTTGCACTAACAGTCTGTTCAACAGAGGAAACCACATCTACCAAGGCCAGCAGAGGGTGATTAGAATCATCTTGTCTCCGTGCTCCTGCAATTTGAGCAGAACCTTCTGCACCAGACAGATTGGTGGAAATAAACAGAGAAAAAGATTTTGCAATTGCATTCTGAATGCATCCTGACAGAAAGCGTCATGTCCTGGATTTCTGGAGCAGAATCATGGCAGTCTGGCATTGAGTGGGGACACAAAAAGCTCCACATCTGGTGTTCCCCACACATAGAACAGCGATCTCATATCTGGAGCCAGTGACCACTGGTGAGAACCGGCCCCTGTTCAAATGAGTTCATCTGCCAGAGCATTTTTTTTCACTCCTGGCAGAACTGCTTGGAGTAGGATTCCCCTGCTCCAGGCACCATTCCCATGCTCTCACTGCCTCCCTGCGGAGAAGGGTAAGAGTGTGCACCTCCTTGTTTCCTGATGTAGTACATGACTGACTTGTCTGCCTGAAGGAGGACTGTTTTTGACTGACTAGGGCTCTAAGACCATACAAAACAGCTCGCATTTCCAACACGCTGATGTGGGAAGGAGTCTCAGATGGGTCTGAGACACCCCGTGTTTGAACGCCCTGACAGTGGGCTCCCCATTCCATTAAGAAGAATTTGTGGTGGTGGTGATGATGATCACATGACGCTCCAGTGAGGGAGGCTGTCCTTCTCCGTCTACCATGCATGGGACCGAACCAGAGACCTGATCACTAGAATGGAGTGAATTTGAGGATGGCATGCTTGTGACCACCATGCACTGAGCATCCACTCAGTCATTCTCATGGGTAACCGTGCCAGTGGCACTGTGAACACAGAGGAGGCTATCAGACCCAGCATGCCCTGCAGGCATGGAGTGTGCTTGAAAACATTTGCATTCCATTATGTAGTGTTCCATCTGAAGGATGGCCTGCCTCCTGCTTTCTAGAAGAGAGGCATGGGCCTTGGTAAGATCCTGAAGAGCTCCTATGAACAGGAACTGCTGAGAAGGCTGAAGCTGAGACTTCTCTACGTTCAGCAGAACTCCCATGGAGGTAAGGAAGTGAAAGGACGTGGCCACTGTCAATACCGTCTCTTTTTTGGATGAACTATCAGCCAGTCACCCAGATAGGGGTAAACGTGTAGTCCTAGTTTTCTCAGGGACGATGCAAGTATGGTAAAGCACTCTGTATAGACTCAAGGCACTAAGGATAGCCCAAATGACAGGACTCTGAATTGATAACGCTGCCCCAGCACAATGAATCTGAGGTGTCTGTAGCGGCACGGGTGCACTGGAATATGCTGATAAGCATCCTGCATATCTAAGGATGCTAACCTATCCTGAGGTTTCAGGCAGGGAAGCAGAGATCCCAAAGAAACTATCTTGAATTTCTCTCAATCCATGAAGTTATTCAAATTTCTGAAGTCAAGAACAGGGCGAATGTCCTGATTTCTTCAATTCGAGGAAGTAGTGGGAGTAGAAGCCTGCACTGTACTCTGACTCTGACTCTGGTACTACCTCCACTGCCCTGTTGCTCAGGCGGCCCACAAACTCTTGTGCCAGAAGCTCTGATATGAGAGCTGATAAGAGGAGTTGTCTTCTAGGTGAATACTCTGGAGGGATTTCTGTAAAGTTTAGAGAATATCCCTCTTGGATATGAACATATGAAAATGACAGCAGAAATAGGCCTCATGGTCTGTTGAGTCTGCTCAATGATGCGGCTAGCCCTTCATCTTGAAGCTGCCCCTCCCACTCCTCCCCACCTCAGATTTACCCTCACCCTCTCCCATCCCCTCTTGAAACTGCCCACCATCTTACAGGCCACCACCTCCTGTGGTAGAGTGTTCCACTTGCCAACCACCCTTTCTATGAAGAACTGTCTCCTTACCTCCCTCCTGAATCTCCTCCCCTCCAGTGAGAAACTTTGCCCTCTCATGTCCCTTCCTCTTCTTAACTAGCCGATCCCCTCTGTTTGAGTCCTGTTTATCCCTTTTAAGTACTTTATGGTCTCAATCATGTTCCCCCATCCCTCCTCTCCTCCAAGGAACACATACCTAGCTCGCTCAGCCTTTCCTCGTAGGGCTTGCCCTCCAATCCCTGGATCATCTTTATCGCTCTACGCTGCACCCCCTCCAACAATCTGACATATGGTCCAAAGGCTATATTTGTATTTGGAAAAATGCCTTTGGTAGCTTGCCTTTCTCGTGCCAGGGTAGCATCAGAAAAAGCTCACTTGCCAATAGTGTCTATCCTGAGTGACTCCTTGTTAATGGGATGTGCAGTGACCTCTTGAGGAAGGATAGCTTTGCCATTCTCTGTGAGAATAACAAAAGCATCAGCTATATGCTGAGAAACATACATTGGTCTGTTCTTGCGACAGTGTACTTTCTATCTGCCTAAAGACAGACCAAACAGAAGCAGGCTCATTACAAACTGCATCCAATAGGGTCTCAAATACTATAGGAATAAGGGGAATCAAACTGACCGGCACGATAGAGACGTCTGGCCACTGAAAGTGGAGACATTTACTAGGGTCAGTAGAAAGCGGCTCAAAATCAAGTGCAGCATTGGTATTTTTTGCAAAGCCTGGAAAAACAAATCCTCCTGAGAAACAAGAGGATGGCCTGAATCAGAGAGTCCAGGCTGTAGAAAGAGCCATTGTCACCACCCTCAGAAATAATGAGTTTAGAGTCAGAGTCATCCCTTTCCATCTCCACCCGGAAGGAGATCAGGCAGGGGAGTGGATGGCAAGTTCCTCAATCCAGGAGGAAACTCAGGCAACACCAGTCTCAATTTACGAGGAGCTGTCATCAGAGGCAGCACCACAGCTAGAACTGAATCCAGTGCCAGAAGGACTCCCGGCACTAAGGGTGACACAGACACCAGTGCCGGGAAAGGGCCCAAGGGGCCTAAACCTTGCCCTGGCTGCAGCACTGACCACAGCACTGACAATCCAGCCAGCACTTAAGCGACTGGCAAAGGCACCACGGCCGGTCTCATCACAGGCACACTGAATGGGGGTGCGGCCAGTGGGGCAGACGTTGGCGGCACAGTCACTTACAAGGGCCCAGGGCCTGGTGTTGAAGCCAAACGCTCTACCCACGTTGAAGGCCCTGCCTGCAGCTCCAATGCCACCAATCCTGAAGGGCTGGGGACCAGCTCCGCAGGCAGGGACAAACATGCCAGATACTGCACCCACTGCTCCATAAGAGCTGTCCAGTGGTGGAACTACCTACTGGAGTCCCCACAAATAGACAGGGAGGGACTCTAGGCCCGAGATCTTGACCTACGAAGAATAGAAGCCCTCGGTGAAGCTGACAGCATTGGTGAGGGGCCCTCTGCTCCAGGACTTTGAGGATCTCATGGAAGTACTTGCAGAGTATGACCACAAGAGGTACCATCTCTTCCTCTTCCTAGGGGGCACAATTTGAAGATAATGGGGGGACGGTTCAGGGGCAACGTGAGGAAGTATGTTTTCATGGAGGGTGGTGGATGCATGGAATGGCCTTCCTAAGGAGGTTGTGGGGTCAAAAAACAGTGGGGGAATTCAAGAATGTATGGGACAGACATCAGGCAATTCTGGTGGGGGTTAGGAGGAAGTAGGCTGTTGGTTAACTAGGATCTGCAACTTATCCAATAGGTAGAGAAATGGGCAGACTGGGTGGGCCAAGCGGTCCTTATCTGCCATCAAAGTCTATGTTTCTATGTCATGTTTCATGCCCGCTTAACTCAGTATGTAGCACGGAAGCTAGCAGCTGACCTACCTGCACCCACAGGGGCTTGTTGTAAGCTGCCTGATGAGCAGCAACGCACATCATTGTGCAAGCTGAAGTAACTAGCTTCCCGCCTAAAACATCTGTCTGATCAGAGTCAACTTCAGAAGACCAGTCACGCACCGGACACTGAGGCCCTGTTGAGATCTGCATAACCACAGTCCCCGAGATGGGGTGAGGCACTGAACCTGCAGAGCCCGAGAGTGTGCAATACCATTGCTGGATGTCCCTTGGGGCTGAAGGGAGTACAAAGTGTTGTCTCCAGATTGTCCTTTAACATTCCTCAAAGGCTCTGGGTCAAGGAGGGATGACAGCATCGGTGAATGCTCCTAGGTGTCCCAGCTACATGGTACTGCAGATGGCAACTGTGCCAATGTCCAGCCCCTGTAACATGTCCACCAGGAATCTCTGGTACAGGGCATACTCAGAGGCAGAGGACATGTGAAGGGAGGATTCCGTGCCCTCACAAGAGAACTCTGATGGAGAGGAGGTGCTGGACATGGAAGTGTGTGGTGCCAAGGGGCCAGGTTGGAACGGAGTCCAGTTGACATGTATGATACTGGTACAGTGCACCAGTTGCACTTCAACGTTGACTTAAGGTGATTGTCCCCAGAGGGCCCATGATCCCTGGAAGTTTAGGCAGAGATGGTATAGGCCCAAGAGGGAAAAAGAGTAAAGGGCTTCAGGGCTTGTACCTTGGCTGTGGTGGTGCTCAGAAGACCACGCCTAAGGGGAGGACCTGGCAGGACCGCCTGAACAAGGTGACTAACAGAAGAACAACAACCAGGTTGGTGCCCCTGTGGAGACCCCCAGCTGAGGAAAGCAGAGCTATCCAACCCCCTTGGGGCAGCTCTGGTCCTCCCCAGTGGCAGACTCAGCCTGTGGATCTGGAGAGAACTCCATGTCGTTACTGAACTCTGGCCCCAAGCTGGTGCCACCTCTGGCACAAGGCCCAAGGCCTGACCTAGACAAAGGTTTCCCTCTGGCATTGCAGCGAAAAGTGGAAAGAGGACAGGGGATGAGAGGGAACAGTCCAGGGAATGAGCCTGAGACAGCCTGTTTTGATGTCTTCCCCTGAAATCTGGAACCAGATGTCCCAGTCTCCGGGCTCACAGCTCCAGCATCTGCTAGTTAAATGCAGCACTGGCATCACTAGCCTGCTGGTTCTGAGTAGATTTAAGTTGGTGCACCTACAATGTCAGAAAAGCAGACCAAAGGTTTGCTTCTGCGAACCAGGCATACTTCCATGAAGAATAAGCAGTGTTACACAAACAGAAGACAAACTGAGGACTTGGCAGTTCAGCTCCCATGATGTGCACTCAGTGGCAGGAAAAAAACAGACAAACAGAACTGAGGCAGAAAGGGCATCATCAATGGTTACTGGCTCCGTTACACGGTGCCACGCATGTGAGAGTGCCATCACCATTGACAATGGCCCTGGGATTCTTGCTCCCCGGGCTGCTAGATGTCGGATGCACCATGGTGCCGATGTGCTTGATTTTTGTAGGGGCATGGTGACTCAGTGCACCTAGGCAGGCAGACTTACAGGTAAGAGCTGGAGCAGTCCTGGGAAGGATGCTCCCCATCTCATTACACCTGTAGTAATGTACGTGAGTGTTGAGGAGGGCAACAAGAAATACAGGTGAAAAACATAAATAGGATCCTCCTAAGAAGGGAAAAACAAATTTGCTTTTTAAAACTTCACTAAAAGACAGAAACTATAGGGTTTGGGTATGCTTTCCACTGCAAACGGCAAAAGCAGAGAATTAAATGCACCTCCCCACCCCCCAAGAGTGTTATTCTGGCCCACTGCTCTCACTTTAAGCTATGTTATCCTTTGTTCACACACTATTAGTCTTGTTTCTTTCTGAGATAAAAACAGTTTCTTGGGGGGAGTAAATGGAGATGCTTTGGAAAGCAGTCGCTCTTTTCTCCCACTTGCCACTACAAACCCATTAGGCAGGTCAGTGCCACCTGCTGCCTCCACCATTATTCCTTTCTTGGAAACACTTCTTTAGTCTCTAAATAAAAAGCAAGGTACATAGTGGCAGCTCTGGGTATTTATCCTGGATCCACTCCATTAGCAGCAGCCAGGCTGCTCTGCTTTTTCCTCACCTCTATAGCTCTCTTTGCTGCGCGGGCTGCTGCTTTCTTTGTGAAGAAGGACACTAATAAAAGGAGTTGCAATACAAAGAACCTCCTCAGAGATCAGAGCTCATTTACAGAGAGACTGCTAATCGCTACCCACCCTTTAATGCCATCTTCAGTGACAACTGCAGACTGTAATAGTTTTGGGAACCAACTTTTTAAGGGGAAGTAAACATTGCAGGGGTCACTCACATAGTGAACGCCTCTGAAATGACTGTTCAAATGAAGTATGGGGCTTACTTGCAGGCATCGGGGTCCTCAGATATGAATGCCTAAATCATCTGCAAACTGAATCAAGGCAGCAGCTATTTCATGGACTTTTGAGACAGAAAGTGATGTCACTGAGTGGGCAAGTGTAATTAACAGCATACATCTTGCCCCTCAGTGACATCACTTTCTCCTTCGTGAGTCCATGAAATGTATTTATTTGTATTCTATTTTAGTCTTTGGTAATCGGGTAAGGCCCACTAGGCACAAGTGCCTGTTTTAGGGGCAACTTGGGAGCACGGGGGAGGTTACTTGCTCAGAATCACACAGTACACAAGCGGAGGTTATGGGAATCAAACCCAGGTCAGCTGGATATACCAAGCTCATTCACAGCTTGTTACCTCTAACCTCTAGGCTATACTGCCAGTCCCAAATGACTGCTGCCTTGACTTAAAGAGCCTCCGTCGCCTCGAGGAGAACTTTGAAAAACATAATAGTTGGACACAACTCGGCCTGTATTTCATATTAGCTCTGTATTTCTGCTCATTATTTGTTATTGAGGTTAAATACATAAAAATAGGATCTTTGCTTATTGACAGTTCATCACCCCTATTGCTTATTCAGCACCTCATGGCATAATACTCTACTTGTGACATCACAATGATTCCCATGGCAAGAGACTGTGATGTCACAAAAAGTGGTTACTCACCTGTAACAGTTGTTCTAGGAGTGGTATATGGAGTACATCCATACTTTTGGCAGTGTCCTTTCCCCTTTAAGGGTTTCCGGAAAGTCTTCAAGCTGGTTCCTCCCACCCGAGTGGTAACTCCCTCAGCACAGCCTGGTGACATCAGATCTTGCCCACTAGAAGCAAGACTGGTGTGCCACATGCCAGGGGAGGTCAGGTGTGTTAGTGTGGATGAAGACCATACACCACTACTAGAAAGTATTGTTACGTAGAAACTTACCATAACAGTAGATCTTTAAGGCACAGTCTCTTGCAGTAGGTTATTACTCTTGGGAGTCCACTAGATCGAGCTGTCACATGGTAGCTTCTTCCAGCAGTCTTCTATAAGGCCACCCCCCCCCCCCAATACATCACTTCCTCTGGCTGTGTATAAAAGCGGGCGGCCCCAGGTACACACTGTTCCCGTGCTGCAGCATGCAAAAAAGGTAGAGGACTGAGGGAAACCATGAACCAAGGCAAACCCACCCCAACGCCCTGATATCCAAGTGACCTGATAGCAAAAAGGCAGGGGACAGGAGGCGAGATTGTACCTGCCATGGCAAGAGACCGTGCCTCGAAGATCTACTGTTATGGTAAGTTCTTACGTAACGATACTATCGTCTACGGACAGGTCTCTTGCAGTAGGTTATTACTCTTGGGAGAGTACCAAGCAGTTATAAGACAGGGAGGACAAGTACAGCAGGAAGCCGGGATATAAGCCACAGGACTAAGCAATGCCAAGAAGACACATTCATGATAATGGAAAGAGGTGGCAAACAGGAACCAGGCAGAAGTCATGGAGAAGCCGCATAACAATCCAAGAGACGGCCATGTGATCCCAGAAAGGGATGGCATCACACAAAGTCCAAGTCAAGTCATCTCAAACAACACCCGGTCAGGCAGACAAGCCAAAGGTGTGTGAGGAAGAAAGAACTCCATGAAGGGAGAGTAGGAAAAGGGCCTTGCCAATGATTCAACCTACCGAGCAGGAGTGCAAGAGGCAATGGCGTACATCAAGCCCAGCAAGGCATCCAAGGCGCCATCAGAGACAGACGGAAACATGTCGATGCGGAAAAGAGAAATGTAGTAGGCCATGTATAGCGATGCAACATGACAAGGCAGGGGTCGAAAGGCCATGGCAAGAAAAGCAAACCCAGGAGAGCACGCCAAGCACGCAGCGCACAAGCACGGACTGGAGAGTACCAAGGCAAGGAGCACCAGGCAGGCCGCAGCAAAGAACAACACAGGGTTGCCAAAAGGACCACAAAGAGGAGGGAAGTGTCCAGAAAGAGGATGCAGGCCTTGAAAGAAAAGGGCAAAGGGACACCCGGGCACCTCCGAGGCATGAGGAAGGTGGCGGGGAGTAAGCTCTGTAAAGCGGTCAAGGAGGGGGACGGGCGCTGGACGGGGTGGGCAGATGCAGCTGCCCCATGAGAGGTCCCACCGGAGACCCGAGCAGTACCCCGGGGAGGGGGATTGGAACAGGACATCCGGCAGTCGAGGAAGACGACAGGAACCAGTGGGCAAAGGAGAGGTCCCGGACCGACCGTTGGGCAAGACTGGACAGCAGGCAGAAAAGCAAAAAGGCCCGGGGACCATGACCAAAAAACAGAGCACTACAGAAGGGGCGATGGCAGCCGACAAGCAGACGGGTTCCGAACCCGACAGCTGAGGCCAGGCGGGGCGCCGCAAGGCGACGGCAGTGGCAGACAGATGGGCAGATGCAGCCATGGCATTGGGGCCCGCAGGAAGCCACTGTCAGGAAGACACGGCAAGGGCGCACATGGGCAGCGCCCACAGGACCAACCTGGGGCAGGGAGGCAGTGGGGGGGGGATGAAGGCACCAAAGCCGAAGCACACCAGGCACGGAGGCACCGGACCACGCGGCCCACATAAGAAAGGCTGAAAAACAGCAAGGTAAGGGACGGCAAACCCACACGCCAAAGCACACAAGGCACCGGGAACCACATCCAGTGGACAAGAGGACACCAAAGCCCAGGCATGGGCAGGAAAGGCACCCCTGCAGGGAACCCCCAGGCATGAACCCCTGAAAACAGAAAGAGGGAGAGGGAACCAGGCGGAGAGAGCCAGAAGCGGAATACACCGAAGGGGGGGGAGGGCCATCCTGGCCCCAGCGGGGTTGCACCGGAGGAGGGGCGAGGGGAGAGAACCATTGAACCCCTGCTGAAGGCATAAGAGAAGGGGTACCCGAGGGGCACTGGTGCCAGGATGGGCGGGGAGAGGACCCCAGACTGGAGGGCCCGAGGTGCAGAGCCCCTGCCAGCGACGGGGGAACCAAACCCGCTGAAAGGGATGAAGGCAGGGACATCCCATCAATGGGGAAGCAGCCCCATCGACGGGGAATGAAAAAGGGGATCTCCTGTCAACAGGGGAAGCATCCCAGTCGACGAGGAACGAAAACATGATACTCAGTCAACAGGGGAAGTCATCCCGTCGACGAGGAGTGCTCCATCGATGGAGAAAGAGCTTCCGTCGACGAGAGGAAAGCAACAGCATGCCCTGTTGACGAGGGAGAGAAAGCAACATGCTCCGTCGACAGGGGAAGCCTCCCCATCAACGAGGAATGTTCCAGCAATGGGGAAACAGTGACCATCAATGGGAAAGATCCCGGAGAGTGCTCCGTCGACAGAGGATGACCGTC
The DNA here is from genome assembly GCA_016271365.2 of Neoceratodus forsteri. Classification (NCBI taxonomy): domain Eukaryota; kingdom Metazoa; phylum Chordata; order Ceratodontiformes; family Ceratodontidae; genus Neoceratodus; species Neoceratodus forsteri. The sequence continues at coordinate 149,720,388 of CM028130.1, read as the reverse complement.
GGCGATGAGGAAACGCTGAGGCGCCGTTGCTGGGGGCTTCGGCGGGATATAAACACCCATTGACCGGGGGATAGCCCTGGCCACAGTACAAGAGAAAGAGAGGGCCTGCTGACTGGCACGCCCATTGACAAGGATGGAAGCAACAAAGGTCTCAATGGGGGTGTCTATTTGACAACGGGAGGAGCCACCATTGACAGAGCAAATCGGAGGAGTGTGAGTCCTGCTGCCCTCCGATGCTGGGAACCCTTAACACAGGTCCCGAGGTCTGTCCCACGAAGGCTGCCTTGCCAGCCATGGACGGAGTCCCTTGACCCAGCATAAGAGCCTGGGCCAAGGAGCAGCGGGGGTGCTGTGAGTGAACACAGGCCCGCTGACACAAGGAGAGCCAGGGGTAATGTGAGTGGTTCACAGGCCCGGCCTAGTAGAAGAGCCGGGGCCTGGGAGTATGCCACAGGGCGCGACAGGGAAGAAAAATCTGGTTCAAGTTCATGTCGAAGACTGCAACACAGAAGACTGAGCTAGCTGCCATACAGGCTGAACCTGGCGGGAAAATGAACGGGGTGTACCTGGGGCTGCCCCCTTTTATACACAGTCAGAGGAAGGGATGTATGGGGGCAGCCCTATAGAAGACTGCTGGAAGAAGCTACCGTGTGACAGCTCCACCTAGCGGACTCCTAAGAGTAATAACCTACTGCAAGGGACCTGTCTGTAGAAAATCTACTGTCACAGGTGAGTAACCTGTTTTTCTATGGATATGTATATGGTGTACTTATCCACACTTCTGGCAGAGTCCTAGCAGTTCTCCAGGAGAAGGGGGTAAGGTGCAAACCCCCTGTTCAGGGAACAAAGACTGGAGAACTGAGGCCCCAAAACCTGCATCCTGGTGTGATTCAAGGTCAATGTGGTAGTGGGAAACGAAGGAGTGTGCCAACTTCGAGGTAGCAGCCCTGCAGATTTCCTGGATAGGGACATGCCTGGAAGCAGCCACCGAGGCAGCAGTATGACAGGTGGAATGAACCCTTGGCCATATGGGAGGCTCCCTACCAGCTAACCTATAGTAGTCCCACACAAAAGATTAAGATACAAGTTGGCCAGCCTGGCAGTGGGTACCAAGATGGTAGCCTGTGTAAAGAATTGGCTGGAGAACAGGACACAGAGGGTAATAGTAAACCGAGTCCACTCTGAAGAAAGCGGGGGTTAACTAGTGGGGTACCGCACGGTTCAGTACTAGGCCCGGTCCTCTTTAATAACTTCTTTGATTGTGTCACTAAGACAGTACACGGGGCCAAGCAGTAGACATCCTCTATCATAATTTCAGCAAGGCCTTTGATTCTGTGCCCCACAAAAGGTTGATCAGGAAGTTGGTGGATCTTGGAGTCGGGGAAAAGATGGTCAGATGGGTGGAAAACTGGCTGAGGGACAGAACCCAGAGGGTGGTGGTGGGGAGAGAGTTATCTGGCACCAGAGAAGTAACCAGTGGGGTCCCACAGGGCTCTGTGCTGGGGCCGGTGTTGTTCAATGTCTTCTTCAGTGACAATGGGGATGGCATTAAAGGCAAGATGTGCCTATTTGCAGATAACACCAAGCTCTGTGGGAGAGTGGACACAGCTGAAGGGATACGGGACCTACAGGTAGATCTGGAAAAGCTGGGGAGGTGGTCCAGGATCTGGCAGCTTGGCTTCAATGCCAAGAAATGCAAAGTTATGTATATTGGAGCCAAGAATCCCAGGACAGAGTATTACCTGGGTGGAGTCAGAGTATCTGCATCAGAGGAGGAGAAGGACCTGGGAGTGATGATCACTAGTGACCTGAAGCACTCCACGCAGTGCAAGAAAGCAGCAGCAAAGGAAAACAAGATGCTGGGATGCATAGCTAGGGGAAGCAGTAGTAGGAGAGAGGAGGTTATATACTGTATACTGCCCTTATACAGGTCACTGGTAAGGGCGCATCTAGAGTTCAGTACTGGTGCCCACACCTCAAAAAGGATATTAACCTGCTGGAAAAGGTACACAGGAGGGCTACAAAGATGATAGCTGGTCAGCAAGGCATACGAGGAGAGGTTGAGGGCACTGAACATGTACTCCCTGGAAGACAGGAGAGAGAGAGGGGACATGATTGGGACATTCAAGTACCTGAAAGGGATAAATAAGGTTGATAAGGAGAGTCTCTTTAAGCTGAGTCGCAACCATATCACAAGGGGGCACAGTCTTAAGCTGGAGGGTGGGAGGTTTAGGAGGGAGGTCAGGAAGCACTTCTTCACAGAGAGGGTGGTGGACACTTGGAATGCGCTGCCGGAAGAGATTATCTCGTTGAAGACAGTGGGCAGCTTTAAGAGAGGCTGGGACAGGCATAGGGGGAAGGTAAAAATCATGGGTAGGGAGGATGGCAGAAGTGGGGAGGGAGGGCAGAGACAATAGTTCAAGCTGTGGACTGTGCGATATGAGCAAACTTGATAGACCAAATGGCTTTCTTCGGCTGGCTTCTTCGTATGTTTGTATGACATTGCAGAGGGACTGGAAGGAAAAGTATGTTTCTTTGCAGACAACACAAAGATCTGCAACAGAGTTGATATATAAGGTGGGGTGGAAAGGATGAGAAGGGACTTGGCAAGGCTGGAGGACTGGTCAGATGTATGGCAGCTTAGATTCAATGCTAAGAAGTGCAAAGTAATGCACCTGGGAAACAAAAACCCAGGGAAAGAGTACACTATGGGGGGTGAGATACTAACAACAAAAATGAAAAGGGACCTGGGGGTAGTCATATCAGATGACCTAAAGGTGGGCAAGCAATGTGAGAGGGCAGTAAGGAGGGCTGGGGGGATACTGGGATGCATAGGGAGAGACATCACCAGTAGAAATCAGGAAGTTGTTATCCCTCTGTACAGACAGCTGGCGAGACCCCATCTGGAGTACTGCATGCAGTTCTGGAGACTCAATCTCCGCAAAGACAGATAGGATGGAGGGAGTCCAGAGGAGGGCAACTAAAATGGTGCAGGGTCTGCACCAGAAGACACATGAAGAGAGACTTAAGGAGCTTAATATGTATAGCCTCGAGGAGAGGAGGGACATGATAGAAACTTTCAAGTACCTCAACGGAATCAGCAGAGTCCAAGAGAGTAGCGTCTTTCAGAAAAAGAGTGTGCAAGAACAAGAGGGCACAATTTGAAGATAGAGGTGGGATGGCTCATAAGTAATGTGAGGAAGTATTTTTTCATGGAGAGGGTTGTGGATGCATGGAACAGCCTTCCTGAGGAGGTTGTGGAGTCAAAAACAGTGGTGAATTCAAGAATGCATGGGACAGTCATAAGGCAATTCTAGGAGGTGTGGGTGGGAAGAAGTAGGCTATTGGTTAGCTATGATCTGCAGCTTATCCATTAGGTAGGGAAATGGGCAAACTGGGTGGACCAAGTGGTCCTTATCTGCCGTCAAATTCTATTTTCTATGTAGAGGTCAATGCAGGATACAATCCACCTGCCGATCGTCTGCTTAGCTGCTGGTCTGCCAGGTGCGGCTTCAGTAAAGGTGACAAATAGCTGGTGAACCTCTCCCCAAACTTCAGCCATGCGCTCCTTATAGTAGGCTAGCGCTTGCCAAAGGTCCAATGTATGGAGCTGTGCTCAGCCTCCGAGGTGTGGCTGGTGAAGTACACCGGGAGATTAATCACCTAGTTAAGGTACAAATCTGACACAGCCTTCGGCAAGAACTTGGGGTTGGGGCGAAGAACAACCTTGTCCCTGTGGAATACCAGGTAAGGAAACTCCACCAAGAACACATGGAGCCCACTGTTCCTTCTGGCTGATGTGATAGCCACCAGGAACGAGGTCTTCCATGGCAGATGTGACATCTCACATCTGTGCACTGGTTCGAATGGCTTGCCCATGAGCAACAAGTCCCATGGTGGTGGTGGTGGTTCATGAATCTGAGGGGAAATGTGGTCAAGGCCCTTGTAAAAGCATCAAACCACCTTCTCCTGCGCCAACTGTGGATCAGCCTGCACATGGCAGGCAGAGGTGGCTACCAGGTACACCTTAAGGGTCATCAACCAAAAGCCAGACAGAGAAAAGGACAAAAAGTTGTTGAGAATGCCAGCCACCAGACAAGATAAGGGATCCAACCCCTTGCTCTGGCATCAAATGGATAACCTCTTCCATTTGAAGGCATAGCATTTTCGGGTCGACTCCTTCCGAGAAGCCTTGACTACACTTAAGACATCTTCAGAGCGACCCAAAGCCTGGAAATCCAGTCGCTCAAGAACCAGGCTGGCAGGTGCAGGAATTGAAGTTCCGGGTGGAGTACCTTCCCCTGATTGATCGAAAGCAGGTCTGGGCATAGAGGGAGACTTCTTGGGAGCCTGCGGCTGAGGATATCGGGGTATCAGAACTGGCAGTGCCAGTCCGGAGCCACCAGGATCATCTGCGCCTTGTCCTTTTCGTCTTCAGCAATACTTTGTGGATCAAGGGAAACAGAAGGAAGGCACAGAGAAAGCCCTAAGGTCCAGGGCCTGGAAAACACATCCCCCTTCAGCATTCTGATGAGGGGGACGGGCACAGTATAGCCTCAGCTTTGCATTTTCCCTGGAAGCAAACAGGTCCACCAACGTGATGCCCCACTGGGAGAACGGGATGTGTACCACCTCTGGGTGGAGAGACCACTCATGAGATGCCTCGGCCACATGGCTAAGAGCGTCCACCATCTGGCTGGAGACACCGGTCACAAGGATGGCCAGGAGGTTAGCCTCCAGGCTGCACATGGGTGTCCAAACACAGACAGCTTCCCTGCACAAAGCAAGGAAGTGCATCCCACCCTGTTTGTTGAGGCAGTACATGGTCGTAGTGTTGTCCGTCTGACCTGAATGACCTGACCTCGGATATGTGGAGCAAAAGCAGTCAGTGCCAGCCGAACTACCCGAAGCTCCAGCAGGTTGATATGGCACCGGGACTCCTTGGGGGTCCAGAGCCCATGAACTCTGTGATCCCCCAAGTGAGCACTCCAGCCCATAAGGGAGGCATCAGTCATCAGTTTAACCGTTGGCTCTGGATGGACAAACAGGATACCCTCCTGCAGATGTTCTGGCACTAACCAACACTGGAGGGCATCCCACATCAGCTGGGTCACAGTGACTGGCTGATCAAAGTAGCCCTTGCACCAAGACCATTAAAAGGCCAGCTCCCATTGCAGAGAGCGGATTCTGCTCCGGGCCCAACAAACCACGCTGGTGCAGGTCACCATGTATCCCAGGAGGCACAGGAAGTCACGAGCAGAGTGCAACTGCCCAACCCAAAATGATCGGGCAAAGGAGGCAACAGCCTCTGCCCTGTCTGCCAGGAGCCGTGCCCTGGCTCTGGCAAGAGTTGAGCTTTGCCCTGATGAAGTGAATCACCTCCGAGTGTACGAGTTCAGATCTGGCCTCACTGACCAGGAGGCCAAAAGAAACGTAGGTCTGGAAGGCCAGATCCCTGAATCTCTCCACCTCCTTCCTTGGGGGGGACCTGCAATAAGCCAGTGGTCCAGGTAGGGGTATATCCGAACTACTCGGTGCCTCAGGTAAGCTGCCACCACTGCTATGCATTTGGTAAAGACCCTGGGGGCAGAGGATAGGCTGAATGGCTGGACTGGAACTCGTACAGGATCCCCTCTGCCCAGAACTGGAGGAACCAGCAGTGAGACGGACAGACTGGGATGTGGAAGAACACGTTCCGAAGATCCAGAGAACAAAACCCCATGTCCTGCTCAAGAGATGGTATGATCTGAGACAGAGTGACCATTCTGAACGTCACGGCCTGAGAAACTTGTTCACGTCATGTAGATCTAAGATGGGGCTCCCAGCCCCTCATCCATTTTGGCACCAGAAAGTACCTGGAAACAAACTCTAGGTGTTCCAGAGGGTCCGAGATAGGAGCCACGACCTCCCTGTGGATGAGCTGGGCAATGTTGTCCCAAAAGGCCGCCAGGATGTCGACCGAGACTATGTCCTACCATTGGGCACGGGCTCGGCAAGGCGGGTAAGCCTCTAACTCTAGAGGCAGACCCTGACTGACCTCCTCGAGGACCCAACTGTGCTTGGTGACAGCGGACCAGGTGGAAAGAAAGTGGCGGAGTTGCCCCCCATGGGAGGAGGACCTAGGAAAGTCAGGACAGGCATGGGGAAGGCACCCCCATCCCGTCACTGGGCAGGCTTGCAGGCAGAAGAGCGACCGGCTGAAGAACCACTGGGGCCTCGGCCCCCTGGCTTATGGACGACCGTAGCCACAGATTTCAGTCGTGGTCACCAGACCTGAGCCTGCTGTCCAGCCTGAGACTGGGCCGGTTGGCTGCAGGGGCAGAGAGGGGCTGAAAGGGCGGCTTCTTTTGCTGTTTGTAACCCTTAGGATCCATCTGGGAGGAAGTCAACGAGTCCAGGGTGACATTGGACCTTTCAATACAGGTGAGGTGCCCTTCAACCCCGGGCTCGAACAGGTCAGTACGCAGAAAGGGGACATTTGCCAGCTTGTGCTCAGTATCTGCTGTGAAGGTTGAGATCTGCAGCCAAGCCCTGCGGGGCATGGTCACCACGGCAACCACAGATCTGGCACAACAGTCGCCGATGTGCATGGCAGTCTGGAGCTGTTCAGCCACCGTTCGGCCTTGATTCTGGACTTGCTTGACCGTGGTCTGTAGGTCTGCTGGGAGATGAGGGAGCACCTCGTCAATCGTGCCCAAAAGGGCATGGAGAACTGGGTCATTAGAAGGGCTGAACTCGCTTGCTGAAGGCTGAGAGAGGAGGCAGCATAGACCTTTTTTGCCATGCGGTCTAGTTTTTTTGGACTCCTTGTTAGGAGGCTTGTCAACATCACCCACAATGCCCATGCACTGGAACACAGAGTCTGCCACCAAACCCTCGGGAAAGGGGTGCTCTGTGAATCCCAAAAGGGAACCGGTAGGGATCGCATACTTGCGAACCACCTGGGTCAATGGTGCAGGCAAGAGGCCAGATGCTGCCACAGCTCCAAGGCAGGGCCAAGAATGGCCTCTGCAACCAGGAAGGCTTCCCCAGAGGAGTCACCCCGGTCAAGGATCTCGGTAAGCGGATACCCAGCCCGCTTCTGAAAGGGCTCCATCAGGAGACCCATAGATTCCTAGATCAGGCAGAGAAAACCTATAAAGGAAGTGGGGTCTTGCTCCGCCGGCAAATCCTCGGCTGACTCCATGCCCACCATACAAGAGTGCAAGGAGGAAGCTTCAGATTCCAAGGAATCATTAAATAAAGGTTGACCGCCAGAATCACTGCTGACACTATGGGGGCATACAGGGGTAATAGTGACCGACAGCCAATGGGGAAGTCCCGATGCTCGGCAGGCCTCCTTAGTCAGAGGGCCAGACTTGAGCTGTTTGGGAGGTAGCTCCACCAAAATTCGCAGAGAGGCCGGGGGAGGCCGAGCCAGGACCTGAGAGGTTGGTTCCTGCCAAGGTGGGGAAGGCTACGGCCTCTGTGGCAAAAAGCCAAGTAATGGCCAGGGTCAAGGCCAACACAGGCTTCTCCCTGGTGAATAAAAGCTGTTGCCGCACCAAGTCCTCATAGCGCCAACATAACTTGCACCAGAGCCTCTCTTCACCCGAGGAGGATGAGGAATAGTGGTGAAGTGATGGGAACACGAGCGCTAATGTTGACGCAGGCAGCTTGACTCAGGACTGTAAGAGTGGGACCACGACCTCGACTGTTGGGGCCACTGACAGTGGGTCTCAGAGGGGACCGGCGAGAGCCAAGCCTCCTCCAGGTACAGGAGCTCCTGAGTGAGAGGTGGCGGATCAGCTGACTGGTCCGTCTCTCCTTGGGAAGTAACCGGCAGGACCAGACTGGATAAGGAGGTGTTCGGCTCCAGCCAGGGCGACAACAGGTCGACCGGCTCGACAAAAATCTCGGCTGAATATCGAACTTCATCTCATCCAATATGCCTGACAGGGAGACCGTGGGGCCAGCGGCCTAGGGCGAGAAATAGACAAAGTCAGAACCTCCATAGAAGCGCAGGAATCGGAGGCCCAAGAGCACTCCCGATACCACGATCGACGACGAGACCATTTTTTAGTCTCTTTTTTAAGACTTAGATTTGATGCCTGAGGGACCCTGCCCATGGGTGGGAAAGGCCTGCCACAGTTCCTTGAATGCCCCCAGGAAGGAAGCGCCCAAAGAGAGTGGCAAAAATGCCCAAGCCGAGGAAGCTTGTGCTGCAGCCTGAGCCGCCGCTTCCTCAAATGCCGCAAGTTGTTCCGCAGTGGATGAGTGGGAAGTGTGGCACAGGCCAGAAGCCTGAGGATCGTGCTCGTGGTCCAGGCAGTAGATGCACAGGTGTGCGGATCCATCCGAGACATCTTCTGCCCACAGGCACATTTCCAAAATCCTGGCTCCAACTTCATGTTGTTCATACCGGAGAACAGAAGGAGTCGCCTGAACACAGTATTTGAACAATTCGAAAATATTAATAGCAAAGGGCCTACTCAGCGCGAGAGCCATAAGGTGGGAACCCCCTTCTTCCAGCAGAAAGAAAGATCTGACATCATGGGGCGGTGCCAAGGGAGTTACCAACCGGGTGGGTGGGAGGAGTCAGCTTGAAGACTTTCCAGCAAGCCTTAAAGGGGAAAGGAGACTGCCAGAAGTGTGGATAAGTACACCATATCCCCGTCCCTAGAACAGAGGATTATGACTTCAAGCTGGGAATAAGCTGTAAGGGAAGAGGAAGATGAACTCTAACTCTAAGGGGGCATGCAATGAAGCTGGAGGAGGGAAGTTTAGGAGGGATGTGAGGAAATATTTCTTCACTGATAGGGTGGGGGATGCCTGGAACAATCTTCCAGTAGGGCCAAAAAGAGTGATGGGCTTCAAGCATCCATGGGATAGGTATAAAGGAAAACTGATATCAAAGTGTGCAGGTGAGGGGTGGCCAGAAACCAGGCAGGATCTGTTAACAGGCAGGGAAAAGAAGGGTACACTCGGTGTGCCAAGTGGCCCTTATCTGCCGAAAAATCCTATGTTCTATATATAATGATCCTGTTTTTGTGCACATATCCTCAGTAATAAAAAAAGAGGGAGAAGATATATAAAATACAGGCTGAATTTTGTCTGAATATTAGGTTTTCCTACAGGAGTCAGTGGCTCTTTAATTCACAGATGGTTTCAATATTTATATCTCAGGACTGCCAACACTTAGAGGCAAGCACAATACATCATTCAAAAGATTGTTTCATGGGCTTTCATAATTTGAGTGGCCCCCTGCAATGTTCAGTTCCCCTTCAAAGTAAACGCTGTCAATATTTCATGACCTACTGTGCTCATTTCCAAGTATTCCAAGGTAAAGCAGCAGCGGCTCACACTATCAGTCTCCACCCGAAGCAATGTAGTGGCAGGTTTTGGGTGGGTGTGGGTATGGGGGTGTGTGTGTGGGTATGTGTGTGATTTCTGAGTAGACTGCTTTGAACTGATGTGATTTTCATTTTGCTCCAGCATCCCACTCCTTCAGGTTTCCAGGCACCCTTCATGCCTGCATTCACCTCCAGCCTCACCACGTATCCTATCCTCTGACTTGGAAGAAAAAAAAATATCAGATGGCCAACAATTTCAAAAGTCTTTCTATAACGTGTACTTCACTTACCTGGCTTCATAATCATTGCGGATGAGAAGAAGGTGCTGTAGGATCGACAGGAAGAAAGACTCCGCCTTTGAATCCTTTACCGTGTTCAGGAGAATCTGGAACACCTCATTTATGTCGGTGAGGAAAAGGTTAAAGACAACAACTACATCACAACGAACAAAACAAACTCCACACAGCCTGCATACCCATGTTCAAGGCTACACTTCCAGTTTCTGAGCTACACAGGGCAGTGTGCATCACAGGGGTGACTTGAGGGGAGGGGGCTCAGCTCCTCCTGGTGGACAATGAATCAGTATGGACACTAGTTACAGAAGCAACGGAGGATAAGTACAGTAAACACAGCCCCATAGAAACCCTCGTCCCATACAGAAAATCATCAAAAACCATAACCAATCTATTGAGGTACATCCCCTCTCCCTCAAAAATTATTTGTACGTGGCCCCCTTGCTGATCTATTACAACCCAGTTAACAGATATGTCTGGAAGTCAAGTGACGTTCTTCAGCCTCAGCATCTGAGGTTCTGGATCAATCTTGTAATCCTCAGCGGAAGAGGAAAATGTTACAAATTTCAGGGAGGATTTTCTCCTTTCTACCCCTTCAGCCAGATTATTAAGGCGTTAAGTGTGAGACAGGCCAGACACCACCTCACTTAATCTGCCCATTCAAGGCTGTGGGTCCTCCTGGCCAACTACAGGATTCTGGAGGTCCTGCAGCGAGTCATGCCCCACCTAACCCACCTCAGCCATATTTTAGTTCCTATCTACAACATTTTATTGTTATTACAATTGTGAAATAACACATTTTCTTGTTATTTTGCATAAGGAAGCCAAGTAATTCCCTTCAGCCCTGTACTGATCCAATCCATTTTCATCCAGCTGATTTGCTGGGCCATGCCTTCACAAGTATTTCTGTGCCATGACACTGTATCAGAAGGCTCTGTATAGGGAAGTAATGCCCTCTATTGCCGTTTTGGCAAGCAAATCGAAAACAGTGACATTTAAAAACTATTGAGGTGAACAGGCTCCGGCTAGGGCTCTACCACGAGCAGGCAAGGTGCCAGCACCCACAGGGATCGCCAGTGCCTTAATCCAGCTAGGGGTGTCTCCAGTATTCATTCACTATACATTAATGTTTATGGGGATTTCAAGGCAGTGACGAGCCCCAAAAGACAGCACAGCTGCAGAGAGCTTTCAAGCAAGGGAGGGGGAGCACATTTGTTTCCTTTCCTGGCACTTTGTAAACTAAGCTGTCATAAAACAGCTGCAACGTCGATTCCAGTACGGATCAAACTTTCCTGCAGGAGGTTTTTACCAACCACCTCATCAGGATTCCTGTCACATACTCAGCCCCCTTTTTAGGCACCAGCTAATTGCTTGTGTGACAGACAGGAGGTATATTCCATTCAGTCCGCCGAGTGTAGCTGCAACAGCAGCGAAGACAGACTAATCACCCCGTAATCACCCAATCACGGCTCCTTTGTGTAGATGAATACCGCACTGTCAACTGAACGGCAGATGAATTCCATTTCCATGCAGGATCTGTGCATAAAAGTAGAGCTAATGAGGCAATCAGAGGGGATTTGTTTTTGGAGAATCTTCACGGAGCACAGCCTTCTCTGTCACTAATTGAAACTCTCAAAGGGGAGAATTTTTAATCTTATGTAGGTGTCACACAGCTGGAAAAAGAGCAGAACTGACTTCAAACAGTCTGAAAAGAAACTGTTGTGCAGAACAAGGAGCACGGAGACGGGGAGGGAAAAAAAACAGAAAAAGCCAGCTCACACTGTGTGCAAAAGCCATACTACATTTGAATGCATTGTTTGGTAGATTGCTGCTGTGTCCAGTGTGCATGAATGCACCTGCACATAAACATGAGCACATGGAGGCATCTTGACAGCAGGGCTTTGTAAAGATGTTTAAAATTACACATACCCCACTAGTGCAAAGCATCATGGAAAGTACAGCAACCTTTACAACACTGGGTCGGGCCGACAGCCTTCCCAGCACTAGAGCTAACAGAGGGACAAAACAACAGGAAACAAATGAGGGGAGGCAGAAGCAGAACAGGGAACCAGGAGGTCACTACTAGAGAACAGAGGGGTGTGAGAGGAGGAGAGAGATAGCAGGGCCTGGGATTATGCGAGATTAATCAATGCAAAACAGAAAAGGAGGGCCATGAGCCATAATAACACAAGGGGTTGGGGGTGGGGGGAATGGGGTTGGATAAACAGGAGGGGGGCCAGAGAAAGGGGACAGGACAAACAGCGGGGGAAGGCATAAAAAGAGGGTCTGTAGGGCTATGTGCGCAAACACCAGAAGCCTGGAAAATAAGATCAGCAACCTACAGACAGCTGTGTCAGAAGCCCAACTGGACCTGGTAGCAGTCACAAAGACGTGTGCAACACAGCACCACAACTGGGACCTGACCACTGCCGGTTATGCAGTATTCAGAAAGGACAGGGAGCAGGGGTGGGTAGCATTATGTGTAAGGGAGGATGACTCATCTCCTAGTGGGATGTGCCAAGACCACTGGGTTTAGTGTTCGGCAGAATATTCTGGTGCTTACTCTCAGAGGGTCTCCCCCCAACCCCGACACTTTGAAGGAGGCATTGGTGAGGCCTCTTCTGAAAAAAACATTGCTCAACTCTGATGTCCTGGCGAATTACAGACCTATCTCTAAACTCACAATCTTAGAGATGGTTGTTGAAAAAGTGGTGGCACTGCAGTCTGAAGCACACGTCGCAGCCAGGGCTAGGCATAGCACAGAAACGGCGCTGGTTAGGGTGCAAAATGACCTCCTCAGGGCAAGGGATAGAGGAGAATGGTCACTTCTCGTCCTCCTCCATCTCTCATCAGCATTCAACACCATGGAACATGTCGTGCTTTTTGATCGCCTTAAGACTGTATGGTGGGCTCGCCGGAACTGTCATCCAATGGTTTGAGTCCTATCGCTCTGACAGGAGGCAACGAGTGGTGAAGGGAATTTCTCCTCCTCCTCGAAAGCTCTGTCATGTGGAATTCCTCAGGGTTTGATCCATTCACTGACGCTGTTCGTGGTGTACATGCTGCTCCTGGGTGAGCTCATTAGACAGTACAGTCTGGGTTTCTAATGCTATGCAAACGACGCCCAGCTGTATATGTCATTTGCCCCTGGAACAGATGGTGCCATTGAAGTGTTAAATAAATGCCTAGCCAAAATTCAGGACTGAATGTCCTCTAACTGGCAGAGGATGAACACCGACAAGAAGGAGTTGCTGGTGATTGAGCCTGGTACCTGGCATGATGAGGGTGCTTCCGGAGTGGTGACAGGCCTGGTCCTGGAATCTACCCAGTTGATGGCACACACCCCCCGGTGAAAAATCTGGGCATCGCCCTAGATGACAGTTTAACACCTGATGCCAGATGTTATCTGTGGTGCAAAGTGGCTTCTACTACTTAAGGAATGTCACCCGAATTAAACCTTTGATTCTGCCAAAAGACCTGCCCCCACTGGTACACGTTCGTGACATCCAGGCTGGACTACTGTAAGGCTCTGTACTTTGGGGTCAGTGGAGGGAACGTCCGCTGACTGCAGCTGGTGCAGAACACGGCGGCCAGGTGGCTGATAGGCCTGCCCAGGTCCTGTCACGTAAACTCGGTCCTGCAAGATCTGCACTGGCTGCCTGCCAGGTGGAGGATCATCTTCAAGGTAGACTTGCTCACCTGTAAGGCCCTATACAGCTTGGGCCCCAGTTACCAGTCTGACCTCCTTACTCCAGCCATCCCAGTACGTTCCCTCCACTTCTCCACTGAGGGCCTCCTAGCAGTTCCGAAGACCAGGCTGAAAACATTGAGAGATCACTCCTTTGAGGTGGCCAGCCCGTCCCTCTGGAACTCGCTTCCAAAATCTTTGAAGGAGGCCCCATCGATGGAGGCATTTAAAAGTCACCTGAAGACGCACCTTTTTTAGGAAAGCGTTCTCAGAAAGTTTTAGCTGATTTTATTAAGTACTGATTTATTAATTTATTATGTATTTGTATGTCTTGTATGTTGCCTGTAAACCCTGCTTTTAGTACCTGTAATGGTACCCAGAGCCTCCGGGATTGGGCATCATATATAAATAAAATTTGACTTAGGGGGTCGTCCGGGGGCGGAGAAGGATAGAGCACCCGACGGCAGCTCTCCTTCTCCAGGGAGTGGGGGTTACTGCAAGCTCCCACTGCAATGCTACCACCCAGGGGAGCCCGGGCGGATAGCGCGGTAAGTGGAGTAGCAGTATACGGATTGGGTAGCTGTCGGCAGAGGGGCAGAGCAGAAGGTGCGCCTCAGCGTGCCTCCTAGCTCATAGCCCCTCACTGCATGCCGACGGGGAAAAAGAAAACCGGAAAAACACCTCGGCTTCTCGTAGACGATGGCACCTCGCTCGCATGGTCTCCGGGCTCATCAGACAGACTCTGCTGCACCGACCCCACAAACTCAAGTATGTTGGTTTGAGGGATCCTTCCTCACCCCTACCAGGGGGGTATACTGGGGGTAAGATGGTGTGGAGTCATGTGCTCTAGGGGCAGATCTCAATGGGGAGTGGGGCATGCGGGTAGTAGGATGCCGGAGACAGTGGAGAAGGGAGGCACGTAGGGGCATAAATACATAGTTAAAAAAAAAAAAGTTGACTTACTCACATAAACGCCACTTTGGTAAAGGAAATGTGGCGGACAAGGGTACAGAGACAGTTTGGGTGCAGGTGGTCATGAGAAGGGGCAGGAGCATCAGGCCAGGGTTAGTATATAGGCAACCACCTTAAAAAAATGATTGCTGTCAGGGGACTAGGAGACAAGATCTGGAGGGCAGAACAGCAGGGGAGGTGCTGCTGACTGGAGACTTCCTGGAGACTTCAACATGCCAGACATGAAGTATTCCAGGGGCAGCAAGTGCTAGGAACCAAGTGCTGGTTGAGACAGTCCAGGATTTTTTTTTTTGCACCAACCCCTGCACACCCTGACTTCGTGCTCCTTCTGACTACTCAACATCTCTGTCTGCCTGCTAGTCTCACCCTTCGCTGCTGCTTCCCCTGCCACCTGGCTCCCCAAGCTGTCCCTCCTCCACGGTGAGTCTGGCTTATCCCTGCCAGGGCCCCCGCCCTCCACTGGGAAGAACAGAGGACTAGCATTCCTAGGGGATCCTCTGAGGTACGCAGGTCTTGAGGGGGTAAAAGCAATGCACTAGGGGATTAGATAACTGTCATCTGGCAGGCGAACACAAGTGCTAGTTTCCCGTGGGACCCTCTCCACACCCCAATGGCATGCACTGCAGCAACAACCTGAAGGCATAGCTAGCAGACATGTCATCACAAATGCTAGCAATGTTCTGCACACCACTAGATGTAGCTTTCTAAGCTGTGCTCTGCAGCACCTTCCCTCGGCAGGACAATGTCCATGCAGACGCATTATCACCCTCCCTGACGACCTCTGCTCTTTACGTCCTGGGCTTGGGCTTGAATCCAGCTCGCCAGCATGCCAAGCAGGTGCCTCACTGCTTGGCACCACAACAAAGTCATTCTCTAGGAGGCATCCTACTGTACAGATTTGAGAAACCCACAAGAGAGGGTGCCTTACTTGATCTGGTCCTCATAAACAGGGACAATCAGGCAGGTCCAAGTTCAGGATGAATACGTTACTCACCTGTAACCATAGTTCTAGGACTGGTATGTGGTTCATATCTATACTCTGGCAGTGCCACTGGAACGATGTCGGTGGTCGGATGTCTTTAAGCTAAGTTCCTCCACCACCAGGGTGGTATATCCCCCGACTCTGCCCCACGACATCAGACCTAGCACGCTTTAAGCAGAACCCATGTGCCACTTGCCAAGGCCGACCAAGTGGATTGTATGGATGTAAACTATATACCACTCTGAGAAGAAAAAATTACTCACCTTAGTAATGTTGTTTCTTCTAATGGAGTCTTGCTATATTATAGACATTAGCAGTTTGATCCAGCTCTAGAACTGCCCCGGAGTGAAATGGTTAAAACCATTCCAAAATAAAATTTTGGCACGAGAGCAGCTCTATCTGTGTCATTTCAAACTTGAACTGTCAGATCTTTACGAGCCAAACTCACTAAGGTCTGTGTGGAAGCTGTAACTACACTAGCCAAATGGCTACCTAAATAATAACAACCATTGATGGTCCCAACACCCAAGACTCCAAGTCAGGGGACCAGAAATACTAACATCATTCTAATAATATGAAAATGGAACATAAGTATAATAAAACACACACGCGCTCACATACACACCCCAAAGTCCCAAAGGGACAAAATGCTAACAGGACATAAGTAGTGCCCACACTAGTTGCCCGCACCCACCAAGTAGAGGTTCTGAGAGGGGCAGGTTGGGAGTCTATATATAGCAAGACTCCATTAGAAGAAACAACATTACTAAGGTGAGTAATTTTTCTTCAAACAACATGAAGTCTTGCTATATTATAGACATTAGCAGAATACACAGCAGTACCTCCATGGAGGAGGGCAGAACCTACTTAGGAATAGGCTCTGAAAACAGCTGTGCCAAACCGAGCATCTCTCCTGGCCTGGACATCCAGGGAGTAATGCTTGGTAAAAGTGTGACTGCTTTCCAAGTAGCAGCCTGGCAAATCTCCAATAAAGGGATATCTCTGGCACCAGCTAGAGACGCAGCTATACCCCTGGTAGAATGAGCCCTCAAACCGGGGGCTCTGCCCACTTTCTGATAACAAAATTGGATGCAAGAGACAATCCACCTGGCTATTGATCTCTTAGTGGCAGGTTTGCCTTTCCCAACTTCACCATAGGTAAGGAAAAGTTGGAGGGATTCGAACCTGTGACCTTTGGTACACTCTATATAATAACTAAGAGCTCTCTTAACATCCAGGTTGTGCAACCTCCTCTCACCGAAGAGGAGTGATCAGTGAAAAATACTGGAAGGGAGATAGATTGATTAAGATGGAAATCTGAAACCACCTTAGGCAAAAACTTCCTATTAGTCCTAAGGACTACCTTATCCCTGTGGAAAGAAATAAAGTCAGTCTCCACTGACAAGGCTTGCAATTCACTATCGTCTGGCAGAAGTGATAGCCACTAGAAAACAGTTTTCAAGTTAGGTACTTAAGCCTGCAGAAGACAGAGGTTCAAAGGGGTTGCATTAACTGGGCAATGCAAACATTAAGGTCCCAAGCAGGGCCGGTTCCGAAAGGGAGGATTAGTATGGAGTAATCCCTTAAAAACTTGGAAAACACAGGATGAGAGGAAAGAGGGGATGACTTTCCTGTTGACACAAAAGCAGACACAGCTGCCAAATGAACTCTCAGGGTAGCTGGTCTGAGACCCAAGGAATTAAGATGTACCATGTAATCTAACAAAATGGGCAATTCAGCAGATTCTGGGGAAATATTTTCCCAGCACACCAAATGGAAAACTTTTCCATTTAGGAACTATAAGTAGCCCTAGTGGAAGGCTTCTCTGGAAGCCTATAGGATCTCAAGAACACCCTGAGAGAGTGTAAACCAGCAAACTCTAACTCCTCAAGAGCCAGGCCTTGAGGTTGAGGGATTTGAGGTCCGATACCAAACCCTTCCCTGGGTACAAGTCAACAGACTGTGATTCCTGGGGAGGCACAGGGGAAGATGGACTGTCAGAGACAGAAGGAGGGGTACCAGGGCTGCCTGGCCTAATCCGGGCAATCAGAATCACCCTGCAAGGCTGAGATCTGATTTTGACTAGTACTTTGAAAAGAGAGGAGAGGGGAAAGCATAGAGGAACTTCCTCCCAATCCAGAAGACGGGCATCCAGGGGAACTGAGCCAAGCACTGGAGGCCTGCAACAGAACAGAGGAAGTTTGTGATTGTCTGGGGCTGCAAAAAGATCTATCTGAGGGATGCCCCACTTGGCAAAAACTATCCCTAGCACTTGAGGATCCAGGGACCATTCGTGATGGCCCTGGGAAATCCTGCTGAGGGCATCTGCTAGGACATTGTCCTTCCCTGGAAGATGAACTGCTATGAGGGAAGTGTTCAGGGAATAGACCAGAGACCACAACTTCATTGCCTCAGTGCACAAGGCCGAAGACCGAGTGCCCCCCTGTTTGTTGATGTACCACATTGTTGTGGTGTTGTCTGTTCTGACTTGTATCACCTTGTCGTAGACAGATGCAGAAAAAGCTGGAAGAGCTAAAAAGACAGCTCTGAGTTCCAGCAAATTGATGTGGAGCAGAGATTCCTGGGGGGACCAAACTCCCTGAGTGGAAAGGTCGCCCATGTGGGCTCCCCAACCCAGAAGGGAAGCATCTGTAGTGAGAGTCAAGTCGTGAGAAGGGGAAATGAAGGGGAACCCCGCTCTTAAATTGCTCTGATCCTTCCACCACTGGAGAGCTAGGATCAAGGTCTGAGTCACTGGGACCAACTTGGAAAGGGGGTCTCTTCTCTGAGACCAAAAGGTTCTCAAGTGAAACTGAATGTCTCTCATCTGAAATCTGGCTCCCTGCACAACAGCTGTGGATGCAGCCATGTGCCCCAGGAGCTGCAGAAAGTGTCTTGCTGGTCGAGAGACCTGCAGAGTGAAGGAAGAGGCCAGAGCCACTAAATTCCTTACCCTTTCTGGGGGAAGAAAGGCTCTGGCTAGCTTTGTGTCCATTCTGCCCTATAAAGGTGAGCACCTGGACTGGTTCCAGAACCGACTTTGTAGGTTTAGCAGAGAAAACCAGGAGGTGAGAAGCTGCTGGGTGACCTGCAGGTGAGATTTTACCTATTCTGGGGACTGGCCTAAAATGAGCCAGTCGTCTAGATGAGGAAAAACAGCAATCTTCTGCCTCCTTAAGTGGGCCACTGCTAGACACTTTGTAGAATACCCTTGGAGCAGAGGTAAGGCCAAGGGCATTGCTCTGAACTGGTAATGACCTGAGGGCAGTCTCGAATCTGAGGTACTTTCGATGGGATCTTCTGATTAGGACATGGAAATAGGCATCCTTGAGGTCCAGGGAGGCTAGCCAGTCCCTGGCCTTAGGGAAGGTAAAATCATTGCCAGAGTTACCATTTTGAACTTTATCTGGAATACAGACCCCTGCCCTGGCGCAGGGAGAACCCTTTCTACTCGCTGAGAGCTAACAGGGATGAGACCTCTGTTTCCAGGCGAGGGTCTCTGAAGCACTTGCAGGTAGAAAAGTCTGCTTCTCAACTTGGGAAACTTTTGAAGCTGAGAACCAGACCCTGGCTTACTACTCCAGAACCCACTTGTCTGAGGTTAAAGTAGCCCAATTCTGACTGAAGTAGCCAGCCTGCCCCCCACTGGTATAGGAGACCGGCCCTGGCACCCCATCAGGGTGCCTGTTTCGAGGAGCTTTAGGCTGGGGGTGGGAGCAGGTCTGCCACCCTCGTCTGCCCTGCCTCTGAAGAAGCCCTCTGAGCATAGGCACAGGAGGCCTGAGTCTGGTAGAAAGGCCTGTGAAAAGGCCTCACCCCTACCCCTGGGGCATGCCTTTGAGGAGTGGCTTGCCGCCCTAGCCTGGGCGACCTTGTAAGTAGTCCTATATTCATCCATCTTCTTCATGTAATTCTCTGTCTGCTCTCCAAAGAGAGAATTTCCCACCACAGGAAAATCCATAGCCTTAGTCTGGGTATCCTGTGACAAACTAGTACACCTGAGCCAGGCCAACCTACGTAAAAGCTGCAGATGTGCCATGACCCTAGAGGAACATCATTAACATCCAGCAGCATGAAACTGAACCTAGAGGCTAATGCCATCAGCAGCCACCTGTTCTAGTTCACTAGCCAGCTGGCCATGGGCCTGCTTGGCCAATTGCATAACAGTATCCCATCTAGATTTCTGATACCTAGCTACATAAGCCATATAATTTGCTTGCCTGAGTCCCAGAGGCTGCCATATACTGTTTTTGCCATGGCATCAATCTTCCTGGAATCCTTGTCAGGAGGATGTGAAGCCAAGGAATATTAGCTTTATCACAGGCAGCAGCCTGAACTACTCCCAACATGACTGCATTGCTGAGAAAGGAACTGTATCAGGGCCTGACAATGTATACCTTCTGTCCATCTTTTTATCTACAGGAGGCACAGAATTAGGAGCTTTAAAATTGTAATTGTTTGTTTCCTAAAAGACTTATGTAAAGGAATAGACAATCTCTAGACTCTGGAATATCCATCATTTCTACAAAATCAGGCTCTCTTGCTCATCCACAACCTCTTCTAAAGGAAGCTGGATGGTTTCAAGCAACTTTTATAAAGCATAAAATGAGATGGGGACTCAGACAGCATAGGGGAGATTCAAAAGGTCTGTCTGGGGAGATGTCTGGTTCAATGGGCACACCCAGACCTTCCCAGCCACATTCATACTGTTCATAATCCTCCCTCTCCTCTGGTTCTAAAAATTCCTCAATATCATAATCCTGAACCACTGGGACCAGACGAACTGAACTTTTACCAGATAGTGGTGGTTCGGATCGGACCCTGAGACAGTGACTGGACAATTTGTATGGCTTTTGCCATCTCTGCAGCAGTTGGAGAAGGAATTTGGATTCAGACCTGCTGATTTTCTTGTTTTCTTTTACTGGAATTGGTTCCTCAGAACCAGCTTTTCTTTGCCAGGAAGTCTGGCCCTGGTCAGAGGGCACTCCCTCTGGTTCGGTTGGCACCGAACCGGGCTGGCCATCCGGTCAGCGGACTTTTGCCTCCCCGCCCTGAGCCTGCCCAATCTTTTTCAGGTGGCTACAGGAAATTCTTACATACCTGGCAGTCTGACTGGAGGTGGTCAAACCACAGACAATAACACATGTGTGGTGTGGGTCAGCCTTGGCAAAGACTTCCCCACAAACATCACAGTGTTGAAACCCAGTGGGGCGGTTTTCCTTTGGGTTTCTCAGACATAATGCCAGCCTAACCAAAACTTGCCCTTTAGCGGCAGTGCCAGGCAAGACACCCTTTATGGTTCCTAACCATGTCACGGGTATTGGAAAAAACGTATTAAATCGCTTTTTTTAGAACCGATAAGAACCGGGAACCGCACTCTAAAATAGTAACTTTTAGTTTTAAATGAGTTTTAAACCCACTGATCGGTTCAAAACCGAACCGATAACTTACAAGTTCCACACAGACAAAACCTTCATTTACTTACGGTTACCACAGATAGAGCTTGAACCGAACGGTTTTGCGGTTAAAATAAAACTATTCTCGGTTAAATCCAACCGAGAAAACACTTTTTAAACAGAGAAATGAACCGAGCAGAAGAAGAAATCTCCAGAGCGACTGTTCACTGAGGCGGAGTAAAGAATCTGACAGTTCAAGTTTGAAATGACACAGATAGAGCTGCTCTCGTGCCAAAATTCTATTTTGGAATGGTTTTAACCATTGCACTCCGGGGCAGTTCTAGAGCTGGATCAAACTGCCAATGTCTATAATATAGCAAGACTTCATGTTGTTTGAACTACTGTTACAGGTGAGTAACCTATTCTTCTAGGGGCACAGATATGGTTCACTTACCCACACTCTGGCAGACTCTTAGCACTTATCCAGGTATTGGGGGGGGCAAGGCGCGCACCCCTACTTTGCGAACAGAGGTCCCAAAACAAGCATCCCGGCATGGCTCATGGTCGATGAAGTAGTGGGAAATGAAGGTGTGTGCTGACTTCCAGATAGCAACCCTGCAGATCCCTAGGATAGGGATGTCCCTGGAAGCAGCCACCGAGGCGGCAGCAGCAGCATGACTGGTGGAATGAGCCCTAAGCCCTACCACACAACCTATAGCAAAGGTCAATCCAGGATGTAATCCATCTGGCAATCATCTGCTCTGCAGCCAGTCTGCTAGGTGTAGCTTCCGCATAAGCGACAAACAAATGGCGGGCCCTGCCCCCAAACTCCAGCCATGCGCTTCACGTAACAGAATCGCATTTTCTGCAGGTCCAAGGTATGGAGCCTGCAGTCAGTCTCTGAAGATGGCGTGGTGAAATACACTGGTGAGTTAATCACCTGGTTAAGGTGAAACTCCAAGACCACCTTTAGGAGGAATTTCAGGTTGGGGCGAAGAACAACTCTGTTCCTGTGGAAGAGCAGATAAGGAGACTCCACTGAAAGCACCTGGAGCCCCTCAATCCTTCTGGCTGACATCATGGCAGACTGTATACAGAGGCTCTGTGACCTAAGCATGAATTTCAGACCCTGTGGGCAGAGGTGACTGCCACCAAAAACACAGCTAAGGAATTTAAGGTCACACGTAACCAGAGGTTCAAAGGGCCTATGGATGAGCATATCCAGCAGAAGGATTAGGTCCCAGGAAGCAACAGGTTTCCTGACTGGGGGCCTTGAGTGCAGAATACCCTTCAAGAACCTCTTAAAAAGAGGCATCTGAGCTAGGGCAAGGTTCTGAACTGGCTCGTGGTATGCTAAAACAGCGCATAAATGGACCTCAACCAAGAAGTACTGTAATCCTGCATCAGAAAGGTCCAGTAAACACTCAAAAACCTTAAGTGGTGGGCACCAATATGGATCTAAACTGGACTTGGAGCACCATTTCGAGAAACCGTTTCCACTTGGATGTGTAAGTCTTCCTGGTAGAAGGCTTGCGAGCAGCCAGGAGAATCTCAGCGACGTTCTGAGAGACTTTGTACCTGCCTCACTTCTGTCTCTTCAGGAGCCAGGCATGAAAGATGAAGGGAGCGCAGGCTGGGATGAACCAGGGACCCCTGCATCAGGAGGTCTTGGAGGAGCGACTGCTAAATTGTTGAGCAGTGGAGACCGTATCTGCCGAGGCCAGCACAGGGTGATTAGAATCATTTTGCCCCCATGTGCCTCCAGCTTGAGCAGTACCTTCTGAACCACAGGGAAAGGAGGAACTGCATACAGAAAGCGATTCGTCCAAAGCAGCCTGAATGCATCCTGACAGAAAATGCCAGGCTCTGGATTTCTGGAGCAGAATTGAGGCAGTTTGGCATTGAGTGGGGACGAAAAAAGTCCACCTCTGCTGTTCCCCACTCGTCCAAGACAGACTGCACACATCTGATGCCAAGGACCACTCGTGAGGATCTGCTTCTGTCTGAGCTCGTCAGCCAGACTGTTGTGGGCACCAGGCAAGCAAACTGCCTGGTTCATAGCCCCTTGCTTCAGACACCATTCCCACTCTCCCTGCCTCCCTGCAGAGAGGGTAAGAGTGGGCTCCCCCATTTGTTAACATAGTACACAACTGATTTTACACAGATTACACAGAAATGTGATGGCAGAGAATGGCCCCACAGCCAGTCTAGTCTGCCCAATACCCTACACCTCCTTCTCTTATGCTTCCACCTTTTTTCCCCCAACCCCTTAAATCTATTCCAAGCCCTCTTGAACTCCTCCACCGTTACAGCTGCCACTACCTCCTCCGGCAGCTTGTTCCAGGCCTCCATCACCCTCTCCGTGAAAAACTGCCCCCTGACATTACCTCTGTATTACCCACCTTCCAGTTTGAGGCTATGTCCCCTTGTGTTCGCTCCCTTCTTCAGTTTGAACAAGCTACCACCCTCCACCTTATTTATCCCCTTCAGATACTTAAAAGTTTCAATCATGCCCCCCCCCCCAGTCTCCACAGGGTACAAATTCAGCCCTCTCAATCTTTGCTCATAGGGTACATCCCGCATCCCTCGTACCATTTTGGTAGCCCTTCTCTGGACCCTCTCCATCCTCTCAATATCTCTGCATAGGTGAGGCCTCCAGAACTGCACTCCATACTCCAGATGTGGCCTGACCATAGTTCTGTATAATGGCATTCGCACCTCCCTCTTCCTGCTAGTAAAACCCCTCACAATGCAGGCCAACATACCATTTGCCTTTCCCACCGCCCTGCTACACTGGTTGCCCATCTTAAGGTCACGCGATACCATAATCCCCAGGTCCCTTTCTGTTTCCTTCTCCTTAATGGCCACCCCCCCAAGGGAGTAAGTTTTCCTCCTATTCCTCCTCCCCAGGTGCATCATCGAGCACTTTTGTGCATTAAACTTCAATTTCCAGGTGTCAGACCACCTCTCCAGCCTCTCCAGGTCCCGCCTCATGGCTTGCACCCCACTAGGTGAATCCACCCTACTGCAGACCTTTGCATCGTCTGCGAACAGGCACACCCGTCCCTCCAGACCCTCCGCTAGGTCACTAACATAGATGTTAAAGAGTACTGGTCCTAGCACTGACCCCTGTGGCACCCCACTGGTCACCGCCCATTGCCTGGAATGTGTTCCATTTACCACCACCGTCTGACTCCTTCCCTTCAGCCAGTTCCCACCGCACAAGGCGAACCTTTGGCTCACCCCCAGCCTGTCCAGCTTATGCACTAGCCTACTATGCTGAACGGTGTCGGAAGCCTTACTGAAATCCAGATAGGCCATGTCCACCGCTCCTCCCTGGTCCACTATCTGTGTCACTCCATCGAAAAACTCTATCAGGTTAGTCTGGCAGGACCTTCCCTTGGTGAAGCCATGCTGCCTGTCATCCTGCATGCTATTTATCTCCAAGTATTCTATCAACCTGATCTTAAGTAGTGTTTCCATTACCTTCCCCACCGAGGTAGGACTAACGGGACAGTAGTTTTTTACCTCGTCCTTCCTCCCACCCTTATGTAGTGCAACCACTTCTGCCCTCTTCCAGTCAGTTGGCACCACATCTATGAACAAGGACAAGTTAAACAGCCTCACCAGATGCGGTGCCAGTTCATCCCTCACCTCCTTGAGAACCCCTTGGTGCATTCCATCAGGTCCCATTGCCTTGTCTACCCTGCTCTTCCCTTACTCAGTCAGCTGGGAATTCTGCCAAATCCACCTGCCTGTGGCTGTCACTCTCCCCACCCTGTCCTGGTCCCCTGCCCTCGCTCTCCTCCGTAAAGACTGAAGCAAAATAGCTATTTAATGCCTTTGCTTTTTCAAATTCCCCTTCCAGCATTGTTCCACTTCCCCCCCCTTAACCTTCTAAGCCCATGCTATGCCTTCTCCTTTCTCCAGCGTACCTAAAAGAAGGTTTGTCCCCCCGCCTGCTTCCTATCCTCTCCTCAGTGGCCTCCTTAGCCCTCCTTATCTTTTGCCCTGCCTTCTTTCTTTTTCCCCTATAGGTTTCCCTGTCCTCATCTTTTTGTGTCCTCCTGTACCTCTTGAACACTCTAATCTTCTCCATGTCCCGTAACGCCACCTCTCTAGTGAACCATAGAGGTATTTTCCATCCTCTATTCTTTCTTATCCTTCTCATGCATGAGTCCATGGCTTTAAATATAACCCCCCGATGGCTGCCAATAATTCCTCCACCCCCTGCACATCCCCTATCCTCGACATTTCTTCCCTAACTATCTTCCTCATTCCATGAAAGTCAGCCTTCCTGAAGTCCATTACCTTGGTTCTCATCCTAATCCTATCCCTGCCTGCTCTCACCCTGAATCTGGCAGCCCTGTGGTCACTGGTACCAAGCTCTTCCCCCACCTCCACACTGTCCCCATTTGTGAGGACTACGTCCAACAGGTTCCAACCCCTAGTGGGCTCTCTGACCCTTTGCTGCAGGAATATGCCCTGCAGAGCCTCTAGGATGTCCCTGTTCCTTGCGGAGACTGCTGTCTGGGCCTCCCAGTTAATGCCCGGAAGGTTTAAGTCCCCAACCAGCACAATTTCCTCTTTCCATGCCATCCTCACTACTGATTCTACAAAGTGCCTATCCCCCTCCTCCCCCTGCATTGAAGGCCTATACACCACCCCAACACGCAGGTTTTCCCCCTGTCTAGGGTGACCTACATTATCCCCGTTTCCCCTTCCTCTTCCCACCCTTCCATGGCTCCAATCTCTTCCCTGACATATAATGCCACCCCTCTCCCCCTCCCAATCCTTCCTAAACAAACGATACCCTGGGATCACCGTCTCCCAGGCGTGGAGTTCATTCCACCAAGTCTCACTCACTGCTACAATGTCTAGGTTCTAGGGACATGGATATGTTGTTCATCCACACTGTCTGGCAGATTCCTTGCCGCTTTAAATCTTGCCGGAAGGTCTTCAAGCTGGCTCCTCCCACCCACCCGGGTGGTAAAACTCTCGGCTCCGCCCCATGACGCCAGATCTTCCTTGCCGCTTGGAAGCTCAGGTTCCCTCCTTAACGCTCTGCGTGATAAGACTGGATCCTAATTCTTCGGTTCACCCGAAACTCATTTTACAATTTTCAAGACTTTAGTCATCTTTCTGCCTCGCGGCTGCGATGGACAAAATTGACTCCCGGATTTCGGCGGTGCCCTTGTGGGCAGAAGATGTCCAGGACGGACCCGCACTCCACGTGCGTCTACTGCCTCGGCCTAGAACACGCACCCGCAGGCCCGCGAGTCATGCCGTCTCCTTTCGCCAACGCCCTGAGGACCGATCGCCCGGGTTACAGCTTGGGCAATCGAGAAGCACTACCCGCCGGTCGAGTCAAAAGAGGCCCGTTGGGCGGTTACCAGGGTGGCTGGCTCGGCTGAGCAACTCGAGCAGATGATCGCCCTCAAGGAGGAGGCGGTGCACGCCGCATCACCCGCTTCCTCGGTCGCGGCATTTATCACGCTCTCTCTGGGTACCTCGTATTCAGCTTCGTTCAAGGAGCTTTGCCAATCCCTTTCCACGAAGGGAGAGGGGCCATCGGGACATTCCTCTCGGTCCAAAAAGAAGTACTCAAAGGGTAAGTCCCATCGTCGGCGTTCGTGGGAGCAGGAGAGGTCTCCTTCCCCGGACAGCCGACTGTCGACTTCGGTCGAGGTTGCGGCTAAGGCCGCTGGCTTCACGGCGTCCCCGTCAGGCCAGCCGGCTGAGACACCCGTCGACACAGTCGAGATCTCTCGACCCGTCGGAAGGGCTGTCGACTGGTGAGGCCGACAACCCTTCTTCACCAGTTCCCCCGGTGGAGACCGAGGATCTGCCTGCGCCTCTGGTGCAGCAGTCCCGATTAAGGCTTCCGAGCCGAGGGAAGAGCGGGTGTCCCCCAACCCTTCCCAGACCCCCTCGAAACACCGAGATCTCCGTCTCGGACTTCGTCTCGGTCCAGCCAATCCCACCGACATCGGCGGTCTCGGCACCGAGGTAAGTAGCGCCACCGCTCGTCCTCGTCTTCCTCCTCGGAAGAGATGGGGCTTCGGCGCAATTTGCGTCGACGCTACGAGGACCTGATGTGGCAGCAGTTACTTCTGTCCAGGACCAAGCCAACGCCGTCGCCTTCCCCGGCCATCAAGTGGCTGTCACCTGAGCGGCCGAAACAACCCCTCGCTGTAGCCGAGGTGCCCAAGCTGGCACGGTTGTTCGCCGAACTCGCTGCCCACGGCTGTGGTGGAACCTCCGCTCCACAACCGAAATCGGGTGCCGACCAAGGACTCTCAGTTGGGTCAAGGCCTGCCCCACAGGTTGTCGGTCACCCTCACTCCCGACCATCCTCAGCAGGTGGAGGGTGGCTCAGGCCCCAGGCAGCTCTTTGCGGACTCCTCCAACGACTCCTCCCTGTTCTCCAGGCCTGTTGACCTGGAGTCCTCCGGGGGCCAGTCGTTGGACAAAAGCACATCGGCCTTCATGGGTTTGCTTCGGCTCATCTCGGAGTCCACCGGGATGCAGCTCGAGCCCGTATCCAAACGGGCCAAGTATCCTGACGGTGATACTGGACCGAGGAGATTCCCCCATGGAGGCCTTTCCGGTGGCTGAAGCCATTGTTGGCCCAGCCTTGGAGCTTTGGCAGTGGCCTGCTTCCTGCCCTGCGCCTTCGGCCAGGATGGCCAGGAAGTATGCGGTCCCTACCGGCTCTTTGCCCAGGTTTTCAGAACACCCCTCTGCCGAGGGGTTGGTCACCGACAGCGTTTTCCGGTGTTCCAGGAACGCTAGGGACGTGGACAAGCTCCCCGACAAGGAGTCCAAAAAGCTGGACTACGCCCAGGCGCAAGGCACGCTAGTGCCCTCCTTGGCCTCCCGCCAGGCCAGCTCGGCCGCTTGATGGCACACTTGTCCCACGCCTCATGGGCTCCCTGGATGAGGTGATCCTCATCTCCTGGCCGACCTGCAGACCACGGTCCGGCAGGTGCAGGACCAAGGGTAGGGCAGTGGCTAACCAGTAGCTCCAAGCGGCTCTCGACATAGGGACTCCTGTGCCAGGTCAGTTCTGCGGCCGCGGTGGCCATGCGCCGCACAGCATGGCTGAGGATATCCACCTTCACGGCGGATACCCAGCACAAACTGGCGGATGTCCCCTTCTTGGGGGCCGACCTCTTCGGCCCTGGAGTGGAAGGTCACCTCCAGCGGATCGAAAAGTCCAATGCCATTCTGGACTCGGTCACCTTCACCCAGAAGGACAAAGGCCGCCGACAGCAGCAGCACAAGTCCTTTCGCCCTTCTGCGTCTACGGCACGTCCAGCCCAACAGCAACAGCACCAGGGCTAGCAGGCTCGCGCTTGGCATCCCAAGCCCAAGCCCGTGGCTTCCTCCAATAGGAAGCAGGGAGGTAAAGGCCCAGGAGGTCCCTCGGCCGGTCCCTCCTCCAAGCCTGCCCAGTGACGGGTTGAGGGGTGTCGCCCCCAGCCTCGTCACTCCCCCCTGGGCTCCCCATGGGGGGACGGCTCCGCCACTTCCTTTCCACCTGGTCCGCTATCACCATGGACCGCTGGGTGTTGGAGGTGGTAGGAAAGGGTCTGCCTCTGGAGTTCGAGCAAGCCCCACCCTTCCGAGCCGTCGCCCCTCGGGGGGCCACGGGGTCCACAGCCTCTCTGTCGGCCCACCGAGCCGATATTGCCCTGCTCCTCGAAAAAGAGGTAATCAGGAAGGTGGCGGATCCTCCTCCAGACCCGGGGGTTTGTGTCCAGGTACTTCCTGGTCCCAAAACGGACGTGGGGGCTGGTGCCCCATTCTCGACCTCACTCTGGCTCAGATAATCCCATCCTTGGAACGAGGCGTGTGATTCTGTTCCCTGGACCTTCAGGACGCATTCTTTCATGTCCCCAACCATCCGTCCCACCAGAGATTCCTCCGCTTCAGAGCGGAGGGATCCCTTTACGAGTTATGGGCCATGCCCTGCGGCCTTTCCCTAGCTCCCAGGGTCTTTTTTTTTTTTTAATACTTGTTTTATTGTTATCTTTCAGCTTTAATACATCAACTTTTACTTTGAGATTCACAAAGCCTTAGTTCTTTCAGTTACTCTTACCAGTTTTAAATACATGGCATCTTAACTTAAAAAACATAAAAATTCAATTTTGGCAATTATTAACAACAACAGGCAGGGTCTTCTTCTTACACAGACTATGTGTTCATACATTACCCTCAATAGATTCCAAGGCAGTTAGCTCCCAGGGTCTTCACCAAATGCATGGCAGTGGTGACAGCATTCCTGCGGCGCCGAAGGGTCCGAGTGTACCCCTACCAGGACAACTGGCTGATTGCAGCCCCCTCCAGCGTGGAGGTGGAGCGGTCCAGAGATCTGGCCCCCCAGGTTTGCTCTCAGGTTGGCCTCCTCATCAATGAGGCCAAGTCGGAACTCGTGACAAAGCAGGTGATACAATTCAGTGGGGCAGAGCTAGACTCTCTACAAGCCAGAGCACGGCTCCCGGTGGACAGGGCCGAGGTTCTTTCCTCCTTTGCCCAATCATTTCAGGTTGGGCAATCGCGCCCTGCCCGGGACTTCCTGGGCCTCATGGCGGCCTGCACCAGCGTGGTCCGTTGGGCCCACTGGTACATGCATCCCTTTCAATGGGGACTGGCCAGCCAATGGCCACAGCACTTCGATCCGTTGGATCAGCTAGTGACAGTGACCCAGGGGATGTGGAACACTCTCCAGTGGTGGACCGTTCCAGCACATCCGCAGGAGGGCATCCCGTTCGTCTGCCCCGAGCCGACGGTCTCTCTACCGACTGATGCCTCTCTGATGGGTTGGGGTGCCCATCTGGGGGAGCACAGAGCGCACGGCCTCTGGTCCCCTCGGGAGTCCCGATGACACATCAACCTGCTGGAGCTTTGAGCGGTTCATCTAGCCCTCACCGCCTTCGCTCCGTTTCTACGGGGTCAAGTGGTTCAGGTTCAGATGGACAATACCACGACTATGTACTACCTAAACCGCCAGGGCGGGACGCGCTCCATGCCTCTGTGCAGGGAAGCTCTCCGCATTTGGTCACTCATGCGCAGCCTGGAGGTGGATCTCCTCGCCATTCATGTGGCAGGAGCCTCCAACACCCTGCCCGATGCCCTAAGCCGGATAGGGGCTGCGTCCCACGAGTGGTCTCTCCTGCCGGAAGTAGTACAAGATCTGTTCTCCCACTGGGGCACGCCTCAGGCGGACCTGTTCGCCTCCAGGGAGAATGCGAAGCTGAGACTGTTTCATACCCGCCCCCCTCAGCAGGGCTCACTGCAGGGGGATGCCTTCTCGAGGCCATGGACCCCGGGCCTCTTCTACGCCTTTCCCCCATTTCCCTTGAACCACAAGGTGCATCTCAAGGTGAGGAGGGACAAGGCGCAGGTGATTCTGGTAGCCCCAGACCGGCCCCGCCAGTTCTGGTATCCAGATCTCCTCAGTCTCAGCTCCAGGCTCCCGAGGCGGCTTCCAGCCCACCCGGACCTGATCTCAGTCAATCAGGCGAAGGTATTCCACCCAGTCCTTCCATCCCTGCACCTGACGGCCTGGTTCCTGAGCGGCTAAAGTTCCAGGCCTTGGGTCTTTCCGACGAGGTCCTCAACGTTGTTGAGGCGTCCCGTAAGGAGTCGACCAGAAAATGCTACGCCTTCAAATGGAAGAGATTCTCCATTTGGTGTCAGGGCAAGGGCCTGGACCCTTCCTCCTGTTCCTTGGCAAGCATTCTGGACTACCTGTGGTCCCTTTCTCAGCTAGGGCTTCGGTCGACGACCCTTAAGGTGCACCTAGCAGCCATCTCTGCTTACTGGGCACAGGCCGGGAAGCAGTCGGTGGCGCAGGAGAAGGTGGTCGGGCGCTTTTTCAAAGGCCTTGATCATATATCCCCTCCGGTGCGAGAACCTCCACCTCTGTGGGATCTACTGCTGGTATTGGCTAAGCTCATGGGCAGGCCATTCGAACCAATGCACAGGTGTGACATCTCTCAACTGTCGTGGAAGGCCGCTTTCTTGGTGGCTATCACGTCAGCCAGAAGGATGGGAGAGCTCCAGGCGCTTTCCATCGAGTCTCCTTATCTGGTCTTCCACAGGGACAAGGTTGTCCTGCGCCCCCACCTGAAATTCCTTCCGAAGGTGGTGTCGGAGTTTCACCTTAACCAGGTGTTGACTCTGCCGGTGTTCTACCCCAATCACACCTCGAGGCCCGAATATAGGCTCCATACTTGGGACCCTAGAAGAGCGTTCGCTTATTATAAGGAGCGGACGGCTGAAGTTCGGGGAGAGGTTCGCCAGCTGTTTGTCACCTACGCTGACGCCACACCTGGCAGACCTGCAGCCAAGTGAACGATAGGCAGGCGGGTCACCTCCCGCATAGATCTCTGCTATAGGTTGGTGGGCATTAAGCCTCCCAGAGGGATAAGAGCTCATTCTACCCGCCATACTGCTGCATTGGTGGCTGCTTCCAGGGACGTCCCTATCCAGGAAATCTGCAGGGCTGCTACCTGGAAGTCAGCACACACCTTCATCACCCACTACCACATCGACCATGAGTCACGCCGGGATGCTGGTTTTGGGGCCTCGGTTCTTCAGTCTTTATTCCCTAAGCAGGGTGTGTGCGCCGTGCCTCCCTCCTCCCGGAGAACTGCTAGGAGTCTGCCAGACAGTGTGGATGAACAACATATCCATGTCCCTAGAAATACAGGTTACTCACCTGTAACAGGAGTTCTAGGAATGGTATATGTTGTTTATCCACACGACCCACCCAACCTCCCCGGCTTCGAAGCACAACCTGGCTTCCAGCGGCTAGATCTACGTCATGGGGCGGAGCCGAGAGTTTTACCACCCGGGTGGGTGGGAGGAGCCAGCTTGAAGACCTTCCGGCAAGATTTAAAGCGGCAAGGAACCTGCCAGACAGTGTGGATGAACAACATATACCATTCCTAGAACTCCTGTTATAGGTGAGTAACCTGCATTTCTCCTCCACCATGGTGGCCTCCAGTTCTCCCATTTTGTTCCCCAGGCTCCTGGCATTTGCAACCAAAGCCCTTCAACATCTAGCCCCATCCCGTCCTTCCCTGCTGCTAACTGTTCGTTGAGGGCTTCATGACTTTAGGGGGCGCTGATAGCCTCTACTCTTCCTCACGTAAGGATGGCCCTTCCCATTTAGTTTAAATTGGACTTCCTTGCCATGAAGTCCCCCAGTTTACTCTTTAGTGCAGCTGCCCCTGCAGAGCTCAGGTGCAGCCTGTCTTGGGCATACAGCCCCTCCTCCTCCCATGTAGAGCCCCGGTCACCTATCCAGCTGAACCCTTTCCAACTGTATCAACCTTATAGCCAATTGCTGAATGCCCTATCTTTTCCTTTCTGGGTGTGCTCACTCTTGGTACTGGCAACACCTCAGAGAAGGAAATGAAAGGAAAAACAGTGTTGCTACTACAGAATCTAGCAAGTTCCTCGAACCTTGCCTGTACCTCTAACAGACTGTTCCTCTCCAAGTCATTTGTGACCAGGTGAAACACCAGATGTGTCCTTTCATCATGCTGCTTGCCCCAGGAAGGAATATGATGCCTCACCTCCAGCACCATCATCCCTGGCATGCACTGTACCCATACTGCATTGTTTTTTGCTCCCTTCCTTCCCCACTTTATCCCCTTAATTACTGAGTCCTCCAAGAGTGCCACCCTAATGCCCACTGCTTCCTGAGTGTCCTTCTGGCCTCCAGCTTTGTGTCGCGGGGCTTGGCTCCCTTTGGACTCCTCCTCCTCGTGTTCCAACCTGACTTGGTTTCTGCCCCTGCTCATCATTTGTTCCCCATCGCCTAACCTGTCCTGGTTTTTACCCATACCCAGCATCTTTCCCTCTCCACCTTCTCCCTTTCGCCTTTCCTTAGACCCCCCTCCGTACCCCTTCATCCCTTGTACTTCCACCTGGTTTCCTTCGTCCCTGCAACCCCCACCTGCATCACTACGTGAGCATGAGCCAGCTTCATCTGATCCCCCTCTAACTGCTGCTGCTGGCCTGCCCCCGCCTGCATCGTTGTGTGAGCTTGTGCTAACTTTGCTTGATCCCCCTCCAACTGTTCCTGTCCCACCCATCTTTGCTGAAGATTTTGAGCACCGCACCCCACTTGGGGAAGTCTTCCTCCTCGCCATCTGCCCTGTCTGCATATCTCCCCACTCCTGCACCCTGCTCGGTGAAACCCCCAGCTTCCTACTGCAGCTCCTGTCCTGCAGGATTTCCTCCCATTCATTTCCAGCCTCCCAGGAGCTCAACTCCAGCTCCTCCAGTGCTTCCTTCCTACCCCTTTTCTTATGCTACAGATCCCCTAAAGCCACCCTCTGGTGTGACCCTAATGTGCCCGTCCCCATCTCCACCCCTTCTCCTACATGAGATGTGCCCATCCCCTCCTCCACCCCTTCCACTGCACCTGAGATCTCTCCCACTGCATCCCCCAGCCGCCCTGCCCCCTCCTTCACTGATGGCCCCTCCCGGACCCCTTCCTCCCCAATGTCCTCGACTAGAATACCTAGGGGGGCAAAGCTGTTTGTTACTTCCTCCCACTGGCCCATTGCACCTATGTCTGTGTCATCTTTCATTCTGGGCATCCGTCTGCCTTTTCCTGAGCCTACTGTCTTCCACTCCTCCTGACCCCTTTTCTCTGGCTACAGGTGTCACTGTCGTACCTCTGGACTTCCTGCTGTCAGTTCCTGCTGACCCCTTTCCTCCTGTGTCGGGCATCCTTGTCCTTGTCCTTGTCCCACCTTTGGGCTTGCTGCTGTCAGTTACCGCCTCTGGTCTATCCCCGCTGGATCCCCTTCCATCCTCTCCCACCCAAGCCCTTGATTTCTGGAACAGTGTATCCGATCCTCCAGTGAATCCTCCCAGCCCTTCCCACTCCTCCCCTGGCTTATACCGTCCCTGCCTCTCAATCCCCATTTCCCAGCTTCCCCCCTTTCAACACCCACCCTAGCCTCGCCACTTACTCCCTCAGCTGAGTGAGCTGCTTACACATCACACATTCCCCCTCCAAAGCCCAGTTTAGGATCATGCCGTTCCACAGCCACTGCACCCCACCACCCTGCCAAAGATCCCTCTCCATGGTCGCCCCTCCTTCTGTGCTGCCCTACTCATTCCTTTTTGTGACACTCAGACACCAGTTTTTGTATGTGGTAGCGTAGTACCCCCAGCCGTATCTATAGCAGTCCTGAAACACACACTGGTATCGATACCGTAGTACCCTCCAGCCGTAATGTGCGGTCCAATAGTACTCTGTGGATTTAGGCACATAGTAGGGGCGTGCAAAGCACACTACTGTTCTAAATCACACCTTATGTATGCTGGGCCCCCGACCCACACCCCCCCTCAGCCCAAACCCAGAGGCAAGAATTTTTAGAAATAATAAACCATGTGCAAAACCACAGACATCAAGAATTATTAATAACCATAGTCACCAAGTTCAAGGTCAAGTCCAAGTCCCAAGCGCTTCCAGGATCAGTAGGCCCGACCCAGTTCTGTTCACCGTAAATTCAGCTCCTTTGTGAAGATTTCTTAGTATCTGTGTTAATTAACCATAGCCACCAAGGTTCAGGTCCAAGTCACCAAGTTCAAGGCCAGGTCCAAGACCACAGCACCTCCAGTGTCAGTAGGCTCGACCAGGTTCAGTTCACAGCAATTTCAGCTCCTTTTGGAAAGATTTCTTAGGATCTGTGTTAATTTACCATAGCCACCAAGGTTCAAGCCCAAGTCCCCTGTGGAGGAATGCACAACCCAGTTCCTTGTGCTGCAATCCAGCTCCTCGCAATGGTTTCCTTTAGCTCAGGACCCTCCTTGCTCCCACTATCTGTCCTTCCATGTACACGGCCACTCCCCCTTCAGACCAGCCTGTCAGCTCCTCCACTCCGTATATGGCTCCTCCTCCCCTCTGTATTTAATAGAGGCTGGGGAGGGTGGACAGGAACAAATACAGCTCTGCTCTCCTGTGGTTTAGCTGGCTTTTTAAAGCCTGACCGCCTTGGCGCCGCTCCCACGGATTGACCAGTCTTGCACCGTCAACTATGGTTGGTCGTCCCTCCTCCAGTCGCCGACTGCGACCTGCGCCCCTCGCTGCCGACTGCAGCTACAGCTCTGCTCTCCTGCAGTCTGGCTGGATTTTTAAAGCCTGACTGTTTCGGCGCCCCTTCCACGGATTGGCCAATCTTGCACCGCTGACTGCGGTGGGTCGTCCCTCCTCCAGTCACCGACTGCGACCTGCGCCCCTCGCTGCCAAATGTAGCTACAGCTCTGTTCTCCTGCAGTCTGGCTGGCTTTTTAAAGCCTGATCACCTTGGCGCCGCTCCCACGGGTTAGCCAGTCTTGCACTGCCGAGTGCGGTTGGCCGTCCCTCCTCCAGTCGCTGACTGCGACCTGTGCCCCTCGCTGCCGACTGCAGCTGCTTGTTGTCTGTCTGAAGGAGGATGACCTTTGCAGCGGACAAAGTCCTCTAGAGCCCGAAGGGCATACCGGACTGTTCTCACATCTAAAACATTGATATAAAGATGGGATTCTGTAAGGCTCCGGACTTCTTGAGTGTGGTGACCCTGACAATAGGCTCCCCACCCCGACAGAGAGGTATGTGTGGTGAGGATTACCTGCGTCTCTGGGTGTGAGAATGGGAGACCCTGCAGGAGACTATCTTCCTGTGCCCATAATTCAAGCAACCGAAGCAGAGGCTCTGTCACTTTGATGGGGTTTAAGACTGAAGATGTATTGTCAGAGAGCACTGTCTGCTGAGCATCCACCAAGTCGTTCTCATGTGCAGGCGTGCTAGAGGGACTGTGAAGACAAAGGAGGCTAAGAGGTCTATCATTCTCTCCACAGAGTGAGCCCACTCAGACTTGTTCTCCATGATGAAATACACAATCTACAGGATGGCTTTCCTTCTGTCATCTGGGAGAAAGGCTCTCACCTTGGTCATGTCCAAGACAGCTCCGATACAAAGGAGCTGCTGAGAAAGTCGAAGCTGCGACTTCTCCAGATTGAGCAGAACCTCCACAGAGGTCAGGAACTGAACTTCTGTGGTTACTGCTCGCTCCATTTCCTGCTCGGACATGCTGGCTGGTAGAGTAGGCAGTCATCCAGATAGGGAAAGACTTGGATTCTGAGTTTTCAGAAGTTCGCCGCGAGAACTGCAAAGCACTTTGTAAAGATTCGAGGTGCCGAAGACAGCCCAAAAGGCAGGACTCAGAATTTGTAATGTTGGCCCAGAGCCACGAGGCAGAGGAATTTGTGGTGGCTGGGATGGACCGGAATATGTTGGCAGGCATCCTGCATGTCCAGGGAGGCCAACCAATCCTGGGACTTCAGAAGTGGCAGCAGGTTCCCGACCATCTTGAACATTTCTCGGTACAGAAATTTGTTCAGATTTCTGTGGTCGAGAATGGGGTGCATGCCCCCCCAACTTCTTTGGAACAAGGAAGTAATGAATGTAGAAGCCTGTGTTGTGTTCTGCTACTGGCACTACTTCCACTACCCTGTTGCACAAGAGAGCCGCAATCTCCATGGCGAAAAGGTCCGACTTGGCAGTTGAGAGGGTGCTGCTTCTTGGAAGAATAGTCCAGAGGAATTTCTGAGATGTTCAGGAGCTATCCCTCTCAAATGATCCTTAGAACCCACTTGTCTGTAGTGATGGATTTCCCCGATGATAAAACTGAGTCCCACTGGAGAGGAAGGGTCTGCCTTGGGCAGCTGAGGCAGAACCAGGGCTGGAGCTTCAGAGGGTGGCACTAGGCCTTCAGATGTGCTTTCTTTTGTGGCTGAGAAGGTTAGGACTTGATTTGAGCTCCTCTGCCCTTCCCTCGAAAAGACAATTTGTTGCAGCAAAAGACCCGGCCCTGCCCCCTCTGAGATTGAGGAGGGGTAGGATGAACAGTCTTGATGGCTGTTCTGGTCTTCTCAGAGGCCTCAAGGGACTACTCCACTTGTTGGCCGAACAAATAAGAACCATCAAAAGGAACATTCATGACTTGCTGCTGGGCGTCATTAGAGAAACCTGAAGTCTGGAGCCAGGAGTGCCTTCTGATGCAGATACCAGCAGCAGTTGAGTAGGAAGCAGAGTCACAGCCATCCATAGTTGCCTTAAGCTGATGACTGTAGGACTCTATACCATGGGTAACAGTCTGAAGGATTTTTTGCTTAGTGTCCAATTCCAGCAAAGTCTCAGCCAGAGACTCAAGAGAAGTCCACAGGGCATACTCATACTGGTAAAAATGGCCATGGTAACTAGCGATTCGCATACTCGAGGTAGCTGCAGCAAAGGCCCTTTACCCACTGTATCAATTTTACAAGATTCCTTATTGATGGGATGTGCCATAACTTCTTGAGGAAGGATGGCCTTATTTTCAGACAGAATAACAATCTTATCTGCAATAGGCTAAGTAGCCAGAATAGCTATGTCTTTAGGAGCAGTGTACTTACAGTCTATCTGCTTGGAGACAGAGGCAATTGTAGCAGGCCTAGCACATACTGCCTCCGAGAGGGTTTCAAAGGCAGGTGGTATAGGTGGTGTAAGGTACACTGAAATAATAGGAACATGAAGCCACTCCAAACGCAACCACATACCTGGGTCTAGGGCAGAAGTCTCGAGGGCACGGGTTGCATGCATGTAGCAAAGCAAGGCCTGGAAAGAAAGGTCCTCCAGTGGGGCAGGAGGAGCACCTGCAGCAGCACTGTCCAGGCTGAAAAAGAGAGTCACGGTCACCGCCCTCTGAAATAATGAGGTCAGGGTCAGACTCATTCCCCTCCAACTCCTCTATGCAAAGGGGAGCTGGAAGAGGAGTGGAGCTAGAAACATCCAGCCAAGGTCTAGGAGTCAGAAAGAGAGAAGAGACTGGCACCAGCAAAGGAGCCGGAGTAGGGCTCGGCACTGGCCCAAGAGGAGCCAGTAACAGAATTTATTATTTTATGAACTAAACTGATACAAAAATATCAAACACTAACTTAAAATGCTAAAACAAAGCAAATGCGGCTGTCATATAGACATGAAGATCTAACTCCCGGAGGATGATTGATGTCGTTACTGAAGCGCACTCGACAGCGGGGGAGCTGAGACAGTTGAGGACCATTACTGAGATAGGCTATGCAGCATGAGCTAGTTTCACGGTGTGGCACATGTGCGCAGCCTATCTTGGTGCCGGCTCTCCTGAAGATTTTTGGCTCCTGCGTGGACCTAGTGCT
The DNA here is from genome assembly GCA_016271365.2 of Neoceratodus forsteri. NCBI lineage: Eukaryota > Metazoa > Chordata > Ceratodontiformes > Ceratodontidae > Neoceratodus > Neoceratodus forsteri. The sequence continues at coordinate 149,682,496 of CM028130.1, read as the reverse complement.
TCTGTCTCAGAACCCATCAGTGTTAATCAATGGTGAAGATATGGTCCAGGAAGACTATACCAACACCAACGTACACAATCATGTACATACACATGCCAAAGTCACAATTAGCTCCAGCTTGCTGAGAAATTACTGGTATATATTGCATCGAGAAAATAAAAATTTAATTTAACTAGCCTTTCTGTTTGGTACCAGAAAAGGAAACATTTCAATAAGAACACCATTTAGGGCAGTAGAATGTCCACGTGGCCATAGAAACAGAAAGCTGCTGGCAGAAAAAGACTTTTAGTCAATCGTGTCTGCCCATTTTCTTGCTTGAAACGTTCCAACCTATCACTGGATGTGCCTCTGCCAACGACCTAGTGAGAATTCATCCCCTTCCCTAATCCTGCCCTACCCTTGGGCTTTTGCATTCACCAGCCTCTTATATCTATCCCAAATTCTCTTGAAACCCATCCTTGGCGTTCACCACCTCTCTGGGCAGGCTGTTCCCTCTGGCCACAACTCCTTCCATGAAGAACTATTTCCTCACGTCCCTTCTGAATCAGTGGAGCAGTGAGTTTCCATGCAACTAGCCCTGCTGGCTACTGCCTGCAAAACCTAAATTTCAACCAGTGCATGCACACAAGCCTACAGATACACACACTCGCATGCAGAAACGCACAGAAATATAGACATGCACGCTGGCCTGCATATATACAAACATATGGACCTACACACATATACAGACACATGCACAGGTACAGATGCAACTAGGGAGCCAGGTACAAACATGCACGTAAATACACTCTTGGGCAGACATGATGGACAAACAGTCTCCTCCTGCCGTCACTTTTCTATGCTCACATGTCCATGCACCTTGTAAAGGGAAACATTCCAAACAGATCATTTGGTAAATATTATACTTCTTAAGGCTCCCAATTAGCTCATACCACCTCTGTGTTCTAATAGGGGGAATAAGAGGTGCTAAGAAAAGCACTTCAGGCTGCTCTTACAAGTGGCATGCAGAATAAATGTCTGTTCCTTTCAAAAAAAATATACTGTAGTACTAATCAGGGGTTGAGCTTGTTTAGCTCACCGTTTTCCCTCCTTAGCTACAGTAACTAAAGCAGTCGAACTGGAGAAGATCAGAATTTTGTTTGATCAAAACCTATGGGACTGTATAAGTTCTGCTCAGATACAGTCTACAGCAGGGTACACCTTGGAACATCATAGCTTGCATAAGGTCCGTTTCCCTACCACGATAGATAACAAACAGAACATAGAATGGGTCAGCAGAAGAGGACCGGTAGGCCCATCCAGTCTGCCCTATTTTCCCTGTCTATTACTACACCCTGGACCCTATCTGGTCACCGGTGTCCCTCCTTCTGCCCCAACCTCATTATACACATGTGCTTATCCCACACACGTTTGAAGCTCCCCACTATCTTTGCCCCCACTGCCACTTTTGGCAGGCTGTACCAGGTGTTTACCACCCTCTCTGTGAAGAATATTTCCTCATATCCCTCAGACTCCACCCCCTCCAAGCTTCACAGCATGCCCCCATGTTCTGGTGTTCCTCCTCCTGTGAAAGAGACTCCCCCCTTGCACCTTGTTCACCACCACCACAAGGTACTTATAGGTCTCAATCATATCTCCTCTCACTCTCCTCCTGGTAGTATATGTTGAGCTCCCACAGTCTCTTCGCATATGGTTACTCATGTAACCCCCGCACCACTTTGGTACCCCTCCTCTGGACCACTTCCACATTGTCGATGTCCTTTTGCAGAGCTGCACCCTCCAGAACTGAACAGAGTACTCCAGGTGAGGTCTCACAAATGAGCAATACAGAAGCAACACCACCTCCCTTCTCCTGCTAGAAATCACCCTCCCTATGCATCTCCCTGTGTATGCCAGCATCCGGCTAGCCTTGCATACTGCCTTGTCACACTACCCTACCAAACTGAGTTCATCAAATATGATTACCCCACGGTTCCTCTCTTGCTTGGTAACTGTAAGTATCCCCCCCACCTTATACACAGCCCTTGGGTTTCCTCACCCCAAGTGCATGACTTTGCCCTTTTTGGCACTGAAACCCAGCTGTCACTCCCTAGACCACTACTCTAGTTTCCCCAGATACCTTTGTATTCTCTCCACCCCCTCCCGGGTGTCCATCTTGTTGCAGATTTTTGTGTCACACCTTCCCCTCAGTAATGTCACCTATGAAGACACTGAACAGGACAGATCCCAGTACCGATCCCTGTGGTACTCCACAGGTCAGGGATGGAAATGGGGGGGGGGGGCAGTCAGGGCTGCTGCCCCAGACACCGTGCTTGCAGGGGGCCACGCACTAATCTTGACTTTTATGACTAAGTCTGTGGTTCTGCAGCTTGCACCAACAAACTGCCTACATGGAGCATACAGCAGGCAGCAACAGCCTCTGCCCATTCTGTTCTCACTCCACCTTCTTTCTCAATTTGTTCCAGTTCTTGCCAGGCGCCCTTTCACACCACACATCCCTCCATGCATCGCTGAACTCCTAAATCACTAAAGTTAGCTGACGGCTATAGCGGAGCCCCAGATTGCAGACCCTATTGTTTGCAGTATACATATTACACAGCAGCTCTGTCTAGCCCCCCACCCCCCCGCAGATGACACATACACGCGCTGCCGACTACCTCCTCCCAGGATCGGGGTATACATTTCCAGAGCTCGAGAGTCGGGCCATCTTTAAGCTAGGCAGTAGGATACACAGATGGCCAATCAAACAGCAGCAAGAGCTCAGCAAGGAACCAATCGGGAGGAGGGAGGGTTCTGCCAATAAGAGGAGGTGCTTGCAGTCAATGGGTGAGTAGGATTCTGCAACCAATCTGCGAACGGCTTGCTCACCCAATCAGCTTAGAGTCAGCAATGCTGCAGTCATCAGGAAAGACGTTTAAAGGAAGATGGAGGATGCATGGATTTTCTCCCTTTTCTGTGGCCACATTCTGCATTTGAATGCCTGAACGGACCTGCTGAACCCGCCGGAGATCTTCGGCCTGCCTTGTGACTGGATTACCACCCAGACTGCCATGGTCTAAAATCACACAAGCCACTTCTCCATGCTGATACAGAGTGCCAGACCATTTTATTTCTTCCAATCCCACCAGCCGACCTCTCCTGGCAATGGTAAGGATGGGTACTTTCATAGTATTTGTCTGTCTGAGCCAGGAGGGGGTTTTGATTGAAATACTGCTTGTTTGGGGGTGGGAATTTAAAAATGATCTTCCATATGTGGTGCAGTCTGGGTGAAGGTTGGTTGAGAGGACAGCTTTAAATTCAGCTTTTTTTGTGTGTGATTGATTTGGCGGGGGACTGGAGCCATGGGATTCTGAGGGAGCTTTGCAGCGAAGGAGCTGCTGATGTGGCTAGAGGTGCTTTGTACTGAAATACTGCTCATTTGGGGTGGGAGTTTAAAGTGATCTTTAGTGTGTGGTGTGGTCTGGGGAAGGTTGACAGGACAGCTTTAAATGCAGCTTTTTGTGTGTGATTGCTGGGGTGGGGGACTGGAGCCATTGGCCTCCGGGGGAGCTTTGCAGCAAAGGTGTGGCTGGGGGGGGGGGCTGGATTGACAGGACTCCACGTCTGGCTTGGGAAGCATCCAAATTCCCAGCCCCACAGCCCTTTGATTCAAGAGCTTGCCCTGCCTTGGGGATCTGGCCTGTTGGTGTGCTTTTGGGGGGTTGGGGATTTGAAGTGATGTGCCTCCTGGTCCATCCTGGGGGTGGCAGGGGACTGACTGCTGGTTATAGGAGACCCCGTGTTTTACCTCTGCCCCGGACCCTACAAGGTCTAAGGCCGGTTCTGCCACTGGTCATTCTCTCATCCGCTGTATGACTGCCATTTATCACCACTCTCTGCCTCCTATCTTTCAACCAGTTAGATACTCAGCTCACCACCTCCCCCCCACCCCACGTGGCTGTTTCTTTATCAGCCTCCTGTGTAGTACAGTGTCAAAGGCCTTACTGAAGTCCAAATAGGCCACATCCACTGCCCTCACCAATCCATGTACCTAGTTACCCAGTCAAAGAAGTCTATGAGACCTGTTTAATATTACCCTGTTCCCTGTAAAGCCATGCTGCCGGCTTTCCTGCATTTGCCTCCAGGTACTCCAACAGTCTCTCCTTCAGCAGGAACTCCACTAATTACTGGTGTATCTGCTGTGCAGTTGCTACTTATGCTTACCCATTCTCTGTATTGTAGGACTACCTGTACGTTTTGTCTCGAGATTATTAGCAAACACTTCTACTTTTACACTTACTTCACTGCTGTACGCATTACTGTAATTCAAATGCACTTTCTCCCATGTACCCCCGACACATCTGGAAACAAACAGGTGTCTGCTTAGTATGCTTTCCTGGTGAAACATTCAAATTAAATAATTTCCCCACCACTGATGACACAGAAATAGATTAGTTGCCGCATTGGTCCTCGCAAGAACAGATCCAGAAGCAAATGCTTTGATACTGATGTGAGACTGACTGGTCTGTAATTACTAGCCTCCTCCCTGCTGACACTCTTGTGCAGAGGGACCACATCGGCCCACCTCCAGTCCCCTTCATACCTCTCAACCTTCTGTCCCCCAAATGTGGAACACTGCCCGTCAAAATGTGAAACAAATGGGCAAAATGCGGAACACTTAATCAAATCTTTACCTAAGAAGCTCAGAACACTGTTAAAATGTTGCATTTATGTTCAGAAAGTCTTATTAATTGAATAATATATTTTTTGCATCATTTACTATGGATTTTTGCTTTAAAATGTTGACTCTGAATGTGGAACAAGTCCTCACAATGTGGAACAGGGAGCTTTTGTGAAGCAAAATGAGGCACTCTTCCTCATAATGTGGTACAGTTGAGAGGTATGTTCCCCTGGAACCACCCCATCTCCAATAAGGTGCTGAATACTGTTGCTCGGGAGGTGGGGGGGGGCAGCTAGCACTGTGCTCAGTTCCTTTAGTATCCTTTGGTGGATCCTGTCAGGCCCTATCGCCTTGTTTTTCTTTAGGGCTTCCAGCGACCAATGGACTCTCCCTTCCATAAATGGACTTGTGTCCCGTCCCCCCCGTCCCGTGCTGCTAATACATGTCAGTCCATCCCCTCCCTCACACTGGTAAGGCAGGGCAGAAGTATGTGTTTAAAACTGTAGCTCTTTCTTAGTCCTATGCACAGTCTCCCCCGTCTTCTGATCCTCCCACCCCCCTGCCTCCTCTTTCTCGCATACCTCTAGAAAGTCTTATCCCCAATTTTGACCTCCTGAGTGAGCCTCTCCTCAGTTTGACCCTTTGCTGTCTTTACCCCTTCTCTCCCTTTATCCAGCTATACCACCTTGCCACCTCCGTTTAGGTCTCCTTGTACTTCCTAAAAGCTGTTTTTATTCTCTCTTACTGCCTTAGCCAGATCTTTAGAAAACTACAGTGGCCTTGTTCTCCTCTTACCCTTGCTTATTACCTACAAACAGCTTGCAGTTACCTTAATTATTCCTTTTCCATTGTGCCCCCAAGGTATTTCCTAAAGCAGTCTCTCATTGCTTTAAAATCTGCTCTCCTGAAGTCCAGGACCCTCGTCCTAGTGTTTTTTTTCCCTGTCCAGTCCATATGACAAACCACATTATACGACGAATGCTTGCTCAGGGACTACCCGTTGTGACATCTGCAATGCTGTCCCTGCTCATAAGTACCAGATCCAGCACTGCCCAGTCTCTAGTGGGATCTATAACTAGTGGCGTAAGAAATGCCCCTTGTTTAGGATGGTCTTGCTCCTGATGGTAGCTGCAGCCAGAATGCTCCAGTCTACATCCAGCAGATTAAGGACTCCCATAATAAATTCCCCATTGCTTCCCATTCTGGCAGTGGCCTCTCTCAAAACCCTGTCCAACTCCTCCCCCTTCGTTGGTGGTCTGCACACCACCCCACGTGGATAACGGCCCCAAGCCCTGTCTCTAAGCCAACCAAAGAACCTCTAGTCCCTCCTTTTCCCCACTGTGTCCTTGTATCTCTGTGGCCTTTATACGTTCCCTTACATATAAAACAACCCCCACCCTTTTTCTCCCTGCCCTATCATTTTGAAACATGTTGTAATCCGGTATGGCCACCTCCCAGCTCTGGTTGTCGGTGCACCATGATACTATTATGGCCACCAGATCCAGGTCTGCCTTCACAATGGTAGCCTCAAGGTCAAGACTTTTGCTTCCTAGGCTCCTTGCATTGGTACAAATGGCTCTCCACTCCTTAAGTCCCTCCCTACTCCTACTTTGCCCTCCCTTCTCGAATACAACCTTCTCTTTTCCCTGGCACCGTCCTTCCCCTTTTTTATCCTCCCAATGTCCACCCTACCAGTTTTCTTTCTCAGCCTTGGATCCACCTCCCAACCTCCTTCCCCCCTTGTCCCAACACTCCTCTACCCCTGAGGAATTTATTTCCCCAGGGCTAGACAGGCATAGGAGCAAGGGGGGAAACTAACTTACTGAAATTAAACTACCCCTGAAATAAAACAAACCGTGACACCGGCTGCCTTCCCTTTTTATTCCTAAATGTTGTGTGCACTCAGGCAAGCTCCCCAATCATTTTCCACTTCTCCCCCCTCAAACCTGGGGACACAGCTTCCTGATGTCAATGGGCTAACCTAGAGAAATGTGTTCAGCTAAAACTGCTGCAGAGTCAGTTTGAGGCAGCAGAATAAGGGAGAGCAGTGTCTCTGGGGCCCTCATGTGGTGAAACTGTAGTACAGCCTCTAATGACCGTTTGTGGTGTGCTGGTGCCATCCTGTGGGTAAATACTCTGGTAGGCCAGATCCATGAATGAGGATTAAGAGAGAGACAGAAAAAAAACTAAGCTAAAAATAAACCATTTTACCGTGGCCATTTTTAGCTTACAGTTACGCATTAAAAAAAAGGTCTAATTTCTCTCTTTTTTTTTTTTTTAAACAGCAAACATGAGCTACTGTCTTAAAGGTGATAGAAAATGATTTTACATAATTAACTGCCCTCCCATTTTCATTTCCATGCCAGTTATGTATTCTGATGTGCTTTGACTATTTCTGATCAGTAAATGATCAAGTTTTTAGATGCCCTCAGATATACATAAAAAGCATCTCTGTCCTTAGCAGCTACTGCTATTTCTTTGCATATTTCTAAGACATTCCATGACCTCAGTTACACCATTCCATGCTCTTCATCCAGCCTGGAACAGCGTTACTGATGTCACCGAAAGTTCAGGAAGCATGACAAGAGACGGTATAAACTACTGAAGAGACAGGGATTCAGGATAGGTACAAAGGCAACAAATAGGTTGTTAATTTAATGAAATAAATTTCAATAAAACATAACAGAATATTGGATATACAATAAAAAGAAAACGGGGGCATTTAGCAGTGTAAAAACTGTTTCCTGTCACTTTTAAATGGAAAATAAACCGTGACATTTACATTCTTTTAATAATAAATTTAATCATGTATTAAGTCTGTTCAATTACCTCAATGTACTGGTTTGTGTGTTTGTTTTGTAACTGTCCTATTTTTTTCATGATTTAGGGTCTCTTGTCAATGCTGCCTTTTTCTCACCCAATATTCATTTTTTTATTACGCAGGAGTTCCAGAACACAGCGACATCACTTGAGCAGAAGCCTTGCATGGAAAGCTTCAGTGGAGGCTTCCGCAGAACCAATATCACTGGGTTACAGAACTCATAAGTAATTAAGTAAAGAACAATTCATGGTCAGGAGTGCAGCAATATTGTAATCATTGAATGATCTGGGTGGGTTGCGAGGCCTGAGGTGCAGCCAAGCACAGTGTTGGCTAAGTTACTTTTTCTACTACTTTCTATTATGTTTGGAAACTTGTTCCAGGAAGCTCTGTGCAGTCACTAGCAAGGATAGAGAAGTACTAGAATAAGTAATACACCTTACAATTATAGTTACTTATTTCTTTTTATACAAAAACAATACAAAAATAATAACTATAACAGATGACATTTTTTGAAAGTAATAGGTTAGATACTAGTTACTTTCAAATAAATGTAATCGGTTACAGTTACATATTTCTTTTGTATAAAAAGACATACTTTTTCCAGTACTTCTCCATCCTTGCTAGTGACTGCACAGAGCTTTCTGGAACAAGTTTTCAAAAGTAATAGAAAAGGTAACTTACTCAACACTGGCCAAGTGCCTTCAACCAAACAGGAAGTGAGGTTACTACAGCACTGATGCACAGTCAGAGTGGACTATTACACTTACAGTATAACGTCCATAAAAAGAACAGTTGTGTACTTACCATAACAGTAGATCTTCGAGAGAATCTCTTTCATCAGTCCACACATCTTTGGAACTACACACTCCTGTCAGCGCTAGGACCACACAGAAGCTTTTGCAAGCCAGGGGTTGCCCATGTCAATGTCAAGCAACAGCATCTACATAAACGTGGGCAGCCCCATCTCTCCTCAGTTCCCAGTCAGAGATTATGGTCGGAGGACCTCTCTGTGGGGAACCAGGAGATCATGCCAGAACTCAGCATACCAGGCAACGATGGGAGCTCGAAAAGGCAGCTATGGAAAGAACCACTGCAGGAAATCCGTTGCCATGCCCTTAAGGAGAAGGATGGTGGGATGGCATGGCTTGATGAAAGAGATTCTCTCAAAGATCTACTGTTACGGTAAGTACATGACTGTTCTATCTTCTTAGAGGATACCTCTTTTATCAGGCCACACCTTTGGAATGTATCCAAGGCAGTACCAAAAACTGATAGTCTGGGCAGATGGTACATATATGTTCACTAAAAGTGGGCCCCGTAATACAGCCAAGCCAAGTCCTGCTAGTCTGTGAGACACAGTGTCCAAACTGAATGCATGAACAGTGCTCCACGTAGCAGCTATACAAATCTCAGCAGCAGAAACATTTCGAAAGCACACAACGGAAGTAGCCATGCCTCTTGTGGAATGACTGCAAACTACTCCAGAAAGATCCTTACCATACTTCCTATAAGTGAACGTAATACAATGTGCCAGCCATTAGGATAGGCACTGTTTAGGCACAGGGGCATCCTCTTTCCCAAGGGTGAATGAAACAAAAAGCTGAGAGGACTTTCTGCAGTCCTTGGTGCAATTCCCATAGTATCTGACAATTCTATATATATCCAAAGCATGGAATATGCTTCTCCTGGATTGGCATACTCCAGGTAGTACATTGGGAGGTGGACGGTTTGATACAAAGTAAATTCAGACACCACCTTTGGTAGGAACTTTGGATTCATACATCAAGACACACTGTCATTATGGAAAAATCAAACACGGAGGTTCACACATTACGAGCCTGCAGCTCATTTGGGTAGAAGTGATTGCAACTAAAAATAATACTTTCCATGAAAGGAAGCACAAGCCACAGCTCACGGCTAGCTCAAAGGAGCCAAAGTAAGCTTCTCTAAAACAAAATTCAGGTCCCAAGCCGGGACTGGATTTCTAATGGGAAGTTTCATATGTTATATACCTCTCAGAGAAGGATGGGAAACCTCTAATTGGGCAACTGTACGTCCATCCACGGGGGCATAAAAAGCTGAAACAGAGGCCAAATGCATCTTGAGTGAGGAAGACTGAAGGCCGGAATCTGACAGGGACAGCAAGTATTGTAGCACTGCATAAATCAGACAAGTAAATGGATCCAATTGCTTGGGAGTGGCCCACAACGTAAACCGCTTCTACTTCAAAGAATAAGCATATCTAGTGGTGGGTTTCTGGCTGCCAGCAGGACATCAACCACTTTAGGGGATATTCCAAATCATGTCACGGCTATGTCTTCAGAAGCCATCAATGCAGATGTAGTGACTTCAGGTCCAGATGGACCAGAGACCCCTTGTACTGTGATAACAGGCCTCTGCACAGCAGTAGAGGTACTGGGGGTTCCACTGCCAACTGCTGTAGCAGTGGATATCATATCTGCCGAGGCCATAGTGAAGCAATGAGGATGAGGGCTGCCACTCCATTTGCAGTTTGAGTAGTACTCTCTGTATTAGAGGAAAGGGAGGGAAGGTGTGCAGAAACCTCCCTTTCCAAAAGAGGAACAACATATCTCACCAGAAAACTCCACACCCTTGAGCAAGCAAGTAAAAACGCTGGAGTTTTGCATTGTGTGGGGATGCAAAAAGGTCCAGCTGTGAGCCACCCCACCTTGCAAAGAGGTCTTCTACTACTGAGGTCAGCAGTTCCAATTTGTGCAGTCTGGACTGTGACCTGCTTGATTTGTCTGCTAAGACGTTTTGGACACCTGGAAGATGCATGGCTGATAGTTCTAGACAATGTTCCTGAGCCCAATACCATACTCTCATTGACTCCCTGCAAAGCGGATAGGAACGAGCCCCCCTTGTTTGTTGATGTAATGCATCACCCTGATGTTATTTGTCAGTGTTAACAGAGTACCTGAAGTCAGATGCTCCTGAAATGCCTGGAGACTGCATAAGACAGCTCTCATCTCTAGGACATTTATATGCAAGCTTGTCTCCTCCTGGGTTCAAGTACATTGTGTATGCTTGGGTCCCAGGTATGCTCCCCACCCGGATCCTGAGGCATCTAAGGTGAAAATTTGTGCTGGGGTTGGAATCAGGAATGGAACACCCTGTAGTAAGTCACTGCAATCCATCCACCATGTCAGTGCTTTTGTCATTCAACTGGTCCCACTGGATTCTGAAGGTCCATTGTGGGATCCGCAAATGCAAGCAGGTCAGTGGAACAGTGACCCAGAAGGCATAGCAAAGTGCTGGGTGGGACATACTGACTGCTGTAGACCATTTGTGCTTGAGCAGTGATGCACTTGACCCTGTCCAGAGGCAAGAACGCACAACCCTGAGCCCTGTCCAAGACTGCTCCTATGTACTGCAGTCTTTGGTATGGGGTCAGTACTGGCTTTGGCAGACTGACTTGTCACCCAAGTCATCAAACAATTTCCTGGTTCAAGCCAGGTGTGTAGTAGTTTATCCCTGGAGTGGGCCTTTAAGAGCCAATCATCCAGGAAGTGAAAAACATACAGGCCTTCCCGTCAGATGGCTGCTTCTACCACTGCTAAACATTTGGTATAGACCCGTGGAGCAGAAGATAAGACAAAGGGCAATACTCTGACCAGGCAATGCCCCCCCTTCCAGCATAAATCTCAGATATTTTCAGGGATGTTACCTGATTTTTATATAAAAGTAGGCATCCTTCATATCTAGGGAGCATATCCAGTCCCCTGTTTGCAACGGGAGGATCAGAGTCTGCAGAGAAACCATACAAAACTTCTTGTACACTATGTAGAAGCTGAGGTCTCTCTGGTCTAGTACAGGCCTCGCATTCCTGGTCCATTTTGGGAGTAGGAAGTATCTGGAGTAGAATCCTTTGTTCCTTTGCTTGAAAAGAACAGGTTCTATGGCACAATTGTGGAGTAAGTCCTGGACCTCCTCTCTCAAGAGGTACATGCATACTGGGGGAAAAGTTGAGACAGGTCGCGAATGATCTGGAGAGGTATCTAGAAGTTCAAGAGCATGACCTTTTGCAATAATGTCCAGTACCCACTTGTCTGTGGTGATCTCCCTCCACTGACTCAGATAAAGGGAGAGACATCTCCACACAATCACCCCTGGGGCCATGGTGTGTGTGTGTGGGGGGAGTGTATACTGTTGCGAGTCAGGCTGCACCGTGGAGGCAACTCCACCAGCTCCACTGCCTTTAGGTGCTTTTGAACTGGCCCCTGGGGAGAGGGAAGCTGAAAAGGCTTCAGCACCCTTACCTCTGCTTTGTTTTTCTGTGGACCTATCTGCCACCTTTGCCAATGGGCAGACAAAACTGACCCCTGCCCCTACCTCTGCCTGGTGTGGGATACAGGGACTTTACTGATCTCAATGCCACCTTGAATGAATGAAGGCCTCTTAATGCCTCTTCAGCATCATATCCAAACAGTTTACTGCCTCTAAAAGGGGCATTCAAAACTACTCACAGGAGCCGGCCACGTGGCACTAAGAGCTGAGGCGCTGGACGACACACCTTGCATCACGCCAATGACCCATGTTCGGAGTGGGCTCATCGCGGAGGTCGGCAGGAGGAGAAAGGATTGAGCATCCAAAGGACTGCTCTCCTCCTGGGTGGGTTCCGGCTTTCACCGCCTTAGTAGCCTCCCGTGAAGACTGGGAGTACTACAGCAGGCTGGGTCTTGTATCGGGGAGGTGGCGGCAGACGCTTTGCGTAGACAGGATGGGTGCATGCCCTCTGCGCGATAATGTCATTGCACATCCGCACCTCAGGGAAAATGCAACACAAGCAAGGTGGAAATACCCCGGCCGCTAGGAGGATGATGGTGGACTCGGGGGTGGCTTACATGTCCATCGCCGGTCCCTTCCTGGTTCTCAGATTCCTCATCGGGAGGAATTCAGGAAGGGCGGTAGAGCTACTTGGGGTGGGAATAGCCTGAGTGGGGCCCTAGCTGCTGGCGACTGGAGTAAAGAGAATTGACAAAAAAAAAAAAACCTGTTCACAGGGCATCATCTGCAAAACCTGTTACTCTACGACAAGAATAGTGCCTTAGGCAAGTGCCTGATGCAGCTACCCTGGCAGATATATCTGTAACATAAAAGAATGAGCAGATTAAAAGTTTAACCACTTCAGCCCCTGCAGTCATGGTTTTAAGTACGGTAACTCATTTTTAGCATCACACTCAGGTAAGACCTGTGCACAGCCTTGGCACTTCCCCACAAAATATTCTGGTGTTTAATCATGTGGACCTGGTAGTTTTCAGTACACAGGGCAATGAGGCACAGGCAGTTCCTTGTCGGGAAGGAAGGAGCTCAAGTGTTTAGGTACAATGGATATATCATGGGCAGCAGTGACCATCACAGAATCAGTTTCTGGGTGATTTGCATAGTAAGCCTTAGATGGTGCAGGGTAAATCCTATCAGCCTTTCTGAGTATAGTTAGTATGGCATTTGGTCTATACCAGGCTGCATATGTAGCATCCTCCAGAGCTATGTATGAATGGAGGCATGCACGCATGAAGTTCCTGGCATCTCCAAGAACTCCATTAAATTTTTCTCTGTAGAGTCTTCTTCCTCCTCCAAAGTAAACCCCATGGCCACCTGCATTTTCTGGATCATGGACTAGAAAGAGGGATCCTCTGAAGGGTTGACACTGAGGTGCTCACCACTTACTCCTCACTACAGGAAGATGAGGTGGAGCTGGTACCAGGTAGATACTGGTCTTCAGCATATCCCTCCTCCTCCTTATAACCCTCCTCCAGTATGAGGTCTGGATTATATTCAAACTCGTCATCATCTCCCTCAGTGACAGGAATAGAAAACCACGATGCTGGCAGCAGTTGTGGAGGTCCCTTTTGCAGTGTGCTGGTTTGAGGAATCAACAGAGTCTTGGAAGTTGTAGGCCCTGCTAATGTCAGAACAGGCTGCTCAGTTAAGTCTGGTAGTAAGTATTGTATCATTTCTGAAAATGACACCAGCACTGCTTCTGCATCGACAATGCCTGTATTAGGGGTCTTGACTGTCAGTTGATGGCGGGTAAAGATCCAGCGACGACAGTGGCATACCAATAGGCCCGGTACTGCCTAACTAAGTCCCGACCTTGGTGTCTGGTCACTGGGGGGGGGCTGCTGCTGTCACCACTGCCAAACTGGACAGTGACGAGGTATAAGGGTTACCTGGCAGCTGCAACGGTGCCCTGGATCCCTTCGTGGAGGCCTTATCGTTGTTCCTATGCATATGTTTGTGGCTTCCAGACAATGACTTTTCTTTCTATTTCAGTGACTGGGATTCGGCCAATGTGACACGTGATGCAAATGTTTCCTTTGTTTGCTTCTCCATCGCTGCCAAAGTTCTCTTCAAAAGGTACTTTTCCAGCACTCCTTCCTGACATCACTTGGTAGAGAAGTTGAAGCCCCTACAAATCTCACAAGCTTTAACGTTGTGAGAGAGGTTTTAGCAGCAGACACAGACCTCATGTGTGTCATCCTTGTAAATCTTTTCTCCGCACTCACAATACCGCAATAACTGCAGTGGTTCTTTCTGCAACAAACAGGAGTACCAAAAGTCACTATATTGGTGATTAGTTAAGGGCTGAAAAATAATAAACGACGGGTAGCAGTCTACACTTCCATGGCAGGTCAGACGAGTATGACTTGATGGCAGGAAAAGAACTGAGGAGAAATGGGGCCACCCACATTTATTTAGATGCTGGCGCATGACATCATAATGGGTGGGTCCTGGCTTGCAAAAGTTTCTGTGTGGTCCTAGTGCTAATGCAGGTATAGTTCCATAGGTGTGGTCTAATGAAAGAGATATCCTCGAAGAGGATTGGTCAAAAGAGTTACAAACAAAGAATAATGTGACTGTGTGTTATGAGGAGAACAATACATAGGCAACAATGTGTTATGAAGTTTTTTTTGTTACACACCTGAGGTGTATGATGACCCCATAAACCTTGACAGCGAAGCTTGAGAAGTTTATGTGGTTATCACACACAAGGATGTGTAAAACAAACTTCATAAATACACAGTCATGTTTTTTATTTATTATAATAATAACCGCTGCAGGGACATAAGCATAAAAATCAAGTTGCCAACAGGGAAAGTGAAGTGCGAGTGTGCCAAATGCTAAATGTAATGTCCCACTGATAGGTTGATAAGGGGGACATCAGTTATTATAAGATGAATACTGGCTAGGAAAAAGGCAACAGTAACAAGGGAGCCTAAAAAGAGGAAATTAGGACTCTTTCAAAGCACAAACACAAAACTATTTCTAACACGCCTATATGTACAATATTTTAAATAATGTAAACAACAGGATTTATGTTCCCTTTAATGAGATGGGGCCAAAATGTGAAAAAGCCCTGAGTGAACAGAAGTCAAATTAAATCTCCTGGCTCTTGTTCTGTTCACCACATCAGTCAGATATCTTTGATCCTCACTTGTGTCCAAATGGGACGCATGACAATGTCACTGTCAGCCCTCCTGCAGGCCAGCCATCCTGTCCAGCGCAATGAGGCAATTCAATCTCAGAACAAGAACTGATTTTATGGGATTACTGTGTATAATCTGGCAGCCAACAGTCAATCCTGCTGCTAATCCAGGGGGCTAATATCACCCCAGGTGCAGGAGCACCAATGTAGGGCTTCGGTTTTTCACAGGTGCAGGACTTGCAATCTGGAGGATTTATTTTATTCAATGTGTAAGGAATAACAAACCTGGGTAATTCTTTTCATCCAAGGTGAAGGATCAGTGAAGAAAAAAATTACCCACCGCAGCAATCTTCTTTCTTCCCCAATGGGTCCTTTAGCATCAGTAACTTTAGCAGTTAGCTGGCTAGGTGCAACTGCCCCAGAGGTACTATATGCCTTTAAGAGAATTTTTATTTAAATGAACTTAGGGCAACAGCCAATCAAAAAACAGGAGGGGGAGTGAGCTGAGTGAGAGCTGAGGAAAAACCGGGGCACATGCCCTGAAAAAAAATCAACAGGATTCAAAACACATGCAAGTGTCCACAAAGTAGAAATAGAAACAACACCACGAGTTAAAACTCATCAGTGAGAAACTCCAATTTGGTAAGAGATGTGATAAACAGCCCTTCTCCGACAGGTGAACCGGGGAGGAAGGGTGGGAGCTCACTTATGCTAAAGGACCCCCTGGAAGAAAGAAGATTACTGCAGTGAGTAATTTTTTCTACTTACCCTAGGAGTCCTTTAGCATCAGTAACTTTAGCAGACTACTGAGCAGGACCAAGAGGGAGATGGACAGAGAAGCTACTTAGGAAAGAGGCTCTGCAGAACCGCCCTGCCAAATCTGGCATCAGATCTGGTATGCACATCCAACTGTAGTGTCTCACAAAGGTGTGTACAGATTTCCAGGTAGCTGCTTTGCAGACATCCAGGAAGGGAATTGTCCCTTGCTGTTGCAAGTGAGGCTGCAGTGCCCCAGTGGAGTGGGCCCTGAGCCCCGCTGGAGACTGGTGACCTGCTTTCTCATTGCAGAATCTAATACAAGAGACTAGCCAAGGGAAAATAGTTCTTTTGGTAGCTGGTCTTCCTCTGCCTACATACCCATAGGTGAGGAACAACTGAGTGGAAGAGCCTCTGGACTGTCTAGTGTGCTCTAGGTAGTAAAAGATGGCTCTTTTGACATCCAAGCTGTGGAGCTTTTGCTTGCCAGGAGTGGATTTCTCAGTAGAGAAGACGGGCAGAGTAATGGACTGGTTTAAGTGGAACTCTGAAACCACCTTTCGCAAAAAATTTCTATTTGTCCTGAGCTCCACTTTATCGTTGTGAGGGAAGATGTCATTTGACTCACTGCACAGGGCCTGTAGCTCTGAAATCATCCTGGCAGAGGTAATGGCTACCAGGAAGGCTGTCTTCCAAGTTACAAACTCAATGTGAGCAGAGGACATTGGCTCGAAGGGTGATTTCATGAGCCTGTCTATGCAAAGGTTCAGGCTCCAAGGAGGAACAGGCTCCCTGACTGGAGGTGCAAAAGGCCTTTCAAAAACTGTTTAAATATAGCATGGGAAAAAAATGATTTTTCTTTAGGCCAAAACTGCTGCCAGGTGCAGCTTGAGGGAAGATGGTTGCAAGCCTGATGCCTGTAAGTGTACCAGGTAATCTAGCAGCTGAGGGTCTGAAGCTGAAAGGGGTTCGACCTTTTTGCTCATGCACCAGAGGGAAAACCTTTCCCATTTGGCTGCACGAGTCTTCTTAGTGTTCAGATTTTTAGCCACCCACAGTATCTTAAGGACCTGTTCAGAGTACTGTGAGGATGGAAACCAACTCCTCATGAACCAGGCCTTGAGGTGAAGAGAGTGTAATGTTTGGCTAATGCACTCCTGTCTGAGGAAGGGTCAGCAGAGAGTTAGTTGGTGGCAAGCAAATGTGCCTGCTGCAGGATAGCGGGAGAAGGAGAGGGTACCAGGCTTGCCTGGGCCAATCCGGAGCCACCAGAATCGTTGATGCAGGCTGTTGACTGAGTTTCAGCAATACCCTGAGTATCAGGGGAAAAGGAGGGAATGCATATGGGAACCTCCCTGACCAGTTCAGGATCAAGGCATCCAGGAGAAGCATTCCCGGGACTGGAGGCCTGCAACAGTACTGAGGAAGCTGGAAGTTGAGGGGAGAAGTAAATCAATCCACTTCTGGTCTGCCCCAACGCCTGAACACTGTGGCTAGTACTTGTTTGTTCAGAGGTTTGCCTGGGAGAAGAATAGCTGAAAGACTGACTCCAAGGGAGAAGGCGAGACACCAGATTTATAGAGCCTGCAAACAGAATATTCCTGATCTGGTCCACTCTGCTCGTTTGTGAAAAACACTGCAGTGGTGTCTGTTCGACATTGTGCAGTCTGTCCTTTTATGACAGGACCAAATGCTTTGCGAGCTAGACAGATTGTTCCAAGTTCTAAAAGATTTATGTGTAACTGTGACTCTTGGACAGTACAGGTGCCACTTACTGAGGCACTGTCCAGATGTGCTCCCTACCACAGGAGGGAGGCATCATCAGAGGTCTCAGCTTTGAAAAAGTGTTGCTTTTGGGGACCAGCAAGCTAAAAGGAGGCTTGCGGGTGTTGTATCCTGTATCTGAACCCTGGGACCACTGCAGGCATCAAGGCCGTGTGTTCCAATCGCCTGAGGAAACGTCAAAGTTACGTGATTTGCTCAGGACCGGATCATATACTAAACAAGTGGGGGTTAATGATTCAAACACAGTCAGGCACCTGCTACTGGTTTTGCTGTCCCTGGATGAAGGATGAAGGAATCTGCCACTAAGGGACAGCATGAATCTTACTTGCAGGAGGAAGGTATATCCTTCCTGGATGCTGGGAGGGTCCCAGGTGAGACTTTGTTTAAATTTACCAGGGGACCCTGAGACTCTAGAGTGAGCCCTGAAAGGGAGAAGGACTTCTTGATCTAGCAAGGCGACTTTGGCACTATAAGCCAATCGGCAAGTTAGGTAGCTAGACGCGCCCAGATTCCTGAGGTGTGCTGCTACCAGTGCCAGGCACTTCAGAAAGACTTTAATGAGGAGAGCTGTGAAAATGGCATAATGGAGCACATATCTAAGAAACTGTCTGTGAGACCGCAATAAGAGTATATGGAAAAAGGGAGCCCTTTGGGACCAGGGAGGCTCCCCAGTCTCCCTACTGTAAAGACTGTATGGTTACTAACAGAGTGACCATCTTGACTTTGGGTTTTAACAGCAAGATAGGTCGCCACTCCACAGTTTTCTCTTTGTGTCAGAAAATACTTGGAATAGAGGTCCCTTACCCATTTGGTTGGCCACGACCATTCGCAAAGCTAGAACATTTTTTCCTCCCACTCCAACAGTAACATCTGTGTTGGGGATAGAGGCTTAGACACCTGGTTATACACGAGGTCTGCCCACACTAACGTCAGGGCTAGACTGCGAAGCTGCTGGATGGGTAGAGGTGGCCATCTTTGGCCCCTTCTGCCCCTCCCTCTGAAAGCGCCCCCTGTACTGAGAGAAGAGGTAGCTGGAAAATAACCTGGGCCCCTACTGCCCTCAGGAGAAAATTCCGCGAGGCAGGAGGTCATGATGCAGTCAGATGTTCTGGGTCGAAAAGAATGATTTTGATCACAGGGAAAGTCCACAGCCCTAAAACTGGGAATCTGGGGGTAGACCAGTAGTTCTAAGCCAGACAAAGTGCCTCAGAGAGGTGATATGGGCCATGGCTGTGGAGGCGGCGTTATTGTTGCCTTGTGGAATAGGTACTACACAGCTTCCGAGGCAGGACTGCCGTGACCACCGGCTCCTGCACCATAGCACCAGGTCAGAAATCTGCAGTGTTTTTTCCTTTTTTTATATATTTGGCCGAGAAGCCATGTAGGACAAAATTTTGACAAGCATCTGTGTCAGCTATGAAGTATATTTTCTGGAGTCCTTGTCCGGAAGTAAGAAAGACAAGGACACCTCAGCTCTCTCACAAGGTACCTGCTGCAGTCCACTCACATGGCTGGGATGTACAGACAGGCACTCAGCATTGTCGTTAAACAATTGATATATTTACATGTTTATTATCATTTTCAGACCACTTGTAAACCTCTGCCACAGAAGTGGGGGTTTGAAGTAGTTTCGATATGTTTTCAACATAGGCAGGCATGACCAGTCTTTTAGGAAGTGGAAGACCTTTCATCCCACTAAACTCTTTGTTTATCTTCATCCTCACCTAGGATGGACTCTCGAGAAGGGATGTCCAGAGTGTCCAATATGTTATGGATAAACGAAAACGTACGGAGGAGTTCTCCTGGATAGCCGAGGAGGCTCCAAAGAAAGGGTAGTGGACCCATAAGGTCTAGACCTTCCACAGTAATCTCAGGGGCATCCCAAAAATACTCATTATCTATATCACCCTTACGGTCTCTGGAGTGAGAACTGTGGAAGAGTGTTCAGCAGTCCCTGTAAGCAGGGGCATCATAAAATTATTCATTATCAACTGTATCACCTTCACAGTCTGCAGGAAAGAGAACTGTGGAAAAGTGTATACTAGCCCTTGTAAACATGTCATCTCTGAAGGACGTGCCATACTTTTGCCACAAATTTTACCTGCACAGACAGTGCTGAAATTGTTTTTTCTTTATTCTTTAAGATGCCTGTTGCTTTCTATTGGCTTTCCCAGGAGGAACAGAAGCATTTTTCTTGACAGTTTCTTTTTAGCCACTTCATAGCAGCTTGAGCTTCCTTTATTCACGTTTATAATTTTGAAATTTGTGAGGAACTTGGGCAGCCCCTTTGGAAGCTATATTTATTGGCTGGGAACTGGAGGCTTCGACAGCCCCCTTGCTTACATATTTATTGTTAATACTCTTAAATGGCCCCTCATCGGTAGCCTTTGATATATCCTCAGCCATAATACTTATTGGGTTTCTTTGATATGTGCCAATTTAACAAAGAGAACCCAAGATCTGGACCACAAACAACTGAGTGCAGGTTTCTGTGAAATGCCACCGGCCAGTCCTGCCCCAGTTAAAACTCTGTCTGCTTTAAAATCCCTTTTTTTTGTAGTACTGGGATCTATACCACTGCAAATCTAATAGAAACCCGGTAATACCAGTCAACTGCACACAGGTTTCTGTTGTAATGCCACCGGCCAGTCCTGTGACAGATGAACTAGGGTCCAGTTTTTGTGTAGTGAAGGGACTTAATCTTGTCAAGCAACTGTCAAACATTTGAATCCAATTGGTTGCCTCGAGGTAAAACCCATGAGGTCTGAGGCAAAAAATAAGACAAAAGTACAAAATTTGATGATTCCTTCACGAATTACGTTAAGAAAGCGAAGAACTGTCGAAATTAAGCATCCGCGGTATAAAAAAAACTAATATAATTTCAGCAGATGCAGTAAAAATAAAGTAAAAATAACGCAGTCGCGATAAAATTTATTGCGAATGCATGGAAAAAAACAACTGCTAATAAAAAAACGTAAAATTACACTCAGCACACTAAAAAGTAAATCTATGAGGAAAACTTTACCAAGACAAGCACATAGGAGGCTGTCAACAAGGAAAGTTGAGAGGCACCTCGGGGCAATGTTGCTCAGTCAGCGGAGAAAAAATTCTGAAGCCTTCAGGCAGCTCTCACTCCGCTCACTCACCCTCCTATTTTTTGATTGGCTATTGCCCTAAGCTCATTTAAATTAAAATTCTCTTAAAGCATACCTCCGAAGCAGTTGTACCTAGCCAGCTAATTGCTAAAGTTACTGATGCTAAAGGACTCCTGGAGTAAGAAATGGGGGGTTACTTTTGTCCCAAATGCATTTGTTTGATCTCAGGTGCAGGACCAGTAATCAGTGAGTTAGCTTTGCCAAAGCTGCAAGAACTAGCAAGAAATGGACAACTGGGTGTGTGTGCATGTTTTATCCAAGGACCAGAAACAGTGAAATTAGGGAGTGGAAGTTCGTTTCGTCCCAAGTGCAGGACTCACAGTCTGGAGTTGGTTTTCACCCAGATGCAAGATCAATGAAGAGGGGGGGGGGTGGATTTACTTCTGAAGCAGGTGCATAGCAAGTGGTACTGCGTGAGGGTTACTTTGGCCCCAGGTCAGGCCAACGTTGCTTACAATAAAACTGTCTCTTCATACACTTAGGCTTACCGAGAAATACATAAAACAGCAGAGTGTCCACTAACCAGGGTCACTGGAACCAAGTGGAAAAAAAAAAAACATTCAGAGGGGACAGTCAGAATTACAAGCATCCAGACAACCTCCCTGAATCAACCAACCACTGTCCCAGCTCCCAGAGTCACACCTCCAACCAAACGGCCCAGGTTTAAAGATAAAGGATATTCCATCTCAATGCGGATATCCTCTTGACGGCCTTTCAGATCTTCGTAATCATCTTCACCATTTTCAATGAAAACCTGCAGCTGAACCTTGAGTTCGTCATTCTCCAGGTCCCGCAGTTCCTGGGGGAAAACATACCACAAGAAGTAAGTAAAACAGCCTCCAGGCAACCACTGAACACCCCAATTACAATGGTGCTACTCCTTCTTGAAATTCGCTTTTCTCTTATCCTACCGAAAAAGACCTTCTTCAGCTCATCACAATTGTCTTCTACCTGTCCAAGGAGCTCAGCAATACACTATTAGGGTCCTGCTGTGGTACACCTCAAACAGCTCGCTGTTACATCATCCCCCCGCCTCGTGGGGTCCAGCCTGTCTCCCTTCAGGATCCAGCTGGTCACAGTAAAGAGAAGAGGAACTTGACATTTTGACCAAAATTCATAGGTTGGAGCCCTTGTCGGATGAAGCATCTACCAAAGAGGGAACTCTCAATATCACTGTTTATACCCCCCGTGTGTCCCGCCACCTACTGCAGTCGCTGACCCTGCACTGCCACCAGTGGTTATCCAGGTGGCGAATAACTGCAGCGGGGGACTGAAATGCTTCCTCCCTGGAGAAGAACATCATACTAATCCTCCCCACATCAGCCCGCAGTAATGTTCTGGGATCAGAATGTAAACTCAGAACATAAGCATAGTGAAGTGCTTCCCTAATCATTGTGGGCCGGCACCTTACACCGGTTTTTGCTGCATCTCCTAGCCATTGATTTAAACCTGATTTACACAGAAGAGTGCAACAGAGATAAAATATCTTATTTATAGGCAATAGGTCTCCTACCAAATGCTACAGCCAGAAGGGCTAAAATGCAACAAGGTCATGTGATTTGCTCCGAGTCGCACAACAAGTTGGTTGTGGAGCCAAGTTTCAAAGATGTACTCCCTAGCTTGAAGTCCTTTGCTCTTCTTTCCATATAGGTATTTATCACTCCTTCAGCGGGCCGCAGCTGCCCGTCTGCCAGCCTACCAGACTGTGGGGTCATTCGGGATCTTGAACGCTGTGCGTGTCCCAGCGGACCCCCGGAGCTGGCCTGGAGGCTTCTTCCTGCTGCGGCCTCCTGATTTTCCACTTTTTCTCCCCAGTTATCCAGGGACCCAGACAGAGAGGTGCATGTGCATGGAAGCACACACGTGCTCTCTTGCTCTGGTGACGGCCCCTTCCTCCCGCCCCACTGGCCTAGCGCCCTGGCTCCCACGGCTTGCGCTGTCCCTTTGTCTCCACCGCGAGGCAGTCAAGAGCCAAGGGAAGCACAGAATCCTGCACCCCTGCTCGGTCTCTAACACGGGTCGCCATCATGGTGAAAGGCAAGGCATCCAGCGCCTCAGCCCTCTACACCACCGGGCCGGCTTGTCCTTTGCTCTTTAACCAGAAAACCACACTGCCTTCCCATTCTGCAAGTCTTCAATTGAGATCTAGTTGAACCTATACCAACTTAATTGCAAGGATAAACAATGGATCCTCTTCATTTTCCTGGACTTGTCCCGTGGGTTAACTCCTCCCACAAAATTTGCAATAGCAACCAAAACATTAAGCATGGCTGCTGCAGCACAGCAGGAAACCTGCGCAATGGACTATGCAGTAAGTCCGTTACCTTCAATAGATCCTTCAGACCCGATCTCATCACTTCACTACGGATGTGTACACGAAAGTCCAGTTCATCGGATGGGCTGATCAGGGCATTAATAAGCTGCATACAGGCCGCCTGCAACAAACAGCAAACGTGTGTTTAAATCCCCACCAGAAATAGATTCATTCAGGCATTCTGAAAGTCCATGACATTTTAATGTCTTCAACCTTTTTTTTTTTTTCTCAACATAAAGAAAACAATGCAACCTTTTCATTCTTTAAACACCTCATACCTAGTTAAATGAAAACAGCATCCATTTCTAAACTGTCCCCAAAGGCTAAATTCATGATTAACCATTCTGTGCTCAAGAGACATTTTTTATTACCTAATTATTCTGCTGCACATAAATAATCACCTCTCCATTGTCTGAGGACAGCGCAACCCACCACTATCTCATGGCTGTAATGCACGCATCCCCGCAAACTCCATGTAAATATGCGCCATCATGGTCTGCCATTGGTCAGCTGTGCACATCTGCACTGAGTGACAGACAGATGTACGTTACAGGAACGAGATGGTGGCGGGGAGTGCTATCCAGAAGCACAGAAGGAAAATGCAAACAAAACAAAAAAGGTACTTCGAAAGGATAGAACTACTAGGACCAATACAATCAATTTTTCAAAGCTGTCCTAGTTTCAGGATACATAAGCTATCTAATTCTTTAAAAAAATACTACATACTGAAACTGTTACACATTTACTAGATAATACATTCCTTATCAAAAGCAGAAGCACACAAAATGTAAAATTAACTCATTCTCACTTAAAATGTGTTGACAATAAACCCAGGCCAGGTGCCGCCTTATGTGCATTGGCAAAACATCATAACATTTTAAAGATGGGAGTCCAGTCAAAAGTACTGCACAGTAGAATTAGAATCAGCCGACCCCAATAAATCTCTTACCAAAAATTAGGTTTCTACATTACTTCGTTTTAAAGTTCTGAGCTATTTTGTAACCCTGCATTCACTCCCTGTCCAAAAAAGCCAGCTTCAGTGAAAAGCCACTGATGATGTCACACCAGAACTTACAGACTAGTCCTCCTTATCAGCAACCATATAGGACCTATTTCTTCAAAGTTATTGAAACTGTAGCTATAGTATTTATTTAAAAAACCAAAACTGACACAGGGTTGCATGCAGTTCTTGCGTTTCCAGAATGTTCAGATGCATGGTACTGTACTTTGGCATGCATCAGGAGGTGGTACAAAGATGCATAGACAGTGTCGGCAGATAAGGGCCTATGGCCCACCCAGTCCGCCCATTTGAGCTTGTAAGTTCAGTTTATGTTTTCCTAGAAGTCTGTTGCCCCTTACCCCTGACCTCCAGAACTCCTTTATGTCTATCCCATGCATTCTTAAATCCCGTGATTGTTTCAGCCCCCACCACTTCCTCTGGCAGTGTGTTCCACTTGTCCACCACCCGTTCTGTGAAGAAATTCTTCCTCATGTTTCCTCCGAATTGTCCTCCCTCCAACTTCATCCCATGCCCTCTAGTCCTGGAACATCTTTTTCGCTTAAAAATAGTGTATTCCTGCACCCTGTTCCTCCCTGTAAGATACTTGTATGTCTCTATCATATCCCCTCTTCCTCCTCTCCTCCAGGGAGTACATGTTCAGTTCCTTCAACCTGTCCTCATGGGACTTGTGATGCAATCCATGCACCATCTTTGCTGCCCTCCTCTGAACCTTCTCCACCATGTCTATGTCCTTACGTAGGTAAGGTCTCCAGAAAGTACAGTTACGTAAGAACTTACCGTAACAGTAGATCTTCGAGAACAGCTCTTGCAGCAGGTTACACCATTAGGACCGAAGCCGCCAGGCGCCAGGACCCACTGGAAAATTCTAGCTAGCTAACTAAGCGGGACCACCCCGACGCCGGGGTCCCGCCTCCGACGCTGGCGTGGTACAAAGGGTCGGTCCCGCAGATTCCCAGTTCTCCCGCCAGAGACTCTTGCCGAGGCTGACATCAAATGGGAGACCTAGGATTCGGGCCAGAAGACAGAAAGATAATAATTCCTGCTCAGAAAGACTGAGCCATGCTTCCTCCAAGGGGAAGGTGGGGGAGGTACCTGCTGCAAGAGCTGTTCTCGAAGATCTACTGTTACGGTAAGTTCTTACGTAACTGTACTATCTTACTTCGAGTCACAGCTCTTGCAGCAGGTTACACCATTAGGACTGATTCCCAAGCAGTAACGCTGTCAGAAAATCCGGGAGGGGAAATTAAAGGATAAAAACCAGGTCCTGAACCTAGGACAGAGACCCTGAAGTACTACAACCACAAAACCAGCCCTTCCGCCGAGAGGCGCGCTCAGGCTATAATGCCTGATAAAGGCATGCACAGAACTCCAAGTGGCTGCAGCGCATATAGTCAAGTGGAAACATTTTTGAGCTGCAAAGGAAGTAGCCACCCTCTAGTGGAATGGACCCCGACTGTACTGGAGGGATTTTGTTTGATACCATAACAGTGAGAAATACACTGGACAAGCCAGCGAGAAAGGGACTGTTTGGATACTGATTGGCCCATCATTCTCTCAGAGAAGGAAATGAAAAGCTGCTCAGAACTACGAAAGGACTGAGTTCTGTTGAGGTAAAACCTCAGGCTGGTGAACATCCAGGGTATGGAGCAGAGCCTCCTCTATTAGAGTAGTTCGGAAGTAGACCGAAGGTCGATATCCTGGTTCAGAGTGAGTGAAGAAACCACCTTAGGCAAGAATTTAGGTCTCGCCCTCAGGATACTCTGTCCCGTGGAAAACTAAATAAGGCTCTTGCACATGAGAGCGTGGAGTTCAGAAATTTTTCTTCCGAGGTAACAGCAATTAAAACAACGCTTTCACGACAGAAAACGAGTTTCGAATCCGCCGCAGGTTCAAAGGGGGAAGCGTGAGCTGTTCAAGGACAAAAAGCAAATCCTATGGAGGCACAGGGTCTCTAATAGGAGGCCTAAGGCAACACTCCCCAAGAAATTCTCGAGAGGGCCCACCTGAGCCACTGTACGATTTCCACCGAGGTGGTGTTAAATGGCACAGAGGTGCACTTAATAGAAGAGTAGGCTAGACCTGAATGAAAGAGGGAGAGCAATATTCTAATATTACTCCCACAGGACAACCTAGTGGGGAAAGGTCGCTGCTCGCGACCATACATAAAAACGGCGCCATTTCATGGCTGACGTCGTGACGAGCGCGTTTCTGGCTGCAGAAAGGACTTCTGCAACCTCTTGCGACTTCGCGGACGTTAAAATGGCTATGTCTCTAGGGAGCCAAAGCTAAGTCGACGAGGGAAAGAACTGGGAATCGCGGGACCGCCTTTGTACCACGCCTGACGCCGGAGGCGGACCGACGGGGCGGTCCCCGCTGTAGTTAGCAGCTGTGAATTTTTCCGTAGGTCCTGGCGCCTGGCGGCTCGGTCCTAATGGTGTAACCTGCTGCAAGAGCTGTGTCTCGAGTAAGATCTGTACGCTGTACTCCAGGTGGGCCTCACTAGTGTCTTGTATAGTGGAATTATGACCTCCCTTTCCCGCGGAGATACCCTGCCTATGCATCCCAGCATCCTATTTGCTTTACCTGCTGTCTTGTCACACTGTTTCCTACCTTGAGGTCATCAGAGATGATAACCCAAGATCCTTTCCTGCTTGGTGCATGCTATATCCTCACCCCCAACTGATATATTGTGCCAGGGTTTTGTGCCCCATATGCATTATCTTGCACTTCTTTGCATTGAATTTCCACTGCCAAACCCCTGACCATTCTTCAAGTTTCTGCAGGTCCTTTCTCATTCTGTCTATACCCTCTGGAGTGTCTACTCTGTTACAGAGCTTTGTGTCATTAGCGAACAATGAAATTCTGCCTTCTAGGTCCTGCGCAATGTCACTGATGAAGATGTTGAATAGGACCAGTCCCAGCACTGATCCCTGTGGTACCCCACTGGTCACTCTTCCCTCTGTGGAGTGACAGCCATTTACCACCACCCTCTGTGTCCTGCCACCCAGCCAGTTACCTACCCACCACACTACTGTCCTGCCCACACCCATATTCCTCAGTTTGTGTAATAGTCTTCTATGTGGCACAGTGACAAAGGCCTTGCTGAAGTCCAGATAGGCCATGTCCACTGCCCTCCCTGATCCACCTCCCTAGTCACCCAGTCAAAAAATTCAACGAGGTTGGTCTGACATGACCTCCCCCTGGTGAAACCATGCTGCCTTGGGTCCTGTAGTCCATTGACAACCAGATGTTCCACCAATCTCTCCTTCAGTAGTGCTTCCATGATCTTCCCCACTACCGAGGTGAGGCTGACTGGTCTGTAGTTCCCTGCTTCCTCTTTGTTCCCACTTTGTATAAGGGGACTACATCTGCTGTCCTCCAGTCTTTGGGTACTTCTGTTTCCAGTGATCAGCTAAACAGGATAGCCAGAGGTTCAGCCACCACCTCTCTAGTTCTTTAAGGACCCTGGGGTGCACCCCATCTGGCCCCATTGCTTTATCAACTTATTACTTCCAGTTCCTTTCAGGACCCTTTCTCATGGTAAAGGGACTTGTGTCCATTTCTGCACCATTCTCACCCCTTGTACTCCCTTCAGACCCATTACCCTTCCCTTCCTCAGTAAAGACTGAGCAGAAATACCTGTTCAATTATATGTCAGCTTTACTGTTGTCATCCTCCACGCGGCCACCATCCTCCCCCTTCCTCTCATTATCCCTCCCTTTGCCTTTCTTTTTTCACTTATGTACCTGTAAAAGGTTTTGTCCCCTCTACCCACTGATTTTGCAATGTGTTCTTCTGTCTGAGCTTTGGCTTCCTTAGTGACCTCCCTGCCTCCCTTTGCTTCTCGTGGTACTTCTCCCTATCCCTTCTGCCTGTGTCGTTTTGTATTGACTGAAGGCAACCTTTTGGCTTCACTTTCTTTTGCTGCCTCTTTGGAAACCATAATGGTCTCCTCTCCTTTTCCTCTTGCTAACCTGCTTAATGCATAATTCTGTTGCTCTTGTAATCCCCATTTTAAATACCGCCCACTGTTCCTCAACCCCTGATTCCTGCCCCATTCCTTAATGCCTCTTTCAAGTATCTCCCATTTTCCCAAAGTCTGCCCCTAAAATCCAGGATACATGTTTTTGTGTGGTTTGGTTCTGCTCTTTCTGTGATTTCAAACCACAATGACTGGTGGTCACTGTTCCCCAGGTGCTCCCCACTGTTACCCCTATCACACTGTCCCTGTTTGTGAGCACAAGGTCCAGTATTGCCTTCTGCTGAGTTGGTTCCATGATCAGTTGCTTGAGGAAGGCACCTGAAGGAGTCCAGGATAAATCTGCTCCTAGTTGATGCTGCTGCTGGGATACTCCAGTCCACGCCTGGAATATTGAAGTCTCCAAACAGTACTACCTCACACCCTTGTCTGCCACCCTTTGGATGGCTAGCATCAGCTCCCTATCTGTTTCTTCCTCCTGGGCTGGTGGTCTATAGACCACACCTGTGCAGATGGCTGGCCCCATTTTCCTTTCCAGCTTAACCCACAGTATATCTCCCCCATTTTGTTCCTCCTGGATCTCTGTGGCCCTTATGTCATTTTTCACATACAGTGCCACTCCTCCTCCCTTCCTGCCTGCCCTCTCTATTCTGAATATGTTGTAGCTAGGTATGGCCATCTCCCAGTTGTGGTTATCATTACACCAGATTTCAGTGATGGCCACAATGTCCAGGTCTGACTGCACCATGACAGCCTCAGATCTTCCATCTTGTTGCTAAGGCTCCTGGCATTGCACATATGGCTTCCATGATTTGACCTCCTAGACTGTTTTAGCTGTTCTACCAGCCCCTTCCTTGGTTGTCCTTTATCCCTGGTTCTCCTTGCTGTCTGCCCTTCTGCTGAATTTTGCCCTTTTCTGCCTATCCACCTCTTGGCGCTAATCTCCATCTTTTGCACACTGCTTTGTAGAGATAGCCACTCCTCTGGTTCACTGGTTCCACTGCTAGCTGTGGGGTGAGCAAGTAGGTACCCTCCTTGCTGGCCTGCCAACCTCTTTCAGTTTAAATGCTTGTCAATGTAGCATTTAAACTTATCATTGAGTGCTTGATTCTCCAGGATGGATGCAGCGCCAGGCTTGAACAAACCTCCATCCCTCCAGGTGGGTCCCCAGTCACCAATGAATCCAAACCTTCCTCACAGCACCAGTTCTTCAACCATGAGTTAAAGTTCCTGTGCATGCACCCCATGCTCTCCCTTGCCTCTCACAGGTAGTACTTGAGAAAGGGACATAAGTAGCTACTTGCTTGAGACCCTCCCCAATTTCCTAAACTCTTCCTGAACTTCCTTTGGCTCCCCATTTGCCAGGTCATTAGTACCTAGGTGGATAATGACATCCAGCTCACCCTCCCATCTTGCCTTCCCAGTGAGCCCCAGGATCTTCCTTCCATCCCTCCATGCCGTGGCACCTGGTAGGCACCTCACCACCCTGTCCTCCTCCTCCTGTGTTCCTAGCTGTATCCCTCTTATGATGGAGTCCCCCACCAGGATTCGCTTCCTCCTCCTCTGGGGTCACCTCCTTGGCTAACCTCCACATCCTTTCCTTCCACGCAGCGTTGAACCAAAATATAAATTGTCAAAGTGTTGCACAATTTTAGAATATTTTTTTGGGGTAACATGTAATCTCGGCATATGGCAGGATAAGCCATCTAGCAGTGTGGTGGGACACTCAAGCTCAGAATGAGACAGGGATACACATCAAAGAATTTGGTGGGGACTGGCAATTCTGAAATATAAGTAAGGATGTACACTGTAGGAATATGGCAGGACACACCATTTTATTTTGAAACCGCATGTCCTTGCCACATTCTGGAATTGTATGCTTCCACCACATTTTAAAACTGTGCATCCCAGCCATACTCCAAAATAGCACATCCTCACCACATTCCATAACTGTACATCCACACCACGTTCCAAAGTTGGGTTTTAATGCCACATTCTGAAACTGTCACCATCACATTCTAAAATTCTGTCATTGCCATATTCTGAAACTGCATCACTACCATATTCAAAAACTGCGCATTACTGCCACATTCCAAAATTGTGCGTCAACACCACATTCTGAAACTTAGTGTCACCTACCAAATTCTGAAACTGTGCATCGCCACTGCATTCCGAAAAGTACAGTTACGTAAGAACTTACCGTAACAGTAGATCTTCGAGAACAGCTCTTGCAGCAGGTTGCACCATTAGGGCTGAAGCCGGCAGGCGTCAGGACCCCACGGAAAAATTCTTGCTAGCTATCTTCAGCGAGGACCCTTGACCGTCAGTCCATACGGCACAATCAAGCTGTAGGCCCACATAAGAAGCGGTCCCACCAGATTCCCCAGTTCTCCGCCGGAGACTCCGGCCACAGGATGACATCAGAATGGGAGACCGAGGATCCATCGTCAGAAGATAATAAGGGAGAAAATCCTGAAAGAAAAGGCAAAGCCATGCCTCCAAGGGGAAGGAGGGCGGGAGGTACCTGCTGCAAGAGCTGTTCTCGAAGATCTACTGTTACGTAAGTTCTTACGTAACTGTACTATCTGACTTTGAGACACAGCTCTTGCAGCAAGTTACACCATTAGGACTGATTCCCAAGCAGAAACGCTGCCAGAAATTCCGGGAGGAGGAAAAAAGGGAAGTAACTTCCGGGTCCTGAGCCTAGGACAGGAGACCCTGTAGCACTGCCAGGCCAAAACCGGCTCTTCGCCGAGAGGCGATGTCCAGGCTATAATGCCTGATAAAGGTATGTACAGAGCTCCAAGTGGCTGCAGCACATATAGCAGAGATGGAGACGTTTCTGAGTGCTGCAAAGGAGGTGGCCATACCCCTAGTAGAATGACACCGGACTGTTCCCGGGAGGGGCCTTTGTTTGATATCATAACAGTATGAAATACACTGGACAAGCCAGCGAGACAGGGACTGTCTGGATACAGACTGGCCCAACATCCTCTGAGAGAAGGAAACGAAAAGTTGTTCAGAACTACGGAAAGGTTTAGTTCTGTTCAGGTAATACCTCAGGCTGCGGTGAACATCCAGGGTGTGGAGCAGAGCCTCTCCTCTATTCGAATAACTCGGAAAGTAGACTGGAAGATCAATGTCCTGATTTAGGGTGAGTGAAGAAACCACCTTAGGCAAAAATTTAGGGTTCGTCCTCAGGGATACTCTGTCCCGGTGGAAAACTAAATAAGGCTCTTTGCACATGAGAGCGTGAAGCTCAGAAATTCTTCTCGCTGAAGTAACAGCAACCAAAAATAACGTTTTCCACGACAGAAAACGTAGCTCGCTATCCACGGCAGGTTCGAAGGGGGGAGTGTGAGCTGTTCCAGGACAAAGAGCAAATCCCATGGAGGCACAGGAACCCTAATTGGAGGCCTACGGTGTAACACCCCTCTCAGAAATTCCCGAGAAGCATCTACTTGAGCCACTGTACGATGTCCCACCGGAAGGTGGTAGGCAGAAATGGCACAAAGGTGCACCTTGATAGAAGAGTAGGCTAGACCCGAATGAAAGAGGGAGAGCAGATAGTCCAGTACTACTCCCACAGGACAACCTAAAGGGGAAAAATCGCGGGCTCGTGACCATAAACAAAAACGGCGCCATTTCATGGCATGCGTTGCCGGCTTTCTGGCTGCAGAAAGAAATTCTGCAACCTCTTGCGAGACCCGTGACGCAAGATGGCCATGTCTCTAGGAGCCAAGCATGCAGGTTCAATGAACGTAAGTCCGGGTGGACTAGTGAACCTTTCTCCTGAGACAGGAGATGGGAACTGAGCGGCAATGGGAGCGGGGCTTCCCGGGATAGTTGCACCAGTAAAGGGAACCAGATCTGTCTGGGCCAGAACGGGGCCACCAGGATCATGATTGCGTGCTCCCTGCGCAGTTTGAGAACTCCTCTCTGGATCAACGGGAAGGGAGGGAAAGCATAGAGGAATCTGTCCGCCCAGGAGAGGGACAACGCGTCTCGCCAGAAAACACCAGGCCCTGGATCTAGCGAGCAAAAACTGGGCAGTTTTGCATTGGATGGGGATGCGAACAAGTCTAGTTCTGGAGTTCCCCATCGAAGAAACAGATCCTCTGCTACCTCTTGAAGAAGTTCCCACTCGTGGACTCTGGCCTGGGAGCAACTCAGACCATCTGCAATCATGTTGTCCACCCCGGGAACATGCACAGTGATCAGATTCGCGCCGTGTCCAATTACCCAATCCCACACCCTCATGGCTTCCCTGCAAAGGGGGTAAGAGTGTGCGCCTCCTTGTTTGTTGAGGTAGTACATCACCACCGTGTTCTCTGTCTGAAGCAGAAGAGTACACGGAGGGATAACTGACTGAAAGGCCTGCAGGGCATAGAGAACCCCCCTCATCTCTAGAACGTTGATATGGAAATGAGCTTCCATCGGGGTCCACGTACCCTGGGACTTTACCCGTCCAGGTGTGCCCCCACCCTAGACCTGAGGTGTCTGTGGTGAGGGTTACCTCGGGACGGCGCTACAACGGACGCCCATGGAGAGCGACCCTGGGACTAGCCACCACTGCCAGTCTCGAATCACGGTGTTCGTGATCCTGACCGGATGCTGCAAGTGGTCTTGCCTTTGGTCCCATTGCACCTTGAGCATCCACTGAGTTACCCGCATGTGGAGCCTTGCGAAAGGGACAGTAGGAATGGCCGCAGCCATGTGTCCGAGCAAGCGAGGGACCGACCTGGCAGAGGCGGTCTTGTTCGACGATAACTCCCTGATGAGGGATCTGATGCACTCCGCTCTGTCGTCTGGAAGAAAAGCTCTTCCCTGAACAGTGTCCAGTACTGCACCTATAAATACAGGTTACTCACCTGTAACAGGAGTTCTAGGAATGGTATATGTTGTTCATCCACACTCATTGGCAGTATCCTTGCCGCTTTAAATCTTGCCGGAAGGTCTTCAAGCTTGCTCCTCCCACCCACCCGGGTGGTATAACTCTCGGCCCGCCCCATGACGCCAGATCTGGCCCGCTGGAAGCTCAGGTTGTGCGTCGAAGCCGGGGAGGTCGGGTGGGTCGTGTGGATGAACAACATATACCATTCCTAGAACTCCTGTTACAGGTGAGTAACCTGTATTTCTAGGGACATGGATATGTTCATCCACACTCATTGGCAGACTCCTAGCAGTTCTCCGGGAGGAGGGAGGCAAGACGCACACCCCCAATACTTACTTGGGAAAGAGAGACTGGAGAACCGAGGCCCCAAAACCAGCATCCCGGCGTGACTCAAGGTCGATGTGGTAGTGGGTAATGAAGGTGTTTGCTGACTTCCAGGTAGCAGCCCTGCAGATTTCCTGGATAGGGACGCCCCTGGAAGCAGCCACTCAAGCAGCAGTATGGCGGGTAGAATGAGCTCTTATCCTCTGGGAGGCTCCATGCCCGCCAACTTATAGCAGAGATCTATGCAGGAGGTTACCCACCTGCTTATCGTCCGCTTGGCTGCAGGTCTGCCAGATGCGGCTTCAGCGTAGGTGACAAACAGCTGGCGAACCTCTCCCGATTTCAGCCGAAGGCCCTTATAATAAGCGAGCGCCTTCTAGGATCCAGAGTATGGAGCCTATATTCGGCCTCCGAGGTGTGATTGGGGTAGAACACCGCAGAGTCAACACCTGGTTAAGGTGAAACTCCACACCACCTTCGGAAGGAATTTCGGTGGGGCGCGAGGACAACCTTGTCCCTGTGGAAGACCAGGTAAGGAGACTCGATGGAAAGCGCCTGGAGCCTCCCATCCTTCTGGCTGACGGATAGCCACCAAGAAGGCGGTCTTCCACGACAGGTGAGAGAGCACACCGTGCATAGGTTCGAATGGCTTGCCCATGAGCTTTGCCAGTACCAGCAGTAGATCCCACGGAGGTGGGGGTTCCCGCACTGGAGGAAATGTGATCAAGGCCTTTGAAAAGCGCCAGACCACCTTCTCCTGCGCACTCGACTGCTTCCCGCCCGCGCCTGTAAGCAGAGATGGCTGCCAGGTGCACCCTTAGGTCGCCGACCCAAGCCCTTGACTAGAAAGGGACCATAAATAGTCCAAGATGCTTGCCAAGGAACAGGAGGAAGGGTCCAAGCCCTGTTTCTGACACCAAATGGAAAACCTTTTCCATTTGAAGGCATAGCATTTTCTGGTCGACTCCACGGGACGCCCAACTACATTGAGGACCTCGTCGGAAAGACCCAAAGCCTGGAACTCTAGCCGCCAGGAACCAGGCCAGGTGCAGGGATTGAAGGTCCGGATGGAACACCTTCCCTGATTGACTGAGAGCAGGTCCGGGCGAGCTGGAAGCTGCCATGGAGTCCTGGAGCTGAGACTGAGGAGATCTGGTACCAGAACTGGCGAGGCCAGTCTGGGGCTATCAGAATCACCTGCGCCTTGTCCCTCCTCGCCTTGAGAAGCACCTGTGGATCAAGGGAAATGGGGAAAGGCGAAAAGAGGCCCGGGGTCCATTGCCTCGAGAAGGCATCCCCTGCAGCGAGCCCTGCTGAGGGGGCGGCATGGAACAGACTCAGCTTCTGCTCTCCATGGAGGCAAACAGGTCCACCTGAGGTGTGCCCCAAAGGGAGAACAGATGCTGTACTACCTCCGGCAGGAGAGACCACTGTGGGATGCAGCCCTATCCGCTCAGGGCATCGGCCAGGGTGTTGGAGGCCCTGCCACGTGAATGGCTAGGAGATCCGCCCAGGCTGCGCGACGAGTGACCAAATGCGGAGAGCCTTGCATAGAAGCATGGAGCGGCCCCGCCTCTGGCGGTTTAGATAGTACATGGTCGTGGTATTGTCCGCCTGACTCGGACCACTTGACCCCGGAGGAACGGAGCAAAGGCGGTGAGAGCTAGGCGGACCGCCTGAGCTCCAGCAGGTTGATGTGGCATCGACTCGCTGGGACCAGAGGCCATGAGCCCGGTGTTCCCCAGATGGGCACCCCAACCCATCAGAGAGGCATCGGTCGACAGAGAGACCGCCGGCTCGGGCGGATTTAACGGGATGCCCTCCTGCAAATGATCTGGAACGTCCACCACTGGAGAGCTGCCCACATCCCCTGTGTCACCGACACAAGCTGGTCCAAGGGATCGCAGCTGCCAGACCACTGGCTGGCCAGTCCTCACTGAAGGGGACGATGTTCCAGGCGGCCCAACGGACCACGCTGGTACAGGCCGCCATGAGACCCAGGAGGCGCAGGAAGTCCCGGCAGGGCGCAATTGCCCAACCAGAAATGATCGGGCAAAGGAGGAAAGAACCTCGGCCCTGTCCGCCGGGAGCCGCGCCTGGCTCAAGAGAGTCGAGCTGCCGATGAATAGAATCACCTGCTTCGCTCGAGTTCCGACTTGCTCGGCTGATAAGGAGGCCCAGTTGAGAGCAGACCTGAGGGCCAGATCTCTGGACCACTCCGCCTCCTTCCTGAGGGAGCTGCTATCAGCCAGTCGTCCAGGTAAGGGTACACCCGACCCTCGGCGCCGAGGAATGCTGTCACCACTGCCATGCATTTGGTGAAGACCCTGGGAGCTGGAGACAAGCCGAGGGCATGGCTTGGAACTCGAAGAGATCCTTCCGCTCGAAGCGAAGGAATCTCTGGTGAGACGGACGGATAGGGACGTGAAAAACGCGCCCTGCAAGTCCAGAGAGCAGAACCACACGCCGCTGCTCCAAGGATGGTATTATCTGAGCCAGAGTGACCATCCTGAAGGTTCGAGACCTAGGAACTTGTTTAGGTCGTGGTAGGTCGAGAATGGGCGCCAGCCCCCGTCCGCTTCGGAACCAGGAAGTACCTGGACACAAACCCTGGGTCTGAAGGAGGGTCCACCACCTCTTACCACCTCCTTCTGGAGGAGGAGAGCGATGTCGGCTCGACGAGCCGCCAGTGAGGCTGGGATCCCAGCTCTCGAGGGGCGACGGCTCTGAAGGTGGTGCCTGTTCAATTCCAGAGGCAGGCCTCTTCCCACCACTCTCAAGACCCACCTGTCCGTGGTAACAGCGGACCAGGCGGAACGGAAGTGCTGGAGCCGCTCTCACGGGGACCCAGGGCAGGTGACGGGATGGGGCGACACCCCTCAGCCCGTCACTGGGCAGGCTTGGAGGAGGGACCGCCGAGGGACCTCCTGGGCCTTTCCTCCCTGCCTCCTGTTAGAGGAAGCCGTGCGCTTGGGTTTGGGATGCCAAGGCCGAGCCTGCTGGCCCTGACGTTGCTGGGCCGGGCGCTACGGGCACACAGAAGGACGAAGGGCTTAGGCTGTGGTTTGCGGCCTTGTCCTTCTGAGCGGAAGAGACCGAGTCCAAGGTGGCATTGGACTTCTCGATCCTCTGCAGGTGACCTTCCACCCCAGGGTCAAGAGGTCAGTCCTCAAAAGGGAACATCCGCCAACTTGTGCTGGGTATCCGGGCAAAGGTGGATATCTCAGCCAAGCCCGCCGACGATAGCCACTGCGGCCGCCACCGATCTGGCACATGAGTCCCCATATCCAAAGCAGTCTGGAGCTGCTGTTTGGCCACTGCCCTGCCCTGGTCCCGCACCTGCTTAACCGTAGTCTGCAGATCGGGCGGGAAGATGAGGGATGACCTCATCCAGGGAGCCCAACAGGCATGAGAAAAATGTGCCATGAGGACGGCCGAACTGGCCTGACGAAGGCCGAGAGGACGAGCGAGACTTTTCGCCCACATAGTCCAATTCTTGGACCCTTGTCAGGAGGTTTGTCCACATCCCTGGCGCAGCCGGGCGCTACTGAAAACGCTGTCGGTAACCAACCCTCAGCAGAGGGTGTTCCAAAACCGGACAAGGAACCGTAGGGACCGTGATACTTCCTGGCCATCCTGGCCAAGGCGCAGGGCAGGAAGCAGGGCGCTGCCAAAGTTCCAGTGCGGACCCACTATGGCCTCGCCACCGGAAAGGCCTCCGCGGAGAATCCCCGTCCAGAATCTCCGTGAGGGGATACCTGGCCTGCTTTGGAACGGGTTCAGCCCATCCCGTAGACTCCGAGATGAGCCAAGCAGTCCTAGGAAGGACGACGGGCTATCGCCCATTGACTGACCTCCTGAAGACTCCAAGTCCAGTCGCTGGAGAAGAAGGAGGAATCATCTTCGACTCGGAAGAGTCCTCAAGAGCTGCCTCTGGCCTGAGCCACCTTCACCTGCCGAGGTCGGTCGGGAGTGAGGGTAACTGACAGCCGATGGGGTAAACCCTTAGCCGACCGAGAATCCTTGGTCGGAGCCCCAATTGGTGGCTGTGGAGGCGGAGGTTCACCGCATCGGTGGAGCAGTTGGTTTTGCCGAACAACCGCCTGGTATAGGCTCGGCAAGTCGAAGGTTTGTCGGCCGTCCGACAGAATGGCGCTGAGTCGCCCGCCAGAGACAAGGTCGCATCACGACGACTTACGCCAAGCCTCCTCATCCGAGGATGAGGATAGCGACGCCGTCATGTGTGACCGAGACCGCTTATGACGGTGGGAACGGCTGGACCGCCAAGAGGTCCGGAGACCGAGACCAGAGTCCCGGAATTTCGGGTCGGGCAGGAGGTGTCGGCCGAACCGACACTCCCTTCGCTCGGAAGGTCCATCCGAGGGCTCCGGAACCGAGGCACAGGCGAGCTCACGATCCTCAACTCCTCCCGGGAACTCGGGAGAGGGGAATCTCGCTAAAGGCGCATAGCCTGGTCAATGGGTCGAGAAAATCTCGACTTCATCAGTGGGAGTCTCGGGCCAACTGACCTGACGGGACACCGTGAGGCCAGTGGCCGAAGCCGAGCGGTCGACCGGCCGACGGTCGACGCCCGGGAGAGGGACCTTCCCGGCCCCAAGAGCGCCGACGGAGGGACTTACCCTTGTCCCTCTTTTTGGACCGAGAAAAGGTCCAGCAGACGCAGGCCCTTCTCCTTAGTGGAGAGGGACAGACAAAGCTCCTTAAAGGAAGCCGTGTAGGAAGAACCCAGAGAGAGCGGGATAATGCCGCGTCGAGGAAGATACGCCCGCTACCGCCTCCTTCGAGGGCGCACCATCCGCCGAGTTGATCCGCCGAGCCGCCACCGCTGACACCGCCAACCGGGCCTTGGACTTCACCGGAGGGAAACGCTCGGGACGCCCAGCTGCAATCGGGCAGCACGGTCTTCGAGGACGAGGCCGAGAAAGATGAGCACAGTCCTCAAGCCCGCGGGTCGTGCCAAGGCCTAAGCAGTAGACACACGTGGAGTGTGGATCCGTCCGAGACATCTTCTGCCCGCATGGGCATCTCCGAACGGAGTCGATTTATCCATCGGAGCCGCGAGGGATCAAGATCAAGTCTTTTGCAAAATATTATTTTAAACTGCAAACGGAGAAATAGGAACCAGTCACAAACGCAGAGCGTTAAGGAGGGAACCTGAGCTTCCAAGCGGTAAGGAAGATCTCGCGCCATGGGCGGAGCGAGTTATACCACCCGGTGGGTGGAGGAGCAAGCTTGAAGACCTTCCGGAAAGATTTAAAGCGGCAAGGATACTGCCAATGAGTGTGGATGAACAACATATCCATGTCCCTAGAAACTGCAGTTTCTGTGACGGTACCAGGAGAGACTTCTCGTAGTTTATTAGGATGCCCAGAGATCGGAACAGGTCCCGGGTGCTCTGGACCGCAAGAAACAATGCCTCTCTGGAGGCGGCCATGAGAAGCCAATCATCCAGGTACAGGAACACATAATGGCCCTGTCTCCTCAGAGACGCTGCCACGACTGCCATGCATTTGGTAAAGACCCTTGGTGCGGATGACAGTCCGAATGGAAGGGCTCGGAATTGAAGGTGGTGGTCGAGAAACTCGAAGCGCAGGAACCTCTTGTGCGCCTGTGCTATAGGGATATGCAGGTATGCGTCCTGCATGTTTGGAGACGCTAAAAAGGCGTCCTGTTTCAGCATGGGAATAAGACCCAGAAGAGTCACCATGCGAAATCTCTTGTAGGTGACTGAAACGTTGAGGTCGCTTAGGTCCAGAATCGGACAGAGGTCCCCTGTTTTCTTTGGAACCAAGAAGTGGAATAATATCCTTGTCCTCCTGGTTTCTCCGGACGACTTCATCGCCCTTCTGGCGGAGTGTGAGTACTTGCCAGATCAAAGCTTTGTGCTGACCCAGATACCGGGAGAGCAAAGGAGGCCTCGAGGGTGGCTTTTCTGTGAATTCTATATAGTGGCCTCGACTGACCAACTGAGGAACCCACATGTCAGTGGTAATAGCCTGCCATCCCGGCAGGAAGTTCGCAATGCGACCCCCAACCATGATTTCCCGTTGATTCTGAGGGGCGGGGGCCGAAAAGGAGTCAGGCTGTGGCGGCAGATGGGCCCGCTGGCTGGGCCGGCTTAGGAGTACGCTGGCTTTGGCTGGCAGGCTGTTTTCCCTGGGCTCTACAGAAGCCGGAGCCCCTCTGATGTGTAGCGGAGCGGGACTGCTGCCTCTGCATCCGCTCACGAAAACGGCTTTGGTTCCTACGAAAGGAACTAAGCCTGGGCTGGTACATGGCTTGAACCGACCTTACCGCCTTCCCGGCCTCTTGAAGTCTGGTAATAATCTTCTCCGAAGGATTACCAAACAAGACTTCTCCCTCAAATGGAGCATCCATAATATTCTTCTGGACGTCCGGGGTAAAACCGGAGACACGTAACCAAGAGTGCCTCCGGAGGCATACGCCAGAAGCTGCTGCTCGGGCCGATGAGTCCGCGGAGTCGTACGCGGCTCATAGCACTTGGGTTCCCACGTCTGAACCCCTACGGAGGAGCTGAAGCATCTCCTCCGTCTGCTCACCTTCCAGCAGTTTTGCAGCCGTTTCCAGACCCAGTTCCCACAAAGCGTTCTGGAACTGAACCATGTGGGTCAAATAGTTCAAGGATCTGATGGCACAGGTAGCGGAAGCATACGTGCGCCTACCCAACACGTCCAACTGCTTGGACTCTGGGTCCGGTGGCAGGGTGCTCAGATGTTGTGGCCTCTGTGACCGGTCATGTGAGGCTGTGATGACCAAAGAGTCGGCCTGAGGCTGCTGTGTCAAGT
Organism: Neoceratodus forsteri; assembly: GCA_016271365.2. Lineage (NCBI taxonomy): Eukaryota > Metazoa > Chordata > Ceratodontiformes > Ceratodontidae > Neoceratodus > Neoceratodus forsteri. The sequence continues at coordinate 149,642,510 of CM028130.1, read as the reverse complement.
ACTGGTCTTCTCTAGGAGCCTTGTACAAGCGATCAGCTTTCTTCGGCATCGCCGTGAGCGAATGTGGACGCTTCCATGCTGCCTTGGTGACGTCCACGAAAGTGTCAACCGAGGGTGGCACCACCACAGGCTTGGGGTCCTTCTGCCGAAGATATTTGGCGAGGCGTATCCTTTCGGGGTCTAGCTCTTCTGCATTCCATCCCATGTTCTCTTGGATGTGCCTCATAATATCCAAGAACGAAGGGTCGTCCGGAGGAGATTTCAGCATCTCACGTGGGTACGGAGAAGGGATGGAGAGTGGAGATGGGGATCCAGAAGAAGAGTACACTGATCCCGTGTCCTCCGTCGAAGGCGATCGTCGGTGTCTCCTGGGTCTCTTGGGGCTGGGTGACCTAGAAGAAGATTTTGACGGAGGTCTCCATTTTTCTGGTCTCCCCCTGGGAGGGGATCCGGATTCCCGGGGAGGAGGAAGACGGCCTGCCGACCCCGATGGCGAGGGGGGTGCAGGAACCAGAGGAGGAGGAGGAAGAGTGAGAACCATATCCTTCTTAATGGTGTCCCACCAGTAAGTGAAGAGATTCTTCATATCCGCTAAAGAGAGGCCCGACGACGGCCCGGGCGCCGGTGGACGGGCGTCGGGTCCCGGCGTCGGCTCCACAGGGGGCTCGGGTAACGGCGAGGGTTCCCTAGGAGTCTCAATGAGACCGGGGTCACCCGTCTGGTCTTCGCGATGCGTTAAATCCTCCTCAGTCAATGTCTCCTGACCGACGTCGGTCGGAGGCGTCAGGGCCCTCTTCTCAGAAGGAGCGGGCATCGTCCCCTACCGGCGTCCGCTGAGGTGCTGATTTAGCCGGCGACGGTCGTCTGGTCGACGGCGGCTCCAGGGATGTATGACGCGCGCCGTCACGACGGCCGCACCGCCGCCGGGTCCGGGTCTCTTCAAAGGAGTGAGTTCCAACGCCTTCGTAGGAAGCAAGAAGAAGACCTGACGCCGGTACCGGAAGGCGGAACCCGACTTATGATGATGGTGGTGGCGATCCCCGGACTTCGCCAAGGCCCTGGAGGATGAAGACGAGGACGGCCTGGTGGACTTGGCCTGAGAAGAAGGCTTCCTTACCGCAGCCGGGGGAGGTTGAGAGCTGGCCCTGGAGGGAGAGTGGTCGGACCTAGAACCGGAGCTGCGCGAGTCCGAAGCCCTGGAGGGCGACCTGGAAGGGGCCTTCTCCCTTCGTTTCTCCGCATGCTTGTGGGACTTTTGAGAAGAAGATTCCCCCTTGGAGGACATGGTCTTCAGCTTTTCCTCCAACAAAAATGACTGAAGGGCCTTCTAACGTCGGATCCGGGTACGACTACTGAACCCTTGGCAGAAGGAGCAGGCCCGGGTATCGTGTTCTGGGCCCAGGCACCGAACGCAGGCCGTGTGGGGGTCCTTGAAGGGGATCTGTTTCCCGCAAGCACACTTGGAGGAATGACCGGAGGTCGGAGAGGACAACAGCAAAGGTCTTGCTTGAAGAAATCCGATTTCCGAGGAAAGCACTTAACCATGCGTCGTGCGCTAGACTGTAACCGAAGGGTCAGACATGCAAGTAGACGGCAGGAAAGAACTGGGAATCTGGCGGACCACCCCTTATGTACCACGCCCGACGTCGGGGGCCGTCCCCGCTGAAGATAGCTAGCAAGAATTTTTCCGTGAGGTCCTGACGCCTGCCGGCTTCAGTCCTAATGGTGTAACCTGCTGCAAGAGCTGTGTCTCGAAGTAAGATCTGTGCATCACCACTGCATTCCAAAGTCGTGCGTCACCGCCACTTTCTAAAGTCATGCGTCTCTGCCACATTCCAAAGTCGTGTCACCGCCGCATTCAAAAGTCGTGCGTCACTGCCAGTCAAAAGTCGTGCATCACCACCACATTCCAAAGTCATGTGTCACCGCCACATTCCAAAGTCGTGCGTCACCGTAACATTCTGAAGTCATGCGTCACTGCCACATTCTGAAGCTGTGCATCACTGCCACATTCCGAAGTTGTGCGTCACCGCCACATTCTAAAGTCATGTCACCTTTGCATTCTGAAGTCGTGCATCACTGCCGCATTCCGAAGTCATGCGTCACTACCACATTCTGAAGTCATGCATCACCACCACATTCTGAAGTCATGCATCACTGCCACTTTCCAGAGTCATGCCATACCGCAGCATTCCAGAATCATGCGGCACCACCACTTTCCGGGGTCACGCAGCACCATCACATTCCAAAGTCATGCGCACAGCCAAATCCTGAAGTCATGCAGCATTGCCACATTCTAAAGTCGCGCAGCACGGAAACATTCCGAAATTGTGTTGCACCACATTCCGAAACTGCACGACTGTGCATTACCACCTCATTCCAAAACTGTGCATCACTGCCACATTCCAAATCTGTATGTCAGCATCACCACCCCATTCTGAAATTGCACGTCATCACCATATTCTGAAATAGTGCATCAGCCACATTCCAAAATTACGCAGCCACATTCTGAAATTGCATGTCTCTGCCACATTCTGAATTTGTGCGTCATCGCCACATTCCGAAACTGTGCATCACCATCATATTCCGAAATTTGTGTCAACACCACATTCCAAAACTGAGCGTCACTGCCACATTCCGAAACTGCGTCTCTTCTACATTCTAAAATTGTACCTGACTGCCACATTCTGAAATCGTGTGTAAACGTCCATGCTCCAGTACTGCCTGTCACTGTCACATTCTGAAAAAGTGCATTCCCACCATATTCCAAAACTGTATATCCCCACCATTCTGAAGATGTATCGCTGCCACATTCAAAAATTGCATGCTCAAGTTACATTCTAAAATTATGCAGCCCCGCCTCATTCTGAAATTCCATGTGACTACCAGATTCTGAAATTGCGTCACTGCCGCTTTCTGAGATTTCGTGTCCATGCCACATTCTGAAATTGAATGTTGCTGCCACAATCTGAAATCAAGCATACCAACTTAGTTTTTAAATTCTGCATCACTACACCACAAGCTAAATTAATCCTTTCAAGACACATTACGGAATTACATATCCCCCACAGCTAGCAGTGGAACCAGTGAACCAGAGGAGTGGCTATCTCTGCAAAGCAGTGTGCAAAAGATGGAGATTAGTGCCCAAGAGGTGGATAAGCAGAAAAGGGGCAAAATTCAGCAAAAGGGCAGACAGCAAGGAGAACCAGGGATAAATGACAACCAAGGAAGGGCTGGAGTAGAACAGTGAGACAGTCTAGGAGGTCAAATCATGGAAAGCCATGTGCAAATGCCAGGAGCCATAGCAACAAGATGGAAGATCTGGAGGCTGTCATGGTGCAGTCAGACCTGGACATTGTGGCCATCACTGAAACCTGGTGTAATGATAACCACGACTGGGAGATGGCCATACCTGGCTACAACATATTCAGAAGAGACAGAGCAGGCAGGAAGGGAGGAGGAGTGGCACTTATGTGAAAAATGACATAAGGGCCACAGAGATCCAGAAGGAACAAATGGGGAGAGATACCGTGGTTAAGCTGGAAAGGAAAATGGGACAGCTATCCGCACAGGTGTGGTCTATAGACCACCAGCCCAAGAGGAAGAAACAGATAGGGAGTTGATGCTAGCCATCCAAAGGATGGCAGACAAGGGTGAGGTAGTACTGGTTGAGACTTCAATATTCCAGACGTGGACTGGAGCATCCCAGCAGCAGCATCAACTAGGAGCAGATTTATCCTGGACTCCTTCAGGGTGCCTTCCTCAAGCAACTGGTCATGGAACCAACTCGGCAGAAGGCAATACTGGACCTTGTGCTCACAAACAGGGACAGTGTGATGGGGGTAACAGTGGGGAGCACCTGGGAAACAGTGACCACCAGTCATTGTGGTTTGAAATCACAGAAAGAGCAGAACCAAACCACACAAAACACGATCCTGGATTTTAGGGGCAGACTTTGGGAAAATGGGGAGATACTTGAAAGAGGCATTAAGGAATGGGACAGGAATCAGGGGTTGAGGAACAGTAGGCAGTATTTAAAATGGGGATTACAAGAACAACAGAATTATGTATTAAGCAGGTTAGCAAGAGGAAAAGGAAGAGGAGACCATTATGGTTTTCCAAAGAGGTAGCAAAGAAAGTGAAAGCCAAAAAGATTGCATTCAGGCAATACAAAAAGACACAGGCAGAAGGGGATAGGGAGAAGTACCACGAGAAGCAAAGGGAGGCAGGGAGGTCAGTAAGGGAAGCCAAAGATCAGACAGAAGAACACATTGCAAAATCAGTGGGTAGAGGGGACAAAACCTTTTACAGGTACATAAGTGAAAAAGAAAGACAAAGGGAGGGATAGTGAGACTGAAGGGGGAGGATGGGGCCACGTGGAGGATGACAACAGTAAAGCTGACATATTGAACAGGTATTTCTGCTCAGTCTTTACTGAGGAAGAGGAGGGTAATGGGTCTGAAGGAGTACAAGGGTGAGAATGGTGCAGAAATGGACACAAGTCCCTTTACACGAGAAAGGGTCCTGAAGGAACTGGAAGTAATAAGAGTTGATAAAGCAATGGGGCCAGATGGGTGCACCCCAGGTCCTTAAAGAACTAAGAGAGGTGGTGGCTGAACCTCTGGCTATCCTGTTTAGCCGATCACTGGAAACAGGGAAGGTACCCAAAGACTGGAGGACAGCAGATGTAGTCCCCTTATACAAAAGTGGGAACAAAGAGGAAGCAGGGAACTACAGACCAGTCAGCCTCACCTCAGTAGTGGGGAAGATCATGGAAGCACTACTGAAGGAGAGATTGGTGGAACATCTGGTTGTCAATGGACTGCAGGACCCAAGGCAGCATGGTTTCACCAGGGGGAGGTCATGTCAGACCAACCTCATTGAATTTTTTGACTGGGTGACTAGGGAGGTGGATCAGGGAGGGCAGTGGACATGGCCTATCTGGACTTCAGCAAGGCCTTTGACACTGTGCCACACTGAAGACTATTACACAAACTGGGGAATATGGGTGTGGGCAGGACAGTAGTGTGGTGGGTAGGTAACTGGCTGGGTGGCAGGACACAGAGGGTGGTGGTAAATGGCTGTCACTCCACAGAGGGAAGAGTGACCAGTGGGGTACCACAGGGATCAGTGCTGGGACCGGTCCTATTCAACATCTTCATCAGTGACATTGCGTAGGACCTAGAAGGCAGAATTTCACTGTTTGCTGATGACACAAAGCTCTATAATAGAGTAGACACACCAGAGGGTGTAGACAGAATGAGAAGCGACCTGCAGAAACTTGAAGAATGGTCAGGGTTTGGCAGTGGAAATTCAATGCAAAGAAGTGCAAGATAATGCATATGGCACAAAACCCTGGCACAATATATCAGTTGGGGTGAGGATATAGCATGCACCAAGCAGGAAAGGGATCTTGGGGTTGTCTCTCTGATGACCTCAAGGTAGGGAAACAGTGTGACAAGGCAGCAGGTAAAGCAAATAGGATGCTGGGATGTATAGGCAGGGCATTACCAGCAGGAAAAGGGAGGTCATAATTCCGCTATACAAGACACTAGTGAGGCCCCACCTAGAGTACAGTCTATAGTTCTGGAGACCATACCTACGTAAGGACATAGACAGGGTAGAGAAGGTTCAGAGGAGGGCAACAACGATGGTGCATGGATTGCAACACAAGTCCTATGAGGACAGGTTGAAGGAACTGAACATGTACTCCCTGGAGGAGAGGAGGGAGAGAGGGGATATGATAGAGACATACAAGTATCTTACAGGAGGAACAGGGTGCAGGAAAACACTATTTTTAGCGAAAAAGATGTTCCAGGACTAGAGGGCATGGGATGAAGTTGGAGGAGGACGATTCAGAGGAAACATGAGAAAGAATTTCTTCACAGAACGGTGGTGGACAAGTGGAACACACTGCCAGAGGGTGTGGTGGGGGCTGAAACAATCACAGGATTTAAGAATGCATGGGATAGACATAAAGGAATTCTGGAGGTCAGGGGTAAGGTGCAACAGACTTCTAGGAAAACAAACTGAACTTACAAGCTCAAATGGGCAGACTGGGTGGGCCATAGGCCCTTATCTGCCGACACTGTCTACGTATGTGTCTACCACATTTCAAAATTGTGCATCTCTGCCACATTCTAAAACTATATGACACTGTCACATTAAGAATTTTAGCATCCCTGCCACTTTACAAAATTGTGTGTCCCACCTACTTTCTGAGATTGTGTCATTGCTGCATTCTACAGTTGCATTCTGGTGACATTTCGAAATCTCATCCCTGCACTATTATAAACATTGCACGTATTTTTGTCATTCTAAAGTCATGTTTGCCACTGTATTCCAAACCCCCCCCCAAAAATCACATTCTTAAGTACTGCATCTTGCATCTGCACATTATGGAAATGCATGCCCTGACACACCCATTGTCAGCTTTCCTTTTCCAGATGTTTAATACAACGGCAGTTTTATGTAATGTGGGAGAAACAAGTCTTGTAAGGTAGTTTGCAAGAAGGACTAGGCTGTAAGTTCTGTTTCTTTTTTTTTTTTTCCGGCAGGACCCTGTCACTTGATCGGCCCTGGTCACAGCCCCTGGAAGCCTCCACCACCGTCTAAGGCTGCCGGGGTTCCCCAGTCACCCCCGGCTTGCCCCCCGGAGGGCGGGGCCGTGGTCACGTTCTTCCGTGATCACGGAACCAGTATCTGGTCAGGGGACCCGCAGCGACGGTGGCTGGCGAGGTCTCCCGGGAGGGCTTCATTTAGACAGGTAGCCTCGCCCGCCTGTGTTTTTCTGTATTTTTTTCCTCACGGAGGCGGGGGCGTGCAATGACGCCAGCGTCCGCCCCGCCTCCCAGAGACTAGTGCGGGTAGAGCGAGACCTCCTGGCCTCGCACAGGAGTCCTCAGTACTCAGTGCTTCCCCACCCCCACCCCCCCCCCGGAGAAGGACAGCAGTCCATAGAGCGTTCCATCCTTCTCCCCCGGCCCGGCCCTCCGACGACCCGGGTCTGTTCCCAAAACCCGGGTCACCGGCGTCACAAGCGGAAATCCCACCGCTGAGCCAACAGGGCGGCTTGTGAGTTCTGGTTCTGACATCAGTAGCTCTTTACTGAAACTGGCTTTTTTGAATAGGCAGTAAATTTAGGGTTACAAAATTACTTGTAACTTTTAAATAAAATAACTCAGAAATCTCATTTTTGGCATGGGGTTGACTGGGGATATGTTGATGCTAGAAATTTTGGCCAGACTCCCTCTTTAAGGGCTTGCTAAAATTTGTCTCTAAGGTACAAGTTGTGCTAATTTGGGGTGTGAGTACATTCCAAGTCCCCACTGCACCGTACTGTGAAGTCACTGTACCATATTTTAGCTTTGGACAAGTTCATCCCCGGAAACTGACCTCTCTCAATGTTTATATTTGAGTAGGTATTGTTAAGGTGAAATTTAAGTTGCCTGAAGTTATGTCCCTAACTATTTTAAATACTGCAGCTGCTCAGAGCTACAGCTTTTCCCTCCTGGTTTCTAGGGCGTTCCACTATAAATCTTTATACATGAGCCACTGATGCCTGTCGTAGGGACGCAAAAGAACAAATTTTGCCAATTTGTCACATGAAGCATTCAAAGTATGCAGTACATTTTTGTCTGCAAGGCTATATATAAGCTATAACCCACAACAGGGCATGGGTGTACTGGGCATTATAAAATGGGGTATTCAAAAAAATGACCAAATAAAATAACTTCACTGGTTAAAACTCAGCACCTGTTGCTTGTTTACCTAAACGCACTCAGTTCTTAACTAACCTGCCCTAATCTACACAGCAACAACCTGAGAATAAAACCTTTTTCCCTTAAAATATTTTTTTCTCCCACATTATAATTACAAACCCACAACAGGCATAGGTTTCTTCAAAATAAATGCAGTTCCTGGGTTCATTCAAAGGCACATGGCCTTTGTTAGCAAACTCACCTATTCTACCTAGTAACAACCTAACTAAAGGAAAACAAAACCTTTTTCCACTGGGAGAAAAAAAAACTTTTCCCATTTTATAAGGGCACTATCTGGCTCCAGGGCATGGGTTTCTTTAGAATTAATGAACTTCCTGGGTACGCTGAAAGTCACTCAGTCGTTGGCCTTGTGCCTTCCAATTCACCTGGAGCATAAATTAATTCTATAGAAATGCATACCTTGTGGGTTATTGCTTACTTAATGCACGCACTGGGTGGGTTCTGAGCATGAGGCCAAAGGCAGAGTGCCCTCCAACCAACCAATAATTCCCAATTCATCCATGCCCTGGAGTGGGTTACTGCATATATAAAATGACTCAAAGGGAATTAATAAAAAAAAAAAAAAACATAGAAATATGTTTAAATGTGAGAAAAGTAAAGACATTTGGTGGATACTCATCTACTTGATAAAATAGTATAGCATTGCAGAATTTTTCTTTAATATGCGCTCTCTGTTTAGCGCAATTCCACCCCATCCTCCCATTTTTTCAGCATGAGCTGTGCCCCCCACAGACACACACTCACATCACAGCTATGTTTCACGCTGGTCTGTCGCTATCCCCCCAAGCCCTATACCTGCTGTCTTTGCAAGAGCTGGTGATGAGTCTGCTATCTTCGGTTTCATATTTGTGTGCGTCTCACTCTCTAAATGGCTCTGTGCCATCACTGCACTTCTCTCCACTGCGCTCTCTCAGTGGCTCTCCAGCCACTGCACTTTCTTCCCGCTACCTTCTATTCCTCGCTCTGCAGTCAATGCAACCTTCCTTCTCTCTTGCTCCCTGTCTCTTTCTCGCTCCTCAGCTCAATCTTGTAGGACCACGAGAATGGAGGCGCTTACAACTTCTCTGTAGGATCCATGTTTTATGTTTGTTCAATTGGGGAATTAGCCGTTTTTAGTACAACAGGAAAAACAAGGGTACAAACGTTTTTGAGGACTGAGCTGCAGATTGATCTGATTATGTACTAGGGCCCTACTGGGTAGATTAGATCACTTTAGGAACAAAGTGTGCGTGCAGTTAATGAATGGTCAGGTGATATGTTTTAACCAATGAAGTTTTCAGATTTTTACTATCCATTTTATAAATCAAATTATCATATTCTAAAAGTAGGAGGCTTAAAGAGCACCAAATGTGCTAATTTCTAAAACCTGTCTGAAACCCTCTACTGGTAGTTTACCTATACGAGGTGTAACAATAGGTTCCTCACCTGTAACCATAGTTCTAGGAGTGGTATATGCTTCACATCCACACTCTGGCAGTTCCACTGGAACAGTCTGATTAGCCTACCATCTTTCAGCTACACTCCTCCCACCACCTGGGGAATATATCCCCCGACTTTGCCCTGGGACATCAGATCTTTGAACCCTGGAAGAAGGGATCCATGTGCCACTTGCCAGTGGAGGCTAGATGAGTTGTGTGGATGTGAACCATGTACCTAGAGAATACAGTTGCATACTTTACCGCAACAGTAGATCTTCGAGGGGCATCTCTTGCAGCAGGTAATACACTTGGGTCATCGCCACAGGGCGCTGTGGTGCATGACAGCTCTCTTCTAGCAGTCTTATGCCAGGGGCCACCCACACATGACATCACCATTCTGCTCCTATATGAGTGGATGGTCTCTGGTATCTTCAGTTCCCCGCTGGCTTCAGCTCACTAAGCGAGGACTGAGGGAGATCTGAGGTACCATAGGTATCCCTTCCCATATGTGTTTGGATTAGAAGTTGTTCTCTTAGAAAAGGAGGGGGATGGAGGGAGGGATCGTACCTGCTACAAGAGATATCCCTCGAAGATCTACCATTACGGTAAGTACGCAACTGTACTATCTTCCATGGGGATAATCTCTTGCAGCAGATAATACACCTGTGATGACTCCCAAGCAGAAAACCCAGGAAGGGTGGAAGTTATGACAAAAGGCCTTGTAGGACAGCTCGGCCAAAGGCCGTCCTACGTCAAGAAGCAATATCTAAGTTGTAATGCTTCATGAAAGCATGTATTGTGGACCATGTGGTTGTATTGCAGATGTCTGGGATAGAAGCCCCTTTGAAGCAGGCCGCTGTAGTGGCCATGGCTCTGGTAGAATGGGCTTGGACAGGTCCTGGTAAGGGTTTGTTATATTTCTTATAACAAAAGGTTATACAATGTGCCAGCCATTTAGAGATGGTCTGTTTAGTGACCGGGGAGACCTTCCCTGGTTGAGGCGAAGGTAACAAAAAGCTGAGAGGTTTTTCTAACAGATTTGGTACGACTGGTATAGTATCTCAATATACGATGGACACCTAAGGTGTGTAGGAGGTATTCACCCTGATTAGAATGCTCAGAGTAATAAACCGGCAAGTCAATGGTCTGATTTAAGGTATGTTCTAAGACCACCTTAGGTAAAAAGGAAGGACTGGTTCGGAGAACCACTCTGTCTTTGTGAAAGATTAGATAAGGCTCTTTGCACATGAGGGCATGCAGCTCAGAGATGCACCGAGCAGAAGTGATAGCCACTAAAAATACCGTCTTCCAAGAAAGGAAGCGGAGGTCACAAGTGGCCAACGGTTTGAAAGGCTTACGGGTCAATTTTTCCAAAAAGGAAATTCAGATCCCACGGAGGAGTGGGTCGTCTAATGGGAGGTTTGATATGTAGCATTCCTCTTAGGAACATTTTGGCAAGATGATGTTGATACAGTAGTCTTCCTTCCATGGGCTCATGGAAGGCTGAATAGAGGCCAAATTAACTTTAATAGAGAAGTAGCTCAAACCTGTCTCGGCAAGCGAGGCCAGGTAGTCCAACTCTTTAGTCAGTGGACATGAATAAGGGTCCAATAACCTGGAAGCTGCCCATATGGAGAAGCGTTTCCATTTAGCATTATATGTTTCCCTGGTAGATGGTTTGCGTGAAGCCAACAGAATATTGGCCGCAGGTGAGGAGACTTGAAGACGGGCTATGAAAGCGTCCTCAGGAGCCAAGTGTAAAGGTATACTGACTTTACGATGGGATGAAGTAGGGTACCCTGATCTTGAGTCAACAGATCTGATCTGATCAGCAACGGAATGGGGTCTGCTACTGAGAACTGTTGAAGTAGGGCAAACCACATCTGCCAAAGCCACAGAGGGGCTATGAGGCTCAAGGTGGCAGGTTCAAGTTGTAGTTTCAGTAGAGTCCGTTGCAAGAGTGGGACCGGGGGAGGGGAGCATATAAGAAGAGTCCTGACCACGGTCGGGACAGGGCATCTGTAGCCTGTCCATTTTTGTTCAGGATAATGTAATAGTATCTGGGGAGTCAGTGACTGACAGGGGAGGTGAACAGGTCGAGATGCAGGGTCCCCCTCAATCAAAAGATCAGCTGAAGAACTTTGTGATGAAGTGTCCACTCGTGCATGGAGGTCTGGCGCCTGAGAATGTCGGCCAGGGTATTGAGGTGTCCCAGTAGATGGATGGCTACCAACGACAGGTGTTAAAGTATGACCTCCTGCCAAACCACCATCATCTCTATGCAGAGAGTGCGGGACTTGGTACCACCTTGTTTGTTCAGGTAGTACACCACTGAGATGTTGTCTGACTAGATCGGGAGAGGTGGGGGTAGAAAGCCTGAAGGGCAAGGTGGACAACTCATTTCCAGTAGATTTATATGGGGAGAAATGGAGAATTGGGGCCACCTGCCCTGCCCTGTGTCTTGCAGGGACCCAAGTGTGCTCCCCAGCCGTCGAGGGAAGCATCCGTGGTCAATGTCTGTTGGGGAGGAGGGGAGCGAAAGGGCATTCCTTGAGATAGGTTGGCACGCTGGGTCCACCAATTCAGGGCTGAGCGTAGAATAGGAGTGACTCTGATTTTGTCTTCGAAATCCCCTGTCTTTTGTCGCCATTGGTTCTGCAAAGTCCACTGGACTGGTCTCATATGTAGACGGGCAAAGGCTACTGTGGGGATGGCCACGGCCATGTGCCCCAGAAGGCAAAAGAGACATCTGTCTGTGGTAAATTGTTGTGTTTGTGTCTGGGAAGCCAGAGACAGAAGTTTGTCTTGTGTGTCGGCAGGATGGTAAGCCCTGGCAGAGGCGGTATTTACAATAGCTCCTATATACTTTTTATTTATTAATTTTATTCCTTGGTAACCGGGTAAGGCCCACTAGGCACAGGTGCATGTTTTCAGGGGTGACCCGGGAGCACTGGAGTGACTGGGTAGGGGTTGGATTGGGCTTAGGCCAGCTGACTGTAATTCATAGGGACTGAAACAGAGTGAGGGTCACCTGGAGGGATGAAAGCAGAGGGGTTTCTAAGTCTGCTTTTATGAGTCAATCGTCCAGGTACGGGAAGACAAAATGTCCGCTCCATCTCAGGGCCACCGCCACAATGGCTAGGCTCTTGGTAAAGACTCTCAGGGTGGATGAGAGACCGAACAGGAATGCCCAAAACTGGTAATGTTGTCCTAGCAGGTAAAAGCGTAGGAACCTGTGGTGGGCGGGGTGGATGGGGATATGCAGGTAGGCATCTTTCATGTCTAATGCGCATAGCCAATCACCTTGTTTTAACATCGGCTTTATAGATGTTAAGGTGACCATCCAGAACCTTTTTGTACAGAATGTGTAGATTCAGTTGTCTGAGGTCTAATATAGGTCTGAGATCTCCAGTACGTTTGGGTACCAGAAAAAAGTGGGAGTAAAATCCCTGGTGGTACTCCAATAGAGGGACTGGACAGACATCATTCTTGCAAAGAAGTGCCTGAAGTGTCTCCTGGAGAATAGGTATATGGTCAGGTGGGTAGTGCATAGAGTGGGGGGGGCTGAGGGGGAGGCACGGAAGTAAGTTCCAGCATGTGCCCCGTCCTTATGATCTGAAGTACCCACTCATCCGAAGTTATCACCTGCCAGGCCTCTAAATGGAGGGCAAAGTGACCGCCTACAGCTTCCGAGGCCTGGTGAAGGAAGCCCGGACAACGCCCCAGTTGGTCACTGGGAAGTGGGCTGATCGGCTCCACCCTAAGGGTGGGAGTGGGGGCCCTTGGAGGTAGGAGTGGCGGTCCTGGAGGAAGGCTGGGAACGACCACAGTATCTGCCTCTGTAGGTACCTCTGTGTTTACCGTCTCTCTTCGACTGAAAGGAGGACTGACAGCAGTATTGGCAGGATGGCTGAGAGGTATGATACATGCCATGTACCGTACGCAAGGTCCACCCTGAAGCCTGGAGATCATCCAGAAGCGTTTGGGTGCCTGGCCTAAACAGTTTAGATCCACTTTATGTTGTATATCTGGTGTGAATCCTGATACATGTAACCAAGCATGGCAACTCGGGGTAATCCCCGTGGCTGTTGTGCGGGCTCAAGTGTCCACCGCATCATAACCTGAATGGAGCAAGTGTCCAGATAAAGAGTTGCCAGTGGAAACTGTAGCCAATAACTGGTCCTTCTCCTGAGATGGAGGGAGTTTACTGACCAGTTCTATAGCAGAGGACCAGAGGGTACATTGATATTTAACCTTGTGTCCAATATAATTTAGAATTCTAAGATTTATGGTGCCCGCCCGGAACACCTTCTTCCCGCGGTAGTCAAGTCGACGGGATTCCTTATCAGGGGGTAATGAGCTCATTTGGTACAATTGTGATCTGCGGTGATCATTACTGAGTCAGCTTCAGGGCTAGTGGAAAGAAAAGGATGGTCAAGAGGAGCCTGGTAAAGGCGATCTGCCTTCCTAGGAATGGCCGGGACTCCCGAGGGTTGGTTCCAAGCTGCCAGTACAGCATTTTGGTAGGTTTGTATGAGTGGGGGTGCCACTACTACAGGCTCTTCAGGCAGTTCTGGATAGTCTACCATACCCTTTCTTTGTTTACCATGTTCAATGGTTGAAAAACCCATGATTTTCTGAATCTGAACCATCATCTCATTAAAAGAGGGGTCATCAGGTGGAGAGGCAGCCATGTGGCGGAAGGCATCTTCATCTAAAGAGGAGATAGTAGAAAGAGAGGATGGGGGATGAGAGTCCAAGTCCTGTAGGTCAACATCTTCCAGATCTCCGGGAAAGCCTCACGGAAATTCAGCCTCATCTAAAAAGTACTCTTCCTCATAGGAGGGAGGGAACCAGGGTGGTGATCGTTCCCTGTCTCCCTGGAACTGTTTAGGCGGAGGGGTAGGAGAACGGGAAGGATGACTCCCCTACCCTGGAATGGGATATTGGGAGTGCCTCATTACTTGTAGAACCTACTGTACTATTGTGGCTGCATCCAATGAGGAATGGGGGGGTGGGGTATGGGGTTTCTGAGAAACCAAGACGACAGTTGAGGAAATAGGACGCGAGGTATAAACAGGTCTAGCTCCTGGATGGTAAAGTCCACGGTCCCGATCCCTGTCCGCCTGGCCCCATGGGAGAACGGTTGTGAAGGCGGAGGGGCAGCGGAGACTGCAAATCCATTAGTTCTGCCCATAGAGGAATGGCCTGTCATCGACGAGGCAGCAGAGGCATTGGAATGCTTAAAATGAGATGTCATCAACAGGAAACGAGTTATCGTCGACAGAACGTCAAGGGAACCACCACAGGGTTCCATAGAGACTGTGAAAAGGGTGCTAGAAAGCGACATCAACGCGAGTGTAAACCCCCGTCAATGAGGAAGCAGTTCTGGAGGGCACTGTTGACAGTGGAGCACCTGTGATGGTGGCCGTCGACGAGCATTTGCCCGGTGAAGTTGAGGATGATTTATCCTTATGTTTATGCTTCTTATGTGAAGCAGTAGCAGGGGACTCCTTGGAACGGGCCCCCTTCTCTAAGAGATGCACTTTCTGCTCCATAAGGTGTGCTTCGATCTCCTGCAGCAGTCGGCAATGGGTTGACTGGTTGAACTCCTGGCAATGGAAGCAGGAGATGGTATCGTGTGTGGGACCCAGACACCCAACACAAACGATATGGCTGTCATAAAGGTAGATCTTCCTACCGCAACGACATGAGCGAAAAAGCGCCATCTTGCTTGTAGATTCTTTGGACATTCGACGATGTAGGAAAAGAGATGGAGAAAATCCATTTCCAGCTCAAGTTCTCATCAATGACTGCTGCTCTATGCACTAGCTGCTGCATGCGAGCTAAAGACAGGGGTAAAATTAACTGATATCAGGGACCGCCCACTCTTATATAGGAGCAGAATGATGCCATGTGTGGGTGGCCTCTGGCAAAAGATTGCTGGCAGAGAGCTGCCATGCACCACAGCACCCTCTGGGGATGACCCAAGTGTATTACCTGCTGCAAGAGATTATCCCCGTGGAAGATATTGCAGTTACATAAGAACTTACTGTAACAGTAGATCTTCGAGAGAGGTTCCTGCAGTAGGTCTTCACATATAGGACTGCGCCCCCTGGCGTCAGGTCCGAACGGCAAACTTGTAGATAGCAATCATCAGCAGGGTCCGCCCCCCGGAGTCGGGCGTCATGACGTCGACCCGGTTATAAAAGAGGCGGTCCTGCACCCGCTCTCCACTTCTTTTCCACCGGAGACCTAAAGAAAGGTAGATAAAGTTAGGAGTAAAGAAACTCCTAGGACCCCGCTTCCTCTCTAGACCCAAGGGCTAGGTAGGATGGAAACTACAGGAAAAAACATCCAGGAGCTGGGGGAAGGTGGGTGGGAAACTAGACCTACTGCAGGAACCTCTCTCGAAGATCTATTGTTACTGTAAGTTCTTACATAACTGCAATATCTTACTTTGAGAGGGTTCCTGCAGTAGGTCTTCACATATTTTTTTTTTTTTATTTGTAACCAGGGAAGGCCCACTAGGCACAAGTGCCTGTTTTCAGGGGCGACCTGGGAGCACTGGGCGGTTAAGTGACTTGCTCAGAGTCACACAGTATGCAAGTGGAGGTTGTGAGAATCAAACTCAGGTCTGGTCTGCTGGATGTATCAAGCTCGTTCACACCTCATTCCTCTAACCTCTAGGCTATACTGCCTATAGGACTGAATACCAAGCAGTCCCCAAAATAACTTACGCAGAGGTGCATTCAGGAGGAGAAGTCACCATAGGGAATCATGACAGGAGGCCTTGCAAAATTGCAAGACCAAAGCCTGTTCTGCTCCTGGAGGCAATGTCCAGACTGTCATGCTTGGTGAAAGTGTGGCCGCAGCACAAATCTCAGCAGTGGACACATTCCTAAAGAAGGCAGTGGAGGTAGCCACGCTGCGAGTGGAGTGGCCTTTGACTACCTCCGGAAGGGACTTCCCATATTTCATGTAAGAAAAATGGATGCAGTTGGCTAACCAAATAGAGATGGTTTGTTTGGAAATAACCTTGCCCTGGCACTGGGGACCAAAGGCTACAAAGAGTTGGTTAGATTTACGAACCTCTTTAGTCCGGTTCGTGTAGTACCTCACAATCCGGTGCACATCTAGGGTGTGCAGAAGATATCTCCCCCCCCCCCCGTTGGAATGCTGGGGATAGTATACTGGTATTTCCACGCTCTGATTCAGAGTGGTTTCTGATAGCACTTTGGGGAGAAAGGAAGGGTTAGTCCAGAAGACTACTCTGTCTCTATGAAAAATTAACTAGGGTTCTTTACAAACGAAAGCCTGGAGCTCAGAGACCCTTCTGGCAGAAGTGACTGCAACTAAAAATAAAGTCTTCAAAGAAAGGAAGCGCAAGTCGCAAGTAGAAGCTGGTTTAAACGGGGGTAAAGTCAGCTGCTCGAGCATGAAATTCAAGTCCTAGGGGGGAAAGGGAGTCCGGATTGGAGGTTTCAAGTGAAGGATGCCTTTCAGAAAGGTTTTTGCAACCTCCAACTGTGCCAAGGTTTTGTCCTCCACCGGGAGGTGGTAGGCTGATACTGCAGAGAGATGGACCTTAATGGAGGAGAAGCTAAGGCCTGTCTCAGATAAATGTGCGAGGTACTCTAACAAGTGGGCCGCCGAGCACGAAAAGGGATCCCAGCTCCTTGTTAGGGCCCAGATCGAAAATCTTTTCCACTTTATGGCGTAAGTGGATCTAGTAGAGGGTTTTCTGGCCTCTACTAAGATATGTGCAACCTGCGAGGAGACACCATAGTTGAAAACCACTATGTCCACAGGTGCCACGCATGAAGGTGGAGAGACTGAAGGCTCAGGTGCACCAGGGTGCACTGCTCCTGTGTCAGAAGGTCGTGGGAAAATGGCAGAGGGACCGGAGGTTCCAGTGCCAGTTGTTGCAAGAGAGGATACCAAATCTGGCGTGGCCAGAGAGGAGCGATAAGAATCATATGAGCTCCCTCCTGCTGAAGTTTCACCAGAACCTTCAGAATGAGAGGAAAGGGAGGAAATGTGTAAACAAACCTCCCTGTCCAAGAGAGAGACAGTGCATCTCGCCAAAAAGCACCATGCCCGGAAACGAGTGAGCAAAAGTTGGGTAGTTTTGCGTTGAATGGGGAGGCAAACAGATCTAAGTCTGGATGACCTCATTGAAGAAAGAGTTCTTCGACCACCTCTGACTTTAGCTTCCACTTGTGGGCCCTGGCCACTGATCAACTGAGACTGTCGGCCAGGACGTTGCTTACGCCTGGTACGTGGACTGCTGTCAAGTAAAGGCTGTGCTGGATCACCCAGTACCAGACCCTCACTGCTTCTCTGCAGAGAGGGTACAACCGGGTTCCTCCCTGTTTGCTGATGTACCAGACTGTGGATATATTGTCCGTCTGGACCAGAAGTGATCCTGGTACCAGAAGGGACTGGAACGCCTGGAGAGTGTAAAGAACCGCCCTGGTCTCCAGAATGTTGATGTGGAGCATAAACTCCTGATCGGACCAAGAACCCTGCGTCTTGTGTACCCCCAGAAGGGCTCCCCAGCCCAAGTCTGAGGCATCCATGGTGAGGATTTGGCTTGGAAGAGGGGAATAAAAAGGAGTTCCCCTCGACAGGTTGGAGAGATCCTGCCACTAGCGAAGATCTCTCTGAAGGCTGCCGGAGATCATGACTTTTTGGTTCATGTCTCCGTCCACTGATCCCACTGGGCTCGGAGAGACCATTGGGTGACCCTCATGTGAAGTCTGGCCAGGGGTACTGTGGAGATGGCTGCTGCCATCTGTCCCAAAAGACAGAGCACAGCATGTGCTGGAATCAATCAAGCCTGGACCACAAGAATAGCCTGAGCAACCAAAGTCTCAGCTCGATCCGATGGCAGAAAAGCCTTGCTCTGAACTGTATCTAGTACGGCTCCAACAAATTGGAGTCACTGAGATGGTACTAGCAGGGACTTTGGGAAGTTGACCATGATCCCCAGAAGGGAGAACAAGTTCAGAGTGAAAGAGAGGGACTCTTTCAGGCTGGTAGTAGAGGGTGCTGCGAGGAGCGAGTCATCCAGGTACGGGAAGACATAAATGCCCTGGCGGCGGCGTTCCACTACAAACTTCACGAACACCCGGGGGGCCGAGGAAAGGCCAACAGGGAGCGCCCGATACTGGAAGTGATCCTCCATAAAAGCAAAACTGAGGAAGCGACGGTGGGCCGGGAGGATAGGGATGTGCAGGTAGGCATACTGCATATCCAGGGAGCACAGCCAGGAGTTGGGATGGAGCAGGGGTAGGAGCCCCTGAAGAGTCAACATACAAAACATCTTGTACTCGACGAAGACGTTTATTGTGCTGAGGACCAGGACCGGTCTGAGGTCATCCGTTTTCTTTGGGACTAGGAAGAAGTGGGAGTAAAATCCCCCTCCTATCAGGTTTTGGGGGATGGGTTCTATGGCCTCCTTTCGAAGAAGTGCCTGAATCTCTTGAGAGATGAGGGGGACCTGATCCCGTGGACAGAAAGACCGTCTCGGAGGTAGAGGGGCTGGAATCTCGAGAAACTCGATTGAGTGACCCTGCTGGATGAGCTGAAGCACCCAAGACTCTGCGGTGACGAGCCTCCAACCTTCCAGATATAGGCCGAACCTCCCTCCAACCAGTTCCTCCTGAAGTAAGGGACGTAGAGGAGAAGGGGAAAGGAGTCAGGACGCCGAGGCTGGTTTGGAGAACTTAGCCTGTGGGGTTTGGGCTCCTGAGCCAGGGGCACGTCTTTTTCCCTGACGCTTTGCCTGGTTCTTGTTCCACCTTCTTTGGCAGTGAAAGGGCTACTTTTTCTGACCCATCTAGTACATAGAGCGCATGTCTCTTAAAGAGCATCCACTCTCTTGCTGTCCTGTTATGATATCTTTGGCATCACTGCCAAAGAGGACAGAACCACTAAAAGGGGCATCCAAGAGGGAAGACTGTACATCCTGTGCCAAACCGGCTATCCGAAGCCAGGAGAGCTGGCGGAGACAGATCCCTGTGGCTGCCGCTCTAGCCACTGAATCCACCGAGTCGTATGTCGCTCAGAGCGCGTGACAACATGAGGGCTTTCCCATCCTGACCTTGTCCAGGAGCTTCTTCCCAACTACCCTTCGGCGACGTCTCAAACCTGGTGGGCTGAAAGGCCTTAAGCAGCTCCTAGCCCTCATAGACTGGTCCCCTAAACTAAACACCACGGATATTGACACAGCCCTTACCTTCTTTATCCACACCTTCAACTCTGCTTGTGACATTTTTGCACCCATAACTGCTCGCCGCTCCAAAGTAAGGCATGCCCCCTGGGTTACCCCCTCCCTGCACCAACTTCTTAAGCACAGGGACAATCTATGGCACATTGCCACGGAAACAGGCCCCCCAGTTGACAGGCTGGCCTATGCTGCTGCCCGGAACAAATGTACATGGGCCATCCGCAACGCGAAGGCTGATCACTATCAAGCCTCCCTCACTTCCTCATGGGGGAATGCTAGGACATTCTGGGACAACATTAAGTAGCTGAATGGTGGCACGCGTCCCCCCCCCCCCTTCGCTTATCAACATTAATGGTTCGGTCTCCTCAGACCCTGTCCTTATTGCCAACCACCTCAACAAATCTTTCACGGACCTTAGCCCGGTACTCCCAGATAATTTATTTGCCCCCCCCCTCCAGGTCTGTCCCTATTCTCCCACGCCCCTTGTTCCACCTGCACTGAGTTACTGCCCAGGAAGTCAGACCTTACCTACTCAAGGCCTTAAAGAGTAACAATTGGCAATGACTCCCTTGATCCCAGTCTTCTCCGTCAGGTTCTGGATCTGGTTATTTCACCAATCACCAGCCTGTTTAACAAATCTCTCTGCCTAGGGCAATTCCCCTCTGCCTGGAAGATAGCTACTGTCACCCCAATACACAAGGGTGGTGATAGGACCCTCCCTAGCAATTATCGACCTATCTCATTCCTCTCCCCTTCCTCTAAGACCTTAGAAAAAATTGTGGCCACCTAAATCTCTGAATACCTCGATAAATATAGCATCCTCTGCCCAGAACAACATGGTTTCAGAGCAGGCCACAGCACCAATACTGCCCTCCTGGAGTTCTCTAACTTTCTTCACACCTCACTGGACTCTGGCTCCCTAGCAGGTGCTGTGTTCATTGACTTATCTAAAGCCTTTGATACTGTCTCCCACCCCCTCTTGCTAGTTACCCTTAGTCACTTAGGCTTTGCCACTGGGCCTGTTTCCTAGTGCTCCAGCTACTTGTCGGCCCACTCACAACGTGTGAAAATCAACGGGAAACTTTCCAGCACCTGCCCTATCCGCCTCGAGTCCCACAGGGCTCCATTCTTGGGCCCTGCTCTTTGCCTTTTCTCAACTCCTGCCCAGAGAACGTACTGTAAAATCCTTCTTTACGCAGATGATGCTGTACTCTTTGCCTCAGACCGTAATCCTATCGCACTTTAGGACTCTCTGCAGGAATCCTACAACGACACAGAAGCCTGGTTTACTGAGCACAGACTCGTAATTAATCTGAAGAAAACCAAAACCATGCTCTTTGCCCACCCCCAAAATAAATCCAGTAACTATCCTCTCGCAGTCCACTCCACCTCTAAACTCCCTATTGATCTAGTTCACTCTTATAAATACCTAGGTATAACCTTTGACCCTTGACTCTCTTTTCATGCCCACATGTCTGCCCTTGCCTCAGCCTCTAACACTCGGCTGGGTATCCTCTATCGTGATAAAAACTGCCTCCCCACGGATGCCCTCCGACTTGCAGTCACATCCTCAGTTCTATCTCTAGTAGACTATGGCTTACCTGTGTATGGTGCAGCAGACCAAATTGCCCTGCACAAGATCCGCCTCACCTTAAACAAGGCCTACAGGCTCACAACTGGGGCTCCTAGACTAACCCACACTTGCCTTCTTTACACCATGGCTAATCTACTCAACCTAGATGAGCGCCTCAAATACCAAACCTGCCTCCTAACAAAAAAATCACTCCTTGGGCTATCCCCACCGGGTCTGTCAACCACTATCCACCGAGCAAACCCTACAGTGCATACCCATATATCCCGCAAAACTGCACTGGTTATACCAAAGGCAAGAACCTTGCAAAGTCAAAGGGCTTACCCCTACAGAGCCCCCTGTTGGTATAACGCCCTCCCTGCCGGAATCACTGATGCCACCTTGTTATCTTATTTTAAATCTGGCCTCAGAAATCACCTGCTCTCAACACGCAGCTGTAGCTGCCCCAAGCCTCCTCCTATCCTTCCAGACAAAGCTCGCTGAGCTGCTCTCTGACCTTCTATCCAGCTCTACCTTCACCTGCTACTATCTCCCCACGCTCCTCTTCTGATGTCTTCCACCCAGCCTTACCTTTATCTGCCTACTGAATCAATCTCCATGTAAATACTGTATATTGTCTACTCTGTAAAGCTCACATATAAGCCTGTTGTACACACTGCTTGACATATGCCTGTATTTTTGCCTGATTCCTAAATGTACCCTGATTTTTTTTTTTGTCTGCCCTATGTTTGTTGCTTGCACTGTTTTGTCCTCTCTGTGACAAGGTACCTTTGTAAATGAGCCTCTGGCTCAAAGGTTGTTAAACTGATGTTCTAATAAATAAATGAATAAGATTTTCATCCAGAACCTCAAGTAGATCCCTTTCCAGCTCCGGAAGAGTAGCTTTTTGGAAAGCAACCATGTGCGAGACATAGTTGAGAGATCTAATGCCACAGGAGGAAGAAGAAAAGATTTTTCACCCAAACTGGCCTAACTGGCGAGAGTGCTTGTCTGGTGGTGAGGAACTCGGTGTTTCGGATGGGCTAACTGCTCATGAGTAGGGATGTAAGTTTGTCATGAATGAGGTTTTAATGACTCATTGTTTGCTCATGAAATCATTAGTAAACCATAATAAATGTTGTGGCACTGTCATCATTGCTACATTCTGATGACACTAGTGAAAGTCATGAAAGTCCTGAATAAAGATCAAACGTCATGGAATCAATGACGTGTATGACTGCCATGACAAACTTACATCCCTACTCATGAGCGGCAGTAATTACCATGGAGTCAGCCTTTGGATGGGAGTCAAGGTGCTGAATCCCTTCCGGGGAATAATAGGTCTGATCTGCCTTCCTGGAGACCGCTGGTATGGAGGACGGTTGTTGCCATATTGTGGTCACAAAGTCCTCATGGGGTCCCATCCATGGGGGATGGGGATGGGATCAGATGTCGCAAGATCCAGGTGCTCCGCTAGCCTTTTTCATTACGGATCCACCTCTTTCGTGGGCCAGCCACCGGCTGCCTGTATGGAGCGTAAGAGGTCTCCAAAAGATGGGACCTCTGGAGGAGACCTGGGTGACTCCTTGGGAGGAACCTCAACTGGAGATCTGGGGTCTGAAGGTTCGGTATCAAGATTCCGTATCAGGGGGTTCAGAGCCACTGGGAATGGAGGGTTCTATACAAGCGGTACCCTCAGCAAGAGAACCCGAGGCTCTGCCCGAAGGCGGTGGACGGGGGCCCTAGGCTGGGAAGGTTCCCCCACAGACTGCCTAAGCTCCGACAGCAGCTGGGTTCTGGCCTCCTGCCACCATTGGGGGGCCGTATGTGGCGCCGGTGGTAGCAGAGGAGAAGGATGGAAGGTAGGATAGTCTGGGTATTGAGGCCAAGAAGGGTAGTGATAACCCGCTTATGGATAGTAAGAGTACCCAGATATCTTGGTGTCGGGTATCCCAGTGTTGGAGGCACATGGCTTGGTGTCGGATACTGTGGAGTCGACGGTGGGCCACCCGGAGGCAGGACAATGGGGTCTGAGACCAGAAACCCACCTGGAGGATCTGGTCCTGCTGGGGGAAGTGCCATGGCGCCTCAGGGAGGCACGGGATCTGGAAGGGCCCCCGAAGGTCCCGAGAGAGGAGTCTCCAAGAGAAAATCCCTTGCCAGCGGTGGAAACATGTCCGGGGACGGTGGTAGGCCTGGCGAGGGGGGGGAAGGTCTGGAAGGAGCCCTGATGGCAGGTCTGAAGGCGTTCTCATTGGCAGGAAAATCAACGGATCGGTTGGCGAGTCCCTGTGATGTAAGACCCTAGGGAACGAAGTGTCACTCTGCCACTCACTCTGTCCGGTGTCGGGGCCAAACTGGAGCCTGACGGGAGAGTGAAAGGATCCGGGCAGGCGACGGAGGAGCCACCGCCCGACTGATCGGACCGTGCCGGGCTAGTGGAAGTCCAGAGGCCGCCGCTAGTCTGACTGGCTGGAGCCATGTGCCCTTCGACAGGGTTGAGGGGTGTTTTATCGGCTAGGCAGGGCGATTTGACAGAGATCTCCAGAGAGGCTTCCCCCAGGTGCCCGCTCACTTCGGCAGGAGGGGGAGAAGGTGCCTGGCCTGAAGAAGCAGACGGGGCAGTGGCTGAAGTACTCACAGTTTCAGAGGGCCTCCCGCGTGGCGACGGACTCAAGTCCCGGCACTTCTCCTTGCTTTTCTTCTTTTTTGGGCCGGGCGACGACGACCTATCCCGCAGTTCCTGAAGCTAGTTTTCCATCGACACCAGTCATCGGGCCAGGAGATGGGCCTCGAGAGTCTGCTTATGCCTGGTTCGGGTCACCTGGTTGAAGGCCTGACAGATGGAGTACTCCTGGGAGTTGTGCTTGGAACCAAGGCAGAGGAGGCAGCAGGAATGGTTGGCCCCATGCGGGATTTGAGCGCCACACTTCGAGCACTTCTTCTTCTGTCTAGAAGACATCAAATATGAGCGAAACGATTAGAGAAAAAATAGTTATGAGGCAAAGACAACTTCGACAAAATGGCGGATGTATGATCGCTGTTCTATCAGCGTGCGAGCGTATTGGGCGGCAGGCTAAAAGAACTGGAGAGCGGGCATGGGACCGCCTCTTTTATAGCCAGGCTGACGTCATGACGCCCGACGTCGGGGGCGGTCCCCGCTGATGATTGCTATCTACAAGTTTGCCGTTCGGACCGGATGCCAGGGGGCGCAGTCCTATATGTGAAGACCTACTGCAGGAACCCTCTTGAAGTAAGATCTATGATTACAGGTAATTAACCTGTTTTTCCAGGGGCATGGATATGGTTCACTATCCACACTCTGGCAGACTCCTACCAATTCTCTGAAAGAAGGGGGCAAGGCACACACCCCTCCTTGGCAAAGACTGGACAACAAAGGTCCCAAAACCAGCGTCCCCAGCATGACTTAAAGTCGGTGTGGTAGTCGGAAATGAAGAGGCGTGCAGACTTCCAGGCAGCAGCCCTGCAGAGTTCCTGGATAGGGATGTACATGGAAGCAGCCAATGAGGCAGTGGTATGTCTGGTGGAACGAGCCCGTAGGCTCCCTACCAGCCAACCTATAGCACAGGTCGATGCAGGATGTGATCCACCTGGTGATCGTCCGCTTTGCTGCCAGTCTGCTAGGCGCAGCTTTATCTTAAGTGACAAACAGCTGGTGAGCCTGTCCCCAAACTCTAGCCGTACGCTCCACATAATAACAGAGCGCTCTCTACAGCTCCAAAGTATACAGCCTGCAGTCAGCCTCCGAAGAAGGGTTGGTAAAGTATACTGTAAAGTTAATCACCTGGTTAAGGTGAAACTCGCAATATCACCTTCGGGAGGAACTTCCAGTTGAGACAAAGGATGACTCTGTCCTTGTGGAAGACCAGGTAAGGAGACTTCACTGATAGTGCCTAGAGCTCCCCAATCCTTCAGGCTGACATCATGGCCATCAGAAAGGCCGTCTGCCATGACAGGTGTGACATATCCCCCACCTGTGCACTAACTAGAAAGGCTTGCCCACGAGCACAGCCAATACCAGCAGTAGGTCCCATGGTGGAGGTGGTTCACACACCAGAGGGGACAACTGGTCCAGGCCCTTGAAGAAGCACCGGACCCCTTTTCTAGGGCCACCATCGGTTTACCAGCCCTAGCCTGATTAACAGAGGCAGCTGCAGGGTGCACCTTAAACAGTCATCGCCCACAGTCCCAACTGGGAACAGACCAGAACTACTCCAGGATGCTAGCCACAGGGCAGGCAAAGGCATCAAGCTCCTTATCCTAATGGAAAATCTCTTCCACTTAAATGCATAGCAACTGTGAGTTGACTCCTTTCAGAAGGCCTCCACAGCGCGAAGCACCGCATCCGAGAGATCCAAGGCCAGGAACTCTACCACTCAGGAACCAGGCCATGTGGTGTAGGGATTGCAGGTCCAGATGCAGGACTGTCCCCTGAAGTCTAATCAGGAGAGGCAGTCTCCACGGAGGACTACTGCTGAGGCTGGGGAGATTCAGTACCAGAACTGCCTTGGCCAGCCTGGAGCTATCAGGATCGCTGGTGCCTTGACCATGATCTTGGGGATCAAAGGGAGGGGAAGGGAGGGAAGAAACAATTACTCACCACAGTAATGTTGTTTCTTCTAATGGAGTCTTGCAGTATTCTGACAATATGCAGTTAGCCCCAGCACTTGAACTGCCCCGGAGAGGAAATGGTTAACTCTATGCAGAAGCATGGAACGCTGAGCTCAAACTCGGTTTTCAAACCTCTGACTCTGGTACTTAGTGTAACAGTCAGATTCTGACGAGCAAACTACTTAAGTATGGAAATTCTTTAACTTTAAGCCAAAAGGCAACAACTTGGGTCCAAAACATTCAAGTCGAGAATCCAAGAAAAAAGGTAGCGAAAAAATATATAAACATTAAGCAACAACAATAAAACAACTATCCCACCCTTAAGAGGGAGGGTAAGAGGTACACCCCTGAGGTGCTACATTGTACCTGCCAGCCCACTTCCCAAAAACTAGGTTCTGAGAGGGGAGAGAGGTCAGAATACAGCAAGACTCCATTAGAAGAAAAAACATTATTATGGTGAGTAATTTATTTCTTCAAACAACATGAAGTCTTGCTGTATCTGACAATATGCAGACTACCAAGCAGTACCCCCCAGGAGGAGGGAATACAGAACCTACTTTGGGGACAGGTTCTGTAGTACTGCTGTACCAAACCTAGCATCACTCCTGGCTTGGATGTCCAGAGAGTAACACTTGGTGAATGTATGGACTGTTTTCCAGGTGGCTGCTTTACAGATTTCTACCAAGGGCATATCTCTGGCAGCAGCCACAGAAGCAGCTGTACCCCTAGTCAAGTAAGCCCTCAGGCCTGAAGGGGCTGCTTTGCCCAACTTGTCATAGCAGAACTGTATACAAGAGACAATCCATCTGGCAATAGTTCTTTTAGTAGCAGGCTTACCTTTTCCCACTTCACCATAAGTGAGAAATAATTGAAGACAGTCATTTCTGTGTGCCTTAGTATGCTCTATGTAGCAGCTAAGTGCCCTTTTAACATCCAAACTGTGTAATATTCTTTCTCCCAAAGAAGAATGATCAGTGAAAAACACAGGTACAGACACAGATTGGTTCAGATGAAAATCTGATACCACTTTGGGTAAGAACCTCCTATTTGTTCTCAGGACCACCTTATTTCTATGGAAGGAGAAAAAGTCAGGTTCAACTGACAATGCTTTTAATTCACTAATCCACCTGGCAAAAGTGATGCTACCAGGAACACAGTTTTCCAGGTCAAGTACTTAAGCTCGGCCGAAGCCAGAGGTTCAAAGGGTGGCTGCATAAGCTGAGCAATGCAGACATTAAGAGCCCAAGCTGGAGAACTCTCTCTAAAGGGAGGGTTGATATGAACCAGACCTTTGAAGAACTTACTGAAAACAGGATGAAATGCCAAGGAAGAGCCCTTCCCCTGCTGAAAGGAATGCAGACACAGCTGCTAGGTGAACCTTCAGAGTTGCAGGCCTAGGCCACTAAGGTGAACCAGATATTATAAGGCTGTAGCAATGTCCACAGTATCTCGCAGAATGCCTTTCTGAGAACACCAAATACTGAATCTTTTCCATTTGGAATTATAAGTTTTTCTGGTAGAAGGTTTCCTACATAGATACATAGACAGTGTCGGCAGATAAGGGCCTATGGCCCACCCAGTCTGCCCATTTGAGCTTTTAAGTTTCAGTTTATGTTTTCCTTTAGGGTCTGTTGCCCCTTAAACCTGACCTCCAGAATTCCTTTGTGTCTATCCCACGCATTCTTAAACCCTGTGATTGTTTCAGCCCCTACCACTTCCTCTGGCAGGGTGTTCCACTTGTCCACCACCTGTTCTGTGAAGAAATTCTTCCTCAAGTTTCCTCTGAATCGTCCTCCCTCCAACTTCATCCCATGCCCTCTAATCCTGGAACATCTTTTTCGCTTAAAAACAGTGTATTCCTGTACCCTGTTCCTCCCTGTAAGATACTTGTATGTCTCTATCATGTCCCCTCTCTCCCTTCTCTCCTCCAGGGAATACATATTCAATTCCTTCAACCTGTCCTCATAGAACTTATGATGCAATCCATGTACCATCTTTGTTGCCCTCCTCTGAACCTTCTCTACCCTCTCTATGTCCTTGCGTAGGTAAGGTCTCCAGAACTGTGCACTGCACTGTACTCCAGGTGGGGCCTCACTAGTGTCTTGTATAGTGGAATTATGACCTCCCTTTTCCTGCTGGTGATGCCCCTGCCTATGCATCCCAGCATCCTCTTTGCTTTTCCTGCTGCCTCGTTACACTGTTTTCCTACCTTGAGGTCATCAGAGATGATAACCCCAAGATATCTTTCCTGCTTGGTGCATGCTATATCCTCACCCACTCAACTGATATTGTGCCAGGGTTATTGTGCCCCATATTCATTATCTTCCACTTCTTTGCATTGAATTCCAACTGCCAGACCCCTGACCATTCTTCAAGTTTCTACAGGTCCCTTCTCATTCTGTCTACACCCTCTGGTGTGTCTACTCTGTTACAGAGCTTTGTGTCATCAACGAACGGTGAAATTCTGCCTTCTAGGTCCTGCGCAACGTGTCTGATGAAGATGTTGAATAGGACCAGTCCCAGCACTGATCCCTGTGGTACCCCACTGGTCACTCTTCGCTCTGTGGAGTGACAGACATTTACCACCACCCTCTGTGTCCTGCCACCCAGCCAGTTACCTACCCACCACACTACTGTCCTGCCCACACCCATATTCCCCAGTTTGTGTAATAGTCTTCTATGTGGCACAGTGTCAAAGACCTTGCCGAAGTCCAGATAGGCCATGTCCACTGCCCTCCCTTGATCCACCTCCCTAGTCACCCAGTCAAAAAATTCAACTAGGTTGGTCTGACATGACCTCCCCCTGGTAAAACCATGCTGCCTTGGGTCCTGTAGTCCATTGACAGCCAGATGTTACACCAATCTCTCCTTCAGCAATGCTTCCATGATCTTCCCCACTACCGAAGTGAGGCTGACTGGTCTGTAGTTCCCCGCTTCCTCTTTCTCCCCACTTTTGTATAAGGGGACTACATCTGCTGTCCTCTAGTCTTTCGGTACCTCCCCTGTTTCCAGTGATCGGCTAAACAGGATAGCCAGAGATTCAGCCACCACCTCTCTTGAGTTCTTTAAGGACCCTGGGGTGCACCCCATCTGGCCCCATTGCTTTATCAACTCTTATTACTTCCAGTTCCTTCAGGACCCTTTCTTGCGTAAAGGGACTTGTGTCCATTTCTGCACCATTCTTACCCCTTGTACTCCCTTCAGACCCATTACCTCCTCTTCCTCAGTAAAGACTGAGCAGAAATACCTGTTCAATATGTCAGCTTTCTGTTGTCATCCTCCATGCGGCCCCATACTCCCCTTCAGTCTCACTATCCCCCTTTGCCTTTCTTTTTCACTTATGTACCTGTAAAGGCTTTTGTCCCTCTACCCACTGATTTTGCAATGTGTTCTTCTGTCTGAGCTTTGGCTTCCTTACTGACCTCCTTCCTCCTTTTGCTTCTCCTGGTACTTCTCCCTATCCCCTTCTGCCTGTGTCGTTTTGTATTGCCTGAATGCAATCTTTTGGCTTTCACTTTCTTTCTACCTCTTTGAAACCATAATGGTCTCCTCTTCCTTTCCTCTTGCTAACCTGCTTAATGCATAATTCTACTGCTCTTGTAATCCCCATTTTAAATACTGCCCACTGTTCCTCAACCCCTGATTCCTGCCCCATTCCTTAATGCCTCTTTCAAGTATCTCCCCATTTTCCCAAAGTCTGCCCCCCTAAAATCCAGGATATGTGTTTTTGTGTGGTTTGGTTCTGCTCCTTCTGTGATTTCAAACCACAATGACTGGTGGTCACTGTTCCCGGGTGCTTCCCCACTGTTACCCCCATCACACTGTCCCTGTTTGTGAGCACAAGGTCTAGTATTGCCTTCTGCTGAGTTGGTTCCATGACCAGTTGCTTGAGGGGACCTTGAGAATATCCAGAACTCCCTGAGAAAGATGCAGGCCTGCATATTCTAACTCTTCAAGAGCCAGGCCTTGAGATTGAGAGACTGGAGATTGGGGTACTAAATTCTCCCGAGAGGAAGTTAGAAGTTTGTGTCTCTTGGGAAGAGAAGGGAGGAGTGACACTGCCAGGGACAACAGCAGAGGGTACCAAGGTTGTCTGGCCCAGTCTGGAGCCACCAGTATCACTGCACAGGGTTGAGACCTGATCTTGACTAGAACTCTGAACAACATGGGGAAGGGAGAAAAGGCATAGAGAAACCTGCCCTTCCAATCCAATATAAGAGCATCCAGAGGAACAGTCCCTAGGACTGAAGGTCTGCAGCAGAAGAGGGGCAGTTGGTGATTGTCCGGGGCTGCAAAGAGATCTATCTCTGGAGAGCCTCATCTGGTGAAGATTACTTTCAGGATGAGAGGATCCAGGGATCATTCGTGATGGCCCTGGGAGATTCTGCTCAAAGCATCTGCTAGCACATTGTCCTTCCCCGGGAGATGGACTGCTGTCAGGGAAGCCCGAAGGGAGTAGGCTAGAGACCACAATTTTATGGCCTGTGTGCACAAGGCCGTGGACAGAGTACCCCCTTGCTTGCTGATGTACCACACTGTGGTGGTGTCTGTCCTGACCTGCATCACCTTGTCTCAGAGTCCGAGAAAGCCTGAAGGGCTAGGAAAACTGCCCTGAGTTCCAGGAGATTGATATGAAGGAGAGACTCGTGTGGAGACCAAGCACCCTGAGCTGTGAGGGCTCCCAAATGGGCTCCCCAGCCTAGGAGAGAAGCATCTGTGGTTAGGACCACTGAGGGAGCTTGACTGAGGAATGAGACCCCTTGTCTGAGATTGTCCTGATCCAGCCATCACTGGAGAGCTTGGACCAGAGTCAGAGTCACTGGAACCAATTTAGCAAGAGTGTCTTTTTTCTGAGACCAAAAGGAACTTAAGGTGTAATTGAATGTCCCTCATCTGAAACCTGGCTCCTTGTACCACTGCAGTGGAAGCTGCCATGTGGCCTAGGAGCTACAGAAAGTGTCTTGCTGGACGAGAGACCAGAGGTCGAAATTAGGAAGCGAGATCTGTACGTGCCTTTACCCTTGCCAGTGGGAGGAAGGCCATTGCTTGACCAGTATGTAACTCTATTCCTATGAAAGTCAGAAGTTTGTACTGGTTTGAGAACTGACTCTGGAAGACTGAAGAGGAACCCCAGAGAACTGAGCAAGTTTTGAGTGATTTTCAGAGCTGACTTGACCTGGTCGGAGGACTGACCTACAATGAGCCAGTCATCCAGGTAGGGGAAGATAGATATACCCTGCCTTCTGAGGAAGGTAATTACTACTGCAAGACACTTTGTAATCACCCTTGGAGCTGATGCTAGGCCGAACTGATAATGGCCTGAAGGCAACTCGAACCTTAACGTGGAACTAGGCATCCTTGAGGTCCAAGGATGCTAGCGAATCCCCTGGCCTTACAGAGGGAAGAATTATTCCCAGAGTCACCATTTTTAATTTTGGTTTTGTGATGCGTTTGTTCAAATACCTTAAGTCTAGGATGGGTCACCACTCCCTTGTCTTTTTCAAGGTAAGGAAATATCTGGAGTACAGACTTTTGCCCCTGTGCTATGTAGGAACTTTCTCTACAGCACTGAGAGACAGTAGAGAAGAAACCTCTGCATCTAGAGCAATGGTTTCTGGGATGGTTGCAGGTGGAAAGGGCCTGACCCTCATTTTTGGAAACCTTTTGAAACTGAGGGCCAGTCCCTGGCTTACTACCTCCAGGACCCATCTGTCTGCGGTAACAGCCTTCCAGGCCTGGAAGTAGTAAGCCAGCCTGCCTCCTACTGGAATAGGGGAGTCAACCCGGGCTGACACATTAGGGTGTCTGTTTGGCAGGAGCCTTGGACTGGGAAGAGGATGCAGCCCTGCTCATCCCACTCCCACCTCTCCCTCAAAAGAACCCCCTCTGTGGACAAGAAGAGGAAGCCTGGGCTTGGTAAAAAGTACTGTGAAACGGCCTGCCCCTAGACTGCTGCTTCTGAGGAGTGGCTTGCCTCTCTTTGGCCTGTGCACTCCTGTAGGTGGTCCTATACTCATCCATTTTCTTCATGTAAGCCTCTGTCTGCTCCCCAAACAGAGCATTACCCACCACCAGGAAATCCATGGCCTTAGCCTGGGTATCCTGGGAAAGGCTAGTATATCTGAGCCAAGCATGTCTCCTGAGAGACACAGATGTAGCCATTACTCTTGATGCCACATCACTGGAGTCCAAAGCAGCATGGAATTGTACCTTGGATGCCTCAATTCCATCAGCAGCCACCTCCTCCAGCTCTTTTGCCAGCTGGGGGGAGGCCTGTTTAGCCAGTTCCAGAACCGTATCCCAACTGGACTTCAGTTACCTGGCTGTGTAGGCCATATAATTAACCTGCCTGAGTCCCAAGGAGGATGTCAAATATTGTTTTTTGGCCATGGCATCCACCGTCCTGGAGTCTTTGTCTTGGGGGGGGGGGGGTGTGTGAAGCCAAAGGAATGTTAGCCCTGTCACAGGCTGCAGCCTGCACTACCCCAACACAGCTGCAATGACTATATAAAAACTCTGTACCTGAGCCTGATAACATATACCTCCTGTCCATTATCTTATCTACAGAAGGTAAGGAGTTAGGTGTTTGTAATATCTTTTTTGTCTGTTTCCCCAATGATTTATGAAGAGGGATAGACAGTCTTTTGGACTGTGGGATGTCCATCATCTCAACAAAATCAGGCTCCTCTTTCCTCAGCTGCTTCTACCATTGGGCGCCGGAAGGTTCCAGCCACTTTCTTG
The DNA here is from genome assembly GCA_016271365.2 of Neoceratodus forsteri. NCBI lineage: Eukaryota > Metazoa > Chordata > Ceratodontiformes > Ceratodontidae > Neoceratodus > Neoceratodus forsteri. The sequence goes on along the minus strand of CM028130.1, from coordinate 149,610,134 downwards.
TAAAACAAATAATGAGAAGGGGACTCAGAAAGCCTGGAAGGGGAGACATTGGAAGGCCTGTCTGGGGAGATGTCCGGTTCATTAGGCACATCCAGGCCTTCAAGATCATCGTCATCATACTCTTCATCTCCCTCCCACTCCACATCATAAAAAGCATCCGGATCGCAATCCGGTGGAGTCGGATCTGATCAAACCGATCGCCTAACCGACTGAACTATACTGATCACTTTCGCTATTTTGTCAGCGGTTGTAGTGTGCGGTGCTGGATCCGAACCGGTTGTCTTCTTTTTCCTTTTTGATGGAACTGACCCCTCAGAGTCAGATCACCTTTGCCTGAGGAGGTATTGCCCAAGTCAGTGGGCACCTCCTCAGGTTCGGCCACAACCGAACCGGGCTGGCCATTTGCATCAGCAGACTTCTCGGTCTCTGTTTCCTTCAGCCTACTTTTGTTTTCCAGAGAGGCTTTAGGAACATTTTTACAAATCTAGCAGTCTGTTTTGAGGTCGTCAAACCCCAGACAATAACCACAGATGAAGTGGGGGGTCAGCCTTGGCAAAGGCCTCCCCACACTCAGAAGAGTGTTGAAACCCAGTGAGACCATTTTTTTTTCTTGGGTTTCTCAGATGTGGCCACACTAACAAATTACCCTTTACAGCTTTCAAGCCAGGTAATACTCCCCCTATCGGTTACCAACCGTGTTACAGGCTATAGAAAAAAAAAAAAAATTTTTTTTTTTTTAACTGATAGGAACCAGAACATCACTACTAAATCCCAGAAAATACAAACACAAACAAAAGGTCGGTTTCCAACCAGACCGACCGATCAGAAACCAAGGAAAAAACTATTTCCACAGAAAAATATTACTACCTATCTGCAACACTACCGGTACAGTAGACAGAGACTTGAATACTGAAAAAAATGATAAATCGGTTGAACAACCGACCGCTTTTTGAAACTTTACCGAACCAAGCAAAGGAGAACTCTCCGGAGCGACTTCACAGTTATTTACACTGATAAGTACCAGAGACAGAGGTTTGAAAACTGAGCTCAAGCTCAACGTTCTGTGCATCTGCATAGAGTTAACCCTTTCCTCTCCAGGGCAGTTCAAGTACTGGGGCTAACTGCATATTGTCAGACTACAGCAAGACTTCATGTTCATGTTGTTTGAAGGCATATACCAAGCCTGGGGGTTTAGGGCCTCACAAAGGCCTCCCCCAGCAGTGTCCCAGACTGTGGAGGAGCAGGCACAAAACAGCCTGAGTTTGGCGTTCTCCCAAGAAGCAAACAGATCCACCAGAGGAGTGCCCCATTGAGAGAATAGGGGTTTCACCACCTCCTAATTCAGAGACTACTCATGCGACATCTTTCCTACTCGAATGAGAGGCTCCACCAGCTGATCATTCTCTCCTGTGACATGAATCGCCAAGAGATAAGCACCCAGGCTGCACACAAGGGTCCAGTTGCAGACAGCCTCCCAACACAAGGGAAGGGAGTCTGTTCCATCCTGCATGTTCAGGCAGAACATGGTCGTGGTTCTGTCCATCTGGAACTGCACGACCTGATCCCCGACTAGAGGAACGAATGCCGTCGGTGCCAGCCACACTGCATGGAGCTCCAACAGGTTTATGTGGTGATGGGTCTCCATCAGTGACTAGAGCCCATGGGCTCTACTGTCCCACAGATTTGCTCCCCACCCCAACAGAGACAGTCAGTTTTGGTCAGACAAACAGGACTCCTTCCTCCAGGTGTTCTTGATCAGCTACAAATGGGTTGCATCACATTCTGGCTAGTTCACTGTGAGTGGCTGGGCCAAGTGTCCATAGTGCTGGGACCACCGACAGCCCAACCCCCACTGGAGGTGGCACATTCGCCAGTAGGCCCAACAGACCATGCTGCTGCAGGATGCCATATACCCCAGCAGCCTCAGGAAATTCCGGGGAGGGTGCGAGAGCCCAACTGGGAATGATCAGGCAAAGGAGATAAGATCTAGTGCCTGGTCCACAGGGAGGCGGGCCTTGGCCCACAAAGAGTCAAGTTCTGCCCCAATGGACCTGATCATCTGCTTCAATAATCGGACTTGTCCGGGGTGACAAACAGGCCCAAGTCTCAACAAGTCTGGTGAACCAGATCTCTGGACCTCTCCACGGCTTCCTGGGACAGACTGGCTAACAGTCAGTCATCCACGTAGGGGTACACTCTGATCCCTAGGCACCGCAGGTGTGCTGCCACCACTGCACTGCACCTAGTGAAAACCCTGCGAACTCCTGATGATTTGTCCTAGTCCAAAATGGCCCTCTTTTGGACTGGCTCGAGTGAGACAGACGTGAACTCCAAGATGAGATGGAGAAGCACCATGAAAGACACCAGGCCATGCTCAGTAGTCAGTTCTTCGACTGGAGAACCCCAGAAGAGACCTTGGATTCTTGATATGAGTTGTCCAAAGACTCCTCAGAAACTTCCCTCGACCATTTTTCAACACATACCTCCCAGGCATCCTCTTCCGGGGTGATCCTCAGCAACAACCAGCCTGGCGAGCCGGTAACTGAATGGGCCTCCCTGGTCGGAGCGCCCACCATCAGCTGTGGTGGTGGTGGCTCTACCCAAAGAAGTGGAGACTCAAGTGCAAAATGGGCATCTGTGTAGTGTGGACCGGCAGGGGTCTCACTGGCATCAACCAAGTGACAAGACATCCAGAAGGTGGAAATCTACCCTGCCCCACAATGGCCCACTGTTGCCAGTGGAGCTCCTCACAGCACCGTTGCAGCTTAAGACAGTGCCTCTTCTCACCCAAGGATGGAAAGGTCAAGCAGCATCAACAGCAACTCCTCTCAGTTAAGTGGGATCATGAGTGAGAAAGCCACGATCGAGATCTCGACTGCTAACTCAACCGTCCACTAGCAAGACGACAGTGAGGGAAGTTTCCTGGCTCATCGTAGTAAACTAAATGATGGCCCACATTAAACAACATGGGCATAGAAGGCTCGACCGCCAGTGGAGTCGGCTCCCGACGAGGACTGGAGGGGGACACCGACCAGACAACGTCCTCCTGGGTGAGGGCAGGGAACACTGAGGTCTGCGAGATCAAATCTTCAGTTTCATCCAACAATGGGTCTATAGGCTCGAGAAATGGCTCAGCAGCCTAGTTGACCACAGTAGGAAGTCAACAGGCTTGACAGGAGAACCGAAGAGCCCTCGACCTACCCTCAGCCGAGAAGCGCTTGACAAAAGATGACCAAGTCAAGGGACTGGAAGGACTGCAATCTCTCCCAGTTGCACGATCAGTGCCAATGGCACTTGTGCTTCTTAACACCATGGTGGGCAGGGCTCGTCCCCCATGGTCTGGAGGGCCAAACACATGTCCTGGAATCGTCCGGTGAATGACCCTCCAATGCAGGCCCCAGCTGGGAACGGCATCAAGAACAAGGAGGCGCCTGCAACAGCCACTGCTTCCATCTCAAGGATCGCAAGATGTTGAGCCATCCTGGCTGTAGCCAAAATATACTGCCTCGGTGGTGGGGGAAGCTTAGCTTAAAGACGTCCAGCCACTCAAGTCTGTTTCAGTGGAAATGCCAGAATGAGGACAGTGAGTCATACCTATAGCCCTAAAAGTGAGTCTGCAGAATCTCCCTGTATTTTTTTTAAAAGGGAAGGGATCGTAAATCCTCACTTGGAAGAGCTGGACACCTGAGTCCTTCACCTTGCTGGTGTTGCATGAGTAAAACACTGAGCTCGTGCCACCCTCGAGCTCTGACATTTTGAGTCGTAGGAGGCTATAAAGCATGGGGGCGTGCTCCATTGCTATCAGTGAGAGCATAGTTTATATATTTTTTTTTTAATATTTTAGTGGGCCACTGGAGTCGCATCAAAACCACAGATAATCTAACAAGGTTCTTGTGATCATTAACAAGAATGGGACACACAGGGCACCAGGCTTCTTCATTTGATCTGGTCGATCTTCCCCTTCTGTTGTCTTCTTTAGTTAACTTGGGAATATCTAAGGATGTTAGGATTGGCTAGGAAACTACCTGATCAATCGTACACAGGTCACAAGGGTAAGTGGTCAATTGTCTTCTCCTGCTAAGGTTTCACTGGGTGTTCCCCAAGGTTCTATTGTGTGTCCCCTTTTGTTTAGTCTTTTTCGTAATACTCTTTCTTCTGTTTGTACTAGCTCTCAAATTTTTGTATATGCTGATGATGCAGTGGTCCTCACAAGTGGTCTCCTTTAGGAAAATGTTCAGAAAGATTTAGCTGATGATTTTTTGGAGGTACAGAATTGGTGCAGAGTTCATGGATTGGTTTTAAATGAGAAAAACACGAAATCTATGGTCTTTCCAAACATTAAAAAAGATCAAATTTGGATCCTTTATTATTATTATATACTGTCTCTGGTACTTTGATTGAACAAGTTAAACAATTTAAGTACCTGGGTCTATTGATGGATGAGGGTCTTTCTTACGAACCTCATATACTTCATATGATGAAGGTGACTCACCAGAGGATAGGGGCCTTATACAGGTTATCTCCTTTACTCACTGATTCTACACACCTTTTGTTGGCTCAAAGTTTCTTACTGCCGTTAATTGATTTCAGGGTTTTGTTTTATTATACTTCAAGGGAAGGGCTGTTATCTAAGGTAAAAGTGTTACTTAATTCAGTTGCTAGATTTGTAGTAAAATCTCCACAAAGGGTCCATCATTGTAATCTCCTAGAGAAAGTGGTCTGGCTTCCTTTGGTTGGAAGATATAAACTCCAATTGGGTATCTTGGCAAAAAGGGGATGCTTAACAGAGTCCCAGACTGTTTCTCTTCAACCTTTAAAAAACAGAACTCTAGTGTTAACACACAGTCAACAGATAATTTTTCTCTCTGCATTGCAAGAATGTGTACTTCCCTAAGACAAAAGGCATTATCTTACATATTATCTACTTTTTTTTAATACAATACAGTCTGTTTTTGACTACGTGAACCTTTCCCTTTGCTCCTTTAGGCATAGGTTGAAAGAGTATATTTTTACAGAGTGCAACTGTAAATGTTTTTGAATGATAATGTTGAGACATACAGTATTTGTATGTGTATGTGTATATTTCTTTTTTTATTTGTATTTTTTTTTTTTTTTTTTTTTAAGATGCATGTATTTAATATTGTACTTAACTATTACCTGTACACTGATCGCCCATGAAAACGGGTCATTTTTGGCCCATGGTCCTATCAGTATATATAAATAAATAAAACAAACAAACAACCAGAAGATAACTGTCCAGAACAGAACTGTTCAGAACAAAGCTACCCAGAATACAGCTGCTACTGACATTTTACCGGGGTTTGTGGGTGTGCTTTTAATTTTGTCGCCCAAATGCGACACACAAACATTACTTTGTGCTTCCAAAATGTCATACCTTCTGCATTACAATGAAAGAGAAATGGGCTGAGTACTTAGTATTCAGGACCAGTCTGCTCTCAGAAAGCTCATTTAGTGATTCAGCATTACAAACTGTTTCACCAAAGCATTAAAAGTGAAGTGCTGGTATCACAGTACATCTCAATCCACCCACAGTATTCATTTGCAGCAATAGTGAAACTCTGTTTAAATATATGCAGCTGATAAGTAAAAGCTCATTACTTCTCTTCAATGTCTTCCCTTGCTGCCCAAGACAGTTCCCCTGCTTGCATCTGACACAGACCTGCTACCGTGCTTCAGGACTGCATGCACTATGCAGCTTGTATGCATCCTATCAGTCAACAATGGGACTTGATGTAATTTTACAGGTCATCTACGAAAACCCAACAGTCAGTCTCCTGAACTCCATAAGCCCGAGTTTAGGAGACTGACTGTCAGAAGACTGACAGGGTCTTAGTGCAATGCAGGGGGCAATCCCCACACACCGGGGGCTCCATCCCCATAACTAAAATACCCATCTCTGAGGGGGAGCGGACCTCAGAGTAGGTTAAAAATGTTATGGGGGCAACAACAGGAGGAACTAAAAATGTTCCCTACCGGGAACAGAACCCTGGTCAAAAGCACCATGCTAGCAGAGCTGCTAGTGGCCTAGCCCTCCACACCATGGGAGTAGCTCGGCAAGCTTCCGGATTTTCTCCTGACTTGTAGTGTCCAACTATGGGTAGGTAGCGGTTCGTCACATCTGCTACCTTACCCTTGTCAGCACCAGTTCCTTCTGTCGGGAGGGTGTGTGTCTGGCTGCCAAACTCGGGATCCTGAACGTTGGGATTCCAAGTGTCAGCATTTAGTAGTGATACCAATTTCACCGCCAGTTTCTATGAAGTTCTCTGGGCTACTGTATCTTTCAAGAGGGAGCTGTTTGCTGTTCGCCAGGGAGGAAGGGGACCGGCAGTACCGCATCAACGGCCAGAAGCAGCAGCGGCTGTCGCCACAGTCGGAGGCAAACCAGCAATTGTCTTTGCTGCACTGGCAGCCTGGATCAGGAGCAGCCCTTGCCACAGTGAGAGGGGACCGGCAGACTTCATCACATCGGCGGCATTGGAAGACAGGAGGCTCAATTCAGAGCCAATCAGCGGCGCACATTAAAAGGCGCAAATTTTCAAACTGCAGCTGGGGCTATAAAGGCAGGGCCCAGCCACAAGCTACTTTTTTAAGAAGGAGCTGTTTGCTGTTCGCCAGGTAGGAGGGGGACTGGCAGTGCCACATCGGCAGCCAGAAGCAGCGGCTGTTGCCGCAGTCAGAGGCAGACCGGCAATCATCTTCACCGCATCAGCGGTCTGGATCAACTGCGGCACTTGCCGCAGTGAGAAGGGCGTGGCAGACTTCATCGCTGCATTGGAAGACAAGAGTGTCAAATCAGAGCCAATCAGCGGTGCCCATTAAAAGGTGTGAATTTTCAAACTGCAGCTGGGGCTATTACGGCACAGTCCAGCTGCAAGCTACTTTTTCAAGAGGGAGCTGTTTGCTGCTTAGCTTTCTCCCGACCACCTGCCCTGCCCCACCTCCAAATTAAATGCGCTACCAAACCACTCCCTGAGGAGATCAGTCTATCGAGAGATGGCAGGAGGAGGGGCAGATCAGGGAGGAGGTCACTGGAGGAGTCCTCATCTATAAGCAACTCGCTGCCATGACTGGAGGACAAAGTAGTGTCTGCTGTTCCCCCAAGTTACTGTATGACTGCTGCACCCCAAGGTGCTGCCTTTCTGGGGGTTCCTACTGCGGGGGGGAGGGATTAACAAGGAATGTGTCACTGTGTCCAGATCGGGGGCATTTGCAGGACACTTGTGGAGCTGCAGAGGTAACTGGGGACAGGCTGCATGAGAGCTTCATAGAAAGACTGCTCAGTTTGTTTCAGATTTCTCTAATGTAGTCACACTACTGAGGTTACTACACAGTCTGCACATCGCTAGTCTGCAGGTAGCTAGTTCTATTGAAAATTTCTATTAAGTGTATGGGGGGAAGCTGGCTCTAGTGAATATTTCTGTTACTAAGCATACTGCACTTTTTCTCCCTCTTGGTTTAATTACTGAGTTTTCCTGTACTGTTGTTATTAGTTTTAAATACTTAGTTGCAGTTAGGTATAGTACTCAGTCTGGGCCTAGGGGAATCTCTAGTCTTTACTTTGGGGCAGTTCTACTGTAAGATCGACTGCATTCAGCTGCATCTCTAGCTGTTACACTGTGGCAACCAGAGTCAAATTCCTATACCGAGTTGGGGATGTGGATGGGAGCATGGGCCTGTGTGGAAGGGGAGGAAGGTCCTGATCAGAGATTCAAGATGGCGAGGCCGGAGAGGGGCATGGACACTGCTGGACGAGGAGGGGGACAAAGGCAAATGGGCAGAAGGGAGGCAGGCTAGTGGAATGCAATGGATGAGGGGCTGCAATGGCCATTAATACACTGTGGTGGCTAGGATGCTGTCCCATATGTACAAGGCTATGGAAATTAGAGGCTGATGTATGCATTATCAGGGATGAAATGGTCGGGTGGATGAAGAGCATGAATACAGGGGTGGAAATCCACACCTATAAAGACAGCTGAGGGAGGAGGGAGTCTGCTATTGTGGGACAGGAAGAAAAAATGACTCACCTTAGTAACTGTGTTTCTTCTAATGGAGTCTTGCTGTATTCTGACATATGCAGTGATCCCCAACCTTTAAACTGCCCCGGAGAACAAAGAGTTAACTTTCAATGCAAAGCATAGAATACTGAGCTCAAGCTCGGTTGGAGTCTCTGTCTGGAGTGTTTCAAACTCAAACCGTCAGATTCTTACGAGCCCACTAACTAAAGATTCTACGTGGAAACTGTAAAATTCCTACTAGCCAACTGGCAATAAAAAGTTTTGGATTCCCAAAGGAAGACTCAAGTCAGGAAACCAATCTAATATGAATAACAATAATAAATCAACACCCAAACAAAAAAGGAAGGTGTAAACAAGGAGCACCCCTGGGGTGCAACATTGCACCTGCCCACCCACTTCCCAAAAACAGGTTCTGAGAGGGGAGGCGGGAAAGGAGGTCAGAATACAGCAAGACTCCATTAGAAGAAACACAATTACTAAGGTGAGTAATTTTTTCTTCAAACAACATGAAGTCCTGCTGTATTCTGACATATGCAGACTACCAAGCAGTACCTCCAAGGAGGAGGGAGATAACCTACTTTGGGAATAGGCTCTGAAGTACTGCTGTGCCAAACCGAGCATCACTCCTAGCCTGGATATCCAGACAGTAATGCTTGGTAAAGGTATGGACTGTTTTCCAGGTGGCTGCTTGACAGATTTCTAAGAGCGGAATATCCCTGGCAGCAGCCAGGGAAGCAGCTGTACCTCTTGTGGAGTGAGCCCTCAGGCCTGAGGGAGGAATCTTTCCCAGTTTTTCATAGCAGAATTGTATATAAGATACAATCCACCTGGCAACAGTTCTCTTAGTGGCAGGTTTGCCATTTCCCACTTCTCCATAAGTGAGGAACAACTGGAGGGAGTCAAACCTGTGACCCTTGGTACACTCTATGTAGTAGCGGAGGGCCCTTTTAACATCTAAACTGAGTAGCCTCCTCTCTCCTGAGGAAGAATGATCAGTGAAGAAAACAGGGAGAGACAGACTGGTTCAGGTGAAAATCTGAAACCACTTTGGGCAAGAACCGTCTATTGGTTCTAAGGACCACTTTGTCCCTATGAAAGGAGATAAAATCAGGTTCCACTGACAGGGCTTGCAACTCACTGATATGCCAGGCAGAGGTAATGGCTACCAAAAACACAGTTTTCCAAGTCAAGTACTTAAGATCTGCTGAGGACATGGGTTCAAAGGGAGGTTGCATAAGTTGAGCAATGGAAACGTTCAAATCCCAGGCAGGGGCAGGGTCTCTAAAGGGAGGATTGGTATGGAGCAATCCCTTAAAAAAATTACAGAATACAGGGTGAGAAGCTAGTGAGGAAGACTTTCCCACTGATAGAAAAGCTGACAAGTGTACCTTGAGAGTAGCTGGTCTGAGGCCTAGGCCATTAAGATGGACCATATAATCCAGGACTGTAGGCAACTCAGCAGCATCTGGAGAAATATACTTCTTGGAACACCAAATGCTGAACCCCTTCCATTTGGAGTTGTAAGTCTTTCTGGTGGAGGGCTTTCGAGAAGCTTTGAGAATATCCAGAACCCCCTGAGACAGCTGTAAATCTGCAAACTCTAACTCTTCAAGAGCCATGCCTTGAGATTGAGAGACTGAAGACTGGGATACCAAATCCTCCCGAGAGGAGGTTAACAGGTTGTAATTCCTGGGAAGACACAGGGGGAGATGAACTGCTAGGGACAGCAACAGAGGGTACCAAGGCTGTCTGGCCCAATCTGGTGCAATCAGAATGACTTTGCAAGGTTGTGACTATCTTGACTAAAACTTTGAACAGAAGAGGGAAAGGCATACAGGAATTTCCCTTCCCAGTTCAGTACTAGAGCATCCAGGGGGACTTAGCCCAAGACTGATGTCTGCAACAAAAAAGTGTAAGTTGGTGATTGTCTGGGGCTGCAAAAAGATCCATCTCTGGAGTGCCCCACTTTGAAACAATCACCTTTAGTACCAGAGGGTCCAGGGTCCATTCGTGATGGCCCTGCGAGATCCTGCTCAGTGCATCTGCTAGCACATTGTCTTTTCCTGGAAGGTGAACTGCTATCAGGGAGGTTTTCAGGGAGTAAGCCAGGGACCACAGCTTCATGGTTTCTGTGCACAAGGCCGCAGACAGAGTGCCTCCTTGCTTGTTGATGTACCACATGGTGGTGGTGTTGTCTGTTCTGACTTGAACCACCTTGTTCTGTACTGACAGAGAAGGCTTGCAGGGCCAGAAAAACTGCCCTGAGTTCCAGGAGACTGATATGGAGAAGAGATTCTTGTGGGGACCACACTCCTTGAGCAGTGAGGGACCCCAGATGGGCTCCCCCGCCCAGAAGGGAAGCATCCGTGGTAAGGACCACTGAATGAGACCGAATGGAGAATGGGACCCCTTGTCTTAAGTTGTCCTGATCCTGTCACCATTGAAGGGCTTGGATCAGGGTTAGAGTCACTGGAATCAGTTTGGTGAGGGGATCCTTCCTCTGGGACCAAAAAGTCCTCAGATGGAACTGAATGTCCCTCATCTGGAATCTTGCCCCTTGGACCACCGATGTAGAGGCTGCCATGTGGCCCAAGAGTTGGAGAAAATGCCTTGCTGGTCGAAACACCTGAAGGCTGAAGGAAGAAGCCAGTTCTGTAAGAACTCTTGCCCTTTCCAGGGGAAGAAATACTCTTGCTTTGACAGTATCCTTCTCTGCTCCTATAAAGGTGAGAAGCTGTACTGACTCGAGAACTGACTTGGGAAGGTCGAAAAGAAATACTAGAGACGTGAGCACCTGCTGAGTTATCTGAAGGTCTGACCTGACTTGGTCTGGGGACTGGCCCACTATGAGCCAGTCGTCCAGGTATGGAAAAATAGAAATTTTTTTTCTCCTTAGGAAAGTAACCACTACTGCTAGGCACTTTGTGAAAACCCTTGGGGCTGATGTTAGGACAAAGGGCATTGCTTTGAACTGATAGTGGCCTGAGGGCAACTCAAATCTGAGGTACTTTCTGTGGGAGCACCTGATGGGAATGTGAAAAAAGGCATCTTTGAGGTCCAGGGAGGCTAGCCAGTCCCCTGGCCTCAGAGAGGGAAGAATTACCCCCACAGTTACCATCTTGAACTTTGGTTTTAAAAGATGTTTATTCAGATATCTGAAATCTAGGATGGGTCGCCACTCCCCTGTCTTTTTTTGGGGTAAGGAAGTACCTGGAGTACAGACCTTTGTTCCAGAGTAGGGTAGGAACTCTCTCTATGGCACTTAAGGCCAGAAGAGACGAAACCTCTGCCTCTAGGGCAAGGGTTTCTGAGAGACCTGCAGGTGGGAAGGATCTGGTTCTCATCTTTAGAAATTTTTTGAAGCTGAGAACCAGTCCCTGGCTTACTACTTCCAGGACCCATTTGTCTGAGGTAATAGACATCCAGTCCTGGACAAAGTAAGCCAGCCTGCCTCCTACTGGAATAGGAGGGTCGACCCGGGCAGACCCATCAGGGTATCTGCTTGGCAGGGGCCTTAGGCTGAGGAGTGGATGCAGCCCTGCTCATCCCCCTTCTGCCTCTTCCACTGAAGAACCCCCTCTGAGAAAAGGGAGAAGAGGCCTGTGCTTGGTAAAAAAAGGTCTATGAAAAGGCCTGCCCCTGCCCCTAGACTGCTGCCTTTGAGGAGTTGCTTGCCTTTCTTTGGCCTGAGCATTCCTATAAGTGGTCCTGTACTCATCCATTTTCTTCATGTCATTCTCTGTCTGCTCCCCAAACAAAGAATTACCTACTACAGGGAAATCCATAGCCTTAGCCTGGGTATCCTGTGAGAGGTTAGTACATCTGAGCCAAGCCATTCTCTGAAGAGCCACATATGTAGCCATGACTCTTGATGACACATCACTGGCGTCGTCAGCAGCGTGAAACTGTACTTTTGATGCCTCAATCCCACATGCAGCCACCTCCTCCAGCTCCTTGGCCAGCTGGGGGGATGCCTGTTTAGCCAGTGCCAGTACAGTGTCCCACCCGGACTTCTAGTACCTGGCTGTACAGGCCATATAATTTGCCTGCCTGAGTCCCAAGGAAGATGCCATGTACTGTTTCTTTGCCATGGCATCAGTCTTCCTGGAGTTCTTGTCTGGGGGGTGTGAAGTCAAGGGAATATTTGCCTTGTCACAGGCAGCAGCCTGCACTACCCCAACATGGCTGCATTGCTGGTATAAAAACTCCGTATCCGAGCCTGATAGTGTGTACCTCTTGTCCATCCTTCTGTCAACAGGAGGTACAGAATTGGGAGACTTCAGGATTTTTTTTGTCTGCTTCCCAAAGGATTTGTGAAGGGGGATAGACAGTCTCCTGGACTCTGGGATGTCCATCATTTCCACATAATCAGGCTCCTCTTGATCCTCCATTGCCTCCTCCATAGGAAGCTGGTGGGTTTGAGCCACTTTTCTGTAAAACAGAAAATGGGAAGGGGACTCAGAAAGCCTAGGAGGGGAAACACCAGAAGGTCTGTCTGGGGAGATGTCCGGTTCCACAGGCACATCCAGACCCTCACCTTCACCATCATCATCCTCAAATTCCCCTTCCTCTTCAAACTCCGGTTCATAAAAATCTTCCAGGGTATAATCTTGAACCGGTGGAATCAACCGAACCGAATCCCTGCCAGAAGGTGCCAGATCGTTTGGAACCGGGCGAAGCGATTCCACAATCCGAATCGCACTGGCTATCTCTTCGGCGGTCGGAACATGAACCTCTGGATCCGAACTGAACTATTTTTCTTTGTGTTTTCTTTTTGTCGGAACCGATCCCTCAGAATCGGCTCTCCTTTTACCCGAAGAAGTATCGCCCTGGTCAGAGGGCACTCCTTCTGGGTCAGTCGGAACCAAACCGGGCTGGCCATCCGGGTCAGCGGACTTCTCGGCCTCCTTTTCCCTCAGTCTACCTAATCTCTACTCAAGGGTAGATTTGGGAAAATTTGTACATATTTGGCAGTCTGAATCGAGGTGGTCAAACCCCAGACAATAAACACAGGTGGTGTGGGGATCGGCCTTAGCAAAGACCTCTCCACACTCACTGCAGTGTTGAAACCCAGTGGGCCCGGTTTTTTTCTTGGGTTTCTCAGACATGGCCAATCTAACCAACTTACCCTTTTTATGGCAACCACCAGGCAAGACTTCCTTATCGGTTCCTAACCATGTCACGGGTACTGGAAAAAAAACGTAGTAAAACACCTTTTTTTTTTTAGAACCGATAAGAACCGGTAACCACGCAATAAGTAAAACACAAAACACAAGATTTCACTATCAAACGGTCAGTTCGGACGAACCGACCTGCACTTTTACAAGTTCCACAAAGAAAAACAGAACAATTCCTATCTAGTACTCACGGCACCACAGACAGAGACTGAACCAACTATGTGGATAACTTTTTCGGTTAAAAAAACGACGAAAACTGAAACTTTAACTGACTTTCGAACTGAGCTGAAGAAGAAATCTCCTGAGCGACCGTTCAGTGAGGTGGAGTAAAGAATCTGACGGTTTGAGTTTGAAATACTCCAGACAGAGACTCCAACCGAGCTCAAGATCAGCATTCTATGCTCTGCATAGAAAGTTAACTCTTTGTTCTCTGGGGCAGTTGAAAGGTTGGAGATCACTGCATATGTCAGAATACAGCAAGATTTATGTTGTTTGAAGGGTGGGGGCTCAGTTGGGGAAGTAGGAGGGTGGGTCAGGCTTGGGGGCATCAATGGGGAAGAGATTTGAGGCAGGAAGGGGAGGTGAGTAATGGCTGGCAAAGGGTGGGTGCTGCTGGTAGTATTGGAAGAGGGTTTCCAAAGACCCAGGAAAGGGCACACACGTCACCTGAAGGGGACAGTGGAACACAATATACTGGTGAGTTTCCAGTCTCTAACAGGTACTCGCCACTGGTGGGCACCATGGTGGAAGGGGTATCAGAGGAAGCAGGGAGAGCAGTGGGCACGGGCAGGATGGAGGACGAGGGCAACAGTGAGGGCTGAGACAGGGGGAAGGGTACCGGGACTACCGAAGGCACAAGGAAAAATGGTGTGTGTGACAGGAGAGGGGTGTGCTCAGTAAGGAGGACGGGGGTGGGGGGAGATATACATCGATAAAAACCAGGTAGCACAGGGTCATCGGGGGGAGCAAAGGAAGCCAGATAAAAGACGAAGTAAAGAGTGGGAACAAGGGGGACCTCAGGGTGGCACTGGATTAGATGATCATACTGAAAAGGGGTTGGACGAGCCGACCTGCTCATTGAAGCCATCTGAAAAATCACTGGCAGGAGACAGGCATATGGAGTGGCAGGGGATCAGAGAGCTAGGGGCAAGGGCAAAAAGAGGTAGTGGCCAATGCCAATGGGGAGGCGAGGGAGAGCTATGGAGGGTCAAGAGGACAGGGCACAAAGTGAGGGTCTGGAGGCAGTGATAGTGAGGGACAGGAAGGTAGACCAGACACCAGTAGCCCGGAGAAGAACAACTGTGGTGTAGGTAAACAGAAGTAAAAGGCGGCAGGGTGCTACTTGACTGGTGACTCCATCATAAAAGGTATCAAGTGGGGCGGTAGAATTAGTGCAGTTTGGGTGGAGTGCTTGCCGGGTATGGCGGCATTGGAGGTGATACATCACATTCCCTCATGGTAGAAGAAACATCACATCTGGTGTTCCACTGGGGGCCAAAAACTTGGAAAGGAATAGTCTCCTGGAAGTACAGACGAGGTTTAAGGTGCTGGCTAAGTTTTGTAGTGGCCTATGCTTCAAATCTCTAGCCTTTTCAGAGGTATTACTAGTGCTCAGGGCAAGTACAGAAAGAAGACAAAGGATAAAGGATTTCAATAGTTGGCTGGCAAGATGGTGTAGGCAGATGGGGTATGGGCTAGTAGGGGAGTGGGGGGCAACATGGGACGATGAGAGTCTCTTTGTCCCTGACAGGTTGCACCTTAAAGGCGACGCAGCTGTACTAAAATGCAGATTGGGAGAGTTCTTTGAGAAAGCATATAATTTAAACTAATCATGGGGGGTTGGGAACAGAACCACATCAACCACCGGCTGAGATGGGGGGCCCTTGCCTCCGGGAAGGGATGAACTGTCGGGTTCTGACATGGCCTTGGGTTTGGGGGAGACTATGGTGGAAGGGTTTAGTGGTAAACACTAGGAATTTGGCAAATAAGATGGAGGACTTGACAGCCGTCATTGTGCACGAACGGCTGGACATAACAGCAATCATGGAAACTTGGTGAACGGAACAACACACATGGGAGACAGCTATCCCTGGCTACAAACTGTTCCAAAAGGACAGGAGAGACAAGAAAGGGAGGGGGGGCTCTATACATCAGCAAGGAGATAAAGGTTATGGAGGAGCAGGAGGTGGGGGGTGAGAAAAATGAATTCCTTTGGGTGACACTGTACAGAAGAACAGGGGAAACCTTGAGACTGGGGTAGTTTATAGACCAACTACACAGGGGGAAGAATAGGACAAGTTGATGTCACAGGCGGTAGCAGGGATAACTCTCAAGGGAGAAACACTTCTGGTGGGGGATCTAAACCTCCCAGATGTGGACTGGACCACCCCAGATGCAACTTCGGCTAGAAGCAGGAGGATCCTGGAGGTGTTGCACTGAGTGTTCCTACAGCAGTTGGTCCGAGAACCAACTGGATGTGGTTTTAATAAATGGGGAGGGTGTGGAGGAGGTTGGGGTGGATGACACGCTAGGGAACAGTGACCACAGGATAGTCAGGTTCAAGGTGAGGGCAGGGAGGGAGGTGCGATTAACCAACACAACGGTGCTGAACTTCAGGTGCGCAGACTTCTATAGTATGAGAAAGTTAGTGAGGGAAGAGGTGGTCGGCATGGAGATGATTAATGACATGGAAGAGTAATGGGGAGCTATTAGGGACCGGGTGAGGGAGGCCATGCAAATGTGTATTAGGAAGGGTGCAAGACACAGGAGACCACTCTGGTTCACTAGAGAAGTGGCGAGAGTGGTCAGGGGGCAGGAGGAGGGCTTTCAAGGTATACAAGAGAACGCAGAAGGAAGGGGACAAGGAGGCATATAGGGAGATGAGGAGGCTTGCAGGGAAGGTAATAAAGAGGGCAAAGGCCAACAGTGAGGAAAGAATAGCTAAACGGGCCAAGAGAGGAGACAAAACATTCTTTAGATATGAAGGAGAAAGACTAGACAGGGGATCACAAGGCTGTGGGGCGAGGGAGGGAAACCATTAGAAGAGGACTGGAATAAAACAAAAAAACTAAACAGGTACTTTTGCTCGGTATTTACGAAGGAGGGGGAGAGCAGGGGGCCCGAGTTAAGGAGGAGGGGAAGGGGCATGGGGTGGATCAGAGTCCTTTCAGCGTGGAGAGAGTAAGGGAGGAACTAGGCAGGTTGAAGGTGGATAAGGCAATGGGACTGGACAGGCTGCATCAGACAGTGTTCGGGGAACTGAGAGAGGAGTTGGCTGCCACACTGGCAAGGTTGTTCAACCCATCCTTGAAGGGTGCTGGAGGACTGGAAGATGGGAACCGTGATGCCGATACACAAGTGGCATAAGCAGGAAGTCGAAGGAAAACTACCGACCAGTCAGCCTCACCGTAGTGGTGGGGAAGGTCATGGAGGCACTCATTGGGGAGAGAATGCTGGGCTATCTGGAGGAGAATGGGCTGCTGGATGGCAGACAACATGGGTTCACAAAAGGGAAGTCTTGCTAGTCCAGCTTAATTGAGTTCTTCGACTGGGTGACACAGGTAATCAACCGGGGGGGCGCCTATCTGGATTTTAGCAAGGCCTTCGACACCATACCCCACAGAAGGCTAGTCAACAAGCTGGAAAGTATGGGTGTGGGGAACAAAATAGCTCAGTGGGTAGAGAGCGGTTGGCGGACTGAAGCCGGAGAGTGGTGGTGAATGGGATGCACTCCACAACAGGGCGGGTGACGAGCAGGGTACCCCAGGGGTCAGTGCTGGGACCCCTCCTTTTCAATATCTATATCAGTGACATAGCAGAAGGGCTAAAGGTTTGGGTGGCCCTTTTTGCGGATTATAACAAAATCTGCAATAGGGCAGACTCCGCAGGTGGTGCAGAGGACATGAGGAAGGATCTGAGGGCACTTGATGTGTGGGCAGAGACCTGGCAACTACAATTCAATATCAAAAAGTGTGCAGTCATGCACCTGGGGGACAAGAACCCAAAGGCAGGGTACATGCTCGGGGGAGAGGAAGTCAGGGTTACATAGCAGGAGAGGGACCTGGGGATAACAATATCTAGTGACCTCAAGGTGGGTAATCAAGGTAGCAGGGCAGTGGGGAGAGCATATGGGATGCTGGCGTGTACAGGAAGGGGAATCACTAGTAGAAGGAAGGAGGTCCTTATGCACCTATACCAAACCATGGTGAGTTTGCACGTACGGAGTCCAGTTCTGGAGGCCATACCTGTATAAAGACACAGATATGAGTGAAAGGGTTCACAGAAGGGCTACTAAGATGATGCAGGGTATGAAGGGCAAACCGTGCGAACAGACATGTAGGGAATTGGGGCTTTATACACTGGAGACTAGAAGAGAGAGAGGGTATACGATAGTGACCGTTAAATACGTCAAAGGGACAAACAAAGCATCCTCAGGGTGCTTATTTCACAGGAAGGAAGGTACTAAAACTAGGGGCATGGCTTGAGACTGCAGGGGAGGAAACTACAGGGGCAATATGAGAGGAAGGTTCTTCACTGAGAGGGTGGTGGAAGCATGGAACAGGCTTCCAGAGGAGGTGGTTCGGGGAACCTAAACAGTGTTGAGCTTTAAGAGGGCATGGGACAGGCACATGGGGTTGCAGGGTGGTGGGATGGGTGGTTTCAGAGGGGGGAGGGAGAAATAACGGGGGTGAAGGGGCAGATTGGATGGGCCAAAGGGTCCTTTTCTGCCGTCAATTTCTATGATTTATGATCTCAAGGCTAACTGCACTTCACTCTGCTGCACGTACTTTACCCTGCAGTCAAACAGGAAGGTCTTATTGTAACATCACTATTTTGTGCAATGCTGCACACATCATATCACTTAGTTTTCGATTGTATCTATATTTAAGAAGTACATACAGGAGTGTATTCTTCCCCATGGCCATCCTTCCCCCCCACCTGCTCCAGGTTGCAACTAGAAGAGAGCCTCTTGGGCTAAGCATGTTTCAATAACTAACTGAGTAAATAAACCCCCCTCAGAACTTGCCTTGAGGGCCATGTTTCCACTGCTCAGTCCATCCAGTAATGGTTTGAACCGCTCAATATCATCCATCTCCGCTCGCTCGGTCAGTGCTCCCAGTACTCTCTCGCACCTACAAAGGAACCAAGACAAGGGTAGTCATTCTCTGGCACAGCTTCAGCTCGCGCTTGAGGAAAAGTGATCAGGAACAGAAAAACATCTTAACAACTGATCTACACAAAAGTACAGGCAGCTGAATCAATGAACTACCAGTACTGAGCTCATTGCTTTGTAAAGCACCTTACGACAGTGTGCATGAAAGGCACTATACAAGTCAAAATTCTATGGCACTATACAGTCCCTGCACAACCAGAATCTCAGTTCTTTGTAAAGCATTTTCAGATACAGCGTGTATGAAAGGTGTTATAAATTCCATGCTATTCTACTCTTCCTGCACTACCAGTATCAAACTCATTGCTCCAGTCTCCAACTCATCACTCTACTGGTATACAGAGTGTATTATAGATGCCATATATCTAGTTCACTGCTCTGAAAAGTCCTTTGGGATACAGTGTGAATGAAGAAAAAATTACTCACCTTAGTAATTATGTTTCTTCTAATGGAGTCTTGCTGTATTCTGACAATTGCAGTGATTCCCAACCTTTGAACTGCCCCTGGAGAACAAACAGTTAACTTTCTTTGCAGGGCATAAAGTGCTGAGCTCGAGCTTGGTTGAAGTCTCTGTCTGGAGTGATTCAAACCTAAACCATCAGATTCTTACGAGCCCAACTAAACTAAAAATTCTACGTGGAAATTGAAAAAATTCTTACTAGCCAACTGGCTGAAAAAAGTTTTGGATTCCCAAGGAAGACTCAAGTCAGGAAACCCAAAAACAAAACCCAATGTACTATAAATAATAATAAATCAGCACTCAAACAAAAGGAAGAGGGTGCAAACAAAAAACACCCCTTGGGTGCAACACTGCACCTGCTCACCCACTTCCCAAAAACAGGTTCTGAGAGGGAAGGCAGGTCAGAATACAGCAAGACTCCATTAGAAGAAACATAATTACAAAGGTGAGTAATTTTTTCTTCAAACAAGATGAAGTCTTGCTGTATTTTGACAATTGCAGACTACCAAGCAGTACCTCCAAGGAGAAGGGAGATAACCTACTTTGGGAATAGGCTCTGAAGTACTGCTGTGCCAAACCGAGCTCCACTCCTAGCCTGGATATCCAGAGAGTAATGCTTGGTAAAGGTATGGACTGTTTTCCAGGTGGCTGCTTGACAAATTTCTAAGAGGGGGATATCCCTGGCAGCAGCCAGGGAAGCAGCTGTACCTCTTGTGGAATGAGCCCTCAGGCCTGAGGGTGGACTTTTTCCCAGCTTTTCATAGCAGAATTGTATACAAGACACAATCCACCTGGCAATAGATCTTTTGGTGGCAGGCTTGCCCTTCCCCACTTCTTCATAAGTGAGGAACAACTGGAGGGAGTCAAACCTGTGACCCTTAGTACACTCTATGTAGTAACTAAGGGCTCTTTTGACATCTAAACTGTGTAGCCTCCTCTCTCCTGAGGAAGAATGATCAGTGAAGAAAACAGGGAGACACACTGACTGGTTTAAATGGAAGTCTGAAACCACTTTGGGCAAGAACCTTCTATTGGTTCTAAGGACCACTTTATCCCTGTGAAAGCAGATAAAATCAGGTTCCTGGCTGAAGAATAGGACACAGAGAGTAATAGTAAATGGAGTCCACTCTGAAAAAAGGGGGGTTAGTAGTGGGGTACCGCAGGGTTCAGTATTAGGACCAGTCCCCTTCAATGTCTTTATAAGTGACATTGCAGAGGGACTGGAAGGAAAAATATGTCTCTTTGCAGATGACACAAAGATCTGCAACAGAGTTGATGCACAAGGTGGAGTGGAAAGGATGAGAAGGGACTTGGCAAGGTTAGAGGAATGGTCAAATGTATGGCAGCTTAGATTCAATGCTAAGAAGTGCAAGGTAATGCACCTGGGAAACAAAACCCAGGGAAGAGTACACAATGGGGGTGAGATACTAACAACAACAAAAATGGAAAGGGAGCTGGGGTAGTCATATCAGATGACCTAAGGTGGGCAAGCAATGTGAGAGGGCAGCAAGGAGGGCTGGGGGGATACTGGGATGCATAGGGAGCGGCATCACCAGTAGAAAACAGGAAGTTATTATCCCACTGTACAGACAGCTAGTGAGACCCCATCTGGAGTACTGTGTGCAGTTCTGGAGACCCAATCTCCGCAAAGACATAGGATGGAAGCTGTCCAGAGGAGGGCAACTAAAATGGTGCAGGGTCTGCACCGGAAGACATATGAAGAGAGACTTAAGGAGCTTAATATGTATAGCCTCGAGGAAAGGAGGAGAGGGGACATGATAGAAACTTTCAAGTACCTCAAGGGAATCAACAAAGTCCAAGAGGGTAGCATCTTTCAAAAAAAGAGGTGTGCAAGAACAACGGGGCACAATATGAAGATAGAAGTGGGGCGGCTCAGAGGTAATTTAAGGAAGTATTTTTTCACAGAGAGGGTAGTGGGTGTATGGAACAGCCTTCCAGAGGAGGTTGTGGAGTCACAAACAGTGGTGGAATTCAAGCATGCATGGGACAGTCATAAGGCAATTCTAGGGGGTGGGGGTAGGAAGAAGTAGGCTGCTGGTTAACTAGGATCTGCAGCTTATCCATCAGGTAGGGATATGGGCAGACTGGGTGGGCCAAGCAGTCCTTATCTGCCGTCAAATTCTATGTTTCTATGTTCCACTGACAGGGCTTGAAATTCACTGATACGCCTGGCAGAGGTAATGACTACCAAGAACACAGTTTTCCAAGTCAAGTACTTCAGCTCTGCTGAAGACACAGGCTCAAAGGGGGGTTGCATAAGTTGATCAATGCAAACATTCAAATCCCAGGCAGGGGCGGGGTCTCTAAAAGGAGGTTTGGTGTGAAGCAATCCTTTAAAAAATTTACAGAACACAGGATGGGAAGAAGATGATGAGGAAGACTTCCCCACAGACAAAAACGCAGAGACAGCTGACAAGTGTACTTTGATAGTAGCTGGTCTGAGGCCTAGCCCATTAAGATAAACCATATAATCCAGAACCGTAGGCAATTCAGCAGTGTCTGGAGAAACATGCTTCTTAGAACACCAAATGCTGAATCTTTTCCATTTGGAGTTGTAAGTCTTTCTGGTGGAGGGCTTTCGAGAAGCCTTGAGGATATCCAGAACCCCTTGGGAAAGATGCAGATCTGCAAACTCTAACTCTTCAAGTGCCCTGCTTTGAGATTGAGAGACTGAAGATTGGGGTACCAAATCCTTCCCTGAGAGGATGTTAACAGGTTGTAATTCCTGGGAAGAGACAGGGGAAGCAACAGGGGCTACCAGGGCTGTCTGACCCAATCTGTAGCAATCAGAATCACCTTGCAAGGTTGAGACCTTATTTTTACCAAAACTTTGAACAGGAGTGGGAAGGGGGGGGAAAGCATACAGAAACTTTCCTTCCCAATTCAGGATCAGGGCGTCCAGAGGGACTGAGCCCAGGACTGGAGGACTGCAACAAAAGAGAGAGAGTTGGCGATTGTCTGGGGCTGCAAAGAGATCTATCTCTGGAATGCCCCACCTTGATAAAATCACTTTCAACACCTGAGGGTCCAGGGATCATTGGTGATGGCCGTGAGAAATCCTGCTCAGTGCATCTGCTAGCACATTGTCCTTGCCTGGAAGGTGAACTGCTACAAGAGAGGTTTGCAGGGAATAAGCCAGGGACCACAACTTCATGGCTTCTGTGCACAAGGCCGTGGACCGAGTGCCTCCCTGCTTGTTGATGTACCTCATGGTGATGTTGTCTGTTCTGACTTGAACCACCTTGTTCTGTACTGACTGTGAGAACGCTTTTAAAGCCAGAAAAACTGCCCTGAGCTCTAGAAGATTGATGTGGAGAAGGGATTCTTGGGGGGACCACAGCCCCTGGGCAGTAACGGACCCCAGGTGGGCTCCCCAGCCCAGGAGAAAAGTATCCGTAGTAAGGACCACTGAACAAGGCCGAGCAACAAAAGGAACACCTTGTCTTAAATTTTCCTGATCCTGCCACCACTGGAGGGCTTGGATCAAGGTCAGAGTCACTGGGATCAGTTTGGTAAGAGAATCCTTTTTCTGAGACCAGAAAGCTCTCAGGTGGAACTGAATATCCCTCATCTGGAACCTTGCCCCTTGGACCACTGCTGTTCAAGCTGCCATGTGGCCCAAGAGCTGGAGGAAATGCCTTGCTGGTCAAGATACCTGAAGGCTGAAGGAAGAAGCTAGTTCCATAAGAACCCTTGCCCTTTCTAGAGGAAGAAAGGCTCTTGCTCTGAGTGTGTCCAGTTCTGCCCCTATAAAGGCAAGAAGCTGGACCGGTTCGAGAACCGACTTGGGAAGGTTGAGAAGAAATCCTAGAGAAGTGAGCACTTGCTGGGTCACTTGTAGGTGAGACTTGACTTGGTCTGGAGACTGACCCACTATTAGCCAATCATCCAGATAAGGAAAAATGGAAATCTTTTGCCTTCTTATAAAGGCAACTACTACTGCCAGGCACTCTGTGAAAACCCCTGGGGCTGAGGTTAGGCCAAAGGGCATTGCTCTGAACTGACAGTGGCCTGAGGTACTTTCTGTGGGAGCACCTGTTGGGAATGTGAAAGTAGGCATCTTTGAGGTCCAGGGAGGCTAGCCAGTCCCCTGGCCTTAGAGAGGGAAAGTACAGTTACGTAAGAACTTACCGTAACAGTAGATCTTCGAGAGGAGCTCTTGCAGCAGGCTATCACAATTAGGACTATGCCGCAGGCACTAGGACCACACAGAAAAACTTCTGCCAGCAATCCCAGCTGGGGACCACCCCGACGCCGGCCCCGCCCCGACGTCGGTCAGGGTACAAGAGGAGGCGGACCCAGCTCCACCTCAGTTCTCCCGCCAGTACCCAGCAGATGGCCCGACAAGAGAAGGAGATGAAGCCCATCCTAGAGGAGAGAAGAGAAGGAACCTGCACACTCCGAGGGGGAAGGTGGGAGGGAAAACAGCGCCTGCTGCAAGAGCTCCTCTCGAAGATCTACTGTTACGGTAAGTTCTTACGTAACTGTACTATCTTACTTCGAGATAGAGCTCTTGCAGCAGGCTATCACAATTAGGACTGAGTCCCAAGCAGTTCCCTAGCTAAGAGGCAATCGCCCCCGGGAGGAGGAATATACTGACTCCAGAGACCGTCAGGACAAGAGTCCTTGTAGAACCGCCAGGCCAAAGCCAGCACGGCGTCTGGAAGCGATATCCAAGCTGTAATGCTTGACAAAGGTATGCACCGAATTCTAGGTCGCAGCCGCACAAATGTCTTGAATGGCGGCATTCTACATCGTGGCAAAAGAAGCTGAAACATCCCTGGTGGAGTGACCCCTTACCGGACCCGGTAGGGGCTTGTGGTGATGTTCGTAACAGAACGAAATGCAATGGACTATCCATTTGGAAATAGTCTGCTTGGACACCGGCTGACCCAAGCGGTGTGGTGCAAAGGCCACAAAGAGTTGCTCCGATTTACGGTGTTGAACCGTTCTACTGAGGTAATACCTCAGGGACCTGTGGACATCCAATGTGTGGAGGAGAACCTCCCCTCTATTGGAGGGAGAAGGAAAATAAACAGGAAGGTCAACCGACAGGTTGAGGGTCAATTCCGAGACCACTTTCGGAAGAAACTTAGGATTAGTTCTGAGGGAAACCCTTTCCTTATGAAAAATCAAATAGGGCTCTTTACACATCAGAGCCTGCAGCTCGGAAACTCTTCGAGCGGAAGTAACAGCAACCAAAAAACAAACTTTCCAAGATAAATACCACAGCTCGCACGTCGCTGCAGGTTCAAAAGGGGGAAGGGTGAGTTTCTCCAGCACAAAGAGGAGGTCCCAGGGTGGGATAGGGTCCCTGATGGGAGGTCACATATGGAGGACCCCCCCGAAGAAAGGTGCGGGCCACATCCAGCTGGGCCAAGGCTCTGTCGCCCACCAGAGCATGGTAGGCAGAGATCGCCCAGAGGTGCACCTTGATGGAAGAATGGCTCAGGCCGTTTTCATACAAGGAGAGGAGGTATTGCAAAGCGGAGTACACAGAGCACGTGACTGGGTCTAAATGCTGAGGCAAGGCCCAAAGGCAAAAACGCTTCCACTTCATGGCGTAAGCCAAGCGAGTAGAAGGCTTGCATGCAGACGCCAAGACCTCAGCCACTTCCGGGGAAACCCCTTATCTAGTCAGTGCTACGTCTGAAGGAGCCAAGCATGAAGGTGCAGGGATCGAAGATCCGGGTGGACCAGAGAACCCTGGTCCTGGGATAACAGTTGCGAGCATAGGGGCAGCGGGAGTGGAGGTTCCTGGGACAACTGCTGCAGAAGTGGGAACCAAATTTGTCGGGGCCAGTAGGGTGCCACAAGGATCATGCGTGCCCCATCTGCCTGTAACTTGAGCAGGACCCTCTGGATGAGAGGGAAGGGCGAAAAGGCATTAAGAAACCTCCCGGCCCAACAAAGGGACAACGCGACTGGCCAGAAAACACCAGGTGCGGGCTCTCGTGAGCAAAAGCGTAGCAGCTTGGCGTTGCGTGGTGACGCAAAGAGATCCAGCTCGGGCACGCCCCGCCTGCCGAAGAGGCGATCTGCCACGGACTGCAGCAATTCCCACTCGTGCGCCCTGGCCCATGACCTGCTGAGATTGTCGGCCAGACTGTTGAGGACTCCTGGAACGTGAACCGCTCCTAGACAAATGCCCCGTTCCAGTGCCCAGTACCAGACTCTCATCGCCTCCCGGCAAAGAGGATAGGAATGAGTGCCTCCTTGCTTGTTGATAGAGAAGACGACTGCCATGTTGTCCGTCTGAATGAGAAGAGAGCCGGGAACCAGGTCCTCCTGAAACGCCTGAAGGACGCAGAGGATCGCTCGCATTTCCAGGACATTGATATGGAGGGACTCTTCCTCGGTCGACCAAACCCCCTGCGTGCGTTGACCACCGAGATGAGCCCCCCAACCCAGGTTTGAGGCAACCGTTTTTAGAGTCTGACCTGGAGGCTCTGGACAAAAACGGACCCCCTTGTCCAGATTGTTGGGGTCCATCCACCAAAGCAACGTTCTCTGGACTGGCTCCGAGATCAAGACTAATGCGTCCAGGTCGTCGGAGTATTGATCCCACTGCACGCTGAGCATCCATTGTGGGATTCTCATGTGGAGGCGGGCCAAGGATATTACTGGGATGGCCGACGCCATGTGCCCCAGTAGACTGAGGAAGTTCCGAGCCGGAACTCGAGGTGCTATGGAAACTGCTCTGTCAAACTTCGCAGACGACGACCCCTGTCCTGAGGGAGAAAAGCTCTGCCCTGGACGGAGTCCAGAGTCGCTCCAATGAAGGCGAGGTGTCGGCTGGGCTCCGGGGACGACTTCTTTAAGTTCAGGGTGATCCCCAGGTCTCGGAAGAGAGTACAGGCATCTCCAAGAGAGCGCAGGAGTCCGTCCCTCGACGGGGCTGCCAGCAGCCAGTCATCTAGGTAAGGGAAGACATAATGGCCTGAGCACCTGAGAGCCACAGCCACCACTGCAAGGCACTTGGTAAAGACTCGTGGAGCGGAAGATAGGTCAAACGGGAGCACCCGGAATTGGTAATGCTCCCCCAGGAAGCAGAACCTCAGATACTTCCTATGGGGAGGAAAGACCCCGATATGCATGTACGCATCCTGCATGTCGAGAGAACAGAGTTAATCCCCTTGTTGCAGCAGAGGGAGGAGACTTTGGAGAGTCACCATCCTGAACTTTTTGTACTCTATGAAGGGATTTAAGGGACGGAGGTCCTGAATGGGGCGAAGGTCCCCCGTCTTTTTTGGGATTAGAAAGAAATGGGAATAAAACCCTGACCCCACTGCTCCATGGGAACTCGCCTATCGCTTCTTTGCAGGAGGGCTCGAATTTCCTTCCAAAAGTGGAACGTGTGAAGGAGGATAACGGAGAACTTTGGTGAGTACTGGGAGGGAACTCCGTGAACTCCAGCGTCTGTCCTCTCTGAATGACGTCCAAGACCCATTGATCTGCGGTAATAGAGCTCCACCCTTCGAAGTGAAGGGAGAAGCGGGCCCCGACCGGCTCCCCCTGGACGTCCAACCATGGCGGGGGTGGCGGAAGGGAGTCATTGGGCGGAACCGGGGGTTGGGAGAGAGGCCTGGGAGGACTTGGGCCCACGGCCAGAGGGTCCACCAGACTGCTGGTTTCCAGATCTCCGGCGGAAGCCACCTCTCTGTCCCTGCTGGGAACAACGGGCTGAAGTCTGACTGCCTGAGGACTTTCCAAAAAGCCGACGGCGACGGGGCATCGCTGGTCACCACGGTACAACTGGCGGACCAACCAGATAGACTTGCCCGATTCCTGGAGACGTGAGATCAGATTCTCCGTCTCCTGCCCAAATAATACAGTACCCTGAAACGGCAGGTCTCGGATACCGGACTGC
Source organism: Neoceratodus forsteri (assembly GCA_016271365.2). Taxonomy (NCBI): domain Eukaryota; kingdom Metazoa; phylum Chordata; order Ceratodontiformes; family Ceratodontidae; genus Neoceratodus; species Neoceratodus forsteri. The sequence continues at coordinate 149,583,400 of CM028130.1, read as the reverse complement.
AGATCCTGGTGGAAGCCCGAAAGCCTCAACCAGGCATGGCGCTGGAGACAAATCCCAGAAGCAGCAGCTCTGGCCGCCGTATCTGCAATGTCGTAGGAGGCCCTCAAGACGTGAGTGCCAATGTCCGAGCCTGACTGCAAGAGGGCCAGGAGCTCCGTCTTCTTCTCTGAGTCTGGCATGGCCTGTACCAGCTCAAGACCCTGCTCCCACGACGCATTCTGGAACTGCACCATGTGCGTGAGGAAGTTTAAGGATCTAATGGAGCAGGTGGAGGCAGAGTAAACCTTCTTGCCCCCCTGATCCAAATAACGGGACTCTAAGTCATGAGGCTGGGAGCTGAGGTGACGCGGCTGTCGAGACTTGTGAGCAGCCGTGATCACGGAGGAGTCCACCTGAGGGTGTTCAGCCAGAAAAGGTCCTGCCCTCGGCGCCTCGTAAAGCCTGTCCGACTTCTTGGGGACCGCCGGGATGGAGGCTGGGCGCAGCCAGGTGGATCTAGTCAGGTCCTGCAAGGTATCCACCAGAGGAGGAATGACCAAGACTTTGGCTCCTTCTGCCTCAGGTACTTGGCCAATCTCCAGCTGCCCGGTCCAGGTCTTCTGTATCCCACTAATTAGAATCCTGGATATGCCTCATGACATCCAGAAACGTGGGATCGTCTGGAGGCGAGCGAGGCATGTCCTTCTCCTCAGGGGAGCGCTTAAGGCTGAGGGAGGAGGAAGAGGATGAAGATGCAGAGGAGGACCGACTATCAGATTTAGAATGGTCTGGTTCTGCCTCATGGCCATGCCTCTGCTGACGTCGGTATGCAGGGGACCGACGATGGTCCGAAGACCGACTGCGGTCCCTGGATCGACGAGGGAGCGAAGACAGACGTCGGGAACCGTCCCACCAAGCGGGGAAGGGCTCCGAGAATGAGACCGCGACCGACGTCGGTCAGTGGGACCCAAGGAGCGATGTCGGTGGTCCTGAGATCGAGCGTGGGAACAAGCCCTAGAAGGGGACGAAAAACGGCACTCCGGGGACCTCAACGGGAGGCCTCGCCCGGCTGTGGTTCGCCGCTGATCAGGTACCGTGTCCGGCTGGCGACGGGTGGTACGCTTGTGACCTGCCCCACCAAAACGAAAAAGTTGTTTCAGCTCTGCCCTGGAGAATATTTCTGCCGCCCGCCGCGGGAAGGAAGATTCAGGACGGGCGGACGCGAGGGCGAGCTATCCTGAGCCCCAGGGAGGAGGACGGTGACGGGACGCCGGCAGAGCAACGATCGACCTCGATCCTTGGTTCTTCGACCGCTGCCGGTGCCGCTGAACACCTACGATAGGGGCGCTGAGAGTCCTTATATCTGGAGGCGACTCTTCAGCAGGCGGCGCCGGTGCCGAGGACAGTAGGGACGAAGCAGGTACCACCACAGACTTAGAGATGACCTTAAGCGGAGCCACCTTTAGGCTCGGCCGGCGGCTCCCCAACAGGCCGGCCTTAGCCTGGGAAGAGCGGCCATAATCAATTCAACTCCGGCGACGGGTCTTTTTCGGGAAGATCGCGACTGCGATCGGGACTAAGACCGGGACCAGTGCCGACCGACTGTGCTCCTTACTATGGTGCTTCTTCTCCTTCTTTTCCCCTCAGAGGAGTGCAGGTCCATCTTTTTCTCCAATAGGTAGACCTTCAGGCGTCGGATGCGGGTCCGGCTCGTAAACGCTTGGCAGTCGACGCAAGAAGCGGTGTCGTGGTCCGGGCCCAAGCAGAAAACGCACCGCCGGTGACAGTCTTTGGCGGGAATTTACCGGCCGCACTCGCACTTATTTACGTGTTCGGGAGAGAGGGACGCCCGGGAAGACATGGAATCCTCGAGGACCGAATGCAATGCCAACGTCGGATCCGACTACAGACAGCAGGCCGAGAAAAAGCCGATGAAAAGCTGGAAAAACTGAGCCGCAACCGGCAGACGTACAGGCGTCGGTAACAGAAAATCGGCAAAGAAAACCAGAAAAAAAAAGTTTGAAACGAAGAGAGTATCTTGATTGAAGACAATTTTCGCTAGTGGATCACAAGCAGTAGCTCTTCACGTGCGCGGTACACGGCGGGAAAGAACTGAGGTGGAGCTGGGTCCGCCCCCTCTTGTACCCTGACCGACGCCGGGCGGGGTCGGCATCGGGGCGGTCCCCAGCTGGATTGCGCAGAAGTTTTTCCGTGGTCCTAGTGCCTGCAGCATAGTCCTAATTGTGATAGCCTGCTGCAAGAGCTCTATCTCGAAGTAAGATGGATTATTCCCAGAGTTATCATCTTGAACTTTGGTTTTAAAAGATGTTTATTTAGATATCTTAGGTCTAGGATGGGTCACCACTCCCGTCTTTTTGGGGGTCAGGAAGTACCTGGAGTACAGTCCTTTGCCACAGTGTAGGGTAGGTACACTCTCTCTATAGCTTTTAAAGCTAGGAGAGAAGAAACCTCTGCCTCTAGGGCAAGGGTTTCTGAGAGATTTGCAGGTGGAAAAGATCTGGCTCTCACCTTTGGAAATTTTTTTGAAGCCGAGAACCAGTCCCCGGCTTACTACTTCTAGGACCCACTTGTCTGATGTAACAGATATCCAGTCCTGGACAAAGTAAGCCAGCCTGCCCCCTACTGGAATAGGAGAGTCGACCCAGGCAGGCCCATCAGGGTGTCTGCTTGGCAGGGGCTTTAGGCTGAGGAGTGGATGCAGCCCTGCTCATCCCCCTTCTGCCTCTCCCTCTGAAGAACCCCCTCTGAGAAAAGGAAGAAGAGGCCTGTGCTTGGTAAAAAGGCCTTTAAGAATTACCCAGTACAGGAAAATCCATGGCCTTAGCCTGGGTGTCCCGCGAGAGGCTAGTACATCTGAGCCAAGCCATCCTCCAAAGAGCCACAGATGTAGCCATGACTCTTGATGACACATCATTAGAGTCTACAGCAGCATGAAACTGAACTTTAGATGCCTCAATCCCATCTGCAGCCACCGCCTCCAGCTCCTTGGCTAGCTGAGGGGAGGCCCATTTAGCCAGTGCCAGTACAGTGTCCCACCTGGACTTCTGGTACTTGGCTGTATAGGCCATGTAATTAGCCTGACTGAGTCCCAAAGAAGATGCCATGTACTGCTTCTTTGCCATGGCATCAATCTTCCTGGAGTCCTTGTCAGGGGGGTGTGAAGCCAAGGGAATATTTGCCTTGTCACAGGCAGCAGCCTGCACTACCCCAACATGGCTGCATTGTTGATATAAGAACTCCGTGTCTGAGCCTGAAAGTGTATACCTCTTGTCCATTCTTCTATCCACAGGAGGTATAGTGTTAGGAGACTAAGATTTTATGTGTCTGTTTCCCAAAAGATTTATGGAGGGTAATAGAAAATCTCCTGGACTCTGGGATACATAGATACATAGACAGTGTCGGCAGATAAGGGCCTATGGCCTATGGGATGTCCATCATCTCTACATAATCAGGCTCCTCTTGATCTTCCACAGCCTCCTCCATAGGAAGCTGGAGGGTTTCAGCCACCTTTCTGTAAAACATAAAGTGAGAAGGGGACTCAAAGCCTAGGAGGGGAAACACCTGAAGGTCTGTCTGGGGAGATGTCCGGTTCCACAGGCACATCCAGACCTTCACTTACATCCTCATCCTCAAATTCCCCTTCCTCTTCAAATTCCGGTTCATAAAAATCTTCAAGGGTATACTCTTGAACCGGGGGAACCAACTGAAACCGAACCCCAGCCAGAAGGAGCCGGATCGGTCGGAACCGGATGGAGCGATTCCACAATCTGAATCGCCCTGGCTATCTCTTCGGCGGTCGGAACATGAACCTCTGGATCCGAACCGGTCAATTTATCTTTGCGTTTTTGTCGGAACCGATCCCTCAGAATCGGCTCTCCTTGCTCAAGAAGTATCGCCTGGTCAGAGGGCATTCTTCTGGTTCGGTCGAACCGAACTGGCTGACATCCAGTCAGCGGACTTCTCGCCTCTTTTCCCTCAGTCTACCTAATCTCTCTCAAGGGTAGATTTGGGAAAGTTTACATATTTGGCAGTCTGAATCGAGGTGGTCAAACCCCAGACACAACACAGGTGGTGTGGGGACGGCCTTAGCAAAGACCTCCCCACACTCACTGCAGTGTTGAAACCCAGTGGCCTGTTTTTTCCCGTTTCTCAGACATGGCCAAACTAACCAAACTTACCCTTTTTTCGGCAACCGCCAGGCAAGACTCCCTTATCAGTTCCTAACCGTGTCACGGGTATTGGAAAAAAACGGTTGAAAACACGTTTTTTTTAGAACCGATAAGAACCAGTAACCACACACTAAGTAAACAAACAAATTTCACTAACAAATGGCCGGTTCAGTCGAACCGAGCCGCACTTTTACAAGTTCCACACAGAAAAACAGAACAATTCCTATCTAGTATTCACGGCACCACAGACAGAGACTGAACCGACTATGCGGATACTTTTTTCGGTTTAAAGACCGATGAAAACTTTAACCGACTTTCGAACCGAGCTGAAGGAGAAATCTCCGGAGCGACCGTTCAGTGAGGCGGAGTAAAGAATCTGACAGTTTAGGTTTGAATCACTCCAGACAGAGACTTCAACCGAGCTCGAGCTCAGCATTCTATGCCCTGCATAGAAAGTTAACTATTTGTTCTCCGAGGTAGTTCAAAGGTTGGGAATCACTGCAATTGTCAAAATACAGCAAGACTTCACGTTGTTTGAAAGGCACTATATAAACCTAAATTCCATCTATTCTATGGTTCCTTACTACCTGTATCTAACTCATTGCACTGTAAAGCACTTTAGGATACAGTGTGAATGGTGGTACATGAATCCAAATTCTAGGCTATTCTAAAGTTTCTGCACTACCAGTATCAAACTCTCTGCTCTGTAAAGCACTTGGGATACAGTGTGTATAAATGGCACTAAGTTAATCTAAATTCTGTGCTGTTCAATAGTCCCTACACTACCAATACTGAACTCAATGCTTCGTGTATGAGTGGTTCTACATGATTTCCAGCTCTATGCTACTGTACACTCTCTGCACTTCTAGTATCGAACTCACTGCTTTGTAAAGCGTTTTGGGATATAATGTCTCTAAAAAGCACTATACAAGTCGAAATTCCACTGTATTCTACAGTCCCTACACTACCAATATCTAACTCATTGATTTGTTAAGTCCTTTTGGATACAGTGTGTATGAAAGGCACTACATAAGGCTAAATTCTATTCTACAGTCCCTGCACTACCAGTATCTTACTCATTGCTCTGTAAACACGTTGGAATATAGCGTGTATGAAAGGTACCATATAACATGCAAAGAGCAGTCTCATATAATAAATACATTCCCATATTTCACTGTCCCAGGGTTCTCCCTCAGGAGATTTAGAGCATATAGGGAAACCAATTTGAGAAACTCCTTACATATTCTCCCCCTGTTCAGGCACAATGCAGAGAGCTGACAGCAATTTCACAGCATCAATCATCATACTGGGAGATTTCGGATCGAGAGCTCTAGCCAATAGGAGAATCCCATCCTCCGTTTCCAACATGGCTTTGATACCGAACTAAAGGAAGAGAAAAAAGGTCACAGTTTTAAGACGGTCCTACCAGCTTTAATTTTATGACACATCCATGTTTTTTCAGCACTGTAAATGCAGTCTTTGTGGAAATACAGACCATCCAGGCTATGAGGTGATTAACATTTACATAGTTATAAACATGCATTTGTTTGCAGATGTGGAAGCAAGAGGGCAATTTCATGCAACACACTGCATGGCTCTCAAATACAATACACTAGTGTGGCGACTCTTAACGGGCCATGGGAAGGCACTCCTAGCTTCAGAAGACAGGTCACATCTGACACCTGCAGGTTTGCAAGACAATTATAGGTTGTTGTGTCATCACCCAACTAATGGAGTTCTTCTTTCGGAAACTGTTGCTGTTATCAGTTAAGTAACTCGGCAACAAAAAATGAAAATTAAGTACCTTCCGTAATTATGATCTTTCTGTGTATCTTCACCATTCATCACTGTTGGGGTATCTGCCGGAGGTCAGACCTGGGAGCTTTTTTTTTAAGGGTAGGCGGAGCCAACGCATCAGTGGCGCCCGCCCGAGGCTGACGTGGAGCTCGCGGGTTGGCCGTTAGGCTGTGCCGACTCCGCCTGCCTGCCAGTTCTGAGTCGCCGGAGAGGCAAGAGTAAGGGAGTGGAGGGTGGGACAAGGAAGTCCAAGGGACAGAAAAAGGAAAAGATGTATGAACCAAAAGGAGAAATAACGACTGAGAGGACAGAAATGGAGAAGAGTTGGAAACTAAAGTGATTGGGAGGGGTCCCAATCTCTGGAAAAGGAAGAGGCAGGTAGGGTGGGTAAAGAATTTAGGAAGAGAGGGGAGAAGGTTAACACATCCCAGACGTTGGTCCGTCTCCAGATTGTATAGGAACTGCAAGGAGTAGCAAAGGCTTTCTGACAGAATTTAAGGCATGGAATAGCTGGCAAACACTCCAGATAAGCAGAGTCGGCTATTCTGGAAGAAGGACAGGGTACAGAGAATTGACACCCTCTCAAGGAAAGATTTTTGGTGAAAAAAAAAGGGATTATTTTTTTTTTTTTTTTTTTAAACAAGGAGAAATAAGCTGGACGGGAACAGGGAGGAGGAGAGAAAGGAGGGCAACTGACAACTCCCACCCCACAGGGGTGGAGCCAAAGCACTGGAGAAGGAGTGTCCTCCCTGCTGTCTACTCTCCCCGGAACATTATCCCCCTGTGTGCCCCTGTTTTACCCCACTCCTAAGAGAGGAGAGGAGGAAGGGTTAGGTACAGAGAGGGTGGGGGACCCAGAGACTGAGGCCCCAGGGGGATGGTGGGTGGGATCGTGATGAATGGTGAAGATACACAGAAAGATCACATAATTCGGTAGGTACGCTTCATATCTTATCTGTGTCAATCTTCACCATTTATCACTGTTGGGTGAGTACCGAGCCCCCCCGAAGGGGGTTTTTTTTTACACCCTAATGGAAAAAGTCCCTTAGCTCTCAGTGGGTGACACACTAAGAGGGGGAACCTACAGGGCCTGGAGAGGCTCGAGAGTGGGGAGAGTGAGGCAGGGTCCCGCTGGAGGGGGAAGGAAGTTGCCCCGACAAGTGCCATCTCGTTCTGCTGGAGAAGAGATAGGTTCTCTGGTGAGCGGTATTAATCACCCTACGCCTGGCCAAGGGTTACAACCGGGAAAGACGCTGCCATGCCGTCCGCCTAGTGCAGATCGCTGTCCCTACGACCCTGGTAGCTACCTCGTTGGCATCGTAGGATGCCCTCGCTTGGTGCCTTGCTAGCTCCAGGCCACGCGCAGAGTGTGTAATGGCTTGTCTGGTTTGCTCCGTATCAGGCAACGAGGCTAGGAGCTGACCCAGCCTGGACCACAAGAACCTGTCATAGGCTGCAGAGTGGGCCTGATGTGCAGAAATGGAAAGCAGTAACCGTGCCGAGTAGAAAGTCCTCCTGCCCCAGAAGTCAAAATCCGAGGAGTCTTGATCTGGGGGCCAGTCACGGTGAAGGGCGCGAAGCCCATCAAGAGTATCCAACTGCATCAATCCAGACTGTGGATGAGGCATGGAACCTGGAGACTCTGGGGGTGCGCAATACCTCTGGCTGAGATCCCTTGGGGCAGGAACACCGGAGAAGGGCCTCTGCCAGGAACGCAACGACGCCTCCCGAAAGGGAACAGGCCAGGGCGGCACCACAAGGGTGGCCTCACCAAAATCGCCTAGAAAGGCATATGCCGAGTGCTCAGGATTGCTCATAGTGGAAGGAGTAAGGTGCAAGTCCTCCAACATCCTCACAAGGAAGCGCTGATACTCAGCGAGATCAGCAGCTGAGAGATGTGAACAGAAGTTTCCTCTTCCCCAGAAGAGGGGGATGAGGAGCTGAGGGCACCGGCTGTTCAGTGGGTGGCTGCACAGGGGGAGGTTGAAAAACCTGGCTGTCCATTGCCCTAACGTAAGCAGGGAACCGAGCAGCCACTGCTCTGAACTGTTCCCAGGAGAGAGGCCCGCTAGGAACAAGGATGCCTGGGAGTGCAGGTGAATGTGGCAGAGGGATGGGGACAGAGCCGAGAAGAGATGTCGGCTGACCTCCACCTGGGCTAAGGAGCGGACCGGGAGTACCCACGGAAGAAGGTGCCCTGGAAGACCCCACAGCCGACAGCTGAACAACCATTTCGGTACTGCCTTGGCTGCGCCTGGAAGAATCCCCCCTGTGAGGCGACCAGGGCATATAGGTCCAGAAAGACGGTCCCCTACCTCTAAAGAATGGGGCTCTCTCAAAGAGACCAAGGAGGAAGAGCGGAGATCCGCACTACGGCTTCTCCCAGAGCCCGGATGGACCCCAGAAAAAACCACCGTGCCGACCCCACGCCCTTCGGCCCCTTTGGAGTCCAAAAGAGCCCTCCTCCTCCTCCTCAAGAGGGCCAGCCTTGGTAGCTGGCATCTCTGGGTAGCACCCGAAGGAGCTATCCAGGGCACAGTACCCTTCCCTCCTGCAGGTGCTCTGATCGGCCCCAAAGTTGGGTGATCTAGGCACACCACAGGTGGAGGTACCACTACTGAGGGGTCAGTGAATTCACCAAGACCAGGCTGCAGAGCTATGGTGGTCTGGACCACTGCCTGCTGGTCAGCATCCTTGACCCCAGTCTCGGTAGCCACCGACCCCACCTCAGAAGGGGGCTGACTCCAGCTTGTCGAGGAGACTACTGGGCTGCCCACCTCAACAGCCAACCCCAAAGGGTTAGGCTGTCCGTCTGACTCAGAGCTCGACTCCACCTCCGAGGAGGTAGAGGCCGAGGCCCTATGCCAAACCGTAAGAGGGCGCTCACTGCCATCCTTACCAAAAGGCCCAGAAACCAAAGCTGTGCCCGAGCCGGTGCCAGTGCCCACCGCAGCACCGCAAGTGGAACTCGCAGGGGGCACGGCCCAGCCCAACAAGAGCTCCAGAGTTGGGACTGGTCATGGCGCCATCCGCCCCATGTGAAAGCGAAAGGGCGCAGAGTACTAAGATGGTGCCTACTAGGCCCCGACGGCACCATCTCCACGGTTTGCGAATGGCGCCGAAGGCAGAGGCGGCGCCGATGACAGCGCCAACAGCGGTATCAGCGCCGCAAACAGTGCCGCCCAGCTCCACGGCGCTGCGAACGGCACCGAGGGCAAAGGCAACACTGCCGACGGCACCGGAAGAATCTGACAGTCCCACGGTGCCGAGCCCCGAGGACACAGCGCCGTGCTCAACCTTAGCACCGAGGCGAGACATGGAGAAAGACGGCACCGTAGCAGCTCCCATGGCGCTGCTAGCACTGTCGGCACCACGAACAGCTCCGACAGAAGCCACGGCGCTGCATGACAAGTCGGCACCAATGACAACTCCATCAGGGCCCACGGCGCTACGAATGGTGCCGAGGCCCGCAACAGCGCCAACCGACGGCGTCGAGGACAGCGCCGACCGGGCCTTATAACCGCTGGTCCGACACCGGGGAGCTTCACTTCCGGCGGCGATTGCCGGGCGGCGCGCCCCACCCACCCCCGGGAGGAGCGGACAGTCTCCTGCGCTGTGGAAGAAGCCTCGCAACGGCTAGACTACTAGTAGTCGAGGCTCCTCCCTCGTCCGTATAGAACCGGGAGGGGACCTGGAGGAAAGGCCGAGAAAGCGCGTGGCTGGCCCGGCTGGGCGACTCGACCACCGAAGTCGGCGGAGTCGCCTCTACTTTCCACGCGCTGCTCGATGACCCGCAGTCCATGGAGAAACACGTCACACGTAATCCATGTCGTGAAGCGGCCAAGACACGAAAGACACCAGTCGTGCTGGTCGGTGACGGAATACTTTCGGCCGCATGGGCACCGTCGCATGGGGGGGCCGACCTGTTCTAGAAGGTTTCTTGCCCTCCAACCGAGACGTGACCTACGGGGAAAAAAACACCAAAAACAGACTCTATGTCGCAGAAAAATATAATAATGGAAAGATCTTACTGGGCGACGTCGAGTATGGCAACACAGAACCGGCAGGAGGAACCAAGGGACTTCGGCATCGAAGAAAAATAGCAACGGAGTCGAGAAAACTGCGAAGCAGGCCTCAAATCTTCTCTCAGCATCCCACGAGGTGACCTCTACGGCGGGAGACGAAGAACTGGCAGGCAGGCGGAGTTGGCGCAGCCTAACGGGCCAACCCGCGAGCGCCGGTGCAGTAAAGGCCGGCTCGAGGGCGGCGAATATGGTGCTGGCCGCCCGCTTTACCCTAAAAAGTTCCCCGGGTCCTGACCTCCGCAGATACCCCAACAGTGATGAATGGTAAAGACTGACACAGATAAGATCCAGGGGTTCACATCACAAGCTCCTGGACAGCAAGAAAAAGTTACTTACTATAGTAACCTTGTTTCTCCCAGGGGATACTCCAATATTAATAACTCTTTTCCAGTGTGCCTTTAAGCCAGATCTGCCTGGAGACAGAATGTTATACAAATGATGGAATCACTGGCATGAGCCACTTTTCAAATGCTGCCACCTATCAACTGCCTACATTCTAACCCTCAGATTTCGTGGATGTCTGGAAAGACAGGGTCCAAAAGATTTTTAAATCATTAAAATTTAGAACTAGAATTCCCACAACCAGCCTCCAACTGGAGGAAAAAAATATATATTCATAAACCACACAATACCCAATGTCAGAATCACCTGAAGAGAACACTGAATCGAAGTTTCAATATAAACCAGAATGTGGCATAAATACCCTTAAGATACAGTATGGAATGCAGAGGCCACTGGTTCTAGTAGGGGAGGCAGGGTGGGAGAGTTATGAATATTGGAGTTTCCCTGGGAGAAACACGGTTACTATGGTAAGTAACTTTTTTTCTCACCCCAGGAATACTCCAATATTCCTAACTCTTCTGCAGACTAAGAAGTAGTACCTTCGGAGGCAAGAAAATAACCTATTTTGGAAACAGGCTCAGCAAGACAGCTGTACCAAACCTGGCATCAGCTCTAGCCTGCGTATCCAGGCTGTAATGTTTGATAAATGTGTACACTGTCCGCCAGGTAGCTGCTTTACAAATAACCAGGGGAACATCCCTGGCAGCTGCCAATGTGGCAGCTGTACCTCTTGTGGAGTGGGCTCTGAGCCCTGCTGGGGCTTCTTTGCCCACCTTTGAATAACAAAACTGGAAACACTGAACAATCCAGCGAGAAATTGACCTTTTAGATGCTGGATTTCTCTTTCCCACATCCCCATAAGTGAGGAAGAACTGTGACTTGTCTTGCCTGTGGGGCTTAGTGGCTGTCATGTAGTAGCTCAGAGCTCTCGACATCCAGACTATGCAGCCTACGTTCACCAGAAGAAGAATGCTCAGTGAAAAACACTGGCAGAGTGATAGCCTGGTTCAAAAGAAAGTCTGAGACCACTTTGGGAAGGGATTTGCTATTAGTCTGCAGGACAACTTTATCCCTGTGAAAGGAGATGTTGTCTTGTTCAGTGCATAAGGCCTGAAGTTCACTGATTCGTCTGGCTGAAGTGATGGCAACTAAAAACACTGTTTTCCATGTAACAAACTTCAGAGATGCTGAAAACATGGGTTCAAAGGGGGATCCATAAGTTGAGCAATACAAATGTTAAGATCCCAGGCTGGGATCGGTTCTCTGACCGGTTGGTACATATGGGTAGACTCTTAAAGAACCTTTTAAAAATGGGGTTCAATGCCAAAGAGGTAGCCTTACCTGCTGAGGTATAGACAGAGACTGAAGCCAAGTGGATCTTCAGCGTAGAAGGCTGCAAACCCAGAGAATGCAGGTAAACCAGACAGACAACACAAGTGGCACTCCTACCTGTGCTGGCACTATGCTCCTGTTGGAACACCAAATAGAAAACCTTTTCCACTTTTTAGCATATGTTTTCTCAGTACAGGGTTTCCTATACCCCCTTAAAACATCCATGACCCCCTCAGAGAGGTGTAAGCCAATGTATTCTAAGTCCTCAAGAGCCAAGCTTTGAGTCTGAGTGACTTGAGGTTCAGGTATAGGAGCCTCCCCTGATTGGAAGTCAGCAGATTGTGCCTCCTGGGAAGGTGTATTGGTTTGTCCACTGACATGGAGAACAACAGGGACTACCATGGCTGTCTGGCCCAGTCTGGAGCTATCAGAATCATTGTGGCTGACTGAAGCCTGAGCTTGAGCAGTACCTTGTACACCAGAGGAAATGGGAGGAAGGCATAGAGGAACCTTCCTGACCAGTCCAGAATGAGAGCATCCAGGGGGACAGAGCCCACTGCTGGAGGCCTGCAACAGTACTGTGGCAGGTGGTGACTCTGATGGGAGGCAAAGAGTTCTATTTGTGATGGGCCTGGCTGATTTGACTTAGGGCATCTGCCAAAACATTGTCCTTGCCTGGCAGATGAATGGCCTGTAGAGAGGCTTCTAGGAAGTAAGCCAAGGTCCAGATTCGCACTGCTTCTGTGCAAAGAAAACTTGACCTTGTTCCCCCTTGCTTGTTTATGTAGTACATGGTGGTAGTATTGTCTGTTCTGACTCGTACCACCTTCTCCTGTATTAGTGGTGTAAAAACTTGCATTACCAGAAATACTGCCCTGAGTTCCCAAGAGATTGATATGTAGGAGAGACTTTGCACTTGACCAAGTGCCCTGGGTAGTGTGCTCCACCAGATGGGCCCCCATCCTAATAGGGATGCATCTGTTGTGAGAATTACTGAGGGAAGCTCCCTTTAGATGGGGACCCCTTCTCTGAGGTTGGCTTCCTCTTTCCAATACTGGAGGGCCTGGACGAATGTTTTTGTTACAGGGACGAATTTTGAGAGAAAATCCTTTTTCTGACACCAGTGACCTCTTAAGTGAACTTGGATGTCCCTCATCTGAAACCTGGAACCCAGGACTGTGCCTGTGGCAGCTGCCATGTGTCCCAGGAGCTGAAGAAATTGCCTTGCAGGTCTTGGTACATTCAGCTTGAAAGAACCTGCTAGCTGTAAGATGCTTTTTACCCTGTCCATGGGTAAAAAAGCTCTGCCCTCTTGGTGTTTAATTCTGCTCCTATGAATTGCAGAATTTTGTGAAGGAAGAGGAACTGAATTCTCTAGGTTTAGCAGAAACCTCAGAGACTCCAGAAGTTGCTGGGTGAACTGTAAGTGTTCCCTTAACTGCTGTGGAGACTTTCCCACCACTAGCCAGTCGTCCAGGTAGGGAAATACTGTGACACCTTGCCTTCGCAAGTGTGCCACCACTACTGCTAGACACTTGGTGAACACCCCTGGAGCTGAGGTGAGACCGAATGGTAGGGCTGAGAACTGATAGTGACCGGAAGGAAGCCTGAATCAGAGATACTTTCTGTGAGGCTCCCTCACGGGGATGTGGAAATAAGCATATTTTAGGTCCAGTGATGCCAGCCAGACCCCTTTTTGGAGTGCTGGCAAAATCAGAGACAGTGTTACCATTTTGAATTTTGGTTTTAAGTACCTGTTGAGGACTCTTGAGTCCAAGATAGGCCACAACTCCCTATTTTCTTTGGTGTAAGAAAATATCTCGAGTACAGCCCTTTTGCGCTGTGCTATGGAGGCACTGGTTCCACTGCTTTTAATAGCAGCAAATGCCTGTCCTCTTTTTCTAACAGTTTTCTCTCCAGATGGGGAAGCTGGTTCGAAAACCCTTGTTTTCAGAGAGGGGACGGACTTGAAGTTTGGGGACAGTCCCTGACCCACTATCTCCAGGACCCACTTATCTGTGGTGATACTTTTCCATGCCTGGAAATAATGGGTCAGCCTGCCCCCTACTGGAAGAGGAGAGGCAGTCTGGGAGAACAAGTCAGGGATCCTACTTGGCTTGAAGCTGAGAGTGGGAACCACATCTGGCACCCCCTCCTACCCCTACCTCTAAAACACCCGTGCTGGGGGTACTGGGGTACCTGGGGTACAGCCATGGCCTGGTAAAAAGGCCTGGTATGGAACTGTCTGCCCCTGCCTCCCCATTATATGGTCTTGTGGAGGAAGTGGTCTTTTCTTTGGCAGAATTGCTCCTAAAGGTGTGTTTTTTTTTTTTTTATTCGTCCACCTTTTTCATATAGACCTTTTTGTGTATCTGCCAAAAAGGGAATTACCCTCCACAGGAAAATCCAGAGCCTTATTCTGGGTGTCCTGTGCGAGGTTTGTGGCCCTCAACCATGCAAACCTCCTTTGAGCAATGGCATTGGCCATCCACCCGGCAGCAATATCGTTCGCATCTGCTGCCATCTGAAACTGGTATTTGGCAGCCTCCATGCCAAACCTAGCAGTTTCAGCCAAGTCTGCAGATAGGTTAGATGGAGCTTTCTCAGCCATAGCCAGGACTGACTGCCAGAGAGTCTTCTACTATTGGGCCGCATAAGCCCAGAAATTAGCCTTTCTCACGGCCAGAGAGCTGACAAATAGCCTTTCTTGGCCATACTATCAATTTTCCGTGAGTCCTTCTCTGGGAGATGAGAAGCCAGAGGGACTTTAGCCTTTTCACATACAGCAGCATGCACCACCCCCTGGTGGTCAGGGTGTGAATATAAAAATTCAGCCCCCTCCCTGTCAAGCTGGTATTTTTTATCCAACCTTTTATCCAAAGGAGGGACAGACCCAGGTGTCTGGAGGAGTTTGAGACTATCCCTTTTAAAAAAATTATTAACAGGGAGCAACAGCTTTTTGGTGGGTGTTAACCCCATCATTTCAAGGTACTCATCCTCTATTACTTCAGTGGTAGAGATATCCAAGGCATCCACAATTTTCCTAACAAATGAAAAATCTGAAGAGTAATCTTCAGAAGACCTGGGGGAGAGCCAAATTCCAGTTCGGGAGAGACCTCAGGCTCTATAGGCTCCCCTTCCTCCTCCTCTTTCTCCTCACCGTAATCCTCCTGAAAGAAGGTAGGTTGGAAGTAACAAGGGTCTGAATTGGGGACTGTGAATCCACAGGCATCAAACCTTGCAAGGCTTGCATTATTTTAAAAGCCTGTACTATTTCTAAAGGAGAAGGCATAGCAGGCGGCACCACAGAAGTCCCCTTAGGCTGACCAGCAGGGGGTTCAGTGTGCTTTGCCTTTTTTAACTTTTTTGCGGGAACCAGAGAGCTAGCCGGTTCAGCCATTCTCTTTTTACCCGAATCAGGAGTAAAAGTAATGGGAACTGTGGTTTCACCCACAGCCCCAGAGGGCGTCAGCTGGTCAGAGCCAGAGGGACCCTTAGCAGGAGGCATTTTCTTCTTTAACCTTTCCAGATGTTTTTCAAGTGTCTTGTCAGGAAAAGTTTTACATACCTCACAATCTGTATTCAAATGATCAAAATCAAGGCAGATGACACAAGAACTGTGCTTATCTGCCTTGGCAAAGACCTATCCACACTCAGTGTAGTGTCTGAAACTGAGTTCGCTGGTCCTTTTCTTCAGTTTTTCTGACATAATGAGAAAAACTGCAACCGTAATAAAATAGGTAAATTAAAGAGTTTTTTTTCCTCATACCAACCCATCTCTGCTGAACTATGACTGTAAGATTATGACAAAGGTATTGGTACTAAGACTAGAAAAAATGTTGCCTTTTATTATACATACAGATCAGACAGGATTCATACAAGGTAGACTATCTTACCATAATATTAGACGATTGTTAAACATTGGGATCTAAAGTTAAAAATCAAATGTGTGTTGCCAATGGATGCCAAAAAGGCCTTTGACAGAATTGAATGGGACTATTTGATGCATACAATGGCCAAATCTTGGTTGGGAGAAAAGTTTACGCAATTGGAGGGGGCATTTTATAAAACACCATCTGCTAGAGTTATCATTAATGGGTCGGTATCCAAAGAATTTACTTTGGAACGAGGCACGAGACAGGGCTGCCCTCTCTCCCCCCCCTACTTTTCACAATGGCTACAGAACCCCAGGATATTAAGATTAAGGAACATCCCGATATTATTGGCATACCTGGAAAAGCAGGTAAACAGCACACTATCACTCTGTATGCCGATGACATCCTTCTTTCGGTGACACAACCTGAACAATCGATCCCTGCCATTTTAGAAATTATAGAGGCCTTTGCCATATTTTCTGGATATAAGCTGAACATTAATAAATCAGAATTAATGTACTTAAAAAAGGACCAGGGGGGGACTCCTAAAGGCTGAAATTAGTAAAAGAAACCTTTACTTACTTGGGAATAAGGGTGGGCAAGGCCCTGAGAGACCTATACAAATTAAATTATCTGCCAATCATAGATACTATACTAAAAGACTTAAATAGATGGACAGCCCTGCCCATCTCATGGATGGGTAGGATCAATCTCCTAAAAATGAATGTGTTGCCAAGAATCTTATATATCATGCAAATGTTGCCCTGGGAACTCACTAAGAAGTATATAAAACACCTAGAAAGGGGTTTCACGGATTTTATATGGCAGGGAAAAAGACCACGAATTAGTCTAGCTCGGTTAAAAGCCAACAGCCTGAAAGGAGGGTTGAACTTTCCAGATATTAAGGGATATTATTTGGCCACACAATTTCGATATCTACATAACTGGGTTAACAGGGAGGAGATGGCAAACTGGCTTGACCTAGAAGAAAGTGATAGCCCGGGGAGATTATCTTCAGATTTCTTGCCCGGCTTAGAGGACAAGGGATTTAGAGAATGGCAACGAAAAGGAATCCGATGCTTGGGGGACTTAACAGAGAAAGCAGAATTATATATCTTTCAAACTATACAGAATGCTTTAAATATACCTGCATCCCATCTGTTTAGATATTTCCAGATAAGGGATTGTCTGAAGAAACTAAATGGAACATTAGAGCAAGAATCGAATATGAAGGAGATAGAAAGACTGATCCTGGGAGCAAGAGAGAGGGAAAAGGGACTTATCAGAAGAGCAGACAAGTTTGACAGGATACACTTCTAGGGAGAAACACAAAAAGTGAAACAGAAATGGGAAAGAGATCTGCAATTGGAGATCTCGATGATAAATCGTGAGATGCTCCTGGGCACTCACGAGACTGCTGCTATGCAACAAATTTAAAGAACTGCAGTATAAATTTCTGCATTGGCTTTACTGCCCCCTGAGCATGGTATACAGTTTCTGCCCAGGGATATCCCCCTTATGTGGGGAGTGTGGCACTACTAGTGGTACCATCATTCACTATTACTGGGAATGCCCAGGAATCCAAAGATATTGGAGAGAAGTCTGGGGTGAACTGGTCAAAATGGGGGTCGGGGTTGGGGGAGTGGAATTCTCTTCATGCTCCCTCCTGATGGGTATAGCTGATGTGGAGAAGGAGGAATGGGAACTGTACCCAAGATGGATTAGAATTTTGCTGGTTATAGCCTGACAGTTCATACAGAATATAAGGACCACGAGCCAGACTCCAACAATAAGCCAATGGAGAAATCTAGCCATCAAGACCCTCTCGACTGATAGGCTGACATATGCTCTCCCGAGGAAGGGAGGAAGCCTTTCTAGACACATGAGGGGGCTTCCTGAGTGTACTCTCCCCTTGAGAAATCTCTGTCTTACAAGAAGGCAGTACAATTTGAATGCAATAACCACACAGGAGACATTGCTTAGAAGGGTGATAGTATTTCATCCTTTTTACTGTTTTATTAACTTAATTTAGCTAAAGAACACATGGACAATCTATATAATGGACTAAAAACACAGTACACAGTCATTATTCTTTGTACTATTTCTAAACTGTTTACAATCTATTCTACACTTGACGCATTTAGTTCAAGTTAAATCACTTTCCACCTTCACTTTTCTCTTTTAAGTAGGAGGCTTTACAACAAATTTAATCAGGAACATAGGTGAACTTATTGTAATAATGTGATGGAATATCTGTAGAATCACGGTGAAGCCTCGCTACACCTATTGGGAGATAGACACGTTGGCCCAGATATTCCAAGCTTTGCACTGTGCGCAAACAGTTTGCACGGGATTAGCGTGGGAGTGCCATATTCTAAAGGCCAAATAGCGCAGGCAAACTGCATTAGCACCGGGCCAACCATAATTATATGCAAGGGGCAAAGTGAACAAGAATACAGGCGCTATGAGATGTTCAGCGACTAGCGCCAAGTTAAGGTGTTTAGCGTGATCCTTAGTGCAGTACAAATTACTACCGAGGAAAAGCTGGTCTTAACCCTGGGCAAACAGCTTTGCTCCACATTGGTGCTTTGTGCGGTATATGCGTGGCTTACACGACCCTAACATATGAGTATGACACTTAGAAAATGTCAGACATGGAGGACACATGCTGCTCACTGATGGCACCACCATGATGCCAACAGCTGCCACCAGTCCCAGCCAAGCAGACAGTAAGGGGGTGATCCGACCCACAGGGGACAGCATGGTAGTGTGGCCATACGGCACACACCTGTAGACCATATGTCTGTGGTGACCAACAGATGCCAGCACACACATACAGCACTGTGGGGGCATGATGGCAATTGAGGAGAGGGTGTACGGGTGGCCAGACCTCACCACAGCCCAGGTGTGCCCACAAGGCTGGGACACATCACGCAGTGCACACAGGCCAGTAGTGGGAATACCCCACCACCTGTGTGCCTGTCTGATCTTACATGCCCCCCGAGCCACATACCACACAACTGTACAGATGCCACAGCACACACAGCCGGTCATGTATATGTCACTGTGAGCATCCCATGCCACAGGTACAGCATCTGTGGGAGCACACAACAGCTAAACAGTACCGTCCACTGTCAGTAATCACATGCAAGCTGGGCCTGTCACTGTGTACAGTGCAGTGGCCTTCAGTGTTGTAACAGGATTTTATACATGATAAGACAAAATTACTCACCTTAGTAATGTTGTTTCTTCTAATGGAGTCTTGCTGTATTCTGACAATAGCAGTGAGTCCCAACCTTCGAACTGCTCCGGAGGTGAAAGAGTTAACTTTCCATGCAGGGCACGGAACGTTGAGCTCGAGCTCGGTTGAAAACTCTGTCTGTTGTTCTTCAAACATAAACTGTCAGATCTTTACAAGCTAAACTCACTAAGGTCCTGTGTGGAAGCTGTAAACCTACACTAGCCAACTGGCTACTAAATATAAGAACACATTTTTTGGTCCCAAAACAAAGACTCAAGACAGGCGACCCAAAAAAATGAAAAACACAACACCCAGTCACCCCAAAAAGGGAGGGGTGAAAAAACAACAAAGTGGGCATCTAATAAGTGCCAACATTGCACTGCCCACCCACATCCCAAAAACAGAGGTTCTGAGAGGGGCAGGGGAGTCAGAATACAGCAAGACTCATTAGAAGAAACAACATTACTAAGGTGAGTAATTTTTTCTTCAAACAACATGAAGTCTTGCTGTATTCTGACAATAGCAGACTACAAGCAGTACCTCCATGGAGGAGGGACAGAACCTACTTAGGAAATAGGCTTTGAAGCACAGCTGTGCCAACCGAGCATCACTCCTAGCCTGGATATCCAGGGAGTAATGCTTGGTAAAGTGTGAACTGTTTTCCAAGTAGCTGCTTGACATATCTAGAATAGGGATGCCCTGGCAGCAGCCAGGGAAGCAGCTGTACCTCTGGTAGAGTGAGCCCTCAGGCCTGAGGGAGGAACCTTACCCAGTTTTTCATAGCAAAATTGGATACAGAGACAATCCACCTGGCAACAGATCTTTAGTGGCAGGTTTCCCTTTACCAACCTCACCATAAGTGAGGAACAGTTGGAGGGAGTCAAACCTGTGACCCTTGGTACGTTCTATGTAGTAACTAAGGGCTCTTTTGACATCTAAACTGTGCAGTCTCCTCTCGCCAGAGGAGGAATGGTCAGTGAAGTACACAGGGAGAGACATAGCTTGATTAAGGTGGAAGTCTGAAACCACCTTAGGCAAGAACTTTCTATTAGTCCTGAGGACCACCTTATCTCTATGAAAGGAGATAAAATCAGGCTCCACTGACAATGCTTGTAATTCACTTATGTGCCTAGCAGAAGTGATAGCTACCAAAAACACAGTTTTCCAAGTCAGGTACTTGAGCTCTGCTGAAGACAAGGGCTCAAAAGGGGGTTGCATTAGCTGGGCTATGCAAATATTAAGATCCAGGCAGGGGCAGGGTCCCTGAATGGCGGGTTGGTGTGAAGCAACCCCTTGAAAAACTTGGAGAATACAGAATGAGCTGAAAGAGAAGAGGGTTTACCTACTGATAAGAAAGCAGACACGGCTGCCAGGTGCACCTTCAGGGTAGCTGGTCTCAGCTCCAAAGTATTCAAATGCACCATATAATCCAGGACTGTGGGTAAGTCAGCAGATTCTGGGAAAATGTGCTGCCAGAGCACCATATGGAAAACCTCTTCCATTTGGAATTATAAGAAGCTTGTGGAAGGCTTCCTAGAAGCCTTCAGAATATCCAATACACCTTGGGAGAGTGTAGGTCAGCAACTCTAACTCTTCAAGAGCCAAGCCTGAGATTGAGAGATTTGAGGTCTGGTACCAAACTCTCCCTGAGCACAGGTTAACAGGTTATGATTCCTGGAAGGCACAGGGAAGATGGACTGCTAAGGACATAAGGAGTGGGTACCAGGGCTGTCTGGCCCAATCTGGAGCAATCAGGATCATCTTGCAGGGCTGAGATCTGATTTTGACTAGCACCTTGAACAGAAGAGGGAAGGGGGGAAAAGCATAGAGAAACTTCCCTTCCCAACTGAGAAGGAAGGCCTCCAGAGGGACTGAGCCCAACACTGGGGGCCTGCAACAAAAAAGGGGAAGTTGGTGATTGTCTGGGGCTGCAAAAAGATCTATCTGCGGGGTGCCCGATCTGGCAAATACCACCTCCATTACTAGAGGATCCAGTGACCATTCGTGATGGCCCTGGGAAATCCTGCTGAGAGCATCTGCCAGGACATTGTCCGTGCCTGGGAGGTGAACTGCCGTAAGGGAGGTGTTCAGGGAATAAGCCAGAGACCACAACTTCATTGCTTCAGTGCACAAGGCCGTAGACCGAGTGCCTCCTTGCTTGTTGATGTACCACATTGTGGTGGTGTTGTCTGTTCTGACCTGTACAACTTTGTTCTGAACAGATGTGGAAAAAACTTGAAGTGCTAGAAAAACTGCTCTGAGTTCCAACAGGTTGATGTGGAGCAGAGATTCCTGAGGGGTCCACAATCCCTGGGTAGTGAGGTCGCCCATGTGAGCTCCCCACCCCAAGAGGGATGCATCTGTAGTAAGGATTAAGGAGTGAGACTGAGGGGTGAAGGGGACCCCCTGTCTCAGATTGCTCTGGTCCTACCACCACCGAAGGGCTTGGATCAGGGTTCGAGTCACTGGGATCAATTTGGTTAGAGGGTCTCTCCTTTGAGACCAAAAGGCTCTCAAATGGAACTGGATGTCCCTCATCTGAAATCTTGCTCCCTGCACTACTGCTATAGAAGCAGCCATGTGCCCCAGGAGCTGCAGAAAATGCCTTGCTGGTCGAGAGACTTGCAGGGTGAAGGAGGAGGCCAGAGAGACCAGGGTCCTTGCTCTTTCTAGAGGAAGGAAGGCTCTGGCCTCTTTCGTGTTCAGTTCTGCACCTATGAAGGTGAGAAGCTGGACAGGCTCTAGAACTGACTTTGGAAGACTGAGAAGGAAACCTAGAGATGTAAGCAGTTGCTGAGTTACCTGGAGGTGTAGTTTGACTTGGTCTGGAGACTGACCTACTATGAGCCAGTCATCCAGGTAAAGAAAGATGGCAATCTTTTGCCTTCTTAAGTGGGCAACTGCTACTGCCAGGCATTTTGTGAATATCCTCGGGGCAGAGGTGAGGCCGAAGGGCATTGCTCTGAACTGGTAATGGCCTGAGGGCAGTTCGAATCTGAGGTACTTTCGATGGGAGCTTCTGATAAGAACATGGAAGTAGGCATCCTTGAGGTCCAGGGACGCTAGCCAGTCCCCTGGCCTTAGAGAGGGTTAAATAATTCCCAGAGTCACCACTTTTTAAAAGGTGCTTGTTTAGGTATCTTAGATCCAGGATGGGCCGTCATTCTCCTGTCTTTTTTGGTTTAAGGAAGTACCTGGAGTACAACCCTTTGCCCTGGTGTAGGGGTGGAACCCTTTCCACAGCTCTGAGAGCCAGGAGGGTAGAAACTTCTGATTCTAGGGCAAGTGTCTCTGATGGATTTGCAGGTGGAAAGGACCTGGTTCTCATCTTTGGAAATTTTTTGAAGCTGAGAACCAGTCCCTGGCTTACTACTTCCAGGACCCACTTGTCTGATGTTAAAGACTGCCAGTCCTGGACAAAGTAAGCCAGCCTGCCCCCTACAGGTAGTGGAGAATCGGCCCTGGCCACCCCATCAGGGTGCCTGCTAGGCAGGGGCTTTAGGCTGAGGGGTGGAAGCAGGCCTGCTTGTACCCCATCTGCCTCTCCCTCTAAAGAACCCCCTCTGGGCATAAACTGCAGAGGAGGCCTGGGCTTGGGAGAAAGGCCTATGAAAAGGTCTGCCCCTGCCCCTGGAAGGCTGCCTTTGAGGAGTGGCCTGCCTTTCCTTGGCCTGTGCACTCCTATAGGTGGTTCTATACTCATCCATTTTCTTCATGTAATTCTCTGTCTGCTCCCCAAACAGAGAATTACCCACAACAGGAAAATCCATGGCCTTAGTCTGTATCCTGTGACAGGCTAGTACATCTGAGCCAAGCCATTCCTGAAGTGCCACAGATGTAGCCATGACTCTTGATGACACATCATTAGAGTCCACTGCAGCATGGAACTGCACCTGATGCCTCAATACCATCAGCAGCCACCTGCTCCAGCTCCTTGGCAGCTGGCCAGTGACCTGTTTTGCTAGAGCCATAACAGTATCCCATCTGGATTTCTGATATCTAGCAACATAAGCCATATAATTTGCCTGTCTGAGTCCCAAGGATGCTGCCATGTACTGTTTCTTGCCATAGCATCAATCCTCCTGGAGTCCTTGTCAGGGGGTGTGAGGCCAAGGGAATATTTGCCTTGTCACAGGCTGCAGCCTGCACTACCCCCACATGGCTGCATTGTTGTGTAAGGAACTCCGTATTAGAGCCTGACAATGTGTACCTCTTGTCCATTCTTTCATCCACAGGAGGTATAGTGTGAGGAGTTTTTAGAATTTTTATTGTCTGTTTCCCAAAAGATTTATGCAAGGGAATAGACAGTCTCCTAGACTCTGGGATATCCATCATTTCTACATAGTCAGGCTCCTCCTGATCATCCACAGCTTCCTCCATGGGGAGCTGGAGGGTTTCAGCCACTTTTTTATAAAACATAAAATGAGAGGGAGACTCAGAAAGCCTAGGGGGACACGTCCGGTTCAATGGGCACATCCAGACTTTCAAATCCACATTCACTCTCCTCATACTCCTCTTCCCCCTCCTCCGGTTCATAAAATTCCTCTAAATCATATTCTTGAACCAGTGGAACCGACCAAACCGTACACTTACCTGATGGTGCCGGTTCGGTCGGAACCGGGGAAAGCGACTGGACAATTTTAATCGCTTTGGCTATTTCTTCAGCGGTTAGAGATGGAAATTTTGGCTCCACACCTGCTGATTTTCTAGTCCTTTTTGCTGGAACCGACTCCTCCAAGTCGTCTCTCCTTTTGCCCGAGGAAGTCTCGTCCTGGTCAGAGGGCACTCCCTCTGGTTCGGGTTACAACCGAACCGGCTGACATCCGGTCAGCGGACTTCTTGGCCTCTCTTTCCTGAGCCTACCAACTCTTATCCAGGGTAGCTGCAGGAAAATTTTTGCAAATCCGCAGTCTGCATTGAGGTGGTCAAACCCCAGACAATAAACAGGTGGTGTGGGGTCAGCCTTGGCAAAGGCTTCCCACAAACACTGCAGTGTTGAAACCCAGTGGGCCTGGTTTTTTTTTGCTTTCAGACATAATGCCAGCCTAACCAAAACTTGCCCGCTTATGGCAATCCGCCAAGCAAGACCCTCTTATCGGTTCCCAACCGTGTCATGGGTCGTGGAAAACCGTAATGAAATCCGTTCTTTTTAGAACCGATAAGAACCGGGAACCGCACCTAAAAGACAGATTTAATGAATTTTACAACAACCTGATCGGTTCAAACCGAACCGATAATACCGCCACAAGTTCCACACAGAAAATAATGTAAAACCTATCTAGTACTTACGGTACCACAGACAGAGCTTGAATCGACCGTCGTGTTTAAATCGTTAAAAACGAAAACTTAATACTTTAACCGACAAAATGAACCGAGCAGAAGGAGAAATCTCCGGAGCGACTGTTCAGTGAGGCGGAGTAAAGAATCTGACAGTTTATGTTTGAAGAACAACAGACAGAGTTTTCAACCGAGCTCGAGCTCAGCGTTCCATGCCCTGCATGGAAAGTTAACTCTTTCACCTCCGGAGCAGTTCGAAGGTTGGGACTCACTGCTATTGTCAGAATACAGCAAGACCTCATGTTGTTTAAATATCTATTGTAAGTATAAGTGACAAACGAAAAAACAAAACTACTTGTCAAGGACCTCCAAGAAATTGAGACCATGAGCCTGATATGTACAGATTTCAATACAGTGTCAGCGTATAACAAACGTGCACAGAATCAGTCTAAGGAATCTGAATAAAAAACTCATAGGAATAAAATCCCCCTGCTCCCCCTTTTCTGGGAAAGATAACTAGTAGGAATGAGATGTATGTACAAGAGTCCTAATACATCATCATTCATACCAATCTCTCCTCCAATCAACCTCTCTGAGAAGAGGGATGTGCACCCTCCGGTAGTGTGATTGGGCCAAAGGCCTGTCTGGAAGCATTTCTATAAACTCCAGAGTGTGGCCCTGCTCTATGAGCTAAGAACCCAAGAGTCGGTTGTCACTGCCGGACACCTTAGCACATGACAAGCGAATCTTCCGCCCACCTGCTCTCCAGAAAGATCTGGAGGAGAGAGGGCGGATGGAGAGTCATGCGGGGGGAGGGCTGGGGAGAGCTGCACCAAGCTCTCTCAGCGATTTAGCCGGGGTTGGGTTTTGAGGTTTGTTGTGCCTGACATTTGGTCTGACATCGGGCCATCTGCTGCTGTTTCAGCTGCTTTTTTCTCTTGATGGCAAAAAGGCTTCTTCGCCTGAAACTTTGGTCGGTACATGGTTTGTACTGACTGAAGGGCCTTGCCTTTGTCCTGAAGGGTAGTTATGATGTACTGTGCATCGCTCCCAAACAGGACAGATCCCCTGAAAGGGGCATCCTGTATGGCAGACTGCATAACCTAGGCCAAACCAGATACCCTCAACCAGGAAAAGCACTGGAGGCTGACTGCTGTGGCAGTTCCCCTAGCAGAG
Organism: Neoceratodus forsteri; assembly: GCA_016271365.2. Classification (NCBI taxonomy): domain Eukaryota; kingdom Metazoa; phylum Chordata; order Ceratodontiformes; family Ceratodontidae; genus Neoceratodus; species Neoceratodus forsteri. Next base: position 149,558,106 of record CM028130.1, on the reverse strand, counting down.
GAGTCAACAGCATCACAGGTTGCCCTAAGGGAATGCTTGCAGGCCACCTTAGCTGCTGAACTGAATCCGCCAGGATGGATTTCGATTCAGAATCCAGCAGGGCTTCAAAGGCCGTTCCAGCTGGTCAAACAACTTTTGGCAGACCAGCATGTGGCCTACGTAGCTAAGAGCCCTCAAGGCCAGTGTAGAGGATGAATAAAACTTCCTCCCAAACTGGTCCAGCTGACGAGACTCCTTATCAGGAGGAGAGGTGCTCATTTGACAGGGTTTAGAACACCTGTAATGAGCAGCTGCAATAATGACAGAGTCTGCCTTAGGGTGCACGCTGAGGTGATTCTTCCCTTCCGGAGTGCAGTAGGTGTGGTCTGCTTTCTTAGCCACCGCTGGAATGGAGGATGGCATCATCCATATTGTCGATGCCAGGTCCTCATGAGGTTCCAACCAGGGCGGGGTAAGGACCGATGCAGACGACTGCATGTCCAGGTGCTCCGCCAAGCGCTGCCTTTTTGGGGTCTTGCTTGTCAGACTTCCAATCATAAACCTCTGCAATTTTTCATAAGAGGTCAGCGAAGGAAGGATCCTCCAGGGGGAGGGGGGACTTCAGGAATTCTTTGGGTTGTGGCTCCTCTATGGCTGGGGTTAGGAAACCAGACTCTGCTGAAGACGAATCACCAGAATCTGAATCCTGATCTGAGTCAGAAGACCCAAAATCAGGATGAGCCAAATCTCGTGGGCCTGGTGTCGGCTCATCGACAGACAGGGCCAACGGGATCCATCGAAGGGACCGCCATTTGCTGAGGAACCAGAGCCGGAATTTGTCTCACCAGTTGTACATTGGAACTCCTAGAGGATTTCCTGGGAGGTTGGAGACTGCCTAGCTCCAAACCAGTTGAGCCTTGGTCTCCGACCACCATGACTGCAGAATGGCTCTAAAATCTGCCAGAGGCGGAGGCTGCAGAGGCTGGTACACCAGGGAGTAGCCAGTGGTGAATCCCAGTGATGGGAACCCTGGCGCAATATAATGCATCAATGGGTATCCCGGTGGAGAGCAAGCAGGAGCATACCCTGGCACATGGAACCCTGACGGGGGTAACCCGGAAGGTTATATGCCGGTGCCTGAGGAGTCTAGTAACCAGAAGTGGGAACCCCAACGGGGAATATCCCAACAGAGGGTAACCCCGACGGGAAGCCCAACGGGACCTGGCCTGATGGAGGGGCCAGAGGGCCCGACTGAGGATCCGATGGAGCTATAGGCCCCCCCCCCCGACGGTGGATTCTGAGGGAAACCAGACCCTGATGGTCCCCGGTAGGGTAAGATCAGGCAGGGGGCATAACGGTGGAGGAGAAGCCCACGACGGAGGAGGAGGAAGCTGGGAACTATCTGGGTTTGCACCAACTCCTAACCCCAAATCCGGAGGTGTGCCTGGGAAGTGGCCACCTGGCAGAAGCCCCTCATCTCCAGTCCCTCAGTTAAATGCGAGAGAGGTGGATCCACATTACGTGGTGAGAGGGAGGCCCGGTGAGGAGAACCTTCCAGGGGAGGCTGAGAGATCTGGCAGCTGGGAATCATTGGTCTGCCGCCGTACCACGACGCCAGGTTGGTAAGGCAGACAACAGACATCGTCAGATCTGATGTCCGACTTATCGACCAAAACAACCACGCAAACGCCGGACTTGCCACTGCTCGACTTATCGGTCAAGAGTCCCTGGAGCCCAACACAACAGCCCGAGCTGGGCGCTCGGATGGGCTAACGAGCAACTCAGCGGCTCCTTTTAGTGCAGCAGACCCCCCCCCCCCAAGGAGATGGGTCTGAGTGCAGCCGAGGCTTCAGGCAAAGCCAAGGATTGTGCAACCACTATTACTAATGTCGGCGGGGGGCCAGAGGACTGCTCCTGAGGTAGGGTAGGCTGGGCCATGGCTGCCGACTTCCGGGAGGAAGAAGAATGTCTTTCGTCCAAGGGGCCCACGGGCAGCCTTGAATGAGAAGGGGGCCGCTGTTTTTCCTTCTTCTCATGCTTGGGCTCGGTTGGAGAAGTGCAAGTGCTTCTTAACTTTTGAAACTCTTTCTCCATGGAGGCCATTATTTGTTTTAGAATATGAGCCTCGAGGGCCTGCTGGTGGTGCTTCCACGTGGCTGGATTAAAGCTGGCGCAGGCCTCACAGTCCTCAAACTTGTGGCCCGGGCCTAGGCAGAAGAGGCAGAAGGAGTGCTAATCCTTATGTGGTATTTGTGCACCGCACGAAGAACACTTATTTTTGTGTTCGACAGAAGACGACGATGACATGCCCAAAAGAAAACCAAAGACTGTAAATCTGAAAGAAATAAACGGATACTCATCCGAAAAGTGGTCGAACTGCGGCGTATGATCTCCACTAGGTCTGACAGATCAGGTCGACATCGGGAAAGAACTGAAAGGCAAGTGTGGGCACCGCCCACTATATGGGGTCACGTTGACATCAGTCACGTGACATCGGGTGGGTGGTCCCCCATCAGATACTGCTGGCTAAAGCTTTCCATGGGTCCTGACGCCAAAGGGGTGCAGTCCTCAGAGTGACTGTCTATTGCAAGAGCGCTCCCAAAGTAAGATTATCAAGATATATGTTTTTTGTTTTGTTGTCTTTCATTCTTGAACTAAGATACAGGATTTTGAATTTTTTTTTTTTTTTTTTAAGTTTACACTTCTGTGCAATGTTGTTGTGGCAGCACAATTCTAATACAGCTACAGCACGAATCTAGCATGCATATTCAACAGGAAATCTAAGCAGCAAGATATTTTTAAAATTTGCAACTGGTGGCCTGAGCCATTGATTACAAAATAAGCTGTAAAAGCTGGTTTAATGATATCTGAGAAACTAAAAATACAGTGAGCGTGAATCTTAGGATGGCAGAAATACGTTTGCTAACAAACTATAAGATTAAATGTTTTGCCGACTAACAACTACTGCTGCTTTAATGCTCCATGGGGCAATGAGCTTTAGCTGGGGGTTATAAATTCATTAGCCCCTAGATGAACATACTGACCTCTGGATCAGCTGCTAAAGACTTTCAGGGTCTCTGGACCTGTCAGCACACCAGCTACCAAATCTTTCACTTCAGACAAGGTATTAAGTGCAGATCGTTTCCTATCGCCTAGTAATACCTCATAGGCCATCTCTGAAACACGGAATCGAGACTGCTGCGTGTTCATAAGCCACACTGTGAGCTGAAGTGATCTGCGATCAGGATGAAGGACCCTTACCCTGAGACACTAGCTCTACAGAGGCTCCACTACTAGTTTCGCCAGTAAGGGGTAACCAGACCTGCCTGGGCCAGCGAGGAGCTACCAAGATCATTCTGCAGCCTTCTCAAGAATCAAGAGAACTCAGAAAAAAAGCAACTAGGATGACTGGCAGTTCAATGGCATTACTTACAATGAGAGACTGTATGAATTAGATCTGTTCTTCCTGGAATATACAGTAAATGCTAAAGATGGGACATGATCACGGTCTAAGACTGTGCAGATAATTCACTCATTGAAATGCTGCAACATGCATGTTGATCATGCTGCAAAAGAACTAGTAACAGGGAAGAGGACACACTGCTCACCACAGGGGAGAGCGATTTGCAACTGAAAAGGCAGGCAGACATATGGAGTGGTTAACCAGATCAGTAGTTAAAAGCGATACTAATCATTCCTTCAAACACAACCTGGACAAACATCTGAGGGCTAAAAACATACAAGGTTATAACGCTTGAGAAATGAGGAATGGGCTGTCTGACCTTCTCCTGTCTCAATTTCCTATGTATGTTCTTATGTTATCTCTGAGCTTTCAACAGCGTCCTCTGCAACAGCGGGATCAACAGAAAGGCATACAGGAATCTTCATACCCAAAGAGAGGGAAAGGACATCTACCTGAAGTGATTCAAACTGAGCAGAATGGGAACAAAACACTATAGAGGCTGTCTGTTCACCTGAGATAAAAAAACAAAATATACCTTTGCTGCACCTGGTGAAAGGGCCATTAGTGCAGATTCTTTTTTTTTTTTTTATTTTATTCATGCTTTTATGCCACCTTTCTCTCCGCGCTCGCGTCTATCTCTCCGGGACTCCATATTCATCTGTAGAGCTCTGCCAGGCTTCTGGGGAGTTTTGGTGGCCATCCCCTATCCAACACTGGTTTGCACCCCGGGTGGGGAGGAGGGGGAGCTCGGGTTCTTCCCCCTCCAACTCACTGTTGTGCGTCAGATGGTCCACCGAGCGTCCTCTGAGCCCGGCCTGCTAGTCGTCCCGGGGCCCATCACCAGGAGTGAGCGAGAGCTTTTTCCACTTCTCTGGTCCTCCCCGACCCCAGAGGTTGGAAGCATACTGGAAGATCCAAGGAGGCGGAGCATGGGCCACCACTCTGGACCTGCAGACCCGAGTGCACTGCCACCCATGGTCAACCAGGTGGCAGTATAGCAGTGGATCACACAGCCCACCCACCCCCGGGTAGAGCAGCTCATCGGGCACTGAATCCTCCTCCCTCCCCCGGTCAGCCCTCTGACGACCCAGGCTCGCTTCCGAACCCAGGTTGCTGGCATTGCAAGCGGCAGCACTACCGCTGCGCCAATGGGCTGGCACATTAGTGTAGATTCAATTCTGATCTCCTACCATATTCTCCTTCCCCATGAGGTTAGTAGGAAAGGGACAATACACAGTTACACACCCTCTCTGCTTCATGGCAGAGTTAATAAGAGTAAGTGCCCCCCGCAACTTTTTTTTTTCCCCCCCGTTAAGTAAAACATCCAGCAGATTGTCTGTCTGGACTTGAACAACCTTGTTTTGAGGACGATGAGATGTTTCTCATGGGGAACCACAAACCTTTTGATCTGTGACCTAGGGCATAACCACCCAATCCCATTTTGGAGGCATACATGGTCATCAGAGGACTCGTCCTCTGGCTCCATGATCAGATCTGAGTCTCTAACTCCCAGGAAAAAGATAGAGGTCTCTAAGGAGGATGAGAGGAGGGGGATTTCTGGCTGCTGGGATAGCGAGAGCAGTGGAGGGAAAGTGGGAGTGGAGGGGAGTGAAGGCTGAATGATCAGGCTGATTAAGATTCACGTACTCACGATAACTAGGGTAACAGGGCAGACGTGGTGAGCCTGTGGGTTCTTATCTGCCGACAACTTCTATGTTTCTATAACCCTCGAGAAGACCATTCCTGACACAGCTCATAATTAACTCTACGCAGGCAACTGGACAGACTGAATAGAGTGTTAGACCTTCTTCTGCCATCAATTTTTCCATGCCTCTACATCAAGAGCCCGAGGACTTCAACTTCAAAGACAATAACTAATGTCACCTCCTTCCATGTCAATTACCCACATCAGGACTAGCTCAGTCAGTCACTAGCACACCCTCTTTGCCAACATCAAACCACATTGTCATTGGTTAAGTGATCTCAAGAGACATCAGAGCCCTCGACCCCTCCCTCCAAAATGTTAACTATGGACATGTAGTACCAAGGGAGTTGAAGGCTGCAAACTTAAGTTGGACAGCTTTGTTGATGTCTTGATATCATTAAGCTTCAATTTAGCCTACAAGGTTGAAAGTGACTTAAGGGTCAGTGACCTGCAGTGCTACTAGGACTTAAGGCTGTGATCTAGTCGAAGACCCTTAAAACAGCAGGAATAAGGGTCCAAACATGCCATGATGCCCTTACACATCTCACATGGTTTTTAACTTGAATCCCAAGACTTTTCTTCATTTCGAAAGACAGTATGGAGTCCTTGGGCATAAACATGGTTTCCCCAGATACAGAAGAGGGGAAAAAAGGTAATATTAAACACAATACAAATACTGTACTGAATTTGAAAAAAGGGAATACAAATGTCAAGCAATGTCTGAAGTCTGTTTTCTCTATCTTTATGCGATGTCACAGATACAAATTTGGCCCCAGTTGGTATCAATGTGCAGCGGAAGAAAAAGGAAGCTAGAGATTAGTGACGAGGTGAGCCCCTCTATATAGGAGGGCATGCGACCAGCAATATCTGTACCTCAACATCACCAATGTTCTCAATGCCCCGTGTGTCCTAGTCTCTTGCAGACCAAGACAGAGTTGGACTCTACAAAGCACCATATCAAAGAAGATACATTTTTCCCATTTTCAGTTAAGCACCAAAGTGAGAGCCTTTTTTTCTACAGTAGCAGCCATCCTAAAATTCCCTCTTACCTCAGAACTTGTGGTACCACATTATAATACTGCAAATCGGTATTCACACCTTGTTACCAGTCCAATCTAAGATGATTTCAAAACTTGCTGCTGATTCACACAATCAGGTAATGCTTGTGCTAATGTGGTCCTGCAGTATGAGGGAAGCTTAGGATGACTGCCTCTGTATGTGATTCATAAAAGAGGTATCAAGAAAACATTGTACAGTATTTAAAATCAGCCCATACATCATTCATGCAGAATTCTCACTAGTACAGCACTGCAAGCCTTGTAATCCTTCCTTACCTTGTTGTTCATGAAAGCCTTCAGACACCTGATAACTTCATGTTGACTCTTCAGATCATTATGGTTTTGAACACCAGCGCTATGAACAGGAAAGAAACCAGTCAGAATTTAACCAACCAGGTTCTGGAAGTCTACCCACACACCCTGTTCAGACAGCCACTTGAGCTACAGCAGAGTTTTAAATACCCAACACAGGCTGTGTCGACGTACTGCCTAAGATCTACGGACTCCATATTTCTGAATGGACAGAGAGCTGTTAAACCATAATCCAAAAATTAGTTGCACTTTATCCCTGGAATTGGTTGCAGACACACCTCCAGCTCACTGGAAACCTCCCAAATTTCAAACATGCACTGTCTCACTGTGTACTACACAATGTATTATACCATGCAACACTCCTGATGGAGTGAGTGCGTGCATGCGTCAATCTGAATCTTTACTCCTATCACATACACCCCACTCCTCAAAGTGAGACGCTATAGGTAATGTGGTCTAGCCTGGTGAGGGGGAAAAAAATAACCACCAAATGCACAACAGCCCTACTCAAAAAATGCACTTTATCTCAAACTGCGAGGATACAAGACCATAACACACAAGTAGCAAAGCCACACACAAGTTGTGAAAGCTATGTCCCCTCACAAGTGGAGATCAGGCATTCTGAAGTCATGCCACTGTGCAATCGAGTTATACATCAGATTGATTTAAGATTTGTAATTGTTTCTCTTGAATTCAGCAGATGGCTTCAGTGCAGCCTATGACTCCCATGTCATCGTCTGGATTGTGAAATCTGCTCTCTGGCTGGGTACTTATTCCGCTGTGATGTACCCAGCCCTTGTCTTGTATTAATCAAATTTAATAAAGTTTATTTCGGTTTTGATCTACCCAACATCACATTGTGGTTCATACTGCGGAGAAAAAGGGAACCAAAGGCATGGTACCCATAATAGTTCCCATATCAAGACCCTTAACAGAGAACATACGAAAACTGCCAGCAGAAAAGGGTCATAATGGTCTATCGAGTCTGCTCAGGTCTGCAGCTAGCTCCCCTACTCAGCAGCTGCCCCTTCTTTTTCAAGATCCAGTTATCCAGCCTATGTTTACAAACCGATTTATTCTTGCTGACAATTATTTCAAGGGGGAGTTTATTCCATGCAGTCACCATTCGTTGTGAGTAAAATCATTTTCTATTGTTCATTCTGTACATAAAGCAGTGTAGCAGCAGTGGGTGTCCTGTTTCCACCACGTCCTGCTTAAAAGTGAAACCCATTTCAGTAAATAAACAGGGGTCGTACACAACATCCCACATTAGTAGAAGATCTCCCCTATATCTTTGCATTTCTAGAAACATAATGTGTAGCGAATGTAATCTACTCTCATAATCCAAATCTCCTAGGCCTATTACTTGCAATAAATATGTTATTTTTCAGGGCAGGTGTATTATTAAAAAAAAAACAATTTTATTTTGACAGATTTATCACTACTGGTCTTGTATAAAATAAAGTGATATTCCAAAGCAAGGCAATGCAAGTTTATTTACATATTATAAAATGGGTAGGGAAAATCACGGCTTGTGATTGGCTGAGGCTAGCTGGCACCCCATACATTTACTTCAGCATAATGCCCAGGTACCAAAAAGTATCGGTGCCACCCTGCCCCATTACCTACAGTATCACTGTGCCTCTGTTCAAGCTGATTTAATTTTTCAGTAGCTAAGCTTGCACCACCCACGGCCATAGTAAATGCCAGCAGTTGAAACAGCACTTGTCCCGGTCCTCGGAAACGGCAGTGAGGACCGGGAAATAGCACACTTTTACTCACTCTTGGTCCTCAAAGCAGGCAGCAAAAATTGGGAAACAGCAACCAAGAACATCTGGAAGCTGCGATGACAGACTGGGAAACAGCAAACAGTTCTTTTCACATTCCCACCTGGTCCTCCATGCAGGCAGCAAGGACTGGGAAAGAGCAACCAAGAATGGCCGAAAGCTGAGATGATGGACAGTATGGAAAACAGTCGTAACATTTCCTCCCGGTCCCCAGTGCAGATAGCGAGGACCAGGAAACCACAATAAGGGAAAAGGCTATAATAAAAAAATAACAGCACTCCTGGTCAGAGCATTCAGAGTTGACCAGGAATCAACTACCTAAAATGTCTGGAAGTGGGTTCAGAGGCCCCAGTGAGGGACAAATGATTTAGTTACAAATAAGAAAAAGGAAAATCAAACACATGCTGTCACTCATTCCCGGTCCTCAGAGCAGGCAGCAAGAACCAGGAGACAGCAGCAGACCTGTCAATCAAGTACATTACAGTTCCCCCTATTGACGGCTAAGAGAGGAACTATTTTACTTTCAGAAGCATTTTTAATACCCGTATTCTTTTTTTTTTTTTTTTTTTTTTAACTCTTTAAATAAAAATACCCAATACTCATTTTATAAGCGTAATAAGCAATCCAGGGTGGGCCTTATGCTGAGATAAATGAAAATCATATACTCACCGTACATCTTAATCTTCTTGGACAAATCTTCACCATTTATTCATACTGCTGGGTTTCAAGCTGAAGGCGCTGGGACCCTGCTGCAGCCAAAAATCTTCAGAAGGGCCGGCACCGAGGTACGTCTGCACATGAACAGTACCGCAAGTCTGGCTCACGCCGTACAGGCTATCTCAGCATCAACCTTCAACTGCCTCAGTACCTTTTTTACCGAAAAGATGCAGCATAATCTAACTATGCAACATTTAACATAAGAAGGGCACAGGATAGCTTTTCTGACCCATATAAGGAGGGTCAAATGAGGAACATTGTCTTCACAGCCCAAACAGAAACAAGAGAGGTGAAGACCAAGAACAGTTTGAGTAAACTCGGGGGATGGTGGGTGGGCGTATAAATAAATGGTGAAACTTGTCCACGATCAAGAATTACAATGAGTATGTAATTTTCATACCTTCATGGACTTAAGTCTTAGTCATACAGAAACAAAGAAAAAAAGATGGCAGAAGGAGACCAAGTGTCCAGCTAGTCTGCCCATGTGCTCCTTGGAACTCTCTCAGATCCCAGGACCTACCTCCCCGCCTAATACCTGTTACTGCTCCTGCTGCTTTTGATCACGCCTTAGCCTTGTTCCACCCCAGCTTGAATGATGTCACAGACTTTGCTGCCGCTACCTCAGCTGGCAGTTTATTCCATGGCTCCAAGACTCTTTCTGTAAAACAGTGTTTCCTAAGCTCCCTTTTGAACACCCCCCCTGGCGAACTTCCACTCGTGCTCTTTAGTGTTAGAGTCAGAGACTCTATTGAACAGGTCTGGGGGGATGGAACCTTATTTATTTCTGTCAGGAACTTGTATGTTTTAATCATACCTCCCCTGTCCCTCCTTGTCTCCAGTGAGAACATATTTAATGCTTCCAGACACTCCTCATATAAGTGCCCTTAAAGGCCCTGGATCATTTTGGTCGCACTTCTCTGAACAGCCTCCAACCCGTTTATATCCTTTTTCAGATGTGGACTCCAAAACTGGATACAGTACTCCAGATGGAGCCTTACCAGGGACCAGTAGAGTGGCAGTACTGTATTATCTCCTTCCTCCTTCTGTCAAATTCCATCCCTATGCTCCATATGCATCTTCACCATTTATTCATACTGCTGGGTAGAATACTAAGCTAAGACAAAATTCCCCAAGCATGGAGCTAGATGGAGCTCAGTCAGAAGTCCAATGAAGACTGTCGTGTCAAAAGCGGGCATGCTGTCTGGCATGGACATTCAGTGCATAATGCTTAACAAATGTGTGCACTGTGCTCCAAGCAGCCACTCTGCAAATATCAGCAATGGGACAGAGCAGATTTCTGCCAAGGATGCAGCCACCGCTCTGGTAGAGTGGGCTCAAACTTGGTCTTCCAATTTGACCTGTGCCCTAGAGTAGCAGTGGAGAAGGCAAGCCACTATACAAGTAGAAATGCACTTAATAGTTACTGGCTGACCCAGTTGGGCAGCAGTAAAGGAGGCGAAGAGTTGTGTGCTTTGACGGGTGTTCTTAGTTCTATCAGTGCAGAACCGAAGGGCTCTTTTAACATCCATGGAGTGAAGGGTGTTTTCCACTTCATTCTGGAAGTCAGGAAAGTAAGTGGGCAATACCAAAGGCTGGTTCAAATGGAACTCCGCGATCACTTTGGGTGGAAACTTGGGGTGTGTGCAGAGAACCACCTTGTCTTTGTGGAAGATGGTATACGGATGGTCTGTTATCAATGCATGTATTTCAGAGACTGCAAGCAGAGATGATGGCCACCAGCAAAGCTGTTTCCATGTCAGGAACTTGAGATCATATGTAGCCAGTGGCACAGAGGGTTTACGAGTAAGCATGTTCAGCACGAGGTTAATATTCCAGGGGCAAGCGGTTTCTAGACCAGGGGCCTCGTGTGCAGAATGCCCTTTAGAAATCTCTTGAAAAGAGGCTGTTAAGCCAGGATCAAGTTTTGGACAAGCTCGTGATAGGCCAAGACTGCACAAAGGTGGACCTTTACAGAGGAGTGTTGCAGTCCAGAACCTGAAACGTCCAAAAAAGTACTCCAAAATGTTGTCTGGTGGACACCAGAATAAGTTCATACGGATCTTGGCACACCATTCCGAGAAGTGCTTCCATTTGGCTGTATAACTTTTCCTAGTGGAAGGCTTACATGCGGCCAGGAGAATCTCTGAGACTCTCTGAGAAACTTTGAACCTTCTCACCTCTGTCTCCTCAGGAACCAGGCATGGAGATGAAGGGAGTACAGGTTGGGATGAACCAGGGATCCCTGTGTCAGAAGGTCCATTCACAGAGGGAGGGGTCTCGGAGGGGCCACTGACAAGCTGTTGATTAATGGAAACCAAATTTGACGTGGCCAGAATGGAGGAATCAGAATAATTTTGCCACAGTGGTCCTTTAACCTGAGCAGTACCCTCTGAACTAGAGGAGGAGGAGGAAATGTGTACAGAAAGCGAGTTGTCCACAGCAGCCTGAATGCACCCAGACATAAAATGTCAGGTTCTGGATTTCTGGAGCAGAACTGCGGCAGTTTTGCGTTGAGTGGAGATGCAAAAAGGTCCAACCCTGGAGTTCCCCACTCGTCGAAAAGAGACTGAACGACGTCTGAAGCCAACAACCACTCGTGCAGATCCACTTCTGTCTGACTGAGTAGATCTGCCAGACTGTTCGGAGTACTTGGTAGGTAGAATGCTTGAATCAAAGCATTCTGTTCCAGACACTATTCCCACACTCTCATAGCTTCCCTGATGAGTGGACAGGAGTGTGTCCTGTGCCATTTGCTGACATAGTACGTAAGTGACATGTTGTCTGTCTGCAGTAGGATTACCTTGTGATCGACAAAGACCACTAGAGCTCAAAGGGTGTAAAGTACCACTCATCTCCAGAACATTGATATGGAGATGAGATTCTGTCTGAGTCCAAACTCCCTTGGTGCAATGGCCCTCGCAGTGGGCTCCCCACCCCAGCAGAGATGCATCCGTAGTAAGAGTTATATGAGGGTCTGGTGGAGCGCAGGAAAGATCTTGAAGAAGGTTGTCTTTCTGTGCCCACAGACATGACTAGCGTAAAGGTTCCGTCACTTTGATAGAGTAGGATTGAGGATGCATTGACAGAGACCACGAGTACTGAGCATCCACTGTGTCATCCTCATGTGCAGGTGGACTACAGGGACTGAGAAGACGGAAAAGGTCATCAGGCCCAGCATCTGCTACATGGAGTGGGCCTTCACGGAATTGTTGCCCCTGTTGAACTGCGCCATCTGCAAGATGGCACTGCATCTGTCCTGTGGGGGGGACCCTTGCCTTGGTGGTATCCAAGAGAGCGCCTATGAAAAGAAGCTGTTGAGAGGATTGAAGCTGTGATTTCTCCAGATTGCAAGGAGCCAGTCGTCTAGGTAAGGGAAGATCTGCAGGCCTAGCTTGCGAAGATGCACTGCGAAAGTACCGCAAAGCACTTTGTAAAGACTCAAGGCACCGAGGATAGCCCAAAGGGCAGGACTCCGAACTGATAGACAAATCGAAGGAACCTGTGATGGCTTGTGTAAACTAGGATGTGCTAGTAGGTGTCCTGCACATCTAAGGACACCAGACAGTCCTGTGGCTTGAGAATTAGCAAGACGGTTCCTAGAGAGACCATCTTGAACTTCTCATGGTACAGGAACTTGTTCAATTTTCTGAGGCTGAGAATGAGGCACATATCCCGTTTTCTTTGGAACCAAAAAATAATGGGAGTTGAAACCCATGTTGCATTCTGCCAAGGGGACAACTTCCACTGCCCTGTTTTTGAGAAGGCCTGTTATTTCCAAAGTGAGAAGGTCTGACTGAGTAGCTGACAGTGTGTGTCACCACGTGGACGGACAATCTGGGGGAAATCTCTGAGAAGTTGAGAGAGTACCCCTTTTTGATTGATCCTTAAAACCCACTTGTTTGTGGTGACAGAATTCCACTGACTGTAGAACAGAGTCAGACGCCCTCCCACCACGGAGGAGAGGTCCACCTCAGGCAGCTGAGATGGAGCCAGGGCTGAGGTCTCAGAAGGTGCCACTGGGTGCTTTCAGGGCCTGTGCCTTCCGCTGCATTTTCTTTTGTGGCTGAGGAGACTAGTACTTGTTTGGGGCTCCTCTGCCTCTTCTACAAAAGGGCTGTCTGTTACGCAAAAACTGACAGTTATTGCCCCTCTGCAGATGTGAAAGAGCTGGTCTGGCCGATTTGAAGACTGTTCTGGTTTTCTGAGAGGCCTCCAGGGATTGCTCAACCTGTTGGCCAACAGATAAGTGCCATCAAAAGGAACATTCATTACCTGCTGCTGGGCATCTGAAGAAAATCCTGACGTCTGCAGCCAGGAATGTCTTTTAATACAAACTCCAGCGGCAGCAGCTTGAGAGGCAGTCATATGCGTCCACAGCTGCCTTCTACTGGTGTCCGTTGAATTCTATTCCATGGGTAGCAGCCTGAAGTACTTTCTCTTTAGGAACAGTTTAAGAAGAGATTCAGCTACAGACTTAAGAGAAGTTCAAAGAGCATACTCATACCGAGAGAAATGCCCTTGGTAACTGGCTGTTAGCAAGTTAAGAGTGACTGCTGCGAAAGATCTCTTACTCAGTGTCAATCTTGCAAGATTCCTTATTGATAAGATGTGCTGTGACTTCCTGAGGCAGGACAGCTTTGTCGTTCTCAGCAAGAATAACTAGAGCATCCACAATACGCTGGAAAGCTAGGATAGGTCTTTCCATTAGAGGAACATATTTCTGATCTATGGACTCGCATACTGAAGGAATAGATGCAGACCTGGCCCACACTGCCTTGGAAAGGGTTTCAAAGGCCAGAGAGACAGGGGGCATGAGGTTAACTGGAATGTTACGAACATGGAGCCACTCGAGATACATCTGCTTACCCGGGCCAAGGGCAGAAGTCTCAAGACCTAGAGTTGCCTGCATGTTTCTGAGTAAATTCTGAAAAGAGAGGTCCTCCTGAGGGACAGGAGTAGGAACTGGAGGATGATTCTCCGAGCTATAAAAAGTATCATTCTCGCCACCTTCAGAAATAATGAGGTCGGGAACAGACTCGTTCTATTCCAGATCATCCTCGGAAGAGGTATGGACCAAGCAAATCTGAGTCCAGGCCTGAGGATTGGGTAGACGGGCAACACCAGAACCGGAGCAGGAATTAGCACCGGCCCAGAAGGAGCTGGCACAGGAAGTGGCACCAAGCCCTGCGGTGCCAGCACTGGGACCAGTGCCGGCAGCAGAGGCAGCACCGCCCAAGAACCTAACTCAGGCCTGTAAGGTGCCACCGGTACCGAAGTGACCAGAGAAGGTACCTGTGCCGGTCCCTGCAAAAAGACAGAGTGAAGGAGGGTGGCACGTGGAACCGGCATCGGTGGCTTGGTCATCATCAAGGGATCAAGATCTGTTGGCGGAGACAAACGCTCTACCTGGACCAAAGGCCCTGACCACAGCTCGAGGCATCTAGGCCCGAGGGCCCGGGTACTGGATCCACAGGAAGGGGAAACCAGGCCAGATGCTGTACCAACAGCTCCGATAAGAGCTGCCCAACGGTGAAACCGCTCCTCCCCCAACAAGAGGACAGGGAAGGGCTCCGGGCTCGAGATTTCGACTGACCGTGAGCAGAAGCCATCGGGGAAAACGGTGCTGGAGAAGGCCTCCCACTCATGGATGTAGAAGACCTCTTGGCAGATGTACTAGAGAGTGACCTTGAGCGGTACTGTTTCTTTCCCTTTTGACAGGAAGAGGAAGAATATGAGGTCAAGCGGCGGCAGGTCCCTGACCTGGATCAGGAATGCGCCCGCTTCTTTTTGTGTTTACAAGAGGACTGTCCTCCCTCCCTCCCGAACATTGGACTGTCCATGGACACCCCCCCCCCCCGGTAGAAGCTGGCTGTTCAATCCTTTGCCTTCCTGGTGTGCCAGACTGCCCCCGCATGCTGAGGTTTACAAGCTCAAATGGGCAGACTGGGTGGGCCTTAGGCCCTTATCTGCTGACAGTGTCTATGTATCTATGACATTTGAGCAGGAAAAGCATAGGGACATACTCCGTTGAAATCAAAGAGGGGTATATTGATATTTCATGAGTTTGTTTCATTCAAATCAAAAGCCACCCCGCAACTAATAAAACTGATTAGCTGAGCAGGGGCTCTGATTTCAATGAAGAGACTTGCAAAATACCATAAAACACAATGCCCTCATTGATCTTGATAGAGTGTGACCCCTTGTTCTTCCTATTCAAAAATCGGCACGTGGGGGCAGTCCAGCACACCATGAAGGGGAAAGGATTGGATGGCCAGCTCCTCCAAGCAAAATTACAATCTTTTCCCTCCTAAACTCTGAAACTAAAGAATTTTGCAAGCTGAACTATTTACTTCCTAAAGAGGCAAGCTTTTCGTGGGGGCTTTCAGTTTTTTTTTTTTTGTTTTTTTTTTTTGTTAAGGGCAGCACACTTGCTTCTGTTTAAAAAGATGGAACTTTTCGGCACAGTGGCATAATGGGCTAAGGTAATGCATGCCACGCCGCCAACCCGGGTTCCGGAACAGACCAGGGTCCTTCAGGGAGGGGGAGACAGCACAAGTTGCTGCTTGGCTACCACCTAGTGGAGAGCTAGGTTACGAAGCAGCTACTGCCTCCTGATCAGTCAGGCACAGACACAGAGTATATGCTGTGTCTTTATGGTGCACTCCCACGTCACTGCACGGCTGCAGACCTGGGAATGGGGTGAAAACTGGCAAAAGAACTCTGACTCTCCGAATTACAGATGGCAATCCCGTCGACTCCGCACCACCACCCAAGGCACTTACTCACTCATGGAGGTACAAATTAGATGGGGTAAGTCCTGGGTTTGGTGGGTGATGGGGCTGTGGGTTGCCTTCAGAAGGTGGCCAATTGGTAGGAACAAGAGGCATAAACATAGAATGGGGAAGAATGGACAGCACTTAAGCTCCATCCTAAACTCCTCCAGTGATAGGGCGCTCTGTAAATTAACAGGCAAGAAGACATTCCATATACACAGAGCTGCAATAGAGAAGGCCCTGTCCCCTGACTGCCTTAATCAGAATACAGAGACAGATCGCAATTTAGCCTCTGTGGAGCAGAGAGGGCAGCCCAGACTATATTAATTTATTCATTTTATTTGAAACATATTTTAGCAGGTCAGCAAGCAGAATCCAGAAATTGCTCAATTTAGTTGTAAGCTGAGGGAGGGGGGACTATATGGGAGAAGCAGGGACAGCAGTTCACAAATATATGGTATATTACGCAAGACTAAGATCTTTTAGATGGTCGCCGACCCAGTCCTTACAGCGCTTTGTTGGTTAACACCTCTCTTAACTGAACCAGTAATTTAGAATTTTGACTAGGTGACAACTTGTGTTCTCAATTCCCCACAAACAAAATCCTTCTTTCTAAGGCTGAGCTATATCATGTTACCCCATCAGTTCACAACCGCACAATCAATGATCCAGCATTCACTATGGCTACTCTCTTTTTTTTTTTATTTACTTGAAATCTAGGATTACAAATACCTTTGAGCAGGAACTGCTCGTTTACAAAGGTTCCACGAAGGAATGGGGGCTATACAGTACACACATACATACAAAGGTCAACATAATAATACATAGTTACATAATAAAAAGTAGTAAGAGACTGAGGCTTAGGAAATTCCAGTAATTCAAAATGTGCCAAATGTTAGGTAGCATGACATACCAGCCAAGGGCAATCTTAGAAATAAGTGTTGCAGGTGAGAGGGAAGGGGGTATGCAGTCAGGAAGGCCATTGTCAGAGGGTAAGAGCTCTAAAGGGGAGGGATAATAGTCAGGAAATGCCCGGGGGGGAGGAAAGGGAGAGGGGACAAGGGGGTAGGCAAGTAGAAGGGGGCAAGGCGGGGAGAGCTAGCTGTCAAGACTGAAGTGGATGGCAGTGAGCGGTGGGCCCCTGATTAGGCGAGGCAGTCACAACGACTAGTTGAAATGAGATGAAGTTGGAGTTGTCTCTTAAAAGGGCAAAGAGCAGCAGCAGTGAGAGTTTCTTTGTTGAGAGTATTGTACCACTGTGGTGCTCTGTGGGTAAAGGCCCTCTGGCCCATGGTAGTCCGGCATCTGGGGACAAGGAAGGTTAGTTGTTGTGAACTTCTAGTTTGCGGGTGCTGTGGTGGTCAGTGAGGAGCTTTTCAATGCCCAGGGGCATGGCCCCGAGGAGGACTTTTTTGGCTAAGAGGCAGGTTTGAAACTGTATCCGGTTGATGAGAGGAAGCCATCCTGCCCGAGTGTACAGGTCACAAGTGTGTGTGTAAGTTGGTCAGACCCAGTTAGCAGCCTGCATGCTTTGTTGAGTGCAACTGTAATACTGCGGAGGGCAGAGGCGGAGGCAGAGCCATAAACTGCTAGCCCGTAAACGATGATGGAGGTGACAGAGCTGTTGATAGCCAACCGGAGAGTGTCAGGAGTCATGCAGTGTTTGTGCATGTACAGCAGGCCTATACAGATGTTGGTGGCTTTGGCGACAGAATCTATGTGCCAATGGTAGGAGAGTGAGCTGTCCAATGTGACACCTAGGTATTTAAAATCAGGAACGTGTTCAAGTAAGGTCCCTGTTTGGTTTAGGATGGTGAGGTCACGGGATTTGTACTTGCTCCTGGCGTTGCAGAAGGTCATAACCTTTGTTTTGCTGTAGTTCATGACCAGTTTGTGTGACTTGAACCATTCTTCGATGCACATGAATTCAAGCTGTAATTGTTTCTCGAGGAGCTCTGCATTTTGGTGGTTGGTGAACATGACTGCGTTCCTTAGTTTTGGAATGGATTGACAATATATATCTATATATCATATGTATATCTCTATATATATATCTATATCTATATCAATATATTAGACCCACCACGTATCTTGGCCTTTTTAGAAACAAGGGCAGGGTTGGCGGCAAGCTCCAGTGCCACAGGGGCCCGTACGACCGGGCCAGGGAGGTTGATCCTGCCAGAGTCCTGCTGTGGGACTGTGAGGCCATTGGACGACAGTGCATATGATACGGAAGACAGGAGAGACCTTTAAAAAAGATAGAAAATCAGTGGATGATGGTCTATATGATGGTCTTGGCCTCTTGGACTCCCCTGGGTCTTAGTGTCTACAGAAAGAACAGTTACATAAGAAATTACCATAACAGCAGATCTTCGAGGGGTTCTCAGTCATCAGGTCACACCATAGGAACTTCACTATAGGTGAAGCAGGATCCACATGGAAGATTTTTAGCAGTACAACTGGGGCCACCAACGCAGTAATCAACCCTATAAAGGCACGAGCTGCCCCGCTCCCTCCTCAGTTCTTTCCCCCAGAGACAAAGGGACCATTGCTCTAGCCATGGAGGACCGAGGAGAGAAACAGGTGCCCAGGCCTATAAGAAAGGCTGGATACATCAGATAACCAGTTCCAGTCAAGAGCCCCAAAAACGGGATGGTGGAAGGGAAGACAGACCTGATGACTGAGATCCCCTCAAAGACCTACTGTTATGGTAAATTCTTACATAACTGTTCTATTTTCATCAGGGGTATCTCAGTCATCAGGTCACACTGCAGGAACAAATCCCAAGCAGTTACAGGTGCAGACAGACAGTCTGGGAGGAAGGCCAACCATAAACTTAAGACAGGAGGCCCTGCAGCACAGCCCTGCCAAATCCTGCACGGACTCTAGAGGCAATGTCCAAACTGTAGTGCTTGGTAAAAGTGTGGACGGTAGTCCAGGTGGCAGCCACACGAATGTCAGTGGCTGAGACCCCTCAGAAACAAGCCACAGAAGTAGCCATGCCACTTGTGGAATGAGCTTTGACCACTCCAGGCAATTCTTTGCCGTACTTCTTGTAGCAGAACACAATGCAGTTAGCCAACCATTTAGATAAACATTGTTTAGAAACCTGAATGCCTTCTACCTGCGGCAAAAGAAACAAACCTGCTTTGACTTTCTGCATTCCTTGATTCAGAGCAGGTAATATTTCAAAAGTTCTGCGCACATCTAATGTATGGTGCAGTGCTTTCCCTGGACTGGAAAATAAACAGGAAGGTGAACAGATTGGTTCAGTGTAAGCTCAGACACCACCTTAGGGAGAAACTTAGGATTCGTGCACAAAGACACCCTGTCTTTGTGAAAAATCAAATAAGACTCCTCACACCAGAGGGCCTGAAGCTCTGAAATTCTTCAAGCAGAAGTAATTACAACTACAACTAACCTTTTCCAGAAAAAGTTGCAACTGACTCAAAAGCAGACAGGGTCAACTTCTCCAAAACGAAATTCAAATCCCAAACCGGGACAGGAGAACAGATTGGGGGTTTCAGATGCAGGATGCCCCTCAAAAAGGTACAGGAAACATCCAGCTGAGTTATGGTACAGTTACTCATGGGCTCATGGAAAGCCGAGATAGTCGAAAGGTGCACCTTGAGGGAGGAGTACTGGAGACCTGAGTCAGACAGAGAGATCAGGTAGTCCAGGATTTGGCTCGACGGACAGGTGAAATGGTCCAGATTATGCTTGGTAGCCCAGATGGCAAACCGCTTCCACTTTATGGCATAAGTGGTTCGAGTGGAAGCTTTCCGAGTGGCCACTAGGAATGCACTACTCTATTAGAAAACCCAAATCTGGCAATGGCTACACCCTCAATAGCCAAGCATGCAGATGGAGGGACCTGAGGTTGGGAAAAAACAGGGTCCTTTGAGCCTGGGTCAGCAGATTCCTGCAGATGGGGGGAGGAACTGGAGGTTCCTCCTCCAGTTGCTGTAGTAATGGAAACCATATCTGGCAGGGCCAGAATGGAGCTACCAGGATCATGCTGACCCCCTCCATCTGTAGTTTGATTAGCACCCTCTAAATCAGAGGAAACGGGGGGAAGGCGTAAATGAACCTCCCACTCTAAGAGAGGGACAATACATCTCACCAGAAAACTCCAGTGCCTGGACTGAGTGAGCAAAAATTGGGCAGTTTTGCGTTGAGTGGGGACGTAAAAAGGTCAAACTCTGGACAACCTCATCTGTCGAAAAAGTTTTCTATGACGGATGAGAGAAGCTACCACTCATGCATGCTGGACTGAGTCTGGCTGAGACTGTCCGCCAGGGTGTTTAGCATCCCGGGGACATGGATGGCTTGGAGAGTCTGGCCATGGTCTAATGCCCGATACCACACTCTCATGGGTCTCCCTACATAGGGGTTACAAATGTGTCCCACCTTGCTTGCTGATGTAGTACACTACACTGAGGCTGTCTGACTGAATCAGCAGCTGACCCGGAAGAAGGTGGTTCTGAAAGGCCTGCATAGCATACAGAACTGCCCGCATTTCCAGGACATTGATATGCAGGGACATTTCGATCTGGGACCAAGAGCCCTGTGTTTGAAAGGGACCCAGATGAGCCCCCCAGCCCAAACCGGAGGCATCCATGGTGAGAATCTGCTTGGGGGAGGAGAGAGATCTGGAACAGGACCCCTTGCAGCAGGTTAAGGGGGTCCATCATCCACTGAAGCACCTTGTGGACTTGGGAAGAAATCAGCACTAGCTGATCTAATTTGTCCATTCACTGGTCCCACTGTACTTGGAGAGTCCACTGGAGGATGCGCATGTGGAACCCTGCCAGTGGAACAGCAGGGATGGCAGCCGCCATCAGTCCCAACAGCCTCAAGAACACCCTGTCACGAATATAATGGCTCTGGGCCACCTCCTGAGACTGGGTAATATGGCACACCACCCTGTTTTGAGGCAGGAAAACCTTCCCCCTGCGCCGAATCTAGAAACACCCCTGTGTATTGCAGCCTTTTGGACGGAACCGGGACCAACGTGGGCAGGTTGATGGTAATGCTCAGGGAGAGGAATAACTGAAGAGTTCTCTCTAAAGTCCCAGAAGCTGTTCCCTAGAGGGGGTCTTTAGGAGCCAATCGTCCAGATACGGGGAAACATACATTCCCTCCCTTCTGAGGGATGCAGCTACTGCTGCTAAGCACTTGGTAAAGACTCGCAGCACAGAGAGCAAGCCAAAGGGCAGCACTTTGAACTGATAATGTTCGCCTTGGAAAAGAAACCGGAGGAACCTCGCATTGGGAGGAAACACCGAGATCTGCAGGTAAGCATCCTGCATGTCCACAGAACATAGCCAGTCGCCTTTCTTGAGAAGGGGCATCAGATCTGGCAAAGTTACCATCCAGAACTTTTTGTACTGGACATATAGATTGAGGTCCTTTAGGTCTAAGGTGGGCCTCAGATCTCCAGTCTTTCTGGGAACCAGAAGAAGCTAGAATAAAGCCCCTTATTTCTCTGGCACCTGGGCACTGACTCAATGGGTTGTCTGCACAAAAAGGATTGCATTTCCTCCCAGAGAACAGACAGGTGGGCTGGGGGGGTAGTTGGAGGGCAGGGGAGGACTATCTGGAGGTTGCTCGGTGAGCTCCAGAGTGTGACGAAGTAGGCCTATATGCGCCTAACTGGTGGACAATGAGAAGTGAATTTGGTTAAAATCTCATTTATTTATTTTCATTTATTTTTCAAGAATCAGATTTACAACCTTTGCGTCAGAGACCCATTTACAAAGGCACCTCGTCACAGGGAGGGTAGACAACAGCAGACAGTGTGGTACAACATTGGGAAACAATACAGGTGCGATACAGTAAGAGAGTACACAGAGCAATTCCAATAATACTTAGTAGTACAGATGCTTAGAAATAGTTACAGTTTGATGTAGCATTTAAACAAATAGATACAAATAACAAGGTATGCTCTAGCGTGTCTAGGGAGCAAGAATAATTGAGGTGGGGTGGGGGTGAGGGACCAGGGTTGTTGGGAGGGGGAGTGGGGAAGAGGCAGTCCAACAGGACATTGCCATATTGCACAGAGCCAGGAAAGCTCAGGCTAAGCGGCAATCAGGGGCACTTACAGCTCCGTCTGTCAATGCGGTGGTTTTGGAGGGCGATTTTGAAAAGGCCGATTTTTGGAATACTTGTGATATGTGGGGGGAGGGAGTTGAACCAGGAGGGGGCTCTGTAGTGGAAAGACCTTTGGGTGAGAGAGGACCTGGTTCTTGGGACCTGGAAGGTGGCCTTGGCTGCACTTCGGGTGGCGACCGAGTGGGAGGCCAGTTTTAGGGACGTAGCAACCTCAGAAGGGGAGAGCCCAAGTAGAGATTTTTTGGCCAAAATACAGGTGTGGTAGCACAGGCACTCATCTAAGGAGAGCAGGTTAGAGGAGGAGTAGAGCTGGCATTTGTGTGTTCTGCTAGGGGCACCAATCAGGAGCCTGCAGGCCTTATTTATAGAGGTCTGAATTTTGGTGAGGGCGGTGGAATCAGCCGTGGCATAGATAGGAAACCTGTAGTCAACTAAGGACAGGATGGAGGAGGTGATAGCCAGCTGGAGGGCATTCTGAGGGAGACAGTCTCCGTAGCAGTAGAGGAGTCCAATCTGGGTGTTTACTGCAGTGGACAGGGTTTTTAGGTGGGAGTGGAAAGTGAGTGCTGTGTCGAAGGTGATGCCCAGGTATTTGTATGTAGTTACCTGTTCAACTGGGTGTTAGGGAGGGTAAGGAGGGGGGCAATTCTGACATTACTCCAGCGATGGGCGAAGAGCACAGATTTTGTCTTTTTGAGGTTCAGGATCAGACGGTGGTCGAGGAACCATTTTTCAGCTTGGCTAAAGACGAGCTGCATAGAGTCCTGAAGGATGACGGGGTAAGGGTTGGATGCAACAAGAACCGCATCATCGGCGTATAAGAGCATTTTACCTGAGCAGGAGCTGGGGAAGGTGTTAAGAAAGAGACTGAACAGAGTAGGGCCAAGGATGGATCCCTGGGGGACACCGGAGCAGACAGGTAGCGCAGTAGATAGGGTACCGTTTAATTTGACCCGTTGGGATTTGCCATGGAGGTAACTGGAGAACCAGGCAAGGGGGCTGGATGAGAAACCCAGCTGATGGAGGGAGTCAAGCAGGAGGGGGTGACACACAGTGTCAAAGGCCTTAGATAGGTCAATGAACACTGCCCCGGCAATGTTGCCAGAGTCAAGTGCAGAGTGTACATGCTGTGAGAACTCTAGCAGAGCCGATGTTGTGCTGTGTCCAGGGCAGAAACCGTGCTGCTCTGGACACAGGATGTTAAATTTGGTAAGGTATTCCATGAGTTGGGTGGAGACTATTTTTTCCAGGGCTTTGGGGAGTGGGGGAGGATGGAGATCGGCCTGTAGTTATTAGGAGATGTACTATCTCCATTCTTGTGGACTGGGGTGATTTCAGCTGATTTCCATGCGCTTGGGAATTGACCAAAGCAAAGAGATTGGTTTAACAGGTCAGTGGGGGGCAAGCATGACATACAGAGTTAGCCAGAGAATCCTAGAGTCAATGGGGTCACTAATGGGGTTGTGGCTGGAGAGGACTTTTGCAGGAGCAGTTTGGCTTCATGGGGGAATATGGTGCGGAGGAGGAATGGGGCGATTTGGGTGGGGGTTGTGGCAATGATAGGGTCGTTAGGTCAACAACAGTTGAGGACTGCATCGACTGGGGGGGGGGGGGGTCGACAGAGCAGAAAGCGACGACCCGCTAGATGGGCCCTGAGAACCCGAACAGCCTGTAGCCCGAGCAAGGTTCAAGCCTTGATGGGAGGGCCATCGGTGATGGGATGGAAGGGCCGAATATCCAGAGGTCGACGACCAGCCGCCCTGAATATCAGGCGGAGACACTGTTGGTATGGATCTGGTAGGCACAAAAACCTGGCCAGCAGATATATACGTTGGTGCAGCCACAGCCTCCTAAGAACCCCCAGACGAGGAAGGAGAGGCCATCAGGGAGCGTTTCCCCCAAGGACTTGTCTCGGGCCTTAGCAGCCTGGGAGCTCAATGACCCTGCTGGCAACTGGGAGGTCGGGACCCTGGAAGATCCCTGCCTGTTATTCAATAAGTAAATTTTTAAGAGCCTTCTTGTGTCGCCTGAGGGTTGTTTGATTAAACTTCTGGCAGAGCTCACAGTCGGAGACTTTGTGGTCAGGCCCAAGACTGTAGATAGAGAGAGTGTGTTTGTCTGTGGAGGTAATCTTTTTTCCGCAGTGGCGGCGACGGCAGAGAGGTGTCAAAGGATTAACTCTCAACATAAACAAAATAAAGAAATCTCTTTTAAAAAAGAGATTCTAAAGTATTAGGTTGAAAAAAAGTCATAGGCGAAAACTGGCACGAAACTGCGTCAAAGCTTCAGCGGAGACGCATGTGAACAAGTTGACAGCAGGAAAGAACTGAGAAGGGAGCAGGGCAGCTCATGCCTTTATAAGGTTGATGACATCGGCATGGGCGGCCCCAGCTGTACTGCTGAAAATCTTCCATGTGGATCCTGCTTCACTGGTAAAGTTCCTATGGTGTAGCGTGAAGACTGAGATACCCCTGAAGATGATCTGGATACTTGTCCACATAGCGGAATGCTTCTGGAGGAAGGAGACCATGCCACAGAAGGAAAGCTGTGGGTGTAACCAGTAGGTGACTGGGTCCAGTGGGTTTGGAGAACGCAGGCCTAGTCAGGCATATATCCCTGGGATCAGGATCTGTTCCTGAACAACGTGAGTGAATGGCGAGAAAAACCTATATATTTAAAAAAAAAAAAAAAACTCCAAATTATTGGGGCCACCCAATTGCCTAGCAGGAACCTGCCATGCTACCATACAGGTGACCTGGGTTTCCAGAGTCATCCATGATCAGGGTGGTCATGGTAGAGAAGGGCACTTGGAGGCAATGGGTCCTCAAACAGGGAGGGAGGCACTGCAGGTTCACAGCCACATCGACCCCTGCAACAGGGTTCACCCTCCACAGCAAAGTATGTCGACCAGGCCATCACAGCTGGGCACAGCACCACTGGGGAGACAAAAGGTGGAAGGAAATATGGGAAAACACCCGGGGTAAAATGCCACCAGCCTGGCAGAATGCCAGCCTGTATTCCCTAGCCCTGTGTCATTCAGAGAGATCCGAAATGGGGATGATATCTTGGAAGCAGAGTGGGACAAATCAGATAACCACAAGGCCAATCGCCACGAGAAAAATTTGTTTGGTTCCCACATTATGAAAGTTAGTGGCAAAATGGCCACCTTCCCACAAAGTGATTTTTCCCCACAGTGGGTATAATGCTGAACAGCTTGCCACTAAACAAATCTGGTTTGGCTACCAGACTTTGAAAGCTAGTGGCCACTCTGCCAACAACCCACAAAGTAATTTGTCCCACCCTGCCTGGAAGTTGGGTGTAAAAAGGCGAATTATATTTTGTTTACCAGTAATTCGTGTTGTGTGTAGGCTCATCAATAAGCAGGCAGATGGTATGGGCTTTCCTCCCTGCTAGCTGGGATACACAGAAACAGTCCGAAACAAGCCTTAGGACACGCCCATTTCCAGACTCCTCCATTCAACCTGTCAAAGTCTTAAGGCAAAACATTGCTCAGAAATGGGAATAAGGGACCAGTCACGTTAGCACACATACTAACCCCCTACGCTAAGTGGCATATTAACAATATAGGACAGAGGATAACATATGCTAACCTCTACACTCAGGGGATGGTATGCAGTACAGAAAATGCTCTAAGGAATGTACAGCACTGAAAGTGGTGTGGGCTTGCCTGCCTATGGACAGAGCCTACAAATAACCAGAATTATCGGTAAGGAAATTATAATCCCCTGTGTGTGTTGGCTTCTATAGGCAGGCAGTTAGAATAGGCCCTAATAAGCAGTCCCTAACTGGAATAGTCAGTGCTGTCCTGCCGAGCTAGGCTCCACCTGCCGAATGCAGCATCAGAGGAGCATACTGCATCACAGAAAGAATGCCTGAGAAAAGACAGAATGACTGTCCATAAACTCTCTCCAATGCCCTCCAGGGACATCAAGGCCCACTCAGCATAAAAGATGCTATAGGCTGCCTGGAAGATCTCTGAGCCTAGAGAGCCACTGCACCATGGGAAAACAAGCGAATTAGATAGCGGCACAGAGCCATGCAATACAGAGTACTAGTCTGAGAGGATCATTTTTCCCCGGGACCGAGAACAACAAAAAGTGGTATGAGACAGAGGCTTAGCGCGCACTTGACAACCACTGAATGCAGACACTGTGCCAGAGTCTTGTTTAAGTACAGAAGAACGGAAAGCAACACTACCACCAGCTGCCTGTATGAAGCGTAATCTGCCCATGAGAAGAAGGAAGACCCTGTGCAAAAGACCAGTGTGTCCTTATGCAACACCAAGAATGGTTCCCTGGCTAGGCAGAGAACCCATATAGAAAATTCCAGGAAGATATGAATATGTTAGCGGAAACCTTGAGTTTGGAGATTTGTTCTTGTATCTCAAGATGTAGAAGTGAGTTAGACCTTTGCCCAGATTGTGGTACAATGCACAAGTGATTTTCTGCCCTGCATGCAGCACGTGAAAGGATGGGAGCTGTCGAGTTGAAGTCATGGCACTCGGGTTTTCCACTGCCGACACTGTATGGCGTACACTGATGATAATGTGGCTCTCGGTGTACAGTAAGTGATGAGGACTGAATGCTTGGTAAGAACATCCCATCTGGATGATTTTACTGGTTCAGGGGTACCACCAGACATCTCTGACCCAAAACAGAGCTCTAGGGACACTGCATAAAGCATGTATGAGAGTAAAGCACCCTGTCTTTTCTTGTAAACTTTATTCTGAAAGTTTTCACAGAACATATATGAGCATTACATTTCTGAGAATCACCAATTATGTCATATAATCAACTACTTACCAATTAAGCACAGTACAGTTACATAAGAACTTACCGTAACAGCAGATCCTTGAGAGGATCTCTTGCAACAGGAAAAACCTATGAAACTATAGCCACCAGGACCACACAGAAACATTTCTTGCTAGCAGCAGTCTACCAGGGGCTTCCCACTCCCGGCGATCACCCCTATCCTATAGAGGGCTATTTTATCTCTCAGATATATTATGATAAACTGAAACTCTGTTCCCAGAGTTTCATTTGCTCGATGACCATCTGCCCAAAAAACTTTCCCGATATTCGAAATTCACCTGCGGCGGATGGTAATGTTGAGGTTTCGGGGGCTTGCCCCAACCCCTTTACTTAATATAATCAACTCACTGTACAATCTCAAGTGTCATGCAAGGTGTTTTGGGCAAACAGTACTGTGCTAATGAAACTCAGGGAACAGAGTTTTGGTTTATCGCAGTACTCCCCACCCTTCTCAGTTCTCACACCGAAGACCAGAAGCAGCTTGTCTCCTGCTGAGGAACCAAGGAAAGGCTAAAGGCTCCAGCCAATAAAGAAACTGAAGCAGAAAGTTCTCCACTAAGGAGAAAGAGGGACAGACACAGGAAGTCCCATAGTGTCAGAGGGACGGAGGGTGGGACGGCATGGCCTGCTGCAAGAGATCCTCTCGAAGATCTACTGTTGCGGAAAGTTCTTTCATAACTGTACTATTTTACTTCAAGGATATCTCTTGCAGCAGGCCACACCTATGGAACGAGTCCCAAGCAGTTCTGACATCAGAATATCCGGTCTGGGTGGTTGGAAACCAAGAGCCTAAGAAAGTAGGTCCTGTAGAACAGCTAGGCCAAAACTGGCCCTACACCTAGAAGTAATTTCCACACTAGTGCTTGGTAAAGGTATGGACAGTTATCCAAGTGGCAGCAGTGCAGATCTCCGTAGCTGAAACATTCTGGAAACAGGCAACAGAAGTGGCCATGCTTCTGGTGGAATGACCACAAACACCACCAGGAAGGTCCTTGCCATACTTCCTATAGCAAAATGTAATACAGCTGGCCAATCATTTGGACAAGCACGGTTTGGGAATAAGAACACCCTCTTTCCCAAATGTGAAACAAACAAACCCTAGAGTTTTGAAGGAACTCAGGGAAGTCCTAGCAGGGCCACTGATGACCCTTTTCAGTCAATCACTAGAGACAAGGGAGGTACCTCGGGACTGGAGGAGGGCAGAGGTGGTACCCCTACACAAGAGTGGAAGTAGAGAGGAGGCAGACAATTACAGACCAGTAAGCCTGACATCGGTGGTGGGGAAGCTGATGGGGTCCCTGCTTAAGGAGAGGGTAGTGAAGTTCATGAAGTCAAGTGGTGCAAAAGACCCAAGACAGCATGGATTCACTGAGGGAAGGTCCTGTCAGACTAATCTTATTGATTTCTTTGACTGGGTGACCAGGGTGGTGGATGTGGCCTACCTGGATTTCAGCAAGGCCTTCTACACTTTCACATAGAAGGTTGCTTAATTAAATGGTAACCTGCATGCATCACTGTGGTAAAATGGGCTGGAAATTACAAAGGCAGGACCCAGAGGGTGGTAATAAATGGCATAAAATCCAAAGAGAGGGAGGTGACCAGCAGGGTGCCACAGGGATTGGTGCTGGGCCCAGTCCTATTTAATGTCTTCATCAGTTACATTGCAGAAAGGTTGGAGGGAAAAGTATGCCTGCTCACAGATGACACCAAGATCTGCAACAGAATCGACACACAGGAAGGGCTAGAAAAAATGAGAAACGATCTACGCCTTCTTGAGGAATGGTCAAGGGTATGGCAGTTGGATTTCAACACTAAGTGCAAGATAATGCACCTGGGACACATAAATCCAAGAGAGGAATACAGGATGGGGGTGCAGGTTCCAGCCACCACAAGTCACGAGAGAGACCTGGGGGTTATTTATCTATTTATTTAAGTCTTTGGTAACCGGGTAAATGCACTGATCCAGGGGACCATTTTCAGGCATGACCCGGGCCACACAGACGGCAGTACAGAGGCAGTGACAAGTTATACAATGAGTACAAGCCATGTGGATATACAGACATCGCTGGAGAACAAAGTGGATATACAGACATCATTGGTTATCATATCCGATGAACTGAAGTCGTCCAAACAATGTGAAAAAGCAGTGTGGAAAGCAAACAGAATGCTGGAGTGCATAGGAAGGGGCATAACCAGTAGGAGGAGGGAAGTGTTGATGCCACTGTAAAGATCACTGGTGAGGCCTCATCTGGAATACTGTGTCCAGTTCTGGAGACCGCATCTAAGAAAGGAAATAGACAGAATGCAAGCAGTCCAGAGAAGAGCAACAAAAATGATACACGGGCTGCACCAGAAGCCTTATGAGGAAAGACTCAAGGAACTTAACATCTATTCACCAGAAGACAGAAAGGAGAGAGGGGATGTGATAAGAGACTTTCAAATAACTTAGGGGAATAAACAAGGTACAGGAGGGAAGCATATTTCAGAGAAGGAGGTGCACAAGGACAAGGGGACATAACATGAGGCTGGAGGGAGAGGGAGGCTTAGAGGGAATGTTAGGAAGTATTTTTTCATAGCGAGGATGGTGGACCCATGGAACAGCCTTCCGGTGGAGGTGGTAAAAGCGAAAACAGTAGAGGGGTTCAAAAGTGCATGGGATAAGCATAACGGCACCCTGCTGGAAAGCAGAGTGGTGGAACGGCAGTCCAAAGAAGGGTAGGGATTGCCAAACCAAGCAGGGAAATGGGCAGACTATGTGGACCGGTAGGTCCTTATCTGCCATCATATTCTATGTTTCTATGTAACTGAGAGGACTTCTACAGTCCTTTGTACGGTGTGTATAGAAATGCAGAATTCTATGCACATCTTTGGAGCCTCAGGTATGCTACCACCACTGCCATGCATTTGGTGAAGACCTTGGGGGCTGAAGATAGGCCGAAGGGCATGGCTTGGAACTCTTAAAGGTTTCCCTCGGCTCTGAAACGGAGAACCCGTGGATGGGATGGATGTGAAAGAACGTGTCCTGAAGATCTAGGGAGCAGAACCACATTCCTTGCTCCAGGGATGGTATGATCTGAGCTAGAGTTACCATCCGAAAGGTGCAAGACCTGAGGAACTTGTTCAGATTGTGCAGATCTAGAATGGGGCGCTAGCCCTTCCCCATCTGCTTTGTCACCAGGAAGTACCTAGAGATGAACCATGGGTCTGAAGGCGGGTCCGCTACTGGACGCACCACCTCCTTGAGGAGAAGCTGAGCCAAGTCGTCTCAGAGAACCAACTGAGAAGCTGCGGACACCAGATCCCCCCCTTGGGGGCACGGGCTCGATAAATGAAAATTACATACCTACCATAATTCTTGATCTTTCTGTGCATCTTCACCATTCATCACAGATGGGTTGTGGCTGGAGGTCATGACCCTGTGGGAGCGCTTTTTTTTTTTGCATGGGCGGAGTCGACGCAGTGATGGTGCCACCCCTTGAGGCCGACGTACAACTTGGCGCTCTAGGTTGGCTGTTAACTTCCATCAGCGCCGCCCGTCGCCAAAGAGTAAGAAATGGGGGTTGGGGTGGGACAAGAGCATCCAAGGGACAGATAAAAGGAAAAGATATAAGAAACAAAATGAGGAATAAGCAGCTGAGAGGACAGAAGAAGGAAAGAGCAGAATCTAAGGGGATTGGGAGGGGCCCTAATTTCTGGAAAGAAGGAAAGGGAAAAAGAAGGTAAGGAAGAAACATTTTTACTGGGAGGGGAGAGGACAGTACCAACCGATTAGCGACCTGGATCCCAAGGATTTAACTGGATGGAGGACTTCTGCCTAAGGGGAGTCAGTCAGAGAGCTTGGCAAGGCAGGCAAGGTCTCAGATCAAGGAGAATGGACTGAACAGGCTAAAACTCCCGGCAGAGGACGACTTCTCAGGAAAGAGTCGTAGACTGAAAGACAGGAGGGAGTCCAGGAGCCGAGTTATGTCCTCTCCCCTAACCAACCAAAAAGAGGAGAGGGGGACCTCAATGGAAGAACCCCTTCCCAAAGAAATGTAGAAAGGGATTAGCCCCGAAGGACAAGGGGAAGGGGAGGAGAGAGGGGGGCTGCAATCCAACATCCCACCCCTAAGAAGGGGTGGAAGCCAAATGCGATGAGGAAAAAGCCGCCCCCACCTCCCCTCAGCATCTAAACTGCAGAAAGTCCCCCGTGTGCTCCGAGGTCCCCCCACTCCTAGCCATAAGAAAGAAGGAGGGGGGCACACAGAGGAAGGGGGACCCAGAGACTGGGCCCCAGGGGGATGGTGGGCAGGATTTTGTGATAAATGGTGAAGATACACAGAAAGATCAAGAATTACGGTAAGTACGTAATTTTCATACCTTATCTGTGTCAATCTTCGCCATTTATTATCGATGAGTGAGTATAGAGCCCCCCCGAAGGGGGACCAATACGACCCTAAGGGACTAAGCCCCTTAGCCTCCAGTGGGGGGAAACACTGAAGAAGAGAACCCTTACGGGCCTGGCGAGGCCCGATACTGGGGAAAGTGAGATGGGGACCCCCGGAGGAGGAAGGAAGGCACCCCGACAGGCGTCATCTCACCCTTCAGGAGAAAAGGTGGGTGTCTCCGGTATGCAGAGGAAATCACCGTATGCTGAGCCCCAGGTGACAACCTGGAAAGACGAAGCCACGCCAATGATCTAATGCAGATCGCTGTCCATACGACTCTGAAAGCTACCTCGTTGGTGTCGTAGGATGCATCATTTGGTGCCTTGCTAGCTCCAGGACCTTAGCAGAGAGAGCGATGGCCTGTCTGGTTACCTCCATATCAGGCAAGGAGGCTAGGAGCTGACCCAGCCTGGACCACAAGAACCAGTCACGGACCTGGGTGCAAAGCCCATCAGGAGTGTCCAGTTGCGTCAAGCCTGACTGGGGGTGAGGCATACGACCTGAAGACTCCAAAGGAGCGCAATATCTCTGGTGTAGTGCCCTAGGGGCTGGAGCATGGAAGAAGGGACGATGCCAGAAGACCAGTGACGCTTTCCGAAAGGGAAAAGGCCAGGCAGGAACCACCAGGTTAGCCACACTGTGCTCACCTAGGAAGGTGTGCGTCACATGCTCCATATTGCTTTTTGATCCAGGGGTTATCCGGAGATCGTCCATCACCTTCGTGAGGAAGCACTGTGTGAAAGGGGGCTCCTAAGAATAAACCCCTTCATCATTCTGTGTTTTATATTTGTTGTCTTGTGGAATGAATGCTGTCTTCGTCTTTTGTTTGGTTAGTCATTGTGCGTTTTTTTTTAGGGTAACTAGGTGAATAGCTTGTAATAGCCTGACCATCTATTGCAGACTATTCATATATAAATCTACGTCTTCTATTCGAAATGACGGAAGTCCGTTGAGGTAACCCTTCTTTTTGGGTTAATTTTTGTGTCAGGAATCTCAAGTCCCCCCCCTTTTTATTATTCGTATTCATTTGGTGTATGCCTCTGTATAAAATACAGTTTTGTTACAGCTTCTCAACCCCAGAAGAGTTCTTTTATCAAGTACAGATGAAATGTATTTAGTCTGAACACTGTGGGATGCAGTAGTTTGCTTGCCGTCTTCCCGTTTAAAAAAAAAAAGAAGGAAACGTAGAAGCCGTTTTACTTTGTTTTGTTTCGGGTCTTAGCTAGACCTTTTCCTAAAGTAGAGCAGCACGTGTATGTTCCTGTTGGGACATTCTAACATTAGTTATGAGCCACTTACCTAGGAATTGTATCAATTTATTTTCTAAACATTCCAGTAATGCCCGTTTCCTTCTCGTCTGTGCGCACATTCGTGCAGTTGCACTTTGCGTTTCAGTTCCTTAAAAAGATTCAAAGCTATGCTGCGGTCTTCTTTCATTTAAAGGAATATATATTCCCTCCTTTAAAATAATGGATTACAAAGGGCTTGAATCCTGTTCTAGTATGTCAAATTTCTGTTTGGGGAACGTAGTAAAAAGCCGTAAAGACGCCCTGTTCTTCTGCTCTCTAGGAGTCTGTCGGCGTTTCAAAACTGGGTTTAGAAGTGGGATTAATTCAAGGGAAATAATTTATTTTTAAAATGTTCATGTAAATTGAATGTTTAGGATGTTCTAAGTCTGATAATAGACACAAATGAATAGGTTTGTTTGAAAGTTATGTGATTGACTGTTAGGAAAACCAATCAAATTCTCTTGCTCCTTTTATTATCAGGCTTTCTCTTTGTGTAATCAGATCGAGTTTGGGTGCTGTGTTGTAAGCATCTTTGAGGAGGTAGCAAGGGAAAGTACTACCTCTGTTTATGCCTGTATAATGGAATTTTTGCCTGTTCCGCTGTAAATGGCCTGCATCTATTTTATTTTCTTTATCGTGCAGTTCGTTGTTATTTTCTTTTTGTTAATTTTGGATCTGCTGGTTCCAGTGAATAAAAAGATCTGTTAATGAAGAACATCTCTCCTTGCAAGTATCCTTTGTTACCCTAGCCTCCCACACACTGATACGAGGCAAGATCAGCGGCAGGGGAAATATGGACAGAGGTTTCCTCTCCCTGCGAAGAGGGGGATGAAGAAGTGGACGAGTCCAGAGATTCAGAGGGTGGCTGCTCAGAGGGAGGGTGAAACACCCGCTCATCCATAACCCTAACATAAGGGGGAACGTGAGCAGCCGACCCCCTGAATTGTTCCCAGGTCAAAGGTCCCTTAGGACTGCCAATACTAGGGAGAGGAGGGGAAGGAGGCAGAGGAATGGGGGCCAGGTCCTTCGGAGAAGAGGAAGGACATCCTCTGCCTGAGCAAGAGGGCTGAGCAGAGGCTCCCGACGGAGGAAGACCCCGAAAGCCCAACAGCCGAAAGTCGATCAACCTCTCTGGAACTGCTTCAACCATGCCCTGTGGGAGAATCCCCCTAGTGAGGCGACCAGGACCATGAGAGTCCAGAAGGATGGTCCCTAACCTCTAAAGAAGAGGACCCTCTCGAGGAGAGAGATGGGGAAGGGCGAGGTTCTGCTCTACGGCTGATCCCCAAACCCAGGAGGGTCCTAAGGAGAGGCTGCCGTTCAGAAGTCACGCTCCTCGACCCCTAGGACTGCGAAAGAGCCCTCTGCCTCTTGACCACCAGCCTAGGCAGCTGGCAACTCCGAGCAGTCCCCGAGGAGACCAGGGTGCAGCACCCTCCCCTTCCACAGGTGCCCTAAAGTTGGGCTGACCAGGCACACCACATCAGGGGGTGCCCCAACTGAGGAGGCAGAGGATCCCCCGACTTCAGGCTGCACAGCAATGGCCAGCTCGACCACTGCCTGCTGGTCAGTGCCACTGACCCTACAATCAGGAAAAACCACCTGCTCCCCAGAGGGAGGCTGAGTGGGGGCCACTTGAAGTGACCGTCGAGTCTGGAGGCCAGTCCGGATTGGGGTCTGATGTCAGACAACCCACCGACCCCTGCCCATTTCTGGACCATAAGAAGTGCCAATCTCAGCCCCAGCACCGCGGTCGGCGCCAAACCCCCTCCCCTCGGCGCCATGAACGGCACCCGAGTCAGGGACGGCACCAACCATGACACCGGAATCGGTGCTAATCACGGCACCGTCCCCCTCCACGGCGCCGCAAACAGCACCAGAGCCAGAGACGGCATCGAGCTCCTCCCTGGCACTGCAAATGGCGCCGGAGACAGAGGCGGTGCCACCCACAGTACCACCACCCACCATGGCGCCGGAGCCAGAAACGGCACCATCCCCAGTCTCGGCGCCGAGAATGGCACCAAGACCAGAAAGAGTCTCAGAGGAACAGGTCACACCTCACACGACAGAGCTTCCACTATCGGCGCTGACCGCAGAAACAGCGCTGAGAGACGGCCTGGCGCCATCCAGGCTACCAGTGCCATAAGCAACGCCAACACCTGAAACGGCACCAGCGGACGGTGTCGAGGCCAGTGCCAGCCCAGGATGCGACACCAGGGGTGCCCTCACCTTTGAAGAGGCGACTGCCAGGGTGGTGCCTCCCACCCACCCCCCGAAAGGAATGGACTGGGCCTCCTGCACCGTGGAAGGTGCCCCCACCATGGCAAGGCTAGAAGAGGCGGAGGCCCCCTTCCTCCGCGGTCTGTATAGAACCGGGAAGGGACCTGGAGGAAGGGTCAAGCTACCGTGTCTTGGCCTAAAGACTGCAGGCCTATTCCCCCAAAACTTGGCAGCGCTCGCCCCACTTTCCACGCACACAATTCAACAACTCGGCGGTCCATTGAGAAGCAGGTATCACACAAATCCAAGTCGTGAGAAAGACCAAGACAGGTGAGACACCGATCATGTTGGTCGGAGATGGAGTAACGGCGGCTGCAGGAGCACCGACATAGAGGTCACACCAAGATTTTTGCCGCTCTCAGATCTGAGACATGATCTACCGATAAAATAACACAAAACAGTACCCAACGTCAGCTTTGAAATAAAATAAAATGAACAGTCTTACCGGTCAGCAGCATCCAGTAGTGGTGAAACAGAACAGACCGGACTTTCGACGCTGTAAGCCAAGCAAAAACTAGGCCGCAGCTTGTGTCACAGTTTTCTTCAGCGAGTGCCACACGTGGTCCAACCTCTACGACGAGAGATGAAGAACTGGCAAGGGGCGGCGCCGATGTTAATCAACGGTCAACCCACGAGCACCACATAATACGTCGGCCTCGAGGGGTGGCACCATCATATCACTGTGTCAGCTCGATGCAAAAAAAAAAAGGGGCTCCTGCGGTGTCATGACCTCCGGCCACAACCCATCTGTGATGAATGGTGAAGATCGACACAGATAAGATGGAGGGACCTGCTCGAATTCCAGAAGCAGGCCTCGACCTACCACTTCTAGAACCCAACGGTCCATGGTGACAGCGGACCAGGCGGAAATGAAGTGGCTGAGACGGCCCCCCACGGGAGGTCCCAGGGGAGGTGTAACGAGATTGAGGGAGGCACCCCCCAACCCATCACTGGGCAGGCTTGGAGGGTCTGGCGGAGGGGCCACCGGGACCTTCCCCCCCAGGCTTCCTAAACAAGGAGGCCATGGACTTCGCCCGAGGATGCCAAGTTTGAGCCTGCAGGCCCTGCTGCTGGTGGGCCGGTCTGGCCGCAGAAGGGGACAAGCCAAAGGGCTTGCGGTTTTGACACTTGGAGCCCTTGTCCTTTTGGGCTGATGTGGTGGAGTCCAAGGTGGCACTGGACTTCTCTATGAACTGGCGGTGACCCTCTACACCGGGCCCAAACAGGTCAGTGCCCAAGAAGGGGACATCTGCCAGCTTATGCTGTGTATCCCCCATAAAGGTTGAGATGCGTATCCAAGTCCTCCGGTGTATGGCCACTGCAGCCCCTAACGAACAGGCATAAGAATCGCCAATATCCAGAGCCGTCTGGAGTTGCTGCTTTGCCACCGCCCTACCTTGGTCCCGGACCTCCTTGACTGTGGTCTGGAGGTCAGCCGGGAGATTAGGAATTACCTCATCCAGGAAGCCCAAGAGGGCGTGGGAAAAATGTGCCATGATAACAGACGAACTGGCCTGATGAAGGCCAAGCGAGGAAGCTGCGTACACCTTCTTCTTCCCGGAATGGTCCAATTGTTTGGATTCCCTGTCCGGGGGTCTGTCCGCATCCCCTTTGTTGCCTGAGCGCCGAAACACTGAGTCAGCCACCAACCCCACTGCAGAGGGGTGCTCTGAAAAGCCCGACAGGAACCGCATGGGCACCGCGTACTTGCGGGCCATGCAAGTAGAAGGCGCAAGACAAAATGCCGGATGCTGCCACAGCTCCAAGGCTGTACCCACAATGGCCTCAGCCACTGGGAAGGCCTCCACAGGAGTGTCCCCTTTATCCAGAATCTCTGTAAGGGGATACTTAGCCTGTTTCTGCACAGGCTCCAGCTCCATTCCCATGTATTTGGAAATGAGCAGACAAATACCCATCAGCGAGGAAAGGCCCTCGTCAATGGAGACCCCCCCCCAGGACTCTATGTCCACCGGACGGGAGACCATGGAGGAATCCTTGGACACCGAAGAGTCCTCGTAGAGCGGGCACCCACCCGTGTTGCTCTCCACCCACCTTGGGCGGTCGGGAGTTAGACTGACTGACAACCGATGGGGCAGGCCTTGGGCCGACCGAGAATCCTTAGTCGGAGCACCAGACTTCAGTTGCTTGGACGACGGCTCCACCCAAATCGGTGGAGAAGCTGGCTTCCGTTGAGCCAGCGGGGCCTGAACTGGCACCTCGGTGATGGCGGCCGTGGCCGAAGTCGGTCGTTCTGGCGAAAGCCACTTAACGGCCAGAGTCGAAACCGGGAGAGATTTGGACCCAGATAAGACCAACTGCTGCCTCATGAGGTCTTCACAGAGTCAGTGCAACTTGCGCCAAAGCCTCTCCTCTCCTGAGGAGGATGGAGATAAGAAGCAGCATCATCGCTTACTATGACGGCGGGAGCGAGTCTTTCCCAACGTCAAAGTCAAGGAGTGGGACCGAGACCTCAACCGTCAGCCGGGCACCTCGACAGGAGTCATGGAAACCCTTGGCTCCTGGTCCGGTTCCTTGGTGGGCAGGTCCAGCCCAGCGAGCTGGGCCATCCCATCCGAGGACACCAGGAGTACCAGTGTCCGAAAAAGAGAATCATCGGCCGGATCGGGCGACGACTCATCGATCGGCTCGAGAAAGATCTCGGCCGCATCGACAGGCGTCTCAGCAGACTGGTCTGACGGAGGTACCATGAAACCAGAGGCCTCGACTGCGAATTTGACCGAAGTCAAGACAGGAGATTCCTGTGAACGGGACCACTCTCGGTCCCAAGAACGTCGATGTGTCGCCTTTTCTTTGTCCTTTTTCCAAGCCTCTTTTTTGGAGCGCGAAACATGCGACCCCGAAGAGCACTCTCCCTTGGTAGAGAAAGATTGGCACAACTCCTTGAAGGGAGCCGAATAGGAGGATCCCAGATGCAGCGGAATGAAGGCCGAAGCCGAAGAGGAGCCCACCATGGCCTGAGCTGCCTCCTCTTCAAAACCCTTGAGCTGTTCCAACTGCTCAGCAGACCCCACAGCCGTGCAGACCAGCCAACAGGACCCTTCGATTTGACCGGCAGGTAATGCTTCTCCAGTCACCCCAGCTGAAGTCGAGCAGCGCAATCTTCAAGCACATTCGGAGAAAAGGACCAACAGTGATCGCAGGCCTGTGGATCATGGTCCAGTCCCAGGCAGTACACGCATGCGGCGTGAGGATCCGTGCCAGACATCTTCTGCCCACAGGGGCACCGGCAAAACCCAGGGACCAACTTTTCCCTCCATCGCGGGAGCGAGGGAAGAAGATGAAGACTGAACTCGAGAGAGTTTTAGAATCAGTTTTGGAAGTGAATCCGTAGATTCAAGAGCCAGGGCCTACTACATGCGGAAGCGCTAAGGAGGGAACCAGAACCTTCCAGCGGAAATGAAGATCTGGCGTCATGGGGCGGAGCTGAGGACTATGCCACCCAGGTGGGTGGGAGGAGCCAGCTTGAAGACTTTCTGGCACATCTTAAAGTGGCAAGGTACCTGCCATGAAGTGTGGATAGAACAACATATCCACGATCCTAGAATTCAAAGTTTAAGCAATTCAATTTTGGCAGAGCCATCTGACAAAGCCTAGGCTGCAGCCTTTGCAATTTTCCACAGGCTATTCTGGTATTTAATCATATGGGCCTGATACCTGGCAATGTTAAGGTCCAGAGAGGCAGAAACATATGTCCTTTTGCCCATGACATCTGGATACCTGGATTCTTTGTCAGTGGGTAAAAAACTTGAAGGTTTGGGTGCCTTAGATCTATCATGGGCAACCATGATCACCACAGTGTGTCTCTGGTTGGGTGGCA
Source organism: Neoceratodus forsteri (assembly GCA_016271365.2). Taxonomy (NCBI): domain Eukaryota; kingdom Metazoa; phylum Chordata; order Ceratodontiformes; family Ceratodontidae; genus Neoceratodus; species Neoceratodus forsteri. Next base: position 149,519,532 of record CM028130.1, on the reverse strand, counting down.
TAATAAGGCTTAGCAGTATGCGCAGGGTACTGCTTACCAGCTTTGCAGGCACAGGCATAACAGAATTAGGCCTGTACCAGGCAGCAAATGTAGCATCCTCCAAGGCAAGATAAACTGGAGGAATTATGACGGGTAAGTACAGGGACCCTCCAAGAAATCCATTAAATTTTTCTTGGTGGATTCCTCCTCCTCCACAGCAAATCCCAATTCAGTCTGTATCTGTTGCAGTTGAGAGTGAAAAGTACAGTCCTCTGGTAGAGATCTGGGGGTGTATATACCACAGATATGTCACTGCAAGAAGACACAGTAGAACTAAAATATGGATTATATGGTTCTTCCCCATGCTTCTGTTCCTCTTCATAATCCTCCACAGGGTTTTATTTAACTCTAAAAATTGATTAGCGTTTTGCTCATAAAAGTTCTAAAACATTGTGAAAATGCATAGCACTTGCCTCACTGTGTTTAACATACATAACACTTCTAGAAAACCTATATAAATACTTTCTGTACAGTTAGTATTGGCCCAAGAAAAAAACTGCTAATCAATTATTTAAAACCCTGCTCCACCACAATGAGGGTCTGGATTATATTCCACCTTGTTGTCAACAGCCTTGTTAACAACGAGGACAGAGGACTGAGCCAGCGATGACTGTGGCAGTTGTGAAGGGGGAACTCTACAGTGACTTGGCAGTAGAGGTTGACAGGGAATGTGATGAAAGGCTGCTCATCGATGGTAAGGCAGGCTTCATCGGCAGACCTGGTATAAGTCGTCAATGTTCATTCCGGTGTAGGTCCAATAAGGCTGAGCAACGTCGGGGAAAAAACTAAGGAGCGGTAGGGCCACCCACAGTTACAGTATATACATGCTGACACGCAACATCATCGTGGGCAGCTCCAGCTAGCAAAAGTTTCCATGTGGTCCTAGTGACTGAGATGACTGTAGTTCCAAAGGCGTGGCCTAGGGGAAGAGATATCCTCAAAGAGGATACGCCAATTCACAAAACAGTGACAATTTAGGAAATAGCTAAAGACTGGCCTCCGTAGCCGTCACTGTAGATTTTTGTGCTAAAGGAGGCATCACAACCAATATCAACAGTGCTGCAGGCCAAAATTCCAAGCCCAGAGAAACAAAGTCCATTTGTGTGAAAATGGCTAATAACTACAAAGCACGGCTATACATAAGTTACTACGGTTAGTTACTCAGTGGAATATTCTGATGTCATAAACATATGGGTATCTAACAACTTTTTAAACTCAGCATTATCTTTGGTTTGGACAACATCAGGCAATGCATTCCAAGGTCCTACCACTGCCACTCTCTGTGTAAAATAGGATCCTCTGAGGTTATAACTTCCTGAACCTTCTCCCAAGCAGCCTCATTCTGTGGCCTCTCGTATTATCTACATATTCTTTGAATTGCAATGCCATTTGCATACATAAATTCAAGTCACCCAGTAAACTGTAAAGCAACATTCAGGATGGGAAAAAAAAAAAAATCAAAGGCAGCATCTAGAGCCTGTTTGTGTACAGAAAATCCCAAGTTCAGAGAAATAAGAATCAAATCCACTATGTAAGCATTAATCACCAACAGAGGGCTCTACCGGTGGAATAATGCCGCTGAGGGAGATTGGTGCGAGGCGAGCCGGTTCAACCCAGCGGCATTAATCACTCGGTAGAGCCGACCTGAGGTGATTAATGCATTTGTAACACAGGCTCGCTGGGCGGCGACAAGCCTATGTTGCCGTGTGTGCACCTCGCTGCCGGCGACTTAGCACAGGGACAGTTTTCTGCCCGAGGCGGTGTATGACACCCCAGTGACAGCAGTCACCAGAACCGCCACAGGGCTCAGCCCAGCATGCATTGGCGACCGCGGGGGGTAGCACACATTGAAGCCGCGCTTCCACCTGTCGGGTGCCTGCCAAGCATTTGTTACGTGGTGGGGGGGGGGCGTGAGGCCGTGCATCGCTCTGGTGAGCACGACATTATCTGCCATTCCTTGCGGGGCTGGGTGTCCTGCGGCGGGTGGGAGACGTGTGCCCTACCAGGCTGCGGCCGCGGGTGGCGTGAGGGGGTGGTGACGGAGCGGGCGGCTACCCTCTGGTGCCTCCATGGCGACAGCTGGTACTGACCGAGCGGGCATTACTTGTGGGTTAATACCCGCTCGGTTTCAGTCAGCTGAGCCACTTCGGCGAATCCAGAGGCTCCATTCTGCTGGTTCATGTGAGTCGTGTTACAATGGAGTTTAATCACTAGTCCCTTTCACACTGCCAGCATTTTTGCATCAAAAAACTAGACTAGAATGGCCCCCGCAGTCTGCTTCACACAGGCTGCCTGTACCACAAAAGGCCACAGTGTTCCATCATGCATGGGAAGCCATATCCAAGAAGGCTGCAGCTCAATGCGCATGCACAGCCACTAAGGATCTCCTGAAAATTGTTGTCATCTTCAACAGAGCTGCAAGCAGCAGGGGCTTTTGTTGTTGCAGGAGTGACCAAGGGCTGCAGTGCCTGATAGGGTTGCTATAGCCCACTCTACCTTCAGGAGAAAGAGAAAAACCCCGCGGGGGTGGGGGGAGTGTCCCTGCATAGCAGAGACCAGTGTATCAGCTAAGATAGACTGAAACAGACTGAAGGAGTCTTGGAAAGAGGTGTGGCCTAAGACTTCTTTCAGACTGTTTCAAACCGTCACTGGTAGCAGGGGAAGATGGACCATATCAACTGCATGCCTATAGTAACCAACACACAAACCTTACTTAAAAAAAAAAAAAAAATCCAAACTATTCATGCCATGATCAAAACTATGCAAAATGTCCATAAAAGACAAAACATTACTTTTTTTTTTTCCAAAATAACTTAAGCAGGTACAGTTAAATACAGTATGGGACATTCAGAGATTTGATTGTCATTTCAGAAAACTGGAACACTGCAAGCAACTCCAAGGTAATGCATCTTTCTCATTACCTTTAAAGTAAAGTGGGGGTGGTTGGTGTCTTGAACAAAAAAGGTTGTCCCCTGAAAGGCCATCCTTTCTCACCAAAGCCTTCCCATGTCCCATAATCCCCCAACCCCTCCTCTTACCTCTGGGATTCATCCTGGAGTCTCCTCTTGGATTCATCCTGAAGCCTCCTCAAGATCTCAAGCAGAGAAGACAACCCATCACTTCCAAAATTCTGCACCCAACTGTGACAAAAAGAGAGAAAAATAACTGAGCTCATGAGCACAGCCCACTCGGCAAAAACACACAGAACTTGCAAACATGAAAACAGAACTGTACAGGCAGAAAAACACTAGTGCCTACCAAGGCTGCTCAAACCGCCCTATGTCAAACGAGTCCATCACTGGTCAAGAATAAGCCGAGTGTCCCATTAGCAGTTCTGCCTTGTTCTTCATCTGACCCCTACCCTCCACCCCTGCATATGCCCTCACCAAATCCTCATGTCCATCACACCCCATCTGAACCCAGGTACTGTCTTTTTATTATCCAGCTCTCCTTGCAAGCAGTTCCACCTGTCCACTGCCCTGCCCGTGAAGAAATGTCTACTTACATTCCTCCTAAACTCCCCCCTCCTACAGCTTGTAACTGTGACCCCTTTTCATTGACCCCTCACTGCACATGAACAAGTGTTGACAATCTACCATGTTCATACCTTTCAGAAATCTGGATGTTTCAGTCACGTCCCCCTTCCCTTCTGACTTCTTGGGTATGCATGTTCAGGCCACTCAACCTCTCTTTATATGGTTTTCCCAGCCACACATATATCATTTGGTTTCCCTCCTCTGGACAGATTCTATGCGATACCTATCTTTTTTCAGGTGAGGACTCCAGAACTCAGGAGTGGGACAAATCAGGTAAGCCAGATGGCAAGTGGGCACTAAATAAATTGGTTTGGCTACAAGACTTTGAATGTTGCCTGCCAACTTTTCTGCCCTTAAAAATGATGGCCACTAAAAATATTTGGCTATCTGATTTTGAAAGCTAGTAGCCAAACTGAACACCAGCTTATAAACTGAGTTGTTCCACACTGCCACAACTGGGCACAGTATTCCAGTTGCAGCCTCATCAGGGATCTATAGAGAGTCAGGATAACCTCCTTACTTACACTGAAAAAGTCCTGCCTATGCACTCTTGCATTCTGTTGCCCATCCCATATGCCCTGTTGCACTGCATAAAATAAACCCCAGGTGTCTCTTCTGAGGTTTGATCCACCCTAATGCCCCCCAATTCAGTAAACTGTTGTAGGATTCCTTTTACCTACGTGCATAACTTCTGCACTTCTTAGCATTATATCTGAGCTGCCACATCATTGACCACCTTTCCAGCTTCTCCAGATCCCTTTTCATTTTCCTAATCCCCATTTCACTGTCCTCCCTCACGCTGTGCTGTCATTCGCAAAAAGGGACATCTTCACCAGATCACCACACCAACAACACAGATGAAAAAGTTATTTTATGTGTAACCTTTGACCACGAAAGGCACACTAAACTGTGACAGCATCTTTCCAGGTGCGCCCTGGGTGGTGGGTCACAGAGATCTGTTTTACTGATGGGGGAATGTTCGCCATGACACTGGGGAAACTCCCCTGCACTTCTCTGATAAGTGCCATGGGATCTTTAACTTTCACCTAGTAAGTGACAACAGGTGGGCAGAAGGGACATAATTTTATCATTCACCCAAAGGACGGCACCTCACCAGTGTAGCATCCCCCTCGCACTGCACTGCTGCGTCAGTAATGGGTACTACCCAGTTGAAGAGTACCAGTCCCAGGCCGAACACCTGGGGCACCCCACTGGTCAGTTCTTTGACCTCTGAGAATGTGTTATTTAAGATCACTCTTTGGATCGTGTCACCTAGCAAGTGCTTATGCATCTTTACTTATTTATTTAAAAGCCGATAACCGGGAAAGGCACCTATAAGCAGAGGCTGTTTCCAGGTGCGACCCGGGGGAAAGGGTTACATAGCGATAATAGTTACATAAAAAGCATGATAAAAATACAGTTAAGGAGACTCCGGCCCGGTGGCACCGAGGACAGAGGCACTGGATGCCTTACCTCACTCCACACCGACGAGCCATGTTCGGGAACGAGCACGGGCCGCTAGGGGTCGGCAGGGGTGGATAAGGATGGAGCGCCCGATGGCTGCTCTCCTTCTCCGGAGGGGGATCTACAAGCTCCCGCCGCAATACCGCCACCTGGGGAGCTTGGTGGTTGGTGCGGTATAGGGGGAAGCAGCACGGGATAGGGTCAGATGTCAGCAAGAGGGCTGTAGCAGGAGGTATGTCTCAGCATGTCTCCTGGCTCATTGGTCCTCACTGCATGCTGACCTCTAGGGGTGGGGAGAAAGCATGGCAGAAAAATCTCCCACTGGCACCAGTAGACAGGTCTCAGGGGATGGCACTCTGAGGGCTCCGGTACATTCATGCAGGGTGCACACTCCGCATCAAGGTAAGGGGGAGGTAATCCTGTATCTAGGTTCTATGGAGTGGGGCACCTATGTGCACGGATAGTCCTAGAAGGGCTCCGAGGCAGGTCTACATTGAGACCCTGAAGAGAGAGGTCAGTGTGGAGAGAGTGGGAGGATAAAAATAGAGTCAAAACAAAAAAAATATACAGCTAAGAAAACACAGGTCACGTTTACGAAACCCAAAAACTATAAGTAACAACCAGTTGCAAGTACACAAATAAAAGAAATAAAACAAATATGCAAAGCACGTAAAATCAAAAAACACAGGTCACGGTTAACAAGACCCTTACAGTTAGGGAGCATCCAGGTACAAGGAATACAATATAAATGAAAGACAAAACATGATCCCAGTTTCCTACATAGTACACGGTGCAGAACCTGCAGTAGTACAGAGTAAAATTGTGACCTGGCACCAGTCACAGGAGCCAAGTCAAGGAGCAAACACTGGGGGCAGATCAGAAAGAGGGAAGAGTGAGCTGAAGAGAGGAAGACAACTTAGGGGGGATACTTCAAGTTATTAACGAGGGGAGAGATGGGGACACAGAGCATTGTGGATGAGGAAGAAGACTTGGTTTGCTGGCCAAGGCACCTAGCTTCACCTGAGCTCTTTCCTTCCAAGACTGCTTGAAAGGCAAAGCAGAGAACCTTACCAGAGCAAGGGAAAAGGATTAAGACTTCTTTTGGCTAAGCAGATTTACTGTGTGGTGTTGTTTTTAATTTTTACTCACAGGGATTGCTACTGTTTGTTGCTCACATTTCATTGCTTTATTTTTCTCTGTAGCAAAGTGTTTCTTACAGCGTATATCTTCTCTGAAATTATTACAGGTGGTGCTTTACAGGTTTTACAGTTTTATCTAACATTAGGATAAGCTTTCAGGGTTACTGCATTTGTTGTTGACTGATTGTTCTGCTCTTACCTCCTTGTTCTTTCGTCCGTGGTTGTTCTTTTTCGGCAAGGGAAGGGCCCAGCCACCCACCCCCATCCCCAACCACCCCACACTACACTCCTTTTATAGGGTATCACAGTTGTGTCATTTCCTGTGGCAGAGCAGGAAGGGGCGGATCAGTGGGGCATCCACAAGGTGAGCTCATTTACAGGGGCACTAGTAATTTAACTTGTTACAACAAGTTAAACAAAAACAAAACACAATCAAACCATTACTTGCATTTTTTTCCTTCTAATTACTCTGACTAGGCTATAAACCCAGCAACTTATCTGGAATGGATATCATTAACTGCAGGTACTGTGGAACAATTTTCAGAAGGACAGTCTTACAGGATTTAGGACACTGTCCTACATGCTGGGCCATTGGAGAACTTAGGGCTCAGTTCCGGGCAGCATGGGCAGAGATTGCACGCCTCAAATTTCATATTCAATAGGAAATACATTATAAGAACCACCCGCCATTTCCCCAGCATCCAACAGAAAAACCTCGACCGCAGAGGGTAGTTGGACCAGGAGGTTGGCAGGTGGTTAGGAAGGGCAAATCGGGTGCCCATCACTCTCTGCTCTCCAACATATTACCTCCAAAAAACATATAAACACTACAAACAGGTATCTGCCTCTATCTCTGAAATCAAACAAAGAGGCAGAAGACACTGCAGAGCAGGACACTGCGGCACAGGAGCTAGCACAACAAAACTCACCCAAATCAGGAACCAAAACAAAAAAAGCAAAAAGGAAATCCAAAAAACTTCTGATCAAAGGAGACTTCATGATTCAGTGAGTTGATACCCATCTCCAGCCAGGGGTAATGGTCAGATGTCTCCCAGGTACATCAGCATGGAGAGACACTGACCGCATTGCTAAAACTGTTCATAAAGCAGGAGAAAATATTGATGTCCTAGTACACATAGGGACTAATGATCTCGCCAGCCGGTCAGTTGTGGAGACCAAGAACACCTGACCAGGCTGGGTGACAAACTATCATCCATTTAGTCTGGCATCTCTTTCTGAGATCCTGCCAGTCTGGGAGAGGGGGCAGATGGACGGAAGGTCAGAGAAGGGAGATAGGGGAGCTAAACACGTGGCTCAAGGGCTGGTGCCAGGAAAAAGGACACAGATTTGTAGGGAACTGGCAACAGTTCTGGGGCGAAAGTTCTTTAAATTTGATGGACTGCATCTGACTAAGAGGAGGTCAGTGCATTGGGGCAGAAGTTTGACGTCTTTGCAGAATATTTAAACTAGCAAATGGGGAGAGGGGTGCAGCACCCCATACGTCGAATGGGAAGAACACCCCTCCCCCCTCAGCTAGTGGTCAAACAGGGATTCAGCATGTTTGCAGTTCATTTGCATCACCAGGTAAGAAAAAAGGTTTGTCTCCCCATACGACGCACAGGGGTAATGCCAAGCCTCACCCAACAACTAACACACCGAAATCTGGTCAATGGAAAATCATGTAAACAAATGCTCACAGCCTGGGAAATAAGATCCCAGACCTGCAGGCAATAATGTCAGAGGCTAAACTGGACATAGTAGCAATTAGTGAGATGTGGTTTACCAGTAACCACACTTGGGAGACTTCAGTACCTGGCTATGTACTGTTCAGAAGAGACCAAGGTGCAAAAAGTGGGGGGGAGGAGTGGCTCTGTATGTCAATGAAAATATCAAAGCTACAGAAATTCAGAATACACATAAGGAGCCAGAAGAACAGTGGGTCACCCTGGAAACAGGAAATGGGACAGCCATAATAACGAGGGTTGTCTACAGGCCCCCAGACCAGGGGGAGGACATAGATACATTACTGTTAGAAGATATACAAAAAATGACAGCTAAAGGGGAGGTTCTGATAATGGGAGACTTCAACATGCCAGATACAGATTGGTCAATACCAGCAGGAACATCTGCCAGAACTAGACACATAGTGGATTCCCTGCAGGGGGAGGGCCTCAAACAACTGGTACAACAACCCACAAGAGACAGGGCTATCCTAGATCTAGTACTGAGTAACATGGAAGGGATCACAGATCTCCAGGTAGAAGGTCACCTGGGAGCCAGAGACCATCATATGGTATGGTTCAATTTGGCTACTACATCTAAATCATCCCATTCCAAGGCAAAAATATGGGACTTCAGAGGAGCTGACTTTGATAAGATGGCCAACAGAGTTAAGCTAGCCCTGGCAAAAAGAAACACAGGTGAGGGGGTACAGGCAAAGAGGGCAAGCATTAAGGATGCAATACTTGAAGTAACATCCCATTGTGTTAGACAGAAAATGAAGTGCAAAAGAAAAAAGAAACCACTTTAGTTCTCAAATACAGTAGCAGAAAAGGTCAGAGCCAAAAGGCTGGCCTTCAGGAAATATAAGGGAACACAGCGGGATGAAGATAGGGAGGCATACCAAACTGCCCTAAGGGAAGCAGGGAAGGCAGTAAGGCAGGCAAAGTCCCAAACTGAGGAAACACTAGCACGAACAGTAAAGAAGGAGACAAGACTTTCTATAGATACATTAGTGAAAGGAGAAAGTCCAGAGGGGTATTGCTAAGCTTAATGGAAAAAGGGAGCATGTGAGGAGGAGGACCATGTAAAAGCATCTATCCTAAATAGATACTTTTGCTCAGTATTTACTGAAGAGAAGGTAGGGCAGGGCCCACAGCTCAGCACCATGGACACAGGGGAGGGAGGTGGGTTCACTCCCTTCACAAAGAAAGGTCCTACAAGAGCGCTAAGCTCAGGGTGGATAAGGCAATGGGACCTGATGGCATACATCCCAGGTTACTCTAGGAGCTAAAGGTGGAACTAGCAGAGCCATTAGCAGAACTGTTTAGTGAGTCTCTGAGCACAGGAGAGGTCCCAGAAGACTGGAGAAGGGCTCATGTGATCCCGCTCCACAAGAGTGGTAGCAGGGAGGAGGCAGGGAACTACAGACGAGGCAGGGAACTACAGACCACTCAGTCTTACCTCAGTAGTGGGCAAGATTATGGAGGCACTCCTTAAGGAAAGGATAGTGCAACACCTGGAATCCATAGGGGCACAGGATCCAAGACAGCATGGGTTTACAAAGGAAGGTCCTGTCAAACTAATCTCATAGATTTCTTTGACTGGGTAACCAGAGTGGTGGACCAAGGGAGAGCAGTTGATGTCGGACTACCTTGACTTCAGCAAAACTTTTGACACTGTTCCACATAGAAGATTGATAAATAAGCTGGGTAGGCTCGGGGTGGGTCAAGTTGGTCAACTGGGTGGCAAACTGGTTGACGGGCAGAAAACAGAGAGTGGTGGTAAACGTATAGAGTCAGAAGAGATGCAAGTCACAAGTGGGTACCTCAGGGATCAGTTCTGGGGCCAGTCCTCTTCAACATCTTCATTAGTGACCTTGCAGATGGACTAGAGGGTAAGGCTTGTCTGTTTGCAGATGACACCAAGATCCACAACAGAGTAGATGATCCAGATGGGGTGGGCAGAATGAGAAGAGATCTGATAAACTAGCAAAATGGTCAGAAGAGTGGCAACTGGGATTTAATGCAAAGAAGTGCAAGATCATGCACATAAGGAAGAGAAACCTGAAGCCACCTATAGACTGGGAGGGGTGTTAGCAGTCACAAAGGAAGAAAGAGACTTGGGCATCATCATCACTGATGACCTGAAATCATCCAAGCAGACCTCTAAAGCAGTAGGTAAGGCTAGGGGGTGTTAGTGTATTAGTAGGGGTATTGCAAGTCGTGAAGAGGGAGGATAATCCTCTTTACAAGACACTGGTTAGGCCCCATCTGGAGTACTGCGTGCAGTATTGGAGGCCACACCTTCACAAGGACATTAACCAAATTGAGGCAGTCCAGAGAAGGGCAACCAAAATGGTGCAGGGACTGCATCAGAAGACATATGAGGACAGATTAACAGAGCTCAATATGTATACCCTTGAGCAAAGGAGGGGAGAGAGGTGATATGATCGAGGCATTCAAACACCTTAAGGGCATTAACAAGGTGAAAGAGTCTAACATGTTTAAATATAAGAAAAATAGCAGGACAAGAGGACACAGCATGAGATTAGAGGGGGACCGATTAAGGGGGAATGTGAGGAAATTCTTTTTCACAGAAAGGGTGGTGGATGCATGGAATGGCCTACCTCAAGAAGTGGTGGCTATCAATACAGTGCAGGGCTTCAAACAGGCATGGGATAGGCATAAGGGAGCAATACAAATGAATATGAATAGATAGGCCACTGACAGAGCAAAGGCCGATGGCACATTTATAAGGTAGAAAAAGAAATGGGCAGACTGGATGGGCCTTGCGGTCCTTATCTGCCATCAACTTCTATGTTTCTATGTTTCTAGGAAGAAGTCTGAGAAGCTGTTTGAGTGAGAAGGGGGAGGAGGCAAGACGGACATCAGAGGGGAGTTTGTTCCAGAGAGAAGGGGAAACGGAAGGAGAAAGCAGCTTGACCAGATGCAGAGTTGGGGCAGGGGATAGAAAAGATGCATGGATCTCTATGGTGGAGGGAGTAGTTTGAAGAGGCAGGATGGGAGGGTGCCAAACCAGAATTTAAACGAGGCACAGTGAACCATTCTATTGTTAGATACAAGCGCAAAGGAGAGGGCGGAATACAGGAGGCAGTGGTGAGTAAGGGGTGGTGGCAAAGCGGCAGAAGGCATTCAGAAGAGCATCCAATCTGGCAAGAGACAAATGAGAGGCTGTGCCGTAAACTACATCAGCATAATCAAAGACAGGAAGGATCATTAATACTAAATCACGGCGGGTAGGGAGGGGGAGGCTTTCTTTATGACAATATAGGGCAGCCATTTTTGGGCGGAGTTTTGTGCAGATGGCGTTGACGTGGTTGGAGAAGTCAAGGTGGCAATCTAGCCATACCCCCATGTGTTTGAAAGCTGGGATATTCTCAAGCGGGGCATCATCCAGGGTCGAGAAGATGGGAGAGGACTGGAGGGTGGGCAGTTTTTGTCTGGAACAAAAAGTCATGGCCACAGTTTTTGGGGCATTTAGTTTGAGTTGGTTTTGCTGGAACCAAATCTGAACTCTACTGAAGTCCTCTTGAATGGGGGACTGTACACTGATGGCAGAGGGCCCAGAGATGAAAATGATAGTATCGTCAGCGTATATGTGCATATTATAAAACTTGCAGACTGAGAGGTGGTTGTTAATAAATGGGGAGAAAAGGATGGGGCCAAGGATGCAGCCTTGTGGGACACTGGAGAGGATGAGGAACGGGGTGGAGACAGCATCACCTATTTGCAATGATTGCTGCCAGTCACGAAGATAAAAGCAGAACCAATTGACTGTGGGTTCAGCTAGGCCTGAAGAACTAAGATTTTGTAGCAGGAGGGGATGGGAGACAGAATCAAAAGCCTTTGCTAGATCTATGAAAATGGCTGCTGTAATATGGCTTTGGTCCACAGCTGAGAGATTAGAATCTGTTACTCGCAGTAAAGAGGAGGTGGTCAAGTGTTGTTTCCTAAAGCCAGACTGCACAGGTGAGCAAGTATTAGTAGCGGCAGGAACTCAGACAACCGTGAGTGAATAAGAGACTCTAGGAGCTTAGCAAGAGCGGGGAGGAGGGAGATAGGCCTGTAGTTTCCCAGAGCAGAAGGGTCACCTCCCTTGTGGATATGTATGACCGTAGCAGATTTCCAGGCATTTGGAACAGAGGAGGAGGGGGAAGAGAGAGAGGGAGACGCAGGTTGAATATGTGGGTGAGCGGACTGGAGCAAGAAGCAGTAAGGCTCCGATCGATTACCCCCACACACACACACTTGCAGCCCAGAGTGCCGGACCGGAGCAAGAAGCAGCAAGGTATGGAAGAAAAAATTATTCACCTTAGTAATGTTGTTTCTTCTAATGGAGTCTTGCTGTATTCTGACAATAGCAGTGAGTCCCAACCGTCGAACTGCTCCGGAGGTGAAAAAGTTAACTTTCCATGCTAGGCATGGAACGCTGACCTCGAGCTCGGTTGAAAACTCTGTCTGTTGTTCTTCAAACATAAACTGTCAGATCTTTATGAGCTAAACTCACTAAGGTCCTGTGTGGAAGCTATAAACCTACACTAGCCAACTGGCTACTAAATATAAGAACACATTTTTTGGTCCCAAAACAAAAACTCAAGTCAGGAGACCCAAAAAATGAACAACACAACACCAAGTCACCCCAAAAAGGGAGGGGGTGAAAAAACAACAAAGTGGGCAACTAATAAGTGCCAACACTGCACTGCCCACCCACATCCCAAAAACAGAGGTTCTGAGAGGGGCAGGCGGGGTCAGAATACAGCAAGACTCCATTAGAAGAAACAACATTACTAAGGTGAGTAAGTTTTTCTTCAAACAACATGAAGTATTGCTGTATTCTGACAATAGCAGACTACAAAGCAGTACCTCCATGGAGGAGGGACAGAACCTACCTAGGAAATAGGCTCTGAAGCACAGCTGTGCCAAACCGAGCATCACTCCTAGTCTGGATATCCAGGGAGTAATGCTTGGTAAAAGTGTGGACTGTTTTCCAAGTAGCTGCTTGACATATCTCTAGAATAGGGATGTCCCTGGCAGCAGCCAGGGAAGCAGCTGTACCTCTGGTAGAATGAGCCCTCAGGCCTGAGGGTGGAATCTTACCCAGTTTTTCATAACAAAATTGGATACAAGAGACAATCCACCTGGCAATGGATCTTTTAGTGGCAGGTTTCCCTTTACCATCCTCGCCATAAGTGAGGAACAGTTGGAGGGAGTCAAACCTGTGGCCCTTGGTACGCTCTATATAGTAGCTAAGGGCCCTTTTCACGTCCAAACTATGTAACCTCCTCTTGCCAGAGGAGGAATGGTCAGTGAAGTACACAGGAAGAGAAATAGACTGATTAAGGTGGAAATCTGAAACCACCTTAGGCAAGAAATACAGGTTACTCACCTGTAACAGGAGTTCTAGGAATGGTATATGTTGTTCATCCACACTGTCTGGCAGGTTCCTTGCCGCTTTAAATCTTGCCGGAAGGTCTTCAAGCTGGCTCCTCCCACCCACCCGGGTGGTAAAACTGCTCTGCCCCATGACGCCAGATCTGGCCCACTGGAAGCTCAGGTTGTGCGTCGAAGCCGGGGAGGTCGGGTGGGTCGTGTGGATGAACAACATATATCATTCCTAGAACTCCTGTTACAGGTGAGTAACCTGTATTTCTAGGGACATGGATATGTTGTACATCCACACTGTCTGGCAGACTCCTAGCAGTTCTCCGGGAGAGGGAGGCAAGGCGCACACCCCCTACTTAGGGAATAAAGACTGGAGAACCGAGGCCCCAAAACCAGCATCCGGGCATGACTCAAGGTCGATGTGGTAATGGGTAATGAAAGTGTGTGCTGACTTCCAGGTAGCAGCCCTGCAGATTTCCTGGATAGGGACGTCCCTGGAAGCAGCCACCGATGCAGCAGTATAGTGGGTAGAATGAGCTCTTATCCCTCTGGGAGGCTCCATGCCCGCCAACTTGTAGCAGAGATCTATGCAGGAGGTGACCCACCTGCTTATCGTCCGCTTGGCTGCAGGTCTGCCAGGTGCGGCTTCCGCGTAGGTGACAAACAGCTGGCGAACCTCTCCCCGAATTTCAGCCGTGCGCTCCTTATAATAAGCGAGCGCCCTTCTAGGGTCCAAAGTATGGAGCCTGTATTCGCCCTCCGAGGTGTGATTGGGGTAGAACACCGGCAGAGTCAACACCTGGTTAAGGTGAAACTCGGCCACCACCTTCGGAAGGAATTTCGGGTGGGGGCGCAGGACAACCTTGCCCCTGTGGAAGACCAGGTAAGGAGACCTGATGCAGAGCGCCTGGAGTTCTCCCATCCTTCTGGCTGACGTGATAGCCACCAAGAAGGCGGTCTTCCATGACAGGTGAGAGAGTTCACACCTGTGCACTGGTTCGAATGGCTTGCCCATGAGCTTTGCCAGTACCAGCAGTAAATCCCACGGAGGTGGAGGTTCTCGCACCAGAGGGGAAATGTGATCAAGGCCTTTGAAAAAGTGCCAGACCACCTTCCCCTGCGCCACCGACTGCTCCCCGGCCAGCGCCCAGTAAGCAGAGATGGCTGCCAGGTGAACCTTAGGGTCGTTGACCTAAGCCCTTGATGAGAAAGGGACCATAAATAGTCCAAGATGCTTGCCAAAGGACAGGAGGAAGGGTCCAAACCCTTGCCCTGACACCAAATGGAAAATCTTTTCCATTTGAAGGCATAGCATTTCCTGGTTGACTCCTTACGGGACGCCTCAACAACACTGAGGACCTCGTCAGAAAGACCCAAGGCCTGGAACTATAGCCGCTCAGGAACCAGGCCATCAGGTGCAGGGATTGAAGGTCCGGATGGAACACCTTCCCCTGACTGACTGAGAGCAGGTCCGGGCGAGCTGGAAGCTGCCTCGGGAGTCTAGAGCTGAGGCTGAGGAGATCTGGGTACCAGAACTGGCAGGGCCAGTCTGGGGCTATCAGAATCACCTGCGCTTTGTCCCTCCTTGCTTTGAGAAGCACCTTGTGAATCAAGGGAAATGGGGGAAGGGCGTAGAAGAGGCCCGGGGTCCACGGCCTCGAGAAGGCATCCCCCTGCAGCGAGCCCTGCTGAGGGGGGCGGGCATGGAACAGCCTCAGCTTCGCGTTCTCCCTGGAGGCAAACAGGTCCACCTGAGGTGTGCCCCAATGGGAGAACAGATCTTGTACTACCTCCGGCAGGAGAGACCACTCGTGAGATGCAGAACGTATCTGGCTCAGGGCATCGGCCAGGGTGTTGGAGGCTCCTGCCACATGAATGGCTAGGAGATCCGCCTCTTAGCTGCGCACGAGTGACCAAATGCGGAGAGCTTCCTTGCATAGAAGCATGGAACGCGGCCCGCCCTTGCAGTTTAGGTAGTACATGGTCGTGGTATTGTCCGTCTGGACTCGGACCACTTGACCCCGGAGAAACGGAGCAAAGGCGGTGAGAGCTAGGCGGACCGCTCGGAGCTCCAGCAGGTTGATGTGGCATCAGGACTCCCGCGGGGACCAGAGGCAGTGCGCCCGGTGTTCCCCCAGATGGGCACCCCAACCCATCAGAGAGGCATCGGTCGACAGAGAGACCGTCGGCTCGGGGCCGACAAACGGGATGCCCTCCTGCAGATGAGATGGAACGGTCCACCACCGGAGAGCGTTCCACATCTCCTGAGTCACCGTCACTAGCTGGTCCAATGGATCGCAGCTGCCAGACCACTGGCTGGCCAGTCCCCACTGAAGGGGGCGCATGTGCCAGCGTGCCCAAAAGACCACGCTGGTACAGGCCGCCATGAGACCCAGAAGGCGCAGGAAGTCCCGGGCAGGATGCAATTGCCCAACCAGAAATGATTGGGCAAAGGAGGTAAGAACCTCGGCCCTGTCCGCCGGGAGCCGTGCTCTGGCTCGAAGAGAGTCGAGCTCTGCCCGATAAACAGAATCACCTGCTTCCGCTCGAGTTCCGACTTGGCCTCGTTGATGAGAAGGCCGATCTGAGAGCAAACCTGGAGGGCCAGATCTCTGGACCGCTCCACCTCCTGTCTGGAGGGGGCTGCTATCAGCCAATCGTCCAGGTAAGGGTACACCCAGACCCCTCAGCGCCGCAGGAAAGCTGTCACCACTGCTATGCATTTGGTGAAGACCCTGGGAGCTGGAGACAGGCCAAAGGGCATGGCTCGGAACTCGAAAAGGGATCCCTCCACGAAAGCTTAAGGAATCTCTCCGGCGTGACGGACGGATAGGGGACGTGAAAGAACGCTGGGCCCTGCAGGTCCAGAGAGTAGAACACATGCCGTGTTCCAGGGATGGTATTATCTGAGCCAGAGTGACCATCCTGAAGGTTCGAGACCTTAGGAACTTGTTCAGGTAGTGTAGGTCTAGAATGGGGCGCCAGCCCCCCGTCTGTTTCCGAACCAGGAAGTACCTGGACACAAACCCCGGGTCTGAGGGAGGGTCCGCCACCTCCCTGATCACCTCCTTTTGGAGGAGGAGAGCGATGTCGGCCCGACGAGCCGACAGTGAGGCTGCGGACCCCGAGGCCCCCCGAGGTGCGACGGCTCTGAAGGGCGGAGCCTGCTCGAATTCTAGAGGCAGGCCTTTTCCCACCACCTCCAGCACCCACCTGTCCGTGGTAATAACGAACCAGGCGGAAAGGAAGTGTCGGAGCCGTCCCCCACGGGGGAACCTGGGTGAGGTGACGGGTTGGGGGCGACACTTCAGCCTGGCCACTGGGCAGGCTTGAGGAGGGACCGGCCGAGGGACCTCCTGGGCCTTTACCTCCCTGCTTCCTGTTGGAGGAAGCTCCGGGCTTGGGTTTGGGATGCCAAGCCCGAGCCTGCTGGCCGTGATGTTGCTGGGCCGGATGCGCCATGGGTGCAGAAGGACGAAAGGGCTTAGGCTGTGGTTTGCGGCCTTTGTCCTTCTGAGCGGAAGAGACCGGTCCAAGTTAGCATTGAACTCTCGATCCTCTGCAGGTGACCTTCCACCCCAGGGTCAAGAGGTCAGTCCCCAAAAAGGGAACATCCGCCAACTTGTGCTGGGTATCCGAAGTAAAGGTGGATATCCTCAGCCAAGCCCGACGACGCATAGCCACTGCGGCCGCCACAGACCTGGCACATGAGTCCCCAATGTCTAAAGCAGTCTGGAGCTGCTGTTTGGCCACTGCCCTGCCCTGGTCCTGCACCTGCCTGACCGTGGTCTGCAGATCCGCGGGAAGATGAGGGACGACCTCATCCAGGGAGCCCAACAGGGCATGAGAGAAATGTGCCATGAGGACGGCCGAACTGGCCTGGCGAAGGCCGAGGGAGGACGCAGCATAGACTTTTCACCCGGCATAGTCCAATTTCTTGGACTCCTTGTCGGAAGTTTGTCCACATCCCAGCGCCCCGCACACCGAAAACGCTGTCGGTAACTAACCCTCGGCCGAGGGTGTTCCAAAACCGGACAGGGAACCGGAGGGACTGATACTTCCTGGCCATCCTGGCCGGCGAGGCAGAAGCAGAAGCGCCTGCCAGAGCTCCAAGGCTGGGCTCACTATGGCCCTCGGCCACCTGAAAGGCCTCCGAGGGACCCTCCTCGTCCAGAATCTCCGTGAGGGGATACCTGGCCCGCTAGAAACGGGTTCGAGCTTCATCCCAGTGGACTCAAATGAGCCGGCAATCCCAGAAAGGACGGGGCCACGCCCACTGACTGTCCTCCTGAGGACCCAAGTCCATTCGCTTGAGAAAAGGGAGGAATCGCTTCGACTCGGAAGAGTCCCTCAAAGAGCTGCCTCGGCCCGAGCCACCCCTCCACCCGCTGAGGTCAATCGGAGGAGGGTGACAGACAGCCCATGGGGCAGTCCCTGAGCCGACCGAGAATTTTTGGTCGGAGCCCCAACTAACGGCTGTGGAGGCGGAGGTTCCACCAGAATCGGTGGGGCAGCTGGTTTTGGCCGAACAACCGGCCTGGGAACAGGCTCCTCGGATAAAACGAGGGGTTGTTTCGGCCGCCCGTGACAGCCACTTAATGGTCGGAAGATCGACAGCGCTGGCTTATTCCCCGTCAGAAGGAGCTG
Source organism: Neoceratodus forsteri (assembly GCA_016271365.2). Lineage (NCBI taxonomy): Eukaryota > Metazoa > Chordata > Ceratodontiformes > Ceratodontidae > Neoceratodus > Neoceratodus forsteri. Next base: position 149,501,583 of record CM028130.1, on the reverse strand, counting down.
TTGCCACGTAGCTTTATATCTTCGACGCACTTGCGCCAAGCTTCCTCGTCCGAGAAGGAGGAAGAGGACGAGCGGCAGCGCCGCTTGCCGCGGTGCCGAGACCGAGACAGCCTATGACGGCCGGATCGGCTTGACCGTGAAGAAGTCCGAGAACCTCGGTATTGCAGAGGACGGTGCGGGGAGGTGTCGCGGGGAACCGGCACTCCCCTCGGTTCAGAAGATTCAACTGAAGGCTCTGGAACCGGAGGCACAGACGAGCTGACGGGGTCCTCAACTCCCACCGGGGAACCGGGAGGGATTCCCCGGCTTCTCCAGCCGACAACTTCGCCCAACGGGTCGAGAAAAATCGACCTGGCCGATGGGAGTCTCGGTCAACTGGCCTGACGGGACACCGTGAGACCAGTGGCCGAAGCCGAGAAGTCGATCGAAAGTCGCACGGCCACAACCTCGGGAGAGGATCTTTCCCGCCTCCCAAGAGCGCCGACGGTGAGACTTACCCTTGTGTCTCTTTTTGGACCGAGAAAACGGTCCAGAAGAAGTTGGACCCTCACCTTTAGTAGAGAGGGTCAGACAAAGCTCCTTAAAAGAAGCTGAATAAGAGGCACCGAGAGAGAGCACGACAAATGCCGCAGCCGAGGTAGAAGCGGCCAGCGCCACCTCCTCTTTGAGGGCGATCATCTGCTCGAGCTAATCCGCCGAGCCTGCCACCTCGGACACCGCCGACCGGGCCTCTTTTGACTTTACCGGAGGAATCGCTCGGGACGCCCAGTTGTAAACGGGCAACACGGTCTCGAGGACGAGGTCGAAAAGAAAGAGCACAGGTCGCAGGCCCGCGGGTTGTGCTCGGTGCTGAAGCAGTAGACGATGTGGAGTGCGGATCCGTCCGAGACATCTTCTGCCCGCAAGGCATCTCCGGAAACCGAGTCGATTGTCCATCGAGCCGAGGAGGAGAGAAGATCAAGTCTTTTAGCAAAAACTTTTAATTTCGAAAATTCAAGAATTAGAACCAGTCTTATATGCAGAGTTAAGGAGGGAACCTGAGCTTCCAAGCGTAAGGAAGATCTGGGCGTCATGGGGCGGAGCCGAGTTTTACCACCCGGATGGGTGGGAGGAACCAGCTTGAAGACCTTCCGCAAGATTTAAAGCGGCAAGGAACCTGCCAGACAGTGTGGATGAACAACATATCCATGTCCCTAGAACTTCCTGTTAGTCCTGAGGACCACCTTATCTCTATGAAAGGAGATAAAATCCGGCTCCACTGACAAGGCTTGTAATTCACTTATGCGTCTGGCAGAAGTGATGGCTACCAGAAACACAGTTTTCCAAGTCAAGTACTTGAGCTCTGCTGAAGACAAAGGCTCAAAAGAGGGTTGCATAAGCTGAGCAATGCAAACATTAAGGTCTCAGGCAGGGGCAGGGTCCCTGAATGGAGGGTTGGTATGAAGCAATCCCTTGAAAAACTTGGAGAATACAGGGTGAGCTGAAATAGAAGAGGGCTTACCTGCTGAAATAAAGGCAGACACAGCTGCCAGATGCACTTTTAGGGTAGCTGGTCTCAGACACAAGGTATTTAAGTGGACCATGTAATCCAGGACTGTGGGTAAACCAGCAGATTCTGGGGAAATATGCTTTCAGAGCACCATATGGAAAACCTCTTCCATATGGAATTATAAGTAGCCCTGGTAGAAGGGTTTCCTAGAAGCCTTCAGGATATCCATTACACCTTGGGAAAGGTGTAAATCAGCAAACTAACTCTTCAAGAGCCAGGCCTTGAGATTGAGAAATTTGAGGTTCGGGTACCAAACCCTGCCCTGGGCACAGGTTAACAGGTTGTGATTCCTGGGAAGACAGAGGGGAAGATGGGCTGCTAAGGACAGCAGGAGTGGATACCAGGGTTGTCTGGGCCAATCCGGAGCAATCAGGATCATCTTGCAGGGTTGAGATCTGATTTTGACTAGCACTTTGAACAGTAGAGGGAAGTGGGGGAAGCATAGAGAAACTTCCCTTCCCAATTGAGGACTAAGGCATCCAGAGGGACTGAGCCCAACACTGGGGGCCTGCAGCAAAAAAGTGGAAGTTGGTGATTGTCTGGGGCTGCAAAAAGATCTATCTGTGGGGTGCCCCATCTGGCAAATACCACCTCCAGGACCAGGGGATCCAGTGACCATTCGTGATGGCCCTGGGAAATCCTGCTGAGAGCATCTGCCAGGACATTGTCCTTGCCTGGGAGGTGAACTGCCATAAGGGAGGTGTTCAGTGAATAAGTCAGAGACCACAACTTCATTGCTTCGGTGCACAAGGCCGTAGACCGAGTGCCCCCTTGCTTGTTGATGTACCACATTGTTGTGGTGTTGTCTGTCCTGACCTGCACAACATTGTTCTGAACAGATCTGGAGAAAGCTTGAAGTGCTAGAAAAACTGCTCTGAGTTCCAACAGATTGATGTGGAGCAGAGATTCCTGAGGGGACCACAACCCCTGGGTAGTGAGGTTGCCCATGTGAGCTCCCCACCCCAGGAGGGATGCATCTGTAGTAAGGATTAAGGAGTGAGACTGAGTGACAAAAGGAACCCCTTGCCTCAGATTGTTCTGAGCCTGCCACCACTGTAGGGCCTGGATCAGGGTTCGAGTCACTGGGATCAATTTGGTCAGAGGGTCTTTCCTTTGAGACCAAAAGGCTCTCAAATGGAACTGAATGTCCCTCATCTGAAATCTTGCTCCCTGCACTACTGCTGTGGAAGCAGCCATGTGCCCCAGGAGCTGTAGAAAATGCCTTGCAGGCTGAGACACCTGCAGGGTGAATGAGGAGGCCAGAGAGACCAGGGTCCTTGCCCTGTCCAAAGGGAGGAAGGCTCTGGCTTTCTCTGTGTTTAGTTCTGCGCCTATGAAGGTGAGAAGCTGGACAGGCTCTAGAACTGACTTCGAAAGATTCAGAATGAAACCTAGAGAGGTGAGCAATTGCTGAGTTACTTGTAGATGTAACCCGACTTGATCTGGGGACTGGCCTACTATGAGCCAGTCGTCCAGGTAAGGGAAGATGGCAATTTTCTGCCTTCTTAGAGCAGCAACTGCTACTGCCAGGCATTTTGTGAATACCCTTGGAGCAGAGGTGAGGCCAAAGGGCATTGCTCTGAACTGGTAATGGCCTGAGGGCAGCTCGAACCTGAGGTACTTTCGATGGGAGCTTCTGATGTGAATATGGAAGTAGGCATCCTTGAGGTCCAGGGACACTAGCCAGTCCCCTGGCCTTAGAGAGGGTAGAATAATTCCCAGAGTCACCATTTTGAATTTTGGTTTTAAAAGGTGCTTGTTTAAGTATCTGAGATCCAGGATGGGCCGCCATTCTCCTGTCTTTTTTGGGGTAAGGAAGTACCTAGAGTACAACCCTTTGCCCTGATGTAGGGGTGGAACCCTTTCCACAGCTCTGAGAGCCAGGAGGGAAAAGACCTCTGCCTCTAGGGCAAGTGTCTCTGAAGGACTTGCAGGTGGAAAGGATCTGGTTCTCATCTTTGGACACTTTTTGAAGCTGAGAACCAGTTCCTGGCTTACTACTTCCAGGACCCACTTGTCTGATGTCAGAGACTGCCAGTCCTGGACAAAGTAAGCCAGCCTGCCCCCTACAGGTAGTTGAGAATCGGCCCTGGCAACCCCATCAGGGTGCCTGCTTGGCAGGGGCTTTAGGCTGAGGGGTGGAAGCAGGCCTGCTTGTACCCCGTCTGCCTCTCCCTCTAAAGAACCCCTCTGGGCGTAAGCTGAAGAGGAGGCCTGGGCTTGGTAAAAGGCTCTATGAAAGGGCCTGCCCTGCCCCTGGAAGGCTGCCTTGAGGAGTGGCCTGCCTTCCTTGGCCTGTGCACTCCTATAGGTGGTCCTACACTCATCCATTTTCTTCATGTAATTCTCTGTCTGCTCCCCAAACAGAGAATTACCCACAACAGGAAAATCCATGGCATTAGTCTGGGTATCCCAGACAGGCTAGTACATCTGAGCCAAGCCATTCTGGCAGTGCCACAGATGTAGCCATGACTCTTGATGACACATCATTAGAGTCCACTGCAGCATGGAACTGCACCTTGGATGCCTCAATACCATCAGCGGCCACCTACTCCAGCTCCTTGGCAAGCTGGTCAGGGACCTGCTTTGCTAGAGCCCAAATAGTACCCCATCTAGATTTCTGGTACTTAGCAACATAAGCCATATAGTTTGCCTGTCTGAGTCCCAAGGATGCTGCCATGTACTGTTTCTTTGCCATGGCATCAATCCTCCTGGAGTCCTTGTCAGGGGTGTGTGAGGCCAAGGGAATATTTGCCTTGTCACAGGCTGCAGCCTGCACTACCCCCACGTGGCTGCATTGTCGTGTGAGGAACTCCGTATCAGAGCCTAACAAAGTGTACCTCTTGTCCATTCTCTTATCAACAGGAGGTATAGTGTGAGGAGTTTTTAGAATTTTTACTGTCTGCTTCCCAAAAGATTTATGCAAAGGAATAGACAGTCTCCTAGACTCCGGGATATCCATCATTTCCACATAGTCAGGCTCCTCTTGATCATCCACAGCTTCCTCCATAGGGAGCTGGAGGGTTTTAGCCACTTTTTTATAGAAAACAAAATGAGAAGGGGACTCAGAAAGCCTAGGAGCAGACACTCCTGAAGGTCTGTCTGGGGAGATGTCCGGTTCAATGGGCACATCCAGACTCTCAAATCCACATTCACTCCTCATACTCCTCTTCCCCCTCCTCCGGTTCATAAAATTCCTCTAAATCATACTCTTGAACCGGTGGAACCAGCCGAACCGTACGCTTACCTGATGGTGCCGGTTCGGTCGGAACCGGGGAAAGCGAACGGACAATCTTAATTGCTTTGGCTATTTCTTCAGCGGTTGGAGAGGAAAGTTTTGACTCCACACCAGCTGATTTCCTAGTCCTTTTTGCTGGAACCGACTCCTCCGAGTCAGCTCTCCTTTTGCCCGAGGAAGTCTCGCCCTGGTCAGAGGGCACTCCCTCTGGTTCGGTTGGAACCGAACCGGGCTGGCCATCTGGGTCAGCAGACTTCTTGGCCTCCCTTTCCGTGAGCCTACCAACTCTCTTATCCAGGGTAGCTGCAGGAAAATTTTTACAAATCTGGCAGTCTGCATTGAAGTGGTCAAACCCCAGACAATAAACACAGGTGGTGTGGGGGTCAGCCTTGGCAAAGGCTTCCCCACACACACTGCAGTGTTGAAACCCAGTGGGCCCGGTTTTTCTTTTGGGTTTCTCAGACACAGTGCCAGTCCTAATCAAACTTGCCCGTTTATGGCAATCCGCCAAGCAAGACTCTCTTATCGGTTCCCAACCGTGTCACGGGTCGTGGAAAAAAAACGTAAGAAATTCCGGGTTTTTTAGAACCGATTAGAACCGGTAACCACACTCTAAAAGACAAATTAGTATATTTTAAACCAACCTGATCGGTTCAAACCGAACCGATAACCGTTTACAAGTTCCACACAGAAGAACTGATGTAAAATCTATCTAGTACTTTCAATACCTCAGACAGAGCTTGAACCGACCGGTTGCGGTTTAAATTCGGTCAAAAAAACAAGAAAATAATACTTTAACCAACAAAATGACCCGAGTAGAAGGAGAAAATCTCCGGAGCGACTGTTCAGTGAGGCGGAGTAAAGAATCTGACAGTTTATGTTTGAAGAACAACAGGCAGTTTTTTCAACTGAGCTCGAGCTCAGCGTTCCATGCCTAGCATGGAAAGTTAACTCTTTCACCTCCGGAGCAGTTCGAAGGTTGGGACTCACTGCTATTGTCAGAATACAGCAAGACTTCATGTTGTTTGAACCTGGAGCACCACCTTATCCACAAACTGCAGTGTGAGAGGGGTATTAGCCCGTTGACGCTATGCGTCAACTGCCCCACCCACCCACGGCCATCCCTGGCTTTACAGTGCAACTGTAGTCATGTAGCCTGTCTTGGACCTGCAGCCAAGTCCCTAGTTTGCCATTAGCAGATTATAATCTGTCACCAGTAGTGGTCAGTCTAGAGTACATCTCTATCCCACTTCACCTACTGCTTGACTACTCTCACTCTCTGCCTTCCCAAGCCTTTCCCTTTGGTCTCCCACCCCTCTCTCTCTCTCTCTCTCCTATCTTTGACCTGTTTCCTATCTTTCTACTCTTTCCCTTCCCCAAGACTTGAACCTCTGACCTCCTGCTCTGAAGTCAGGTACTCTACCATCTCGCTATCGTATCTGCCTCCCTTCTACCTTGCCAGCTGTCATCCTAATACCTCTTGCTCTTTCCTGCCTGCCCCAGTGGCCCCCTTGTCTCTGACAGTCTTCTTCCTCTACTCCCTCATTACTTATTGCACCACTCTCAACCGTTTTCCTTTTCCTGCCCATCCTAACATCGGTTTCTCTCCTAAAATGGGACCTTTTGCAAGCTGCTTTCTTCCCATACTACTCCTAGCATTGGTCTACCCAACCATCCCTAACCCAAACCCATCCACCTCCAGCCCCTTGTTGCTTCACCAGAGCTGTTTACTGGTACCGAAAGTATCACCCCCTACCTCCCACACACTTTCCCGAACCCACCTATCTACTCTGGCTATCCGTCTAACTACCTCTTCACCACTCACATCCCACCCCCTGGGTCACTTCCCCAAGCCTTCCCATCGGCGTTCCTCAGCTAACCATAAGCTTCTTAGATTCCTAGTAATAAGGCACTGCCTACTCCTACTCCTGCACTCTGGCAATGTCTACCCTAACCCAGGCCCAGGTTCACGACCCTATTCTACATCCCAAAACTTGGGTGGCCTCAAGCTCACCTCAGTTACTATCCGTAGCCTTGTGCCTAAGCTCGACCTCCTTCAGGTCTGGGTCATGCAGCACCGCCTCAACGTCCTTGTTGTGGTCGAGACCTGGCTCTCCCCCAAAGTCTCCGATTCTACTGTTACTTTGGATGGCTACGTGCTATTTAGGGATGACAGAATAGGGAAAACAGGAGGGGGCGTGCCATCTATCTCTTCAACTCACTGCATGGCCTGGTCCTCCCACATATTGTAACTGGGCACGATGCTCAGGCATTGGTGCTCAGAATTGCAAGTGAACATATGGGTAAATCGCTCATTGCCCCCTCAATCTATATTCCTCCGTGAAATACCTTGCAAGGCTTCAATGCTCTCCTCGATTGGGTCTCTAACCTGCCAAACAGATCTGAGGTTGTACTGTTGGGTGACTTTAATGTTAACTGGCTGCCACCCCACCCTCCCAGTCAGCCCTGCACCGGGATGCAGCTACAGCCTTGGACCTCTCCCAATTAGTTTCCTCCCCAACCAGAATCAACTACATAACTGGGAATAGTACCCTTATTGATCTTATACTCACTAACTATCCCAAGAGATTCATTAGTGTAGTGGTCCTAACTGACTCACTTAGTGACCACTCTGCCGTCATTTGTCACTGGTCAAACTGCTCCCCTAAACTCCCTGCCAAACCACCAGACCCTCAAAAAAGGTATGTTGAAGCAATTCCAGGACTACCTGTCCAAAAGTGACTGGTCCCTGACTGACTACACCACCAACATTGACCACTTTATCTCTACCTTTAACAAAGCTTGTGACATCTTCGCCCCCTATACCAAACAGTCTAATAAAGGTAAATCCTATCGCTGGATTACCCTTGCTGTTCTTAAATCCATGGCCTCGAGGGACAACCTCTGGCAAAAAGCCTGTGCCTCTGGTAACCTTGCAGACTGGCAGAGGTACAAGACGTCAAGAAACACCTGCAGCCGCGAGATTCGCCTAGCTAAAGTTGCCCACTTTCAGGAGTGTCTCTCCTCCTCCTGGGGGAATGGAAGAAAGTCTTGGGACCACATAAAATACCTCACTGGTAAGCCCTACAACTCCGCACCCTCCATGCTAAACATTGATGGCTCCACCATTCAAGACCATCAGCTCATTGCTGACACCTTAATGCCACATTCCCAGACCTTAGCAGTGTCCTCCCCACTAACCTTTTCGCTAACACCTCCTCTACCTATAGCTCTCCACATATGCAGGAGCCAGGCAACACCCCCCTTTCCGCTTCAGGATAGCCTCTCCTAAGGAAGCCAAAACTTACCTGCAGTGTGTCCTGGGTAAGTACAGGCACAGCAGTGACATTCTGGACTTGAAATTCCTGCATCTAGCCCTTGATGCAGTCTTACTCCCCCTCACCAAATTGTTAAACTGATCCCTTTGCCTCGGTCAATTCCCCCACCAGTGGAAGGCCACGGTGGTAACACCAGTCCACAAAAGTAGTGATAGAGCCTCATCTGGCAATTACCGCCCTATCTCAATGCTCCCCCTTCTATTTAAAGCCCTCGAAAATATCGCATCAGATCAATTATCTATCTTACAAAGTATAACCTCCAATGCCATCAGCAACATTGTTTCAGGAAGGGTCACATAGCACTAACAAACTACACTCACAAAGCCCTTGATCAAGGTTATCTAGTAGGGTCTGTGTACACTGACCTTACAAAAGTGTTTGACATGGTCAACCACGCCCTCCAAGTAGTTGTCCTCCCTACCATCAGTCTCTCGCATGAAGTCACTGCCTGGTTCTCAAACTATCTAGGCGGGCGAACACTGCATATCAAAATCTGGGATACCCTCTCCTCCAGCCTACCCGGCTGTTCAGGAGTCCCTCAAGGATCAATTCTTGGTCCACTCTTCTTCAGTCTTTTCCTCAGCTCGCTCCCTCTAGTCAGTTCCAGCAACCTGCTTATTTACGCAGACAATGCTGTTATCTACTCAGGTCACTCTGATCCCCTCCCCCTTGAGTATGCCCTTCAAAGATGCTTTACAGAAGTTGAATCCTAGTTCTCAGATCACAAACTCATAATTAACTATAAAAAGACTAAGGTTATGGCATTTGCTAGCGCTCATAACAAGCAAAATAGGACATGCCTCAGCATACTCAACAATCACCGCCAGCCGCTGGAGCAAGTGGCCAGCTTCAAATGCCTTGGAATTAACCTCAACAGTTCTCTATCATTTCATGAGTATGTAACCCAGGTCTGCAAAGCGGTGAACATAAGGATTGGGTTGCTCTAATGGCTTAGGCGCTGCAAGACACCCAACGTCCTCCGTCTGGCAGTAACTAGTTCTATCCTTTCCATCATTGATTATGAAACAGTTATCTATGGCTCTGCTACTGATACTATCCTCGACAGAATAAAAATTGCTCTCAACAAAGCATGCCGCCTGGCAACCGGAGCCCATAGACTCATACATACAAGTGACCTCTACTTGCATACTGACTGGCTAAACCTTAAGGCAGGATCGCTTACCAGTCCTGTTTACTAGCTAAGAAGATCACCCTTGGCCTCACTCCACCTTCTTCGCTGTCGCTCCTCATACCTACAGCTACTCCCAGAAACATGAGGAGTTCCTCTAAAGCTTAATTCCGTGTCCCGCACTGTAGGACCTCTCAAGGCCAGTGGCATTTATGTACAGGGTCCAAGTTTGGCTAAATAGCCTGCCTACTGAAATCTCTGCGGACCTAAAGCTAGGGCCCTTCAAATCTAAGCTACTACAGCACCTCCTAGTGAGTAACTCCTGTGACTGCTCTTAATCCTACCTGCCTTCCCACGCCCCTCCACTCCCGGTTTCTGCACCTGCTCTGATGACTATGGTTTCTGCACCTGCTCTGATGACTACGGGAGCGAAGAAAGACCAAGGGAGGGATACTGAGGCTTAAGAAAGGGGATGGAATGTGGGCAGAGGGTGACAATGAAAAAGTAGGGATATTGAATAAATACTTCTGCTCTGTATTCACAAAAGAAGAGGAAGGAGAGGAACCTAAATCAAACAACAGAAACACTCTGGATAGGGGGGTCGATACCAGTCCATTCACAGAAGAAAGGGTTCTGAAAAAACTCTTAAAACTGAAGGTGGACAGAACAATGGGGCCTGACAGGATTCACCCCAGGATTCTAAAAGAACTAAGGGCAGAACTAGTGACACCACTGACTACCCTCTTTAACAAATCATGGGAGGATGGGGTAGAACCTGAGGACTGGAGGAAGGCAGATGTGATTCCAGTTCACAAAAGTGGGAGCAGGGCAAAGGCAGGAAACTACAGACCTGTTAGTTTGACCTTAGTGGCAGGAAAAATGATGGAATCACTTCCAAAGGAAAGAACTGTTGAGTACCTAGAGGCCAGCGGGGCACAGGACCCTAGGCAGCATGGATTCATAGCAGGAAGGACAAGTAAGACGAATCTAATAGATTTCTTTGACTGGGTGACCAAAGTAGTAGACCAGGGAGGGGCTGTGGATATGGCCTACCTAGACTTTAGCAAGGCATTTGACACAGTCGCACACAAAAGATTAATATATAAGTTAGCCAGCCTTGGAGTGGGTCACAAGGTGGTAGCACGAGTAAAAAATTGGCTGGACAACAGGGCGCAGAGGGTAATAGTAAACCGAGTCCACTCTGAAGAAAGGGGGGTTACTAGCAGGGTACTGCATGGTTCAGTACTGGGACCTGTCCTCTTTCATTTCTTTATAAGTGACATTGTGGAAGGAAAAGTATGTCTCTTTGCAGATGACGCAAAGATATTCAACAGGGTTAATACACAAGGTGGGGTGGAAAAGATGAGAAGGGACTTGGCAAGGTTAGAGGAATGGTCAAATATATTGCAACTTAGATTCAACGCAAAGAAGTGCAAGTGCACCTGGGAAAAGAAAACCCAGGGGAAGAGTACACAATGGGGGGGGGTGAGATACTAACAACAACAAAAATGTAAAGGGACCTGGGGGTAGTCATATCAGATGATTTAAAGGTGGGCAAGCAATGTGAAAAGGCAGTAAGGAGGGCTGGAGGGATACTGGGATGCACAGGAAGAGGCATCAACAGTAGAAAACAGGAAGTTGTTATCCCTCTGTACAGACAGAATTGGCGAGACCCCATCTGGAATACTGCGTGCAGTTCTGGAGACCCCATCTCCGAAAGCACATAGAAAGGATGGAGTCTGTTCAGAGGAGGGCAACTAAAATGGTGCAGGGTCTGCACCAGAAGACATACGAAGAGAGACTAAACGAGATTAATATGTACACCCTATAGGAAAGGAGGGGGGAAGGGGGGAACATGATAGAAACTTTCAAGTACCTCAAGGGAATCAACAAAGTCCAAGAGGATAGCATCTTTTAGAAAAAGAGATCTGCAGGAACAAGGGGCACAATTTAAAGCTGGGCGGGGGACGGCTGAGAGGTAATGCGAGGAAGTAATTTTTCACAGAGAGGCTTGTGGATGCATGGAACGGCCTTCCTGAGGAAGTAGTGGAGTCAAAAACAGTGGGGGAATTCAAGAATGCATGGGACAGACATAAGACAATTCTAGTGGAGGGGTAGGAGGAAGTAGGCTGTTGGTTAACTAGGATCTTCAGCTTATCTATTAGGTAGGGTAATGGGCAGACTGGGTGGGCCAAGCAGTCTGTATCTGCTGTCAAATTCAATGTTTCTATGTCTACTTTAGACAGTTATCTGTATTTTTTTCTTCTTTTTTTGTATTAGATGGTTGTATTTGCTGCTGGGCATTTGCTCCTCCTGTATCCATTTGTCCTGTTCTCCATTGTGCCATATCTCTGAATGAGCTCTGGTATCTAGCATTTCTCTCTGTATTGCATTTTGATCCCCTTTTTTACTGCTGATACTGTATTCCACTGTACCAAGTTTTTACTCTGTACTTTGTATATCTCTCTACATTGCCCATGCATAGTCCTACAATTATTGTTCCTAACTCTATTTGTTTCCTAATGGAATATTTTTATCGTATTGCCTTCAAGCCTGTAATTTGTACACTCCGACGTGGAGCCTTTGTAAACGAGTCTCTGACTCAAAGGTATTGTAATTCCAAGAAACAAATAAAAAAAAAAAAGAAAAAAAGGATAGGTATCCAATCTGCCACGTGGAGGTCTTGTAGAAGGATAGAGACCTCTAGATTGTGGAGGGGGGCGGGACCATATATATTTGGGGGCAGCCTGGGAAAAAACAGGTCACTCACCTGTAACAGTAGTTCTAGGAGTGGTATACAGTGAAGCCCACCAGCATGAAGTGCAGTGTCACAGGTTTTCTCCATGACATAAGGGATTAACTTCCATTGAAATTGCATTGTTTAATGCAGTAATGCAGAATTCTGCAGAGTTGAGTTTCATCCTGGTGGGATTCACTTTACGTTGTTCATCCACACTTCTTGGCATGCCCCTTTCCTCTTTAATTCTCGCTGAAAGGACTTCAAGTTGGCTCCCCCCACCCAGCCGGGTGGTATAACCCTCGGCTCCGCCCTATGACGCCAGATCTTAGCCCTCTGGAAGCAAGGTTTGTGCATCGCAGCGGGCGAGGTCGAGTGGGTCAGTGTGGATGAACAACATATACTACTACTAGAACTACTGTTACAGGTGAGTAACTTGTTTTTCTAGGGACGTGGATATGTTGTTCATCCACACTTCTTGGTAGACCCCAAGCAGTTCTCCAGTAGGAGGGAGGCAAGGTGCACAACCCCTACTTAGGGAACAAAGACTGGAGAACTGAGGCCCCAAAACCAGCATCCCAGCATGACTCAAGATCGATGTGGTAATGGGTGATGAAGGAGTTTGCTGTCTTCCAGGTAGCAGCCCTGCAAATTTCCTGGATAGGGATGTCCCTGGAAGCAGCCACCGACGCAGCAGTATGGCGGATGGAATGAGCCCTTAACCCTACGGGAGGAACCCTACCCGCCAACCTATAGCAGAAATCAATGCAAGATGTAATCCATCTGCCAATCGTCCACTTTGCTGCAAGTCTGCCAGGTGCAGCTTCAGAGTAGGTGACAAACTGATAGCGAACCTCTCCACGAATTTCCGCCGCCCTTTCCTTGTAATAGGAGAGAGCTTGTCTCAGGTCCAAAGTATGGAGCCTGTACTCAGCATCCAAGGTGTAGTTCGGGTAGAACACAGGCAGAGTCAACACCTGATTAAGGTGAAACTCTGACACCACCTTCGGGAGGAATTTCATGTGGGGACGCAGGACAACCTTGTCCCTGTGGAAAACCAGGTAAGAAGACTCCACTAAAAGCGCCTGGAGCTCATCAGTCCTTCTGGCGGACATGATAGCCACCAGTAAGGCAGTCTTCCACGACAAGTGTGACATCTCACACTTGTGCACTGGTTCAAACTGATTGCCCACGAGTTTTGCCAAAACCAGCAGTCAATCCCACGGAGGTGGCGGTTCATGCACCGGAGGGGATATATGATCTAGGCCCTTGAAAAAGCACCAGACCACGTTCTCCTGTGCCACCCACGCCCGGTAAGTAGAGATGGCTGCCAGGTGCATCTTAAGGGTCGAAGACCACTTTGGACAGAGACCAAAGGTAGTCTAAAATGCTCACCACAGGACAGAGGGTCCAGGTCCTTGTCCTGGCAACAAATGGAAAACCTTTTACATTTGAAGGCGTAGCACTTTCTGGTTGACTCCTTCCTGGAGGCTTCCACTACTGTGAGTACATCCTGAGAGAGACCCAAAGCCTGGAACTCTAGCCGCTCAGGTACTAAGCTGTCAGGTGCAGGGATTGAAGGTTCGGATGGAATACCTTCCCCTGACTGACTGAAATTAGGTCCAGGCATGCTGGAAGATGCCTCAGGAGCCTGTTGCTGAGGCTGAGGAGATCTGGATACCAGAATTGGCAGGGCCAGTCTGGGGCTACCAAGATCACCTGTGCCTTGTCCCTCCTCATCTTGAGAAGCACCCTGTGGATCAAAGGAAATAGAGGCCTGGGGTCCACGGCCTCGAGAAGGCATCCCCCTGCAGTGAGCCCTGCTGAGGGGGCGGGCATGAAACAGCCCCAGCTTGGTGTTTTCCTTGGAGGCAAACAGGTCCACCATTGGTTTGCCCCAGTGAAAGAACAGGCTGTAAGCTACCTCTGGATGGAGAGACCACTCGTGGAATGTTTCACCTATGCGGCTGAGGGCATCCGACAGTTGATTAGAGGCTCCTGCCACGTGGATGGCTAGATCATCTGCCTCTAGTTGGCTCACGAGTTTCCAGATGCGGAGCGCTTCCCTGCACAGCAGCCAGGAGTGCGTGCTGCCCTTTCTGTTGAGGTAGTACATGGTCGTGGTATTGTCCATCTGGAATTGAACCACTTGACCCCGGGGCTGCTGAACGAATGCTAACAGCGCCAGTCTTGACCGCTCTGAGCTCTAACAGGTTGATATGCTGTAGGGATTCCTTGGGGGTCCAGAACCCATGGGCCCTGTGGTTCCCCATGTGGGCTCCCCAGCCCGTGAGAGAGGCATCGGTCGTGATGACGACCGTCGCCTCGGGGCAGACAAATGGGTTCCCTTCCTGCAGATGATTCAGGACAGTCCACCACTGGAGAGCGTCCCACATCCTCTGGGTCACAGTGATCATCTGGTCGAATTGACTGCGGCGCTAAGTGCACTGGGCGTCCAGCTCCCATTGAAGGGGCGCATATGCCACCGGGCCCATCGAACCACGGTGGTGCAGGCTGCCATGTAGCCCAGAAGGCACAGAAAGTCCCGGGCAGGGTGCAAGTGCCCAACCAGAAATGACTGGGCAAAGAAGGAAAGAACCTCCGCCCTGTCAACTGGGAGCCGGGTTCTGGCTCGGCAAGAGTTGAACTCTGCCCCGATGAAACATATCATCTGCGCAGGTACGAGCTCCGACTTGGCCTCACTGATCAGAAGGCCAAGCTGAATGAAGATTTGGAGGCCCAGAACCCTGGACTTCTCCACCTTTTACTGGGTGGAACCCGCCAAGAGCCAACTGTCGAGATAGTGATAGACGCTGACCCTTCGGTGCCTGACATGGGCTGCCACCACTGCAATGCATTTGGTGAAGACCTGTGGGGCCGATGACAGGCTGAATGGCATGGCTCGGAACTTGTAAAGGGTTCCCTCTGCTCTGAAGTAGAGGAACCGCTGGTGAGACGGATGGATTGGGACGTGAAAAAATGCATCCTGGAGATCCAGAGAGCAGAACCACATGTTCTGCTCCAGGGATGGTATGATCTGGGACAGTTACCATCCTGAAGGTGCGTGGCCTGAGAAACTGGTTCAGGTTGTGCAGATCTAGAATAGGGCACCAGCTCCCCATCCGCTTCAGAACCAGGAAGTACCTGGAAATGAACCCTGGGTTGTCTAGGGGATCTGACACTCGAGCCACTACCTCCTTGAGGAGGAGTTGAGCTATGTCGTCTCTCAGAGCTGACAGAGTGTGGACTCATACCCTTTCTTCCCATTGGGCATGGGCTCAGCTGGGAGGGTACTGCTCGAATTCCAGAGGCAGACCCTGGCCGACCACTTCTAGAACCCACCTGTCCGTGGTAACAGCGGACTAGGCAGAAATAAAGTGGCAGAGCCAGCCCCCCACAGGAGGACCAGAGCTGGCATGATGGGAATGGGGTGGCAACCCCTATCCCATCACTGGGCAGGCTTAGATGAAGAGGGTCCAGATTGGAAGCCACCTGAACCCCGACCTCCTTGTCTGCGGGGGCCCAAGGGCCCCAAGCCTGTGCCTACTATTGCTGCCCACCCTAAAAGGGGGGCTGCTGGGCCGCAGGAGCAGGCTGCCAAAATGGCTTCTTCTTCTTCTGTTTCTTGGTGCCAGTGGCGTCTTTTTGGGCAGAAGTAGCCAAGTCCAAGGTGGCACTGGACTGCTCGATTTGCGGAAGGTGACAATCCACACCTGGGCCAGAGAGATCGGTGCCCAGGAATGGAACATCAGTGAGTTTGTGTTGGGTATCCGCCGTGAAGGTGGAAAGCCTCAGCCAGGCCCTGCGGTGCATGGCAACTGTGGCTGCCACAGAACGGGTGCAAGAGTCCCTGAGGTCCAAGGCTGTCTGAAGTTGCTGCTTGGCAATGGCTTGGCCCAGGTCCCAGACCTGCTTGACCATACTCTAAAGGTCCGTGCAGAGGTGCGGGAGAACTTCATCCAAGAAGCCCAGGAGGGCATGAGAGAAGTGCGCAATGATGACAGCCGAGCTTGCCTGACGGAGGCCTAAAGAGGAGGCTGCATAAACCTTCCTGGCAGAGTGGTCCAGTTTTTCGGACTCCTTGTCTGGAGGTATATCAGTGTCAGCAGAGCTGCCTGTGTGTCTGAACACAGAAGCAGTCACTAACCCCTCAGCTGAGGGATGTTCCGTGAACCTCAAGAGGGACCCAATGGGCACCGCATACTTGCGGGCTATCTGGGCAGACGGCACTGGGCAGGAAGCAGGATACTGCCAGAGCTCCAAAGCCGGGCCAACAATGGCGTTGGCCCACTAGGAAGGCTACAGTATGGGTATTCCCTCTTTTAAGAATATCTGTAAGCTGATACTCCTCCCATTTCTGAACAGGTTCCAGGGGCATACCCGTGGATTCGGACACAAGGCGGAGAATTCCCATAAATGACGAAGGGCCCTCCTCCGTCAACAGGCTACCCACCGACTCATCATCCAGCGGATGAGAGTGAAGGTCAGTGTCATCGGAATCAGAGGAATCCAGCTAAATCGGTCGGCCACCAAGGTCCCCCTGCACACACCTGGGATGGTCAGGTGTGAGGGTGACAGAATCTACGAGGGAGACCCGGAACTGTCCGAGAATCCTTCATAGGAGCCCCTCCCGAGGGCTGTTTAGGTGGTGGCACCACCACTATCAGTGGAGAGACCAGTTTTGGCTGAACTGGGGTAGGTTTTACCGGCTCCGCGGGCGGAGGAACTGATTTTACCAGTTCTAATGGAGTCAGCTTCGGCCTGGGAGGCGAAAGCCACGTAATGGCTGGGGTGGAAACTGAAGAGGGCTTCTGCTCGGATAGAATGAACTGTTGCCACATCAGATCTTCGTGGCGTCAAAGGAGTTTCTGCCGAAGCCTCTCCTCATCCGAGGAGGATGAAGATGAATGGTGGCGTCGCCTCTTTTTAGGGTGCTTATGCACCTTCCTTGACCTGTGGGTCGAGGGGGTCCGAGATCTCGACCTCAGTCAGACTGGCTGAGTGGGTCGTTCCAGGGACACTGGGGGAACCAGTGATTTACCCAGATCAGGGACCAGTTCCTCAATGGGAATGCCAGCAGGCTAGGTTTCCTCAACAGGAAGAGGCAGGACCGGGATCCTGGTGCGCGAGTTATCGGCCTCATCGGGTGACAACAGATCAACAGGGTCAAGAGTGATCTCCACCGCATCGTCGATCGAGACCTCAGCCGGCTGACCAGTCGGCAAAGCTTGGAAGCCTGCGGCAGAAGAAAAAATTACTTACCATAGTAATCTTCTTTCTTCCCAGTGATGCTCAGAAATTCATAATTTTGTGCAGTCATCCTGATGGGTTGGACTGCCGGAGAGATGGAACAAATGCAAATGATGGAATTCTTTGCGTGAGCATCTTTCAAATACTGCCTCTACCAACTGTAGTGTTCTAAGCCCTTCAGATTTGTAAGAAGCCTGGAAGTCAGATAACATGGAAAAATCCGACAACTAATTAATAAAACATTTTTTAGGATTAGCCTAATAAAACAACTTCCTTCAAAAAACCTCCAAGGGAGGAACTATATCTATATATAATAATGGTGTTCACCATACAGCGAGAAAAACTATTAAGAGAAACAGAAAACTCTGTTAAAATCTGTCTAGCATAGAGAAATGTATCCAGAAGGAATGGCTATGTGGCACTAGCATGCAGAATGCAGAGGCTGAAGTTCTGGAAGGGGAGGATGGGAGGGAGTTATGAATGTCTGAGCATCACTGGGAAGAAAGAAGATTACTATGGTAAGTAACATAGAAACATAGAATTTGACGGCAGATAAGGGCCGCTTGGCCCACCCAGTCTGCCCATTTCCCTACCTACTGGATAAGTTGCAGATCCTAGTTAACCAGCAGCCTACTTCTTCCTACCCCCACCCCAATTTGAAAGATTGAAAGATGCTCACGTGCAAAGAATTCCATCGTTTGCATGTGTTAAATTTTCTTCTAACCCCAGTAATGCTCAGACCACTCATAGCTTTGTGCAGACTACAAAGCAGTACCCTAGTGGTGGGTACAGAACTTACTTTTGAAACAGACTTTGCAGGATTGCTGTGCCAAACTTGAAGTCACTTCTGGACAAAACATCTAAATTATAATGTTTTAAAGGTGTGTACTGATTTCCAAGTCGCTGCTTTACAAATGTCCAACAATGGCACCACCCTAGCAGCTGCAATAGTGGCAGCTGTTCCTCTTGTTGAATGAGCCCTCAGCCTAGCTGGGGACTCTCTACCTGCTTTAGTGTAGCAGAATTGAATACACTGGACAATCCACTGAGAAATGGATCTTTTTGAGGCTGGTTTGCCCATTCCAACATCCCCATATGTAAGGAAAAGTTGTTTCTTGTCTTGCCTATGGCCTTTAGTAGCTGTCATGTAGTAGTTGAGAGCTCTTTTCACATCCAGACTGTGAAGCCTTCTTTCACCAGAGCTTGTATGGTCTGTGAAGAAGATAGGCAGAGTGATTGACTGGTTCAAATGGAAATCTGAAACCACTTTGGGAAGGAATTGTCTGTCTGTTCTGAGGACTACTTTATCCCTGTGGAAGGAAATGTAGTCCTGGTCAACACAGAGAGCCTGAAGCTCACTGATTCTTCTTGCTGAAGTAATTGCTACCAGGAAAACTGTTTTCCAGGTAACATACTATAAATGGGCTGTAGCCATGGGCTCAAAAGGAGCCCACATCAATCCGGCTATACATACATTAAGATCCCAAGTGGGCACTGGTGCCATGTGAAGAGGGTGCAAATGCATCAGGCCTTTGAAAAATCTTTTGAAAATGGGATCTGATGCTACAGACACCTTTGTCCTAGCAGACAGGTATGCAGATACTGCTGCAAGGTGAACTCTTAAGGAACTGGGTTGCAGACCTTGTGAATGTAAATGAGTTAAATAATCCAACACCACTGAGACCGTGCATCATTTGGGGTGAAGTTTCTACCACAGCACCAGAAAGAGAATCTTTCCACTTAGCAGAATAAGTTTTCTTAGTGGAAGGCTTCCTATAACCTTTCAAGATGTTTAATACAGCTTCAAAAGGTTGAAGCCTGCATACTCCAACTCCTCAACAGCCATGCCTTGAGGTGAAGAGACTTGAGATTTGGAACAGCAATGTTCCTGATTGGAGGTTACAGATTGTGCCTGAGAGGCAAGCTTATTGGCCTGCTCACTGCCATGGAGAGCAGAAGAGAGTACCATGGCTGCCTGGGCCAATCTGGAGCTATCAATATCAGAGAAGCTGAGAGGGATCAGAGTTTCAGCAGTACCCTGAAAACTAGAGGAAAAGGGGGAAAGACATAGAGAAACTTGCCCGACCAATCCAGTACCAGGGCGTCCAGAGGGATTGTGCCTTGGGCTGGTGGCCTGCAACAATACTGAGGCAACTGGTGGTTCTGGTGGGATGCGAACAAGTCTATCTCTGGAACGCCCCACCTGCTGAAAATTACCTGCACCACCTGCTTCTTCAGTGTCCATTCGTGATGGGACTGATTGATCTGACTCAGTGTGTCTGCTAAGATATTGTCCTTTCCTGGCAGATGAATGGCTTGCAGGGACACCTTTAGAGAATATGCCAGAGCCTAAATTCTCATGGCTTCTGTGCACAGTGGACCTGATCTGGTGCCACCCTGCTTGTTTAGGTAATACATAGTGGTGGTATTGTCCGTTCTGACTTGTACCACTTTGCCCATTACCAGTGTAGAGAAAACTTTTAGGCTAGCCGCACTGCTCTGAGTTCCCGTAAATTTATATGCTGGAGGGACTCTGCCCCTGACCAGGTACCCCGAGTTGTGTGCTCCCCTAGATGGGCACCCCAGCCCAGAAGGGATGCATCTGTTGTGAGGACCAGTGAAGGATCCTCCTTCTGGAAGGGGACTCCCTGCCTTAGGTTGGATTCCTTTTTCCACCACAAGAGGGCTTGTAACAGAGGCCTTGTCACTGGAATGAGTTTTGAAAAGGGATCTTTTTTCTGACTCCAGTGAGTCCTGAGGTGAAACTGGATGTGTCTCATGTGAAACCTGGAACCCTGCACTGTGCCTGTGGATGCAGCCATATGACCCAAGAGCTGCAGGAATTGCCTGGCTGTTTTTTGACCGTGCAACTTGAAGACGTTTGCTATGGCCTGAAGACTTTGCACCCTGTCTAGTGGTAAAAATGCCCTGGCCTGTAGGGTGCTGATCTCTGCCCCCATGAACTGTAAAGTCTGTGTAGAGGTGAAGATAGATTTTTTCTGGTTTACTATGAAACCCAGGGACTCCAAAAGATCCTGTGTGAGCCATAGAGAGGTTGCGCCCTGTTCTGGTGATTTGCCCACTACCAGCCAGTTGTCCAGGTATGGGAAGACAGTCACTCCCTGTCTTCGAAGAAATGCCACCACAGCTGCTAGGCATTTTATAAACACCCTTGGTGCTGAGGAAAGGCCGAAGGGTAGGGTTGCAAACTGATAATGACCTGATGGGAGTCTGAATCTGAGATATTTCCTGTAAGATTCCTTTTATGGGATGTGGAAATAAGGTCCCTGTAAGTCCAGAGATGCTAACCAGTCCCCTTTTGGATTGTTAGAATCCGAGCCAAAGTGACCATTTTGAACTTCAGCTTTTTCAGGTGTTTGTTTAAAGCTCTGAGATCCAAAATTGGCTGCCACTCCCCATTTTTCTTTGTTGTTAGAAGTATCTGGAGTAAAAGCTCTTTCTCTCAGGGTTGCAGGGACTAGTTTCACTGCTCTGAGCTGAAGCAGCTTCTGAACCTCTGCCTCTAGCAACAGATTTGTGCTAGGGGTGGGAGGTGGAAACCCTGGGTTTTTTTCGAGGAAGAAATCTGAACTGCAGAGACAGACCTTTGCCCACTACCTCCAATACCCACTTGTCTGTGGTGATGGTTGACCAGAGGGGGAGGAAATGGGACAGTCTGCCTCCAACAGGTAGGGAGGAGGCGGCTTGCATCTCAGGGGTTCTGTTTAGGTTGGGGTTGAGGTTGTGCTGAGCCCTCGCCTAGAGCCCCTTCTACCCCTACCCCTGAGTAGCCCTGTGGGGGTACTGCTGGTATTAGCATGGCTACTGGCTGGAAAAGGGTCTTGATAAAGGAACAACCCCTAGCCCCCTCCAAAGGGCCTGGTGGGTGAAGAAGCTCTGTCTCTAGCAGAGTTACTTCTATAAGTGCCATATATTCATCCACCTTTTCATATAGGCCACTGTGGACTCCCCCAAAAAGCGCATTTCCTTCTAATGGGAAATCCAGGGCCTTTGACTGGGTATCCTGAGTGAGGTTTGTGGCCCTAAGCCAAGCAAACCTCCTCTGAGCCACTGTATTATTTTATTTATTTATTTATTTGCTTTTGGTAACCGGTAAGCACACTAGACAGCTGGTGCCTATTTTCAGGTGCGACCCGGGAGAGTTACAAGGCATACATGAGAGAAATACATAGTTACACGGTATACATGAGAGAAATACATAGTTACACGGCATACATGAGAGAAATACATAGTTACACGGTATACATGAGAGAAATACATAGTTACACTGTATACATGAGAAGAATACATAGTTACACGGTATATATGAGAGAAATACATAGTTACAAGGCATACATGAGAGAAATACATAGTTACACGGTATACATGAGAGAAGAATACATAGTTACACGGTATACATGAGAAGAATACATAGTTACACAGTATACATGAGAGAAATACATAGTTACACGGTATACATGAGAAGAATACATAGTTACAGTACAAACCTGGAGCGGCATGCTCCAACACAGGAGTGAATCAACAATGGTCATTAAAGCAGTAGTACATAGTATAGCGATAAGCGTATATGCGACACTAGTGGGTCGGGTATCATAGGGTACATACAGGCCTAGGGGCAGCAAAGGTATAGGACCCCCCCCCCGGGTGATAACAGACACATACAGCATAACCTCAGGTAAGGTGCCTCACCAAGGTGGCGGGCAGAAAGAGCCTAGCTGGGGTACCATTGAGGGAGGGAGGCTGTCAGACTGGGCGCAGTGGCACACGGGCAAGGCAGCAGGTTTCAGGAAGTTCCAGAGGGAGGTTTTGAAGGTGGAATGAGAAGGGGATGCACAAACTTGTAAGGGAAGGGAGTTCCACAGCTTGGGGGCATGGGTGGTGAACGCCCGATCACCTGAGAGGGTACGGGTCTTGGGGACCAGGCGGGTCTGGGACACGCAAGACCTGAGGTGGTAGACGGGGGAGGCATGTTTAAGGGGGAAGGCAAGAGAGGCAGGAGTGGCTGTACGAATTATGTTGTCAATGAAGTTTCCCATGATATAGGTCCGATGTTTTTCAGGGGGGAGCCATTCCAGTCGCGAGTAGAGTGTACATCGGTGTGTGAGACGGGGGGCCGAGAGGGCAAAGCGGCAGATATTGTTGTACGTGGTGTCCCACTTAGCGAGGCTTGAGGATGGGATGGCGGCAAAGGCAACAAGACCATATGAAAGGGTGGGAAGTAATATCCCCTTGGCTATAGCCAACCGGGCGGCGGGGGTAAGGCAGTCTTTTGCCTTATAAGCTAGGCCAAGTTTGCCATTGGTAGCATTACAAATGTTTCTGACATGTCCGGAGAGGTCAAGGAGAGGGTTGAGGGTGACCCCCAGGTACTCAGCTGAGTTGACTGTCGGCAAGAGGGAGTTGCTGGACCCATGGATTTTGAGGGGCGTGGTGCAGGCGGAGATTTTGGCCGCTGTGCCAAAAAGATTGGCCTGAGTTTTCTTCAAGTTGACTGTGAGTTTATGACCATCCAGCCATGCTCCGATACGCGAGAAGTCCGAGTTGAGCTGGTTATTGATGCTGGCGGCATCAGGGGCGCCGGCTAAGATGACCAGGTCATCAGCATACAGGGTTAGGTGCCTTTTGTGGCGACGAGGGTAGCTCATTGATGAACATGGAGAACAGGATAGGTCCAAGGACAGATCCTGTGGTACCCCACTGTTCACGGGTAAGAGGGGTGAGAGGGTCCGATTGAAACAGGTTAGTTGCTTCCTGCCCCCGAGGTAGTTCGAGAACCAGTCAAGGGCACGGAGGGAGAAGCCAAGGGTCTGAAGTGTGGAGAGGAGGAGGGGATGGTCCACCCGGTCAAAGGCTTTGGATAGGTCAACAAATATAGCCCCCATCAGCTTGCCCTGATCCATTGCAGTCCTGATCCTAGTGGTGACCTCAGCAAGTGCCGTTGAGGTGCTGTGGCCTTTACGGAAGCCATGTTGAGATGAGGAGAGGACACCATATCCCTGTAGGTAGTGGGATATTTGTGATGCAACAGCTTTTTCCAACAGCTTGCAGGCAGCCGATAGTATTGCAATAGGGCGGTAATTGTTTATATCCTTAGGCTCACCACGTTTCAAGACGGGGACAACCCTGGCAACTTTCCATATGTCAGGGATGACCCCTGAGATAAGCGCGCTGAAATATGGGCAAGGGGACAGGCGGCGAAGGGGCACCCAGGCTGAGTAGTCTCAGGGTTCCAGGCCGTCCTGACCTGCTCCTGTGTGGTGAGAAAGACCAGCAAGGAGAGCCTGGGTCTCACCCACAGTGATCTTTTGAGGTAGAAAGGCGGGCAAGAGGGTGGGGACCCGTAAAGTGAGCTGGGGCAGAGGACTGTGAGGGGTGGCAGCCGGCAGGTCAGTGAAGAGGTGGTTAAATGAGGAGGCAATGGTATGGGGTTATTGCAGTTGGCCTTCACAATGTTCATGCGTTGGTGACTTGTACTTTGCAGAACCACCGACCAGATTTTTACTTTCTTCCAGAAACGTCGCTGGTCGCTTGCAGCAGCAACCAGTGCTGCACTACAGTACTCACTTTTCGCTGCCTCAGATGGCCCATTTGCAGGAGTTCCTTAGCTGTCGGTACTCTTGGAGGTCTTTCTGGTTGCGGGATGCCCTGTATTTGCCCAGGACTTGTCTGGCTGCTTCATATGTAAGAGGAGCTCACTGTAGCTATTTTGTGACCGAGCCTCTGACCCTCCTCTTAGATAGGGGAGCATGCCTATTTTGAAGCGGGCAATGCTGCAATGAACAGGTCGAGGGTTTCGACAGGGTCCTGCCAGGTTATGACGTGGGACCAGTCAACTCGCTGGAGGTCTTCCAGGTAGTTTGGGACTACTAGTTTCAAGTAGTCCCTCATTTGTATCACTCTGCAGGGAGCTTTGGCTAGGTTCAAGCCCCAAATGCAGTAGATCGGCGAGTGGTCAGAGATAGAGTCAGTAAGGAGCCCCGAGTAGATGATTTTGTCAGGTCGGTTGCTCAGAACCCAGTCAGTGAGCATCCCCTTGTCACCACAATAGGAGAGCCTGGTGGGTTCCATGATAACCTGACTGAGGGAGAGGCCTGAGAGCGTTGGCTCAAACAATTTGGCACTGGGCCCCAGCCAATTAAGGTTTAGGTCACCAAGGATGAGGAGCTCGCTTGAGCCCACTTTATCCCGGAGTAGCTCTATGAGCGTGGTGAGTCCGGGTAGACCCCCCTTGGGAGGATTGTATGCACACACTAAGTGCACCTTCTTGGTGTTACCAAGAAGAAGCAGTGTGTGGAGAAACTCACAGGGTGAGGGTCCCAGGGTTTGGTGCGGTACAGTGGTGACGTTTAAGTGGACCTTATGGTAAATGAGTACACCCCCACCTCTTTTATTGCCGGCCCTGTCAAGTCGGACCATGCCGTAGCCCGGGAGGAGCAGGCAGAGTCAGGGGTGCGGTTTGAGCCACGCTTCTGTGATGCACAGGATGTCAGGCTCTGAGAAGGCAGTCCAGGCAGTTAGCTCCACATGATTTTGTAGGAGGCTGCGAATGTTTAAGTGGGCTATCTTTAGCCTTTTGGCCATCCCCCAGGCAGGTGGAGGATTGAAAGAGACCGAGTGCGCCAGAGGACCCAGTCTGCTGGCCGTGGGACCAGCCTGAGCGAGGGGAGCCATGACACCAGAAGTGTGCAGCCCTACTCAGGGACGGGGGACCCTATTAGAGCGTCAAGTCGGGGGGGGGTAGGCTGCGCGGGCGAGATCGAGAGGTAGACTCAGCTAGAGCTAGTGGGTAAACACGTGGTATATAGGGGAGGCTGCAGGTGGCACTGAGCTGGCAGAGCAGTGATTTAGGAAGGCAGAAAGACCCTTTGGAAGAAGCCCTAGTGGTATAAAAGAAACGTGCAGCTTTGTGATCTGTTGGGATATGGCAGAGAAGTTACGCAAGAAGGGATGAAACACCCCCATCTGGCTGCAGTGTCATTTAGATCAGCAGCCATTTGGAACTGGTACTTGGCCGCCTTTAGCCCAAACCTGGCAGTTTCCACCAGGTCATCTGACAAGGGTGGGGTGGCCTTCATGGACATTGCCAGTCCCAACTGCCACAGGGATTTCTGATACTGGGCAGCATAAGCTTGAAAAGTAGCCTGTCTCATGGCCAACGAGGCTGACAAATAGCCCTTTTTGGCCATACTGTCCAATTTTCTGGAGTCCTTGTCCGGTGGGTGAGAGGTACCTTAGCCTTATCACAGGCAGCTTGCTGTATTACCCCTTGATGATCAGGGTGGGAGAAGAGGAAGTCAGCTCCCTCCCTGTCCAGTTGGTATTTTTTATCTATTCGCTTGTCAATTGGAGGAATAGAATTTGGGGTCTATCAGGGACCAGTTCCTCAATGGGAATGCCAGCAGGCTAGGTTTCCTCAACAGGAAGAGGCAGGACCGGGATCCTGGTGCGCGAGTTATCGGCCTCATCGGGTGACAACAGATCAACAGGGTCAAGAGTGATCTCCACCGCATCGTCGATCGAGACCTCAGCCGGCTGACCAGTCGGCAAAGCTTGGAAGCCTGCGGCAGAAGAAAAAATTACTTACCATAGTAATCTTCTTTCTTCCCAGTGATGCTCAGAAATTCATAATTTTGTGCAGTCATCCTGATGGGTTGGACTGCCCGGAGAGATGGAACAAATGCAAATGATGGAATTCTTTGCACGTGAGCATCTTTCAAATACTGCCTCTACCAACTGTAGTGTTCTAAGCCCTTCAGATTTGTAAGAAGCCTGGAAGTCAGATAACATGGAAAAATCCGACAACTAATTAATAAAACATTTTTTAGGATTAGCCTAATAAAACAACTTCCTTCAAAAAACCTCCAAGGGAGGAACTATATCTATATATAATAATGGTGTTCACCATACAGCGAGAAAAACTATTAAGAGAAACAGAAAACTCTGTTAAAATCTGTCTAGCATAGAGAAATGTATCCAGAAGGAATGGCTATGTGGCACTAGCATGCAGAATGCAGAGGCTGAAGTTCTGGAAGGGGAGGATGGGAGGGAGTTATGAATGTCTGAGCATCACTGGGAAGAAAGAAGATTACTATGGTAAGTAACATAGAAACATAGAATTTGACGGCAGATAAGGGCCGCTTGGCCCACCCAGTCTGCCCATTTCCCTACCTACTGGATAAGTTGCAGATCCTAGTTAACCAGCAGCCTACTTCTTCCTACCCCCACCCCAATTTGAAAGATTGAAAGATGCTCACGTGCAAAGAATTCCATCGTTTGCATGTGTTAAATTTTTTCTTCTAACCCCAGTAATGCTCAGACCACTCATAGCTTTGTGCAGACTACAAAGCAGTACCCCCTGGTGGTGGGTACAGAACTTACTTTTGGAAACAGACTTTGCAGGATTGCTGTGCCAAACTTGGCGTCACTTCTGGACAAAACATCTAAATTATAATGTTTTGTAAAGGTGTGTACTGATTTCCAAGTCGCTGCTTTACAAATGTCCAACAATGGCACCACCCTAGCAGCTGCAATAGTGGCAGCTGTTCCTCTTGTTGAATGAGCCCTCAGCCTAGCTGGGGACTCTCTACCTGCTTTAGTGTAGCAGAATTGAATACACTGGACAATCCACTGAGAAATGGATCTTTTGAGGCTGGTTTGCCCATTCCAACATCCCCATATGTAAGGGAAAAGTTGTTTCTTGTCTTGCCTATGGCCTTTAGTAGCTGTCATTGTAGTAGTTGAGAGCTCTTTTCACATCCAGACTCGAAGCCTTCTTTCACCAGAGCTTGTATGGTCTGTGAAGAAGATAGGCAGATGGATTGACTGGTTCAAATGGAAATCTGAAACCACTTTGGGAAGGAATTGTCTGTCTGTTCTGAGGACTACTTTATCCCTGTGGAAGGAAATGTAGTCCTGGTCAACACAGAGAGCCTGAAGCTCACTGATTCTTCTTGCTGAAGTAATTGCTACCAGGAAAACTGTTTTCCAGGTAACATACTATAAATGGGCTGTAGCCATGGGGCTCAAAGAGCCCACATCAATCCGACTATACATACATTAAGATCCCATGGGCACTGGTGCCATGTAAGAGGGTAAATGCATCAGGCCTTTGAAAAATCTTTTGAAAATGGGATCTGATGCTACAGACACCTTTGTCTTAGCAGACAGGTATGCAGATATTGCTGCAAGGCGAACTTTTAAAGAACTGGGTTGCAGACCTTGTGAATGTAAATGAGTTAAATAATCCAACACCACTGAGACCCGTGCATCATTTGGGGTGAAGTTTCTACCACAGCACCAGAAAGAGAATCTTTTCCACTTAGCAGAATAAGTTTTCTTAGTGGAAGGCTTCCTATAACCTTTCAAGATGTTTAATACAGCTTCAAAAAGGTTGAAGCCTGCATACTCCAACTCCTCAACAGCCATGCCTTGAGGTGAAGAGACTTGAGATTTGGGAACAGCAATGTTCCCTGATTGGAGGTTACAGATTGTGCCTGAGAGGCAAGCTTATTGGCCTGCTCACTGCCATGGAGAGCAGAAGAGAGTACCATGGCTGCCTGGGCCAATCTGGAGCTATCAATATCAGAGAAGCTGAGAGGGATCAGAGTTTCAGCAGTACCCTGAAAACTAGAGGAAAAGGGGGAAAGACATAGAGAAACTTGCCCGACCAATCCAGTACCAGGGCGTCCAGAGGGATTGTGCCTTGGGCTGGTGGCCTGCAACAATACTGAGGCAACTGGTGGTTCTGGTGGGATGCGAACAAGTCTATCTCTGGAGCGCCCACCTGCTGAAAATTACCTGCACCACCTGCTTCTTCAGTGTCCATTCGGATGGGACTGATTGATCTGACTCAGTGTGTCTGCTAAGATATTGTCCTTTCCTGGCAGATGAATGGCTTGCAGGGACACCTTTAGAGAATATGCCAGAGCCTAAATTCTCATGGCTTCTGTGCACAGTGGACCTGATCTGGTGCCACCCTGCTTGTTTAGGTAATACATAGTGGTGGTATTGTCCGTTCTGACTTGTACCACTTTGCCCATTACCAGTGTGAGAAAACTTTTAGGCTAGCCGCACTGCTCTGAGTTCCCTGAATTTATATGCTGGAGGGACTCTGCCCCTGACCAGGTACCCCGAGTTGTGTGCTCCCCTAGATGGGCACCCCAGCCCAGAAGGGATGCATCTGTTGTGAGGACCAGTGAAGGATCCTCCTTCTGGAAGGGGACTCCCTGCCTTAGGTTGGATTCCTTTTTCCACCACAAGAGGGCTTGTAACAGAGGCCTTGTCACTGGAATGAGTTTTGAAAAGGATCTTTTTCTGACTCCAGTGAGTCCTGAGGTGAAACTGGATGTGTCTCATGTGAAACCTGGAACCCTGCACTGTGCCTGTGGATGCAGCCATATGACCCAAGAGCTGCAGGAATTGCCTGGCTGTTTTTTGACCGTGCAACTTGAAGACGTTTGCTATGGCCTGAAGACTTTGCACCCTGTCTAGTGGTAAAAATGCCCTGGCCTGTAGGGTGCTGATCTCTGCCCCCATGAACTGTAAAGTCTGTGTAGAGGTGAAGATAGATTTTTTCTGGTTTACTATGAAACCCAGGGACTCCAAAAGATCCTGTGTGAGCCATAGAGAGGTTGCGCCCTGTTCTGGTGATTTGCCCACTACCAGCCAGTTGTCCAGGTATGGGAAGACAGTCACTCCCTGTCTTCGAAGAAATGCCACCACAGCTGCTAGGCATTTTATAAACACCCTTGGTGCTGAGGAAAGGCCGAAGGGTAGGGTTGCAAACTGATAATGACCTGATGGGAGTCTGAATCTGAGATATTTCCTGTAAGATTCCTTTATGGGGATGTGGAAATAAGCGTCCTGTAAGTCCAGAGATGCTAACCAGTCCCCTTTTTGGATTGTTGGCAGAATCCGAGCCAAAGTGACCATTTTGAACTTCAGCTTTTTCAGGTGTTTGTTTAAAGCTCTGAGATCCAAAATTGGCTGCCACTCCCCATTTTTCTTTGTTGTTAGGAAGTATCTGGAGTAAAAAGCTCTTTCTCTCAGGGTTGCAGGGACTAGTTTCACTGCTCTGAGCTGAAGCAGCTTCTGAACCTCTGCCTCTAGCAACGAGATTTGTGCTAGGGGTGGGGAGGTGGAAACCCTGGGTTTTTCGAGGAAGAAATCTGAACTGCAGAGACAGACCTTTGCCCACTACCTCCAATACCCACTTGTCTGTGGTGATGGTTGACCAGAGGGGGAGGAAATGGGACAGTCTGCCTCCAACAGGTAGGGAGGAGGCGGCTTGCATCTCAGGGGTCCTGTTTAGGTTGGGGTTGAGGTTGTGGCTGAGCCCCTCGCCTAGAGCCCCTTCTACCCCTACCCCTTGAGTAGCCCTGTGGGGGGTACTGCTGGTATTGGGGCATGGCTACTGGCTGGAAAAAGGGTCTTGATAAAAAGGAACAACCCCTAGCCCCCCTTCCAAAGGGCCTGGTGGGTGAAGAAGCTCTGTCTCTAGCAGAGTTACTTCTATAAGTAACCTTATATTCATCCACCTTTTTCATATAGGCCACTGTGGACTCCCCCAAAAAGCGCATTTCCTTCTAATGGGAAATCCAGGGCCTTTGACTGGGTATCCTGAGTGAGGTTTGTGGCCCTAAGCCAAGCAAACCTCCTCTGAGCCACCTGTATTATTTATTATTTATTTATTTGCTTTTGGTAACGGTAAGCACACTAGACAGCTGGTGCCTATTTTCAGGTGCGACCCGGGAGAGTTACAAGGCATACATGAGAGAAATACATAGTTACACGGTATACATGAGAGAAATACATAGTTACACGGTATACATGAGAGAAATACATAGTTACACGGTATACATGAGAGAAATACATAGTTACACGGTATACATGAGAAGAATACATAGTTACACGGTATATATGAGAGAAATACATAGTTACAAGGCATACATGAGAGAAATACATAGTTACACGGTATACATGAGAAGAATACATAGTTACACAGTATACATGAGAAGAATACATAGTTACACAGTATACATGAGAGAAATACATAGTTACACGGTATACATGAGAAGAATACATAGTTACAGTACAAACCTGGAGCGGCATGCTCCAACACAGGAGTGAATCAACAATGGTCATTAAAGCAGTAGTACATAGTATAGAGATAAGCGTATATCGACACTAATTAGATTGGGTATCATAGGGTACATACAGGCCTAGGGGCAGCAAAGGTATGGACCCCAGGGTGATAATAGACAATACATAGCATAACCTCAGGTAAGGTGCCTCACTAAGGTGGCGGGGCAGAAACAGCCTAGCTGGGGTATCATTGAGGGAGGGAGGGCTGTCAGACTGGGCGTTAAGTGGCACACGGGCAAGGCGCAGCAGGTTTCAGGAAGTTCCAGAGGGAGGTTTTGAAGGTGGAATGAGAAGGGGATGCACAAACTTGTAAGGGAAGGGAGTTCCACAGCTTGGGGGCATGGGTGGTGAACGCCCGATCACCTGAGAGGGTACGGGTCTTGGGGACCAGGCGGGTCTGGGACACGCAAGACCTGAGGTGGTAGACGGGGGAGGCATGTTTAAGGGGGAGGGCAAGAGAGGCAGGAGTGGCTGTACGAATTATGTTGTCAATGAAGTTTCCCATGATATAGGTCCGATGTTTTTCAGGGGGGAGCCATTCCAGTCGCGAGTAGAGTGTACATCGGTGTGTGAGACGGGGGGCCGAGAGGGCAAAGCGGCAGATATTGTTGTACGTGGTGTCCCACTTAGCGAGGCTTGAGGATGGGATGGCGGCAAAGGCAACAAGACCATATGAAAGGGTGGGAAGTAATATCCCCTTGGCTATAGCCAACCGGGCGGCGGGGGTAAGGCAGTCTTTTGCCCTATAAGCTAGGCCGAGTTTGCCATTGGTAGCATTACAAATGTTTCTGACATGTCCGGAGAGGTCAAGGAGAGGGTCGAGGGTGACCCCCAGGTACTTAGCTGAGTTGACTGTCGGCAAGAGGGAGTTGCTGGACCCATGGATTTCGAGGGAGTGCGAGTAGGAGATTTTGGCTGCTGTGCCAAAATAGCATGGCCTGGGTTTTCTTCAAGTTGACTGTGAGTTTATGACCATCCAGCCATGCTCTGATCCATGCGAAGTCCGAGTTGAGCTGGTTATTGATGCTGGCGGCATCAGGGGCCGGCTAAGATGACCAGGTCATCAGCATACAGGGTTAGGTGCCCTTTTGTGGCGACCGAGGGTAGCTCATTGATGAACATGGAGAACAGGATAGGTCCAAGGACAGATCCTTGTGGTACCCCACTGTTCACGGGTAAGAGGGGTGAGAGGGTCCGATTGAAACAGGTTAGTTGCTTCCTGCCCCCGAGGTAGTTCGAGAACCAGTCAAGGGCACGGAGGGAGAAGCCAATGGTCTGAAGTGTGGAGAGGAGGAGGGGATGGTCCACCCGGTCAAAGGCTTTGGATAGGTCAACAAATAGAGCCCCCATCAGCTTGCCCTGATCCATTGCAGTCCTGATCCTAGTGGTGACCTCAGCAAGTGCCGTTGAGGTGCTGTGGCCTTTACGGAAGCCATGTTGAGATGAGGAGAGGACACCATATCCCTGTAGGTAGTGGGATATTTGTGATGCAACAGCTTTTTCCAACAGCTTGCAGGCAGCCGATAGTATTGCAATAGGGCGGTAATTGTTTATATCCTTAGGCTCACCACGTTTCAAGACGGGGACAACCCTGGCAACTTTCCATATGTCAGGGATGACCCCTGAGATAAGCGAAGCGTTGAATATGTGGGCAAGGGGACAGGCGATGAAGGGGGCACCCAGGCTGAGTAGTCTAGGTTCCAGGCCGTCCTGACCTGCTCCTGTGTGGTGAGAAAGACCAGCAAGGAGAGCCTGGGTCTCACCCACAGTGATCTTTTTGAGGTAGAAAGGCGGGCGAGAGGGTGGGGACCCGTAAAGTGAGCTGGGGCAGAGGACTGTGAGGGGGTGGCAGCCGGCAGGTCAGTGAAGAGGTGGTTAAATGAGGAGGCAATGGTATGGGGTTATTGCAGTTGGCCTTCACTAATGTTCATGTTGGTGACTTGTACTTTGCAGAACCACCGACCAGATTTTTACTTTCTTCCAGAAACATCGCGGGTCGTTTGCAGCAGCAACTAGTGCTGCACTACAGTACTTACTTTTCGCGGCTCGTATGGCCCATTTGCAGGAGTTCCTTAGCTGTCGGTACTCTTGGAGGTCTTTCTGGTTGCGGGATGCCCTGTATTTTGCCCAGGACTTGTCTGGCTGCTTCATATGTAAGAGGAGCTCACTGTGAAGCCATTTTGTGACCGAGCCTCTGACCCTCCTCTTAGATAGGGGAGCATGCCTATTTTGAAGCGGGGCAAATGCTGCAATGAACAGGTCGAGGGCTTCGACAGGGTCCCGCGTTGCCATGACGTGGGACCAGTCAACTCGCTGGAGGTCTTCCAGGTAGTTTGGGACTACTAGTTTCAAGTAGTCCCTCATTTGTATCACTCTGCAGGGAGCTTTGGCTAGGTTCAAGCCCCAAATGCAGTAGATCGGCGAGTGGTCAGAGATAGAGTCAGTAAGGAGCCCCGAGTAGATGATTTTGTCAGGTCGGTTGCTCAGAACCCAGTCAGTGAGCATCCCTTGTCACCACAATAGGAGAGCCTGGTGGGTTCCATGATAACCTGACTGAGGAGAGGCCTGAGACGTTGGCTCAAACAATTTGGCACTGGGCCCCAGCCAATTAAGGTTTAGGTCACCAAGGATGAGGAGCTCACTTGAGCCCACTTTATCCCGGAGTAGCTCTATGAGCGTGGTTAGTCCGGGTAGACCCCCCCTTGGGAGGACTGTATGCACACACTAAGTGCACCTTCTTGGTGTTACCAAGAAGAAGCAGTGTATGGAGAAACTCACAGGGTGAGGGTCCCAGGGTTTGGTGCGGTACAGTGGTGACGTTTAAGTGGACCTTATGGTAAATGAGTACACCCCCACCTCTTTTATTGCCGGCCCTGTCAAGTCGGACCATACCGTAGCCTGGGAGGGAGCAGGCAGAGTCAGGGGTGCGAGGTTTGAGCCACGTTTCTGTGATGCACAGGATGTCAGGCTCGTAGAAGGCAGTCCAGGCAGTTAGCTCCACATGATTTTGTAGGAGGCTGCGAATGTTTAAGTGGGCTATCTTTAGCCCTTGGCCATCCCCAGGCAGGTGGAGGATTGAAAGAGACGACGCGAGAGGACCCAGTCTGCTGGCCGTGGGACCAGCCTGAGCGAGGGGAGCCATGACACCAGAAGTGTGCAGCCCTACTCAGGGACGGGGGACCCTATTAGAGCGTCAAGTCGGGGGTAGGCTGCGCAGGGGCGAGATCGAGAGGTAGACTCAGCTAGGAGCTAGTGGGTAAACACATGGTATATAGGGGGAGGCTGCAGGTGGCACTGAGCTGGCAGAGCAGTGATTTAGGAAGGCAGAAAGACCCCTTTTGGAAGAAGCCCCTAGTGGTATAAAAGAAACGTGCAGCTTTGTGATCTGTTGGGATATGGCAGAGAAGTTACGCAAGAAGGGATGAAACACCCCCATCTGGCTGCAGTGTCATTTAGATCAGCAGCCATTTGGAACTGGTACTTGGCCGCCTTTAGCCCAAACCTGGCAGTTTCCACCAGGTCATCTGACAAGGGTGGGGTGGCCTTCATGGACATTGCCAGTCCCAACTGCCACAGGGATTTCTGATACTGGGCAGCATAAGCTTGAAAGTAGCCTGTCTCCATGGCCACGCAGGCTGACAAATAGCCCTTTTGGCCATACTGTCCAATTTTCTGGAGTCCTTGTCCGGTGGGTGAGAGGTACCTTAGCCTTATCACAGGCAGCTTGCTGTATTACCCCTTGATGATCAGGGTGGGAGAAGAGGAAGTCAGCTCCCTCCCTGTCCAGTTGGTATTTTTTATCTATTCGCTTGTCAATTGGAGGAATAGAATTTGGGGTCTGCAGGAGCTTCATAGCATCCTTCTTAAAGAATTTATATACTGGGAGGAGGAGAGCCTTTGTGGGTGTTAAACCCATCATATTGAGGTACTCAATCTTCTCATCCTCTACTTGTTCTGTTGTGGCAATATCCAGAGCATCTGCCATTTTCCTTACGAAAGAAAAATGGGAGGAAAAATCCTCAGACACTCTGGGAGGCGAGCCAAATTCCTGCTCAGGGGACACCTCTGGGGGGATAGGTTCGACCTCCTCATAAGGCTCCTCATCCTCTTCGAAATAGTGTTGCTCCAGAGCAGGGGGCAACACAGTAGCAGCAACCTGGGGGCCCTGGGAAGGGGCAGGAGGCTGAGGGATGATGCTCTGCAGAGCCTGGATAATTTTGAATGCCTGGGCTATGTCCTTAGCTGAAGGCATGACAGGCTGCTGCGCAGAAGTCCCTGGTTTAGCAGGAGAGGGTTCTGTATGTTTGAGCTTCTTTAATTTCTTTGAGGGAACCGGAGAGTCAGCCGGTTCTTTCCCTCTTTTTGCCCCTTTTTCGCCCGTATCAGGGGCAGGGGTAGTAGCACTTGTTAATTCAACCACAACAGACTGGGGTGTCAGCTGGTCAGAGCCTGAGGGACCCCTAGGAAACTTTTTATTAAGCTTCCTTAAGGTGCTTTTTAACAGTTTTTCTGGGAAATGTTTTACATATCTCACATTCCTGGTCCAAATGTTCAAAACCCAGACAAGCTACACATAAGGTGTGCTTGTCTGCCTTGGCAAACACATCTCCACACTTTAAACAGTTTTTAAAACCAGGCTCCCCGGTTCTCTTGTTAGGTTTCTCAGTCATGGTGAAAGATAAAGTGAAAAACCTCAACCGCTAAATGCCAAATGCTAATGCGGTTATTTAAACAGCTTAAAAAGGTTTTCCTTTTTTTTTTTGCGGTCGGTTCCGGAACCGAGAGAGGAGATGAAATATGAACCGGTTCAGCGGTTCTGTAACCGATATAAAGCGGTTACAAATAAAGTCTTTTAGGACCAAAATGTAGCGATAATAGAAACATAGAAACATAGACCGATGGCAGATAAGGACCGCTTGGCCCATCTAGTCTGCCCATTTCCCTACCTATAGGATAGGCCGCAGATCCTAGTTAACCAACAGCCTATTTCTTCCTACCCCCCCACAAGAATTGCCTTATGTCTGTCCCATGCATTGTTGAATTCTCCCACAGTTTTAGACCCCACAACCTCCTCAGGAAGGCGGTTCCATGCATCCACTACCCTCTCTGTGAAATAATACTTCCTCACATTGCCCTGAACCGCCCTCCTTCTATCTTTAAATTGTGTCCCTCTGTTCTTGCAAGTCTCTTTTCGAAAGATGCTACCTCTTGGACTCTGTTGATTCCACTGAGGTACTTAAAGTTTTATCTATGTCCCCTCTCCTTCTTTCCTCAAGGGTATACATATTAAGCTCCTTTAGTCTCTCCTCATACGGCTTCTCTTGCAGACCCTGCACCATTTTAGTTGCCTCCTCTGGGCTACCTCTATCCTGTCTATGTCCTTGCGGAGATGGGGTCTCCAGAACTGGACACAGTACTCCACATGGGGTCTCACCAACTGTCTGTACAGAGGGATAACAACTTCCTGTTTTCTGCTGCTGATGCCTCTCCCTATACATCCCAGTGTACCCCCAGCCCTCCCTACTGCCTTCTCACATTGCTTGCTAACCTTAAGGTCATCTGATATGATTACTCCCAGGTCCCTTTCCTTTGTTGTTGTTGTTACTACCTCCCCACCCACTGTGTATTCTTCCCCTGGGTTCTTGTTTCCCAGGTGCATTATTTTGCACTTCTTTGCATTGAATCCTAGCTGCCATACTTCTGACCATTCCTCCAACCTTGCAAGTCCCTTTCATCCTTCCACGCCTCCTTGTGTATCAACCCTGTTGCAGATCTTTGTGTCATCTGCAAAAGGCACTCTTTTCTTCCAGTCCCTCTGCAATGTCACTGATGAAGACATTAAAAAGGACTGGACCCAATACTGAACCCTGCAGTACCCCACTAGTAACCCCTCTTTCTTCAGAGTGGACTCCATTTACAATTACCTTCTGTGTCCTATTGTGCAGCCAATGTTTTACCCAGGCTACCACCCTGGGACCCACTCCCAGGCTGGTTAATTTGACTATTAATCTTTTGTGTGGGACTGTGTCAAATGCCTTGCTAAAGTCTAGGTAGGCCATGTCCACAGCCCCTCCCTGGTCTACTACTTTGGTCACCCAGTCAAAGAAATCTATTAGATTCGTCTGACATGGCCTTCCTGCTGTGAACCCATGCTGCCTTGGGTCCTGTGCTCCACTGGCCTCTAGGTACTCAACTATTCTTTCCTTTCGAAGTGACTCCATCACTTTCCCTACCACAGAGGTCAGACTGACAGGTCTGTAGTTTCCTGCCTCTGTCTTTGTCCCACTTTTGTGCAGGGGAATCACATCCGCCTTCCTCCAGTCCTGGGGTACCACACCATCCTCCCATGATTTATTAAAAAGAGTAGCCAGTGGTTTCACTAGTTCCTCCCTTAATTCTTTTAGAATTCTGGGGTGAATTGCATCAGGACCCATTGCTTCGCCACCTTCAGTTTAGGAGTTCTTGCAGAACCCTTTCTTCTGTGAAAGGACTGGGATCGACCCCCCTATCAAGAGTGCTTCTGTTAATTGGATTAGGCACTTCCCCCTTCTCTTTTGTGAATACTGAGCAGAAATATCCGTTCAGTATCCCTGCTTTTTCACTGTCCCCCCTCTGCCCACCCACCGTTCATTCTATTCAGCCTCACTATCCCTCCCTTTGTCTTTCTGTGCTCGCTGATGTACCTATAAAGGTTATATCCCTTCTTAACTGAGTTGGCTATCTTTCCTCAGTTTGGGCCTTTCTATTCTGACTTCCTCCCTGCTTCCTTCTGCCTTAACTGGTACAGCTCTCGTCCTGCTCCTTCTGTGTTTCCTTATACTTCCGGAATGCTATCTTTTTCTTCCTAACTTTCACAGCCACCTCTTTTGAGGAACCACAGTGGCTTTTTCTTTCGTTTTGATTTATTTATTTGCTTCACACAAAGGCTTGTTGCCTCTGTGATGGCAGTTTGATGATTCCCCATTGTTGCTCCACCTCCTTCTAGCCTGTTTGCTAGTGCTTTTCTGAGGCACTCTCCATCTTGCCAAAGTCAGCCCTCCTAAGTCCAGTACCCTCACTTTTTAGCAAGCTTGACTCTGTAGCTGAGTTTAACGTGAACCACACTGTTTGATGGTCACTTGTCCCCAGATGGCAACCCACTTCTAGATCCGAGATCCTCTCACGGCCCCCGTTTGAGACTACGAGGTCTAAGATTGCTCCCTCACGAGTGGGTTCCGAAACTAGCTGTCTAAGGCCTGCCACCTGTAGGGCATCAAGAATGGCCCTTCTATTCGGCATGGATCCTTCTTTCTATAGCTGCACATCAGGCCCACTATGCTTCCTTTGACAGGTTCTTGTGGTCCAGACTAGGACAGCTCCTAGCCTCAATGCCTGATATGGAGGAAACCAGGCAAGCCATCGCCCTCTCTGCTCAGGGCCTGAAACATAAACATAGAATTTGATGGCAGATAAGGACCGCTTGGCCCACCCAGTCTGCCCATTTTCCTACCTAATGGATAAGCTGCAGATCCTAGTTAACCAGCAGCCTACTTCTTTCTACCCCCACCCCCTAGAATTGCCTTATGACTGTCCCATGCATGCTTGAATTCAGTCACTGTTTTTGACTCCACAACCTCCTCCGGAAGGCCGTTCCATGCATTCACAACCCTCTCTGTGAAAAAATACTTTCTTACATTACCTCTGAGCGGCCCCCCCTCTATCTTCAAATTGTGCCCTCTTGTTCTTGCACACCTCTTTTTTTGAAAGATGCTACCCTCTTGGACTATGTTGATTCCCTTGAGGTACTTGAAAGTTTCTATTATGTCCCCCCTCTCCCTCCTTTCCTCGAGGCTATACATATTAAGCTCCTTTAGTCTCTCTTCATATGTCTTCCGGTGCAGACACTGCACCATTTTGGTTGCCCTCCTCTGGACAGCTGAACAGGTTCTTTAGTTAGAGAACCGAAACAAAGTTAAAACTAACTCAGATCCCTCACGGTTATGCCAAACCACGAGGAACCGAGAAAAACAACAATTTAAACAATAATATCTAAATGTAAACTAACAATTAATAGAGGCAGTAAAAGAAACTAAAAATACTTATGGTTTTTTATTTTTTTCTTTCTTCTTCACGAGAAAGAAGGCGACAGAGACACCGAGCGACCAGACTTTCAGGCGGAGAGAAAAATCTGAAGGGCTTAGAACATTACAGTTGGTAGAGGCAGTATTTGAAAGATGCTCACGTGCAAAGAATTCCATAATTTGCATGTGTTCCATCTCTCCGGGCAGTCCAACCCATCAGGATGACTGCACAAAGTTATGAATGGTCTGAGCATTACTGGGGTTAGAAGAAGCAGTTTCGACCGAAGTCGAGACTGGAGATTCCTGTGACTGAGATCGCTCTCGAGCCTAAGAATGTCTTGGCCGAGAGGAAGAATCTCTCGATTCCTTGTCCTTTTTACGGGACCAGGAGGTATGCAAGTCCGAAGGTCCCTCGCCCTTGGTAGGGAGAGACAGAGGCACATCTTCCGAATGGAGCCCAGGTTGAGTGGAACGAAAATCGGCCGACACTGCCTCTTCCTCAAAGGCCTGCATCTGTTCTAACTGCTCAGCGGACCCCGCAGCCACGGAGACTGCTCACCGGGACTCCCTGGATTTCACCAGTGGATTCCATTTCTCGGGCCTACTCAACCTGAGCCGTGCAAGATGATTGTCGAGGACGTTCAGGTCAAAAGCAAGACATAGCTCGCATGCCTGGGTGTCATGGATGACACCCAAGCAGTAGACGCACACGGTATGTGGGTATGTGCATGACATTTTCTGGATGCTCGGGTACCGGCGAAAACCGGCAGAAGATTTAGCTTCCATAATCGAATAGCAAAAGTTGCAATTGCTAGCTCAAACGAGCTTAATCTTCAGGGGATCCAAAGATATCGAAGCCAGGGCCTGCAAAACACGGTAGCTGAGAGGAGGCAACCTGAATCTTCCAGCGGAACGGAATATCTGGCATCATAGGGCAGAGCTGAGGGTTATACCACCCTGGTGGGTGGAAGGAGCCAGCTTGAAGACCTTTCGGTGAGAATTAAAGGGGAAAGGGACATGCCAAGAAGTGTGGATGAACAACATATCCACATCCCTAGAAGGTGAATTTTCTGTATGCAGAAAGTAAAGCAGTGATCATTGAGGGCATCTGGAAGTGTCCCAGATGCAGTGATATGGTGGGGGTGGGAGGATAACACCCAATCTAGCAACGAGTGGTTTGGGGAGCGGAGGTTTAAGCAGGTGGGTTCATGGATCAGTTGCGTGAGGTTAAGAGCTTCGATTTTAAGAAGGGCAGGCTTGGAGGTGGGTGGAGTTAGTCTAAACTGAAGTCACGCAAAAGCAGCAGCTCCCTGTTTGCCGTGCGGCAGGAGATAGAGGCAATTATGATGACTAGGGAGTCAGATGTCATTTTGGGAGGGACATAACGTGCACCTATATAGAGCAGGGCAGAGGAAGGAAGTAATACATTTGCTAAAATAACTTCATATGAGGATGTGCGGGACTCTGAAAGTAATGGTGCAAAATAGAGATTGTTTAATATACAAAGCAACACCACCTCCACAGTTTCCTCTGTCTTCGCAGAACAGGGTAAATTCTGGGCTTGAGAGAGAGCAGAGTCCGGGATTCTGGTTGATAACCAGGTGTCTGTTACACAGAGAATGTCTGGTTAAACCACTCCCCACTCCTAGGATTCCTTGCTTTTTAAACAGTCTTTTGTGAGGTAATGAATCAAAGACTTTGCTGAAGTTCTAATACAGGACACTTACCACCTGACCCCAATTCACTACCTGTGACACCAAGCTGAAAAAGTCTTCAAGGTTTATCTGGCACAACCTCCCTTGACAAACCACATCTACGATGCCATAGGCCATCTGATTCCGGGAACTCTACAATCTGCTCTTTGACGAGGGTTTCTAACAGTTTCCCCACA
This sequence comes from Neoceratodus forsteri, assembly GCA_016271365.2. Classification (NCBI taxonomy): domain Eukaryota; kingdom Metazoa; phylum Chordata; order Ceratodontiformes; family Ceratodontidae; genus Neoceratodus; species Neoceratodus forsteri. The sequence goes on along the minus strand of CM028130.1, from coordinate 149,461,227 downwards.
ACTGAGACCAGATTAGCCTGTCTGTACATCCATTCCGTCTCCACTTTTATTGGACTTTTATTCACTAAATGAAAACTAACTGCAATAGGCCAGATAACTATTTAAATTGAAGCAGGCATTCATTCTAAATGGACTCAAACCCTCTCTAAAACCTTTTTGGCCAACTTTTTAATCAAACCTTCACCATCTCCACCCATTATTTATTTCCATCACAGCAAGTTTTCTTCCTGCCAGTCACAGTGCTTCTTTCTCCCATCCCATCCCCACTTACCTACCCTTTCTGCACTCCATCAACAACCACCGCAGGTTCCCACTTCCGCTTACAGCCACTCAAGGCTGCTGTGTAAAAACCTTCAGGCATACTGACAGAAGAAAAAATTACTCACCTTAGTAATTGCTTTTCTTCTCATGGAGTCTTGCTATATTATGACTTAAGGCAGTTAGCCACAGCACTTGAACTGCTCCAGAGAGGAAACAGTTAACTCCAGGGAGACTGGGTTCTAAAGCCTTGAGCTATGCAAAACTCTATCTGGCAGAGTTTCAAATGAAACTGTCAGATCTTTATGGGTTAATACTAAGCAGCAAGTCTGTGTGGAAAGCTCTACACTAGCCAAGTGGCTACCTACTAGTAGGAATAACAACAGCGAACACAACAACAACAAGAGCAATAATAATAATAACAATGATAATAATATTATTAGTTTCACCCCTAACGAGCACTATTAGAGCCCCCCTTCCCCAAAAGACTCAAGTCCCGGAAGAGCCATATATTAACAAAAAACAGAAATACCTAGTTCCCTAACCCTAAATAAAAGGAAAGGAAGAACTAAAATAGCATGACACAGATTGCTTGCACTAATTTGCCAACCCCTACCCAAGTAGAAGTTCTGAGAGGGCAGGTTGGGGGTGGTCATAATATAGCAAGACTCCATGAGAAGAAAAGCAATTACTAAGGTGAGTAATTTTTCTTCAAACACCATGAAGTCTTGCTATATTATGACAAAGCAGATTACACAGCAGTACTCCATGGAGGAGGTCAGAACCTACTTAGAAATAGGCTCTGAAGCACAGCTGTGCCAAAACAGAGCATCTCTCCTGGACTGGACATCCAGGGAATAATGCTTGGTAAAAGTAGTGAACTGTTTTCCAAGTAGCAGCTTGACAGATTTCCAGAATGGGAATATCTCTAGCAGCCGCTAGAGATGTAGCTGTACCCTGGTGGAGTGAGCCCTCAGTCCTGAGGGGGTTCTCTACCAGTTTTGGTAACAAAATTGGATACAAGAGACAATCCACCTTGTAATTGTCCTCTTAGTGGCAGGGTTTCCTTTGCCAACCTGCGCCATAGGTAGGGGAAGAGTTGGAGGGATTCGAACCTGTGACCCTTGGTGCGTTCCAAATAGTAGCTTAAAGCTCTTTTGACGTCTAAACTGTGCAGTCTCCTCTCACCCGAGGAAGAATGCTCAGTGAAAAATACTGAAAGAGAGATGGATTGGTTCAGATGGAAATCTGAAACCACTTTAGACAAAAACTTTCTCTTAGTCCTAAGGACTACCTTATCTCTGTGAAAAGATATAAAATCTTTTTCCACTGATAGGGCTTGTAATTCACTTATGCGTCTGGCAGAAGTGATAGCCACTAGAAAAACAGTTTTCCAAGTTAGAAACTTGAGATCTGCTGAAGACAGAGGCTCAAAGGGGGGGTTGCATTAACTGAGCAATGCAAACATTCAGGTCCCAGGCAGGAGCTGGTTCCCGAAAAGGAGGGTTAGTGTGAAGTAACCCCTAAAAACTTGGAAAACACAGGATGAGAGGAAAGAGAAGCATGCTTCCTGCTGACACAAAACAGACAGCTGCCAGATGAACCTTTAAGGTAGCTGGCCTAAGGCCTAAGGAATTTAAATGGACCAAATAGTCCAGTAAAATTGGCAAATCAGCAGATTCTGGGACAATTTGTTTCTCAGAACACCAGATGGAAAACCTCTTCCACTTAGAATTGTAAGTGGCCTAGTGGAAGGCTTCCTTGAAGCCTTTAAAATATCCAGGACACCTTGGGAAAGGTGTAAATCTAGCAAATTCTAACTCAAGAGCCAAGCCTTGAGATGGAGGGATTTGAGGTCCGGATACCACACTCTCCCCTGTGCACAGGCCAGCAAGTCGTGGACTCTGGGCAAGCTCAGGGCAGGGTGGACTGTCAGGGACAGAAGCAGAGGGTACCAGGGCTGTCTGGCCCAATCTGGAGCAATCAGAATCACTTTGCAGGGCTGAGATCTGATTTTCACTAATACCCTAAAGAGAAGAGGGAAGGGGGGAAAGGCATATAGGAACTTCCCCTTCCAATCCAACAGAAAGGCGTCCAGAGGGACTGAGCCCAGCACTGGAGGCCTGCAACAAAATAGAGGAAGTTGGTGGTTGTCTGGGGCTGCGAAAAGATCTATCTGAGGGGTGCCCCATCTGGCAAAGACCGACCCCAGCACCTGAGGATTCAGAGCCCATTCGTGATGGCCCTGAGAAATACTGCTGAGGGCATCCGCCAGGACATTGTCCTTCCCTGGAAGGTGAACTGCTATCAGGGAGGAGTTCAGGGAGTAAACCAAAGACCACAACTTCATTGCTTCGGTGCACAAGGCTGATGACCGAGTGCCCCCTTGCTTGTTGATGTACCACATTGTTGTGGTGTTGTCTGTCCTGACTTGAACTACTTTGTTCTGGACAGAAGCTGAAAAAACCTGAAGAGCTAAAAAGACAGCTCTGAGTTCCAAAAGATTGATATGGAGCAGAGATTCCTGAGGGGACCACACTCCCTGAGTGGAAAGGTCGCCCAAGTGAGCCCCCCACCCTAGCAGGGAGGCATCCATGGTGAGGGTGAGGGAGTGGGAGCTGGGAATGAAGGAACCCTTGTGTTAGATTGCTTTGATCCTGCCACCACTGGAGAGCCAGGATCAAAGTTTGGATCACTGGGACTAATTTGGTAGGGGGTCCCTCCTTTGAGACCAATAGGCCCTCAAAATGGAACTGAATGTCCCTCATCTGGAATCTTGCTCCTTGCACAACAGCTGTGGAAGCAGCCATGTGCCCTAGGAGTTGCAGAAAATGCCCTGCTGGTCAAGAGACCCGCAGGGTAAAAGAGGATGCTAGGGCAATGAGTCTGTCTACCCTTTCCGAGGGGAGAAATGCCCTGGCTAACTTTGTGTTCAATTCTGCACCTATGAAAGTTAGTACCTGAACTGGTTCCAGAACTGACTTTGGTAAATTCAGCAGGAATCCCAGGGAAGTAAGAAGCTGCTGGGTGACTTGCAAGTGGGATTTTACCTGATCTGGAGACTGACCCACTATGAGCCAGTCGTCCAGGTAAGGAAACACAGCAACCCCTTGTCTTCTTAAATGAGCCACTACCACAGCTAGACATTTTGTGAATACCCTTGGAGCAGAGGTAAGGCCGAAGGGCATTGCTCTGAACTGGTAGTGGCCTGAGGGCAGTTCGAACCTGAGGTACTTTCGGTGAGAAGGCCTGATCAGGACATGAAAATAGGCATCCTTGAGGTCCAGGAAGCTAGCCAGTCGCCTGGCCTCAGGAAAGCAAAATCATTGCCAGAGTTAACATTTTGAACTTTGGTTTCAAAAGATGCTTGTTCAGGTACCTTAAATCTAGAATGGGCCGCCATTCTCCTGTCTTTTGGGGTAAGAAAGTATCTTGAGTACAGCCCCTTGCCGTGGCAAGGAGGACCCTTTCCACTGCTTTGCAGTCTAGAAGAGAAGAAACCTCTGCTTCCAAAGCAAGGGCTTCTGAAGGATTTGCAGGTGGAAAACGTCTGGCTCTCATCTTTGGAAACTGTTTGAAGCTGAGAACCAGACCCTGGCTTACTACCTCCAGAACCCATCTGTCCGAAGTTAGGGACAGCCAGTTCTGGCTGAAATAAGTCAACCTGCCCCCCACCGGTACAGGAGAATCGGTCCTGGGCACCCCATCAGGGTGGCTGCTTGGCAGCAGCCTTAGGCTGAGGGGAGGGGGACGGTTTACTTGTGCCCCGTCTACCTCTGCCTCTGAAGAAACCCCTCTGTGCTAACGCAGAGGAGGCTTGAGATTGGTAAAAAGGCCTGTGGAAAGGCCTGTCCCTACCTCTGGGAGCGTGCCTTTGTGGAGTGGCATGCCTCTCCTTGGCCTGGGCACTTTTGTAGGTAGTTCTGTATTCATCCATCTTTTTCATATAATTTTCTGTTTGTTCCCAAACAGAGAATTTCCACTACAGGAAAATCCATAGCCTTTGACTGAGTATCTTGGGACAGATTAGTGCATCTGAGCCATGCCAACCTCTGAAAGCTACAGAAGTGGCCATGACCCTAGAGGAAACATCATTAACATCAACAGCAGTATGAAATTGAACTTTAGAGGCTTCAATGCCATCAGCAGCCACCTGTTCCAACTCACTAGCCAGCTGGCCATGGGCCTGCTTGGCTAACTGCACATACTGTGTCCCATCTAGATTTCTGATATCTAGCCACATAAGCCATATAATTTGCCTGCCTGAGTCCCAAAGAAGCTGCCATATATTGTTTTTAGCCATGGCATCAATCTTCCTGGAATCCTTATCAGGAGGATGTGAGGCCAGGGAATATTAACCTTGTCACAGGCTGCAGCTTGTACCACACCTACATGACTACACTGCTCAGTGAGGAAGTCTGTATCAGGGCCTGACAAAGTTTACCTTCTGTCCATTTTTTTATCTACAGGAGGGACAGAATGAGGATTTTTTAAAATCTTTGTTGTTTGCTTCCTAAATGACTTATGCAAAGGAATAGACAACCTCCTAGACTCTGGTATATCCATCATTTCTACACAATCAGGCTCCTCTTGCTCATCCACAGCCTCTTCTAAAGGAAGCTGGAGGTTTCTGCAACTTTTTATAAAACATAAAATGAGAAGGGACTCAGACAGCATAGGGAGATTCTAAAGGTCTGTCTGGAGAAATGTCCGGTTCAATGGGCACGTCAGACCTTCCCAGCCACATATATAATGATCAAATTCCTCCCTCCCTCCTGTGGTTCATAAAATTCCTCAACATCATACTCTTGAACCACTGGAACTGAACGAACCAACCTTTTGCTACCTGTTGGTGGTTCGACAGGTCCCTGAGACAGTGACTGGACAATCTGTATGGCTTTAGCTATCTCTGCAGCAGCTGGAGACACAATTTTGGACTCCAGACCTGCTGATTTCTTTGTCTTTTTTACTGGGACTGGTTCCTCTGAACCAGCCTTCCTTTTGCCCGAGGAAGTCTCGCCCTGGTCAGAGGGCACTCCCTCTGGTCCAGTGGGTGCTGGACCGGGCTGGCCATCAGGTCAGCGGACTTTTTGGCCTCTCGTTCCCTGAGCCGGCCCAATCTCTTCTCCAGGGTGGCTGCAGGGAAGTTTTTACACACCTGGCAGTCTGACAGGAGGTGGTCAGCCCTCAGACAATAAACACAAGTGGTGTGTCGGTCAGCCCTGGCAAAGGCTTCCCCACAGACATCACAGTGTTGAAACCCAGTGGGCCGGGTTTTTCTTTTGGGTTTCTCAGACATAATGCCAGCCTATCCAAAAACTTGCCCTTTTGATGGCAATGCCAGGCAAGACACCCTTATCGGTTCCTAACCGTGTCACGGGTATTTGAAAAAAAAAACAAAAGTATAGGTTTTTTTTAGAACCGATAAGAACCGGGAACCGCACTCTAAAAAGCCCAAAATATGAATAGAAATGCTTATTTTAGCAAACCGATCGGTTCAAAACCAAACCGATAATTAATTTTCCACACAGCTTTTTGCCGGTTCAAATGAACTGAAAATACTCTCTTGAACCGAGAAATGAACCGAGATGAAGGAGCTGATCTCCGGAGCGACTGTTCAGTGAAGCGGAGTAAAGAATCTGACAGTTTCATTTGAAACTTGCCAGATAGAGCTTTGGCATAGCGCTCTCGCGCTTTAGAACTCCAGTCTCCCTGGAGTTAACTGTTTCCTCTCCGGGGCAGTTCAAGTGCTGTGGCTAACTGCCTTAAGTCATAATATAGCAAGACTTCATGGTGTTTGAATGAGCCTATTCCCTGCAGCTTTCCCCATAACAGCAAGAGAACCAAGCAATCCACAGGGCTTTCCACTGGTCAAGCAAAACCTGACAAAGTAAAGGTGATGACCTGGTGCCTGGGACACATGCTGGCTAGCTGCATAGCCAAGAGCGCCACTGCCGCTTGGCTTCGCCAAAGGATCTCTTCTCCCAAGCCAGGTACTGTACATTCCATCCTGCACCTGCCAAACTAAGACCTAGGCACAGAAACAAAATCTGGTTCCCCAATGTGGCAGGAGAGAGTTCCTGCCACTAGACCATTCAATGGTTAAAGATCTAGTGGAGCCAAAACAGGCAGACAGGAAAATAATACAAATTTTAAGTAGTAGTCAGTTGTAACTTTTTATTTCTGAAGTGTTTTTCTTTTTCCTTTAGCTCATCAGAAATTCTATGTGATAATATTGTGCTGGATGTGTGAAACAGCTCTTAGCCTGGCAGCTGACATATCTTGCTCTACTGCTCTTCACTACATCATCAGCATTATGATCTCACTGACTGTGACATCACAGGTGAATGACATGGCAGCCACTCACTTGCTGTTCCTAAGTAGCAGTGATGTCACAGTCAGTGGGATAACAATGCTGCTGATATAGTGGGGGAGCAGTACAGCAAGATATGTCAGCTTAACGAGCTAACAGCTGTTCCCACATACATCGTGACTTACTAACATCAGGAAACAATCTTCTAATTAAACAAGGAAAAGAAAAGTACCTCAGATATAAAAGGTAATGGTGGGCTGCTTTTAAAATCTAATATTAGTTTTAGGCAGAACACTAGCTCTTTAATGCATGTATTCAATCACTCCCTTTGATCGACTGACTGATTCTAAAACTAATTTGCGTATTACTCTAATAAATATGCAAACCAGATAGAAACAAACTGTCCAAGTCTATAACATTTTTCAACAGACTAGTAGACACAGAGCAACTATTACTTACAACCATTACACTTGAACAAACCACAGTGACAACAGACAACCACTTAGTCCTATTAGTTCTCAATGCTTGGAACCCTGTCAGTCAGCTAAGGACAGCAGACATGTGGCTGTGCAGTGATTTGTTTTGCCCTTTTTACCTCACAGGGTTGTTGTTAAGTGAAACCCTCAATGACTCCAAGCAGTGCAGTAGTGGTATGTCTTGAAGGCCAGATTTCAATTCTTGGATGTACATCACCGCAGACTTACTGCTCTCCTTCTGGCTCTGGCCCTGCAATACAAAAGAAGAGCACTTTGTAGGTTTAGGTCAAAACACGTTACTTCTTTCTTGAAATGGCAGGGGAGGGGGTTTAGGTTGGTGGGGCTCAACTGTCATTTAATTTAGCTCAAAACAAAAGGAATTCAATCTTTGATGCAACCATTTCATCACTAGAAACGCACCTGAATCCCCAAGCATAGTGGATCACTCAGGCGAAGGCTAGCCTTTGTGTTTTCCTATTTCTCTAGAACAGCACTGGGTCACAGAGGAGTTCTGATGCCCTTTTATAACAAAATGCCATGTCTGTGCCAAGAGTTTATGGTACTCATACCACACTCTTCATACTACCATAATCTTCAACAGTTTTGCATTCCACAGAAAAAAGGCAATTGAATGGAAAACCTGCAGTTGGCACCAGATATTCACAAGTTGCTGCAGAAAATAAGTGACACACATTAGTACCCTATGGATCTGACTGCAAGCTCAATCCAGAAAGAACAGTTACATACAGTACTTACCGTAACAGCAGATCTTCTAGAGAATCTCTTTCATTAGGCCATACCTATGGAACTATAAGTTGCCAGGCACTAGGACCACATGGAAACGTTTGCAACCGCGCCAGGTCTAGATGGTATCCCATCTGAATTTTATAACAAATTCAAAAAGCTGCTACTACTCATATTACTCCCGGCCTTACATGCAGTCCAGGAGGGAGACCCCCCCCACCCACTCACCCACATGGCAATATGCCACCATATCAGCCATACTTAAACCCCATAAAGATGTGGAACACCCCACCTCATTTCGTCCCATTTCAATGCTAAACTATGATTACAAAATGTTCATGTCAGCCATGGCCTCCAGAATAGACCATTTACTACCAGCTATTATTGACGCTGATCAAGTGGGCTTTACTAAGGGCAGACAGACTCACGATGCCATAAGGTGTGCACATTTCTTAGTAGATTATGCCACAGAAAGACAAATCCCTTTAGTGCTACTGGGGTTAGATGCTGAAAAGGCATTCGACTGGGTCAGCTTGTCTTTTTATGGCAGACTCTGGAGCACTTTGGATTCCTGGAACAACTTATAAAACAATTACAAAATATTTATGCCTCCCCAAAGCAAATGTTAAGGTGGATGGGGCACTTTCAGATACATTCCAACTCTTTAGAGGCACCCACCAGGGATGCCCAATGTCCCCAATGTTGTTTGCTCTATATCTCAAACCACTGGCCATTGCCATCAGATCTTCTCAGGACGTAGAGGGCCTTCCATTGGGAGGTCGCCCGCACAAGATATCACTGTTTGCGGACGATATTCTGCTGGCTCTTACCAAGCCTGAACAATCCATCCCAGAGGTATGGAGACAGCTACAAACATTTGGTAAGCTAGCGGGATGTAAAATTAACAAATCAAAAACCGAGGTATTGACATACAACTACCTCCCTCCCTCCCACTTCAAAAAAGACTTCCCCTTTAAGTGGCACAGACAAGAGATGAGATACTTGGGAATAAAGCTCACAAGAAACCCCATTCATGCAGAGCTCTCAAATCTCGAACCTTTAACTCTAAAATTGACAGAAGATCTATCTTGTTCGTCACGTCTCCCCCTAAGCTTTTTGAGTAGGATAGATACAATTAAGCAGAATGTATTTCCCCGCATATTGTTCTTTCTTCAGACATTGCCCTTCACCCCGGCTAAAACTTATTTCCAGGCGTGGGACAGAATGATATCCCAGAATTAGATATTCTGTTCTGCAACTGGCCAGAGAGAAAGAGGTGGCCTTAACCTCCCTGACCTCAAAAAGTATGCGATGGCAGCATAGTTAAGGGTAGTCCTACACTGGCTTATTAAACAGTATGATGCACACTGGAAACAGTTAGAAGTAACCTGGGGAGACCTATACAACACTTAGGAGCTCCTTTTTGGGACGCCCTTCCCCCCCAAGTGCCAAGGGATAATGAATTATACAAAGTTCACCAGGGAACCCTTAAAAATATGGCCTAAGGTCAGTAGTGATTATTTTACATTCCCTGAAAAATTGTTCTTGGGAACACTGAAGTATAATGCAAACTTGACAGCAGGCCCCTCAGGCCCCTATGTAGTTCAATGAAGGGGCGTCACCAGGGCTACGAAGTTGGGGGGGGCTAATGCCCCTTAGTCAAAATCCTAACAAAACTAGGGGGGTCCGGGGGCATGCCCCCGGAAAATTTTGAAATTTTACCTTCAAATGGTGGCTTTTCCTGCATTTTAGTGGTGAAAAATATGTTTGAGAAGCCTAGTTATCAGCCATATATTTAATATGGTACATGTGGAAAAATGTGGTTACTGGTCCACCGAGGACAGGTTGCAGGAGGAGCCCAGAGCAAATAAGAGACCAGAACAGCCTGACACACCATTATCCCAGCAGATCTGCTGGGAAGGTTGCAGGAGGACCCCAGAGCAAATAAGAGACCAGAACAGCCAGACACACCATAATCCATTAGAGGGACATACTTTTGACGGGAACAACGGCCACCCACAAAACCGCACAAAAGTATAAAACAGAACTGGGCATTAGAAAAAACAAATTGCAATGCAAAGAGCAGGCTGCTGAAAAACATTCAGTGGTTATAAATCATATTATACAATGGCAAGAAAGAATCCTGGCTTTTGATTGGTCAGTTGGCCATCACAGCAGGGATGTTATCCTGGCATAACATCCCTGCTGATCATCTGTATGAGGATGACCATTTTCTCCATGATTATTTGCATCTTCTCTAAGAAACAAAAAATATGTTTACAGACTAACAAAAACATTCTTTAAAATTATTTTTTTAAGTATAAAACAACAAGCCATTGTATAATAGGAATAATGCCCTCCAGTGTGGGTGTTATGCTGGGATAACATCCCTTCTCGGGTGTTGGACACCCTGGGCCGGTGGCCTCGGCCCAATTCACCTGAGGTGGGATGTTATCCCAGCATAACACCCACCCTGTCAGCATTATTCCTTTATTAAAAACAAACAAATGCTGGTCACACTGTAATATTTAGAGATCTGCACCTAGGTGCTGGATACTAAAGCTAAAATAAACTTGAAAATGCTCAGTCAGCAGGATCAAATGTCATTCAGTGCTTTACTGAAAAATGATAAAAATCAAGCCTGGGGAGTACTGGCTAATAATATTGGCACTAAGCATGGTTAGAGCACGCCAACCTTTTTTTAAATTATTTTCAATGTTTGAACCCATGGAGCACGAGTGTGATTTGGGACAGCAAGGTAAGCTTCACGATATAAAGTCCACTCCAGGGCAAATGTGTATGCGCCAAAAAAAAACATTGCAGCTGGTATAGAACAGATTTAAAAAAAAAAAAAAGAAAATGTAATGAAGATTAGAAAATGTTGCCAACAAAACAAAAGCTATTTAATTTTGTCCAAAGCTGGCTGACCTCCTGTCCCACTCCTCGATCCTCATAGACAGTGCTCCTCCTGTCCCCACACAGTGCCCCCTCCTATCCCGGACCCCAGTGTGCCCCCCGGTCCCCGAACACAAGAAAGCGCTGTCCGGGCGGTACTCACTACACCGATGCTCCTTCTCGGTGGAATGAGGCGTGTCAGCTGCTCGTTCCTGAGTGACCGAGACTTCGTTTCGGGCGGGCGGATCAGCAGCTTTCCTCCGCAAGACCTGGCTGGAAGGGTCAGCGGGGCTACGGGTGCGTTCTTCTTCTGAGGATCCACCGGGTGGGCTACATCCATGAATGTACATCATTTACTTCGGTCTGAAGTTCTGAACTGCATGCTGCAGAATCAGATCGGCGATCTGCATGCAGTTCAGAAAGACTGAGGTAAAATCGGAGGAGAGTTGGCTGAGGCTCACGCTGATGCTGCCTTATTATTTTACTGACTGCTGAACTATTTCAAATTTGATAGCCAGTTTTATGGTAAGGTTACGGGAACAGCAATGCAATGCAATGCAATGGGAACAGAACAGTAGCCCCATTACAATGCCCGATTATCCAGGTTTGCCCTTCAATGATTGGGGGGGCTTTAACTTCGATTGGGGGGGCTGTAGCCTCCCCAGAATCAGTGTGGTGACACCACTGGTTCAATGGCAGAGATATGGCATTTTATTCATTTTCCAGTTAGTGGGCAGAACAGGTCTCCTTCCCTTCGTCTACCTTTAGAAGGAATATCACTTGCCCCATAAATATTTTATTTTTTATTTACATCTTAAATCATACCTTCAGCCATACGAACGGTCACTTGCAACCCTAAGTGAAAACCCTACCCAAATAATACAACTGTTACAAGCTCATATCAGAGGAGTGACCTCGGATCACCTGATTAGTAAGATATATAAGGCCTTAAATGAAAGACAGGGAGACTTGACCAACTCAATCAGGTTTAGATGGGAACAAGAATTGCAGGTATCAATCAGTGAGCAGGACTGGAATGACTCTGCTTTACCAACTCTAAAAATCTTTTTCTCACCATACTGGCGTGAATACATGTGGAAACTCAGTTCTCATTTCTTCCGCACACCAGCCTTGCTGGCTAGTATGGGAGAATTAGGGGAGGGACAGTGTTGGAGAGAATGTGGGGATGACAGAACTAATCAGAGCCATGTCCTAAGCTATCCAAGTTTTGGAAGGAGATCCTCGAGCAGCTGAGTGCAATTTATGACACCACTGATTTATTCACTCCCCACATTTATACTGACTTTTATTAAACCAAAAGGTCTGCGAATTGACAAAAACTTGCTGAAACAAATTTTAAAATTTATAACAGCAGCCCACAAAATTATCACTAGACTGTGGTTTACAAATAAAATACCCACTAAAAAAGCCTGGATTGTTTTGTCCAGGGAGATATATGCCCTTGAGCGACTCTCGGCCAAGATGATGGACAAAGTTCAAAAATTTGATGTACAATGGCAAAAGTGGATATCACACCAACTAAATCATTATGATGATTTTGTACCTTAAGCCATGTACTTAACATGCAATTCTGCTCTTCTTTTGCACTGAAAAGATACTCGGGATATGATCTGTGATGCTCCTTGAATTTTAATGGGAATAAAATCTGGGAGGGATGGGGAGGGCTTACCGTGCTATGCCTGATTTGATTTGAATGGATCACAGATTGAACTTAAAATGAGTAATTATGATTCACTGGACACTGAAGTAATAAGATGTTAATTTATTTTCCCCTAATATGACTGCTACAAGTATACATGTAAAGTATTGTGATGTTATCAACTGATATTAATAAGTGATGTATTGCTGCCTGTAAAATTGTTGCATTTCTAAATTAAATAAAAAGACTAAATAAAAAAAAAAAAAAAAAAAAAAAGAAACTTTTGCAAGCAGTCCAGAGGGAGTCCCGTGATGGTCCAGAGATAGAGCCTGCTCTCCTCAGCAGCTCCGATCGCCCCGTTATTTAATTTATTTCAAAAAACCTTCTCCACTGTCAGTTTGTTCTTTTGAAAGGAATTCACTTTTTAAGCCTCATCTTATCGATCAACAGGTTTGATGGCTGATTTGATGAAGATTTTGCAGAACAACCAGTAATGCGGCATACACCACATGCTACTTCAGAGAAAGATCATGGACTAAAATGGCCAAAGCAAGATACTGCCTCTGCCTCGAGCACTTCTCCAGATTCTGGCCTTTTAAGAGTAGAAAAGATCCTATAGCAGTTAACTCCACTGCAGGACACTAGGTTGTCACTTTCTGAAGACATGAACACTCTTTGACCTGCTATCGTTGAACTGACTCGCTGGATTGGAGACTTGGAAGTTCAAGTAAGTTCTGTGGAAGACTGGCGACAGAAAACAGATCCGGACCTGATCAACATGTGACAGAAACTTGCCAAATTAGAGGACTGCCTTGATGACCTGGAAAGGCAAAGTCGACGCAACAATCTTGTTATTCTCAGACTTCAAGAACGGAGTGAAGGTAAAGACATTTTATCATCCATGTGAAAAAATAGCAGGTCCTTCCCCTAACGGCCCACAATATATTATCTAACGGGCACACCGAGTCCTCAGACCCATGCCAGCAAGGGGGAGAACCCACGTCCATTAATCTTTAATCTGTTAAACTATTTAGATTGCCAACACATACTCTCCAAGAGTATATCGTTAATAGGGCGCAGGAGAGAGGGCGTCGGAATGTGAGCATCACAATTAGGGCAAATGTCTTTCGGGTGGTTGGGATTTCTTCACATCAGAGAATGTGAGCAACATGGACATGGGGCTCTAACTGTGATCCTCTCCCTCACTCACAATGTGTACAGGGTGAGAGGTGTTTATATATATTTGACAGGAGGGGGAGCGTGCTGCAATGGGGGTATATGGGGGTCAGAGCCCCACCAGGAAATGACGTGGGCATCGTGAGAGTACAAGAGCAACAAGAGGTATCCAATCTGCCGGGGGGTGTGTGACTCAACTGGCAGTCACGCATGTTGCTCTCGATCTTTTGCCTGCGCTCGTGTTTTCTGCGTCCAGTTTCTTTTCACCCTAATGTGGGTGACCACTGGGAGGAGAAGTGTATTTTTATTGTACAGGATCTGCCCCTGCGTATCAGGCAAAAAAAGGCTGCTTATCGCCCACTGACTTCGAAACTAACAGCTGCCAATATTGAATTTAAGCTTTCTTATCCTGCCAGGCTCCAGCTCCTTTCCCACAGGGACCGAAACATTTTTTCATCTGCTGATCAAGCAAAAGCCAAATTGCCGACATTTTTCCCCCTACCTGTTTAAACAGTCTTAACTGCCAGTTATGGATTACTTCATTGCCTTGGACTTCAGGATTGTCCAATCTGCTGGGACTACATCACTTTTGAGGTACTGTTTAAATTTGGACTCTGTCTGGAGACAGTTTCATACTTCAGGAGTTGAGTGGATTGCTCTTCCTTATTTTGCATTTTGATTATCTGATTTCCCGTTACTGTAATACCTGCGATCGGACTGTCCCCATGTTCTTTTTTTTTTGCTGAAGTACTCCTAATCAGTACTGTATACTTTTACCTCCAGAAGTGGCCTAACACTTTTATGTTCAAGTTGCAATTTGTATAACTTTACCTTGTCAAGCTCCAGCTCCTTTTGTGCGGAGATGGTAAAACATTTTCATTTGCAGTTTAAGTAAGAGCGGAATTACCGACACTCTTCCCCGGCCTGTTTACACAGACCCTAATGCTGATTATGGGTTTCCTTACTTTTTTGGACTTAAGGGCTGTCTGATCTGCAGGGATTTCAGCATTCTGGAGGAACTGTTTAAATTCAAGCTCTACCAGGGGACAGCTTCATATCTGGGGATTTGAGCGGACTGCTCTCCTTTGTGCTGTATTTGGATGCTGTCAAAGAACAGATACATAACAAACAAACCATAACAGTAGATCTTCAAGGGAATCTCTGTCATCAGGTCACACCTATGGAACTTAGCAGTCAGGCACTAGGATCCCACAGAAGCTTTTCTGCAACAGTCTATTAGGGGCCGCCCCTGCCAACATCAGGCTCCAACGTCACAGCCCTATATAAGCGTGGGTGGCCCTGGTCCCTCCTCTGTTCTTTCCCTAGACCAAGGCCATTGGAGACAGGAGTCCTACCAGGGAACCAAGGAGAGAGAGAGAGAGAGAGAGAGAGAGAGAGAGAGAGGAGAGAAAGTGCCTGTGACAGGGCTGAATAAGGCTCTGCCCCATTTCAGGGCCTTATTTAACCCTGTCACAGTTCCCAGCTAACAAAAAGGCTGGAGCAACCAGGCAATCGAGCTTGGGGGGGATGTCATAACCGGATGAGAGAGAGATTCCCTCAAAGATCTACTGTTACGGTAAGTTCTTAAGAAACTGTTCTATCTTCTTCAGGGGTATCTCTGTCATCAGGTCACACCTATGGAAAAGTCCCAAGCTCCGCACAGCAGAAGACTAAGAAAGAAGGCCTTGAAGCACAGCTACGCCAAAGCCTGTCCTTCTTCTGGAGGCAATGTCCAGACTGTAGTGCTTGGTGAAAGCATGGACAGTACTCCAAGTGGCAGCAGCACAAATTTCTGCAGCTGACATGTTCCTGAAACGGGCAACAGAAGTGGCCATACTTCAAGCTGAATGGCCTCAAACCACACCAGGAAGTTCCTTACCGTACTTCCTATAACAAAAATTATACAGTTGGCCAACCATTTGGCCAAGCACTGTTTAGGTACTGGAGCATCCTCTTTGCCAGGGGCAAAAGAAACAAACTGAGAGGACTTTCTGAAGTTCTTAGTACGGTGTGTATAGTACCTGAGAATTCTACGCACATCTAAAGTATGGAGCAATGCTTTCCCTGAATTGGCATGCTCTGGATAATAAGCAGGAAGGTGGGACAGACTGATTTAGAGTAAACTCAGACACCACCTCAGGAAGAAACTTAGGATCAGTGTGCAGAGAGACCCCATCTTTGTGAAAAATCATGTAAGGCTGCTCACACATGAATGCCTATAGCTCTGACCTCTTCGAGCAGAAGTATAGCAACTAAAAATAACGCTTTCCACAACAGAAAACATAGCTCACAAGACGTGGCTTGCTCGAAAGGAGGCAGGGTCAGCTTCTTGACCAAAAAACTGAGGTCCCAGGCTGGGACCAGTTACCAGATCGGAGGCTCCATGTGTAAAATGCTTCTCAGAAAAGTATGGGCCACATCCAATTGCACCCCCATACGGCCATCAATAGGCACATGAAAGACTGAAATAGCAGACTTAATAGATGAATACTTAAGTCCTGCATCCGGCAGGGCATATGAATCACTCAGTACAATGTACCACAGTTCCTTTTTTCAGTACAGTGTAGAAAAGCAGTGGCAAAGGCAAACAGAATGCTGGGATGCATTGCTAGGGGGATCACTTTAAGGAAGTAGGAGGTTATTCTTCCACTGTACAGATCATTGGTGAGGCTGCACTTGGAGTACTTTGTGCAGTTCTGGCGCCCATAATTAAAGAACAATGAAACCCCCTATTTTTATTATAAATTATTACAAAAATCTGGCTTCGTAGAACGGTAAAGGAAAAGCTACTGTTTACATTGATGCTAAAACTGCATTTATGTAAGTAACAAGGTACAGTTACGTAAGAACCTACTGTAACAGTAGATGTTCGAGAGGAGCTCTTGCAGCAGGTAACACCTTTAGGACTGAAGCTGGCAGGCACCAGGACACCATGGAAACTTTCTAGCTAGCAATACCAGGCAGGGGACTGCCCCTTACGTCAGCCCGCCCCCGATGTCACGTATAGTATAAAAGAGGCGGTCCCCCAGCCCATCCTCAGTTCTACCACCGGAGACTGGCTACAGGTAAAAGTACAAAGGAGAACTGCGGAACGAAGGTATCTGAGATGGAGAAGAATTTACCAGGGTGAAGAAGGGTGGGAAAAATAGCACCTGCTGCAAGACAGCTACAGTTACAGTAAGTTCTTACAAAACTGCACTATTTTACTTTGAGATTCGCTCTTGCAGCAGGTAACACCTTTAGGACAGAGTCCCAAGCAGTAAAGGAGAAATCCTTAGGAGAAGGGTGGAAGAAGGAGCTCCTCAGAGAAAATTTAGGACAGAAGGCCTTGAAGGACCAAGAGTCTGAAGCCAGCTCTGCGTCGTGAAGCAATGTCCAGACTGTAGTGTTTTACAAAGGTGTGGAATGAACTCCAAGTGGCAGCTGCACAAATGTCTGCAGCACAGACGTTTATCAGGGAGGCAAAGGAAGCCTCCATGCCCCTGGTACAGTGACCCTTAACTGAGCCCGGTGAGGCTTTGTCAGATTTGTTGCAGAACACAATGCAATTTACCAACTATTTTGATGAACACTGTTTAGAAATTGCAGCCCTGCCATCCCTTGGGGCGGTGGCACCTAAATAACTGATCAGACTGGTGAATAGAGCAGATGCGAACCACATAGTAGCAGACACCCTGCGCACATCCTGAGTATATAAGAGAGCCTCCCCTCAGTTTGAGTACTCTGGGTAGTTAACAACAGGTGGCTATCTTGATTCAAGGTAAACTCTAAGACCACCTTCGGTAAGAACTTAGGATTAGTTCATAAGGACACCCTGTCCTTATGGAAAACCAAAAAAGGCTCCTTACACATCAGGGCCTGAAGCCCTGGACTGGCAGTATAGTCTAGATGTTAGAGTAATGAGCTGTGAACGAGCTTGGTACATCCAGCAGACCAGACCTGAGTTTGATTCTCTGCCAATCTCCACTGTGATACTGTGTGACTACAAGTCACTTAACCGCTCAGTGCTCCCAGGTCGCCCCTGAAAAACAGGCACTTGTGCCTAGTGGGCCTTACCTGGTTACCAAAGACTAAAATAAAATAAAATAAAATAAAACAATCTCAGAAATCCTTTGAGCAGAAATAATGGCAAAATAAAAATAATGCTTTCCATGACAGAAAGCAGAGTTCACAACTCGCGGCAGGTTCAAAGGGAGGCAGAGTTAGTTTCTACAGCATAAATAAAGAGGTCCCAAGGTGGGATAGAGTCCCAGATGGGAGGCTTCAAATGAAGTATGCCCCACAAAAAGGTACGGGGAAGGTCCAGCTGGGCAAAAGACATGCCCGCAATAGGCATATGGTATGCGGAAACAGCAGACAGGTGTACCCTAAGTGAAGAGTAGCGGAGTCCTGCATCTGAAAAAGAAAGGAGGTACTCCAAAACTGAGTTCATTGGGCAAGTGAAGGGATCCAAGCTCCATGCGATGGCCCAAATGCAGAACCGCTTCCATTTCATGGCGTAGTTGCCCTAGTGGAGGATTTCCTCGCTGGCACTAGGACATCTGCTACCCTTGCAGAAACTCCAAACCTGGAGCTTGCTAGTTCTGCAGGAGTCACGCATGAAGATGCAGTGATCTGAGATCCGGATGGACCAGTAAGCCCTGCTCCTGGGAGAGCAAGTCTGACCTGAGGGGCAGGGACACTGGGAGTTCCACCACCAGCTGCTGCAAAAGGGGAACCAGATGCGATGAGGCCAAAATGGAGCCACCAGAATAATTTCTGCCCCCTCCAACTGCAATTTGACAAGTACCCATTGCAGAAGGGAGGGAACGTGTAGAGAAACCTCCCCCTCTAGGAGAGGGCCAACGCGTCTTGCCAAAAAAACACCAGGCCCTGGATCTAGTGAGCAAAAAATACAGGTTACTCACCTGTAAAAGGAGTTCTAAGAGTGGTATATGTTTTTCATCCACACTGTCTGGCAGGTACCTTGCCGCTTTAAGATGGGCCGTAAAGTCTTCAAGCTGGCTCCTCCCACCCACCCAGGTGATGAAACTCTCGGCTCCGCCCCGTGACACCACATCTAGCCCACTGGAAGCCAGGTTGTGTGCCGAAGCCGGGAAGGTCGGGTGGGTCCCTGTGGATGAGCAACATGCACCACTCCTAGAACTCCTGTTTCAGGTGAGTGACCTGTATTTATAGGGGCGTGGATATGTTGTTCTATCCACACTATCTGGCAGACTCCTAGCAGTTCTCCGGGAAGAGGAAGGCAAGGCACACACACCCTACTTATGGAACAGGGACTGGAGAACTAAGGTTCCAAAACCAGCATCCTGGGGTGACTCAAGATCGATGTGGTAATGGGATATGAAGGTGTGTGCCGACTTCCAGGTAGCAGCCCTGCAGATTTCCTGGATAGGGACATCCATAGAAGCAGCCACCGACGCAGCGGTATGATGGGTGTAATGAGCCCTAAGCCCTACGGGAGGCTCCCTACCTGCCAACCTAATGAGATCAATGCAGGAGTGATCCACCTGTCAATCGTCTGCTTTGCGGCCGGTCTGCCAGGTGCGGCTTCAGCGTAGGTGAGAAACAGCTGGCGAACCTCTCCCCGAACTTCTGCCGTATGCTCTTTGTAGTAAGCGAGCGCTCTTCTCAGGTCCAAAGTACGTAGCCTGTACTCTGCTTCCGAGGTGTGACTGGGGTAGAACACAGCCAGAGTCAACACCTGGTTCAGGTGAAACTCCTGACACCACCTTCGGGAGAAATTTCAGGTGGAGGCACCGGACAACTTTGTCCCTGTGGAAGACCAGGTAGGGAGCTTCGATGGAAAGCACCTGGAGCTCCCCTATCCTTCTGGCTGATGTGATAGCCACCAAGAAGGCGGTCTTCCACGACAGGTGAGAGATGTCACATCTGTGCATCGGTTTGAATGGCTTGCCCATGAGCTTGGCCAATACCAGCAGTAAATCCCACGGAGGTGGTGGTTCACGCACTGGAGGGGATATGTGATCTAGGCCCTTGAAAAAGTGCCAGACCACCTCCTGCGCCTACGACTGCTTGCCAGCCCATGCCCGATAAACAGAGATGGCTGCCAGGTGCACCTTGAGGGTCCTCGACCAAAGCACCTGCTGGGAAAGGGACCAAAGGTAGTCCAGAATGCTAGCCAGCGGACAGGACGAGGGGAACAACCCCTTGCCCTGACACAAAATGGAGAATTTCTTCCATTTGAAGGCATAGCATTTTCTGGTCGACTCCTGACGGGATGCCTCAACGACACTGAGGACCTCGTCGGAAAGACCCAAGGTCTGGAACTCTAGCCGCAGAGGAAACCAGGCCGTCAGGTGCAGGGGATGGAAGGTGCGGATGGAGTACCATCCTCGCTGACGGAGATCAGGTCCGTGGCTGGAAGCGCCTTCAGGAGCCTGGAGCCGAGGCTGAGGAGATCTGGATACCAGAACTGGCGAGGCCAGTCTGGGGCTACCAGGATCACCTGCACCTTGTACCTCCTGATCTTGCGGAGCACCTTGTGAATCAAGAGCAGAGGAAGGAAGGCACTGAAGAGGCCCGGGGTCCACGGCCTGGAGAAGGCATCCTCCTGCAGCAAGCACTGCTGAGGGGTGTGGGCATGGTACAGCCTCAGCTTGGCGTTCTCCTTGGAGGCAAACAGGTCCACATGAGGTGTGCCCCAGTGGGAGAACAGGTCTTGTACCATCTCTGGCAGGAGACACCACTCGTGAGATGCATCGCCTATCTGGCAGAGGGCATTGGCCAGACTGTTTGAGGCTCCTGCCACATGAATAGCTAGGAGATCCACCTCCAGGCTGAGCACGAGACACCAAATGCGAAGAGCTTCCTTGCAGAGAGGGAAGGAGTTTATCCCGCCCTGCCTACTGAGATAGTACATGGTCGTGGTGTTGTCTGTCTGGACCTGGACCACTTGACCCCGAACAAATGGAGTGAAGGCGGTCAGAGCTAGCCGGACCACTCGGAGCTACAGCAGGTTGATGTGGCATCGGGAATCCTGAGGGGACCAAAGTCAGTGGGCTCTGTGCTCCCCCCAGATGGGCACCCAACCCATCAGAGAGGCGTCCATCGTCAGGATGACTGTCAGCTCGGAGTGGACTAACGGGATTTCCTCCCGCAGATGAGATGGAATGAGCCACCACTGCAGGCCGTCCCACATCTCCTGGGTCACAGAGACTGGCTGGTCTAGATGACCAGAGCACTGAGACCACTGGCGGGCCAGCCCCCACTGCAGGGGGCGCATATGCCAGCGGGCCCAACGGACCACGCTGGTGCAAGCCTCCATGAGAACCACAAGGCACAGGAAGTCCCGGGCAGGGCGCAGTTGCCCAACCAGAAATGACTGGGCAAAGGAGGAAAGGACCTCAGCCCTGTCCACCAGGAGCCGGGCTCTGGCTCGGAGACAGTCGAGCTCTGCCCCGATGAACTGACTCACATGCGAGGGCACGAGTTCCGACTTGGCCCTGTTGATGAGGAGGCCGAGTTGAGAGCAAGCCTAGAGGGCCAGATCTCTGGACCGCTCCACCTCCAACCTGGAGGAACCTGCTATCAGCCAGTCATCCAGGTAAGGGTAGACCAGGACCCCTCGGTGTTGCAGGAATGCTGCCACCACTGCGATGCATTTGGCGAAGACCCTTGGAGCTAATGAGAGGCCGAAGAGCATGGCCCGGAAATCATAAGAGGGTTCCCTCTGCCCGAAAGCGGAAGAGACGCTGATGAGATGAACGGACTGGGACGTGAAAGAACGCGTCCTGGAGGTCCAGGGAGCAGAACCACATGCCCTGCTCCAGGGATGGTATTATCTGAGCCAGGGTTACCATCTCAAAGGTGCACGGTCTTAGGAACTTGTTCAGGTCGTGCAGATCGGGAATGGGGCGCTAGCCCCCCATCCGTTTTGGGACCAGGAAGTACCTGAAACAAACCCTGGGCACGGAGGAGGATCCGCAAGCCTGTTGACATCTTGGAGAGCCGACTGGGGAGCTCATGGACAAGTGTGCTGGGTGCGGGCTCAAAAGAAGAGACCTGCTCTAACTTCAGAGGCAGGCCTTCACGACTCACTTCAGCACCCAGCGGTCCGTGGGTGATAGCGGACCAGGCGGAAAGGAAGTGGCTAAGCCAGCACCACAGGGGACCTAGAGGAGGTGAGACGAGGTTGGGGCGGCACTCGCAACCCGGCCACTGGCAGGCTCGGAGGAGGAGGACCGCCAAGAAGCCACCGGCCCTCCCCGCTTTCTGACAGAGGAAGCAACAGACTTGGTTCTAGGGCGCCAAGTTTGAGCTTGCTGGCACTGCTGGGCAGGTCTTGCCGCAGGAGCAGAGGGATGAAAGGGCTTACGCTGCTGATGGTGGCCTTTGTCCTTCTGTGCAGATGTGACCGAATCTAGGGTGGCACTGGATTTGTCAATGCGCTGAAGATGGCCCTCCACACCCGGCCCAAACAGGTCAGTGTCCAGAAGGGGAACATCTGTGAGCCTGTGTTGGGTGTCTGCCGTGAGAACAGACAGAACACCAGGAGGAAGGAGCTACTGGTATAACTAAAACTTCTCTACTGGGACTAAGAACTAGAAGTCTTGTACTGGGACCTTCAATTTAGGGTTAAAAAAAAAAGTTAGTGTGTTTGTCAGAGGTAGCTGAAGTAAATATGTGTACTTATCTAGGTGCTTGTCACAGGTGTCAGAAGGGAATTGTTATCTGTGAAATTAACTAAGTGTAGAAAGATTTGCAAAGTAGGGGGAGTGCCTTAGCTAGAAGGAGCCAGGTTAAAACCAGATTTAAACACTGCCCAAGATAGCTTCTGCCAGAGAACAGACAGAACACCAGGAGGAAGGAGCTACTGGTATAACTAAAACTTCTCTACTGGGACTATATTGCCCCCCTTCCCCCTAAACCAGTTCTACCTTTATAGGCATATGACTTAACTGACAACAGAAACTTCCTGTTTGGGATCAGGAAGTGCGTGATCACAGAGCCACCAAAGACTCACCATCCTAGAAGGGCAAGAGTAGCTCATCCCCCCCCACAGCTAGCTGGAGTCTGACTCTGAACAAAGAAGGAGACCATTGAGAAATATAGAACAACTTGTCTCAGAACAGGAAGATCAAGGAGCTAAAAGGCACAGAGGCAGAAAAGTAGAGAAAAAAGAAATAAACAAAACAGAGGAAAGAGGTATTCCAAACAACAGTTAGAGGCCAGAAAAGGCCATGATGGGAGTGGTGCAGTGGCTGTGGAACAGATGTCATCCGGAGATGTTCTGGAGGATGCAGTGTTGTTCCATCTGCAGGCACCTCTCTGGGCTGA
This sequence comes from Neoceratodus forsteri, assembly GCA_016271365.2. Classification (NCBI taxonomy): domain Eukaryota; kingdom Metazoa; phylum Chordata; order Ceratodontiformes; family Ceratodontidae; genus Neoceratodus; species Neoceratodus forsteri. The sequence goes on along the minus strand of CM028130.1, from coordinate 149,438,405 downwards.
GGGAGGAGACTGCTCATCTCCAGGCTGAGTAGGCCAGGATTTAGGGGACCTCCCACCCAGGACCATGAGGCCACTGCCGCTGCCTCAGAGATTGCCAAGAAAGAGGAGCAGTTGGACCACAGCGGCTCAGGAGGAGAGGTGGTGGAACAGGCGCGATCCTCCAGCTGTACTCTCACAATTTGTATGCCGTTTGGAAAAGTGTGGTTCCTCTAGGGCCCCCACAGAAGAAGCAACTCCTCAGTGGGGGACTCCATTGTTAGGAAGGTAGAACTGGGAGGAAGGGGAGAGGGAGGGCAGGGGCTGCCTGGCGCCATGGCTTGGAGGACAGGGAGTGAATCAGGATCGCATGAGCAGCTGCACAGGGAGGGAGCTGGATGTCATTGTCCACCTAGGGACAAAATGACCAACCAAGAAAGGGATCAGAGCAGTGCAAGAAGCATTTGTGGAGATGAGAGGGGCCCTCAGACAAACAGTACACACAGTAACCTTCTCGGAGCGCTGCCTGTCTATGGCACAGGTGGGGCTTAGGTGCTCCACACCATAGGATCCAATCAGTGGTTGAAAACTGGTGCAGCGCTCAGGGATTAGAGCTACATTGTGAAAACTGGGGGCCACCTTGAAGGATGCAGGCTATACTGGCATGATGGTCTGCATCTGTCTAGGAGGGGACACAGGATCCTAGGTGATAGGTTTAAATACTTCATTAGTAGCTACATAAACCAGCCAAGGGGGAGGCACTGGAAAGGAGCAGGGAAATCCTAGCCTCAAAAAAAAAACAGAAGGTACTAAGTGAGGTAGACACCAACATAGAGATGTTGATAGAGAAGTGAGGGTAAATGGAGAAAGTGACAAACACACAAGGACAGGGATGGGGCAAAAAGGGGTAAGGCCATCAAGAAATGGAGGGTAATGAGTACAAATGCCTGTAGTCTGGGCAACAAGCTCCTGAACTGGTGGCCTTGATGGAAGAGGGATGCCTGGATATCGCAGCAGTCACAGAAACATGGTACAAAGAGAACCATGCGATCAGATGTTAACATATCAGGAACATCAACCTACAGGAGAGACGGGAGCGGTAGTAGTTCTCTATGTAAAGGGAAGAGATAAAAGCAACTGAACAAAAGAGTAAACAGGAGGAGAGGAGAGGCACTGTGGGTCACCTTAGAGACTAGAAATGGCACCACAATCCGCACAGGGGTTGTATATAGACCCCCACGTCACGGGGAGGGAATGGACAAGGATATGATAGAAGGCATACTTAGGATGGCATAGAAAGGGGAGATACTGTTGATGGGGGACCTTAATATGCCAGATGTTAACTGGAGCACCTTTGCTGCAGCCACATCCAAAAGCAGGGCCATTCTTGATGCCCTTCAGATGGCATGCCTCAGATAACTAGTTCTGGAACCTAGTCGTGAGGGAGCAATCTTAGACCTCATACTCTTAAATGGGGACAGTGAGAGGATCTCAAATCTAGAAGTGGGTAGCCATTTGGGAACAAGTGACCACCAAACAGTGTGGTACACAAACTCAGCTACAGAGTCAAGCCATACAAAAGTGAGGGTTCTGGACTTCAGGAGGGCTGACTTTGGCAAGATGGGAGAGTGCCTTAGAAAAGCACTAGCAAACAGGCTAGGAGGAGGGGTGGAGCAACAATGGGGAAATATCAAAACTGCCATCAGAGAGGCAACAAGCCTTTGTGTGAAGCAAATAAATCAAAAAAAATTAGTAGTCAAATAAATCAAAAGAAAAGAAAAAGCCACTATGGTTCTCAAAAGAGTTGGCGGTGAAGGCTAGGGAGAAAAAGATAGCATTAAGGAAGTATAAGGAAACACAGAAGGAGCAGGACAGAGAACTGTACCAGTTAAGGCAGAAGGAAGCAGGGAGGGTAGTCAGAATAGCAAAGGCACAAACTGAGGATAAGATAGCCAACTCGGTTAAGAAGGAAGATAAAACCTTTTACAGGTATATCAGGGCAGTAGAAAGACAAAGGAGGGATAGTGAGGCTGAATAGAATGGATGGTGAGTGGGCAGAGAGTGACAGTGAAAAGCAGGGATACTGAGCGAATACTTCTGTTCAGTAGTCTAAGCGAGGTAGAGGGCCTAATCCAATTAACAGAAGGACTCTGGAGAGGGGTGATCCATCAGTCCTTTCACAGAAGAAAGGTTTCTGAAAGAACTCCTAAAACTGAAGAAGGTTGGGGCCAGATGGAATTCACCCCAGAATTCTAAAAGAATTAAACAGAGAACTAAGTGACACCACTGACTACTCTTTTTAAAAAAATCATGGGAGGATGGTGTGGTACCCGAGGACTGGAAGAAGGCTGATGTGATTCCCCTTCACAAAAGTGGGAGCAAGACAGAGGCAGGAAACTACAGACCTGTCAGTTTGACCTCTGTGGTAGGGAAAGTGATGGAATCACTTCTGAAGGAAAGAACTGTTGAGTACCTAGAGGCCAGTGGGGCACAGGACCCAAGGCAGCATAGGTTCACAGCGTGAAGGTAATGTCAGACAAATCTGATTTCTTTGACTGGGTGACCAAAGTAGTAGACCAGGGAGGGGCTGTGGACATGGCCTACCTAGACTTTAACAAGGCATTTGACACAGTCCCACACAAAAAATTAGTAGTCAAATTAACCAGCCTGGGAGTGGGTCCCAGGGTGGCAGCCTGGGTAAAACATTGGCTGAACAACAGGACACAGAAGGAATTTGTAAATGGAGTCTACTCTGAAGAAAGAGGGGTTACTAGTGGGGTACCGCAGGGTTCAGTACTGGGTCCAGTCCTTTTTAATGTCTTTATAAGTGACACTGCAGAGGGACTAGAAGGAAAAGTATGCCTCTTTGCAGATGACACAAAGATCTGCAACAGGGTTGATACACAAGGAGGCATGGAAAGGATGAGAAGGGACTTGGCAAGTTAGAGGAATGGTCAAATGCGGCAGCTTGATTCAATGCAAAGAAATGCAAAGTAATGCACCTGGGAAACAAAACCCAGGGAAGATTACACAATTGGGGAGATAGTAACAACAACAAAATGGAAATGGACCTGGGGGTAATCATATCAGATGACCTTAAGGTTGGCAAGCAATGTGAGAAGGCGGTAGGGAGGGCTGGGGATACTGGATGTATGGGAGAGGCATCACCAGCAGAAAACAGGAAGTTGTTAACCCCCTGTACAGACAGTTGGTGAGACCCCATCTGGAGTACTGCGTCCAGTTCTGGAGTCCCCATCTCCGCAAGGACAGACAGGATGGAGGCAGTTCAGAGAAGGGCAACTAAAATGGTGCAGGGTCTGCAAGAGAAGCATATGAGGGCGACTAAAGGAGCTTAATATGTATACCCTTGAGGAAAGGAGGGAGAGGGGACATGATAGAAACATTTAAGTACCTCAGTGGAATCAACAAAGTCCAAGAAGGTAGCATCTTCAGAAAAAGAGATGCATGAACAAGGGACACAATTTGAAGATAGAGGGGGACGGCTCAGGGCAATGTGAGGAGCATTTTTCCACAGAGAGGTGGTGGACACATGGAACAGCCTTCCTGAGGAGGTTGTGGGGTCTAAAACTGTGGGAGAATTCAAGAATGCATGGGACAGACATAAGGCAATTTTTGTTGGGGGCAGAAAGAAATAGGCTGTTGGTTAAACAGGATCTACAATTTATCCTCTACGTAGGGAAATGGGCAGACTAGGTGGGCCAAGCGGTCCTTATCTGCCATCAAAGTCTATGTTTCTATGCAAGATTGAGATCCGCAACCAAGCCCTGCGGCGCATGGCCACTGCAGCTGCTACTGAACGGGCACAAGAGTCTCCAATGTCCAGAGCCATCTGGAGCTGCTGCTTTACCACCACCTTTTCCTGATCCAGGACCTGCTCGACTGTGGTCTGGAAGTTGGCCAGGAGATGAGACAGCACCTCATCCAGGGAGCCCAACAGGACATGAGAGAAGTGTGCCATCATAACAGCCAAGCTGGCCTGGCAAAGGCCCACAGAGGCGGCAGCATACACCTTTCTTCCTCAGTAGTCCAATTTCTTGGACTCCTTATCTGGGGGCTTGTCTATGTCCCTAGTGTTGCCCGAGCGCCTGAAGACAGAATCTGCCACCAACCCCTCGGCCAAGGGGTGCTCCGAGAAGCCGGAAAGAAAGCCAGTAGGGACCACGTACTTGCGGCTATCCTGGCCGATGGTGCTGGGCAGGAGGCTGGATGCTGCCGGAGTTCTAATGCCGGGTCTACAATGGCCTCAGCTATGGGGAAGGAGTCCCCCTTGTCCAGAATCTCCATACGGGGATATCAGGCCCATTTCTGCATGGGTTCGAGCAGCATCCTGGTGGACTCCGAGATAAGCCGAAGGATACCGAGGAACAAGGTGAGGCTCTCATCCACAGAACCCCGAGGATTCCAGGTCGACTGGACGAGAATGCAACTAAGAGTCTTCGGACTCTGAAGAGTCCACCTACAGCTGATGACCTCCTGAGCCACTCTCCACTCGCCGGGGGTGATTGGGGGTGAGGTGACCGGCAACCGATGGGGCAGACCTTGAGCTGACTGAGAATCCTTGGTCGGCGCCCCATTCTTCGGCTGGGGAGGCAATGGTTCCACCACAATAGGCGGGGCAGCCGGTTTTGGCTGAACCGTCGGCGCCGGGACCGGGTCCTCAACTGGGGAACCGGCGGCGGGAGTCTGCTTCGGCCATTCGGGTAACAGCCACTTAACTGCCAGTGTGGAAGCTGGCGTCAGCTTGCTGCCGGCCAAAAGGCGCTGCTGCCATGTTAGATCCTCATAACACCGATGCAACTTGCGCCAGAGCCTCTCCTCAGCAGAGGAGGATGAGGAAGAAGAGTGGCAGTGTCGCTTTCCGCGATGTCGGGACCGAGACCACCGACGTCGGTGTGATTTCCCTGAAGCGGAGGAGAACCTCTACCTCGACCGTCAGCGGGGCTGGCGGTGGGCCGAGACTGGAGCAGCAGGAACCCACTGCCCCTCCGGTTCAGGGTCCTGGGCCAGGGACTTCGGCTCAAAGGTCTGAGGCAAGTCCTTGGAAGGCACTGGAAGCACCGGTGTCCGAGAGAAAGAGTTGTCAGCCTCCTCAGTCAACAACCTGTCGGTGGGCTCAAGAAAAATCTTGGCCACGTCAACAGGCATCTCAGCCGGCTCGTCTGACAGGGACACCATGAAACCAGCAGCCCGAGCCACAACAGCGACCAAAGTCGAGAGCCGACGGCCCAGAGAATGAGATCTCTCCTACTCCCAAGAGCATAGATGGTGGGTATTACCTTTTTTCGGATCCTTCTTCCGGGACCGAGGGGTGTGAGACCCAGAAGGACCCTCCCCTTTAGTTGAGAGGGACTGGCACAGCTCCCGTAAGGAAGTCGTGTAAGAAGAGCCCAGTTGGATCGGAATAAAGGCCAAAGCCAAAGAGGAGCTCGACGCGGCCTGGATCGCCTCCTCCTCGAGGGCCATGAGCTGTTCAAGCTGATCCAGTTGTTCTGCAGAGCCCACTGCCACGGACACCACCCAACGGGCCTCCTTCAATTTGACCAGCGGGTACCGTTTCTCCAGTTGCCCCAGCTGGAGTCGGGCAGCACAGTCTTCGAGCACCGACAGAGAAAAGGACAGACATCTCGCAAGCCTGCAGATCGTGCCCGAAGCAATAAACGCATGAGGCGTGGGGGTCGGCGCACGACATCTTCTGCCTGCAGGGGCACCGGCGGAACCCAGGGACGGTCTTATCCTCCACTGCTGCCGCGAGGGAAGAGGGTAAAGACTGAACTCGAACGACTTTCGAAGTAAGTTTAGGAAAAAAATCTGATGTTTTTACAGCCAGGGCCTGCAAAACGCAAGAGCGCTAAGGAAGGAACCTGAGGCTTCCAAGCGGTAAGGAAGATCTGGTATCATGGGGCGGAGCCGAGAGTTTCATCACCTGGGTGGGTGGGAGGAGCCAACTTGAAGACTTTCCGGCCCATCTTAAAGCGGCAAGTTACCTGCCAGACAGTGTGGATAAAACAACATATCCACGCCCCTAGAAATGGACAGTTTTGTGTTCGATGGGGAGGCAAACAGATCTATTGCTGGGTGACCCCATCAGACGAAGAGATCTTCTGCCACTGCAGGAAGCAGCTCTCACTTATGGGCTCTGGACCGAGTCCAACTGAGACTGCCAGCCAGACAGTTATGAATGCCTGGAATGTGGACTGCCCAGGGGAACAGATAAGGGGAGTAAAGGAGTATTTTACTACCATTTTTGACTGAAATACTCCCACTTTCTGATATGTACAAAGTTGGCAGTACCATGAGATGCTAGCAGCCATGGCATTACACAGGAACCCATAAGGGTGGGGACAGGAGTTGCTCATTGGCTGGTTAGAAGGACTGTTGCGACATGACAGTGTTAAAAATGAGGTCACAGTATGACTCCACAGCAGTATCAGACCGTGAGTGACTGCAGGCATCCAGTGAGACAGACTTGGTTTAGATGCCAGGGATACAAGATGGGTCAGTGGGTGACAGTACTACCATTTGGATGAAAATACTATCAGGTGTAAAAAGGGAGTAGTAAATACTTCTGAGACTTAAAAATTATCTGGACCACTGGGACTGCCGAGAGTTCTAGTTAGTGTTCCACCACCCAAGTCCACATTCGCATGGCTTCTCTGGAAAGAGGATAAGAGTGTGTGTCCCCTTATTTGTTGAGATAAAATACCACCGACATGTTGTCTGTTTGTATTAGCAGGGGACCAGTCAGAAGGACTGTCTGGAAGGCTTGGAGAGTGTAAAGGACTGCCCTCATCTCCAGAATGTTGATGTGGAGATGAAGCTCTTGCTGGGCCCAAGATCCTTGAGTCTGGTGAGTGCCCAGATGAGCTCCCCAACCCTGGCTCAAGGCATCTGTGGTCAGGATCTGGGTGGGAGACTCCTTCCAGGAGAGAACCCCCCCAGAAAGATTGGGGGTATCCAGCCACCATGTCACAGACTGCTCGACTGGGCTGGATACCAGGACCGGCTGGTCCAAGTCATCTGACCACTGATGCCACTGGACCCCCCTCATGCACAGGCGTGCCATAGGGACTGTTGCGATGACCGCTGCCATATGTCCCAATAGTCTTTGGACTGTCCTGGCTGGAACTTGGTGAACTGAAAGCAGTTGCCAAGTGTGAGACTGAAAGCGCTCTACTCTGTCCCGGGGAAGGAAGGCTTTGCCTTAAGCCATTTCTAGGATTGCTCCTATGTATATTGAAACTGCTGACTTGGCCAGAGGGAGGATTTGGAGAGGTTCAGAGTGATCCCCAGTTCCTGAAACAGGGTGAACTTGTCTCAAAGGGTTCCCACGAGCCAGTCCCGAAAGGGAGCGGTGAGAAGCCAATCATCGAGGTAAGGGAAGACACTGTCCCTGCCTCCTGGGACTTGCTGCTACTACGGCCAAGCATTTGGTGAAAACCCTTGGTGCTGACAACAGACCGAAGGGCAAGGCCCTGAATTGATAGTGATGGCCCTGAAAAGGGAAGCACAGGAACCTCCTGTGAGGCTGGAAAATCCGAATGTGGAGGTATGCATCCTGCATATCCAGTGAGCATAACCAGTCCCCTTAGTGAAGTAAGAGAGGAGACCTAACAAGGTCACCGTCCTGAACTTTTTGTACTCAACGTATTGGTTCAGATGGCTTAAATCCAAGATGGGGCAGAGATCCCACATTTTGTTTGGCACGAGGAAAAAAAGAGAGTAAAAGCTGTCCTTCTTTACTCTGGAGACACTGGTTTGATGGCACTCTTCCGAAGGAGAGCCTGGATTTCCTCCACTATAAGGACGCTGTGGGCCTGAAAGTACCGGGACTGTACTGGTGGGCTGTCTGGAGGCACCTCCATGAATTACAGAGTGTGACCTCTCTCGATGAGCTGCAGGACCCAGCAGCCTGAGATGATCTGACGCCACCCTGCGGTGTGCAAGGAAAACCGCCTCCCCTGATGACTCTGCTGAAGGAGGAGGGTCGGGCAGCACGTCATGCAGAAGAACCAGGGAGGGGTAGAGTCAGCTGAGAAGTTCAAGGGGCCCATGGAGCAGAACCTCTGGCAGCAGGAGTAGAGGCCTTGTGCTTGAAGCCAGCCTGCTGCTGCTGTTGCTGGCCAAGAAATTGCTGTCGACCCTGCCTACGAAAGGACTGCTTAGGCTGTGGTTTGGGTCTTACATGGTCTGTACTGACCTGACCGCTTTGCCTGCTTCCTGTAATCGGGTAATGATAATATGGGCATCTTCCCCGAACAAGACCAACCCTCTGAAGGGGGCATCCATAATCGTGGACTGGACATCCTTCGAAAACCCAGAGACTCTCAGTCAAGAGCAACGGCGGATGCAGACCACTGAAGCTGCGGCTCTGCCCGCTGTATCTACCGTGTCATATGAAGCCCACAAGACATGATCACTGACGTCGAAGTCAGACTTCATAATAGCCATGAGCTCTGCCCATCCGGGTGAGTCCAGAATTGTCTGCATGAGTTCAAGTGCCTTGTCCCACAGGGCATTCTAGTACTGTATGAAGTGGGCAAGGAAGTTCTGCGATCTGATGGCACAGGTGGAGTAGGAGAAAACCTTCCTAGCCAGATGGTCGAACTGTTTGGAGTCCTTGTCTGGTGGCTGCATACTGAGATACTGTGGATGTCTGGACCCGTCGTGGGCAGCATCGAGTACCACAGAGTCTGCCTCCAGTTGTTCTCCATACAGTCCTGGGGGACTGTATACAACCGGTCTGACTTTTGGGCAATGACAGGGGTAGAGAAGGGTTGATTCTAGACAAGACTGTTGGCATCCTTGCACGAGTCTACCATTGAGGGGACTACCATAGGGAGGATGTCCTTCTTTGTTAGGAAGGGGGCCAATCTTTTTCGCTCCGGCTCGAGGTCTGCCGAATCCCAGCCATTCAACTGCCGAAAGTGACGCATCACGTTAATGAAGGAAGGATCATCAGGTGGGGAATGTGGGGTGTCCTTCCTGACGTCAGGGTCAGAGGGAGGGTCTGAGTCCAATTCCAAGTCCTCTGAATCAGGTGAAGGTGAAGGCGAACTGCGGGGCCTGCATGGTCATGGTGACGACAGGACCTTGTCTGGTGTCGGCCTGCTGGGAGGCAGAGAAGCTGGGAGGCCCACGGGCTTAACTGGCATCGGCCCTTGGGGAGCCAGTTTGTCAGGAGCCTGGGGAACTTCTTTTTCCTTGTCCTTGGAGAAGGACCACCAGGTTGCAAATAACTCATTTAGTCCCGGGAGATCAGGGCTGTCCGGCTTCAGGTCGGCTGCTGCCAAAGGACCAGGTGTCTGGTCGTCCGGCTGAGGTAACCCCAGCAGCAGGGTAGTCAGATTCTGGCCATCCGGCGTTGGGGTAGTCTGGCCCTGACCATCTGGGGTCGGAGTACCCTCAGGTGTTGGGGGAACCTGATCCGACGTCTGACCTTCAGTCAGCGGGTCCTCGAGCGCCAGCATCAACTGGCAGCTGTGAAGGTGCCAGGTTCTCTCGACGGGGTGCCGGGGAGGCTGGCGGAGGCAGGAGCCGGGTAGAAGAACTAACTGGAGGATGCCTGGATGGAGTCGCCTGAGGAGGAGGCGTCGCTCCTGAGCGGAACATGCGTCCATGACTCCCGGAGGGAGAGGACGACTGTCCCTGGTGTTATTTCCCAGTGTCAGCCCCTAACGACAGGGCAAACTCAGCAGACACCCTGGCTGGGAGGGTGACAGACAGTGGTCTGCCACCTGAGGAACCACCGGCCAAGCCGCCAGACTTAAAGCTCCCAGGGGTGATGGACTTATGTTTGAGTGGCTGAGAGCTGTGGGAGAACTTCCCATGCCCTAAAGAACCTTCTCCCGAAATAGAGATGAGGGAGGGAGGCTTCAATACTGGCAGCCCAGAGGCAAGCCAGGGCGATGAGGTGGTCATGTACTTCTGTGTCAGGGACCAAGGGCGGCCTTCTACACAGGATTTCTCCTTGCCCCGGTGCTTGTGTCTGCCACTTGATTTCTTCTCCTTGTGGGAAGAGGAAGAGGGAGAAGCGGACTAGCTTTTGCGGTGAAGCTCCTTCTCCATGGCAGATATCTGTTGCTTTAGCATGAAGGCTTTGAGAGTCTTTTGGTGCTGGAGTCTTGTAAACTGGTTGAAGTCGCAACAAAGGTGGCAGGCCTCGATGTTGTGGTCTGGGCCTAGGCAGAACAGGCAGGCTGAATGGCGGTCTTTATGCAGGATCTGCTTGCCGCACGCGCCCTTGGAGGGGCGTCTCTCAATGGAAGATGTTGGAAATGAAGACTACATGGATGGAGACTTAAAAAAATAAAGAATAAAATCGGGCATTGAAAACATGATCAAAATGGCAGTCAACTAACTGAAGGAGTCTGTGGAGATTCGATTTGTGCGGCTGACAGCAGGAAAAGAACTATGGATGGGCTGGGGGACTGCCCCTTTTATACTATACGTGAAGCCAAGGGCGATCCCCCACCTGGTATTGCTAGCTAGAAAGTTTCCGTGGAGTCCTGGGGCCTGCCGGCTTCAGTTCTAAAGGTGTTACCTGCTGCAAGAGTAAATCTTGAAGTAAGATGTAACGTTTCTTAGCGTCTGAAAAATGTAAACATCAGCCTTTCCATTTCAAAAATCCCGATCTGTGTGCTCCCTAAAATGGACAAAAAAGGTGCTGTGTGACATCACAGGAGCCCATGCAGACAGCTACATTGCACTTTAGTGTCAACAAGCTCAGTTTATGTCCCTTCTTTTAGCGTTGTCTCACAAAAGGGAACAAAATTATGACTTAATATGTGTATTATTGTGATCAATACACGTTAGGCCATTGTTTTGTTTATTTAAACATGCAGAAATTCACTTTTAATCTGACAGCTTGTCTATGCAAAGACAGTGCAAACAGCAGTACAGTAAAACGTTGCAGATACCTGGAGGTCTAGTGGTTATGCTGAAGTGCCGGTCCAGTCCAATACCAAAGCTGTAGTTTTCTCTTGTTTGCAGTACACTATTCCAGTTATGGTTCTAAGAAATAAATCCATTGTACACTCAATTTTTCCCCGATTTGAATCCCCACCCGACCATCAGCCAGCTTGTTCGCCCGCCTGCTGTCACAAACTCCGCCGTGCATCCACACCACTAGAAGACCCCAGTGCCATGTATCCGGTTATCCTGCTACAAAATGAAATTGATGCAGAATGAAGTTTGTTTTCCCCAGTGTGCCCCCCCGGCCATCAGTGTGCTAGCTCAGTCACCCACTGTCACACACACTGCCTTGTGTCCACTCCGCTAGAATATCAGTGCCACATATCTAGCCATGCCAGTTCCACAAGAAGCACCATCCTTCACAATCTTCTCCCCAATCCTCTGTAAGAGATAGGGCACGCTGTTACTGTTGAAATGCTCCTTACTTCCTGCCCGGCACTCCTAAATGACCTCACTTACATGTGGATGGATGCACGGGAGCAGACTGAGGGGAAGACATTGAAGAATATGGAGAAAAGCAAAGGTACGAGGATGGAACTTTGAGGGACGCCAGTGTGTATGGGTAAGGGGGGGAAGGGAATTTCCAGTTCTCACTGATCGAGACCTTCCTGCAAGGTAGGAATTGAACCATTTTGCTACAGAGTCAGATAGACCCGCTGATTTTAGTTTGTCCAGGAGAAGGTGGGAGGCAGTGTCAAAAGCATTCGCTAGATCGACAAAGATGGTGGTAATGAGGAGGCCTCGCTCCACACCAGTATGGATAAAGACAGTAAGTCTGAGAAGAGAGGAAGTGGTGAAGTGATGTTTGCGAAAACCAGACTGGAAGGGGGAGAGCTGAGATAGAACAGTTATGCGAGAACCTATCGCAACAGTAGATCTTCGAGGGTATCTCAGTCATCAGGTATTCTGTCTTCTTAGGGGGTATCTCACACATCAGGTTACACCGTAGGAACGAGTATCATGCAACCTCACTCGAGACAGCTCTCCAGATCTTAAAGGATATTATCACTAATGCTCTCAATATACATGCACCAATCACCACTGTCAGAACAAAAGTAAAATCTTGTCGTTGGTTCACTGCTGACCTTAAATCAGCTTTGTTAGCCAGAGACAAACTCTGGAAAAAGGCAAGAAAAACAAAGGATACCAGAGATTGGCTTCAATTCAGAAAAGCAAGAAACTCATGTACAAATCAAATAAGAAATGCCAAAGCTGCCTTCTATAGAACTGAATTGGATGCATCCTATACTAACCCATCCAGATTCTGGGGTACTATCAAGGGAATTCTAGGCCAAAATCCTACCCCTGCCTTACCCTCAAACTGCTCTAAGTGATGTAGAAATCACTGACAAGCAAGGAATCTTAAATGCCTTCAATGACCATTTCACTACAGCTGGCCTAGCATTTGACTCTTCACCTGCAAATCTCTTGAGATCATCATTAAACCTTCAATCCACTGTGGGACAAAGGCTGCTTCAACATTCTCCTTGAACCAATATCCTTAAAAAAGTGGAAGACCTCCTATCCAATTTAGATACATCTAAGAGTGCAGGTGCAGACCCCTGGATCCCTACTTTCTTAAAGTGGCACTGCATGCCTTATCTGCCCCTCACTCACCTCTTCAACCTTTCCTCAGCTACTGGTTCCATCCCCCATATGGAAAACAGCTCAAGTAGTTCCACTACTCAAATCAGGTGATCCCATGGACCTTAACAATTATAGGCCCATTTCCATCTTACGGTATTATCCAAGATGCTTGAAAAACTAGTAAACTCGCAGTTAAGGGCCTATCTGGACACCAGCAACCTGCTAAATCCAGCACAATCTGGGTTTAGATCAATGCATAGCACCATCTCTGCCCTAGCAAAAGTCACTAACGATTGGCAGACTGCCTTGGATAAAAAGAATAGTATCTGTGTTGTGTTCCTGGATTTGAGTAAAGCATTTGATACAGTGGATCATGAATCATTAATCTCCTCTCTTAGATCTGTAGGCCTTGATTCACTCTCCCTCAATTGGTTTAGGTGCTATCTCTCTGGAAGGTTACAATTGCTAAAAATGAAAATCATCTATCTACCTCTAAACCATTGCTAAGAGGTGTACCATGAGTTCTATCCTGGGCCCCATCCTCTTTGCCATTTATATTAATAATATTGACTCAACCTCTCTCAATCTAACATTCACCTGTTTGCTGATGATACTGTATTATATGTCAGCAATCCCTCACCATCAAAAGCCTGTGAATTGTTACAGTCAGAATTCTCCATCCTGCAACACAACCTACTGGGAAAAAATTACTTCTAAATGCCCAAAAACAAAAGCTATGTTCTTTGCACAAGAAATGCTCTTCCACTACCCTTCATTCATCATCCCACAATTATCCACCTTATTTGGAGAAAAGCTGGAATTTGTGGATAAATTCAAATATCTTGGAGTCTGGATTGATAATAAGCTTGATTACTCTGTCCACATTGAAGAGCTATTAAAAAAGTTGAGACAAAGGCTTGGCCTATTTTACAGAATAAAGCATTACCTTACCAGAGACTCCAAACAAAGATTAATCCAGGCATCATTCCTATCCCTCATTGGCTATGCTGACTTTCTCTCGACCATTGCTCACTCTCCTCTTAAATAAGCTGGACACCCTGTATCACAGATCCATCAGATTTATTACAGACCTTCCTCCAGCACCCATCATTGCTCCCTTTACAAGGCAGTCAATTGGACATCCTACAACACAGAAGAAAAAGAATGCTGCAATCTGGATTTTTAAAGCTTTATCAGGCAAACTCCCTCCTATATCCAGACTGTTTCACCAGATCACATCCAGGCCATACACCTTAAGGATTAATAAGCTCATTATGCTAAAGATTCCCAATACCTGCACCCGGTTTGGGAGGGCTGCTATCAGCTATTCCCTAGCATTTGTCTGGAACTCACTCCAAAATCTATGACTCTGAATACCCTCTTACCCTTATCATCCTTCAAAATTATATACCACCCTATTTCCAGAGCTGTGCAACTGCTTCCATAAGGCCTAGTCCCCAGCGAACCTATACCCTCCTTCTGTAATCCACTATGTTGAATTTCCTCTTCTACCCAGTCAGTTATCACATTTCATAAAAGCCTGTAGAAGCCCTACTATTTGATCATTACCCCTTCTATATCAATTATCCTCTTAATTGTTACAGGTTAGGTTTTTGTTACTGTGCCTTGTATATCTGTAAATTTTGTATATATTTCTTATTTATTGTTTGTACTAATGTTTATGCTATTCTCATGTCTTTGTAATAAACTTGTATCCTTCTTTGTATGACCACTCAGGTCCATCTTGTAAATGAGCTACGCTCAATGATGTTCGCCTGAATAAATAAAGATTTTGATTGATTGATTGATTTTGATGCAGTGACAAGTGTAAAACATACAGTCTGAGAGGCTGGATCTCCATAAACTTAAGACAGGAGTCCTTCTAGTATAGCCCTGCCAAATCCTGAACGGGCTCTTGAGGCAATGTCCAGACTGTAATGCTTGGTGAAAGTGTGCACAGCACTCCAGGTGGCAGCTGCGCAAATATCAGCAGCTCAGACCCCTTTGAAACAAGCCACCAAGATACCCACTCCTCTGATGGAATGAGCTTTGATAGTACCAGGCAATTCTTTGCCATACTTATTGTAGCAGAAAACAATGCAATTTGCCAACCATCTGGATAAACATTGCTTAGAAGAAGTGCCCTCTCTACCCGGGGCGAAGTAAACTATCAATTGCTTTGACTTTCTACACTGTAACCTGACGACTGAGATACCCCCGAAGATCTGTGTGTTCCTAGAGTCTTGATAAAGTTGAAAGGAGAGAGATAGGGCAGAATTGCCAGGAGAAGTAAAGGGAATGGACTGACCGCAGAGTCCTTCCTTAAGACTGCAGGTCAGATAGGATATCCTGCACATCTGCCCCAAAGAGTTTATAACCTCTGAAGGGGGGCATTCAAAATGGTTTGCTAGACATCACTAGCAAAGCCAGACACCCAAAGCCAAGAGTGCCTTATGAGGCAGATGCCAGCCACAGCTGCCCTGGCTGAGGCATCTGAAATATCATAGGTAGACCTCAAGAGATACTTACCTACATCTGCCCCAGTCTGGAGGGCCTTAAGCATCTTCTGTTTCTGGAGGCCCTCTGGAAGGGCCTGACCTGCTGCTCTGGCCTTCCTCCAGAGAGTGTTCTGGAATTTGACCATATGGGCCTGGTAAATGAAAATTATGTACCTACTGTAATTCTCAATCTTCCTGTATATCTTCACCATTCATTACTGGTGGGTACCAGCTAGAGGCGCTAGGACCCCGCAGGAAGCTTTTTAGCTAAAGCTTTCTTATCTGGAGGAGGGGTCAATGCCAGAGATGGCGCTGCTCTCGAGGCCAACATGCTGCGTGGCGCTCACGGGTTGGACAGTAACAGACACTGGCCCCTCCACCACCTCAATTCTGCTCACTGGAGAGGAAAATAGAGACAGAGAAAGGGTGGTGGATGGGGCAAGAGAACCAAAGGGACAGAAAAAGGAAAGGATGTAAATTTAAAGGCGGTATAAGCTGACCAGAGGTTTGTGGGAGAGGGACCCCAACTACAGAGCAGGCCACAAGGGGTTGAGCGGATGTGAGGGAGGGAAAGGGTAAGAAAGGAGAGAGAGAAAGACAGTGAGTAAAGGAGGTGGGAGTCAGAGTGAAAAAGATGGATGGTGAAAGAGAAACAGAGGCGAGAAAGACTCCTACGGATAAAACTACAGGGATTCCACCACTGCCTGAGGCTTAAGGGAAGGAGATATGGAAATTACACACCTACCGTAATTCTTGATCTTTTGGACGAAGTCTCCACCACTCATTCACACTAATGGGATCTACGCCACGGAGGCGCTAGGACCCAGCGGGAGCAAACTTTTCAAGAGGGTCTGCGCCAGAGATGGAGCCGCGAGGAAGCGCAACGCGAGCCGTGGCTCATGCAGTAAAGACTACCTCGGCGTCGACCCTCCAACCGCCTCAGTACCTCCCCCCCCCCGAGGAGGTGCAGTGTAACTAACCTAGAGGTCTAACCTAACAAAATCGGACATAAGATAGTCCAAATTACCCGAGTAAGAAGGGTCAACAATTAAGGCTGCACAGCCCAGCCACTGAGGGAGTGAAGACCAAAAACAGAGACCTGAGCTCGGGGATGGAGGGTGGGCATGTGAATGAGTGGTGGAGACTTCGTCCAAGAAGATCAAGAATTACATTAGGTATGTAATTTCCATATCTTCCTGGACATAAAGCCTCCACCACTCATTCACACTAATGGGAAAGTACAGAGCTAATAAACCCCCAAGACGGGCGGCTGGAGAAAGACAGCTCACATACTTAGGACAGAAGTCCATTAAGAACAGTCCTACCAAACGACAGATGTCGTCTGGCATGAACATCTAAAGCATAGTGCTTAACGAAAGTATGCACTGAGCTCCATGTAGCCGCATTGCAAATATCTGCAATGGGCACGTTGCGGATTTCCATCAGAGATGCCGCGACTGCTCTAGTAGAGTAAGCGTACACTCTGCCTTCTAGCTTAACCTGTGCCATAGAATAGCAGTGGTGGAGGCATGCTATCAGCCATGCTGAAATGCACCTAATAGCGGCAGGTTGACCCAGCAGGGTCTCGCTGAAGGAAACAAACAGTTGTTGAGCCTTGCAAATTTCTTTTGTTCTATCCAGATAGAATTGCAGTGCTCTCTTAACATCCAAAGAATGAAGGGTACATTCCCCTTCATTCTGAAAGTTAACAAAATAGGTAGGTAGGACTAAAGGTTGGTTTACATGAAATTCTGAAACAAACAGGGTGAGTCCTAAGAACTACTTTGTCCTTGTGAAATAAAGTGTACGAAGGGTCTGTGACCAGAGCATGTATTTCAGAAACTCTACGGGCCGAAGTGATGGCCACCAGGAAGGCCGTTTTCTAAGTGAAGAACTTCAACTCGCAGGTGGCTAGAGGCTCAAAGGGTTTCTGAGTGAGCATGTCTAGCACAAGGTTAATGTCGCAGGCTGCCACTGGACGTCTGATAGGAGGTCTGGTATGCAGAATACCCTTAAGAAACCTCTTAACTACAGGTAACTGAGCCAGAGACAAGGAATGTACCGGCTCATGATAAGCTGAAATGGCACAGAAATGAACTTTGACAATGGAGTACTGCAGACCTGAATCTGAGAGGTCTAAATGATGCTCCTAGACTTTATTGGATGGGCAGGAAAAAGGGTTCGAAGAGGATTTTGCACACCAGAGGGAAAAACACTTCCACTTGGCTGTGTAGGTCTTTCTAGTGGCTGGTTTACGTGCAGCCAAGAAAATATCTGAAACCCTACAAGAAACATTGAACCTATTCACCTCTATCTTTTCCGAAGCCAAGCGTGAAGGTGAAGCACCTTCAGATTGGGATGGACCACAGGCCCCTGGGTCAGAAGGCTCATCTGAAGGGGAAGTGCCTTCGGGAGGGTTACCGACAGGCTGTTGAGCAGCAGAAACCATATCTGTCGAGGCCAGAGAAGGGAGCAATGAGAATCATTCTGTCTCCCTGAGACTCGAATTTGAGAAGTACCCTCTGAATTAGAAGAGGAAGAGGAGGAAAGGCATATAGAACGCATTTTGTCCATTGCAGCCTGAACGCATCCTGACAGAAAATGCCAGGTCCTGGATTTCTGGAGCAGAAGAGAGGCAGTTTTGCGTTGAGTGGGGATGCAAAAAGGTCCAGGTCTGGAGTTCCCCACTCTTTGAAGAGTGACTGAGTGACAGTTAAGTCGAAAGACCACTCATGAGGATCTGTCTCCATTCTGCTGAGATGGTCTGCCAGTTCGTTCTGCACACCTGGTAGGTAAACTGCGTGGATTAGAGCCTTGCGCTCCAGGTACCATTCCCACACTCACAGCTTCCCTGCATAATGGGTAAGAGTGTGCACCGCCCTGCTTGTTGATGTAATACATCACTGCTTTGTTGTCCGTTTGAAGGAGAATGTTCTTGTGACAGAGTATGTCCTTCAAGGCCCGAACTGCATAGAGGACGGCTCTCATTTCCAAAATGTTTATGTGAAGCCGGGACTCATCCAGAGTCCACGTACCTTGGGTGTGGAGATTCCGGCAGTGAGTTCCCCACCCCATCAGGGACGCGTCGGTGGTAATGGAGATCTGATGATCCAGAGGAACAAAGGGATACCCGTCCAGAAGGTTGTCGTCCTGCAACCACCACGTGAGTGACCTCTTTAGAGGTTCTGTCTTCTTGTTGGGAAAGGAGTGCGGGTGAGTGGTTGGGGACCACCGAGTACTGAGTATCCACTGAGAGGTTCTCATGTGGAGACGTGCTAGGGGTACAGTGAACACCGAGGATGCCATGAGACCCAGCATCTGTTGCATCAAGGTAGCTCGAAATGAGCTGTTTTCTCTGATGTATCGGGCCATCTGTAGGATATCACTCCTTCTGTCCTGTAGGAAAAAAGCTTTCGCACAGGAGGTATCCAGAGGAGTTCCTATTAAAAGGATTTCCTGGGAGGGTTGCAACCGCGATTTGTTGCGATTTAGCAGGACTCCCATGGATGTGAGGAAGTCTAAAGCCTTGCCTACGGCGTCCTGAGTTCCCTGCCTGGAAGGGCTTGCTAGAAGCCAGTCGTCCAGATATGGAAACACTTGAATTCCGATTTTCCTGAGATGCACTGCGAGAACTGCACAACACTTTGTAGAAACTTGCGGCACCGAGGATAGCCCAAAGGGCATGACTCTGAACTAATAATGTTGACCCAACGCCACAAACCTCAGGTATTTGTGGTGTGTTGGGTGTATAAGAATGTGTTGGTAAGCATTCTGCATGTCCAGGGAGGCTAGGTAATCATGTTGATGAATCAAAGTTAGAAGGTTACCTCGAGATATCATCTTGAACTTTTCCTTGTGAAGGAATTTGTTTAACTTTCTGAGATCCAGAATGGGGCATGCCTCCACTTTTCTTCGGAACTAGAAAGTAATGGGAGTAGAAACCTGTGTTTCGTTGGTCCAGCGGAACTACTTCTACTGCCCTGTTGTTCAGAAGACCTTGCATCTCGGAAGCAAGAAGGTCTGACTGTACTGTCAATAGCCTGGGCTGTCGTTTGGGGGATGATCGGGGGTTCTGAAAGATTGCGCGAATACCCCTCACGGATTATCCGGAGGACCCATTTAACTGATGTTACAGACTTCCACCGGTCATAGAATTGAGTCAGACGTCCTCCCACCTCTGAGGAAGAGTCTCCCTCAGGCAGTTGAGGTGGGACCTAGGCAAAGAACTCAGAAGGTGGTACTGGGGGCTTTGGGGCCTTGTGCCTTATGCTGCGTTTTCTTTTGTGGCTGCGGGGTGTGGCTTTTATTAAAGCTCCCCCCGACTTTGCCCCGAAAGGACTGACGGTTGTGAAACTGACGCTTATTGGCACCCTCCCCCCCGAGAGGGGGCGGGTTGAGTGATCTTAATGGCAGACCTAGTCTTCTGTGTGGCCTCCAGAGCTTGTTCTACTTGGGGTCCGAACAGATACATACCATCGAAGGGTAAGGCCATGACCTGCAGCTGGGCATCATTCATGAAGCCCGAAGTACGTAGCCAAGAGTGGCGACGGGTACAAATGCCTGCAACCGCCGCTCGAGAAGCAGTATCGAAAGCGTCCATTGCAGCTTTAACCTGTTGGTTACTGGACTCAATGCCCCTGGTTATGGTGTGAAGAAGCTCTGAATTAGTTTCCGACTAAGGCAGAGCTTCTACCATTTGCTTGAGCGAATGCCAAAGGACATACTCATATTGAGAAAAATAGCCCTGGTAGCTGGCAATATGCATACCCAGGGTGGAGGCAGCAAAGAATCTCTTACCTAAGGTGTCTGTCTTACGATAGGCCGGGCTGAGGATGCCTGAGGTAGGACGGCCTTGTCATTCTCTGCTAAGACTACAATAGGATTAGCAAAGGCTCGTGAGGCCAATATGGGTCAATCCTTGGGAGCAGCATACTTCCTGTCTATGAACTTAGCCACGGAATGGATGAGAGCAGGACTGTTCCATACCATCTAAGAAAGGGTCTCAAAAGATGGCTGTACCAGAGGAGTTAAATCCATAGGGATCTCGGGGACATGCAGGTATTGGAGTCTTAAAAGCACTCCAGGATCGATTTCTGTAGTCTGGAGAGAAAGAGTAGAATTTAAATTTTTCAGCAGAGACTTAAAGGAAAGGTCTTCGACCACAGGCTCTGCAGCAGGATTAATCCCTGCTCCTTCAACATCATCATCCAGACGAAGATCTGGGTCAGGCTCTGAATCATCTCCTGACAGTCATGGGGGGTACTGTATGGACAGGAAAGGAGTGAAAATCGGAATGGAGTCAAAAAGCCCGGGAGGCTGGACGGCGCCGCACCAAGCATCGGTGCCGATGAAGAACACAGCGCCATCGTAAACAGCCTAGCAGACAGCGCCAATAAAGGCCACAGCACAGACAGAGCCCTTGGTGCTGCAGATGGCGCCGACAGAGCCCCCGGTGCCACAGACGGTGCTGACAGAGCCCTCGGCACCACAGATGGCTCTGAGACTGTCCCAAGGTCCCGAAAACTGCGATTTGAAGGAAAAGAAGGAAAATTAACAGGATAGCGAGGCATGGGTGTGGACCCCTGCGCCGTAGCCATGTAAGGGGGGAAAACACCTGAGCACAGAGTTGACGGCACCGAAGAAGGCGCCACGTGACTAGGAAGGTCCAACCGCCCTACCCGGTCCCTCAAGCGGCCCGAAGGCCCCGGAGTGATCGGGCCAGGCAGCTGGACCAACCTGCAAGTCCACTGTTCCATAAGAGCAGCCCACTGGTGAAACTGCTCATCCGAGGCATGTCTAATAGGCGGGGACGGGCTCCAGTGTCGAAGAGGTCAGGCACCAGAGCCAGAAACCGGCGACTCCGAGAGAGGAGGAGACCGGTGCCTAGCCCCAATGACCGACCGTCGATGCACAGATATACCAGAAGACGACCTTGAGTGATGCCTTCTCTTTCTCGACTTGTGCCCCGAAGAACAACTTGAGGCCGAATGGTGCCACGAATGGGACCGTTTCCTTTTATGCTTTTGGGGGGACCACCCATCTCCCTGAGCACTGGACCGTCCATTGTCAGACCCACCCTCCGGGGAGGGCAACAGACGGACCAGCCCAGCTGACTGAACAGCTTTCATACGAAGTCTCCCTACAGTCACCTGACCAGCTCATGGTCGACTCCGTCAATAGAGGGCTGAAGACTTCTTTTTATTAATCAATAAAATTAAATCTACTTGGTACTTTCAAGATAAATTACAAAACAATAAACTGAAAACTATGCTGCTGGTTTGAAGTTTGACTCCCGGCAGGCGAGCGACGTCGTCACTGAAGCGCACTCGACAGCGGGGAAAAAAGGAACTGAGGCGGTTGGAGGGTCGACGCCAAAGTAGTCTTTACTGCACGAGCCACAGCTTGCGGAGCCGCTTCCTTGTGGCTCCATCTCTGGCGCCGACCCTCTTGAAAAGTTTGCTCCCGCTGGGTCCTAGTGCCTCCGGCGTAGATCCCATTAGTGTGAATGAGTGTTGGAAACTTTATGTCCAGGAAGATCAACTCAACTGCTCTCATCTTTTTATGAACCATAAAGGGTCCAAGGATTGGACACTAGAGCCTTCAATGTGGGGCAAAAGAATGCCCTCTAGTGTAGAAAAGTCAGATCTCTCATTCCCTAAAGAGGGGATATGATCTAGTCCTTCTCTCTCTCTTCATGCCCATCTCTCCCTCCCCGACCTGGTCCATGGGGTGAGGGTAAACATTATCCACCCCAGGGCAAGGTCCCGCCGGCACAAGGTAAGGGGTCACCTTCTAAACGAGCCCTTCTTGATATCGAGTAGAGCACTATCTGCATCTAGCTCTACCCCCAGGAGAAGGAAATAGGGTTTACCTCTGCAAGAGGCAAGAGATTAGAAGGACCTTGCCCCATGGATAGCCACTGTACGCTGATACGAGCAAAAAGGAAGCAAGTGTGGCCCCAGAGACAGAGGAAGAAGAAGGTAGGGACCCTCTGAGCCCCACCAACCCGGCCCAGGGCCCAAGTCCCACACAAAAAGGAGGAATCCCAGGACCAGGGAATCTGGTACAGAATACTGTCCCAGGAATGACCCCACCAGGTCATATGGAGCTCCGAGGAGCCCCTGGCCAAAGAGGGCAAGAGGTCCTGCTTGCCCTCCCCCAAGAGGTGAGCCCCTGTTGCTTCAAAGAAAGATCAGTGGACCCGAAGGTGCCAGTGGGAGCCTCAACTGGTAGAAAGGCAAGCAGGGAGGAGGCACTGATCAAGAAGCTGAGACCCAAGAGGGGATGGGGACAGGAAGCAGTTATGAATGAAGAAGATATATAGGAAGATAAAGAATTATGGTAGGTACATAATTTTCATACCTTACCAGTATCAATCTTCGCCATTCATCACTAGTGGGTGAGTACCAAGCACCATGTCTGTGGCGCTGGCACCTCCCTGAAGATTAAACGTTTCCTCAGCCTCTTGTGGGGGACTGACAAAGTGAGGGAGCCCATCACGGGTCTGGCCAGACCCACTACTGATCATGGTCAGGTCGAGGCTCCTGGCTTGCAGGAGAAGGAGTATGCTCCAACAGCTCTCGGCTGACCCTGCGGGAGAAGAATCAGGCTCCCCGGAATGGCAAGGCAATCACCCTATGCCAGGCCAAGGGTGATAACCGGGATAGACAGAGCCATGCCGTCCACCTAATGCAGACTGCTGTTCCTACAAGCCTGGGGCTACTGCATTGGCATCATAAGATGCCTTCACTTGGTGTCTCGCCAGCTTCAAGCCGTGGGCAGAAATGGTGATAGCTTGCCTGGTTGCCTTGCTATCAGGTATGGCCACCAAGATTTGGCCCAGCATAGCCCACAGGTGCCTTTCATAGACTATCATGTGTGCCTGATGTGCAGAGAGCAAGAGCCGTTCTGAAGAGAAGACCCTTCTGTCCTAGTAATCAAACTCCAAAGAGTCAGCCTCGGGGGGGGGGGCCCATCTCTTGAAAGGTGCAGATGCCCTGAAGGGGTATCCAGCCACTCCAATCCAGACTCAGGATGGGACACAGCTCCTGGAGACCTGGAGGGAGCACAATACCTGCACTGGCAATCCCGAAGGAGTGGAGAAGAGGAAGCAGGAAGCTGCAAGATATTGTGCGACTCCTCCATGAAAGGACGGGGCTCATGGAGGGATCACAACGGATTCTTGACTGTATTCACTGAGGAATGCCAGTGTTGCACGCGCAAGATTGCGTTCTACCCATGGAAGAAGGTGGAGCTCCTCCAACATCATTGTAAGGAACCGCTGATACTCCATGTGTCAGCATCCGAGGAAAAGTGAGAGGGAGAGTCCTCCTCAGAGGAGGAGGCCGACCATGTTGAAGGACTCTGTACAGCGTGTGTCGATACTAAGGAAGGAAGTGGAAAAATAATCTCATCTATGATCCTAAAATAAATGGGGAATGCACTTGCCATTGCTCTATACTGTTTGAGGGGCCCCAAGGGACCAGAAAGATCTGGGAGAAGGGAAGGTGGAGACAGAGAGGAAGGAGGTGGAGCAGAATGGTCCTGGGAGACCAACACCCCTCTGCTAGGGCTGTGGGTGCATGCAGGGAATAAGCTGCGCTGCCCAACCACACACTGTTGCACAACTCCCTCCAAGCCAACAAGATAGTGCCCAGGGGGGACCCCAGTTGAGGAGATCGGAGCCACACAGGCCCAGAAGGATGGCTCATGTCCCCACACACAGCAGGGTTCCGGCCCCTAGCCGGAGAGGGGGAGCCCAGACCAGCATCCTGACTCTGCCCCAGGGTGGCCGAGGCCATCGGGACAGAGCGTATTGCAAGACGGAGCACCCCACCACCTGACCTAGAGGACTGGGACCTGCCCATCGAGAGAGGCCCTACCTTAGCCACTGCTCGAAGAAAAGGGGAAGCGAAAAACCGTCACCCAGGTCAGTTTTCAACTCCCCCTGGGACTTCAAGTTGGCACAGATGGCTGACGCAGCACCAAAGATGGCATCAGCACTGAAAACAGTACCAGAGGCGGTGCCATCACCCGAAGCAGCACAACCGTGGCACTGGCATCAGCCGCGGCACTGACCACAGTGCCACCACCAGAGGCAGCATCGACACTGGAAGTGGCACCGACCCCCAAAGCAGCAGCACCGACCTCAGAGGCAGCACTGAAAGTGGCGCCATCACAGGATGCAGCACCACCACCCAGAACAGCACTGGAGATGGAGACCTCTCCAGTACCAGAAAAGAGAGGAGCAGTGCCGCGAGCTGTGTCGGCCTGAAAACTGGACCAAGAAGATGACCTCTTGCTGAGTCCGGGGAGCTACAGGGAACTTGGCTGCCAGTCTGCATCATCCCGGTCATCCTCGAACTCTGGAGAGGAGACCATGGAGATCCCAAGAGAGCAATGCCAGACATTCTACCCATCAAAGCACTGTGGCCGGTGTCAGGAGGGGACCCAGCGGCGACGATGGCACCACCTTGGTCACCGGCACCAGAGCTGGTGCCAGAAGCCAAGGCTGCACCCACCAGAGCCTCTGAGAGAACCGCCGATATAGGCCCCACATATAGCTGAGACCTCAACACCGATGGCCTGGTCCCCCTGAAGAGGAACTAGGCTGCGAGGGGTGCACAAACAGTCCCCCGGAGGAGACAGACTGTCCGCCCAACCCCTCGTACAGGCATCTGGTCTCAGCAAGACCTGAGACAGCGGAGGCCTACTTTCCCCCGGTGGGTAAAGCAGTGGGAGGAGGCCCGGGGGAAGGGCCCAGGGATTTTATCTTAGCGGCCCAAGTGAGACACCAACCGCCAAAAGTTGGAGCGGACGCCAACCACTGAATGTTGGGGAGGTCCCACCCCAGCCTTGTTGCGCGGTTGACCAAAGTGCAAAAACCCACTGAGAAACAGGCATCGCAGCCATCTATATCATACTTTTGCACATGGCTGGTGAAACACTGGTCGTGCGGGTCCGTTATGGAAAAGAGAATACCATGGAGGCACCGACGCATTGGGGTAGTCACAGCCTTCGAATGTTTTTGACACGAACTCGACATGATTGGTCGTACAAAAAATAAAAAATAAATAAAAAGTAGTAAAAGACTTGAAGCTGCACTTTAAATACAAGGTGAAAAAAAAAAAAACTGCCGGTAAATTTGCGACAGAACAGCTTCCAGTGAACGATCATACAAGCAGAACCAAGCAGACGAGTTTCTGAAGACTGAGGAATTCTCACTGTCCCACAGAGTCGTGTTGTCCTCGATGGCAGGAAAAACAGAACTGAAGTGGAGGGGCCGGTGTCCATTACTGGCCAACCTGCAAGCACCATGTAGTACGTTGGCCTCGAGGGCGACACTGTCTCCGTCGGTCCCTCTTTCAAACAGGAAGAATGTTTTAGCTAAAAAGCTTCCCACGGGGTCCCAGCGCCTCTCCGGCTGGTACCCACCAGTGATGAATGGTGAAGATTGATGCAGCTAAGATCTGGCTATCCTGAGGCCCAGAGTAGCAGATGCAAAGGTCCTCTAGCCCACAAGGTTCAGTTTCCTTGACTCCTTATCTGGAAGAAGGGAAGTGAGGTGTTCAGGTCTGTTAGTCCTATTGTGGGCTGCGTCTATCACCACTGAATCAGCCTGTGGTTGCCCTGTAAAAAAGGACTTCCCTGAGGGAGCCTGGTACAGTTTGTCTGCCTTCCAGGGCATGGGAGGGATCACGTTCGGCCTGTACCAGGCAGCCATGGTGGCATTCTCCAGTGCAGCTAGGAGAGGAGGAATTATCAGAGGAGAAGAATTTGACAGAACCAGAAATTTGACCAATTCATCCTGATAATGTCCTGCTCCTCAGCATCAAACCCAATAGCTACTTGGAGTTGCTTCATCTCTGAAATGAAGGAGGGGTCATTGGGGGAGGGAGGACCTCAGGGTATACCTGGTGGAGTCCTCACCCCCTGAAGAAACAGTGGAGATAGAACTGGATGGGCTCCTATTCACATCTTCCTCCTCCTCCTCTACTTGTGGGAAGAGGTGAGGATTATACTCCCACTCCTCGTCGACAGGCTCTGAATAGTGCAGAGAAGACAACGAGGACGTCAACACGTTGACATGTAGGTGTCGACTCAGGGGCTGGCCTGTTAGGCCCTGGTGTTGTCAGATCCAGAGGAGGCACAAGGCGCTGAATGACTGCCATAAAGGAGATCATTATCTGTACGTCGACTTTGGTTGGTGTCGCTGGGGGAACCTCGAGGCCTCAATGGGAGAGACTGGATGCCTGGTGTCAACGGAACAGCCTGAAGTGGTGAAGGGGTAAGCAAGAATCCCGACATCAGCTGGCTATCGCCGTCCGAAGGTCTGATGGATCCCACTGTCAGCCACCCCTCGGGGAGCTGGGGTGTGAGCAGCAGGGGTTGCAGTGTCAGCGGGGGCATCAACAGCCCCAATGTTGAAAAGCCCTCAATGTGACAGGGTGGAATAGGACCCTGTACCAGTTGTTTTAGAGAAAGTGTTTAACTGCAAAGATCTGTCCTTTTCTGTCTCTTGTCTGTCTGGTTGCGCAACCACATTTTCCTGCGAGACCTCGGACTTGATCAATCTGAACAATCTCGCAATTTATTGCCTCTCACTGTTTCTCAGTTTTCTCTTGCTGTCTGTTTTTCCTCCCTTACATATCTGCTAATATAAAAATATGTTCAAATCACTGTATGGAAATGTAACTGATAATGAGATCACTTTTATTTGGAAAATATATACTGTCAATGTTGAAATATATGTACAGTAATTGTATTTTGAGATTACTGCAGAAAAGCTATTGAAAACTCTAGAGGTTACTTGAGTGCAAATCTTCCAGCCTTTTGCAAAAGCTGTTGGGGCCTCAAGAAGCATACTGTATTCTAGAAGCTCCTGAAACTTACAAGAACAGAATATTTAGCCGGCCCAGTGATGCTGAGAGTTGAGGCGCTGGACGCCACAGCTCGCACCACACCGGCGACCCGGGTTCGGGAACGAGCCCCGGTCGTCGGGGGTCAGCAGGGATGGACTAGGATTGAGCGTCCACCGACAGCTCTCCTAGTACTGGGGTGGGCTGGGAAAGCACACTGTGTTGTGGCGGCCCCTGGGGATGCCCAGAGAGTACTGCAGATGCAGGTGTTAGCAGAGGGGGAGCGCGGCAGATGTCTGCACGGAAGTGCATGGACAACACTGCACGCTCACGCTCCATTGGAGGACCTTAATGGAGGAAAAATGACTGGGCGTAATCGTGCAGTCTGATAGTCGCGCCCTGCCTCGCCGGGAGGACTCTCATGGAATCGCTTGGGGGGTTGAGGCAGTCGGCTGAACAGATGCAGGGGAGGCCTACGGTGGACTTGGTGACAGCCGTGCAGATTCCCATCATGTGAGTGAGCTTGAAAGCCTCTCGGGTGGCAGGGGCTGGCGGCTGGATGCCTCGCCGTAAGTTGCCACAGCAAGGCAGAAAAATAGTGATATGATATATATAAAAAAAAAAAAAAAGGATAGAATATTTACAAGGAGAGGATGTTTGCTAAGGATTGGAGTTAAAAAGACATAAAAGAGCTAACTTGCAATTGCTTAGATTGGGAGAAGAAAAAGGACACAGACTGAAAGAAAAAAAATTTATTGTATTTCTCCTCTGTACGTAGTTATTCTGAACAAGTTACTGATACTGTAAATAAATATTTTTGGCGAATTCTACAACTGCTCCTGGTTTTCCTATGCATCCTGATCTGAGCTTCGACGACAGTCACCAGCCAAGGAAGGTCCAGCAGAACTTGCTGCCATGGCCAAACCTGTGGAAGTAAGGGTTTGGGCGGCAGGAGGTATTGTCGCCGAAGTGGATGATGCTGCAGCGGCTGCCGTCCAAAGTGGCAACCAAGAGAGTACAGAGGGGGACTTGTCCCTGCTTTTCTCTCCCTCTCAGTGCTTGTGCTTCTAAAATGATTTGTCCCACGCCTTGGAGGAATGAGAGCCCATGGGCTGTGCCGGCAATGCAAAGGAGCTTCCCGATTGGTAGCTCCCTCTCCATTCTAGCAACCTTCTGTTCCAAGGAGGGAGGACTGTAGGGCTTTCTGACGGTGCTTCTGGGTTGCCTGGTTGAAGACATGGCAGATCTCACAGGCTTTAACATCATGAGGCTTTCTGAGACACCAGACGCAGGCGCCGTGGTCATCGTTCTTGTTGATTTTGCCACTGCACTCGCAGTATCTAATGAGTCTCGCAGAGTCAGTCGACATATACGACGACGTAAATCACTTTATAGAATAAAGTGATAATGAACTAGGGTGAGAAAAAATTAAAAAGCTTAGACATTCAAAGGTTTGGCGGTCGACTGAAGCAACGGGTCCCCCATGCAGTCCGATGTGAAATGGTCGACAGCAGGAAAAGAACTGAGGAGGATGCAGGGCCACCCACATTTATATTGTGAAGGACTTCGACATTTGACATCACCATGGGCGGCCCCTAGTGGACTGCTAGCTAAAAAGTATCTGTCTGGCCCTAGTGCCTGGCAACTATAGCTCCATAGGTGTTGCCTGATGAAAGAGATATCCTCAAAGAAGATTTTCCGTTACATATAAAAACAACCTCCCCTCTCTGCCATATTCTTTTGAAACAGGTTGTAATCTGGTATGGCCACCCCCCAGCTGTGATTGTCAGTGCACCATCATTTTGTTATGGCCACCAAATCCAAGTCTTCTTCCACAACAGTAGCCTCAAGGTTAGGAATTTTGTTCCTTGGGCTCCTTGCATTGGTGCACGTGGCTCTCCACTCCTCTCGTCCCTCCCTACCCCTACTTTGCCCTCCCTTCCTGAATCTTCCTTTCACGCTTCTCTTTCCACCGGTACTGTCCTTCCATTTTATCCTTCCTCTGCCCACCCGCCCTAGCCTTTTTCTCAGCCTCAGATCCATCTCTTTAACCTCCAGTTCCTCCCTTCCTTTCCCGTACTCTCCACTACCCCTTGGGGAATTTATTTTCCCAGGGCTTTTCTTCTGCTGCTTCATTTAGGAGGTTAATTCACTAGCTTCTGCTTTTTTTTGCCTCCTTCCTTGGCTAGTTTAAATGCCCACCGAGCTAGCATTTAAAACTTCTACCCAGGACTGCCATTCCCTTCCCGGATGGAGGGAAGCCATCTCCCTTCTACAGGCCTTTATCCCTCCAGGTAAGGACCCACTCCCTAAGGTAGCCAAACGGAATGTGTTCCCTCCAATAAAAACATCTGTTCTGCGCCAGAAGTTTGATGAAAAAAACATAAGAATGAAGACTAAAACAGGGAACTGGATGGCTAAATAGACTGATCACAGGTTACGAAGCCTTTCACATCTAGGACACCGATTCAAATCCACCACAGGTTGGTAGTGGCCCAAAAGCTGTTATTACCAGAGTGCTGTTCAGTGGCCTTTGTGAAATGAGCTGTGGTGGTCTCAATCCAGCTCCCAATGGGCAGGCGACCATATCAAAAAACACCCAACGTAACTGCCACAAACTGGCACCCTTGTTGGCAGTGTCACATGAGAGGCCAAGGACTGAATCAGCATGGAATCTGAACTACCCTCTCACCTACATGCTGGTCTTTCCACGGCAGGGTTGAGGTACAGTGGTTGGGCAGTGTGGAAAAGCTTGCACTGTGATCACCCATGCTGTACCCGTCATGTGAGTAAGCAGAAGACTTTAGGTTCCAATGCCATCAATCCAGCACCTTTCACAAGCACAAAAAATTTGCAAACAGAAAAAGAATTACGAGTGAAACATAAAAAAAAAAAAACTAAAAGAAAATATCCCCTGCTAGGCAGAGAGCTGCCTCCAGCTAAGGACAGACTAAAATGACTGAGGGTGTAAAGGTACAGGGGTATGTCCTACACGCTCAAGACTTTTCAATCTGCCCCAGCTGAAAGCAGAACACAGACCCACCCAATTATTGCCTGCCCATGGGAGCCTTCTCACAATAGTGGAAAGTCCCTAGAGGCTGCCACCATGGTGGCCATTCCTTTAGTGGAATGAGCTATTAAATCCAAAGGCACAGGGAGAAAGGCTAGACTGTTAATAGCAGGTGATGCAGCAAAGAACCATCTTGATATGGTTCATTTCACTGTTGTTTTGCTTTGGTCAGCAGGCTGTAAGTAACAGAAAGCTGACTGGTATCCATCATCCATTGTAATCTCCCGGGTCCTGCCTGAAAATAGACAGTCCCCGTCTAGTGCATCTACCCGGTTAACAAAAACTAAATAAATAAAATAAATCGCTCCACTCTCTGGATGTAAAAGCCCAGGGCTCCCTTGACATCCAGATGATGCAGAGACGTCTCACCCCAACTACAGTGAGGTTCAGAAGAGAAAACTTTAAGTGAAATGGCCTGGCTAATGTGGAACTAAGAAACAGCATTAAGCAGGAATCAGCGGTTGGTTTTGAGGATTACTTCATCCTTTTAGAAGATTAGGTAATTTAGGTCAATCGAAAGTTCACCAGCTCTCCTGGCCAAAGTAGTGTCCACAAGGAAAGAAACTTTTCAGGAAAGTTATTGCACATGGCAGGTGTCCTTGGGCACGAACAGAGGGCAAGTGGATTGTTCAAGAGTATCGTGCTGAGGTCCCAGGATGGGTCAGGGCCTTCACTGGAAGAAACAATGTAATATCACTTTGAAGAAATGTTTTACAACTGGGTCCAAGGCAAGCATACAAGAGCCAGCTCTAGACATAAAGGCTGAACTGACCAGTAAGCAATTTGAGGGAGGACAGGCATAGGCATGATAAAGCCAGAAAAATGAGGTACTCAAAGATTTTTCCCACCAGACAGGAGTCAGAGGGAAGGGAACTGTATTGACAGCAAACCAAAAATCTCTGCCAGTTAGGTGAGCAAGTGTTGCAGGTGGCCTGCTTCCCAGAGACTGTGAGGACTCAATACATCCTCGGAGCACTGTGATGACTTAGAACTGTAGCCTCTCAGAAGCCAAACAGGTACAAAGTTTGAAGTTCCAAGTAGAAAATCTACGCCTGGGATAAAAGCAGAAGGTCCAGCTTGAGGAGAAAGCGGACTGCTTTACAAACTGATCGATACAGGAGATCCTGATACCAGGTCAGTCTGTAGCAGTCTGGGGCAATCATCTGAGCCTTATTTCTCTTGATTTTCTGTATCACCCTCTGAAGAGGAGGAGGAGGAATAGTGCAAATGTATATAGACATCCCTTCCCCTAATGGAAGTCAAAAGCTTCCTTCTGTACCGTTCCCACTCCTAGAGGACAAGAGCGGTAAAAGAGGAGTTTGTAGTTCTCCCTAATATGAAGACGTCTACCCGTGGAGTCCCGCATCCAGAGACGCTCTCCTGTAGTACCCCCTCATTTAGGGACCACTCATGGGTGAGTCAATCACTCCAGCTGAGACTCACTGGTAGACAGTTCTCCAAGTGAGTACATGTAGAGAAGGCCATCTTCCAAAGTTGAAGAGCCTTTGCGCAAAGCTGGGTGGACAGAGGTCTATTCTGTTTCTCCAGGTAAAATATGGCAGTGGTGTTGCCTTTCTTTACTTGCAGGGATGAATCCCTGCTCAGAGGGGTGAAAAATATGACTGTGCAGGGGTGTGCAAATCCTACTGCCCCCTGTCCAGGGCAAGTACAAAAAGAGAGCTAATTTTATTGTAATTAATATGGGTAAGTGAAAATTCAGGTACAGTCATGGCTGGTGAAGTCCTAAAAGGTTTTTGATTTGAACACCCCTGCAACTGTGTCCAATCTATTGTGACTGCACCAAACTTGTTCTGCTGGTACCTTGCTGTTGCCTACCTGTCCGCTAATTGTTGAACATATCTGATATTTGTTGTAATCCCGGTTTTCTGTATACTGTATTTATATTTACTTTCTATACTTTATTGCCAATTTTTTTCCTGCTGACTTGTTCCTCGTTTCCCTGCCCCAGGTCACACCTGTAAACAAGACTGTTTGTATATCTGTTTATGTTTATCTGGTGAAACACTTTTAAATAAATACAGTCTATAAGCATAGCTCTATGGCCCTGAGTTTCGATGTGCATTTGAGTCTTCTGAGGAATCAAAGGCCATGCACTCTCTTTTACCCTTGGTGGGCTCCTCAACCTATCAGGGAGGCATTCAGTGTCAGGTGTAGGAATTGTTGAGGGGCCGCAAAGGGTAGAACTTCTCCGAGGCTATCTCCTGCCATCTGAGGACAGCTTGTGTCATGGTCTGCACTGCTGGAAGAGAGGTGAATTCTAGGCTTAGCCTTTTTCCCTGCACTTCTGAGTATCTGTCTGTGGTCATGGACTCCCACTGATAGAATTACTGGAAGAGACAGCCTCACATAGGGAACTGGTCTATCACAGGACGCCGAGGAGACCAGAAAAAACTGCCACAGGTTCTGTTTGGTACGCTGGCCTTGGCCTACAGATTTAGGAAAAGTATCAGACTTCCTTCTACCCTTACCAATGAGATAACCATCCTAAAAGTGTTTTGGACTCTGAGAAATGATAGATGGCTTTTGTGTTAAGGCGTACCACTTGAGAAGCCCTTGGAGGTCTCAGGGAAAAAAGGATGTACAATACTGAACTTTTAAAATTGCAACTGCAAAAATAGGTGAGTGGTGTAAGGTCTCACACATGAAGAAAGAACAGTTATGTACTTATCATAACAGATTTTTGAGAGAACAGCCTGCAGTGCATGTTAGAGTTTTTATAAGCTTTGATCTTTTGTTTGCTGGCCCTGCTGTCCTCCTGGGGTTAGGTACAGTCACAGAGGACTATACTTAGCACTGGCAGTAAAGGGGCTGGCAACCATCTGATCAGAACATATAAAAACCTTTAACATGCACTGCCGGCTATTGAATCATCCACTGCTGCAGCCCTCCTCTGACGTCAACTGTGGGGGATTCTGGGATCTGTAGTTACAGAAAATATCAGCTGGTAAATCAGCAAAATACATCTGGTTCAAGCTATCATAATCCAGTAAACAGTAAGTAATAACAAATGTTTATGGCCACAAAGTGCAAATTGGGACCAGCCCCACATTTTGGAGTGGGGCTCTTAGTGTTGACTGTTCCCCTTTAAATCAACAGAGTCTCACACGCACACCCCCCAATGTCTACTTTCCCATGTCATCATTCATTTCCTCTGCACACATGGGCAGCAGCCTTGTATGTCAGACTGAGGATAACTTCTTGGCAGGGCTCTGCCCCCAAACTACAACATCACTCATGACACCCCTAGATAACGGGAAGGATCCTCCAACCACTCTGGTCAGATTTCTAAGCAAGGTAATGCAAACACAAGTCCTGGCCATGTGAAAAGGAGGGCAGCTGCTGCGTGCTGAGGAAGCATCATTTAGGAAAGGATACGTAGACTCTAGTAACTTAGAACTTGTTTCTTTCTTTATCTTCTCTTTTCTTCAGCTCTATGTCCGCTTACTGTACTCTTCTTTCCTTTTGGCTTTCTTTCCTTTCTCCTGTTTTTGTGCTTTATCTTTGCCATTTTACATTTTCTTACAGCTCTTACCATTTGGTTTCATTTTCCGTAGTTTCTTTGTTCTTTATGTCCTACTATTATCTGCACACTCTCCATCTTTTTCTTTACATTACTCTCTCCATCTTCGCTTATTGTCTAGTTTTTTCGTACCTCAGTGCTAAAGCTAAAAGGCAATATTTCCCTTAAGCACACTAGCGCTAATAAAACGAATACAGAAATATCACAAAACTCACAGCTTTTGATAGTTTTATAACACTTGTGGGATATATTACAATTAACTCCTACTGAACCCGAGAATCACAGTGTACCTGTAGTACAAAAGAAAAATTTACTTACCACAGTAATATTGTTTCTTCCAAGGGACCCCACATTATGAATGACATTTGCGGTTTGCCTTGCAGGTAAAGCTACCCCGGAGTGCATGGAGTGCCTAACGTCAGATCCTACTGAAGCCAATTAAATACTAGCCCATCCTAAACTATACCAAAAAACAAAGAACCCAATAAGGCAATAAGAGGGTTAGCCATGCAAGCCAATATATGGCAAACTAAAACAAAGCCACATAAAAAAAAAATAGTGACTGTAAATGAACATCAAGTAATGCTCAAGCAATTACACATTAGAGAACTGATTGTGGTATAACCTTTTCCAAGTTCTAAAAGGGGAGGTAGCGTGAGAGGTTAAGCATAATGAGGGATCTCTTGGAAGAAACAATATTAATATGGTAAATTTTTTTTTTTTTTTACAATTCCAGGAATCCCTCATTATGCTTAACATTTGCAGATGACAAAGCAGTACCTTTGGAGGCTGGGTACAGAACCTATTTGGGGAAAAGGTTCTGCAGTACTGCAGTGCCAAACTTGGCATCTCTCCTGGACTGTATATCCAGGCAACAGTGCTTTGTAAAGGTGTGTACAGTTCTCCAGGTAGCTGCTTTACAGATTTCCAACAAGGGGACATCCCTTGCAGCCACCACAGAAGCATCAGTGCCATGAGTGGAGTGTGCCCTGAGACCCTGAGGTGGCTGTTTCCCAGCTTTAGAGTAACAGAAGTGGATGCAGGAAAATAAAAATTACGTACCTACCTTAATTCCTGATCTTCACTTGTATCTTCACCATTTATTACTGCTGGGTGTAAGCCGGAAGCACGCACCCGCTATGGGAGTTTTTTTTTTTTTTTTTGAGGGAGGAGACGGTGCTGTATGAGAGCGACACACCACGTGGTGTCTGAGTGGCAGCCGTTAGGCACCACAGACTCCTCCTCCAGCCCAGTTCTATAAGCCGGACAGGTGAATAAAAGAATAGAAGAATAAGAGCGAGGCAAGAGAACCAAGGGATAGTAAAAGGAAAGGAAACAAACTGAAAAAGGAATAAGCCAATAGAGGACAGGAAAGAGGAGAACCCTACCCTAAGGGACCACAAGGCCTCACTACTCCTGGGGCGGCTCCGAAGGGGGAACAGATAAGGGAGAGGAAGAAAGAACGAAGAAAAAGAGGAGGAGGGAAAAATACTGCCAAGTTGTGAGTTAAACTGGCTTAAGGGTTATCAGCTCGGAACCAAAGGGTAAGGACGCAAGGATCCCGTCAAACAAAATGGCCTAAAGGTTCGACCAACCGTTTGCACAGTTTGATACACAAAAGGCAGATTTCCTACACCTCCAGTTATCCCGAAGCAAATCACTTAAGCTGAGAGCTCATGATTGCCAAGGCAATACAATCTGTTCCAGAGGAAGAGAGCCAACTTAGGAAAGGGGAAAGGACCCCACTAGCACACTGCTATGTGTTAATACAGGTGGTGGGGTGGGGGAAGGGGGATTGAAGCCCTAAAGGGGGTACCCAGTTGAGAAAGTGGACAGAGACAGGGAAGGAAACTCGTTCCGACTCCCTGGGAGGCAGAGGCCAAAGAAACAAACCACCAGTTCCTGAAGGCAATTTTGAGAATGGGCTAGAAAGACTTCGACTAGCACCAGACTGACATACACAGGACAAGATCCAGAGATACCAGCTAAGACAGAGAACTAAGGAACAGGACCGTTCAAGAACTATTCCTGTTAACTGGTGATTGAACTAATTTGGCCCAAGAAAAAAGGTGCCAAAAAAAGACACCTTCAAAGGTAATCAGAAAGAGTTCCCTCAGGAGAAAGATGAAGCTCTACTCGATCTCCTCCCTCTCCAGGCTTATCTCTTCTGAGAGAAGAACGGAGACCCAAAGGCTAGGGGATTTAGGCTCTAAAGCCATTAAGGAGGAAGGGAAGGGAGGAAGGGAGAGGGAGAGGAGAGAGAGAGAGAGAGAGAGAGAGAGAGAGAGAGCGAGCGCAGAATGGAGGGGAAGGTGGGCAGGATTCAGTAATGAATGGTGAAGATACAAGAGAAGATCAGGAAGTACGGTAGGTACGCCATTTTTATATCTTCCCTTGTCAATCTTCACCATTCATTACTGCTGGGTGATTACCAAGCCCCCCCTCCCCAGAGGGGGACTAACATAACCCTGAGGGAACAAGACCCTCAGCCTCCTGTTGTTAAGAAACAGGAAGAAGAGACCCTGGCCGTACTAGACTGGAAGCCTAAGGCCGAGAAGAGCTAGAAGGTGTCCCCTGAAGACAAGGGGATGGAGGAAGCCCCTGCAGAAGCCTCCTAGCCCTGGTGGAAAAGAGGCGGGTCCCTCGGTAGGTGCAGCAAATCACCCTACACCGGGCCAGGGGTGACAACCTTGACAGACGAAGCCATGCCGCCCGCCTAATGCAGATCGCTGTCCCCACAAGCCTGGAAGTCACCTCATTCATGTCGTAAGATGCCCTTGCTTGGTGCCTTGATAGTTCCAGGCCTATAGCGGAGAGGGCAATGGCCTGTCGAGACTGCTCCATATCAGGCATCGATGCTAGTACCTGAGCCAGCATCGAACAGAAGTGCCTTTTATAGGCAGCATGGTGTGCCTGATGGGATGCAATGCACAACATTGCACGAGAAGAAGAGAACACTCTTCATCCCCACCGGTCGAACTGTAGGGAATCCGAGTCCGGTGGTCAGTTGTGCGCGGAAGGGATCTCTAGGAACACCAAGCCCGAGGGCGGGTTAGGGAGAGAACCTAGGGACTCAAATGGAGCACAATACCTCCTCCTGCAGTCTGCCGGGGCTGGAAGAGGGTTGCCTGGAGACTGCCAGATGCGGACAGACGCCTCCTAGATGGGAATAGGGCAGGATGGCATCACCAAGTGCTGGGCACCGGATTCGCTGAGGAATTTGTACGTGTCCCGCTCAGTATTGTCCCATCTAACATAGGAAATACGGAGATCCCCAACCATCCTCGAAAGGAAGCACTGATATTCAGTGAAATCAGCGTCGGAAGAAAGGTGAGCAGTAGGTTCCTCTCCCTCTGAGGAGGGAGCCAAGGAGGAAGGGGAACTCGAATGTCCAGAAGACTCCTGCAGCGGTGGGGACAGGCAAAAGACCCATTCGTGCATGTACCTAACATATGACGGGAAGGCCACCACAGTGGCGCTGAATGTCTCCCAGGATAACGGTCCCGTAGAACCCACGTGGCCTGGGGGGGGGGGTGGCTGCAAAGGAATGGGAGAGGGACACCTATAAGGTGGCGACTGTCCTCTGCCAGGGCTCTGAAATCCAGGGAACGAAGCCCGAGCTGGAGGGATCCCTGAAATCAAACCAGGTTGCATGACGGCACCCTGGGAATGCGAACTGCGGAAAAGCCCAAAAGGGGACTCTCCCCTGTGATGCACCTGGGGTTGCATGAGTCCAGAAGGGCAACCCACGACGCCGCCACTGGAAGGACCGTTGAACCGAAGAAGGAGAGGTGGGGCTCGGCACTACGGCTCCTCCCTGCACCCCGAGGGGTGGCAGAGGAATGCCGACGCCCTCACCCCGACCCTTCAACCCCTCAGACTCCGAGGACGCCCTCCTCCTCTACCCCAGTGATGGGTCCCTCGATCCAGAGGCCTCCCGAAGGAGGCCTCCTAAGACAGAATTCCCAGTCTCCCCCCCCACCCCAAGAGGGTGCAGCAGCACCAAGGCTGGCAGCTGCCGCGGCCCCCTCTGAGGGGGGGGCAGTCCCCTCCCCAACTCCCAAGCTGCCCTCCCCCATGGACCCCAGGCCACCCCCAGCCTGGGAATCCTCAAAGGAAGACCACTGTGGAGATTCAGGGATGGGGGCGCTGGGTTGCCTGACACCGCATACCACAGAGGACTCTGATTCCGAAGAATCAAGGAGCCAGACCGGGTTCACATCCAAGTCGTCTCCCTCCAAAGAGAAGTTGACCAGGAGGACCTCAATGCTGGCCACCCCAAGAACCCCCTGAGAAACTGCATTGCCCACAATGCCGGCCATTCCCAGTGCAGCACCTGCGGCTCCGGAACCCAGCCCCTACCCATCTACGGCCCCAGTCGAATCCCTGGCGCTGCATCCGGCACCAGAACCCAACACAGTGCCACCAACGGAGTCGATCGGGTCAACGGCACCGTGAGTGGCATCGAGAAGCAAACCGGTGGCAAATGCAGCACCACCCCAATCACTGGCACTGTTAACGGTACCAGGATCTGAGATGGCACCAGAAGGTGGCGTTGAGGGTCCGCCAGTGCCAGGCCCAGCAACTGTGGATAGTGACACCGGGGGAGCCTGCACCGCAGGAGAGGTGACTGCCGAGGCGGTGTCAACGACGTGACCCCGGGAAGGGCCACGGCGCTCAGTCATATCACCTATCTCCTTCCTATCCTCCAGGGAATTCATGCTGAGCTCCTGCAGCCTTTCCTTATATGGCATGTCCCCCTGGCCTAGAAGCACATATGCTTCCACATGGAAACAGTTTTCTCTGTGGTGTGCTTCTAAGCAGCTAAGTCCCCTACAGGCAGATCTGCCCATACTTTTGGACTATTTGGTGCACCTACAAGCTTTAGGTCTCACACCTACTACTCTAAAGGTGCATTTGTCGGCTATTTCTGCTCATGTGTCAGCAGGCAAACAGAATAGAGTGGCTTCTCACCCCATTTTCACGATGCTCTTTAAGGGCCTGCTGCATCTTTATCCCCTAATTAGGGAGTCAGTCCTTCCCTGGTATTTGAACCTCTGCATAGCCCAGCTCATGGAACCTTCCTTTGAGCTTATGGCTATTGCAGATTTGAAGTACGTCACCTGGAAGTCAGTATTCCTGGTGGCCGTAACCTTGACCAGAAGGGTGTGCAAGGTACAAGTTCTCTGTACTGACCCTGATTACATCATATTTCACAGGGACAAGGTAGTCCTTAGGACTAGCAAGAAGTTC
Organism: Neoceratodus forsteri; assembly: GCA_016271365.2. Lineage (NCBI taxonomy): Eukaryota > Metazoa > Chordata > Ceratodontiformes > Ceratodontidae > Neoceratodus > Neoceratodus forsteri. The sequence continues at coordinate 149,399,630 of CM028130.1, read as the reverse complement.
CTTTCTAAGGTGGTGTCTGCGTTTCACTTAAACCAGTGCATCAATGTCCCAGTGTTCTTCTCAGTGGGATCCAGTCCGGGGTGAACAGATGCTGCATAGTCTGGACATTAAGAGGTCACTTGAACACTACCTGGATCATACTAAGGACCTCAGATCCTCCCACTCACAGCTGCTCCTCACATATGGTGAAGTGGGAAAGGGTAGGCCAACTTCTAAGATGACTGTTGCCCGCGGGATTGATCTTCCCTTGTCAATTTTCACCATTCATTACTGCTGGGTGTAAGCCGGAAGTGTGCACCCACTACGGGAGGTTTTTTTTAGAGGGAGGAGTCGGCGCCTATGGCGCCGCCCAGGAGAGCCACACACTACGTGGTACATGAGTGGCGGCCGTTAGGCGCCACAGACTCCTCCTCTGTCCCAGTTCTGCTTCTACCGCTAACGAGGCTATACCTGCTACGTGAGTGAAACCATCTGCTGCTGCGCCATTAGGCTTTGTGTTGTTTTTCAATCTCCTTCATCCCAGTTCGAATTCCCGACGCCGTTGAAACCAGTAAGACTGTTTTATTTTTTATTCTCGACGGTGCCAGGAGCTTTTCTGTTTGTTTGTTTTTGCATCATGTCCAGTTCGGGAGCCAAGCGAAAGTCAAAAGTGGGCCGTTCCCCCATGCATCGGTGCTCCTGTGGCCGGGCATTTCTCCATGACAGACCGACATGATGTTTGCCTTCGGTGCCTGGGACCTAGTCATGATATGGGTAGATGCGACGCCTGTTTTTCCATGGATCTCCACATTCTAGAAATCCGTGCATTCAAAGTCGGCAAGGCCCCGCCGACTTTCGGAGGACGGCTTCGTTCTTGGGCTTCCCAGGCCAGGTCTTTAGGCCCTTCCTCCGGGTCCCCTCCCAGGCCCATACGGTCTGGAGAGGAGGAGGCCTCCTCATCTTCATGCCTTGCCGAGGAGGAGGCCTCTTTTGCTGTGAGGAGCGCCGTGACCCTTCCCGGGGTCATGTCATTGACACCGCCTCAGCAGTCACCTCTCCTGAGGTGCAGGCTCCCCCAGGTGTCGCTGTCCACAGCTGCTGGGCCTGGCACTGGCGGACCCTCAATGCCACCTTCTGGCGCCATCTCAGATCCTGGTACCGTTCACAGCGACGGTGATTGGGGTGGTGCCGCATTTGGCACCGGTTTGCTTCTCGACGCTGCTCGCAGCGCCGTTGACCCGATCAACTCCGTTGGCGGTGCCATGTTGGGTCGCGGTCCAAGCGCAAAACATGGAAATTAGGTACTTATCGTAATTCTTGATCTTCTTGGATGAAGTCTCTACCACTCATTCACACTAATGGGAGTACGCCGGAGGCGCTAGGACACTGTGGAGCCAAAAATCTTCAGGAGGGCCAGTGCCGGGATAGGACCACGCAAGCGCAGCACCACGAGACTAGCTTGCGCCTGTATAGGCTATCTCAGCATCGACCCTCCAACCGCCTCAGTACCTTTTTGACCAAGGAGGTGCAGCGTAAACTAACGAAAGAAAACCTAACCCTAACTTCCGGGCATGTGAAGGCCCGGATGACCCATATAAGAAGGATCAATTCAATAATGTCTTCACAGTCTGAATAACAGGGAAGTGAAAACCAAAATAGAGCGAGTGAGCTCGGGGGATGATGGGTGGGCATGTGAATGAGTGGTGGAGACTTTGTCCAAGAAGATCAAGAATTACGGTAAGTACGTAATTTCCATACCTTCCTGGACTAAAAGTCTCCACCATGCATTCAAACTAATGGGAGAGTACTGAGCTAAAAAGCAAACCCCCACTGAGCAGGGAGGTAGGAGATAGCTCACTCAGGAGAGAAGTCCGTAAAGACTGTCCTGACGAAGAAAGTTAACTGTCAGGCATGGACACCCAGAACATAGTGCTTTTCAAAGGTATGCACTGAGCTCCAACTGCCGCCTTGCAAAGGTCTGTAACAGGTACATTACGAATTTCCGCCAGGAAAGCTGCAACCACTCTGGAAGAGAGGTGAGAACGCAGACTTCCCACCTCAGTTGTACCATGGATTAGTAGTATCGAAGACATGGTACTAACCAAGCAGAAATACATCTCATGGCCACAGGCTGACCCAGCCAAGGCATTCGGAAAGATACAATTGTTGCTCGGATGTGTATCTCCTCGTTCTGTCAATGCAGAATCGCAGAACCCTCTTAACATTCAGAGGGATAAAGGGAACACTCTCCTTCATACTGGAGTTAATGAAGTAAGGAGGGAGAAGCAAAACTTGAGTAACGGTAACTGAGCCAGTGACATGTTGTCTATTGGCTCAAGATAGTCCGAAAATGAGGAGAGGTGAACATTCTCTACCAAGAATGCAGACCTGTGTTCTACAGGGTCATGAGGCACCCCAAAATATTACTTGAGGGCAACTAAAAGGATCCAGATGAAACTTTGCACACCAGGTGGTGAAGTGAAACCACTTAGCTGCCCAAGTCCTCCTGGCGAATGGTCTGTGCGCAGCTAAGAAAATCTCTATGATTGTCTTTGCCTGGAAACCTAAAACTTGCACACTTTCATCTCCATGCTGGGCACCTGAGGAGATGAAAGGAGCGCAGGAAGGATGGACCAAGTCCCTGTGTCAGAGGATTCACTCGTAGAGGGAGTCACCTCGGGGGAACTTCTGACCGACCGTTTACGCAAATTATATCTGCAGAGGCCAGTCCGGGATGATGAGACTCATCCTGTCTCCCTTTGCCTACAATTTGAGCAGCACCCTCTGAACCAAGAGCGAATAACAGAAACACCACAGTCTGCATTTCTGAAGCAGGATAGAGGCAGAACTGCATTGCGAGGGGACAAAGAAAGGACCAGGTTCGGACTGCCCCACTCGTTGAATAGTGACTGCACAATGACTGAACTGACGCAACCTGCTCAAGGCACCACTCTCACCTCCCCATGGCCTTCCTGCACAAAGGATAGGAGAGTGCTCCACCCCGGTTGTTAATGAAAACATCACAATCTTGTCATCTGTCCACAGTGGAATCACTTCGTGGCAGAGGGCCTCCTTCAGGACTTGAAAAGCGTATAAGACAGCCCTCATTTCATTTTATGAGAAGATGATGCTCCTGCTCCTGGCTTCACAACTGAATGTGAAGGTCTTGACAGTGAGCTCACCAACCGATCAGGAGAGCAACCATGGAAGGTTGCCTCTCCGGATTTTAGACTGTGGAGGCATATGAGAAGGTCCCAACCAATTCATACCATTTATGAGTACTGCAAGCTAATTTCCCAGAATGAAACTTTTGCCCCTATTCATGTGGATAATGCCTTTTCCACTTGAAGACAGATGGGATTATCCCATGTCTTCCAGTTTCTTTCTCCTCAAGGGATTCTTCCCTTTGAAAAACTACAATCTCAATATAGCCTTCGGGACTCAGATTTATTTAGATACTTCCAAATCTGTAACCATATACTGGGAAACAGAGGCCTTCAGGTTAAAATGCCCTCTCCCCTTCCTGATTTATTAAAAGTATTTATTGAAGCTATCCGAGGAAATTTGGGGACTCACATTATAGGACAACTTTACAGTGGGTTGAGGAGTGAGCAGTTAGAATCCACGGCTTCAGTCTTACAAGAATGGAATAGAGATTTGTCTCTACAGGTTTCTCTTGAGGCTTGGCTGGGATCGGCACTACAAGCTATAAAGATTACATCATCTCTTCGTTGGAGGGAATTTGCTTGGAAGTGCCGTTCCCGATTTTTCAGGGCTCCAGCGATTCTCCTAAAGTTTCTACCAGAAAAATATGGGAGATGCAGGAGAGAGTGCGGGTGTCCTAGGGCCTCATTGGGTCATGTGTTTTGGCTGTGCTGTTTGTCGATGGCCTTTTTGGCTCTCTCTTCAGATGGAACTTTCTGGGATATTCAATGAGCTGGTGGAGTTAACAGCCAAACAAATTATACTAGGGATCTTTCCAGACCACACTCCCCCATGGTACAAGACACTCTTTCTGGTCTGCCTTTTGGCAGCTAAAAAAGCTATAACTCGTAGGTGGATGTCAACTCTGATTCCTATGGTCCAAGAAGAAAAAATTACTTACCATGGTAATCTTCTTTCTTCCCAGTGATGCTCAGATATTCATAACTTCGTACAGTCAGCCTGGTGGGTTGGACTGCCCGGAGAGCTGGAACACATGCAAATGATGGAATTCTTTGCATGTGAGCATCTTTCAAATACTGCCTCTACCAACTGTAGTGTTCTAACCCCTTTAGATTTGTAAGAAGCCTAGAAGTCAAGCATTATGAAAAAATCCAACAGCTAATTTAATTTTTTTTTTTTTTTTAGGGTTACCCTAACAAAGAGAATTTACTCAAAAAAACTCTTAAGGAGGAACTACATCAAATAAACAATGATGGGCGCCCCAGCCCAGAAGGGATGCATCTGTCGTGAGGACTAGTGAAGGATCCTCCTTTTGAAAGGGGACTCCTTGCCTTAGGTTGGATTCCTTTTTCCACCACAAAAGGGCTTGTAACAGCTCCCTTGTGACTGGAATGAGTTTTGAAAAGGGATCTTTTTTTCTGACTCCAATGATTCCTGAGATGAAACTGGATGTCTCTCATGTGAAAAGTGGAACCCTGCACTGTGCCCGTGGATGAGCCATATGACCCAAGAGCTGCAGGAATTGCCTGGCTGATTTTTGCCTGTGCAACTTTAAGGAATTCGCTATGGCCTGAAGGCTTTGCACCCTGTCCAGTGGCAAAAAGGCCCTGGCCTGTAGAGTACTGATCTCTGCCCCTATGAACTGTAAAGTCTGTGTAGGGGTTAAGACAGATTTTTCCTGGTTTATTATGAAACCCAAGGACTCCAAAAGATCCCGTGTGAGCTTTAGAGAGGTTCTGACTTGTTCTGGTGATTTGCCCACCACCAGCCAGTCGTCCAGATATGGGAAAACAGTCACTCCCTGTCTTCGAAGAAATGCCACCACAGCTGCTAGGCATTTTGTAAATACCCTTGGTGCTGAGGAAAGGCCAAAGGGTAGGGTTGCAAACTGATAATGACCTGATGGGAGTCTGAATCTGAGATATTTCCTGAAAGATTCTTTTATGGGGATATGAAAATAGGCGTCTTGTAAGTCCAGAGATGCCAGCCAGTCCCCCTTTTGGATTGTTGGCAGAATCCGAGCCAAAGTTACCATTTTGAACTTTGGCTTTTTCAGGTGCTTGTTTAAAGCTCTGAGATCCAAAATTGGCCGCCACTCCCCATTTTTCTTTGCTGATAGGAAGTATCTGGAGTAAAAACCTCTTCCTCTCATGGTTGTAGGAACTGGTTCCACTGCTCTGAGCTGTAGCAGCTTTTGAACCTCTGCCTCTACAATGAAGTATGTGCTCGGGAAGGAGAGATAGAAACCCTGGATTTTTTTTTGAGGAAGAAATTTGAAGTCCAGAGACAAACCTTTGCCCACTACCTCCAACACCCACTTGTCTGTGGTGATGGCTGACCAAAGGTGGAGGAAATGGGACAGTCTGCCTCCAACAGGTAGGGAGGAGGCAGCCTGCATCTCAGGGGTTCTGTTTAGGCTGGGGCTGAGGTTGTGCCTGAGACCCTAGCCTACAGCCCCTTCTACCCCTACCCCTAGAGTAGCCCTGTTGGGGGTACTGCTGGTATTGGGGCATGGCTACTGGCTAGAAAAAAGGTCTTGTCATGAAAGACCAACCTCTGTCCCCCCTTCCATAGGGCCTGGTGGATGAAAAAGCTCTGTCTCTAGCAGAGTTGCATCTATAAGTAGCCTTATATTCATCCACCTTCTTCATGTAGGCCACCGTGGATTCTCCAAAAAGAGAATTTCCTTCCAATGGAAAATCCAGGGCCTTCGATTGGGTATCTTGAGTGAAGTTTGTAGCCCTAAGCCAAGCAAACCTCCTCTGAGCCACTGTGTTAGCTATCCATCTGGCTGCAGTGTCATTCGAATCAGCAGCCATCTGGAACTAGTACTTAGCCGCCTCTAGCCCAAACCTGGCAGTTTCAGCCAGGTCATCTGACAAGGGTGAAGTGGATTTCATGGACATTGCCAGTACAGACTGCCACAGGGATTTCTGATACTGGGCAGCATAAGCTTGGAAAGTAGCCTGTCTCATGGCCAGAGAGACTGACAAATAGCCTTTTTTGGCCATATTGTCCAATTTTCTGGAGTCCTTGTCCGGTGGATGTGAGGACAGAGGGACTTTAGCTTTATCACAGGCTGCCTGTTGTATTACCCCTTGATGGTCTGGATGGGAGAAGAGGAAGTCAGCTCCCTCCCTATCCAACTGGTACTTTTTGTCTATTCTCCTGTCGATTGGAGGAATAGAATTAGGGGTCTGCAGGAGCTTCATAGCATCCTTCTTAAAAAATGTATATACTGGGGGGAGGAGGAGGAGGGCCTTTGTAGGTGTTAAACCCATCATACTAAGGTACTCAATTTCCTCCTCATCCTCCACTTGCTCTGCTGTAGTGATATCTAAGGCATCTGCTATTTTCCTTACAAAGGAAAAATGGGAGGAAAAATCCTCAGACACCCTGGGTGGCGAGCCAAAATCCTGCTTAGGGGACACCTCTGGAGGGATAGGTTCGTCCTCCTCATAAGGCTCATCATCCTCTTCAAAAAATAGTTGCTCCGGAGCAGAGGGCAACACAGTACTAGCAACCTGGGGACCCTGTGAGGGGGCAGGAGGCTGAGGGATGATGCTCTGCAGAGCCTGAATAATTTTGAATGCCTGAACTATCTCTTGAGCTGAAGGCATTGCAGGCACCTGCACAGAAGTCCCTGGGTTAACAGGAGAGGGTTCTGCATGTTTAAGTTTCTTTGTTTTCTTTGAGGGAACCGGAGAGTCAGCCGGTTCTTTTCCTCTTTTGGCCCCTTTTTCGCACGTATTAGGGGCAGGGGTAGTAGCACTTGTGGGTTCAGCCACAACAGACTGGGGTGTCAGCTGGTCAGAGACTGAGGGACCCCTAGGAAACTTTTTATTGAGCCATTCAAGGTGCTTTTCCACAGTTTTATCTGGAAAAGTTTTACATATTTCACACTCCTGGTCCAGGTGTTCGAAACCCAGACAAGCTACACATAAGGGCCCACATATTCAAAAGGGTTGCTCCATGCGCAACAGGGTTGCGCATGCACAAGTCCTACATTGCGCCATTCTGCGATATTCAGCAGGAGGCAGTTGCTCCACTGGCAACAGGTTGCTCAAAAGAGCAATGCAAATGAATGCATGCTCAACAGGAGGGGGAGGAACCATGCATAACCTGCGCAACCTGATATTCAGTCGGGTTGTGCAGAGTTGTCCATGCGCAACCCCCAACCTGCGCCTGCACAACCTTGAGCCAAAAAAAAAAAGGATCAAGTTGAGGGCCACCCACAGGTGAGCTGCTGTATTGCAGGGCGCAACACAGCAGCTGCCACCCCTGGCTGGCCCCCAACTTGGTCCCTGTGCCCCCCCACCAGCCCGATCGCGGGCATCACAGTTACATGAAACCCCCCCCCACACATCTCTCACAGCCCGGTCGCGGGCAGTACACGACTCATAGACCCCCACACACACATCTCCCACAGCCAGTCGCAGGCAGTACAAGTATGAACCCCCACACACACACACATCTCCCACAGCCCAATCATGGGCAGAACCTGTATGACCCCAATTGCCCGATCGCGGGCAGAATGTCACAACACAACCCCAAACATCTCCCTGGTGTCAGTGTCCTCCCCACCCACCCACCCACGAAGCCCCTCCACCGCTCCCCAGCGTGGCTGTAGCTCTGCACCAATGGGCGTGCAGCCCCACCGACAGTCAGTCGGGCGGCGGCGGGCGGTGGATGCTGTCGCCGACCGCCGCGGGGGGAGCGGTGGAGGGTCGGGTGGGTGGGGGGACACTAGACACCAGGAGATGTTTGGGGTTGTGCTGTGACATTCTGCCGCTGATCGGGCTTTATGGTCCACTGGACCACCAGGGAGTTATTCGGTTGGGGGAGGGTTACATTCTGCCCGCGATCGGGCACTGGGGGCTAGACAGGTTCTGCCCCGCGATCGGGCTGTGGGAGATGTGTGTGGGGGCGTATGTACGTGTGTTCTGCCCGCGATCGGGCTATGGAGATGTGTGTGGGGCTATCATGTACGTGTTCTGCCCGCGATCGGGCTGTGGGAGATGTGTGGGGTGTCATGTAACTGTGATGCCCGCGATCGGGTTGCATTAGGCGTCGGTCCCTCGACGGCTGCTGCCTGGCAGGGTGGCCAGGAGCAAGTCCTCGGGATCGGGCGCACTACATGCAAATGCATGCAAATGGGGCCATAAATAGATGCAAATGGCCCCTCTGCGCCTTGTATAAATTATGGCCCCATTGCATGTCACCTTTTGAATATCGGAAATTTAGCATGGCGTAATGGTACTAAGCCACCATAAGTTTAATGCTCAACTCTCTGGCAACTTGCGGTGAGCGCAAGTTCCACTGCGCCATGCGCAAGTGCTGTGGCTCGGGGGTGATATTCAAAGGAGTTGCTCAACAGCGCAACTCCTTTGAATATCACCCCGGCCACACCCCTGCGCAACTATTTTGAGCGGCGCAGGTGCTTGCGCCTCAGACTGGCACAGTTTGAATATCTGGGCCCAGGTGTGCTTGTCTGCCTTGGCAAACACATCTCCACACTTTAAAGAGTTTTTAAACCCGGGCTCCCCGGTTCTCTTCTTAGGTTTCTCTGCCATGGTGAGAAGCAAAGAGGAAAACGCCAACCGCTAAATAACAGATACTGTTGCGGTTATTTAAACAGCTTTTTATGTATTTTTTTTTTTTTTTGCAGTCGGTTCCGGAACCGATGAGGAATTGGAGGAACCGAGCAGGGAGATGAAATATGAACCAGTTCAGCAGTTCTGTAACTGATAAAAGACGGTTACAAATAAAGTTTGTAAGGACCAGATTTAACAAAAATAATATAGGTTCTTTAGTCACAGAACCCTGATTAAACCCAAATTAAACTAAACTAACTTGGATCCCTCACGGTTATGCCGAACCATGAGGAACCGAGAAAAAACAACTACTTTAATAATAAACTAGCTCTAAACTGACAATCAGTAGAGGCAGTAAAAGAAATTAAGTATACTTATGGTTTTGATTATTTTTTTTTTATCTTTCTTCACATGAAAGAGGGTGAGAGAGACTCCGAGCGACCAGACTTTCAGGCGGAGAGAAAAATCTAAAGGGGTTAGAACACTACAGTTGGTAGGGGCAGTATTTGAAAGAAGCTCATGTGCAAAGAATTCCATCATTTGCATGTGTTCCATCTCTCCAGGCAGTCCAACCCACCAGGCTGACTGCACAAAGTTATGATTATCCACAGCATTACTGGGGTCAGAATGGAGAATTATCATGTCTGACATATACTGTTCTGAAAGTTTCAATGCTAAAATACAAAATAAGGGTCCATCTCACCTGTTGAAATGGCAGCGGTGGATTCTTCACCAATCAACGGTGGACCCCTTCTGCCCATAATGCCCCCCTTATTGTGGGTTGTCATACCCGAGTTTCACACCTAGCAGGTAATGGGGTGGGTGGGGTTAGAGAGGGGTCAAATTGACCTGGATTTCCTCTTATACTTCACCTATATTATGAGGGGAAGGAAATCACAAATACACTCCTTTATACCTTGGTGATTATTTGAATACCTTTTATAACTATAAGATTAATCCCCTTTCCTTGACATTATTTATTGGGGTGCGACATGGAGATGGACTACTTATTATATATCACTACCTGGTGTACTGATCTCATAGGTCAAAGTTTTTTACCCTCAGAGATTAATGATTCTGCTGCATAGATAATTCTACCATAGCAAACATTTATAAATTAACTGTAACCCTTTTCTTACCTGCAATATGTGTAACGAAAATTTTTAATAAAAAGAAATTAAAAAAAAAGAGGAGCGCAACCATGGAGATGGCGATCTAGGATTTAGAGGGTAAGGGCAGACTGAGCAGAAGCTAGGCTAACCGCATCTACCATACAAGTAATTTTGTCCAAGGTTCTGTTATTTATGTGGATGCACTGTCGGAGACCACTATTTGTTGCGGACGAAGGCATAAGTCTCAGCATCCGCTGCATTGAAAGGGCCCGGACAGAGTCGCTTTCTGTGAAGTAACGAGACATCTGAAATGTCATTTCTTCCTTTCTCAGGAGGAATAACCCTCACCCTGGAGGTATCCAGGAGGGCTTCTATGAAAAGGAGCTGCTGGGAAGGTGAAACTCGCACCTTCCCTGATTTAGAAACCCCCTCCTGGAAGAAACCGAGTCAGAAGCTGTGGCAACTGCTTCCTGAGACGCTAACCCGGATCGGAGCCAGGAAGTGAAGGCTTGAATACCGAGGCTGTAGTGAACTTCTCACAGAACAGGTACTTGTTTAACCTTTCAAGGCTGAGAAAAGGGAGCATGCCACCTGTTATCTTAGAAACAAGCAAATGAAGTAAGAACCTGTGTTCTGACTTGACGAGGAACAACTTCTACTGTGTCATGAGGCGTCCACCTCAGACAGCTGAGGTGGGACTCGGGCTGGATCAAGGAGGATGGTACCGGGCCCTGTGCCTTCTGCTGCCAACATTTTTTTTTTTTTTTTTTTTTGCAGATGAGGAGTTGGTTCCTGATGAGGGCTTCAAGGCCCCTACCTTGAAAGGACTAGCTGTTACAAGAATGACAATGGTGTGGTCCCTTGGGGGGGGGTAGCAGGAGTCTGAGTGCCCTCCACAGCTCAATCTGAGGGCCGAACCAATAATCGCTGCCAACAGTAGCCACCCTAGGGGCAGTGTCATAGGGGTCTATAAAAGCTTTAGCTGATTATTAGGCAATAAGCCACCATCAATGGAGCGGTAAAGCCCAGAAGGCTCTCAACCACTGAATTTAATATGCTCCACAGAGTGTACTTGTACTGAAGGAACTCCAGATGGAGAAGTCTGCTTTGGTCCGCAGAAGAAGTCTGAAATGTTATGGTGGACCACATATCCCTGAGGAAAAACTCCATCACAGGCTCCGCTGATACAGAAGGCTCGCCTTCCAACCTCTAAAATGAGTCATCCACTGCGTCTCCGACAAAGTAGGACAGGGAGAGACTCATCCAGATCCACTTCTACCCCATAAAGACCTCCAAAAGGCAGGTCCAGGCCACAATCACAAAAGACTCTGCCACCCAGAACGGCATTGAGGAGTTCAGCGCCATTCACAGAGTCGGCATTAGTGCTGCGCGGAATGAGGAATTCCAGGGACTGAATCAATGCCGCAAAAGTTCAGCGGAAACTGAGAGCCACGGAAAAAAGAAAATTCTGCTGAATTCCGCATAGCACCAGTTGGCACCACACGCGGCACCACACGGCGTCAGGCATCCTGGCCCTAGACCTGAAGAAAGGGGAAGAAGGAAAGCAGTACCATGCCAGCCCCTGCAGAAGAAAAGGTGAGTGGGGTAGGCACGAGGGGTCCACGTCAATGGCGCTGGCACCGGAGAAGGCACCGCGCACATCCTGCCCGCCTGACTCGGCCGTGGATCAATGGCTCCAAGGCCCAAAGGCCTCGAGCCAGGTCCACTGGCCACATCAACTGGGCAGATGTCAAACCCCCTGCTCTAAAAGAGTGGCCCAGAGATGAAACTGCTAATCGGAGCCCCATCGAGCACAGGAACGGGGCCCGGAGTTGAAGATCACGGCTGTTAAGAATGGGGCCACAGAGGACCCCACCGAAGTTGGGCCAGGCCTGCCACTCGCCACCACAGATGACCCCGTGCACGTACCAAAGGGCGACCTCGAAGGTGCAGTTTCTTCTTCCACCGACAGGAGGAAGAAGAGCTGCAAGTCATTAGAGCCGGAACCGAACTGCTATTTTTGTGCTTTGGGCAGACTGTCCCCGCCGCCTCCCCCAGTACCGGATCGCCAGTGGTCGGACCCCGCTCCACAAAGGCCGCGGACGGTCACAGCCCCACTGCCATCACAGCTTTTAAACTAAGTCTTCCTACCATTACCGCTACCGTCTAAGGCTGACTCCGTTGACGGCAGGTGAGAATTTCTTCATTGTTATCTTCTTTTTAAAACAAGAAAAGAACACTAAAAATGGTAACTACAACAAATACTGAACGGCTAAGCTGCTATCATATAGACGAAGACTTGACTCCGGCAGGCAAGCGATGTCGACATCGAAGCGCACTCGACGGCGGGAGAAAAGGAACTGAGGCGGTTGGAGGGTCGACGCCGAGATAGCCTATACAGGCGTGAGCTAGTCTTGTGGTGCTGCGCATACGTGGTCCTATCCTGGCACCGGCCCTCCTGAAGAATTTTGGCTCCCGCGGGGTCCTAGCTCCTCCAGCGTACTCCCATTAGGGTGAATGAGTGGTGGAGACTTTCAGTCCAGGAAGATCACCTTTCGAGTAGGAGCTGAACGTTCTCTGCCCTTGTTCATGAGGTGGGATCATAAGAAGGCTATGTTGAAAATCTGGTGTAAAAATATTGAAAAACCACAAAGTTATGAGCCTACGTTGAAGTTTGTGAACGCAGACTCATAACTTTGGTACTTTTCAATATGTTTTACCCCAAATTTACAACATAGCCATATCTTTACAGAACCTCATAACTGTGGTAGCTGTCATTTTTCAAATCCTGTCCAAAATGTTTATTTTTAATCCCGAAAGGTGATTTCGTGGTCCTTTCGCAACAACACCTTTTGGACACCAGCTGAAAATTTTCTCTGCCCTTGTGGTGGGGTCAAAAGGCAGCTATGTTCAAAATTTGGTGCAAAAATATTAAAAAACAACTAAGTTATGAGCCCATGTAGCATTTTGCGAATGTAGGCTCATAACTTTGGTAGTTTTCAATATTTCTGCCCCAAGTTTACAACAAAGCCATATCTTTACAGCATCTCATTAATGTGACAGCTGTCATCTTTCAAATCCTGTCCAATTTGGTTTTTTTACATCCCAAAAGGTGATTTTGTGGTCCCTGCATGAAATCACCTTTCAGCCAGGAGTTGAAAATGTTCTCTGCCCGTGTTAATCAGGTGGGGTCATAAGCAGGCTATGTTGGAAATCTGGTGTAAAAACATAAAAAAAAAGTTATAAGCCTACGTTGATTTTTGCGAAACGCAGGCTTGTAAGTTCGATAATATTCTATATTTTTACCCCAAATTTTCAACATAGCAATTTCTTTACAACACCTCATGAATGTGACAGCTGTCATTTTTCAACTCCCCAAAATGTGTTTTTGCTTCACGAAAATTTATTTTGCAGTCTCTGCGCAAAAACACCTTTAAGCCAGAAGTTGAACATTTTGTCTGCTCTTCATGAGACAGGGTCATAACAAGGCAATGTTGAAAATCTGGCATAAAAATATTACAAACCAACACATCTATGAGCCTGTGTTACATTTTGTAAATGCACGCTTGTAACTTTGGTAATTTACAATATTTTTACCCCAAATTCCTCACCTGCAGCCCTTTCGGCTCTGGCTAGACTTGTCACACCTACCTCTGTCTTGTCACCAAAGAGGGAACTGTTCTCACATGGGAAGTCCATGGCATTTGCCTGGGTGTCCTGGGACAAATTAGTTGTCCTTAGCACGGGCCATCACCCAGGAGGCAGTGTCATTAGCATCCACTACCATATGAAGCAGGTACTTGGTGGCATCAATGGCAGTTCTAGCAGTGTCTGCCAGGTCTTGTGCCCTGTCCCCGTGGACCTCGTCACTCAGAGCCGGTACAATGTTCCAGAAGGCTTTCTGGTACTGGGTGGTGTAAGCCACGTACATCACCTGCCTCAGGAGTAGGGAGGCGGAGGTGTGTACTTTCTTCTTCATGCTGTCCAGCTTCCTGGAGTCCATGTCTGGGGGCATGGAGGAGAGGGGAACCTTGGCTTTGTCACATGCAGCTGCCTGGACTACACCTTCATGGTCAAGGTGTGAGTAGAGGTACTCAGCATCATGTTTATCCAGCTGGTGGCACTTGATTTTTTTTGTCACTCTCCGGTGCAGATGTAGGGGTTTGCAACAGTTTGCAGGTTGCTCTCCTGAATGATTTGTGTACAGGCAAAAGCAACCTTTTGGAAAGGGTTAACCACATCATGTCCAGGTAATCAACCTCCTCCTCCTCCCCGGATTCCTGGGTGGAGAGAGAGAGAGGGTATTGACCATTTTGTTTGACAAAGGCATACTGTGAGGAAAAATCCTCTGGATCCTGGAGTGGGGAAATAAACTCCTGGTCAGGGAAACCATCTGGCTTAATCGGTTCCACATCCTCCTACTCTTCCCCATAACAGAAGTCATGGGGGCAGGGTAGAAACCAGAGGCTGAGGAAGAACAGATAAAACTATAAGTGTTCCCATGGTTTGGAATACCTTGAAAATCTGCCAAGCTTTATTCATGTCCTCTTGAGAGGGCATTTTTGTCTTGTCCACTGATGGCTCCTTCGCTTCTTTAGAAGGAGGGGCAGTGACATGTTTTCCTTTTGTTTCTTTTTAGCAGGAACAGATTCCGGAGCCTACTTGGAAAGTCATTTGTTTAATATGGTCTGAATTCCCTTTTTTGGGAATCCTGTCAGAGGGTTCCTTAGAGAGTCTGTCCTTTGGTGAAAAAAAGGCGGACTGAGAGGCCATAATGTCCTGCAGCTTTCTGGCCTTCTTTTCAAGTGTTTCAAAACTTGCTGCAGAGTTCACAATTAAAATAAATATGACTGGGACCAACGCACCTAAGACACAACTCGTGGCCATCTACCCTGGCCAAGAGATTAAAAGAGCTAGTGTACTTCCAGGAAACTGCCTGCAATTAATTGTAACTTTCAGATGTAGTTAGCTACCACTTCTTATATCTCAAGTAATTTTTCTTTTCTGTTTGCTAATTAGAAGATTTTTCACCTGGCAGTACTGGGCTGATGTGTGCAGCAGCACTCTTTCTAGGGGGGGGGGAACTGTCAGTTCTGTTCCTCCCACTACATCAACACTGAGACCACACTGACTATGACGTCACTAGTAACCAATGAAAACCATTTCTCACTGCAAGGTTTCACTTTCACATGAAGCAGCAGGGACTGGCTCTCCCTGGTTACTAGCGATGTCACAATTTCCTACATTTTGATTGGTAGTTTGTGAGAGTCACTGCTCAGGCAGCAAGGATTTTGGTGCCTCAAGATGTTTGGTCTCATTTCTGATGATGTAGTGGGAGGAACAAAACTGACTTTTTTTTTTCCTCCAGATAGAATGCTGCTCCACACATCACCCCAGTACTGCCAGGTGGAAAAGCTTCTAATTAACAAAGAGAAAAGAAAAAATACTTGAGATATAAGAAGTGATAGCTGACTGCATCTGAAAATTACTATTAATCCCAAGCAGTACACTAGCTCTTTAAAGCTCTTTGTACAATTTTTAAATCCCATAGATCCAGTTTTCTTTTTTGGTCTAACATGCCAAGTTGTCAGAACAGATTGAAGACCTAATCCTCTCAAGGAAAAAAGAAAATGGTGGTTTGGTTCCAACCACAATTTAAAATGTCTTTTTCCCCCAAAGATTTCTCACAGAAAAACGAACCAGGCAAAAAAGTCTCTGCTCCCAAAACTGTGCACCCAAGACAAAAACCACTCAAATCAACAAAATAAGATAAATAACAAGGGGAAAGCTGTAAAATATATATAAATACAGAGATTCATAGAATGTGTCAGCAGATAAGGGCCATCAGCCCATCTAGTCTGCCCCAATTCCTCTAATAACTCTATACTCTGCCAGTATTAGGCTGTCCCCCTCCTCTGATTACCAGTAGTCCTCTATGCCTATTCCAAGCATTCTTAAAACCTGTTATTTCTGCCCCACCACCTCCACTGGCAGGCTGTTCCACTTCTCCACCACCTTCTCCGTGAAGAAGTACTTCCTCACGTTTCCCCTGAACATCTCTCCTTCCAATTTCATTTTGTAGCCCTTCGTCCTTAAGTCTCTCTTTCTCTGAAAAATTGCATTCTCTTGTGCCTTATTTGTACCTGTAATGTACTTAAATATTTCAATCATATCCCCCCCTCTCTCTCCTCCCCTGCAGGGAGTACATATTCAATTCCTTCAGCCTAGCCTCGTAGGGCTTATGATGTAGTCCCTGTACCATTTTGGTTGCCCTCCTCCAAACTGCCTCCACCCTATCAATGTCCTTACACAGGTGAAGCCTCCAAAACTGGACACAGATCTCGAGATGTGGCCTTACCAATGTCCTATACAGTGGAATTATTACCTCCCTTTTTCTGCAGGCGATTCCCCGGTCTATGCATCCCAGCATTCTGCTAGCCTTCCTCGCTGCCTTGTCACACTGCCTCCAAACCTTGAGGTCATCAAAGATGATCACCCCCCCCCCGGTCTCTTTCCAGCTTGGAGCATTCTATTTCCTCCCCCACCAGATGATGTGTTGTTCCTGGGTTTTTGTGCCCCATGTGCATTATCTTGCACTTTTTTGCATTGAAGCTCAGATGCCAATCCCTTGACCAATCCTCCAGCTTCTTTAGATCCCCCCTCATTCTATCCACCCCCCCTGGTGTGTCCATCCTGTTGCAAAGCTTAGTGTCAGCGAACAGGCAGATCTTCCCTTCTAGATCCTCTGCAATGTCATTGAAAAAGATATTGAAGAGGACCAGGCCCAGCACTGAGCCCTATGGTCACTTTACCTTTTGCAGAGTGAATGCCGTTAACCACCACCCTCTGGGTCCTATTATGCAGCCAACTTTCTACCTACTTCACTACCTTCTGTCCTACTCCTATGTTCCCCAGCTTTATTATCATCCTTCAATGTGAGACAGTGTTAAGGGCCTTACTGAAATCCAAGTAGGCCACGTCCACTGCCCCCTTCCCCCTCAATCCACCTCCCTGGTTACCCAATTGAAAAACTCAATGAGGTTAGTCTGGCACGACATCCCTCCCATAAAATCATTCTGCTTCAGTCTTGTAGACCACTGGCAACCAGGTGTTCCACTATTCTTTCCTTCAATAGTTTTTCCATGACTTTCCCCACTACTGAGGTCAGGCTGACCAGTGTGTAGTTCCCTGCCTCCTCCTTGTTCCCACTTTTATATAGCAGGACTACATCAGCCCTCCTCCAGTCCTTGGGAGCCTCCCCTTTTTCCAAGGACAGGTTGAACAGGGCAGTCAGGGGTTCTGCCAACACTTCCATTAGCTTTCCAAGAATCTTGGAGCAAATCCCATCTGGTCCCATTGCCTTAGCCACTCTTATTGTTGCCAGTTCCCTGAGGACCCTCTCCTTTGAAAAAGGTTTAGTGTCCATCTCTGTGCCCATCATGCCCCTATCACTTGTTGCTGACCCACTCCCTGGCTCCTCCACTGTAAACATGGGACATGAATATTTGTTCAGTATATCTGCTTTCTGGCGGTTATCCTCAACTCTGCCCCCATCTTCCCTTTTCAATCGTACAATTTGCCCCTCCCCCCCCCTTTTTTTTTTTACTGATGTACCTGTAAAAGGTTTTGTCTCTCTTTACCACTGAATTTGTTATATGGTCTTCTGTTTGCACTTTGGCTTCCCTAACTGCCTTCCCTGCCTCCCTTTGTTTTTCCTGATACCACTCTGTCCCCTGCCACCCGAGTATTTTTGTACATTATTGCCTAAATGCCATTTATTTTTCCTTAACCTTTTCTGCTATCTCCCTAGAAAACCATATCAGTCTCTTCTTTCTCCTCCCCATACTCACCTGTTTGACACAGAGTTGTGCCACCCTTGCAACACTTGTTTTGACTGCCTCCCCCTGTTCCTCTACCCCCTTCATTTCCCCATCTGTGGTCAGTGCTTCTTCTAGGCATTTTCCCATGTTTCTGAAGTATGCCCTCACAAAGTCTAGTGTCCTTGTCACTGTGTGGTTCGGTTCCTCCCCCTCAGTTATTTCAAATCACACTGTTCCTCAGGTGCTCCTGTCCTGTAACACCTGTCACACTGCCCCATTTGTGAGCACAGGTCCAGTAATGCCTCCTCCCGTGTGGGTTCTTCAACCAGTTGCTTAAGGAATACCCCCTGTAGGAAGTCTAAGATATTACTGCACCTAGCTGTTGCTGCTGCAGGGAGGCTCCAGTCTATATCCAGTAGATTAAAATCACCGACGAGCAACACCTCTCCCTTATGTGCCATCCTTTGGATTGCTAGCAGCATCACCCTATCTATCTACCTCTTCCCCCTGAGCTAGTAGTCTGTAGATTATCCCTGTGTGGATGGATGTCCCATTCCTCCTTTCTATAGTAACCCACAGTATCCTCCCCCCCCACTCTGTTCCCCCTGAATTTGTGTAGCCTTTTATGTTTTCCCTCACATAAAGTGCCATTCCTCTCCCCCCTTCCAGCCTACTCTGTCCTTCCTGAATAGACTGTAACCTGGTATGGTAATTTCTCAGCTCTGGTTTTCGTTACACCAGGTCTCCGTGATAGCCACAATGTCCATGCCAGATTCCACCATGGTAGCCTTGAGGTCCCCTATCTTGTCACTCAGACTTTGTGCATTTGCACACATGGCTCTCCAAGATGTGGTGTCCCTCCCCAGCTGTTCTCTAGTACGCCTCTCCCCTTTTCGATCATAGTCCTTGTTAGCATGAGTAGCAGACTCACCAAAGCCCTCAGTCTTTTTGCAGATGTGATCCCTCTATTGATCTGTTTCCCTCTTGTGTTTCCCTGTAGTTCCTGTGCTCTGGGAGTGGGGGGGGGTTCAATTTCCTATCCTCCCTCCACCCTCATGGCAAGTTTAAATGCTTATGAAGGTTTACACCACTCCACAGCCTTTGACCTAGTTACTGTAATAAGGTCCCTTTCTTCTTCTGGCGAGCTTTATTTGTTAGGTAACCTCAACCTGAACTGGCTGTCACCCTCCCTAGGTAAACCACGTGCTGACATTACTGCCCTCAGCTTGTCCCAATTAATTACTGAACCCACTCGTTTAAATCACAAAACACTAAACCACACTCTCAGTCTGGCCCCTCACCTCTCATCCCCACAGGATTGTCCAATCGGCTTATTATCAGAGGTGCTCAGTGATCATCACATGATCTACCTAGTTAGAAAAGTCCTCAGACCTAAGGCCCCTCTCAAACTCCTTACTATCCGATCCTACAACTCCCTGGACCTTGCTGCGTTCCACCACGATCTCACCCATGCTAACTGGACTCCGACAGCCTCTGCCCAGTCCACAGATTATGCTTCAGCATATTTCAAAGACTCCCTCCTCTGTATTTAGAGCAAACATGCTCCATTAAGGCAAGTGGGAGTCTGAGGTTCTCATCCACCCCCCCCCCCCCGATTACCCCTGAGCTACTGGCCTGCCAACATGCTTGAGACCAAGCCTGGAAGACCCACACATCCACCAAACTTCCTCACGATCTATCTATCTACCGCTCACTCAGAAACTCCTGCACTAAGGCCATCTGGCTTGCCAAAGGAGTATATTTCAAATTCACTTTCAACTCAAATATAAATAACCCCTCTAAGTTCCAGAACATGGTCCATTTCCTCATCCCCCAAAAAAAAAAATAAACCACCGCCTCCTGTCATTAAAATGAACAACCAGCTCATAGTTGAACACCCTGCTGTAGCGGCAGAATTTAATTCCTATTTTGCAACATGTGCCTCAGCTCTGCTAACCTCCCTATCCTCACCACATACATCCCCGGCTACACCTACCCAACCCCCCCCAAACAGTACTGCCAGCCATGAGTTTCTTCTTTTCTTCCATCTCTCCACATGACACCGTACATGCACTTCTCTCTCTCTAAACCTTTCAAAAGGCAACTCGCCAGACGGCCTGGACCCCAAGCTACTCTACCTTTCTGCCCCTCCTATCTCCATCCCCCTAACTGATCTACTCAACTTATCTTTCCTCACTGCCACTGTCCCTAATGCCTGGAAGCATGCCATTTTTCTTCCTCTGCCTAAAGGTGGTGACCCCTCTGCTCCAGGGACCTATCGCCCATCTCATTTCTACCTGCCCTGGCTACCCTGGCTAAACTTCAGGAACACCAGATTCTCTCTCAGCTATCCTATTCCTGGATGACGACTCCTTTTTCACTCCATTCCAGTCTGGATTTCGGAAGAACCACTCCATCACCACCTCCCCACTTAGGCTTACCGACTCTATCCTGTCTGCCATGGATAGTGGTCATATCACATCTGCCATCTTTGTTGACCTTGCCAAGGCATTTCACACTGTTTCCCACACCCTCTTTCTTGAGACCCTCTCATCAGCTGGCCTATCTATCCCAGTCGGCCTGTAACTGGTTTAAAGCCTACCTAGCAAGAAGAACTCAATCAGCTAAAACAGCTGATTCTATGTCCTCGCCACTTCCCAACTCAACTAGTGTGCCTCAAGGTTCCATACTTGGCCTACTTTTATTCTCTGTTTTCCTAAATGACCTGCCCTCAGTATGTTCTTCCTCTATCCATATGTATACTGACAACATGGTCTTGTTCACTTCTGGCCACTCTCCCTCCGATGTGTCCACCAGCCTCCAGCTCAACTTCAATAATGTTCAGCGCTGGGTTAAGTCACATCAGCGTTTCCTGAACGCCAAGAAATCAGTCTCCATGATCTTTGGCACAAGGCAGAGACTCTCTAGGCTTCCCTTCCTACCCACCTTCCACACCCTGGATGTGACCACACTAGAGGATATCACTTTTTTCAGATATTTATGTGTTTGGTTTGACCGACACCTAAACTTTTTTTGATTTGATAAAATGTATTTTTATACAGGAAATACAGTTGTTGGGACAAAGTTCCATTTACAACAAAGTCCTGTGATGTTAGCAAAATGACAGTACAATAAAATGCATGACACATTAAACAAAACATTCCATATATCAATTAGTTAAAAACAAGTACAAGCCAAATTCAAATCTTCCCACAATTTCTCCTTAAATGTTAGTAAACTGTCAATGGACTTCAGTTTAAAAGGCAAATCATTTCAAAAAGATGCTACAGTATTTTGTAACACAACGTCATCAAATCTGTTATATGATCTATTTAACAGAATTTTCTGACTGAAAGATCTTGTGTGAATTTGTAATTCATTATTATGGTTAATTGTAATATAATCCTGCAAACAAGGCAGTATAGCGCAGTGGGTTAAGGCTCTGAGATGCAAATCTGGGGACATCCAGCAGACCAGAGCTGGGTTTGAATCCCACAGCTTCCACGTGAATACTGTGTGACCCTGAGTACGTCACTTAACTTCCCTGTGCTCCCAGGTTGCACCTGTAAAAAAGATTTCAGCTTAGTGTGCTACTCCTGGTTAAACGACGGAAAAAAAAAAATGTTTTGGTGTTCCTTTTAAAATTTGATGACAATGAACATACCAAATATAATCTCTTTTTTCTTTTGGATTTAACCAACCTGATTTTTTATACAACTCACAATGATGCACTCCATGTTTACTACCAGTTATAAATTTGCTCATTTTGTAATAAACCTGATTTATTTTACTTAATACTGTTTTATTAGTATGCATACACAGTACTGATCCATATTCCAAAACTGGGGCCAATAACTGTCCTATCACTTTTTCCCTTGTATTTTGTGATAAGGTTCCTGCCACCCTTAACATGCCTAATCTTTGAGTCACTTATTTAACTTGTGAAGAAATATGTCCCACATAAGTTAAGCCAGAGTCCACCTGAACGCCTAAGTACTTATATGTGCCAGCATTTTCTGAGTATTTGTCCCTAATGTTATGTGCAATTTTGGTTCCCTTCCCGCTCGGCGTCCCTTAAAAAAAAATCATACTTTGTGTCTTTGAGTTTAAAAGTAAACCAGAATTTTTAAAACATAATTCCATTGAATTTATGTCCTGTTGCAGTTTGTAAGTCAATTGTTCAAGATTGTCGGCTGATGTCACTATAACCGTGCCATCAGCATACATTCTGATATTACAGTATTTTATCTGGTAGATTACTGACAAAAACGTTGAACATGAGGGGACCCAAAATTGATCCTTGTGGAACCCCACGATAGGCTTCGCCCTGATCTGAAGTCATTTCCCCCAGTGCCACACACTGTTTCCGGTCTGACAAGTAGGACTTTATCCATCTAAGGCGTCCTTCTTGTATACCTAAACCATGTAATCGTTCCAGTAAAGTTCTATGCTGGACCATGTCAAAAGCCTTACTGAGATCCACGAACACCGTCCCTGTACTTCTTCCTTGATTCAAAGACGTTGTTATCAAGTTATTGAAGTCTAGTAGGGCAGTATTTGTGGATCTACCTTTCCGAAATCCATACTGAAATTTAGCCAATAGTTGAATTCTATCCAGATACTGGCTTAACTGTGTATGAACAAGCTTTTCCAATATTTTGGATATAATTGATAATAGGGCCTTTGGTCTGTAATCAGAATCAACTGCAGTATCTCCCCCTTTGAAAAAGGGAATAATGTTACTCATCTTCCAAATCTGTGGAAAAGTTGAACATTGATTGCTCCAATTAAAAAAGTAAGTCACCACAGGAGCAATAATCTCAGCGCCACACTTTTCTGAACATGTTGACAATATCCTGAAGAAACTGCGCCCCAAGCTTGGTGCCCTCTATAGGAGAACCACAGCTGCTTACCTCTGCCAGCAAGCCGTGACCTTGTTCAGAAACGTATTCTCCCTATTTTTGACTACTGCAACACAGTCTATTGTGCTGCTCCTAAGCCTTCCCTGTCCAGACTGGATTACCTTTTCAATGCATTTTGTTGTTTTGCTCTCGACCCCTTCCCCCCAGTACCCACCACTGCTCTCTCTACCACTCCCTTGCTTTCCCCTACCTGGAGTGCAGACAACGTGAAATTTACCTCTAAATACTTGTTTGGGTCTCTCCCCTCTTACCTACCCTCCTTGTGAGAGGGAAGAACAGGACCCTGTCCCAGCTGTTAGAGAAAGTGTTTAAAATGCAAGGATCTGTCCTATTCTGTCTCTTCTCTGTCTAGTTGTGCAACCAAATTTTCCTGTGAGACTTTGGACTTTTATCAGCCCGACAGGTTCACAATTCTTTGATTCTCACTCTCAGTTTTTCCTTGCTGTCTGTTTTTCCTCCCCTCCATATCTGCTAATATAAAGATATATGCAATTCACTGTATGGAAATGTAACTGATACTGGGAACCCTTTTGTTTAGGAAATATATATTGTTACTGTTGAAATGTATATGATTATATTTTGAGAAGATTGCAGAACGCTATTGTAAACTCTAGAGGTTACTTGAGTGCAAATCTTCCAGCCTTCTGCAAAAGCTGCAAAAGGGGACCTACTAGCTCAATCACACTGTGTTCTAGCAGCCCTGCCTGATATTTACAAAAATATGATTTCTATAAGGGAATCGACAAAGTCCAAGAGGGTAGTATCTTTCAGAAAAAGAGATATGCAAGAACAAGGGGGCACAATTTGAAGATACAGGGGGAACGGCTCAGAGGTAATGTGAGGAAGTATTTTTTCACGGAGAGGGTTGTGGATGAATGTAACAGCCTCCCTGAGGAAGTCTGGAGTCAAGAACAGTGGGGGGATTCAAGAATGCATGTGACAGACATAAGGCAGTCCTAGTGCGGGGTAGGAGGTAGTAAGCTGTTGGTTCACTAGGATCTGCAGCTTATCTGTTAGGTAGGAAAATGGGCAGACTAGGTGGGCCAAGCGGTCCTTATCTGCCATCAAATTCTATGTTTCTATGTTCTATGTTTCTATGTAGGATGCTTGCTAAAGATGGGGGTTGAAAAGACATAAAAGAGCTAAGCTGCAAATGCAAGAAAGGTTAGAAGAACAAGGGACACAGAGACCGAAAGAAAACTTTTATTTTGCCCTTGTTTTTGTTTTTTTAATTTTATTTATTCTCGGATTACAAGTACCTTTGAGCCAAGGCTCTTTTACAAAGGTTTTTTTTTAGTTTTTTTTTTTATTTAGTTGTTTAACCAGGAGTAGCACACTAACCTGAAAGCTTTTTTTACAGGAGCGACCTGGGAGCACAGGGAAGTTAAGTGACTTGCTCAGGGTTACACAGTATGCAAGTGGAAGCTGTGGGATTCAAACCCAGGTCTGGTCTACTGGATGTCACTAGATTTGCAGCTCAGAGCCTTAAACCACTGCGCTATACTACCTCCCTACGTTCCACGTCAGAAATAACAAACAAGAAGGAAGCAACACTGAAGTAACAGTAAACAATTTTTGTACAACAGTGCTATTGAAAGGGGTCAATTATAGGAAAAGTAAGGTGTAGAGGAGGAGAAGTGTAGATAGTTAACAGAGGCAGCTACAGTAAGTTGGTGAGCACAGCTAGGACGCATATGCCCACATGGAATGGGCAGGGTCAGGTGCCCGGGGGTGGCAGAAAAACAGGGATGAGAGGAGGGGGAGGATGAAGGCGCAGCCGGAGGCATCTGTCGAAAAAAATGGGAAGGAGTGATAGAAGAGAAAAGGGGCAGGGTGGGGGGATAAGTACTGTAATGGGGCAAGGAGAGACTAATGAGGTGGTATGAAGACCTGAGATTTGAAGTGGCACCTCAGGAGCTGGGGGGAGGGGGACTGGGGTTAAGCAGTATATAAGTTAGGATTTAAGCTGTGTAGGTCATCATCTAGGAGAGGCAGTCACAGGAGCTAGAGGCAATGAGATGGGCCCGGAACCTGGTTTTGAACAGACCTAGTGTTGAGGCAGAGGAGATGGTGTGGCTGAGACCATTCATCCATAGAGGAGCCCTACAGGCAAAGGAGCATTGGCCTTGCATAGTTCGACAGCGAGGAGCTTGTAGAATCTAGGTTGCCGAGCTCCTGGTGTTCTGTAAGTTGGTGTTTTGATGTAACAAGGCAGTAACACCGGGGGGTGTGAGGCCAAGGTTGATTTTCCTGCTATAACACATATGAGATACTTCATACAGTTGGAGAGTTGGAACCATCCGGATTGTTCATAAAGGGTACAGGTGTGGGTGAGGCAGTGGGCACCAGTTGTGAATCAGAATGCTTTGTTAAGAGCAGTTGTTATACGTCGGAGAGCGGACGTCGCGGCGGAGCCATAGATAATGAGGCCATAATCAATAATTGACAATCTTCAGGGCCTCTGCGGTGAGGTGCTGCCTGTGCTTGTAGAGTAATCCAAGGCGTGTGCTGGCAGCTTCGTAAACAGTTATACTGAACAAGTTTATTTTATGATACTGCTAGTGTAAATAAATAATTGTTGGTCAATTCTACAACTGCTCCTGGTTTTCCTATGCTTCCTGACCTGTGCCTCAATGACAGATGGTGTCAGCCTAAGTGGGATTTATGCCGTGCATACCCTAAGACAGGAGGTTTGTGCGTGGGTACTGGACCTAGTACCAGGGAAGCACAGAGGGAGATATTGATTCTGCAGCAGCAAGTCCAGGAGTGGTTACTAGGAGAATGGCAGCCAAACTAGCAGAGACAGTAGTCCAGTCTGAGATTGTTCAGCCAGCACAAGTTATGGAAAAAGAACAGGCAGTGACAGAACCTAAAAGCCTGATGGACTTTTTCAAATGGTGGGTTATACAACAAAGAGAGACTGAGAAGCAGAGAGAAAGAGAGATTCAACATTTAGAAGCGCAGAGAAGAGAAGCAGCGACAGGAGCAACAGAGGAGAAAAGAGATGCAGAAACAGGAGCAGCAGATGAGAGAAGAGATGCAGTGACATAAGCAGCGATGGCTGGATGCCTTGCAAGCTATCAAAGGCAGAGAATCCGGCAGAGACCCAGATGAGCAACAAAATGCAAGCAACTTAAAAGCCATTAAACTTACAAAGTTGTGTCCTCGGTTGATATAGAGACATACCTGACAACTTTTGAAAGAGTTGCCAGAGCCTGCCAATGGCCAAAGCAACAATGGACAATCAGACTAGTACCTACCTGACAGGGAAAGCCCAACTTGCCTAATGCAACATGGGCACTGTACAGTGAGAAAACTATGACCTGGTGAAAAGCGAAATCCTGAAAAGGTATTACATCTCCGGAGAGACATACAGGCAGAGATTTCGATCTCTGAGGTACAACTCGGTCGACAATCCTCGAAAAGCCTTCACCCGACTCAAGAACTCCTGATAAAATGGATCCAACCAGAAAGCAGAACAGGCCCACAGACATAGACACATTTGCCATGGAGCAATTCATCAACATCTTGCCTACAGATGTACAGCTGTGGGTAAAGGAACAGCGACCAGCGAGTGGGGAAAAGGCTGTTTCTTTGACTGAGGACTACCAAATGGCCAGACAGACACCATAGTAGCGAGGTAACAGCCAAGCACTGGTAAGAACCTCTTTTTCCCCATTTAAATTTCAAGCTTGATAAGAACTCTGGTGGGGGTAACAAATCTATGCCCAAAAAGGTTATCTGCTACAACCGTAATAAGCAAGGCCATTCTGCAAGAAACTGCCGTAGTAAGGAGACTGGCACTGAAGCAGATTTGTCCTCGGCAAATTGGGGCAAGTACTTAACAGATGTGAAGGTGGGGGATAAGACTCTGAAGGGACTCATTGATTCGGGAAGCAGACAGACCCTAGTGCATGTTAAAGTGCTGGGAAAACACTGTGCAAAGGAACCAGGTACTGGTGTCATCTGCATTCATGGGGACACTCGATACTATCCCACCATCCAAGTGACTCTGACTATTAAGGGTGTGTCGCACCAAATGAAAGTGGGGGCAGTGCCTAAATTATCCACACCTGTGATTATTGGAAATGACTGTCCAGGATTTACTGAGCTGATCAAAGAGGGAATAAATCCTGATGTTTCAGCAGCAGTGGTGACAAGAGCTCAGGCAAAGAACATTTCAGATGGTGGGGCCTTTCTGTGATTTTGATTCAAACTTATTTGAGCACAGCTCCAAGATCTGGAAAACCAGGAAAGAAAGACGAAGCCTGAAGAAACTGTGGCAACAAATAACTGATGGACATGAAGGGTTAAGATATGAAAATGCTGAAACTAAATTGATAACTGACTGTGATTTTCTTTCAGAGCAAGCTAACAATGTTTCTTCCCAGGGTTATTTCAAGCAGCTGGGGGTAAGACCAAAACAGGGTGGACCAATGTTTAAAAAATGTAATGGGTTACTGTACAGAGTTTGGGTTAAACCTCAGACACAGGAACAGACCGAACAATTGGTTATACCACAGAAGTACAGAACAGAGTTGTTACTCAGGGAGGGATCGCACCCTTGCCAGATTGCTGTATAGATATTACTGGCCTGGAATTCATGAAGATATTGCTACCTACTGTAATTCCTGTGCTGAGTTTCAGAAAGTAGCCCCAGTCAATAGAAAAGACAAGGTGCCCCTATAGTTAATAGATGAGCCCTTTGAGAGAATTTGCAATGGATGTTGTTGGTCCTTTAGACAAAAGTAAAAAGGGTAACAGATTTATCCTGGTAGTATGTGACTATGCTATTCGATACCCAGAAGCAATTCCCATGCGTACTGTTACACCCCCAAAAGTTGCAGCAGAACTTGCCAAAATGTTCAACAGAGTGGGCATACCTAAAGAAATTATTACTGATCAGGGTAGTAATTTTGGTGCTGCACTGCTTAAGAAGCTGTATAGACTACTAGGTATCACTGCCATAAGAACCTCCCCTTATCACCCTCAGACAGACATTCTTGTTGAGCGTTTTAACCAAACCCTAAAATGCATGTTAAAAAGGTTTGTAAAATGGGAAGGGAAAGACTGGGACCAATACTTGCCTTACCTACTTTTTGCTACAGAGAAGGGCCACAGGCATCAACAGAGTTTTCACCATTTGAAATGCTGTATGGTAGGCTGCCAAGATGGCCACTGGATGTGATAAAAGAAACATGGGAAGATAACCCCACCCAGAAACAATCTCTATCTTCTTTGTGTGCCCTAAGAAAGAAGCTGGCAAAATATGTTGTAACTGCCCATAGTAATCAGGAAGAGGCCCAAAACCAGCAGAAGGTGTATTATGACCATGGGGTAAAAGAAAAGGTTTTTGAGTCAGGTGAAAATGTTTTGCTACTGTTACCCACAACAGAAAATAAACGGTTAATGAAGTGGCAAGGGCCTTATAAAGTTCTTAGATGTACTAGCACTGTTAACTACAAGATTGAGACCTCTGACAGGAAAAATCCTACTAAGATATACCATACTACCCTCCTCAAGAAATGAGTTGAAAAATGCCAAAAGCTGCTTTGCTAGTTTTACCAGAAACTGATAAGGAAGATACTGATGTAGTTTATGATAGACTGGAACAAACTGTAAATGCTGATGCTGTAAAGGTAAATGTTTCCTTAACCTCAGAACAAACTGCAGACATTCGTAATGTGCTAAAGACATTTAACAGTACTTTTACTATGGTACCAGGCCGCGCAAAAGGGGCTGAGCATGTAATAGTGGCGAGGAATGCTCGTCCTATTAGGCAAAAGACATACAGGTTACCAGAGCTGTTAATAGCTGATGTGGATGAGGAAATGCAAAAAATGAAAGAACTGGGTATAATAGAGGAGTTTAGGTGTGCTTGGTCATCTCCAATGGTAACTGAACAAAAAAGAAGGGGCTGTTAGAATCTGCCTTGATTTCAGGAAACTTAATGAAGTGTCAGAATTTGACAGTTATCCTATGCCCAGAATAGATGATCTGGTGGACAGACTGGGAAGTGCAAAGTATATCAGTACCCTCGATCTCTCCAAGGGTTACTGGCAAATACCTTTAGCTAAAGAATCCAGAGATAAAACTGCATTTGCCACCCTTTAGGCTTCTATCACTTCACCACCATACCATTTGGTTTACATGATGCACCAGCTACATTTCAAAGGTACATGGATGTCATTTTATCCCCTCACACTGGTTATTGTGCTGCAGACCTGGATGATGTCGTGGTGTATAGTCCAGACTGGAAAAGCCACCTGGAACACCTACGAGCAGTTATCCAAGCCATCAAAAATGCAGGTCTTTGGGGGGTACAGCAGCCGAGCTAGCAACAGCTTGATCTAGCTCCACACCATGTGGCACAAATACAGAAGTTTAAAATAGTTAAACTTTCCAGATTAAAAAAAATAACAAAATATATTAATGGAGAACACTGTCCTGAGTATTTTGAGACTACATACACCAAGCTACTACTATTAGATCTGGAGATATGGGCAGAACAAATAAAGCCATGTCCGGTGGCGAGGCACTCCGCCTGAAAGATTCTAAATCCGGGCCAAGCAAGGAATCGGGCGCGGGAGCGGCCGAGGAGACAGTTCAGCTGACTAATGCTGCCCTCTTACAGGCAATCCAGAAATTAGATGGCAGGATGGAGGAATTCACTGCCCAGTTCAAGGTAATGGATATGAAAACTGGAGGAAGACACTAAGGCTGCCACCAAATCAGCAGCAACAGCAATGGCCACCTCGGCAGGTCTGGTGAAGGAGAATGGAGTGCTGAAGAGACGCCTCAAGAATCTGGAAAATTTGTCCAGAGCTGTGAACATCCGGATCATGGACATTCCGGAGCAAGCTGAAGGGGATTATTTAATCGGATTTGTGCAAGCTCTTCTAAATAACATTTTTCAGACCTCTGAGAATTACTCGATTATCAGGGCCTACAGGATTACACCACGTGGCGCTCAACAACGCAAGGTCATGGGACAGTTACCTCCACGGACTCTCTTGGTGGTGCTCGGGTCTGCAGCACAAAAGGACTCCCTTATCGCAATGGCCAAGAAAAGTGGGTTGATGGAGTGAGAGGGGAACAAAATTCATATCTTCCTGATCTCAGTTACGCAACCCAGCAAAGGAGAAATAGCTCTGATCTGGCACAGTCCAATCTAAGACGGTTGGGAATTCAACAGGTTTTAGTAATGCCAGCAAGCCTGCGGATTTTCTACTGGGGGGAACTTTCCAATTCTCAGACCCTGGAGAAGCGGGCAAATATACTGATCGAGTGGAGAAAGAATTCTAATCAAAGGACTCAAACTGACAGCAAAAATGAGGACAGTGAATGAGAGATGAGTACTGGGGTTTTACATACAAATACAGGTTACTCACCTGTAACAGGAGTTCTAGGAATGGTATATGTTGTTCATCCACACTGTCTGGCAGGTATCCTTGCCGCTTTAAATCTTGCCGGAAGGTCTTCAAACTGGCTCCTCCACCCACCCGTGGTAAAACTCGGCTCCGCCCCATGACGCCAGATCTGGCCCGCTAGAAGCTCAAGTTGTGCGTCGAAGCCGGGGAGGTCGGGGTATCGTGTGGATGAACAACATATACCATTCCTAGAACTCCTGTTACAGGTGAGTAACCTGTATTTCTAGGGACATGGATATGTTGTTCATCCACACTGTCTGGCAGACTCCTAGCAGTTCTCCGGGAGGAGGGAGGCAAGGCGCACACCCCCGATACTTACTTGGGAAAGAGAGACTGGAGAACTGAGGCCCCAAACCAGCATCCGCGTGACTCAAGGTCGATGTGGTAATGGGTGATGAAGGTGTGCTGACTTCCAGGTAGCAGCCCTGCAGATTTCCTGGATAGGGAAGTCCCTGGAAGCAGCCACTGATGCAGCAGTATGGCGGGTAGAATGAGCTCTTATCCCTCTGGGAGGCTCCATGCCCGCCAACCTATAGCAGAGATATATGCAGGAGGTGACCCACCTGCCTATCGTCCG
Source organism: Neoceratodus forsteri (assembly GCA_016271365.2). NCBI lineage: Eukaryota > Metazoa > Chordata > Ceratodontiformes > Ceratodontidae > Neoceratodus > Neoceratodus forsteri. Next base: position 149,369,031 of record CM028130.1, on the reverse strand, counting down.
CTTGGCTGCAGGTCTGCCAGGTGCGGCTTCAGCGTAGGTGACAAACAGCTGGCAAACCTCTCCCCGAATTTCAGCCGTGCGCTCCTTATAGTAAGCGAGCGCCCTTCTAGGGTCCAGAGTATGGAGCCTATATTCGGCCTCCGAGGTGTGACTGGGGTAGAACAACGGCAGAGTCAGCACCTGGTTAAGGTGAAACTCCGACACCACCTTCGGAAGGAATTTCGGGTGGGGGCGCAGGACAACCTTGTCCCTGTGGAAGACCAGGTAAGGAGACTCAATGCAGAGCGCCAGGAGCTCTCCCATCCTTCTGGCTGACGTGACAGCCACCAAGAAGGCGGTCTTCCACGACAGGTGAGAGAGTTCACACCTGTGCACTGCTTTGAATGGCTTGCCCATGAGCTTTGCCAGTACCAGCAGTAGATCCCAAGGAGGTGGAGGTTCTCGCACCGGAGGGGAAATGTGATCAAGGCCTTGGAAAAAGCGCCAGACCACCTTCTCCTGCGCCACCGACTGCTTCCCGGCCCGCGCCCGGTAAGTAGAGATGGCTGCCAGGTGCACCTTAAGGGTCGTCGACCTAAGCCCTTGCTGAGAAAGGGACCAAAGGTAGTCCAATATGCTCGCCAAGGAACAGGAGGAAGGGTCCAGGCCCTGTTTCTGACACCAAATGGAAAATCGTTTCCATTTGAAGGCGAGGCATTTTCTGGTCAACCTCACGGGACGCCCAACTATGTCGAGGACCTCGCCGGAAAGACCCAAGGCCTGGAACTCTAGCCAGCCAGGAACCAGGTGTCAGGTGCAGGGATTGAAGGTCCGGATGGAATACCTTCCCCTGATTGACTGAGAGCAGGTCCGGGCGAGCTGGAAGCTGCCTCGGGAGCCTGGAGCTGAGGCTGAGGAGATCTGGGTACCAGTACTGGTGGGGCCAGTCTGTGGCTATCAGAATCACCTGCGCCTTGTCCCTCTTTGCTTTGAGCAGCATCTTGTGCATCAAGGGGAACGGGGGAAAGGCGTAGAAGAGGCCCGGGGTCCACGGCCTCGAGAAGGCATCCCCCTGCAGCAATCCCTGCTGAGGGGGGCGGGCATGGAACAGCCTCAGCTTCGCATTCTCCCTGGAGGCAAACAGGTCCACCTGAGGTGTGCCCCAATGGGAGAATAGATCTTGTACTACCTCCGCAGGAGAGACCACTGTGGACGAGCCCCTATCTGGCTTAGGGCATTGACCAGGGTGTTGGAGGCCCTGCCACATGAATGGCTAGAGATCCACCTCCAGGCTGGCGTGACGAGTGATCAGATGCGGAGAGCTTCTTGCATAGAAGCATGGAGCGGCCCCGCCTGGGCGGTTTAGATAGTACATGGTCGTGGTGTTGTCCGCCTGACCCGGACCACTTGACCTCAAGAAACGGAGCAAAGGCGGTGAGAGCTAGGCGGACCGCCGGAGCTCCAGCAGGTTGATGTGGCATCGGAACTCCCTGGGACCAGAGGCCGCGCCGGTGTTCCTCCAGATGGGCACCCCAACCCATCAGAGAGGCATCGGTCGATAGAGAGACCGTCGGCTCGGGGCGGACAAACAGGATGCCCTCCTGCAGATGAACTGGAACGGTCCACCACTGGAGAGCGTTCCACATCCCCTGGGTCACCGTCACTAGCTGGTCCAATGGATCGCAGCATTGGGACCACTGACTGGCCAGCCCCCACTGAAGGGGGCGCATGTTCCAGTGGGCCCAACGGACCACGCTGGTACAGGCCGCCATGAGACGCAGGAGGCAGGAAGTCCCGGGCAGGGCGCAATTGACCAACCAGAAATTATTGGGCAAAGGAGGAAAGAACCTCGACCCTGTCCGGCAGGAGCCGGGCCCTGGCTCGAAGAGAGTCGAGCTCTGCCCCGATGAAAAGAATCACCTGCTTCGGCTCGAGTTCCGACTTGGCCTCATTGATGAGGAGGCCGACCTGAGAGCAAACCTGGAGGGCCAGATCTCTGGACCGCTCCACCTCCTGTCTGGAGGGGGCTCCTATCAGCCAATTGTCCAGGTAAGGGTAAACCCGACCCTCAGTGCCGAGGAATGCTGTCACCACTGCCATGCATTTGGTGAAGACCCTGGAGCTGGAGATAAGCCAAGGGCATGGCTTGAACTCGAAGGGATCCCTCCGCCGAAAGCGAAGGAACCTCTGATGTGACGGACGGATAGGGACGTGAAAGAACACGGCCTGCAGGTCCAGAGAGCAGAACCACATGCCGTGTTCCAAGGATGGTATTACCTGAGCCAGAGTGACCATCCTAAAGGTTCGAGACCTTAGGAACTTGTTTAGGTCGTGTAGGTCGAGAATGGGGCACCAGCCCCCCGTCCGTTTCAGAACCAGGAAGTACCTGGACACGAACCCCGGGTTTGAGGGGGGTCCGCCACCTCTCATCACCTCCTTCTTGAGGAGAAGAGCGATGTCGGCTCGGCGAGCTGACAGCGAGGCTTCGGACCCCGAGGCCCCCCGAGGTGCGACGGCTCTGAAGGGTGGGGATTGCTCGAACTCCAGAGGCAGGCCCTTTCCCACCACCTCCAACACCCACCGGTCTGTGGAGATAACGGACCAGGCGGAAAGACAGTGGCGGAGCCGCCCCCCCATGGGGGGCACCTGGGGTGAGGCGACGGGGTTGGGGGCGACACCCCTCAACCAGTCACTGGGCAGGCTTGGAGGAAGGACCGGCCGAGGGACCTCCAGGGCCTTTACCTCCCTGCTTCCTGGAGGAGGAAGCCGTGGGCTTGGGTTTGGGACGCCAAGCGAGCCTGCTGGCCCTGATGCTGCTGGGCCGGACGTGCCGCGGACGGACGAAAGGGCTTGGGTTGCGGTCTGTGGCCCTTGTCCCTCTGAGCGGATGAGATTGAGTCCAAAGTGGCACTGGACTTTTCAAACCTCTGGAGGTGGCCTTCCACTCCAGGGCCGAAGAGGTTGTATTTGTGCTGGGTATCCGCTGTGAAGGTGGATATCCTCAGCCATGCCCGACGGCGCATAGCCACTGCAGCCACGACCGACCTGGCGCATGAGTCTCCAATGTCCAGAGCAGTCTGAAGTTGCTGCTTGGCCACCGCCCTGCCCTGGGCCCGCACCTGCCTAACCGTGGTCTGCAGGTCAGCCGGGAGATGAGGGACTACCTCGTCCAGGGAGCCCAACAGGTCATGGGGGAAATGTGCCATAAGCACGGCCGAGCTGGCCTGACGAAGGCCAAGGGAGGACGCAGCGTAGACTTTTCGCCCGGCATAGTCCAATTTCTTGGACTCTTTGTCGGGAGGTTTGTCCACGTCCCTAGCGCTTCCGGCACGCCGGAAAACGCTGTTGGTAACCAACCCTCGCTGAGGGATGTCTAGAGAAACCGGACAGGAACCAGTAGGGACCGTGATACTTCCTGGCCATCCTGGACGAGGCGCAGGGCAGGAAGCAGGCGCTGCCAGAGCTCCAAGGCCGGGCCCACAATGGCCTCGGCCACAGGAAAGGCCTCCGTAGGGGATTCCCCTCGGTCCAATATCTCCATGAGGGGATACTTGGCCTGCTTGGATACGGGCTCGAGCTGCATCCCGGTGGACTCCGAGATGAGCCTGAGCAAACCCAGGAAGGATGAAGTGCTGTCATCCAGCGACTGACCTCCAGAGGACTCCAAGTCCACTCGCCTGGAGAAAAGGGAGGAATCGTCGTCGGACTCAGAAGAGTCCGCAAAGAGCTGCCTCGGGCCTGAGCCACCCTCCACCTGCCGAGGGCGATCGGGAGTGAGGGTGACCGACAGCCTATGGGGCAGACCCTGAGCCGACCGAGAGTTCTTGGTCGGAGCCCCAAACAGCGGCTGTGGAGGCGGAGGTTCCACCGGAATCGGTGGAGCAGCTGATTTGGTCAACAACCGCCTGGGAACAGGCTCGGTAAGACAAGGGTTGTCTGGCCGCCTCCGTGACAGCCACTTAATGGCCAGGGAAGGCGACGCGCTGCTTGTTCCCGGTCAGAAGGAGCTGTTGCCACATGAGGTCCTCGTATCATCGACGAATTTATGTCGAAGCTTCCTCATCCAAGGGGAGGAGGACGATGAGCGGGGCGGCGTTGCTTATCACGGGTGCCGAGATCGAGACCGCCTATGACGGCGGGATCAGCTGGACCACGAAGAAGTCCGAGATCGAGAACCTCGGCCTTCCGAGGATGGTGTGGGAGGGACGGTGAACCGCCCTCCCTCGGCTCAGAGGGTTCACCAGAGGGCTCCGGAACCAGAGGCACTGGCAAGCCCGCTGGATCTCAACTCCCACCGGGGAACCGTGAGAGGATTTAGCCGCTGTCGACAACCCATCCAACGAGTCGAGAAAGATCTCGAGCTGGCCGATGGGAGTCTCAGTCAACTGACCTGACAGGGACACCTGAGACCAGTGGCCAAGCCGAACGATCGATCAAGTCGGTGGCCGACAACTGGGAGAGGGACCTTCCGCCTCCCAAGAGCATCGACGGAGGACTTACCCTTGTCTTTCTTCTTGGACCGAGAAGAAGGTCCAGCAGACGTTGGTCCCTCTCCTCTAGTGGAGAGGGACAGACAAAGCTCCTTAAAGGAAGCTGTGTAAGAGGAACCCAGGGACAGCGGGATAAACGCCGCGGTCGAGGAAGATGCGACCCACGCCACCTCCTCTCTGAGGGCGATCATCTGCTCTAGCTGGTCCGCCGAGTCCGCCACCGCGGAAACCGCCAACCGGGCCTCTTTTGACTTCACCGGAGGAAAACATTTCTCAGGGCGCCCCAGTTGTAAACGGGCAGCACAGTCTTCGAGGACATAGGCTGAGAAGGAAGAGCACAGGTCTCAAGCCTGCGGGTCATGCTCAAGGCCTAAACAGTAGACACACGTGGAGTGCGGATCCGTCCGAGACATCTTCTGCCCGCAAGGGCACCTCCGAAAACTGGGAGTCAATTTGTCCATCGCAGCCGCGAGGAATAGAAGACCGAAGTCTATAATGCAAAAAACTTTTAAATTCAGAAAACCGAAGAATTAGGAACCAGTCTTATACGCAGGGCGTTAAGGAGGGAACCTGAGCTTCCAAGTGGTAAGGAAGATCTGGCGTCATGGGGCGGAGCCGAGAGTTTTACCACCCCGGTGGGTAGGAGGAGCCAGCTTGAAGACCTTCCGGCAAGATTTAAAGCGGCAAGGATACCTGCCGGACAGTGTGGATGAACAACATATCCATGTCCCTAGAAATAATGTTTACTTTTGTGATCTATTGTAAGGATCCGTGGAGAGACTTGGTTTAAGGATCGGCAAACATTTTCTGTACTTCACACAAGACTTTGATAAAGGGTAAAGATGTGTGGAACTTTGAGAATACCTGCCCCTTTTTGAAATCAGTTTTACTAATATCTTGGCTTATGCTATGTTAGTAGTCTATATGGGATAGGATCCCTATTTATCAGTAACATTTAAATTACTGTCAAGTTATGTTTTAAAATTCAATATATGAAGTGGTGGGAAAATTACAAAAAGCTGGTAATCTTTTGCTGAAACTACCGATGTAGATGGGGAGAATGTAACTATCTTAATTATAGGGATATGGATCTTCTTTAAATAAAAAACAATGTTGGTTTACTCCCTGCTCTTGGTACCAATAAACCATTACGGATTCCAGTTTAATATATATATTATTTAGCTAATCCCCCTCGGTGTTGCACCATGGTATAGGGGTCTTCTGAATGTGGTTTCTGTAAAAATTATGTATAGCATTCATGCAGTGTTAATAATTGTATGTTCACCTGCCTATGTGAGAACTGTACTGTATGTTCTATGCAGTTAAACTCAATAAATACAAAGTTTAACAAAAAAATATGCAGGTCTGACTATTAATCCTACCAAATGTGCACTGGGCATGCAGGAATCCAGATATTTGGGCTATGTGTTGGGAAATGGAGATGTCAAGCCAGAGGTTTCTAAAATAAAAGCTGCAGCTAACAGCCCTGTACCTAAAACAAAGAAACATGTCAGGTCATTTTTAGGGCTGGCTGGTTATTATCGGAGATTTGTTCCCAACTTTGCTGAGTTAGCTACTCCCCTCAGTGAGCTCACAAAAAAACAGTACCCAAATAATGTGAAATGGACCTCAGAGTGCGATTAAGCTTTTCAACCCATTAAGGCTGCATTATGTTCAGCCCCTGTTTTAAGAAGCCCACACTTTGAGAAACCATTTCTGCTACAAACAGATGCATCCAAGGTAGGCCTAGGTGCAGTACTGAGTCAAAATATAGATGGGACAGAACATCCTATTCTGTACATAAGTAGGAAATTGCATGACACAGAGAAAAGGTACTCCACCATCGAAAAGGAATGTCTAGCAACAAAGTGGGCCATGGAGTCCCTTAAGTCTTATTTGCTAGGAACTGATTTTGTTCTTGTAACAGATCACAATCCTCTCTGTTGGCTTAACCAAATGAAAGATAAAAATTCCAGAATCACAAGGTGGTACCTGGCACTACAGCCATTTAAATTCATGGTGATTCACAAATCTGGTAAAGAGAATAGTAATGCTGATTTACTGTCAAGATACGGCTCAGGAATTGAGGATTCGGGAGGCTGAAAAACAAATGTATGGGTTTGAACTGTACTGTTTGCTGTACTGTTAAATGAAAAAAAGAGAGGAGGGAGATAATGGACGTATGTTTAATTTCTGAAAGCAGCAAATGTTGGTAGAGAATTAATAAAAAGTTTTGGAAACCTGTTTAATAAAACAGGTTCCCTCTTAAGGAGAGGGGTGTATGTGACAGGGTAGAATAGGACCCTGACCCAGTTGTTAGAAAAAGTGTTTAAAATGCAAGGATCTGTCCTTTTCTGTCTGGTTGCGCAACCAAATTTTCTTGTGAGACTTTGGACTTGATCAACCCGACAGGCTCGCAATTCTCTGCCTCTCACTGTCTCTCAGTTTTCCCTTCTTGTCTGTTTTTCCTCCCTTCCATATTTGCTAATATAAAGATATATGCAATTCATTGTATGGAAATGTAACCGATATTAAGATCCCTTTTGTTTAGGAAATATATACAGTCGTGGCCAAAAATATTGGCGCCCTTGCAGTTTTTTCTAATAATGCACCATTCCTTCCAGAAAATTGTTGAAATTAAAAAATATTTTGGTATCCACATATGTATTTCTTTGGTTTGCAGAGGAATAAAACACAAAAAGCAGAAAAAATTACTAAGTCTTAGCTTATTCCACACAGAAATCCTTAAATGGCCCGGACAAAATTATTGGCACCTTTTAGAAGTAGTTAGAAATAATTAGATTTCAAGCAGGTGATTCTCCTTCACTTTAGAACTGAACTCACCTGTGGTGAGTTGCAGGTGCCTGCAATATAAAAATCACTCATTCAACCAGTTTGAATAGAGAAAAGGACTCATTCTCCTGTTTTGTGTCACTGTGTGTACCAAAATGAGCATGAGAAAAGAAAGACAGTCAGAATTGTTTGAGGAGGTCAGACAGAAGATTGTAGCCAAGTATGGACAATCTCAAGGCTACAAATCAATCTCCAGAGACCTTGATGTTCCTGTTTCCACCGTACGTAATGTTATCAGGATGTTTAAGGCCCATGGCACTGTAGTCCACCTCCCTGGACGTGGCCACAAGAGAAAACTTGATCGAAGACTGCAGGATTGTTTGAATGGTGGAGAAAGCACCTCGATCAACTGCCAAACAGATTCAAGCTGACCTTCAGACACAAGGTACGACAGTTTCAACTTGCATCATCCGTCGCCAACTCAATGAAAGGGGGTTATATAGTAGGAGGCCCAGGAGGACCTCACTGCTGAGAGAGAGAGAGACATAAGAAAGCTCGACTGGGGTTTGCCAAAACACACCTGAACAAGCCAAAATCCTTCTGGGAGAATGTCCTGTGGACAGATGAGACCAAATTAGAGCTTTTTGGTAAAGCACATCATCTCTATGTTTACAGAAAACAAAATGAAGCCTTCAAAGAAAAGAACACCTTCCCTACAGTCAAACATGGAGGAGGTTCAGTGATGTTTTGGGTTGCTGTGCTGCCTCTGGCACTGGGTGCCTTGAGCGTGTGCATGGCATCATGAAATCTGGAGATTACCAGGCCATTTAGGCGCAATGTTGAACCCAGTGTCAAAAGCTGGGTCTCCGTCGAAGGTCATGGGTCTTCCAGCAGGACAATGACCCCAAACACACTTCAAAAGCACCCAGGAATGGTTCAAGACAAGACACTGGACTGTTCTGAAGTGGCCAGCAATGAGTCCAGATCTAAATCCCATTGAAAACCTGTGGAGAGATCTGAAAACAGCAGCTGGGAGAAGGCACCCTTCAAATCTGGGAGAAATGGAGCAGTTTGCACAAGAAGAGTGGGCCAAACTGCCAGTAGAGAGGTGCAGGAAGCTCATCCATGGCTATAGGAAGCGGTTGATTGCAGTTATTTTGACCAAAGGCTGTGCTACCAAATATTAAGTCTAGGGTGTCAATAATTTTGTCAATGCCATTTCTTTTCATTTTCTGATTTAAAAGGATATATTAAATTCTGAATCAAAAACATAGGTTCTGTAATATTAACAGAGAAATAAAGAATTGTGGAGACCAAATACTGTACTGTTAATTTCAACTTATGTTTAGGGAAATTGTGAGTTATTTGAAAAAAGTGCAAGGGCGCCAATATTTTTGCCCATGACTAATGTTACTGCTGAAATGCAGATGATTATATTTTGAGATGACTGCAGAAAACTACTGTAAACTCTGGAGATTACTTGAGTGCAAATCTTCCAGCCTTTTGCAAAAGCTGCAAACGGGGGCCTCTCAGCTCAAGCACACTGTGTTCTAGCAGCCCTGCCTGATATTTACAAAAACTTGCTAAGGATGGGGGTTTAAAAGACTTATAAAAAGAGCTAAGCTGCAACTGCAAGAAAGATTAGAAGAACGAGGAACACAGAGACTGAAAGAAAACTTTATTTTATTTTGCCTTTTGTAAATAGTTATACTGAACAAGTTTATTTTATGATACTGCTAGTGTAAATAAATAATTTTTGGTGAATTCTACAACTGCTCTTGGTTTTCCTATGCTTCCTGACCTGTGCCTTGACGACACTCCTCCCTTTCCATACTGCCTCCGCCATACCATTCTCAGATCCACTCTCGCACTCTGGCTATTCCACGACGACGTACTACTACTACTACTACTACAAGCGGCCAAGGAGCTTTCTCTTATTGCTTCCCAAGACTCTGGAACTCACTACCTATGCCCATCAGACACTCTTGATCCCCCTCTTCCATCTCCCAGGCCCTACACAACTTTTACTCCTCAAACTGCACTTGTCAATGAAGATTCTGCTGTATTTCACAATGTTTTTTGCACTTCAAAGCATATTTTGCTTTGTAATTGTAACTGTATAACCTTGTAAATGTATTTGTTTCATTTCTACCTATGTTTGTCTTATTCAACCACTTTTGCATATGTGCATTTGCTTTATCTGCACTGTTTTGCTATGTATATGTCATGCCAAACTGTAACTTGAAAATGTACATTCAATTTATCTGTACTGTATTGTCTATGTTCCCCTCTTCCCTCTCCCTCAGGATGCACTGTGAGACAAGCAACTTGCTGCTCAGCGTGTTTTTTCTGGTGAAACGCCTCAACAAATAAATAAAGTTTTCACTTAAGGACCATGGTTCCCTCCCTGGACAGATGAGGCCATCGCCTTTGTACAGGCTCACATCCCTCCAGGTACTGCCCCAGTCCACCAAGATGCCAAACCCCTCCTCTTCACACCATTCCTTCAACCATGAGTTGAATTTCTGGATTCGAAGTGTCCTAGCCTCCCCCTTGTTGTGGCAGTCTGTACCTCCAAGAATGACATGGAGCTTTCCACCTGCTTCAGGCCCCTCCCCTACACCTTGAATTCTTCCTGAATTCTGCCTAACTCCTCCCTATACCCTGCCAGGTCATTAGTTCCTAGGTGGACACTAACATCCAGCTCCTCCCAACTTGCTACTGCCTTTGCGATCCTCAGGATTCGCTCCATGTCCCTCCAGGTAGGCACTTCACCTCCCTCTCTCCCTTGTTGCCTGTTCCCAACTCTATTCACCAGTCAACAGAGTCCCCTACCAGGACTGGCTTCCTTTTCTTCCTCTGGGGTCCTCTACATCCCACCTCCTGGGATCCATCCTGGATGTCCCTCTCATCCTACCTGGACACTACCTTGGGTACCACCATGCGACCTTCTCATTCCTCCAACACTGCGTAGGAGTTATATAGTGTCACTGGTTAGGGGATGTGCCTCTGTGCCACCACCCTTACTCTCCCAGAGCCCACTGTAGTCCATCTACTCCATCCGTGAGGCAACTGTCTAGGAAATGGAAGCTGACTAGGTGGCCTCTAGGTGGGGGCCCAGACAGGTGCCTGCAGACAGGGCAGCACTGCAGCATCCAGAATGTCCTCCTGAAAACTGCTGCCCTGCAACCATTACACTGCACCACTCCTGACATCTTCCTTCTCTGTTATGCCTCTCCCTGAGTAGCTGTGTTTTTGTCTTAACCCTTCTAACACTGATCTATATAGGTTACTCTACTTACTCTGTGATTCCCAGCCATGTTCTGCACTTGGATAAGTTCCCCTTCCCGATTAATTGTCACTTAAGGTTCTTCTCCCCTACAATACCAAAACCAATGTTTTTTCCTTCTTCCCTTCTACCTCTCTCCTTCCTCTGCTTGTGTCCCTGTGACTAAATGATAGATATTAGATATATTATCTAATATGTCCCTGTAACTAAATGATAGATATTAGATATAGTATCTAAAGAGCCAGAGAAATGAAAATAAAATTAAAAATATACATATTTTTTAACAAATAAAATTCTTCAAGCAAAGTTGCTGTAGAGTGTTGTTTGGGGCAATGTTAGTGCAGGCAAAGAAAAGGATCTGACGTTAGGCTGTAGAACATAGCACCACCTCGAGGCAGAGGTTTCAATAGCATTCTTAGTTCCATAATTTACATACTATTCCACATGCTCCAGGGCAGCTTTACCTGCAAGGCAAACTGGAAATGTTAAGCATAATGAGGGATTCCTGCGGTTTGAAACTTGTTTTTTGTGATGGGATGCTGGGCAAAATTATCCCTGTAAGGAGTGAACACATATAGTCAGATAAAAGGGAAATCTGACATAGAGTAAGCTCACCCATATTTGAGAGAACCTGGTCAGTTCTGGAAGATCACACACGCCCATCCATTACATGACCTGCTAACACCAAGTTCAGGAGAGGCCCCAGAAGCAAGGGAAGAAGGATAAAGAACTTGCCAGTGAACTGCACAATTTGCACAAATATGAATTGTGAATATACAGGTGTCAGAATCCTAGCTATTTAATCATCAAGCCTTTAATTGGAAATCTGAGATAAACTGTAACAAAAGTCTGTTATAAATGTGTGTAAGTTATTCGTTTATAATAACTGGGTTTCACTTTTTCCCCATAGGGAAACCCGTTGCGTTATTTGCCATTATAATGGAGTGTTTATAAGGGCAAACATATGCCAGGTTTCCTTCCCTCCAGGCATGCACCAGCTGCAGTTCTTCCATTCCTAACTACTTGCCGCCCAAAACTGCACCACCACTCTGACTCAGCGGTAAGTTACTGGAAGACAAAAGCCACTGCTCTAAATATTTTTTTTTTCTTTTTTTCATATTGCTTCCCACCCCACTGGTCTGGCAAGCGGGCTACGGCCCCCCACAGTGAGCTTGGTTCTCTTTCCGCAGCTCCGCTTCCCAACCCCAGGCTCCCCCAGTATTCCCCCATGGTAGGGACAGAGGGAAGGGGCTGTCCACCCCCCACCAAGCCCAATTTAGATCCGGGGTTCCCGGAGTTAGGTGCAGGCCACAGAGTCATGGAGCCTGCCAGACCAGTTTCTCATTTTCTCCCCTTACACCCCACTCCCTCGCGGCATGAAAATGTATGTGTGGAAGCATGCACATGCCACGTTTCTGCGCTCCTGCGTCTCCCAGCCTCTGGCGATGCCCTCCAACCTCCACTAGGGGGCAGCCTAGGAGCAGGATGACAGCCCTCCTATCCCCAGGAGAGGAGAGCAGTCCATTGGATGCTCGATCCTCTCCCTCCCCTGCCAACCCCCGGCAACCAGAGGTCGCTCCTGACCCAGGGTCGCCAGCATGGCATGAGATGTGGCGTCCAGCGCCACAACTCTCACCGCCACTGGGCTGGCATGCTCTAAATATTTTTAACAAAAAACAACTAGCAGAAAAAAAAAATTTTTGTCAGGCAACCGCGAACCGTGCTGAAACCCAACTGGACAGCACCTGCACAGGAGCGTCTTATTTTATATAACTGTTGTGGCGAAAAAGGGGAACCCAGCAGTTGTATAAAATAAAATATGGGGTGGTGCAGTGTTGGATGCCTAGATAAACCCAGAGAGCATTTATGTGGCATCCAACACCTCGGGTGTGCATAAAGTTCTTGTTACACACACACCAAACCATATATGAGGCAATATAGCACAGTGGATTAAGGCTCTAAGCTGCATATCTGGAGACCTGGGTTTGAATCCCACAGCCGCCTAGGTACATATTGTGTGCTCCTGAGCAAGTCACTTAACTTCCTTCTGCTCCCAGGTCGCATCTGGAAACGAGCTTCGGCTTAGTGTGCCACTCCTGGTTAAACAATGTTCCCTTTCCTTATTCTATATTTCATGTTTGTTTGGTTTACATTGTACAGGGTTTTAAATAATTGACTAGCAGTTTTTTTCTTGGGACAATGCTAACTGTACAGAAAGTATTTACATAGGTTTTCTAGAAGTGTTATGTTTGTTAAACACAATGAGGCAAGTGCTATGTATTTTCACAATGTTTTAGCACTTTTATGAGCAAAATGCTAATCAATTTTTGGAGTTAAATAAAACCCTGTTGTATGAGCTCATATGAAATGTAACATGTCAAATGTGCCTGCAGAAGTTCGTTAAACATCTGAAAACTCAAATTATTTATCAAAAAAAGGAGGAAATCTGAATGCTGATGAATGAGTGTTTGAACCCACCCAGTCACTGATCAATACTCACAGCTTTGGAGGTATGTAGATACTGTGAAACCATTTCTCGTTTTATTGCAATGTCCTTGGCTCTTAAGGGCTGCTGCTTCTCCTCATTAAGGTTCATATCAAGCTGTGTAAAAAGAAACAAAGCATTTTAGTTGATGCTTTCCAACAGCTACCTAAGTGCACAGGCTTGGTGAGGTGAAATAGGGCTGTGTGGCCCATACACTTGGCTTCCATGGTCTCCAAACAGAAATAACCTGAAAATACAGGTTACTCACCTGTAACAGGAGTTCTAGGAATGGTATATGTTGTTCATCCACACTGTCTGGCAGGTTCCTTGCCGCTTTGAATCTTGTCGGAAGGTCTTCAAGCTGGCTCCCCCCCACCCAGCCGGGTGGCAAAACTCTCGGCTCCGCCCCATGTCGCCAGATCTAGCCCGCTGGAAGCCAGGTTGTGCGTCAAAGCCGGGGAGGTCGGGTGGGTCATGTAGATGAACAACATATGCCATTCCTAGAACTCCTGTTACAGGTGAGTAACCTGTATTTCTAGGGACATGGATATGTTGTTCATCCACACTGTCTGGCAGACTCCTAGCTGTTCTCCTGAGGAGGGAGGCAAGGCCCACACCCCGTACTTAGGGAATAAAGACTGGAGAACCGAGGCCCCAAAATCAGCACCCCGGCGTGACTCAAGGTCGATGTGGTTGTGGGTAATGAAGGTGTGTGCCGACTTCCTTGTAGCAGCCCTGCAGATGTCCTGGATAGGGACGTCCCTGGTAGCAGCCACCGATGCAGCGGTATGGCGGGTAGAATGAGCTCTTATCCCTCTGGGAGGCTCCATGCCCGCCAACCTATAGCAGAGATCTATGCAGGAGGTGACCCACCTGCCTATCATCCTCTTGGCTACAGGTCTGCCAGGTGTGGCTTCAGCGTAGGTGACAAACAGCTGGCGAACCTCTCCCCAAACTTCAGCCGTCCGCTCCTTGTAATTAGTAAGCGCTCCTCTAGGGTCCAAAGTATGGAGCCTATATTCGGCCTCCGAGGTGTGATTGGGGTAGAACACCGGCAGAGTCAACACCTGGTTAAGGTGAAACTCCGACACCACCTTCGGAAGGAATTTCGGGTGGGGGCGCAGGACAACCTTGTCCCTGTGGAAGACCAGATAAGGAGACTCGATGGAAAGCACCTGGAGCTCTCCCGTCCTTCTGCCTGACGCGATAGCCACCAAGAAGGTAGTCTTCCACAACAGGTGAGAGATGTCACACCTGTGCATCGGTTCAAATGGCTTGCCCATGAGCTTAGCCAATACCAGCAGTAGATCCCACGGAGGTGGAGGTTCTCGCACCGGAGGGGATATGTGATCAAGGCCTTTGAAAAAGTGCCCGACCACCTTCTCCTGCACCACCGACTGCGTCCCGGCCCGCGCCCGGTAAGCAGAGATGGCTGCCAGGTGCACCTTAAGGGTCGTCGACCGAAGCCCTTGCTGAGAAAGGGACCACAGGTAGTCCAGAATGCTTGCCAAGGAACAGGAGGAAGGGCCCAGGCCCTTACCCTGACACCAAATGGAGAATCTCTTCCATTTGAAGGCATAGCATTTTGTGGTCGACTCCTTAAGGGACGCCTCAACCACACTGAGGACCTCGTCGGAAAGACCCAAGGCCTGGAACTCTAGCCACTCAGGAACCAGGCCGTCAGGTGCAGGGATTGACGGTCCGGATGGAATACCTTTCCCTGATTGACTGAGATCAGGTCCAGGTGGGCTGGAAGCCACCTCGGGAGCCTGGAGCTGAGACTGAGGAGATCTGGATACCAGAACTGGTGGGGCCAGTCTGGGGCTACCAGAATCACCTGCACCTTGTCCCGCCTCGCCTTGAGAAGCACCTTGTGGATCAAGGGAAATGGGGGAAAAGGCGCAGAAGAGGCCCGGGGTCCACGGCCTCGAGAAGGCATCCCCTGCAGCGAGCCCTGCTGAGGGGGGCGGGCATGAAACAGTCTCAGCTTCGCATTCTCCCTGGAGGCAAACAGGTCCACCTGAGGCATGCCCAGGTGGGAGAACAGATCTTGTACTACCTCCAGCAGGAGAGACCACTCGTGGGACGCAGACTCTATCCGGCTTACGGCATCGGCCAGACGGTTGGAGGCTCCTGCCACATGGATAGCAAGGAGATCCGCCTCCAGGCTGTGCACGAGTGACCAGATGCGGAGAGCTTCCCTGCACAGAGGCATGGAGCACGTCCCGCCTTGGTGGTTTAGGTAGTACATGGTCGTGGTATTGTCCGTCTGGACCTGAACCACTTGACCCCGCAGAAACGGAGTGAAGGCGTTGAGGGCTAGACGAACTGCTCGAAGCTCCAGCAGGTTGATGTGGCATCGGGACTCCCGAGGGGACCAGAGGCCAGGCGTCCGTGCTCCCCCAGATGGGCACCCCAACCCATCAGAGAGGCATCGGTTGATAGAGAGACCGTCGGCTCGGGGCGGACGAACGGGATGCCCCTCACAGATGTGCTGGAACGGTCCACCAATGGAGACTGTTCCACATCCCCTGGGTCACTGTCACTAGCTGATCCAGAGGATCAAAGTGCTGTGACCATTGGCTGGCCAGCCCCCACTGAAGGGGACGCATGTACCAACAGGCCCAATGAACCACGCTGGTGCAAGCCGTCATGAGGCCCAGGAGGCGCAGAAAGTCCCGGGCAGGGTGCAATTGCCCAACCTGAAATGATTGGGCAAAGGAGGAAAGAACCTCAGCCCTCTCCGCCAGGAGCCGTGCTCTGGCTCTTAGAGAGTCGAGCTCTTCCCCGATGAATTGTATCACCTGCTTTGGCACGAAGTTCCGACTTGGCCTCGCTTGATGAGGAGGCCAACCTGAGAGCAGACCTGAGGGCCAGATCTCTGGACTACTCCACCTCCATTCTGGAGGAGGCTGCAATCAGCCAGTCGTCCAGGTAGGGGTACACCCAGACCCTTCGACGCCGCAGGAATGCTGTCACCACTGCCATGCATTTGGTGAAGACCCTGGGAGCTATGGAAAGGCCAAAGAGCATGGCCCGGAACTCACAGAAGGATCCCTCTGCCCTGAAGCGGAGGAATCTCTGGTGGGACGGACGGATTGGGACATGAAAGGACGCGTCCTGGAGGTTCAGAGAACAGAACCACACACCTCGTTCCAAGGATGGGATTATCTGAGCCAGTGACCATCCTGAAGGTCCGAGACCTTAGGAATCTGTTCAAGTCATGCAGGTCTAGGATGGGGCGCCAGCCCCACGTCAGTTTTGGGACCAGGAAGTACCTGGACACAAACCCCGGGTCTGGTGGAGGATCCGCCACCTTCCTGATCACCTCTTTTTCGAGGAGCAGGGCGATGTCGGCTCGGCGGGCCGACAGAGAGGCTGCAGACCCCACAGACCCCCGAGGGGCGACGGCTCGGAAGGCCGGGGCCTGCTCGAACTCCAGGGGCAGGCCCTTTCCTACCACCTCCAACACCCAGCAGTCCATAGTGATAGTGCACCAGATGGAAAGGAAGTGGCGGAGCCGTCCCCCCACTGGGGGGAACCCAGGGGGGAGTGACGAGGCTGGGGGCGACACCCCTCAACCCGTCACTGGGCAGGCTTGGAGGAGGGACCAGCCGAGGTACCTCCTGGGCCTTTTCCTCCCTGCTTCCTGTTAGAGGAAGCCGCAGGCTTGGCTTTGGGGTGCCAAGTGCGAGCCTGCTGGCCGTGATGCTGGTGCTGTTGGGCTGGACGTGCCACAGACACAGAAGGACAAAAGGACTTATGTTGTTGGCGACAGACCTTGTCCTTCTGGGCGGAGGTGACAGAGTCCAGAGTGGCACTGGACTTTTCGATCTGCTGGATGTGACCTTCCACTCCAGGGCCGAAGAGGTCAGTCCCCAGGAAGGGGGCATCCGCCAGTTTATGCTGGGTATCCACCGTGAAGGTGGATATCCTCAGCCATGCTCTGCGGCACATGGCCACTGTGGCCGCAACTGATCTGGCACAGGAGTCTCCAATGTCCAAAGCCGTTTGGAGCTGTTGTTTTGCCACCACCCTTCCCTGGTCCCGTACCTGCTTGACCGTGGTCTGCAGGTCGACCAGGAGATGAGGAATCACCTCATCCAGGGAGCCCATAAGGGCATGGGAGAAGTGTGCCATCAGCACGGCCAAGATGGCCTGGCAGAGGCCAAGGGAGGATGCAGCATACACCTTGCGCCCAGCATAGTCCAGCTTTTTGGACTCCTTGTCGGGGGGCTTATCCACATCCCTAGCATTTCCGGAACGGTGGAAAACGCTATCGGTGACCAACCCCTCGGCGGAGGGGTGTTCCGAAAAACCGGACAAAGAGCCGGTAGAGACCGCATACTTCCTAGCCATCCTGGCCGAAGGCGCAGGACAGGAAGCTGGCCGCTGCCAAAGCTCCAAGGCTGGGCCAACAATGGCTTCAGCCACTGGAAAGGCCTCCGTGGGCGAATCCCCTTGGTCCAGTATCACTGTCAGGGGACACTTGGCCTCCTTGGATACGGGCTCGAGCTGCATCCCGGTGGACTCAGAGATGAGCCGAAACAAACCCATAAAGGATGATGGGCTCTCGTCCTTCGACTGCCCCCCGGAGGACTCCAGGTCAAGGGGCCTGGAAAACAGGGAGGAGTTGTCGTCGGACTCCAAGGAGTCCGCGAAGAGCTGCCTGGGGCCTGAGCCACCCTCCACCTGCTGAGGACGGTCGGGAGTGAGGGTGACCAACAACCTGTGGGGCAGACCCTGACCCAACCGAGAGTCCTTGGTCGGCGCCCCCGATTTCGGTTGTGGAGGCGGAGATTCCACCACAATCGGTGGGGCAGCTGGTTTCGGCCGAACAACTGGCCCAGGTTTGGGCACCTCGACTACAGCGAGGGGTTGTTTGACCCGTTGGTGACAGCCACTTAATGGCCAGGGAAGGTGACGGCTCGGCTTGTTCCCGGACAGAAGTAACTGCTGCCACATTAGGTCCTCCTAGCATCGACGCAATTTGCGCCAAAGCCTCTCCTCTTCTGAGGAGGAAGACGAGGACGAGCGGCGGCGCCGCTTACCTTGGTGCCAAGACCGAGACTCACACCGATGTTGACGGGATCGGCTGGACCGAGACAAGGACTGAGACCCTCAGTGTTTCTGATGATGGGTCTGGGAAGGGGCGGGGGACACCGGCTCTTCCCTCAGCTCAGAAGCCCTGACCGGGGACTCCGGCACTGGAGGCACAGGCAAGTCCTCTGTCTCCACTGGGGGAACTGGTGAAGGGTTGTCGGCTTCACCAGTCGACAGCCCGTCGGACGGGTCGAGAAAAATCTCGACTGCGTCGACGGGTGTCTCGGCCGGCTGACCTGACGGGGACACCGTGAAGCCAGCGGCCTTAGCGCGACCTTGACCAAGTCAGTGTCGACTGTCCGGGAAGGGACCTCCACTCCCATGAACGCTGACGGTGGACTCTACCTCTCGAGTCCTTCTTGGACCGAGAAGAGTGTCCCAATGGCCCTCTCTCCTTCGTGTGGAAAGGGATTGGCAAAGCCCTTGAATGAAGCTGTAGAGGATCCCAGAGAGAGCAGATAAATGCCTTGACCGAGGAAGATGAGGATGGGCCTGCCTCCTCCTCAAAGGCGATCATCTGCTTTCGAGTTGCTCAACTGAGCCAGCCACGGACACACTTGACAGGCCTCCTTTGACTTCACGGTAGATAGCGCTTCTCAGGGCGCCCAAACTGTAACCGGGCAGCACGATCTTCCAAGACGTTGGCCGAAAACGAACGGCATAACTCGCAGGCCTGCAGGTCATGGTCTAGGCCGAGGCAGTAGACACACATGGAGTGCGGATCCATCCTGGACATTTTCTGCCCACATGGGCACCACAGAAAACTGGGAGTCGATTTGTCCATTGCAGCCACGAGGGAGTAATTTTGACTGAAGTCTTGAAAACTTAAGAATGAGTTTCGGGTGAACCGAAGAATTAGGATCCAATCTATACGCAGAGCATTAAGGAGGGAACCTGAGCTTCCAAGCGGTAAGGAAGATCTGGCATCATGGGGCGGAGCCGAGAGTTTTACCACCCGGATGGATGGGAGGAGCCAGCTTGAAGACCTTCCGGCAAGATTTAAAGTGGCAAGGAACCTGCCAGACAGTGTGGATGAACAACAAATCCATGTCCCTAGAATGATTTTTCCCCTTCAGGTACCTTTGGGACTAGTCCTGGAACTCTGAGCACCATCTGCAGTTGTCACCTCTTCTGATAAGCTGTTTCACAACCCCGTTACTCTCTAGGTGAAAAATACTTCTGTACGACCCTCTTGACTGTCTCCCCCTGAACTTGAACTTGTGTCCCTTGGTTTTGTCATCCTGAATTCTGCTGAACAGCTGTTCTAGTCTCTTTCTGTATACCCTTTCACAATTTCGAATATCTCGATTGAATCTTCACTTAGTCCCCTTTTCTCGAGGGAGAAAATCCATGTGCTTGATGTGTTCCTCACACACCATGTTTTCTAGCCCCCAATCATCTCGATAGCCTCATGTTGTACTTTTTCTATCTCCTTTATGTCTTTCCTACAACGTGGTGCTGGAACTGCTGAGATTTTACCACTGCATTACACTGATCAAGATGTAGCACACTGAGCTGCTCCTGGCCACGTAGGTAGGCTGAGAATGGCGACAAACGGAGAGGTGAAATGGAGAACATATTACATACAAACACAGAAAATGTCATCAGAATGTAAAATTATTTTTACCCCAAATTTTCAACATAGCCTTGTTATGACCCCACCTCAAATACCGGTTACAGAAAATGTTCAGATCCCTGCCAAAATGTTATTCTGCCGAACCGGAACACCATTCTATGCCACAGCTGCGAAAACACATTTTGGCCAGGATTTCAAAAATGACAGATGTCATGAGGTGAGGCAATAAGAAGACCATTTTCCAACAGTGGCGGTCCACGAGTGGGCGGGTGCACTCGGTCACCCTGGGAAGAGTTCTGGATGGTGACAATGGCGGAGGTCTGTGGAGAGATCTCTAGGTTTAATCCAACATTCTGCAACCTTGACCCGGGCCTGACGCAGCTACTAGTTGGCTGCGTCGAGACCCTGGGTCCGGTGTTTGCCGAGATTATCGGGAGTTCTTTGTCAGCGGGTTTTTTCTGGAGTCTTTTAAACAGGCTCTGGTTAAGCCCCTGCTGAAAAAAACATCTTTGGACCCCAATGTCTTGGCGAGTTACCGGCTCATCTCGAATTTCCCCTTTTTGGGGGAGGTTCTTTATAAAGTGGTTGCGGAACAGCTCGAGGGACACCTCACAGACTTCCAATTTAACGAACTGTTCCAGTCCTGGTTTAGAGCTTTGCATAGCACGAAGACCGCACTGGACAAGGTGCTGAATGACCTGCTCAGGGCGAGGGATAGAGGAGAGTGAATGATTTTCGTCCTCCTTGATCTCTCATCAGCATTTGACACTGTGGACCATGGGGTGTTGTAGGACAGGCTGAAGGACTCACCGGCAAGGTCATCAGCTGGCTTGAGTCCTTCCTCTGGGGCAGGTCTCAGAGGCTGATACTGGGGAATTATTCTTCAGACCCAATGGACGTTGCCCTGTGGAGTCCCCCAAGGCTGTCCTCTCACCCATGTTGTTCGCAGTGTACATGCTGTCCCTGGGTGAGGTTATAAGGCGGTATGAGCTGAGTTTTCATTATTATGCTGATGATGCTCTGCTCTACCTGACCTTTGCACCTGGGAAATCTGACACAATTGACGTGCTGAATGAGTGCTTGACCGAGATCCGGACTTGGATATCGTCGAACTGGCTGGGACTTAAGGAGGTACTGGTGGTTGAGCTGGGTCGAAAGTAAGAAGTAGGGCCCTCTGGAGATAGGCTGGAGCTTTATATTGGCTGAATTAACTGGAGGCCTCCCCAAAGCTGAAGAATTTGAGCATTGCTCTTAACAATGAGCAGACACTTGGCGCTCACATACTGGCTGTTTTCCAGACCAGGTTTTACCATCTCTGGAACACTGTCCGAATTAAATCCCTTATTCCACCTCCACCCCAACAATCTGGCCACACTGGTACATGCATCATCACCTTGAGACTTTACTGTAATGTACTCTACCTCAGAGTCAGAGGAGGTGCAATGCGGCACCTGAAGCTTCTGCAGAACGCAGCGACCCAGTTCTTGAGTGGACGCTCGAGGTTCAGTCACATTACACCGGTGCTGTGTGAACTGCACTGCTTGACAGCTGGCGCATCACCTTTAAAGTAGGTCTTTTAACCTACAGGGCCCTACACGGGTTGGGTCCGGGCTACCTGAAGGAGTTTCGGCATCCCTACACCCAGTCTTGTTTTCTTAGATCGGCTGGAGAGGCCCTCATGGAGGTCTCCAGGGCTAGGTTAAATTCTTCTGGGGACCAGGCATTTGAAGTGGAGCCCCAGCCCTCTGGAACTCACTGCCGGGGTACCTCCGGGAGACGCCATCCATAGAGTTCTTTAAAAAAAACTTCTTAAGAC